>OX595851.1:2557527-3836291 GCA_951392215.1 Epirrita christyi
TCTCCGGCGTTTATGAACTGATTTGGAAAATTCTTTTTTTATTTGATTAGATATACTTCCAGATTGGTCCTATTTTTTTCAGAATCCAGTTCTGATGATGGAATCCGTGAGGAATTGAGGGAACTCCTCAAATATTGTAGGCATACATATGGCAATTTGATATTTTCAGCAACAAACCAAGCATTTGCATTCAGAAAGTATCATAACCCTTTCACCACTATGGTTCTTTCATCATTTTTTTTTCATCCAAATATTTAATCGGATACTATCGCGGAAGTCGGTTTTTTAAATGAAAAGCTATTAGTTTAGGTGAACTTTTATCGCAGTAGAGGAAGACTAGTCTCGATGGAATAAATCCTATACTATTAAGAGATCACCGATAGGCGCTTATGCCTTTTTGTACACGAACGAAGCTTGCTACAAACTTGGCTATTATTTCTTAAAATTGTGGTACACATGATCAGTACATTAATATGTAAAACCATGGTGCGTTAGTTTCTAATAAAATATATGGTTTCCAAATCATAAATAAAAAAACCTAACTTTTTTAAAACTGACGGACCACGGGTCTAGTGGTATATTGGTGTACTGAGGCCCAATTCTCTAAGGTATTTTAAAACTACACTGAAAGTTAACCGAATCGAGACTGAATTGTAAATTGACAGAAAGTTGAATTTCTGGTCCCACATAAATAACAATTTAGTCTACTTTCAATTCATGGTGACCACCATTAGAGTAGGATAGTTATATATATAATTGGAAAGGGTAAAGAGAGACTCCATCTACTTATGCTAAAATTAACGAAAAAACTTTGAATCGTTCAAGTTACAGTCACATTTCGATATAATCACATAACAGTGTTGTATTTTATGTCACGAGAATACCATTTCTGACATCGACAAAAGATCGAAACATGATCCGAACTCTATTTTAACTATTTTTTAGTTAGTGAATTGGGACTCTGATCATTTGTAAAAAATTTCATGGAGTTTGATGAAGTAATAGCCAAAATAGAAGAAAACTTCGTTCTCGTACAAAAAGGCGTAAGCGCCCTACCTGTACTGTAACCTCCTTTTAAACGAGCAATATATTTGTGATTTTTAGTGACATTTGCTATATGGGCGACTTTTGTGGGGTTATTCCCGCTCATCCCCACGTCTCGTCCCCACTTGTGGACCAAAAATCGATCTAGCTAGGTTTCATCTCTGGGAAAACGGGTTTTTACAAGTTTTCCGAGCAAAGCTCGGTCACTCCGGAAACGAAGAATAAAGTCGATAGATGGGGGCGTGTCAAGACGGTTCATCATAGCATTCTAGGGGAGTTCTACGTCCAGCAGTGGACTTTTACAGGCTGATGATGATGATGATGATGAACTTATAACAAACCCCAAAAAATAACTCCAATAGGAAAGTTGGGCTACTATAACATAACATAACAACCCAGTAACATAGTTCTGACCCCACATTAGAATTCCCTGTGTCGTGGGTATCAAGCAGCTACGAGTACCATGGTACCACAACCCGTAGACCCAAAACAAACATTTGCAGATCATGCAAAAATTTGTCCGCAGTGGGACTCGAACCAGCACCTGTTGCGTCTCAGCTGGCTATTTACCCACTGCGCCGCGGAGGTTGTCAAAGAACAAGTCGCAGTACCGTCTGAATTCAACATTCAGTCATATAATCTGAGGTTCAACGAACCGATATTTCAGGAACATAAATGGCTATTGACCTAAAAGCAATTTTACCCCGACCTTACGCGTAACCCGGATACTACTAGTGGATGAAAAAGCATAAAGATATGGGATTGATTAAATGAGCTTTTAATAAAAATTACTCACTTATGGTACGGTCACATTTTACTGGACTTGCATTATCCTACCTTAAGGCGGGGATGAACCTAAAATCCAAAAATCAAATAATATACCCAAACGGTTTTGCTTAAAAAAAATCGCATATCATATTTGACGATGAAACTGGTTTGCACTTCAGACTGTATTCATTTTCAGGGTTTTTTTGAAATAATTGAAATATACAAATCATAGATAAAATATATGCGGTTAGAACTTAAAATACAAGTCTAGCTATATAATTCGTAAAAAAATTGTGTTGTTGCCGTTCAAAATGAAGAGTCTTTGAATGCCAAAGCTTTTTTAGAGTAGTCAGTAGTGCGTTTTTTTTGCCAAACTAGTTTTTTTTTTTCAAAATTCTGTACCGTTCAACTATTATTAGTATATTTTTCTACCTACACTATTTTTTGCATCTCATTATTTAATCTCGTCACATCACACTGGGCGTTTAAAAATACTACTTGAAGATCAGTCCTCGTCTTAATGCGCAAATAAATTAAACGACTGGGAAAGTCCATTATAAGCACAAACGGTGATGTAAACCACATACCTACCACTAAAAACACAAGTGAGTAGCGAGCTTCACGTAAACAAAGCTATGCAGGATGCATGACGAACAAGCTATGCATGACCTATTTCAGGGTTCGTCGACCTCTGACCTTAATCTTTACGGTCAGGTCAGTAACCCTTTGTGCGAAAAAAGATAAAGTGATCTTGAATTAAAACGTTTTTGTTTCTCAATAAAACAGATTAGGGTGACATTGGCACTGAGATCTTACGTACTAATAACACTACCGGTTTTTTCTTGGTCACTTTGCGTTGGGTCAGTGTCCCGCTTGTGGTATGGTGGCCTTAGAAAGGGCGTAGTGACAAATGGTAAAAGGATTAAGTGCCTCTCGCTCTTTCATTAAAAATTAAAGATGTTTTATGACACCCTTTGGTGTTTTTTTTTGTTCTTTACTTTTGTTTTTATTTTGTTTTTTGTTTTCAAAAATATGTCATGTCACCTTGTGTTTTTGGGGTCAAATAAACGTATTTTCTTTCTTTCTTTTCGTTCTGTGTGGCTCTAGTTTTTTTTTAAATTTAAAAACTACAAATCGAATCTTCATAAAATTTTTGTAGATATAATCGAATTATAATTATCAAGGTGCGCAAGGTTATAGATTTTATAAACGATAAACCACAAAAAATTATGCAAAGTGTTGGAGCGTTTTCCAGCCGAAAACATTCACAAGGTGGAGCCTTAAGAATAAAAATACTTGAGTTAGCGGATCCCGCTCTTTGCTACGACTGTCAGAAGGCAAGATTATAATACCGGCATTCTTTCTCGGTCTTGCAAATCCACCGGCGTTAATTCCAGATTATAATATATTCCAGCAGAAAAGAACGCTAGTGGATGTGCCGCTCTTGTCCCGGGTAGAAAAGATACTGACAGCTCATAATTTGCGTCGTAGAAGTCATGCTCGACCTCTGACGAGTATGACGTACTAAGAGTGCCATCAGTTGTCCTGTCAAACACTGCACCAACCTTGACAAGGGTAGAGAAAACACTGACGGCTCATACTTTGCGTCGTAGAACTCATCCTCGACCTTTGACGACGAGTATGACGTATCTGGTACTAAGAGTGACATCGGTTGTCCTGTCAAACACTGCACTGACCTTAACAAGGCTAGGGAAACTGGCGGCTCATACTTTGCGTCGTAGAAGTAATCCTCGACCTCCGAAGACGAATATGACGTATCTGGTACTAAGCGACATCGGTTGTCCTGTCAAACACTGCACTGACCTTGTCCCGGGTATAGAAGAACCTGACGGCTCATACTCTGCGTCGTAGAAGTCTTCCTCGCCCTCTGACGACGAGTATGACGTATCTGGTACCAGAAGTGACATCGGCTGCCCTGTGAGAACAAAAAAACATGGTTTTTAGTAAAAAGAATAGAAAATACGTTGTTTTAATTGACCTTTAACTTTATTTAATAGGGAATTAGGTGTGAATTTAAATTAGTATGTAAAAGCGTTAGTGAGAATCTAGTTGGCGCCAATCCTGTTACTTTCATCTAGCTATTTAAAACCGTTAACCAACACGAAAAAACAAGCAAATCAAAATAGAATTGACAATACAGTCTTGCACCGTAAATTTGTAAAAAAATATTTCCCAATATCTTTTGGGGTTATCCGTACACTTATTCTGTTAAGCTAGGCGTCCAAATCAGACGCGCCGGGTCGCAAAGGTGCAGCGAGCATTTTTGCTATTTGTCCACTACTGACAGACCGCGGCGCATCACCCAGGCGGATCTTTACGTTATTCGCATATTACCAAGCCTCACGATCGCACATTAAATGCATAGCTCTGACAAATAACTGCCACGTCGTGTTCATTAGGTCAGGGTGCGTGATGTCTGCTTGTAGTGGACGCAGCTCGATAGTAAATAATGCTAGACTGTTTTTAACAGACTTCAAAAAAAGGAGGAGGTTCTCAATTCGACCCGTGTGGATATTCATGATTAGATATATTTTAACAGGTTTAATTTACGTGGATTATTTTCGAGTATACGACCCGAGCAGCGAGAATAATACTCATATATGATTAAGAGCATCGAAACCTCGTGTCGTATAAGTACTCGAAAATAATCCACGTAATTTAGACTGATTTTGCTTTGCGATTCACCCGGCCCGACCCGACCCGCCTAGTGGACGCCTAGCTTTATAGTGTATTCGTTCTTTAGGTAAGGTTGTATGAGGATTTGTGCTACACTTAAATATTGGTAACTAACTGGATGCATCGATGTCTTCGAGCAGCGGCATGCCGTGGATGGGCGACGCCATCTCTCGACATTCCGACCCCATCTCTACCTGAGACGATAGCTCTAGGGCTCCGACTGGGCCTGCATACACAAAACACCCATAAAAGATCTATAGATCACCTACAAGCTATTTTGTACCCAACACCACGCGACAAGATTAATACCACAGCAAAAAGAAATTTGCAAGGCATAGGGCAATTTTAGTTTAACAGGAGAAATTTTAGTTTATAAGACGATTCAAAATGATCCTTGTGATTTCAATGAATACAAATATTTTTGATTTGATTTGATTTGGACGCATAGATTCAAGTACAATGGGAAGTTTTCAGGGAGGCAATTAAAAAGAAACAATAGTTCTTAAAATTCCGGTAGATGGCGGTGACTCGACAAGGTTGTGTCTTCTGAAGATTTTGCAAAAGCACCACAGAGAACCAATTCTCTTTTGTTTTCTCTTTTTTTCCTCCAAGTTTCGCGTTGCGATTCCGAAGCTGATTTTTCAAGTCTACTATAGACCGGTCTACTTGGTCCGGCTTCAACAATAACAACAAAAAATTATAACAATACCGTAACACTAACAAATATATCAGAGTTTCAACAAAATCTTTACGTAGATACTTACTTTACTTCACCAACGAACAGCATGAGCGAGTGAAGTCAGTGACACTGACAGTTGGTGGCTGACCGACAAAATTTAGACAACCATATCTGGACTGCGCCATCTATGCATGGATTTAGAACTATTCGCTGTCAGCTGTCAGAAAACTTCCCATTGCAGCTCTTCTCGAACTACTAGGACTACTTTGCAACCAGGTTTTTAAATAATCAGTATCCCATATAGGTGCTTTATTAATTTTAGATTTTTTATTAGAAAAAGTTACCTCGTGAAGTTTTTTTGCCATAAAAACTGCAATACCTCGCTGCACTTAGGGGGTGAACTTCGGAAATTTCTTTCTTATTGCACCCCTCGATCAGAAAAGGAATGTACCCTCAAAATTTCAGGTCTAGGACTTACGGTTTAGACTGTGCGGCGTTGATAGTCAGTCAGTCTGTCACGGAACGAATTTATAAATATAGATGAAACCTAGAAGTACTCAATAATGTTGCCTGCTCAAAAGCTACAATACTTGCCAGCAGCCAGGGAAAACTTCAATCAAGTTGGCGAACTTGCAATGGGCATCTGTGAATCCCGAAATCCCTTTTAAAGGCTATTTCGAGAATAACTCGATAAATTGTGCCCTAGTCGACAAATAGACTGATGTCTTAAGGCTTAATGTTATAGGGGTCTATTCTTAGGCCATGTCGTGTCCGGCCTAATAATAGACCCCTCAATCTCCTACCGTAGATATCGTAAAAGCCGACGGAGGGGTTACACCAGGGGACGGGCAGCAGCATCCACCTGAGCACTCAACATGAATACTGCGATCACCAATCCACCTGCAAAGCATGGTGATTATGGCAATAACCCCATTGTATTCTATGGGGGAGGCTTCGTCCAGCAGTGGATGTCTAAAGGCTGCTGATGATGATGTATGCTGTTAGTATTGTATGTTATTTCAGTATGTTACCTTGTTTGATATGTGATTGAGATAAATTTGTTGGTCCTGTGTATATTCCGTTCACTGGGTTCACTGTATTCTGAAACAATACTATGCATTCATACATGTACAGTGATAATTGGGTGTTTTTTATTTGAAGTTTATAAATTTAAGAGGAGATCATCCCGCTAGCTAACAAAAGGAAGCTTACACCTTTTAACGTGCAAAAGAACGTAATTATTTTTTATTGTAACTAATGTGATAATTAAGTATTATTATTGGGCAGTAATTGATTCCAGTTGAGCAGGGCAAAATGGAGGCAAACAGGAATAATTCAGAAATTGATTAAATGCAAATGATAATAATGCAAAACAATACCTTAGCTATCTGTAGGAGTACTATGGAATGTTTTATGTTGTCCAACATTGCCTGCAAAAGATAAATAAACGTAGCAGCACTCATACTTCATAGGTGATGGGCAATTTGTTTGGAAAAATACCTACTGTGGGCATGAACCAAACATGTGTTAAAACGTAGGTACACTCATCAAACTGTTCGGCTGAATTATGATTTAAGTCTATCTAATTTTTTTCTAATTCATTGTTGCAAAAATCTAGAACACTCCATACCTCAATAAGACTTATCCGATTATATCTACAAAATTTTATAAAGATCTGATTTGTAGTTTTTAAATTAGAAATGAAACTAGACGGAACGAAAAAACGTCTCATTAATGTAACAAGCAAAAATTAAATTAAAAAACCCCCAAATAAATAACATAGCTAAGAACAGCCTCGATAGGTCAAAGATTCTAAAAAGAAAAAAAAAGAAAATCGGTTTGGGAGCAAACAGACAAAGACAGGAACACACGTCAAACTTATAAGCTTATAACACCCCTCTTTTTGTGTCGGGGGTTAAAAATTACAAATTTGATTTGTAGATTATAATCGGAAAGACTTATCAATTTACGAATTCCAGATTTTTTTAACCATTTAACAAAAAATAAATAAACCTATTTCAGCCGAAAAGTTCGGCAAGACAAGATGTGCGTGCCAAGTGAGATGCCACATATTTAGTTTTTTTGTAACGAGTTCTATACATAGTAAAGCAGGGATATAGTACAGAATTCTACGTCTCGGGCGCTTCAGATTGGCGCCCCAATTCATCATCAAGAACAACCTACATCCACCATATAAAAAAAATACATAATACATGTGAAAATTTGCATGCCTAATAGTTATAAGGTAGAACATATTGGACTTTTTCTAGTTTAAGACCTTATTGTATTTACAATGTTCTGGCAAATAAACGTGCCTTATCTTATATTATCAATTAAAAAAAAACGGATCAAAAAAGACCGCGTATTTAATATTTGTAATATTTTGGCGGTAGGCGATAGTTTGGGAGGGATTTTTTGGTAGGTTACGTATTTCTACCCAAGTAGGTATTACAAAAAATGTAGGTCTTTAATACTGTGTGATTTATTTCTGGGCCTCTATCCAAATCAACATCAGCCGTTAACTGTTGGACTAGGCCTCCTTAGAATGCAATGGCACCCGTTTTTTAAATTTTCTCCAAATTTTTTGGGTGTTGGCGGTCTAGTATCGTGCCATCTTTTTAAATTTTAGGTTGTAGACTTACACCCTGTACGCCATTTAATACTTAAATAATAGATGACACTCTGTATTTGTATGAAGTGGCGTCATCAGTTATACATAACTGTGGAGGACCTTTGTTTGGAACTGAAATTTAGAGGGTACATTCCTTTTGTCGTCTAGGGGTACACTTGGAATAGGATTTCCAAAACTCACCCCATCAGGGGTACAGCGGGGTGTTGAAGTTTGTATGGAAAAAGCTCTACGCGGGCGAAGACGCGAGCGTCCCACTAGTTAAAATAAAATAGTTGATATCGTGTTAAATTGTGAGCAAATGAGGATCGTAAAACTATCTGCTATTATTGAAGTACCTATGTTTGTTTAGCCGTGGTGTGTCCGTCCTAGTAGACCCCCCCATCTCCTCCCATGGATGTCGTAAAAGCCGACTAAGGGATTACACCAGGGGATGGGCAGCAGCATCCATCTGAGTACTCAACACAGTATTTGTCCGCTTGCCAAGAGTGATGATTATGGCGATTTCCCCATCGTATTTTATGGTGGAGGCCTCGTCAAGCAGTGGAAGTCTAAAGGCTGCTGATGATGATGATATTCATGGTGGTGGATTGTGGCTCAACTTCACAACACTTACATTGGAGTGGTCTAATATGACTTGACCTTTGATCTTCTCGTTGGAGTCTCCCAGTTCCGTCACTCGAAAGCTCACTTTCTGTGGAAACAGAAAAGAATTTCTAATTAGGACAAAAAAATTGCAAATTTAATATAGTTCATTTACAGGGTGCTGCACGGTGCTGCGGGGTGTGCACGGTATGCTCTGGTGTTTCCGGCCTAAGAACAGACCCCTCCATCTCCTCCCGTGGATGTCGTAAAAGCCGACTCAGGGATTACACCAGGAGATGGGCAGCACCACTTAACACCAATACTGCGATCACCAATCCGCCTGCCAAGCGTGGTGATCATGGCAAATCGCTCCCATTACATTCTATGGGGGAGGTCTCGCCCAAACAGTGGACGTTTAAAGGCTGCTGATGTGTGATACAGGGTGGCCTGCCCCCTTATTCGCTATGACCAAACGTAACATAACGCGGGCTCGTTACGATACCTGCGTGGAATCATCGCTGAATCGTATGGGTGACGTCACGTTATTGACAAGGAATCTCTTAGGTCATAGCGAATAACCACCCTGGTTGGCACGCCAAGAGGTGTCATTCTGCACATGAACGTTTTTACTAAGACTTTAGTGATTTCAGAATACTCAGATTGACAAGTTCAATCATGTTCGTAGATAAATGAATGAAAAAAGAATTAAATTAGACTGAACTTTCCCTTCTCCCTTGATGTGCTATCGTGTCTTTTTGTGCTCAACCCCATCGCTCTCTTAATGAACCTTATTCCTACAGAAATACTGTACTAAATCACGAGTCACTAGTTCTTACATTGACAAGTTCAATCATGATCTGTAGATAGGCATCAGCCTCCGCCACTCGTCGTTCAAGGTCGCTGTGGCTGTGGCGCGGCGCGGGCACTGATCTGGACCAGCGCTCTCTCCTCCCATGCCGTGCTATCGTATCTTCTAGTGCTCGAACCCATCGCTCTCTTTCTTGACCATCTCGTGCCTGTAACATAGGAATAACAATTTTACTTTGGCTGGACAGACGTGTCTTGAACATAACATAATACCCAACAGTCACATACGTAGTCATGATCCCACACTAGGATTCCCTGTGTCAGGAACTACGAGTACCCATAGCACCCAGACTCGGGACAAATATTTGTAAACCCGCAACTTCTCGCATCTCAGCCGACTACTCGCCCGCCGCGTCACAGAGGTTGTCAAAAGCGAGAGAGGTCCTCCTCCTCTTAATGTTAAGATAGTAATACAGATAAGGTTTATAGTTTACCTGAAAATGAAACGTTTTGTGGTCAACAGTGATGGTGAAGGTGGCGTCATCCTCATCATCGATCCCGATGATGGCCGCCCGCAGTCTAACGCAGCCTCTTCTTACACCCCGCGTCATTTTTTCTTTCGACTGGAAATAAATAAGGTAATATTTAAAATCAGCGCTATCATCATCAGCAAAAATAACTAATTACGAGGCACACAAAATAGTTATTTGTGTTATAAGGGGTCAAAGTAGTATTTTGTTCTTCGAGGGCGTTATTTCGAATTCAGAGCGAAGCGAAGGATTCTATAGTATATAACTAGAATCTTGAGCGTAGCGAGGAATTCAATATACACCGCCCGAGAACAAAATATTTTATCATCGAGTGGTACACACTATTTTTCATCACTACCTATGAGAAAAATAAAAAGCTACGGGTACGGTAACCTACTCGAAACTCTTATATCGTACACATTGGATTGAAAAGCGCCTCCAACCTGACTACGCAAATTTATCAGAAGCACGGAGCGGACCAATCAAAAGAGAGAGAGCTCAAACTCCTATGGGAGCAAAATTGAATTTGGCTCCCGGTATCCTCTATACGCAATTTTCGTTTTTCGAATAGGTGTGATGAAAAATATATTTTATTTAACATTTTGAAGGTTTACGCATTTCCAAGTGCACACAAGTGTGAAGATGAAAACAAAAGTGAAACAATTCAATTATATATTTAATTATTATTATGTGACCATTTATAACTCTTTGGTTATCATAGAAGTGTAAAATCAAATCTAAATGACCTTCAAATCTCGCAAAATAAGGTAATAAAAACACTGTTTGATGCCATGTGAAATATGATGATTCACACGAGGGCAGAACAGTCGGGCAGGACAGTAAGCAGCACAGTACTGCTACAATCTGAACGCACACGCCGAGACAGAAAAGTACTGTCTTGACAGTATCCTAGGCAGAACAGTTAATAGCTCACCGGTCTATTTTTTCGGGGCAGTTTGCTTCCCCCACCACCTTTTTTGCTCGTCTGTCTTGTGGCTAGACTTGTGTGAACGCGAGGGCAGGACAGCGAGCGCTCGCTTTTTTTTTCTCGCACGTCCCGACTTGTTTTGCAAGTGGTGTGGTTCACAATTTCAATTAGCTCATCCAGAGCTATTTTTGCAGCAATTTTTAGTAAGTGGCGTAAATGTTGCCGTTGTCGCCGTCGACTTTCCATCGCGATTTCACTCGGACTGTCCTATTCTTTCGCTCTACATTTGAACGCCACTGCCCTTCCAAACTGTTCTGTCCTACTGTTCTGCGCGACTGTTCTGCCCTCGTGTGAAACGGGCATAACTGCGACTACTTGACAAATACACGTCGTACCCTCTATGAAAAAACTAAAATATTTAACTTGCAACAGCTTTAGTACACTTACACAACGTACATCCTGGTCAAAAAGATATTAACTGGCAGAATACACACACAAATAGAATTTACGAAAAGGTTTTACAGCATTAACCTAAGGAACACAAACAAACTAAAACTAAGAAAACATAGAACCAATTATGGAAAAAAGAACGTTATGTACGAGGGTGCACAACTATTCAACAACTTACCTAATAACATACAAATTTGTGAACTTTATTTAAAAACAAGCTAAAAAAATATATAAATATTTTTTTAAGTAACCACCAGTTCTCTGGAATATTATTAGTAGGTACTTATGTAACTAATAGTTAGTTATAATCTTAGTTCTTAAACTCATTATAACCATGTTTTTTATGAGTACCTAATACAACTCTTGAACCTTATTATGGAGAACAATTGTTTGCAAATGTATCCTCCATTGAAAAGGGAAGATTCCACCGGACCATTTGTCGATCAACTGGAAGTAATTGGGTGGGAGATATTATTTATACTCAAACTCCAGAATTATTTCGCTTGAGCGATTCAAAACTTTCTGTGTTATCTTGACAATGCGTCAAGTATGTAGGTAGTTCTTCAATGTACAGGTGAAATTAACCCACCCTCATTGCATTGTGGGCTTGTATTGGAGCCCATCAACTCTCGATGATGGAGAGGTTTGGATCCCTGCCGTATGAATCCTAAGCACTTATCCCCGAGCCAGGATGGTGTTTTGTAGGAGGTAAGAAACATAATTCTGTATAGGTACTTTGTTGGGTAGAAATGTAAGTAATAATATTTTAAAATATTACTAAATTATACGCAGGAAATTCTAGTTCAAAGTCGGGACCAGGAAGGGCAATGTCAGTGTTATTCGGAAACTATTGTATAATGAACGGCGTAATTAAAATAAATGACGCAAGTTTATAAATCAACTTGGGGCTCCTTTTTTTACCTACAAGCATCCAGGCGATGTCATGACTCCACGTCCGGCTTGCATTATAGGCGCTATGTCCCTATCTACAAGCACTTTTGGCGATGTACAATGTGGACAGGACTGTCCGCGAGCGAATGGGCGGACGATGATTTTGCGCGTCCGGCTCGCACTAAAGGCGCTATAATCTCTACCTACAAGTGCTTAGGCGATGTACAGTGTGGACCGGACTGTCCGCGAGCGAATGGGCGGACGATGACTCTCCGTATCCGGCTCGCACTGAATGCGCTATATCACTAACAACAAGCACTCAGGCGATGTACACATGTACAGTGGTGACCGGACTGTCCGCGAGCGAATGGGCGGACGATGACTCTGCGCGTCCGGCTCGCACTAAAGGCGCTATATCTCTAACTTCAACTGTTTAGGCGATGTGCCTACAGTGTGGACCGAACTGTCCGCGAGCGAATCGGCGGACGATGAGTCTGCGCGTTCGGCTCGCACTAAAGGCGCTATATCTCTACCTACAAGTGCTCAGGCGATGTACAGTGTGGACCGGACAATCCGCGAGCGAATGAATGGACGATGACTCTCTGCGTCCGGCTCGCACTGAATGCGCTATTTATTTATTTTAAACTTTCACACAAAACATTAGTGCTAGGAGGACTTAATGATAATAGCATTATCTACCAGTCATTCTGGGCGTGCACTTACGCTATACAGGCATAATACGTTTTGCTGTCCATTCCGGACGTCCGCGTAGGTCATCTACTACGCCCTGTACGTTAGAGTATTATGTTCCTTGCACTGTAAGCGGACATAGCGTCAAATACATTTTGTGGTGTCAGTATGACGTACAAATTGCAAGAACTTACATAAGTTAGTGTACCGTATTATGCACCTTTGTAAATTTTGTAGGTACTCATACACAGGGTGTTCCTATATAAATGTATAGGTATTATAGAGTTTTAGTCAGTTGAACAGTTAATTATCTCATATTTAAGCTTGTTACATAATCACGTCTTAGCGACTGGACTGATTTCGATGAAATGTAGTATATGCAGTAAGCTGGCCACGCGCTTTATACGGGGTGTAAAAAGACAGCTCCCGAATACTAAAGGTACCGGTAAAGCTACCTATATCATAGCTATATAAAATAGCTTTCGCCTGAGAGGTGATTCATACCGGAGAAAATCTTTTTTTTCGTTTCGTATCGTATTTGTCAGCCAGCAATGAACGCATTTATTTCGGCCGCGCGAGTTCAACGCTCCCGGTCAGCTGGTCGACCCGTAGGGCCAATGTTACACATGTGCTTTTCATTGCTTTTTTTGACGTTATTATTTATTAACGTGTTTTTAATGGTTGAAATTGGGTTTTTGTGTTCCTTTAACGATATTTTATGGATATTTATAAAGAAAACACGAAAAAAGCGGACCGAAAGTAGAGCATTTTTTTTCGTGTTTTTTCAGCTTAATTATTTTCAGAATCATGATCTGAATGCACTGTTTCAGTTTTCGGGAGTACTCTTTTTACGCCCGGTATATATGTAAATACTTCTCATCAAAAAAATCGAAACACTTCTCAAGTTTTATGTTGAACAGATGAAACTACACCATATCTTCACGTCACAGATACCGCAGAGCCTTAAGACGAAAGTCTATATATAATACATAACATAACACCCAACAGTCACATACGTAGTCCTGATCCCACACTAGGATTGCCTGCACTGAGAAAACAGTTCATCAAAAAATATGGTGATTTCACGTAAAGTAGGGAGCATACGGAAATAACCATAAAGTACGATGAAACTACTGTTGCTGCTGCTAACCATATATTATGATGAGCTGTCACCATGCATTAGTAGTTCGTATCACCGTATGTCCGGACTTACGGTGACGGTAATCGTAATGGACCATTACTTTTTGAGAGAGAGCATAACATTATATATGACTGTCATCATATTTTTGTATGCTTTCCTACTATTTTTATGTGCTCTCCTCTAATTTCCGAGTAATCCCTATTATTTTATCATACTTGTTATCCATGCTTTCCTACTATTATTGTATGCTTTCCTACTATTTTTAATGTACTTTCCTCTCATTTCCGAGTAACTCCTGTCATTTCATCCTACTATTTATCCATGCTTTCCTACTATTATTGTATGCTTTACTACAATTTTGAATGTGCTTTCCTCTTATTTCCGAGTAATTCCTGTTATTTCATCCTATACCATTTATCCATGCTTTCCTACTATTATTGATGTGCTTTCCTATTGATTTTTCTTCCTATTTTTCTATGCCTCCTGTTGCAGTATGGCTCGGGTATTGTTCCTTTTTCTTAAATATGTATGGGCCAATTAATAAAGATAATTGACACATAGAATAAGCAAGAGTACGGTTAAGAGAATGATGATGATGTATAGTCGTTCATCGTCATCACT
Source organism: Epirrita christyi (assembly GCA_951392215.1). Taxonomy (NCBI): domain Eukaryota; kingdom Metazoa; phylum Arthropoda; class Insecta; order Lepidoptera; family Geometridae; genus Epirrita; species Epirrita christyi. The sequence goes on from OX595851.1 coordinate 2,571,988, forward strand.
CCCGTAACCGTACTTTTGCACGGTTATGGGTCAGAGTAGATTACTAAGTGTCAATTATCTTTATAAATTGGCCCACACATATTTAAGAAGAAGGAAAATTACCCGAGCCATGCTACAACAGGAGGCGTAGAAAATTAGTAAGAATAAACAATAGGAAAGCACATCAATAATAGTAGGAAAGCATGGATAAATAGTAGGATGAAATAACAGGAAATACTCGGAAATGAGAGGAAAGCACATTCAGAAAAAAGTACCTACGCAATACAGAAAATAACCCTAATAAAGTAGGTACTTCTAGACAGAAGTACCTACTTTATTAGGTATTATTCTAGAACAGTGGATTTGGGATTTGGGGAATTATTTGCTATAATGGAAAAACATATGACGGATTAACATTTTAATTAAAAATTACAAAATATTATTAAATAACGCAAAATATATAATTTAGAGTAACGGAGTAGTAGTTTTGGGGTAACGGAGGCGGGCTCGCACCGTCTCTTGCCAGAGGGCGCACGACCTCCTGTCACGGACCAGCTGAGGGTCGAGACCACTGTTCCAAAGCTGACTGCACCTTATCCGCGTCACCTGTACAAAATTGCAAGTGGTTAGGTCAAATAGATTTTTATATATGGGGGTCGAAAGTAGCTTTAAATTTGGGGTAGTAAATTCTGCCGAAGTCAGCCTACAAAACTCGAAAGGAAATTAGCTAAATTTACCTAAATACAGTATTTTGTGACATGTTTACTTTATGGTACCATAAAGAGTATCTCTAATTAACATGGGCTTTCACATTAGATATTTTACTTAATACGAGACTAAAATCAATACCTTATTCAAATCCCTGGTGATTGATCCTAGAACACGACGCGACTTCAGGCGTGCTGGACAGAGAACGGGATCGAGACTCGGGCTTTGCCAGGATACCCAACGTAATAAGATAGGCACGTTGAGCCCTCCAGGCGTTCACCAACCAGCCATGGTTTGGTAGGCGTCAGCAGGTTATGTACTGTCACAAGCTTTTACATCAACAGCTTGCATAAACTGGTGCACTAATCTTAAAACACTTATTTTTGTACACGAACAAATGTTAGGTATTATGAAACCCAGCTGATCTTTGTTGCACTTTGTTGCTTCAAATCACTTCACATTTTGTAACACTAACTATAGACAATCCGTAATATTTAAAATAAAATTACAAACAAAAGGCGGAGCGCATGTGCTTCCCTGCTAACTAAATAGAATAAAATGACCGGGCTAGGACCTACCCGCGTGCCGTTCGCAGTAGACTGGTGATTTCACAGTATTTTAATATGCCGGTCATCCAATATTATGAATCTGTATTCATACTTTAGTAAAACGATAAACGTATTTTTGTGTGATGATCACGGTATTTTGGAGTGCCGCGTCAAATATTATGGTTCCGTAATCATATTCGATGGTAATTTGTTACGTAATTGTATTTTTGTGTACTAGTCATGGTATTTTGGTGTGCGGTGTCAAATATTATTCCGTAATCATTATTTGATGTTTGTTCATTTTTAAAATTAATTTTTGTATGCCCGTAGTCACATAGATAGATAGATTAACACTTTATTGTACACCAGGAATACATAAAAGGATTTATTAAAATTAGCAGTACAATGGGCGGCCTTATCGCTGAGAGCGATTTCTTCCAGACAACCTTTGGATTGACAGTAACAAGCGAAGCAGTAACGAAACGGCGGAAGATATAGTCCGTAGTCGTATATTATAAGGATTTTATGCATAGAAGCTTCAAGAAAATTGATGCTAACTACAAAAATAAAGTGACGAAAACTGTTATATCTTAGGTATCATCGAATTTCTGCCAACCAGACATCCAGCAGACCATTTCATATTACGTAGTATTATTTTAAGAGGAAAGCATCGTAAAGTATCGATTTAATCTTCTTATATTCTGTCACCGTTTATTACGGAGAATGGTCATCATAATATTGTATTACTTACTATTTAAACTAGATTATTTTATTATATATACATGATACAACCTTATTTTAGAACAATTCATCGTATTTTTGAAAGACGTATTGATATTTTATAATGAAGCCAAAATGACATTTTTCTCAGTGTGTGTCGTGGGTATCAGGAACTACGATTTCCATGGTACTATAACACCCAGACACGGAACAAATATTTGCAGATCATACAAACATTTGTCAAACTCTCGGATCTCAGCCGCGCCACCAAGGGTCGTCAAAATCAGTGCGTCAGTGATGACTTGCGGCATTGATATACGTGATCGCAAACTATTGGCTTTATACACAAGTGACACAAGATTTAAGTCGCACAGCGGGCCATGGAGAGAGCTAAGCTCGGAGTTTCACAACGGAATGGAATCCAAATTAAGGAGATCCGTAGAAACAAGACCGTAGAAGCTCTCAGAATTAGCATGTTGAAGTGGCAACGGACAGAAATGGTGAATTTTAATGAATGATTTCAATAAAATTAAACATTTTATAGAAAGCTCGTAAACTCGACTATTTATACATATAGGTATTCACTTCTCGCCGAATTTCGCTAAGTCAAACACACTGTAAACGAATGCCACATAATGATGAATACGTTTGCATTAATTTGAGTTCAAACTCCATAATCAAACGAGTTTCGGACGCGAAGTGAAGTGGTCATTACTCATTGAATATCACCTAAAAATGGATACTCTGGTGAAAGCTTACAATGTAGTTTTTTACGAAAGAGCAGGTAAAAATAACACCGATGGTTCTGTATTTTTATTACTCAAAATAATTTTTGTTAGTGCCGTGGTGCGTCCGTCCTAAGAATAGACCTCCGTCCTTCTTCCGTTATATCCACGTAAAAGCCTTACTACGGGATTACACCAGGGAATGGGCAGCAGTATCCACCTGAGCGATCACCAATCCGCCTGCCAAGCATGGTGATTATGGCAAATCCCCCCCTTGTATTGAATGGGGGAGGTCTCATCCAGCGGTGGGCGTAAACAGGCTGATGATGATGATGAATAAGTTTTTTGTAAAGCATTGTTTAAGTCTGTTGACAACATACCGAACAGTCACAGTTGATATGTTTTCTAAGCAAAAGGGAGAATTTGGTAAATTCTGTTTCCTTATTAAAAAGTCTGCATTTATTCAATGCAAGTGTCACTAAAAATAAAGTCAATGTCAATTGTATTTTATTCATTGAAATCATATGTACCAGTTTGAATCGTCTTATCTCTAAGACACTATCCCCCTGTTTCATAATCATTTTTTAGACCTATTTTAGTTAAAATAGCTTTTGTCTTCTTTTGACGTATGACATTTTACATCAGAGAGTAGAAAACAAAAGCTATTTTAACTAAAATAGGTTTAGAAAATGATTATGAGACAGACCGTAGGTTTATAACAAAGGCATATTTATATCGAATCGTCGCGACCCAGCCTAGAAAAATCAAGTAGGTACAGCATGTTTCGGCGAAATCAATTAAACGGCATGATTCGGTATGTTATAATTAACTTACTTGATCCGGTAATGAGCAGAAGGTCTTTCTAAGTTGCAGCCAGCTGTCAGGTTTTATAAATATCTATTGAGTAACAATAGCACGAATTAAAAGAAGAATTATATGAACTCCTTTCTAATTACATCACAAATTATGATAAACCATTGTGTATAAAATAAAGCAGCTTACCGAAGACCTAAAACTATCTAGAATCTAGACCACTTACTCATTTTTGCACAATCATCATTGCGTGACAAGCACCTATTCTACGTAATAACTATACCACGAACATCTAAATACATCGGTAGAGTCTGTCAAAATATCGCTAGTTATACCGTGACATGCACGATTCTGGCAAATTACTGCACGCATTTAGGTAGCGGCACGTAAGTCTAGCGCTGAAGGAAACGTGGAGGGGATAGTTGCGTAGTTTTACTGTAACGCAAGCAATATAATTAGTATAAGATAGATAGAGATTGAGATCCCGCCCAAAATACCTTACTTTTGACTTCTGCGCAATAACGGTCAGCGCTAGAGTTTCGTGCCGCTACTTTTATACCCTGAGCGGTATGAACAAGAAAACATAGAGTGAATGAGACTGAGGTAGAATGATTAATTAAAATAAATGAATAGATAACTTATCATTTAAAAAACCGACTTCCGCCATTGTATTTGACTAAAAATCTGGATTAAAACAAAATGATGAAAAAACCATAGTGGGGAAAGGGCAATGATACTTTCTGAATGCAAATGCTTGATTTGTGAAAATATCAAAATCGCTATACCTATGTATGCCTACAATATTTGAGGAGTTCCTTCAATTCCTCATGGATTCCATCATCAGAACTGGGTTCTGAAAAAAATGGGACCATGGGGGGATCTGGAAGTATATGAATTCAATTAAAAAAAGAATTTTCCAAATTGGTTTATAAACGGCGGAGATATGAGGTAACAAACATACAAAAAAAAAAAAAGAAATACAACCGAATTGAGAACCTCCTTTTTTTTGTGAAGTCGGTTAAAAATTAAACTTGTAGCGTTTATTGACTGTTCGTTTCATCTACGGCCTCTTGTCGAGAGGTAAAGGAGTTGGCAGTTGTTCTTCCTCATGAGAGGGTCATCTAAAACGCAAAACATCAAAGTAGCATAATACCTAAAACGCTTATTGTCTGATTAGTAAATTACTAATTGCGTAAGATCTAAGTAGCAAAATGCCTGAAATGCATTTTCCAGCCCGAATAGTAGGTTCGATGCCCGCTGCGGGACAAATGTTTCCAAGATCTGCAAATATTTGTTCGGGGTTTGGTTGTTACTAGTACCGTGGTACTAGTAGTTCCTGATACCCACGACACAGGGAATCCTAGTGTGGGAGGACTATGTATGTGTGACTGTTTTAAAAAATTTGAGGGTTTATTATCAATATGGAGTAATTTATTGAACCATTATTTGCTTTTTGATCGGGGTTTATTAATTTTAAACAATTACTTTATTAATTAGGGTTCCGTACCTCAACAGAAAAAAACGGTACCCATATAAGATTTTGATTGGCTGTCTGTCTATCCGTCTGTCAAGACCCTTTTTCTCAGAAACGAATAAAAGTATTAACTTGAAAATACTTATCAAATATAAAGGCTTGTGACCCAAAACTGCTGCAAAAGCTTTAAACTAGCTATTAACCCAATGCATTTAAAAGATAAAGCAATTTATGTCTAATTTTTGTATTGAAATCGCGAAAATAAAGACCTCTGGGGTACTTTTAGTAACCAATCACAATTCTGAAATTTGGAATCCAGCAGGCTTTGTGACACAGATAAAGGAAAAAATCTAAAATTGAGGAATTTAACTTTTTTACCCCTTTAATGGGTTGGTAAAAATTGTAGGAAAAAGTGGCTAAAACTCAATAAGGGCTCCGACGATTTCAAAATAGTTTACGGATCGGAACCTTCACAAGGCGCGAGTCACGCTCGCTATTGTCCGTTTTTGATTTTTACATTAAGGTTGCTCCATCACAAAAGAAGCTCAACACTTAATTAATAATCTATTAATCGGATTACTAATGCACGTTGCACAGCATCCTTTCACCGACATAATCATTACAAAATTGTTGACGGACGCAGTAATATCACTTTACGGATGGGTTGGGTACAAATTGCGAGCACTTACCCGACTTGTAATATTAATATTTATTAAAGTCAGCTTAAATATAATGAATATAGTGTTCAGGAAGGAGCTAGACTAGCTCTACTTCATTGAACATATCAGTTTAAATATACAAACAACTAGATAGATAGAAGATAGAAAACACTTCATTGGACACCACATTCAAAATAAAAAACATTAAAATAATCACTAGACTAGGAGCAAGAATCAATTTCGAAGAATTCAGAAGTGGGATGCTGTAGGTCCATCCTTAAAAATATGCTCTAAATATAATGGCCCCAATGAGCTTATAAATTTATTGTTCTTTGATGCATTAACATAATAACAGTAACTAACGTTGACAACGAATAATAATCGGTACCAATCTAAACGAAATAATCCGTGGTTGGTTGCCTATTGATTTTGCGCATCGATATGTGGGTACTGGGTAGGTAGTAGGTACGGATGAAAGATTTAGATCAAAGATTGTGCTATCTTACCCCTTCACATTCGAGTTAAAAGAAGAAATTAAAACAAGTATAATAAAAAAAAATATAGCCGTATACATAAAAATAGGCCGTATGCTTGTTTGTTTGGAAAGTAGTATATCTAATAAAAAAATAAAAAAGCGCTAATATTCTTTCAGACAGCCTTTGGGTGAAGAGAGACAAGGCACAAGGGTATTAATATTGCACAGTAACTTTTTAAGCACAATGTGTTTTTTTGAAAGATGGTAAAATAACCATTGTTATGAAAGGGTTCTGAGCGCCTCTCAGAGGCTCCATTCAAGGTATCAATAAATCAAAGTGAAAAATTCCAACCGACTTTCAAAATTACATATCTCGAATATCAATGAAACATCTCGCTCGACCAAACAATAAAATGTACTCCATTTTTCCATCGCCAATCACTGTTACATCAAATTGCAACGTATTTCGAAACTGAATGTAGGTCAGTGCAAAATGTGGTGTTCATCTCGTTCGGTGTTCAACACAATTGCTCTAAAGATGTTCGTCCACTAATCGGTACCACAGCGTAGGGTGCGTCTAATCTAAAACTGAACGCCCCTCCACCGCTTTTACTTGGCACTTGACACATGCTTGTCGTTCGAAAACGGTACTTGTGACTACGGATTATGAAATAATTTATTTTATTTTTGTTTCTATGAATTGGCAGCTTCGTGTTGGTCGATGTAATTTATGTACAGCTGCTAAACTGTACCTACCTCTATATTCCTAAATAACAAAACCAAGGTGTTCCCTGTGTTTTGAATATAATATGAATATTTTGAATATGGCGAATCCGTAATGTTGACTGTACGACGAACTATCGCTGCCACAGATATTTAGACACTTATATTTATTTATTTATTTTGTTTATTAGAAGATCAACAGCAAATACAGTTTAGATTGTTAAATATAACTTATGCTATAAAAAGGCCAATAATAGATCTTCCTAAGGTAAATAACAATTCAAATAGGTACTTTACAGCTTTAATTTAATTAATTTAATATAGCCCCGACCCTTTTGTATTACCTGCGAAATACTAACTGCAAGTAATTAAACATCGATCGATGTTGAAGAATGCGTACGAATTAAAAATTGATCGAAGATGTGCGTTCGATCCAATACCGATAAGTGGGCGCACACCTTTAATCTACTTCGGTATTTAATACAATTGTTCTAATAACCTTCACGAATTCACGATATTTTATGAGAAAGCAATGCAATAGTGGCAGGAATAATAAACGCAACCTTGATCGAGTTGAAAGGAGTAATCAGAAATCAGAAGATAATAATCGTATCATGACGAAGCTTATTTTATATACATAGATGAATTTTAATAAATTAGTTGTTAACCATAACACGCACTTTCGAGTTTGCAGTTGGGTAAGCCAAACACACCTTTTAAATATAATAAAACGGCAGTAGCATCACTACTGAGCTCTGAAAACACTCTCTTTTAATTTTTAGAAATTTCAAAGAAAATTAATATATGTACTTACTCGTATTACAGAACAGAGGGCCTATTACGAGTTTTGCATTGCAATAATCACACAATCACTTTGCGAGTCGTGAGTATTCAACGTGACTTACATTGTAGGTAACTATTCATCATTCTGTGCCGCGCAGTCGATAGAAACAGCACAGATTCATAAATAGTTACAACGTAAGTCACGTGGAATACTCACGACTAGCAAAGTGATTGTGGCAATGCAAAACTCGTAATAGACCACAGAGGTAGAAAAAAAAAAAAACCGTATTTAAGGCTTACGACTTCGCCAACGAACTTGGAAGCTTTACACTTGGTTGGTTGTATCTGATCTGGGTCTCATTAAAACATTTTGGAAAAAAAAACACAATTTACCAATTATATCACTGCTATGTGAAATTAAAACAAAGCGAAACAATCTGCCAGGTGTCTTCTAAATATTTTCATTAACTTCTTCAATTTATGTATTACGCGTTGGCTAACATTTTTGAAAAAAAAAAACACTTTACATCATCATCATCATCGCCAGGTTGTTTACGTCCACTGCTGGAAGAAGCCTCCCCCATTGAATACAATGGGAGGAATTTCCATAATCACCACGCTTAGCAGGCGGATTGGTGATCGCAGTTTAGTGTACTCAGGTAGATGCTGCTGTCCATCCCTTAGTAAGGCTTTTGCTACATCCACGGGAGGAGAAGAGTCTTTTCTTAAGCCGGACACACCACGGCATGATCGAGCGCTTTCCGATATTTTGTTTTGAAGTCGAAGACCCCCTAAACGTATAGTTAGTTATTTCCAGGAAATTCAAATTCCCAAAAATGAAACGTTATTCTATATTTAAAACGTGTGCTATTAAATTTCCCAGATCCCCGAGTAAATGACTGGCTACTTATGAAGACGCCATGGCCAATTGTGGCCATCGTATCCTTGTACGTTTTGCTCATCAAGGTGTGCCTACCATCGTACATGAGAAACAGAAAAGCGGTGGACCTGAGACAGGTTATCAAGTGGTACAATGTGATGCAGATTGTAGCGAATGCTGTGGTTACATGGGGGGTAAGTGTATAATTCATTTCAGAATGTGCACATGACATCCACTACCTGCAAATTACAGTAGCGAATGGCTATGGTGAACGCAACAATGGGATCATTTTGTCAGCCTTAGGCTGCGTTTCCATTGACGCGGAGCTGTGCGGAGATGAGCGGAGAATAGCGGTGAAAAGTGGTAAGTGTTTCCACTGAAGCAGAAAGGAGAGGAGCGCAGAGGAGCTAACTTTGGAAATGCGCAATTTTGAGCTCAGTTTGTCTCCATCTTTCAGAAAGAGCATATGTCATGTTGTCGCTTAAAAAGAAAAAAGCAATCCTTTTATATCTTTCCTTACTTGACGACGAAGATAACGAATCAGATGAAGTAGCATTGATTGTCGCACTGCGCGCGAGTCGTGGCGTCACACCCTTCCCCGCACCCCGGTCCGCACCTCGCCGCTTCGCTCTCCTAGCTACCCTCCGCAACGCACCGCCCCGCTGTCCTCCGCTCCGCATCACCTCGCTTATTTTATATGAATATCCGTTCAGCTCTGCCCCGCTCCGCTCGTGCTGTTTCCATTGAAGCGGAGCAGAGATTTCCAGCATAGTGATTGGTCAATTCATGCACCGCTAAGCACCGCTCCGCCCAACTCCGCGTCAATGGAAACGCAGCCTTAGCGTTGTCCAAATCTTTTGAAACTTGAAAGGAAGAGTATTTAGGTCAAGAGCTTTCTCCTATTTAAGTTTTATAAGATTTAGATAGCGCTAAGGCTGTTATGATGATTTTCCAATTTCTATTATATTCCACATTATTGATTTTCCAAATTTAGTTTTTTTCATTCGTCACTTTCTATCGGGTGATATAGTGGTCAAAGGCTTGGATACCTTTTTCTATCTATCAGATTAGCCCAGCGGGTGATCCTGTGAATTTGGTAGCAATCGGATCACCTTTTTTTTGTTTTTTTTTATTGCTACCCGTGCGAAGCCGGCTCGTGTCGCTAGTTTAATATAAAAATAAACAAAACGTATTTTTGCATAAATCTAGAGTAAAAAAATAGACACCAGTTCACAATTCATCATCCTAAAGAAGTCCAATGCTGGACATCAAAGGCTTCCCCCATAGAATGCCACGACGAACGGCCTTGAGCCGCCTCCATCCGCAAAATTTCTTAATAATGTCTTTAGTCCATCGAGGCCTTCCCCGCTCACGCTTAGTTTATACTTATAGCAAGGTTAGGCTAATATTAGAACTAGTCCATGACATTCGCCATTGTGTGAATCTAGGAGTCAGTCTGTCATGTGATGCATTTGATGATGACGGTAACAAATCAATTTGTGATGGATGAATTAATTTCAGAAAGAAGTGCTCCGACGGTGATCAATGAATCTCAAAATGAAGTGCTCAGATTATGTACGCTAAAAATAATCTTCGTTCTTTTTCATTTTTATAACTTTAAGTTAAGCCGTCAAAATAACAGGTCAACACCTCTTCGCTACCTTCCTCAACATTCTGAAGTTTTGTAGCTTCCTTCTTAACCAAAGCGGATACTAATTTTAAGTACATGCAAGGTTACGCACCATTATGGTATCCGCAGATATGTACCGATATCTATAAGCACGGTACCCTGCCCCACAGCGCCGGTAAAGTGCTTTTTAGTCTTGTAAGTTTGAATATTGTCTTACATCCACTAACATCCCAGGTTTCATGAGATACGCATTCCCAGCCATGCCCATTTCTTGTTTATTCAAATTAAAACGAGAACCGTCCAGATGACTTGCTTTAATTACAGTTTAACCTTCCAATAAAAGGCTCTAGGGATTATTTGTTTGCGTATTTTACGCAATACTTTTCAAAACAAATGTATATTAAAACGTTTAATTTTGCTAAGCATATCCGTGTTAGGCAATAGTTCTCAAGGAGGCCATTAAAATGTGGGCAATATTTTGTGGTGAAAACTTCAAGTGTGACTTTCTAAAGCAGGTGATAAAAATTCATAAACCTGTCATCTTAAACGTTATTCGTCGCAAGTTGATTAACTTATTCTCTTAAATATTAATTATTTTTAATCCGATTTATAAACTAATTGAGTGATTTCGCAAGAAGACAGTGAATACTTGCAGACCGCGCCTACACTTTCATTTAACACATAATTTGAGAAGGAACAGCTGAATCACTTCAGTCAGTAACATAAGCTGGATGTCAATTCACTACTTTCGATAGATTAGCCAAATGTAACTTAATATTGCACTTTATCCAACTGGCGTTTTCCTGCGTTGATCTTAAGTTGCTTTAATACACTAAACTTTTCTCGTCAATTACCCTACACGACAGTTAAACCAGTATTCAAATTCAATTTATAATTTGCCATTAGAACACTCCCCTCGAGCTATAAGTGTACAGGACAACCAAAACTTTGATACAGATGGCAAAACCTTATCAAGCTCAGATTGAGCAGTGTTCAGATGAAATGCGGCAGAACATACAATTCCTTGCTAGATTATATAAGCTGATGGAAATTACAGGTTTAGATAGATAGGTCCCGAATACAAGACGCCAATAGGACCACGATCTGAGGCATTCTATTGGTCATCGAGCCAATTCCAGGGAAAGCACAAGGCTCGCTGAGCAATGCAATGCCTCCTCGGCTACAGCACGTCGTGTGAACAATACGTAAGATGAAGTAGTGAAAGAAAAAGACAGGCCAAAAATCGGTTTACATGGCGATTGACTCACATTATAGTGGAGCCCATTCCTTTCTCTAGCTGTTGGTCAATGGACTAAGCTAGCTGGAATCTGTGCCATGTAGCACTTCCGTGATGAGTAAATGGATTACTCACTCCCGCGAGTCTGGCAACGGTAGGCGGATTTCAGATGCACAACGTTGACCTACTTAGTAATTTGAAAAGCATTTGATGATGGAAAGGGAGGAAGTGACACTTATTTGGGTCGCAAAAAAATGGCTATGGTTACGGGCATATGATTGAGTAATCAACCACAATTGTTATATGTATTCATTAGGAGGATCTATCTATTCTAGACCTAAGTTTCAGCAGTAGATAAGAGTGGAAATAGTTTAGCCGGCGACGAATTTTCCTTTTATGGAGTCGGACTTCAAACTCTTTTGTTCTACTTGTATACGTCTCTAGTCCATATGTACCTTAGGACTCTGTCTATCTATAGCTTCTTCCACAACACAATCGCGATCAGATTGTCTTCATAGCAGGGAAGGGAACACTTTATGACAGCGTGACAAGCCTTTAGCCGTTCAAACAAGTGATAGGTGAGGGTGAGGTAAAGATAATCTTGATAATATTGATGTAAACGCCATTCTATTTCCATATTTAGACTGGGAAAAGATAGATTGTACAGATGGAACTGTTTGTTTGACAGAGCATGTAGCAAGTGAACGATATAGAAAGATACTTAGGTGACATAAGCACCAGGGTATGAGCATCAGCAACCACCTGAGAAATATCAATACTGCGATCACCAATCAAAACTCATAATCAAACTTAAAATCAAAACTGCTAATCACCACGTTGGCAGGCAACGTGGTGATTATGGCAAATTGCCCCCATTGCATTCTATGGGGGAGGCCTCGTGCAGCAGTGGACGTTTACTGGTAGATGATGAAGCCTCGAACCGATTGAGAATCTACCAAGAAGTTTTTTACAATCAACGGTGGATTGATAAAAAGATATCTGTCAGAAAACTCCGCCAGAAAGATCTAATTCAGTTTATCATGTAATCTGAGTTCGTAAGTGCTTTGGGAAGTTCTATGCACTCGAGCGATTTTGTATTTGTCTAATGCGGCGTGAAAGGGCCTTGGGAGAAAATTAATTTGTTAGGTGGACTGTTTCGACGGCTCGACGGTAAATCATTTGCTGACATTTCAATATAACTGTTCATTAAAATCTTAGTTTACGGGGAATAATTCGAAGTATGGATTTTGCAAATTGTTTGCGTATTCAAAGGTGTTGGAAATGTCAAATCTAAAGCAACGTCGTTTTTTTAACAGACAAACAAGGCATAGTTACCCTAAACCAAAAAAGAGGAGGTTTTCAATTCGGTTGTATTTTTTTTCGGATGATGGATTCCATGAGGAATTGAAGGAACTCCTCAAATATTAGGCATACATATAGCGATTTTGGTATTTTCAGAAACAAGTTATTATTTTGTATAGGTACCTTTAGCAAATAAAAACATGCAGATAGCCGTATTCAATGGCGGAAGTCGGTTTTTTAATGAAAAGTTATATTCATTGAAATCACAAGGATAATTTTGAATCGTCGTATAAACTAAAACTACTCCTGTTTCTACGCGATCCCCCAGATTGAAGGTCTAATTTTGCAACTTTTCCCTCAAACATTCAAAAGACACTCCACAATAAACCTGATTGAAATTCATGCTAACTTTTAAATTCCAGATTATGACATCAGGCTGGACAACAACCTACCACTTCGGCTGTATGCTACCAGATTACTCAATGAAGCCAGAACCATTGCGAATGCTGCGGTTCCTATGGTGGACAGTGGTGCTGAAACTGCTGGAGTTGATTGAGACGATATTCTTCATACTGAGGAAGAAGGAAAGCCAGGCGTCGTTTCTGCATATTTATCATCACTGCAGTTCACTGGTGATCATGTGGACAGGCGTGAAGTTTGTTGGAGGTACGTTACACCGGTGAAATTACAGGCACATGAGACTTATCATCTTTATGTCCCAGAATGGCTCGCGCAATGGTGCGCGTCCTAGGTGGACGTGACCTTGGGTATTGCAATTGCAATTGTTGGGGTTTCCGCTTGACACCAGGGCCCTTATTCGCTATGACCAAACGTAACATAACGCGGGTTCGTTACGATATCTGCGTGGAATCATCGCTGAATCGTATGGCTGACGTCACACGTTATTGACAAGGGATCTCTTAGGTCATAGCGAATAACCACCCAGATATACCAACTGCCAGCACCGTTATTTATATAAATAAATAAAAATACAAGGAATTAGATTTATTGTCCGGCCTAAGAATAGAACCCTCCCCCCTCTCCTCTTGTGGATGTCGTAAATGCCGACTAAGGGAGTACACCAGGGGATGGGCAACAGCATACACCTAAGTGCTCGACACCAATACTGCAATAACCAATCCGCCTGCGTGGTTACTATGGCAAATCCCCCCATTGAATTCTATGGGGGATGCCTCGTCCAACAGTGGACTTGGCACTGACTGTTGTTTTAATACGACCTTTCAAAGTATGGAATGATCCTCTGTACAACATCACTAAAGACTTTACATTCTCGCTGATCAAGAGTAGATTTGAGCTCCAACAGTGGAGGTGGCGAGGTAATAGGTAATATTGGAATGAACTGGACTGTGAATTTGTGCTTCTTGTGTGGATTCTTTATATCTACACAGCGAGAAAAGTTAAATACCTACTAACACGATTCCCGGAACCAAGATCACCGACATAGCTCTCAGAATTAACAGGTTCAAGTGACAATGGGCAGGTCATAGTTCGCAGAACTGACAACTGTAAGGGAATATAGGTTCTCGAGTGGCAACCACAAACCGTACAACGAAGTAAAGGAAGACTTTCCTTTCGATGGACTAAATACAAAAAAAAAGGTAGCAGAAAGTCGGTGGATGAAGGCGGCTCAAGACGAACGGTCAGGGTATTCTAGGGGGAGGCCAATGTCCAGCAGTGGACATCTACAAGCTGATGATGATGATGACTATCACCATTTTACCGATTTTTTCACGAGCGTCCATTCGTTACGAGGCCTTCAACAAACACAGGCGTATATCAACAAGCATTGTCCATTGTTCTGGCTATACAGATGGGTGCGGTTGACTGTATCAATTTCAGTGTCTAATATAAGTTTAGTAGAATCGTTCCTAGTCATTAGCATAGTTCTAGTACTCAGAAAGCATTAAACCTACTAAGAAATGGGTGAGCTTTTAATGTGATGTTCGCGGTATGGGCCGGCTTGGAAATTATAGTCGCTGTTGGCGTTGATACTACGAAACATTTGGAATCATTATCACAACAAAGCGAGGCAGCTATAAAGTATCGTAACCTAGGGCGTTTAAAGATGGAAAGAAAGAAAAGAAAGAAAAAGCATTTATTTGTGCCAATATGACAAGAATGACACGGGAAAAAGACACACACGCAAACTGAGATTAACAAAGCTTATTAAAAATACTTACACAGTAAACAAGTATTACAATAATAAAACAGTGTGCCTCTCAGTACCTAGCAGTCATGCAACACTGACACAAATGGCGTTCAGCTCAGCATTTGTTGTGCTGTGGCAACACAACGCTGATCTTCCGCTGAAACCATTTATGTGAAAACACGGATGTCTGCTTCACAACTATAATAAATAATTATTTTTACTTTAATAATGAAATAATATGAATATAAGATGGCGACTTTAAGCACAGAGACACAGTGACGGTTGTGATACAAACGCGCTGCTAATAGTCGCCATAATTAAACGCCAATGCCGACAACTATAGATGACCACCCCTTTACCGTTGAGAAGGCATTGTCATCATAATCATCACCAGCCTGTTCGCGACCTCTGCTAGACGAGGCTTCCCCCATTGAATACAATAGAGGATTTTCCATAATGAACACGCTTGGCAGGAAAATTGGGGATCGCAGTACTGGTGCTGAGTACTCAGACAGATGCTGCTTCATCCCCTGGTGTGTAATCTCATCACGTGAGGCTTGAAAGGGGGGGGGGGGGGGGGAGAGGGGGTTTAGAAAAAATCACGAAATATCACAGGGGGTTTGGGTGTTGTAAGATATCACGTGTATTTATTTTTTCGTCGAACGCGCGATTTCTAAACCGTTACGCCTTAATTTCGCAATAAAATTAGATTATACTTTATAGCTGTATATAATATTCAAAAAAAATTAAGATTCTTACACAAATTAATAAATAATTTTAAAAATACACGTGATTTTTTGGGTGGTAGTCTTAAACCTCACCACGTATCACCAAAGGGAAGGAGGGGTTAAAAATGCTAAAAAATACATAACGTGATTAATGGACGGCCCCTAAGGCATTGTAGGTACTGTCTGACTATTCTTGTGATGATGAAACTGAGTGCTGGGCCCTTAGCTTACATTATTATCGGACAAATCTAAACGCCTGCGGTCCAGCTTTCAATTACAGTAGAAAATGGCAATGGGAAACGAAACAATGGGGATCATTTCAGCAGCCTTAGCGCTGTCTAAATCCTATGTAACTTGAATAGGGGGAATTTTAGGATAAGAAGAAATATTTCGTTCAAGAAATTTCTCCTATTCAAATTTCATAAGATTTAGAGATAGCGCTAAGGCTGCCAAAATGATCTCCATTATTTAAGTAGAATAGTCATATTTTTTTTTCTTTTATCAGGGTGTGTTTATAGTATTAATCGTTTATAGTATTTAACTTATTACTATTTATTGGTCTATTTTATAAAAGTAGGTACCTATATTATGTATTCGAGTTTAATGTAAAAACTGTATTTTATCATTCTATAATTATTGTTATTATTTTTACTCTGTTCACCGCTGTTTTCGTTACTGCTTCGCTCGTTACTGTCCATCCAAAGGTTGACTGGAAGAGATCGCTCTCAGCGATAAGGCCGCCAATTGTACTGCTAATTTTATTAAATCGTGTTATGTATTTCTGGTGTACAATAAAGTGTTAATCTATCTATCCATTGTTGCGTTCCCCATTACCATTAGCTACTGTAGTTGGGGGGCAGGGGGTTTTGTAAGGCTTTCAAACCCGATGCAACAGATTAAGCAGTCAGATACAGCAGTCAGTTTCAGTTTGCAAGCTCCTGTTACGGTATTACATAACGAAAAGACTAGCGAGTGTCTGTTACAAGATAACAGTTTATAGTGTTTCAGAAGTGATTCCTGACACTTAGCGCTCAAGGAAACGATACCGTCGCCATGCCTCCACCGCGCCTCTAAACGAGTACTTTTGACTCGTGTTTATCTAAAGATAGAATTATATTAAATTATTATACTAGTGGTTCGCCCCGAACCGAGACCTCGCGATAACACCTTTATCAGCCCGACTACTTAACTAAGTAATTTCCATATTTTCTATTATTATTTTTGAAAATTTTCAACTCGAGGTCTACCAGTATAGTATTTATCAGTAACTACTCTAATTTCCTACACATCATCGAAATAACCTTTGAATAGGGCTAAGCAACGGGGCGTAATACTACATACCTGTTAGTACCTATATTAAGTACCTGACGAATCATTTGATAACGTCCTTTTGACGAAAACCATAGAACTCCAACGTCATTCAAATTCCTTGTTTCATGGAGTACAAGTTTCTAAATTCTTCAATTTCAGACTTTTCCCTGTAGTTGTGACACAAAAGCCACAAGCATACCAAATTTCAACATTGTGGGATTGCTGGAAGTACCCTAGAATTTTTGATTTTTACGTTTTTTATTTTCCCTAATATCTCGAAAACTACTACCCACTTGATCTGACTGTCTCACTTTTATTTTTTTTACCCCTCTTGGACCCCAATATCTCAGCAACCCCCGGACCGATATAGCTCATAACCTTACCTACAAATTGTACCAATACTATCTACCCCCATACCAACGAGACGTGGGGACGAGCGGGAATAACCCAATTTTATGAAGATCGGATTAACGGTTTGGAAGTTTTCATCGGACAAACATACATACATACATACATACATACAAACGCCGATTCTTCCAACTTGACTCAGAGAACTCGCTTCGCTCGTTCAAATATTTCCTTGTGTAATCCCTTAGTCAGATTTTATGACATCCACGGGAGGAGACAGAGGGGTCTATTCTTAGGTCGAAAGCACCACGAAAATGGGCAGCAGCATCCACCTGAGTAGGTACACAACACCAATACTGCGATCAGCAATCCGCCTGCTAAGCGTGGTGATTATGGGAAATCCCCAAGTTGCATTATATGGGGGAGGCCTCGTCTAGCAGTGGTCATCAAACGGCTGTTTACGGACACAGTGAGAATACTCTGAAGAGTGAGTGAGTGCCTGAGTGGTCGGTGAGTGCCTCGATCACTTTGGATTCCCTTATTTTATTGATTACAAAACAAAATTGCCGATTGAAGATGTTTACTCACAAATTGAAACGAAATCATTTAGTTTGCTCAATAAGATTGTTGCAAAAATATCGTAAAGAATTACCAAATTCAATATTGAACTGACCTACTTGAAGAATCGGATGTACGTACAGTCAGCGTCAAAATAACGAAGCGTTCCACTAAGAGCACCGATCTTATTTCACTTTGAGCATCGATTCATATTTTCCGGCCAAAAAGTAAGAGCTTTTTATCAACAGTAAATGCTAAGAAGTAACCACATTCAAATCCGTGGCTGAAGTTAGTCCCCAGGGGTTAGTCAGAGGAAAGACCAAACGATGTGCTTGGCACATATCCACCACTTGTTTAGTCCATAACATTACAAACGTACAGATAGGATGATATAAGGGTAAGGATGGGGTAAGGGTCCCATTTTTTCTGTTAAGGAAAGGAACCCTAAAAAGAAAAGGGTTTTCGTTTTTTAGGATTGCGTACCCAAAGGGTGCCAACGGGGCCTTATTACTAACTTATTCTGGAGGAGGCACTTGTATTGATATCATACGTATTAAGAACTTAAGTCATCAATGAGTTTCAGTATGTAGAAAATCGGAAATCGGGGATTAACGGAAATTTTACTGACGTTTAATCACTCGGTAACATAAAAAAATCGCACCCCTGAGGGCCTAGCCAAGTGGCATTCGTTTCGAAACGATTCCATTTCTACAGTCGTAATTCAATACAAATGACCACGTGACATATCGATAGCTAACGTCAATCCCATACATTTTGGACTTTTCTACTGGCGTCATCGCCATTAGAATGTTACTTTGTCTACGGCCTCTGATCTACAGATGGAGACGGAAAATGGAAGCGGAACTCCATGATGGAACATATAATAATAGTAGATTAATTTTATTCAGCTCACGGTTTAAATTACTAATTTTATCATCACCGTCATCAATTTATGATAAAATTAGTAATTATAACTGTGAGGTGGATAAAATGAGTCAACTATGTTCCATCGTGAAACGCTGTATCTTCCGTCTCCACGCACACACATCATAAAAGTTTGTTTTGAAATGAAAAATTTTCAACAATTAACTTATTTAGTCGTCACTAACTTTGTAGGTTGACTGTATTTATTTGTAACTTATTGAAATTGAACATGCTTGTACCTACCTGGCAATCTGCTCGTTAACTTTTGACTTCACATAAAGTCATCGTTAACCTGATTGCCGTGTTTGTGATAAAGGCCAACCTTGGATCTGGTTGAAAGTGATTTGGCTAATTGAATCTTCTTGCTATGATAAGCAGGTCTGAAAAGGAATTGCTAAGGATCTGCTGAGAATTCGGAAAATGAAGTGCTACCAAAAGAATTTGCAACATTGAGCAGATCCTTAGCAATTCCTATAGGTGAATCATAATATGATTCATTGTATGATTCATATAAAGTGGGGTTTTTTTTTAAACTACTACGTAAGCAAACAATCTTACGGCCCACCTGCCCCCTTATTCGCTATGACCAAACGTGACATAACGCGGGCTCGTTACGATATCTGCGTGGAATCATCGCTAAATAGCATGGGTGACGTCACACGTTTTTGACAAGGAATCTCTTAGGTCATAGAGAATAACCACCTTGATGGAAAGCGGTTACCTTAGCCTATGGACGCCTGCTACACCAGAGGTATCACACGCGGGTTCAGACTCTTTTAAGAACTTTAAAACGCCCTTTTTGAAGAACCTTATACTGTCACTAGAGAAAACCTTTTTAGATTTCAAGGTTTCTGAGGGGATCTTAGGACTCATTAGCCGTGGTGTGTCCAGCCTAAAAATAGACCCCCCATCTCCTCCCGTGGATGGGTAGCAGCATCTACCAGGATACTCAACACGTATACGGCGTTACTACTGTTACTGCCGTCTTTATTGAGGGTGCTCATTATTGTTGAACTGTAATTTAAGTACCTACCTATGTTTTGCTCCAGGAATTTTATTTAGTATTTAAACATTCATCCGGTAGGTACTTGAATTATGTTTAACTGTCATGAAAGCACTAAGTATTTAGGTATGTTTAGTTTTTTTTTATTATTATTTTTGTGAATAAATATTATCTTATCTATCTATCCGCGTGCCAACCTTGGCTGTGATTATAGCAAGCTGCCCTTTTGCATCCTATGGGGGAGGTCTCGTCTAAAAGTGGGCCTCACTTATTCCTTCCAAAAATCTCAATACAGATCCAAATACAATAAGGCTTGAACCAGTTGTGTACAAGAGCGTGTTTTTATTATGCAGCGCATATATAGCGCTTTATAGCGCCATAAACATTTAATACCCTCTTATAAGTGTCAATGGCATCCTCTACGATGATAAGATTTAACAGTGATTTTATACTGGTAACACGAATATCATTATCTAAAGTGATAAACTGTATCAAGACTCATACCATTGTCTTTCTGCTGTCAAGGATTGGGATTGGAATTGGATGGGTTGTTCTCAACTATTGAAATAATACGGCGATGCCTCACTACAAGTTCGTAGTCTGAGTTATAACAAGCAATTGGAAGTTTTCAGGGAGGAAATTAAAAAGAAAAAATAGTTCTTAAAATTCCGGTAGATGGCGGTGACTCGACATGGTTGTGTCTTCTGAAGATTTTGCAAAAGCTCCACAAATTATACTTGTTTTCTCTTTTTTCCTCCAAGTTTCGCGTTGCGATTCCGAAGCTCGTTTTTCAAGTCTAATATAGACCGGTCTACTTGGCCCGGCTTCAACAATAACAACAAACAATTATTACAATAACGTAACACTAACAAATATATCAGAATTTCAACAAAAACTTTACGTAGATACTTACTTTATTTCACCAACGAACTGCACGAGCGAGTGAAGTCAGTGACACTGACAGTTGGTGGCTGACCGACAAAATTTAGACAACCATATCTGGACTGCGCCATCTATGCATGCATTTAGAACTATTTTCTTTCAGCTGCCAGAAAACTTCCCATTGACACAGGTAGACGTTTGGTGTAGTGTAACACGGATTTTTGCGTGGAACTTATACTTGTGTAGGGTAAATACGCCAAATGTCGGCCCCCCAAAGGTTTTTGTACTTTGAGCCTGTATGCAACTTTGTCAATTTCGACGTTTGGTTTATTTCATAAACATTTTTCGTAAGATAATTTGATCTATTTTTCAAAAACAACATCAAATCTTTCGCAGCTGTATGTTTAATGATACAAAAATGGTTTAAATACAGGAAGGGTGAAAAACCCTAAAGTCGGCCGTTTTCGCCCAAACCTCGACCGCAAACTTTCCTAATGTCGGCCAATTACACCAGGGGTTGGGCAGCAGCATCTACCTGAGTACTTAATACCAAACTGCGATCACAAATCCGCCTGCCAAGCGTGGTAATTATGCTAATCCCCCCATTGTATTCAATGGGACAGGCCTCGTCCAGCAGTGGACGCAAAAAGGCTTGTGATGATGATGATGAATAAAACGAACTAGAACGGTCAGTATTTAATATTTAAAATTCATCTGAGGCCCAATTCTCTAAATTATTTTAAAACTACCCTGAAAGTTAACCGAATCGAGACTGAATTATGAATTGACAGAAAATTGGTATTCTGCTCCCTTATAAATAACAATTTAGTCTACTTTCAATTCACGGTGACTACCATTAGAGTAGGATAGTTATATATATAATTGCAAAGAGTAAAGAGAGACTCTATATACAATGCTAAAATTATTGAAAAAACTTTGAATCGTACAAGTTTCGGTCACATTTCGATATAATCACATTAAAGTGTTGTATTTTATGTTTAGAGAATACCATTTCTGACATTTAAAACATCGACACAAGATCGAAACATGATCCGAACTATATTTTAACTACTTTTTAGTTAGAGAACTGGGCCTCAGATCGCGACCCAATATAACTTGGACGTAAATAGGGTTCTATATTTGCGTCCTTTAATTAGATCAACTCTGCACGGTGGATTTGCAAAGGGTCTCGCCGAAAGTAGCTAGATAAAATGGATATTCAACAGACTTCAAAAAAAGGAGGAGGTTCTCAATTCGACCGTTTTTTTTTTGCGTGCGCGTGGGGTATATGTGTATGCCATAATCACCACGCTTGGGAGGCGTATTGGTGATCGCAGTTTGGTGTTAAGTACTCAGGCGGATGCTGCTGCCAATCCCCTAGCGTAATCCCTTAGTCGCCTATTACGACATCCACAGAGTGTTGGAGGAGTCTTATTCTTAGGGCGAGACTACCACGGCTCAACTCAAATATTTTCAAACGTCCAATACAAAACAATTTGAGAAACAGCTTTTGTCACATATTTCATCAAAGACCTCTGTAACTTTTCGTGACATTTTTGAGTGGAAACCTATCAATTAATATACTTTGTTTCTTCCTAGTTATGTGTTGTTATTTACAAAGACTAGCTTCCTTGTGATCATGGTTCATGCACAGTGACGAGAAATAGGGAAACGATAAAACTTACAGAATAAATCATGGTGAAAAATTCCGTTTACTGAGGCCCAAGCACGAATATCAAACGTTATCGAGACGATTGTAAACGTCAAATGTTAACCAATCAATTTACAAAGATTTTAAAGCACCCAAATGTCATTGGCCAATATTTGACAATGGCGATTGTCTTGCTAGCGTCTCGATAAAGTTAGATATTCGTGCGTACCTCACTGTTTCGCGCAAATGTTTGCGTTATTTTTCCAAGGTAAAATCAAGCATGAGTCTATCGGTTCATGATGTTGTTTTCCTTGGCAAAATAACGCAAACATTTGTGAATATACACCAAGTGAATCACCATCACCATCACGTGCATAATCACATATATAAGTAAGTAGCTGTATCGTGAGTAGTGGTTTAAGAAAATTATTACACAAGCATTTTGGTAGAATCTATAGGATTTAGGTTCTACCTTCTTCAAAAACTATCAGTTGCTGTATTGCCGAAAAACAACGCCATTTGTTGACAGAATATTTCTTATTTACTTTCTTCCATGCCCCCTAGCTTGTATAGCTTAAGTATTTCAGAAGACTAAAACACTCCAACTAGTCTAAAAATAAATCCAAGCAATTAAGAATTCCTTTTGTTCTCGCCCTCTACAAACGCTAAGACCAAGGCGACTTTTAATCGAGAATTCCCGTTTAGAATTTACAAAGGTATACGGTCCGTGTCAAATTTATTAAGGGTTGAAACTTTGTATCAGAGTTATTTTAGCGTAAATTTTTGACGGAGAGCTTAGAGCTCATTTTGATGAAAGGTTTATAAGGGTCTTTTGTGCTGAGAGGTTGGACTTTGGAAGCTTTACACTCTCGCCGATAGACACCCTGAGAAAGTCTGAAGAGAGGAATGTGGAGACGCGTTCTTTCGATACCGACAGTGATGAGATTTCATGGTAGATTGTCATACTCACCGATGATTTATGCTTTTCATTTGTGAGCGGCGCAAATGTGTACCCAGAATCAAGTAGCATACTTAAGGTTCCCACGTACACCTAGTTGACTTTTCGGCTGAATAACGTTTCAACTCTCTCAATTTTCTTTTTGGTTAATAGTTTAAAAAATGTTGAACTCTCCCTTGTTTTACACTCCGATTATATCTACAAAACTTTATGAAGATTTGACTTGGGAGTTTATAAATGAAAAATAAACTAGAGCTAGACGAGAAAACGTAGTTTCTCATTATTTTAAGAACCCCCAAGTCAGATCTTCATAAAATTTTGTATTTCAGATAAGACTTAAGCGTACTTTAGCCGAAAAGTTCAACGAAGAGTACGTGGGAACCTTAAGAGGGATATCAACAACCAGCTAAAAGCTCCATTAAGTCATACTGAATGCCACAGACATAAGTTTCTGCGTATTACGAGATTTAAATTACCGATCCTACCACAACATTTATCTGACATTAAGAGGGCATGTATATGCTACTGATGTATGAAAGTGATATAGAATTTAGCAATGTAGACTTTACTGTTATATGATAAGGAACACAGCTCGCATACAGTGACGTTTGATGTGCGATGACACTTAGGTATGACAGGAGTAATCGATATGTCATGGACTGATTGGTAGGTAATAAAGTAGATGTACTTTATGCGATGTTGTGTACACCTGCTTGCAATTTATCATTTTAGAATACGTACAGAACATAAAATAGGTACTTACAGGAAATTTACTTTTAAGGCAGTACCCCGACCAAACACGGCGTCAAGCTGTTTTTTTCAAGCCTCTCTCCTCGGTTAATAAAGCAAGTAGAAAAAAAATTAAAAGTCACCACATATATTTGACATTTTGTCATCAAGTTCCACGATTGGTTTAATGATTTAACGTCGTAAGTACTCGACAATAAACCCATGAAAAAATTGAAATAAATCATGATTTTGTACATCTTCTCTTAAAGTTCACGTTACTGAATTTTTGGTTTACACAATTGGATAGTTAATTTAATAGTAGAATTATTACACGATTATTTTTTTTTAAAATGGGTTCTCTTTATTTTTTATAAATTATATTTCATGAATCCGTGCGAATCTGGCTGTGCGCAAGGAGCGGACCAGTCAGCCGCCGGTTCTCGGACGGATGGCTAGATGGCAGTACTATTAGAACGGACTACATAGGTGTCACTAGAAAAAATAATTTGCGATGTATTGTAGAGGCGAACACCTCAAGGTCATTCGGTCAGGGTAGCGCCTTAAAT
Organism: Epirrita christyi; assembly: GCA_951392215.1. Lineage (NCBI taxonomy): Eukaryota > Metazoa > Arthropoda > Insecta > Lepidoptera > Geometridae > Epirrita > Epirrita christyi. Next base: position 2,596,472 of record OX595851.1, read on the forward strand.
GGAATTATTATTATTATTGGAATTAAAATGATGTTAGGTAGTAACTAACTGATTGCTACCGTATTATGTACCTCTGTGGTGTGGCAAACGAGTAGCCGGCTGAGATGCGAGAGGTTGCGGGTTCGATTCCCGCTGCGGGACAAATGTTTGTATGCTCTGCGAATATTTGTTCCGGTTCTAGGTGTCATGGTACTCGTAGTTCCTGATACCCACAACACAGGGAATCCTAGTGTGGGATTAGGGCTATGTATGTGACTGTTGGGTGTTATGTATGTTGTTATAATTTTGTATGCTCCTAATATTACCTACCAGGTAAGTAGGTAGCTAATGTGGACAATGTTAGACTAACAAAATATGACAAATAATAAATAAAGGTCACGGTTTCACGCGATGGTCAAAGAAAAAAAGTTGTTCCGAATATTTCGGACACATGCGACGGTTATTTTTAACCTCCGACGCAAAAAGAGGGGTGCTATTATTTTAGCCATGGTCCTCTGTAGCTGTAGCATTCATTCATAGCAGCAGCTCCAGAAAAATAGAACCGATATCAAACGTGGATTTTTGAAAGATGGTATTTGCAAAATTGTTTGTTTTTTTTTTTTTTATGTAATGGCTCGACAATCTGGCATGCGGCCCGTGGATAAGCTCCCAACCGATGTCCGATGACAACCCGATATTGCTTCATTATCATTGATGGAAATTGGTTAAGCTATGGCTTAACCAATTTCCATCAATCTTGGGTATGCCCAAGGCACTATTATCATTGTCATCCACAGAACGAGTTCGCTAACAGCTTGGCCTTTCTTTATGACACCCACCAGGGTCCTTTGCATCTCATCCAGATCCGACGCTTACGTCATTGACCTAACTGCCGGACAACTGAGGCATGTTTCGATCTTGTGTCGATGTCTTAAATGTCAGAAATTGTATTCTCCTGACATAAAATACAACACTGTAATGTGATTATATCGAAATGTGACCGAAACTTGAACGATTCAAAGTTTTTTCGTTAGTTTTAGCATAAGTAGATGGGAGTCTCTCTTTACTCTTTCCAATCCTACTAATATTATAAACGCGAAAGTTTGTGAGTATGGATGGATGTTTGTTACTCTTTCACGTAAAAACTACTGAATGGATTTGAGTGAAATTTGGAATGGAGATACTTTACGCCGTGGATTAACACATAGGCTACTTTTCATCATCATCATCATCATCATCAATTTTTATCATTATTCACGCGGGTGAAACCGCGGGGCGCAACTAGTTATATATATAACTATCCTACTCTAATGGTGGTCACCATGAATTGAAAGTAGACTAAATTGTTATTTATGAGGGACTAGAAATTCAACTTTCAGTCAATTTACAGTTCAGTCTCGATTCAGTCAACTTTCAGTGTAGTTTTAAAATAACTTGGAGAATTGGGCCTCTGATATTCCTTCTTTCTGTTTTTGCGCCAATTCTGTCACCACTTTACTGCTGTCATCATTTATGGCGTAGTTTCCCGAACGCTGCCCATCTGAGTTGGATTCGTCAGCTGACCTTGTCGAAGTTAGACCTATAGTTTAATCGTCTGACCAGACACAGTGGTCAACAACTTCGACGATATAGTTCCTAATGTGTGCCGGCTAATTTGCGACATGGACATTTGGCATGATGTTCGTCTTGCTCATGTCCTGATGCCATGAAAAAGGGTCTTGATAGATGGAAAACAAAGTGATCCTATACATCATCATCATCATAATCAGCCTCTAGAAGTCCACTGCTGGACATAGACCTCCCCCTTAGAATGCCACGACGAACGGTCTTGAGCCACCTCCATCCAACGATTTCCATCGAGTGGAGGGCCTTCCTATACCGCGTCGCCCGGTTTGTGGTCGCCACTTGAGAACCTTTATTTCCAACGGTTATCAGTTCTTTGAGCTATATGACCTGCACATTGCCACTTCAACTTGCGAATTCTGAGAGCTATGTCGGTCCTATACGTGAACCGTTTTTTTCTTTTACAGAACCCTAATATTTAATATGTATATGTGGAGGCTCTAAAATCGGTTTTCTTTCTAGGTGGGATAGCATCATTCTCTCCAATGCTCAACAATGCCATCCACGTAATGATGTACAGCTACTACCTCCTATCATCAGAGGGCAGTGTGGGGGTTAAAAGGTTCCTTTCCAAGTATAAGAAGTGGATCACTATTACCCAGATGGTATGTTTGTGTCTCTTTCTGGCCTGCCCCGGTATTATCTATCAAACTGGTAATCGCTTTCAAATAAGATGTTAAGGTACATTGCGACTTATGTTTCGAATATTTCTGCTCTTGGAAAAAAAGCTAAAGCACGCAGCGTAATGTACTGCAAAATTGTAATCAAAAGCGATTACCAGTTTGATGGGTTTAGAATGTAATAGTGTGAATGAGATAACAATAGCACTGGTTTGTTCTAGAATTATTATTTATTCGTTGGGTATTGCTATCTTTTTGATTTATGGCAGAATTCATAGCAGTTGTGACTTCAATGGGCTGTTGGATGTTTGCTTTTATATAGGAAACTAAATAAAAGAGTAAAAGTAAAAAAGTTTTGAGTAATCAACACAACGCTATTCAAAATCGACAAAGATATGACCATGTTCAAATCTAAGCAGCATGCTTGCCTAGAAGATACCTATTTACCTATGACCCGAAGACTCCTAGGTTGTATTTATTGGTGAAAGCAGATGCTGGCAAAGAAATTAATAACAATACAACGAATAACATAACATAACACCCAACAGTCACATAGTCCTGATCCCACACTAGAATTCAAACCTGGAACAAATATTTGCAAATCATGCAAACATTCGAACCTGTAATCGAACCTGCACCTATTGCCTCTCAGCCGGCTACTCGCCCACCGCACCACGGAGGTTGATTAAACCCAGTATTTTGCAATTTTCAGGTTCAATTCACAGTACTGCTGATCTATTCATCCCAAGTGTTCCTGCCAAGCTGTCCGGCGCCCCTTGGTGTAGCCATAATGTACTTTCCAAATGTCATATTTGTGTACTACATGTTCTACAATTTCTATACTAAGAATTATGTGAATAATAGTTTAAACGGGAATGGTATAAAGAGTAATTAGAGTGAGATATTTGGAATTTGTTTTGGCTGGTGTATATTGGCTGGCTTGAATTTAGCATTTGTATTTATTATTGTTATTTATAATACACAGCCAGCTCTCAGAGCTGATGCATGCACCTTAGTCCTTGTCAGTGCATTTTCAATGTTTGTCTAGTCCAGTGGTGGGCAAACTTTTTTAATTGGGGGCCAGAAAGTTTAAGAAATTTCCGAGGAGGGCCAGAATTATAGGAAAAATGCATTTTGTGTTGAATTTTTAACCGACTTCAAAAAAAGGAGGAGGTTCTCAATACGGCTGTATTTTTTTTGTTTGTTACCTCATAACTATGTTGTTTATACCGATTTGGAAAATTATTTTTTATTAGGCTAGTCTAGCTGGCTCCTTACCTATATATGCGTCAATTATTCTACTGTAGAATCCACTTGCACCGTCAAAATATAATTGTCGCTGGTCATATACTTACTATTCATGTCAAAGGACCGTCGGCGGGCCCGATTAAATGCTTTCGCGGGCCAGAGTTGGCCTGCGGGCCGTACTTTGCCCATCACTGGTCTAGTCTATTTTTGATAGAGTTCACTGAGGGGGAGCTGATTACTGATTTTATGCCATGGTTTTTTTGGCAAATGAATTGTCAATTGCGATGCTTAACTGCTAACTTCAGGTCAGCCTAGTTATACCTACAGTATTGTGATTGTAATGAAATTTATATGTCAGCAACAGAACAATTAAATTATTATTAACTTTGATTTGTTTTTTAAAAACTACTATTCAAGTTGTTAGAAAAAAAGAGGTCTAGTCACATCCTGGTTAGACCAAACACAAGATGAAAATAATCATTGAACTATTGTAAGTATGGACCAAATCTTGCAATCTATTTTAAAAAGAAATGTATCCAAAAGTTACTATGTTAGTAGCTAGATACTAGTTGATAAATTCAAACATTATACCTACCAAGTGATCACTGATCAGATAGACTCAGTTATGTTTATTTCACAACCTACTTCCCAATGAGATGTGATTGTAATATAAAGATTCCCTAATGAGCGAGAATTGAATGCTTGCTAAGATGAACTGCCAGCTTTAGTGACCTTGCCCTTAACCTGTCTTACATGCAATTATAAGAGCTAAGTCTTGGCTCTGACATCAATGTTTTCATTCATTGTTTATTAATTCCAAGATATGACAAACACGCAAGAATAAGTACCTATTTGTAATTCTTTCAGACCTTTTGCTAAGCATAACATTCTTATAGATTGTTTGACAGGAAACTATGACCAGTGAGACTTGAACCCTACTAAGAGTGCCAATATCTCAATAATAGCAAAAATAGCGTTTCTTATCTAGAAACAATAAAAGGAAGAAAGTATAGGAATCACCGCTACGATAACAGAAAATTAGAGATATGTACCTACGTCACTTACCGTGTAGTAAGAGAGAAGCCCTGCATTATCGTCCAGCACGAACCACCGGTACTGCCATCCCTTCATAACGTTTGTCCATTTACTCAGTGAACCCTCCATTATAAAAAAATCTGAATTATAATTCAATTACCATTTAAAATCAAAAGAAAAACTGTAAATTTATTTGCACAGCGGTCAGACGTTCCACCATAAATCCATACTTTGACACTGATCTGTCTGATGTGATGATGTGACATGACAACTGACTGACAGTCTGTGTGACAGCAGGCCTATCTGAGATGTTGCAGCTTGCAGCTGACAGCTTGCCAAGTGTTGCCAAGCGTTAAAAATAATAATCGCGAGGATTTCGATTCACGATTTGAATCGATTTTAAAAACGAGATATTTTACCATGGATAAAATTAAAACCTGAGTTTGAGGATAAGGCCACGCACAATTAATTGATTTGACCCTATCACATTTTTGCTTTGCTAGTAGGTACCATACCTACCTAATGTTGGAAAATGAAATCAAAAATAAACGAAGTAGGGAGGCAAAATACTTTATATTGTACAACCATTATCACTTATTCTTTTGTATAAAATTTACGACTATACGCAACATGCGCTGATTTAATTTAGTAATACTAATAACTAGACTATTTACAAGGGTTTGGCGCCAGAAGGCGTTATTTGTCAATGATTTCTTCTGAGTGATCTGCCGAGTTTCGTTTTACTGTAACTTGAAGATATTGAGACACTGTTGTTGTTTTCGTCGTCTAGGCTTACGCCTGATAGGTCTACAAATAATGGCACATTTTCGGAACCTTCGGCTTCAACGTCATCGTTTTGGAAGTTTTCGGGTATTCCTTCTCCTTCAATAGCTAGTGACTCGATGTTTTTGCTGAGTGAATTGTTTTCAGCTGCTTCGACAAAAGCGTTTGAAAGCTCGCCACTCAGTTTATTGACGTTTCCTGATGCGATGTCATACATGAATATTTCTCTCTCTTCTTCAGGTACTTCATTTCTGAAAAAGAAAGAAAATAGCATTGACGATTGTGTATGCAGGTAATGTGTGACAGTGAAATTGTTCCCTTATTAATCTAATGAAAATTGCATTGCGTTAAAAGTATAAAGTATAAAGATTCTTACCCAGTCACTAGTAAAATGATCGATTGTAAGTCCGCAGCAGTCTTCTTCTCAACGGTAAGCCATTTCTCAAAGTTGTCTTTCGTAGGTTTCTTAAGCATATCCTGCAGACTATCACCAGCAACGAACTTGATTCCCTTCAAGCTATTACTCGTTGCTCTTTCTTTCCTTGCATGGTCACCATTTAGAGCTTCCGTTTCAACCGGAGCCAGTACTACAACAGAAGTAACTTTCCTACCCTTCAAGATATCTGGTAATGGAAACTGATTGCCACTAACTTTCAGAGGAAGGTATCTATTATATTTCTTATCATTCAGCGCAACAGGTTCTATTTGTGTGGCATTTTCTTGTACATAATCCTTCGCAATCTGTTGGCCTTCAATAGTATTTGGGTTGAAATGGACAACTTTCATCTCAACGGCTTGTTTTTCAGAAGGAGGAGCGGCAACGTAGCTGGGAATATTTTCAGATGCTGCAATTTCTTGGTCATCTTCCATGTCATCGATATTTCTAGACTCGATTTGGTCTCCATTGGGCTTAACATAAATAGGCCTGTTTTCGCTTGCTGAAATCTGTTGAGCTCCACCTGCGCTGAAAAAGTTAGCAAGTTGATCTGGTGGTAATGTGTCTAATGGCGTGTCTCCAACCTTGTCGTAGTCCAAAACACTAATATCAGCATTATCTAAAATGCCAGATGATAGTAATTGCTGACGCAGATCGTCTGGGACTTCATCTGGGAGTTCAAACGCAAGCTTCTTCTTTTTATCTTCTTTTTGAGGATTCGGTGTCGTACTAATAGAATTTGCCGTAGAAGATACATACTTTTGAGTTGAAGGCTTTATTTCAACTGTTCCAGAAGTTGACTGATAGTACTGTGGAGACGAAGTGCTGGATTGGTACCTTGACCTTTCCTGAATGTACTGTGACCTGGGTGAAGTAGCTTCAATCTGTTGGTTGTACTGCCTGATATGTGGTTCTTGCTGTTGCTGAGAGAGATACAGTTGAGCTTGCAGACGTTGAATCTCTTCTTGTTGCTTTTGTACGTTTTGAGCCAACTGTTGTCTTACTTGCTCTTGCTCAACGTCATATTGTTGCTGCTGTTGCTGGTGTTGCTGCTGGTGTTGCTGCTGCTGTTGCTGTTGCAGATGTTGTTGGTTAAGTTGTTGCTGTTGTTGTCGCTGCTGTTGTTCTCGGTTTTGTTGTTGCTGCTGTTGTTCTCGATGTTGTTGCTGCTGTTGTTCATGATGTTTTTGCTGCTGTTGTTCTTGGTGTTGTTGTTCTCGTTGTTGTTCTCGTTGTTGTTGGTCTCGTTGCTGTTCCCGTTGCTGTTGCTGCTGTTGTTCTTGGCGTTGCTGTTGTTCTTGGCGTTGCTGTTGTTCTTGGCGTTGCTGTTGTTGCTGACTTTGTTGTAGTTGCTGACGATGTTGTTGCTGTTGATGCTGATAATGTTCATTCGAAGAAGTAGGCGATGGTTGCCTTGATTCACCTAACAAATTATATTCAGGTTGAGCCGTAGGTCCATTTAAAGTAATGTGCTGTTCATATTTTGGTATCGCTGGGATAAGTTCACCTCCATTGGGAACGAGCTGGCCAACATTTTGCTGATGCTGATCCCTGAAGTGGCCTTGTTGACTGAAGGCCGGTCGTTCTGAAGGTCCATTATTTTGATAGAAAGGCGGTCGCTCAGATGGTCCTTGGGATTGATGGATCTGCGGCCTCTCTGATGGTGAATTTGGCCTGAGGAAGTGAAGCTCAGGCGTCGGAGAAGGTTGCGGTTGGAAATTGTATAAAGGAGGAGAAGAAGGCTGCGGTAGGAACTGAGTTTGAGGAATAGACGATGGCGAAGCACTAATAGGCCTAGAAAACGAATGTTGGCCTTGTTGAGAAGGTGACGGTGAAGGTCCAGGGAAAGTTTGAGGACCTTGATGGAAACCTAACTGTTGAGATGATTGAAATGACGGTTGATTACTTTCAATATGCGGAGGCGATGGTTTAAGATTAAAGAATGGAGAACTGCTAGGAGAGGGTTTGCTTTCAACAAAATGCTGTGGTGGTCTCTGTTGGGGAAGTTGCTGGTTATGGGGAATAACTTGAGGCCGGTTAAAATGGTCTTGGAAATTACCAGGAGTAGGACTTGGACCTACTTGGGGTAGCTGACTGAAGGTCGGTGGCTGTCTGCTTGGTAAAATTTGCTCCTTAGGAGGGTCAACTTGCTCTGTGGTAATGGTGTGGTAGTTTTCTTGTAAGTATTTAGCCTCATCAAAGTATGGTTTCGACTGTGGCTGAGGTTGATGGAATGGTCTTTGAGGTCCAGAATGGAAACTAGCTCTGGGTGGCCCGTTAAATTGAGGTCGAGAACCAAATGAGGGTGGACTACTTGGGCGAGAATTAAAAGATGGTCCGTTGTTTGCCCTGGGGAAGGCTGTTTGGAAGGAAGGTCCAACTGGTGTTGGCACAGTGGGGCCACCAAAATGGCTGATAAGCCCTGGTGGTCCATTTGAGAAGGCAGGATTAGGAATCAATGAAGGAGATGGGCCAAATGGATGACGGATATGAGATTGAGATCTAAAGGGAACTGCTGTCGGGTTTTGTCTAGGTAATTGTTGCTCAATGGGGAAAGCTTGTGGTTGGAACTGGATGCGGCTTTGAGCATGCTGGGGGGTTTGTCGATATGTTTGTGCACTTGGGTGGTATACGGTGGATTTCAATTCAGTTTCATGACTGTATTGTGGTTGAGGAGACGCAGCTCGTTCACCTTGTAGAGGAGAATGATTTTGATGAGGAGAAGGGCTTTGATTTGGGAAGGCTATTGCAGGTTTTGGAGCTGTTTCTTCACGATCTTCGTCATGACCTCCTTCTCGCCTATCACTGTAATGACGGCCTTCATTGCCAAAAGTTATTTTGACACTGCTATGACTATGATATTGTTCAGAATCAGGTTTGATTAAAGCTCTCAAGGTAGTTGTCTCACGAGGAATGTATGGTTCAGGAGTTACAGTGATGTACTCTTGATGATGATTTTCCTCTTCATCATTGGTTGATGGAGTAATCGCTGGAATAGGTTTATCATAAATCACTTTGTCATGAGAATGAGGGTCTTTGCTGTATTTTACATAGAACACGTGAACGGGTTCCTTTTTCTTTTTCTGCACTGGAGTTGGTGGTGGTGCAGGCAGAGTTTCATTGGATTCCTTAATGATAATTTCAATAATAGGTTCAGGGGCTTCATAGTACTGAGGTTGTGGTTCATGGCTGTACAGCGGTGCTGTCGGTAGTGAGCCATAGGGAGGTCCATAGCCTTCAAGTGAGTCCTGAGTGTTGAGTATCTTAGATTGAGCGTAGATCTGATTTTGGTTCACTACTGAGTCATCAAGGTTCTCATGAGTTCGATCGTAGAGAGGATCTTTTTGTGAATATTGCACCACAGGTTCCATCTGAACTGCGTAGGGTGGCAGTTTTCCTCCCTTAGCGCCATGAGATATCCTCCTGTTATTGTTTAATGATCTAAAGTGTGATACTCGTGAGTGTGGAAGCACTAGGGAATACTGTAAGTTTTGCGGAGTTCGGATATTTTCTAGTTGTCGTTTCGGTTTCGTTTTTGCCGTTGAGTTTTTCGCCCATGCTATGCTGAGCACAGCTATGGCTGTGACCTGAAACAAAAGAAAGATTGGTTACATACGTTTCACAGTTTTCTACAGGCGATAACTTTAAATTTAATTTAAATTTAAAACTAAAACATTGAGGGCTCACGCCAAGAGAAATTATAATCACTACATAATATGCTCATGTAGTAGGTAGCCCTTATTTATTTAGGAGACATACCTACTCTGTGCGTGATTGACTAGGTAGGTACCCCAAATAGAAATCTCAATGTCATATATATATATCATAGGTTTCAAGTATTTTGTGTAACGTCAATCGGCATGAATTTAACAAAATATGGAATTTACCTATTTGACAATGAATGGTGCTTTTAACCAACAAAGCGATACTTATTTCATGTCCCATATTTCTGAATATGGTCGGGAAAATGATAACTTGGGATAACCCCGCTAGGATTGTCAAAATATTTTGTCCATGGTTTGGCCGGTAGATAGGTAATCATTATTGATTTGACGACCTCTGTGGCGCGGCGGGCGAAGGTTCGTCTGTGACGCAGGAGGTTGCGGGTTCGATTCGCGCCTCGGAACAAATATTTGTACGATCTGCAGATATTTGTTCAGGGTGTTCTGGGTATTTTCTATGTATAATAAAAAATATCTATCTATGTAATACACTCGAGAGCAATGAATCCGGGTCACTTAAAGAATGTTAAAAATCTCGGAAACTAAAAATGATAGATTAATGCAATAAATTGTATTTAATAGACAATGTAATACTCCTTAAATGAAGGTTAAAAAAATATGAGTCACCATACATTTTATTAACACAAAATTACATAAAGAAAAAAACTGCTGATCTCTCCTTAAAACAAAAATAGGAAACATGAAATTTTTGAACTTTATTACGATTTTCTTGAATTTTAATACTTCGTATTGCCTCCTCGTGCTTCCATTACTGCGTTTACGCAGAAAAAAAACAACAAAAAAACAGAAATCAAACAATGATAAATGACAGATTACAAACAAAAGCAAAACCAAATGCTGTAATTTCGTAGTTCCATCTTCGAAAGTGGCCCTTTTTCAAATTTGATTTTTTTATGATATAACTTTACAATAACTAAGAAGTTTTAATACCTTCATTTAAGGAGTATTACATTGTCTATTAAATACAATTTATTGCATTAACCTAGCATTTTTAGTTTCCGAGATTTTTAGGATTCTTTAAGTGACCCGGATTCATTGCTCTCGAGTGTATATTGTATTAAGTATATCAGTTATCTAGTTGCCATAACACAAGCTCTGCTTAGCGTGGGGCTAGATAATGTTGTGTGAAATGTCCAGCATTTATTTATTTTATTTATTTTTATTTATTTATTAGTCTTATTATTTAATATTTTTCGTAAGCATTTGCTTACGAAAAGTTTAGATAAATTATATATTATACCTACCTATGTCAGTGACTCTGGGAAACAAAGAAAGTACTTAGATTTTTGGTTTATAAAAAATATTCAGAGTGTAAACTAAACAGTATTTTGAGCTGTTAAAGTATTTTCAACTTGTTTCAAGTACTTGAGTCCAATGCTGCAAAACCATTCAACAACTCTCTCCGACATTATTTTGTCAACGAAAATGGCGCGAAGCATGCTAGATGTTTTTAAATGCTGGCAAGGTTTTTCTGTGTTGCTTGCTTATATTTGAAAAGCCTACCAAATTAAAAATCTACCAAATTGGTAATTTTCACGTAATGTCTGAATTTCCTCCTTTTCAGTTGCCTATATTATTATAATTTATAATATTTAGTACCGTCACACAGCACAGTAACCCTCTTTTTTTAGGTAGGTGTCTACTATCTTCCATTTTCTACACTTACAAACTTCTAGCAGGTAGGTTACTTAGGTGAATAGCAGTTAAAGATAGACTTTACCTACCTAACTAAACAAAATACCTAGGTATCGTACCTACTAAGAAAAAAGGTAATGTAATCATAACACGACATCGGCCAGAGAAAGTGTTTACCCGAGAAATACCTATGTGAGTTAATATTTGTATTCAGTAGGTAAATAGACGACGATCAATGGTTTTGACGACCTCTGCGGCGCGGCGGGTAAAGATTCGCCTGCGACGCAGGAGGTTGCGGGTTTGATTCCCGCCTCGGAACAAATATTTGTACGATCTGCAGATAATTTTTCCGGGTGTTCTATGTATTTTCTATGTATAATAAAAAATATCTATCTATGTAATGTATTGTATTAAGTATATCAGTTATCTAGTTGCCATAACACAAGCTCTGCTTAGCTTGGGGCTAAATAATGTTGTGTGAAATGTCCAGCATTTATTGATGTATATAGGTACTTTTTGGGGCTCATCTTGTCTGAGATGAGGCTTAGAGATTTATGTTGATAAATAGCTACCTATTCTTTATATGCTTATACTTCTTAAGCGCTCTCGCTTATGATTTGAGTCATCTCTTGACTGCATCCCAGAATAATGTTTTTTTACCGCCCAAAGCTGCGTGACCACATTCCGAAGAAAAGAAGAGTTCTTACGTGTTGGTATTTGATATTCAAAGTATTTTTGGGTTAGTATCATTTCTACTAAAAAGCAGCTGGTCTAATTAGCAAGTAGTCTAAAAAGTGACTGTAACTGGTAAATATGTGGTATATGGTAACTGTGGTGGTAGTAACTGTTAAATTTATCTAATAAATATTATTTAATATAATAAAATGAAATAAAATAATATAATAAAAATTGAAATAATAAATGACCTGCCAGTTGCGTTTTAAACCAGTTTGCACTTAGACCAGCAACTTTTTGACCAATTGCTAATCAGCTCCTTTTTTAGACGAAATGATACAACTTGACTCTGAGAAGATCTTGAGTGTGTTCCAATTTCAAAATTCAAATACAAAAATGGAATTTTTGGTGTTCTCAGAATTTCGTTCGGTATAATATTACGGAGACAGGGATTTTTTTAAGAGACGAGAATTACCTTGAAATTGAAATTATCCAAAAAATATTTACAGGTACTTCGAGTTTTTCTTTTTTAGCGTAGATATTGCAAAAGAACCTTATTGGGTAACATAACATCCAAGCTAGTGTGTGAGACAAGTTTTTTTATATCTCTATTTGCAATAACATTCCAATCCTATACTATTAAACGAGCAATATTTGTATACTTATGATATTATATTTTTTAACCGACTTCAAAAAAAGGAGGAGGTTCTCAATTTGACCCGTATGTTTTTTTTTATATAACTAGTTACCTTACATATTGTGTGTTACATAATATCTTATTTAGACTTAAGTAGTTGTACACTTCACAGGACCGGCATGTAATCAAATTATAAAGGTCCTTATAATAAATATGAATAAAAAAAATATTATAATATATATTGACTTGTATGTTTGGTATAGGTAGGTACAACTATTTATGGGGGTTTTTAGTGGGCAAAAAATCGATCTAGCTAGGTTTCACCAATGGGAAAATGCGTTTTTATGAGTTCTCCTAGCAAAGCTCGGTCACCCAGGTGCTACCTATTAAAGGTGCTCAAGTTAAAAGCGTTGGTAAATGGTCACAAGTAAAAGTGCTGGCTAAGGCCGGTTTCCAAAGTAGGTGGAACGATTACGCCGAAAGAGGTTTTGAATGCCAAAAATATAATACTTAAGTAGGTATATAGTAAACATTGCGTAGGTACCGAGCCCAGGGGGACCCGAGACTTCTAGAAATATATCACTTGCGCGAGATGACGTCATATTTATATCTCGAATATAAACAGTATAACTATAGTTTTGGATGGGCGTCATACGGAGATGTGATGTCGGTTGTAACATTGTAAAGAGTTGTCAGTTCTACGACAAGTTGCGATTTAACTTGCTAATTTTGAGAGTTAATTCTATCACGTAGTGAAACTCCGAGATTGACTCTCTCCATAGCTTGCTGCGCGACTTTGTGTGAGGCCAATTATAGCGGTATATATAATATATACAGCTTGTTCTTAGGATAGGTAAATAAAAGTAAATGTAGAGCTGCAATCATCATTTCCACGCCACAGTTCACCATAATATTTAGGGCTCCGTGGTGAACAGGGTGAAGCCATTTATGACGTGTTATGAAGCAAGACGTGTCCCTTAAAGTTGTCTTGAGATGTCAACTTACGGGTTGTCACTGGCGTAATTGTATATAGCCACTTCCGAGGCTATTTATAAGCTGCAGGATGCGGGTTCAAGTACCGCGTCGTGAATTTTGTTACCGAACCTATGAAAAAACATTTTTTTTTATGCTACTTGTCAAGCATACAAGCTTACGGCCCACCAGATGGAAAGCAGTTACCGTAGCCCATGAACGCCTGTAACACCAGAGGCATCACACGCGCGCTGCCGATCCTGAGACATAAAGATGAAAAATCTCATGTGCCTGTAATTTCACCGGCACCCGTACCCTTCAAACCGAAACACAGCAATGCGAACACTACTGCTTGGCGGCAGAAATAGGTACGGTGGTAGTACTTCCCCGGACGAAGTCTTTCACAAGAAGTTCTACTACTAACGAAAACATGACTTTGCATGCGTGCCATCTGGTGTAAGAATATACCCCGCCATCTTCTCCCTTGGATATCGTAAAAGCCGATTGTTGTCGGCTGTCGACTAAGGAACTACACTAGAGGATGGACAGCATTCACTTGAGTGCTCAACACAATACTGCGATCACCAATCCGCCTGCCAAGCGTGGTGATTATGACAAATCCCCACATTGCATTTCATGGGGGAGGCCTCGTCGTTCTGTGGTCATCTAAAGGCTGCTGCTGCTAAACTACGGCATGTTTCACACTTTACATTTCAACATAGATTCTCATTTCCGTCCCACGAGCATTACAAAACCCTCATGATCTACCTACACCATTCCCACTTGACCAGTTTTTTCTTCGCTTCCCACGGCCTGAGCACAAATTACCACTTACCATCGTACCGCGTAGCTATTAGTGGGATGGTGGTTGACAGAAATAGGAAGCGGTTGATGGTAGGTTTGCATTGCTTGAAGTTTTTTGAATGGTACACGAGGCTAAAGATAGGTCGCGGTTTGGGCAGTATGGGTTCGTGTTTTTTTTATTGATTGATTGGTTATGATATAAATTATAAAAAGAACAGCCAGTATCTACGTCCAGTGGCCTTACCATGAACTCTTAAAGCGATTCAGTTCAACTATTTTCAAACTATTCAGTACAAAATATCGATTCCGTGATGTCCGCAGCTAATATTTAAGGGCACAGTTGCAGAAGGTCTATAGACTTCTGCGATTAAAGTTATTCAATAATGACGGATGTCAACAACGAACCGATATTTTTTACTGAATAGTTTTTGAACTGAATCGCTAATAAGAGCTCATGGTAAGGCCATGTCTGGCTCTAGTCTGAACAGCCAGGCATATTGAGCCATGCGCGCAGACTTATCTGGCGCGCACTCTTGGCTTCTGAGAGAGGACGTTATGACCTACAGCCCTACAGCTTCACAAATATCTGGCCCGGTGACGTCGCTAATCAAATTGAGCGTTCGATTATTAATCTGATTTAGAAAGTGCGTGTTTGTTCCACTTTTGGCAACCACCTCGATAACTTTGTGGGGCTGTAGGCCTATACTTGACAAATTCTTGTCAAAATAGCTGTCAAATCCTGCATAGAGTAGCTGCGGCAGCTATGACAAAATTCTTGGGTTCCTGTCATACAACGTGGACCTTAGCGGTTACATTTGCTCTTACTAATGTATGCTCGAGTAAAGCTAAAGGTTATATTTTTAGGTACAGCTTTAGGTAAACTATGATTGGGTTTAGCTGGTAATCTCTTCTTCATCAGCCAGTAGACTTCCACTCAAGGGGGGGATTCCGTAATCACTCGCTTAGCGGACTCACGCGTAATTAGTGATCGAAGTTTGGTGTTAAGTACTCAGGATGCTTCTGCTTATCTCCTGGCGTCATCCCTCAGTCGCATTTTACGACATTCAAAGGAGGAGTTGGAGGAGCCCTATTAGGCTGAGACTACCACGGCCAATCTGGCCAGACTTAGGCGGTTATAATTACTTGCCATTTGTAAAGTTGTTGGTTACGATATAGGGACAGATTTTCAGTGTTTTTTTTTAAATTTTTTTTTGGGTTTAGCTATAACCGTTATCTTTGTTGGTACACTATGATTGAAAGGGTTTAGCTGTAACAGATAATATTAAATTATGTAGTCATGTGAAGATTACGTGATGTAAAATTAATTGAGGCTTAAATGCAGAACTTACGTAAGTCGTAGTTCGAAGATTTGAGTAAAAAATTAAATAATCTTAACATGTGGGTCAGTAAGTAGTTAAGCGTCCATATTAAGAGTAGATTTTATTACGTATAAGCTCACAGACTTTTTATGTTTGGTATAAATTTCAAGTACCTTTAGCCGTTCTTCGGAAAAAGGGTTCTGACGGATAACAAAGTGTTTCTTTAAGTGCCCCATTTTTTTCCATTTGTTACGGAACCCTAGAAGCTAGCCATATTAAACTAGCATCATTAGGTACTGTCAGCTCAAGAAGCAATTGACCTATGCACCTTATGGCGCAAAGCTCTCAATTGCACAACTAACACTTACCATTTTGACCGTTCTCTCGACGACCATGCAATCGGATGTTACGCCACAATGTTGTATATTTACGTTTTTTCTTAAAAAGAGTTCACATTTTGACACACATTGTTAATGGGAGTAGGTTTTTTCAATTGAGCCACAAACATCATTTTCATTACAGCCTTTAGACGTCCACCAACAAGCCCCGTTGAATGCAATAAATAAATAAATGCTGGACATTTCACACAACATTATCTAGACCCAAGCTAAGCAGAGCTTGTGTTATGGGTACTAGACAACTGATATACTTAATACAATACATAACATAAATAGTTTTTTTTTATTATACATAGAAAAATACCCAGAACACCCTGAACAAATATCTGCAGATTGTACAAATATTTGTTCCGAGGCGGGAATCGAACCCGCAACCTCCTGCGTCGCAGGCGAACCTTCCCCAGCCGCAGAGGTCGGCAATAGGGGGATTTGCCATCATCACCGCAATTGATTGGCGGATTGGTGATCACAGTATTGGTGGGTACTCAGGTGGATGCTGCTGCCCTTCCCCTGGTGTAATCCCTTAGTCGGCTTTTACAAGACCGTGTAATAAGTAGTCGGATACTTCGGATTCAGGATTTTTTAAGATGAGAGTTAATAGAAAAATTTAAAAAAACCCCGACACAAACAAACATAGAGCTAAGAATAGAATAGAAGAATATTCTTTATAGCACAAAAAACTAATCATGTACATAGGCGAACTTAACTCTAGGAAGCATTCTCTACCAGCTAACATTTGTGGACGTTAATTATGTAGTACTTTATGTACTTGGTATAGTTAAACATACATAAGATAGGTAAATACATGAACAATACCAGGTACACAGTTACAATATTAATACATAATACATATAATATATTATCTAAGAACAATCTCGATCAGGTCAACTTTCTAATAAAAAAAACTAAATCAAAATCGGTTCATCCGTTTCGGAGCTACGATGCCACCATATGCCACAGATAGACACACAAATTCTAACACTCCTATTTTTGTGTTGTTGGTTAAAAAGAAAGAAAAAGGAGAAAAAACAGAGTACAGATACAAAGATAAAAATATAAAAGAGAGAAAATTATATTCTAGGCAAGCGTGCAACATTGTGCTTTGCATGAATTGTATGCAAAGCACAATACACTACCTCCAGATCGTTTCCCTTTATAACTGTCTTATAAAAACTCAATTCTAAATTAGAGACACCACATAAACGATTTATCTCTAACGTGAGAATTTTAATTCTATACAGAGTTATATCATATCACTTTGACTTTCGTTTGTCACATCTTCTTATTGCCAGTGACTTAGAGTTTAAATTATTTTGAATAATTTATCTATGATATGGTAAGTGAGAACGGTATGCTAATCAGCATTTCTCTGTTATGTATTGACTGTTTTTTTCGTGAGTAAGCATTTGCATGAATGAGACTAATGTCTATTAATCAAAGAAATTAAAAAATCATGATACATTTTTGCATCTAAATAGAAAATGAAGATAATTTCAAACCGAATGGCATAAAGAGGTATTTAAACGGACCCTTGGGAGTTACAAAAACTGAATTTTCAATTAATTCAGCCATTGAGTGAGCAGTGAAGTGGCCAACTGACCGTATCCAGTGCGTGTTAAACCAACTAAACTGATTTACAGAACTGAAATGTGTACACCCACGATAGGACGGGTTAATAAACTGAAAGTCGCTAAGCTATGGAAAGGATATGCACGATATTTCAAGGAAGTTATCCAACAGAGAACCAAAGAACTCGACATAGCCCAGAAGATTATAGCAATCTTAAGTAGCATTGGGCCAGTCATGTCTGCCAGAAAACCGATAACAGTTGTAGTAGATGAATTTGTGAGTGGACACTGGGCCTAGGCAAACGTAGGCCCGTATTAAAAGACCAAACTCACCAATATTGTCATTTTTGTATGGGAATTTTTAAATTGTAACACATTCAAAGATCGTTTTTAGAGTCAAGTTCGATTTATTAATAGACCGTAGTTTGGGGCGCTCTCTGATACTCATGAGCGACTCACTTCTAGCAGAAAGAACAATACTTATAAACAAGAAAAACATTCTAACGTTTACTTATGTAGATGAAGTTAAATTACGCAATGCATTTTTCTAGTTGGTAGGTGTACAATTATAATTGTCCAGTCATCACACTTGGTATGTATAACATTACAAAATCCCACTCATTCCCTGCAATTAAACCTTCACGTTGTTAATCTACGGTGCTCGTCTATGGATATCATCAATCTTGAGCTCCATTTATTACTTCTTTACACAGGTAATTTGGTCTAATGGTTTATGGCTATGGTTATTTGAACTAATTTCTCGCAGTCGTGACCATTTCGAGTACCATTTATCTTGAATTATGAGATGGTAGGTAAAATAACTATCTAACTGTTTTTAAAACAGAGTTTTGTCGACGTATTGTCATGAATGTCATCGAACAGTAGGCTATCACGTTCACAATCTTACATTCAAAAGTTCAGGGTTCATTCAAAGGGTTTCATCATCATTTTTTGCAACATTCTGGACCAAATAGTAGATTTTATTGAAAATATTTTTATGTGGTTTGTCAACGCGATTTTGGGTCATGACCCCTACGACCCCCCCCCCCCCCCCTCGGACCACCACTGTCCCGGTACTGACCTTATCAACAGCTTTTTACAAAACCCAGATTTTAACAAAAATTTGACATTTATGAATACTTATTTTCTCAGGGGTGAAAGAGTATGTGTCCTTGTAAGTACAAATATTTCAGCTGACATTTCTCTCTAAAAATACATTGAATCTATAGTTTCTAAATACTCTAAAATACTTACTTTACGTCAGTAAGTATCATCCTCAAAGTAAGATAACTTGTGGCAAATTGCCGTGACCACCATCCATATCGCTGATAGCATCAGAACATGACGCGGAAGATGGGAGCATTGACACTCATACACAGCAACGTAGGTAGGTACATAGTAATTTTAACAATAACGTAATCTCGTAGTACCTAACAGCAAACAGAAGGATTATTAGGCCCTTACACGTCGTATCTTTAAACTGACAGTAAAACTAATGAAACAACTGAATAATGAAACAAAAAAACCATGCCTGAACTATAAAATGGTTCTGATAAAAATATCGATGATCTAAGAAGAATCATCAACCTATCAAGAGTCTCCCAAGCCAACGTTTTTCATCTAGAATAAAAAACGAGGTTCTAAAGTTACGCTAGGAGCCCTCATCGGCGTCTTCATACAAAATATCGGGTTACACTACACCATACGTCAAATTGTTTGTCGGCCTAAACTGTGGGAACCCTGAATTTATCGAGGAGTCTTATAAGGATACGGCCCACCTGATGGAAAGCAGTTACCGTAGCCTATGAACGCCTGTAACACCAGAGGTATCACACGCGCGCTGCCGACCCTGAGACATAAAGATGAAAAGTCTCATGTGCCTGTAATTTCACCGGCACCCGTACCCTTCAAACCGAAACACAGCAATGCGAACACTACTGCTTGGCGGCAGAAATAGGTAGGTATAGGTAGGTACTTGATCTAGGTAAGTAAATTGTCGGTCAGTAGATCATTTTCTTATCCAATTAAAACTAGGTAAGTGTCTGTACATCGTCCATTGTTGTCACCACAAACGGATGTCCGTGCTTTGAATGACTGAACGTTGGCGGTGAAAGTAATGATCTTGACTTCGATCGATTGAAATTTGGTTACTGTACATATCTAAGTTCCTACTAGTCATTCATCATCATCATTTTCATCAGCTGACGTCCACTTCTGGACTAGGCCTTCCCCATAGATTGCAATGGGGGGATTTGCCATAATAACCACGCTTGTCAGGCGAATTGGTGCACGCAGTATTGGTATAACATAACACCCAATAGTCACATGCATAGTTCTGATCCCACACTAGAATTCCCTGTATCGTGGGTTTTTTTTTTTTTTTTTATGCTACTTGTCAAGCAGACTAGCTTACGGCCCACCAGATGGAAAGCAGTTACCGTAGCCCATGAACGCCTGTAACACTAGAGGCATCACACGCGCGCTGCCGACCCTGAGACATGAAGATGAAAAGTCTCATGTGCCTGTAATTTCACCGGCACCCGTACCCTTCAAACCGAAACACAACAATGCGAACACTACTGCTTGCTTGCTTTGCTTAATATAAAATAAGTTAGGTACTTAATAAAAAATTATCATGTCTAAGTAATTGTATTCATTGTGTGTCCTCTTTGGGAATTTGTCAAAACTGTCGAACACCTTTTCGACAAGCCAGTTTTTTAGCTTTAGTTTAAAATTAGACAAGCTCGATGCGTCCTTTACTTTTTTAGGCAGTGCATTGGGTATCAGGAATTACGTGTACCATGGTACCACAACACCCAGACCCGGAACCAATAATTTCAGATCATTCAAATATTTGTTCCGCAGCGGGAATCGAACCCGCAATTGCGTCTCAGCCAGCTACTCACCTTCTGCAACACGGAGGTATTGACTAGGTGCTCATTCCCTGGTAATCCCTTAGTTGGCTTTTACGACATCCAAGGGAAAAAGAAAGAGTGTGAAAGAGTTCGTCCGGGGAAGTACTACCACCGTACCTATTTCTGCCGCCAAGCAGTAGTGCTCGCATTGCTGTTTCGGTTTGAAGGGTACGGGTGCCGGTGAAATTACAGGCACATGAGACTTTTCATCTTTATGTCTCAGGGTCGGCAGCGCGCGTGTGATGCCTCTGGTATTACAGGCGTTCATAGGCTACGGTAACTGCTTTCCATCTGGTGG
Source organism: Epirrita christyi (assembly GCA_951392215.1). NCBI lineage: Eukaryota > Metazoa > Arthropoda > Insecta > Lepidoptera > Geometridae > Epirrita > Epirrita christyi. The sequence goes on from OX595851.1 coordinate 2,617,160, forward strand.
GCCGTAAGCTTGTCTGCTTGCCAAGTAGCATAAAAAAAAAATAAGCTTCTAGTGTGCTTCTGATAATGTTCTGGAGCCGTGGTAGTCTCGGCCAAGAATAGGACTCCAACTCCTCCTATGGATGTCGTAAAAGGCGACTAGGTACCAACGCCAGAGGATGGCCTGGATAGCCTGGCAGTGCTACGACACTGAGGATTGTTCTTTTTCTATTCATAATAACAATACAGTTCACTTAAGAATAACAATACATAAATAGGTTAGTAGTAATTACAAACTCAAATCATTTACAACTGCGCAGCAGTCCAAAATTGCGGGGGGGGGGGGGGGGGGGTTTTATTGTCTATTAAACTTATAATTTTGCAGTACATTGCTGTGTGCTTTAGATTCTTTTCAGAGCAGAAATATTATTCGACACATAAAGCGCAATGTACCATAAAATCGTATTCGAAAGCGATTAACCAGTTTAATAGATAATACGGGGGCTGGTTAGGTAAACTAAGTACCTACTAATATTAGCAGTTCGTCGGTGCACCTAGGTACGTGTATAACAACTTTTGCACTCGGACAATTAAACTTCTTACTTACCAAGAATTGATGGACATAAGGAAGTCATACAGTAAGCCCGCAGTAATATTTTGCTGTTTACAATACAATAGTAACCTTTCTACTCTAGTGATGTAACAGTACGGCATACCGTCCACTAAAGCATTAATGAGTAGGCACAAAACTCTAGCGCTGACCGTTATTGCGCAGAAGTCAAAAGTAAGGTATCTTGAGCGGGATCTCTATCTCATAAACAATGTTGGTCTTCACAGGCTTGGCCTAGTGTGGAGACCGCCGAATAAATATTTTAGTACAGGCCTTGTCAACACTCAAATTTTATGTTTTACTTTATTGATAACAATTACTTTTAAGCCTATTTGTTTGTTGATAATAAACAGTTTTTTCATTTAATTTTTTCTATCTATCTTATACTAATCGGGAGTTTTCTGACAGCTGAAAGAAAATAGTTCTAAATCCATGCATAGATGGCGCAGTCCTGCTAAGGTTGTCTAAATTTCAGCCACCAACTGTCAGTGTCACTGACTTCACTCGCTCATACTGTTCGTTGGTGAAGTATCTCTAACAAAGTTTTGGGTTGTTTGTACCTAGAACAAAAGCGTTAAATGTTGGACTTTGTTAACAAATAAATTTCCACAAAAAAAAGTTTTTTTTACAGAATTTGTTCTCTGTGGTGCTTTTGCAAAATCTTCAGAGGACAACTATGGCGAGTCACCGCCATCTACCGGAATTTTAAGAACTATTTTTTTCTTTTTAATTGCCTCCCTGAAAACTTCCCATTGTATTGCTTGCGCGACAGTAAACATGCGCAATTATCCTCTCCATATTTCATTTAGCGCTAGACTTACGTGCCGGTACTTAGATTGAAGCATCTCTGCATAGACAGTACATTATGTATTACTAGCATTTGCTCGCGGCTCCGTCCGCGTAGAACCTCTATTATAAATTATATCCTATATAATGAACAGGAGTAATTAAATTTTATATAAGACGATTCAAAATGATCCTTGTGATTTCAATGAATAAAGTTCTTTTTGACTTTGACTTTGATATGTTATTCTAATATAAAAATTTAACAAAATCCATTCAGTAGTTTTTGCGTGAAAGAGTAACAAACATCCATCCTCGCTAACTTTACATTTATATATTATTAGTAGGATAGTCATTAGTCAGCAAATCGAGAGATGAGATTAGATCTCTGACGTAGAGCAGACGCGTAAAAATGAATGACGCGTAGGCGTTCGGTCAGCGACGCTTTAGTAGATAACGGGCCTAAGATGGTTATGTGCTGTTTTCTAGGGTGTGCTATTGTCATTGTTTTTTTAGTATGTATTTTACCTTCACTTTTGAAAACCAGTTTCGAAGTTTTAATTTGATAATTTTGAAATTAGCGAACGTTTAGTTCTTCATTTTGTAGAGAAAGTGGCAATCGATAAAAATGGAAATCAGTTTTTGAATTGCTAACTTGCTTGATACTACTATTTAGTTTCACCAGTTTTTTTTAAATACTTATGTCGTGGAACTTTGTCGTTGTTATGTTATGTTATGTGTCCCATCTGATGTTATCCCAGCCAATTATAATTAAAATAAGTACCTCTTAGGTCCACCTAGGACGCGTCCTACTTAAATCCTGAGGCATAAAGATGAAAAGTTTCATGTGCCTGTAATTTCACCGGCACCCATACCCTTCAAACCGGAACACATCAATGCTCATAAGACTGCTTGATGGTGGCAGAAATAGGTATATGGTACTTACCCGGACGAACTCTTTCACAAGGATATAATATACTACTAGCAAAACTAACAAAAGAAGTTGCGGGTTCGATTCCAGCTGCAGGACAAATGTTTGTATGATCTGCAAATATTTGTTTCTGGTCTGGGTGTTATGGTACCATGGTACTCGTAGTTCCTGATACAGACGACACCGGGAATCCTAGTGTAGGATCAAGACTATGTATGTGACTGTTGGGTGGTATGTTAAGTTATGTTATTTACAGGACACTTACCACATGTCAAATTGACAGGTTTCTATAAAAAACTGTCAAATATGACATTCGCGTAAGTGTAAGGATTGTTGGTGAAAGTAACCATTAGATAACTACAGAAAAAACTATCTATCTCATCAGCACTAAGGTGTAACTGCATCTAAATGCGAATTTTCACGGTCTTCAATGAATCAACAGAACAATTCAACTGACTCAATGAAACAGCTCAATGAAACAGCTCAATGCATGACTGGGCAAAGTAAACAAATCATAATAAGACTACAACATTAAATGGTCACGGTCAATGTTCCTGTCAACGACCAGTCTTCACGGTTGATCAAATAGTGCAAGAGTTTTTTTGTTAAGAAAGCTTAGAAAACAGTTTATGAAAAAGGTTAAAAATAAGACGTTAGTTGTCTATCGAATAGTTTTATGATTTTTTTTTACCCCGATGCCGTAGCCTCGGGTTTCTACTTAGAATAAGGACTTGCTTGAGTCCTTATTCTAAGCGTTTATATATCTCGTCCACGTGATGAAGTCACATCACGTATGACGCCTATTGAAAATTATGGTTTTTATTCAAGATTTAACGTTATCTCGATGAGATTTTTTTGAGAATTGAAATATTACGTTACAATTTAGGATAAAAAAACCTTAATTTTTGATTTCAGACAATTTTTGTAAACAAACAAATGTCAAGATATGCCACTGTGATTATAAGTGTCATGATTGTGTATCATACGTGTAAATTCACATATGACACACATACATGACACTTATACACACAGTGGCATATCTTGATATTTGTTTGTTTACAAAAATTGTCTAAAATTAAAAATCAGAGTATAGTAAATAAATAATTTTTCACCTCACTATGTCACTACAGAGAGGAAAAAAAAATGCTTTTTAACCGCTAGCATGGAAATGGTTTTTAAAATTAGAACCTTTCTATTCCAAAAGTTTTTCAATGGAAACATAATAAGAGGACCCGAAACAAATATTTGTAGATCATGCGAACATTTGTCCCGCAGTGGGAATCGAACCACGATGCGGCTCTTGCGTCTCAGCCAGCTAATCGCCCGTCGGTCAATTTGAGCTGCCAATGATGATGACGAGTGCTTCTTAACTCAACCCAATGAAGGTCAACCCATTTAGGTATTTATATCGACTCAACCCATTTTCATTAAATTTCTATTCTTAACTCAACCCATTCCAAAATATGAATGACGAATATAATTATCGCTATTCCACCAGCAATATACAACAAAAAGGCGTTGTTTTTATAAGTGCCTATACCATGTTTCCAATATTTACATGAATCTTTATGACCCCGCATTAGGCTTCAAGCGAATGCAAAACACATTCGTGACCGATGTGAATAGGGGCTTTCTATAACGACGAACACAAGTGCCCCTAATCTGAGGTTAGATATAAGTACGTAGTGCTATTGCTACAATCGAATAAAAAAATACTAGAAGTAAGTATAACTATAGAAAAAAAGGAAGAATATTATGGAGGTACTTAATTGCGAGTTTTTTTAATTCTTCCTAGGCTCCTTTTGACGAAAGTAATCCCATTTTTATAGCGCTGGTTTCTATGCTCAACGTGAAAATTTTCTAAATTCTGGTGATTTGTTGCATTTTTTGTATTGTGTGTGCTATGAAACTTGCTGATGCTTGAATAAAATAAAAAAATTGCGTTCGTGTGAAGGACTCTTCTTGTCATTATTCTGAGGGACTCTTCCTCCTTATAAGAACAACTTGGTACCTAAATCCAAAGAGAATGTGATCATTTTAACCAATTACCACTTTCATACCTACTAGTACAAATAAATCTCTGTTTATAAATTCCAGTTAACATTTTTCGATTATTTTCAGCCAGTCATATTATAATTAAAACATATTTTTACTTACAACCTCTTTTGTTTGCGACTAAAGAAAACTTTTTTAATCAAGCCAACATGTTTTTAGAAGAGATATTTGATTGGATACCATGGAAGAATGTCGTCCGGTAATAGCATTCATTATATCATAACTTTTTTATTTTCTAGAAAAAAAACGATCTTCCAGATATATATGGACTAAAAGGGAGTATTTTATGAACATACATATTTATGAAATTAGTCAAATTAGTCAATGCCATCAGGATGTATACAAAATTCGTCAATAGAGTAGTAGCACCTTTTCAATAAGAATTCCTTTAGATTATTTTTAAACTTATATGCGCTGTAAATGGATTTAAAACGAATAGGCAACTCATTTGATTGTACAGCTTGGTACAATGAGTCGGTAAGGACAGTAAGGTCTCCTAATAGATACCTAATCTTTCTGTGTAGTAAGTAAATAAAGATGTTTGTTTTTCGGCCTGAGGAATCCCGATCTTTAGAAAAATTGGTCAGAGGTGCGATTTTTTAATATCACTGAGTGACTAAATATCATCCAAAAGGTCGCAAATCACCGTTTTTTAGGAGATGTATTGTGTGTTTGCGTAGGAGGCATTTGTATTAATATCATAGGTATAAGAATTTTAGTCATCAATGAGTTTCAGATGTATAGAAATTTGGAAATCAGTCAAAGGCAGTGAGGCTGGAAATGCAGGTTCAATACCTGTTTTCAACACATTTTTGAATTATGTAATAGTATCCTATCAAAAATACCGACATTTTTAACAGCAGACGGCTAGTCTGTCACTCGGTCGAAGAAGCGAGTTCCTCCCAGACCTGTCCGGCCGGAATGCCGAGAAAGCTAACCGGACACAGCTTATAGAGGGCAGCTGGTTCATTCCACAAGGCGGACACAATAATTTACGAAACTTCGTACCCTATTATTAAACGTTCGATAGCTAATTGCATGTTTTCTTTGCCATGCAACCTAGCTATCTTAATCCGCAAACTACATTGTAACAACAATTTAAATAGTGCGTAAACAACTTGGTTAGTACTAGAAATAATGTATTACCTACGTCATCATCATCATCATTCGATAAACATCCACTGCTCCCTGATAGAACGCCAAGACGAATGGTCTTGAACCGCCTCCATCCACCCTGCGAGCTTTAAAAAGTTATCAGTTCATTGATGAACTGACGCAATACCTATATTAAGTCGTCATCTGGTTCATGGTGGAATACGAGAACCTTTACACCCCATACCTACTCTAAGAAAATTACATTTTTGTATGGGAATTTTAAAATTAGAACACACTCAAGCAAGATCATTCTCACAGTCAAGTTCGATTTATTAATAAGGACCTAAAACATCTGTATAGTTGGTAAGTAATAATAAACTACTTTGACAGTATTTATTAAGTAAGTGCCTATTAATTTATAGCTCTGTTGATTGACGGTTAAGATTATTCCAATAAAATTTCATTTTTTTTTTATAATTTCTGAATTCAAAGAAAACTCCGCCTTTTATACAGATTGACTGAACAGGATAAGAACTGAATCATGAGAAATATGTTCAAACTGTGCTATTATGAAGTGGACCAGCTATTCTGTTGTGATAGCCAATCAGCATCGTGGTGTATGGCGTAGTAATGTTGTAGTGAAAATTCGCGAGTGACGTCACATGACGCGATGAAAGTTGAAGGTGCGTTCGGCAGCTACCAAGTGATGATATGCGATAAATTTATCATACTTATGACATAACACCCCAACAGTCACATAGGTCCCTGATAGTCCTGATCCCACACTAGCTTTCCCTGTGTCGTGGGTATCAGGAACTACGAGTACTAATGGTACCATAATTTCCAGACCAGGAACAAGTATTTGCAGATCATACATTTGTCCCACAGCGGGAATCGAACCCATACCCCTTGCGTCTTAGCTGGCTATTTGCCCGCCAAGCCACGGAGATAGTCAAAATATTTTGAGGATATTGGTATACCTTGCCTAATGTACCTACCTTTAGGAACAATGATATCTTTGATGGGACACCCTCCAGTAACCAATAATTTGGTCCGTAAAAAAATCTCTAACAGATCAAAGTCACGCAACGGGCTATGGAGAGAGCTATGTTCGGAGATTTTAAGACCCATCGTTGTGGCATTTAGGAGGCCAAGTGGACTTCTAACAGGCTTATAATGGAACACCTACTATAAGGTGACCATACAGTAAAAGGTCTCTTATTGTGCTCGATAAGAAAACTGCCTAAAAATGAACACCATAAAGTTCCCAGGGTCATAACCACAGGATCTAGCAGTAACTACTCATTTGTACTAGGCATATCTCTAAGAGTGAAGACTTAGGTCGAGATAAAAAAACGTTACTAAAGGCAGGTTTACACGTATTAAGTTGTCAAGTAGGTAACTAAATTTTAACTTAAATTTAAGTGATTAAATGCATGTAAACACAGAACTTAGTAACAAGTTGCAAGTTCAAATTTAGTGAACAACTAAACAAATTAATTAGAATTTTGACTATTTTTCGGTTAAGTTGGTGGGCGGGGCTTGTCACTTGACATGTTTGGACAGGCACAATATTAGTTAAATGCATTAGTGTAGTAACGCGCTCGGTTTCAATTGTTCATCGTTTAGGTATTTATTTTTGTAAAATGTCTAAGTGGACGGAAGATACAATGAAGTTAAAATATTCTTGTTTATCTTCATTCGCTAGCTCCTCAAACAAAGTGACACTTGCGCCATACTGATCTCTTCTATTTATCCAATTTCTCACCCACAGTCTTTTGGGTATTCTTATTTCCCTAATTATTTCATCTTTCACTTCGTCCAAAACCTCACTTATAACAAATTTAAGCACAGAATTCACGACTGCATTACGTTGTTGAGCGTCCATATTGAGTGAACTAAAGAGCTTAACTACTTAAATACGTATGGACATGTACTTAAATATAAGTCACTTAAATTTAAGTTAACATTTAGTTACCTACTTAACAACTTAATAGGTCTAAACCAGCCTTTAGTCCGTAGCCGTACTAAAGCTTAGAACTGTCCTTGTCACTGTCACACAAATGTTAAAACACGCGTGCTAGAGAGTGGCAGGGACAATGCTAAGCATAAGTACGTGCTAAGTAACGTCTATTTATCTACGTCTTTATGTTTACTAAGTTTCTACGTGCTGTTAACTTCCTAAAAAAAAAAATATGGTATCATTTCAATGATCTACTTAGGTAGTTAATTTACTCTTGTTGCAGACTCTAGCATTTATTGGCAATTCAGATAAATCCCATTAAAGTCCGCAACATAGAAAACTCAGGGTACTGAGTACACGACAATTAAACTACTGTATAATCGCAGCTTCGATTGGACCAGTTCACATCCTCGGTCCACATTTTCCCACGAGTGAAAACTATGAGAAACTGACCACTGTCGCTAGATCATTGGCTGTGTTTACTTGTTCTAAATAGAGCCAGTGTCGTGGTATGCGGCCGGAGACCCATCCTTCTCATCCCGTGGATGTCGTAAAAGCTGTGATGAGCAGCAGCAGCATCCACATGAGTACTTACCAATACTGCGATCACCAATCCGCCTGCCAAGAGTGATGATTATGGCCATTGCATTCTATGGGGTAATTTAACACAGCTTGCAAAGTTAAGGTGATTGCTCCCGCATGTGGCGCGAAATTCAAATTTGATTGTGTTTTTTGTAAATCACAGCTAATCAACACTTCTTGAGATAGAGAAAACAGATTTTGCGAAAACTAGGAGACCTAGCATACATGTTTTAATTGATAGTATCTCATAAATGTCATTAGTTAAGCTACGCATACCTTTAAACCAATAAAACACTGTAAAAATCACTGGTCTCCTAGAAACCTAAAAACTGATTTTGCGAAAACGCAAAATCAGTTTTTACTATCTCAAGAAGTGTTGATGAGCTGTAATGAGCAAAAACGCAATAAAATTTGAATTTCGCGCCACATACGGGCACACATGGGGGACCTTAAGAACGACAAAAAAATCTAACATAAATTGATGAAAATTTTTTTTTTTAATAATTATGTGTACTAAACAAATATGTATAACTCACAAAAATTACAATTTACCTTTTCACACGTTTCTTTTTATTATTATTTTCTTACCCTAGTTTTATTTAGTGATATTTATTATCATAAATGTGTAGCATAAATGTAAAATATTATAATACACTAATAATAATCTAATATGACCACTGACGATGTCCGACTGGACATCACGGCGTAATTGGTGTAGACGTATGTATGTACTTAATCCTACTAATATTATAAACGCGGAAGTTTGTAAGTATGGATGGATGGATGGATGTTTGTTACTCTTTCACGTAAAAATGTCTGAATGGATTTTAATGAAACTTTACAATAATATAGCTTATACATCAGAATAACACATAGGCTACAATTTATAAAGATATTGTGTGAATTGTCCATAATATGACGATAAGTGTCAAGTAAGTAGGAAAAAATCTACCATCTGTGAGCTATTCTGGCGTGCGCTGCCAAAACCGCTAGAGTTACACATATATTATGTAATGAATGATGGAAATGTTTATCTTAAATTTTCCTACAAAAAAGTAAAATCTACTAGTTCTAGTCTAGTAATCTAGTAGTTCTTTTCTACACCACGCTAATATAAGCTACTCGAAATACTAATCCAGCGCAGACGAAGTCGCGGGCACCAGCTAGTAATTTATAAGCGCTTCTTTTAGTGTAGCATAAATGTAAAAATAATCTACAAAAACAATAAAAAACCGTCATTATAACACCTATACAAATTACCAAAGTTACCAAAACATGAACGAAAGTGAATCCACACAGTTTGCGCCGCTCTTTAGCAAGTTTAAAAAAAGTAAAAGTAACAACTCCCATATCGTACATTGACACTTATCTCTTAGCTCATAGGGTTGCTAATTGAATGGCATTTATGGATTTCAGCTTAAATTTGCGATTACGTTAGTTGGTCTTACGATGCGCTATGAACTTTCTAAGGAAGGTCGTGCAGAACAGAGTCATGGAGTAGTTATTGAACTGATTTGAATTGTACTTTTTAAGTATTTACTATATTTATTTACAGAAAGAATAAGTAAATTAAAAAAAAAACATTATCAGCCTCAAGACCACTGTTGGACATAGACCCCTAGAATGCCACGACAAATGCTGGTATTGAGCCGCCTCCATCCAAAAATTTCTTGCGACGATAAGATCAAAAAAAAACTTTGATAAGTAAGTTTCTTTTTAAAACCTTTGTAAATGATCTAAAGATAGCTAAACTGGTCTTATTAAGCCAAATAATTTGAAAGTTACGAAGTTGTGACGAGAGGTGAAGTTTTGCAATGTAGTTTCCGAGGACATTAACAATCCAAACTCCAATATTTTAGCGACCGAAATGGTATGAAACGTTTCTAATGGCAAAAAGTGTTTAATTTTCGATGAAATCAAACCAAACACCTATTTAAATGCAAATCTACCTACTATTATCATAGTCAGAAAACTACGAAATCAATTTAATTTAAATATTTTTAGCCTTGGTATTTAGCTTATTAAGTCCGCAGATAAAGAAAACGAAATTCAAAGAAATTAGACGATTTGTAACATTAGTTTTGACACACACTCAATATACCTACATAGAATGGTGAAATTACATGAGCATGACACTTCAGGGTAACGGACGCAATGAAATGCAATGTTTCGTCAGGGACATAGGCCAGAGCGAGAAGAAAAATGATTTTAAAAGCAACGGTGTTTTGCTTCTCTCTCATATGCAATTTATACCTAATACTACCTTCCGACACCAATACAATACTTTTTTGACTGATTCGAGAGTGTGAAAACTTTTTAGTTGCCGTAGTTGTAATTGGCTAATTTGTATTTGTATTCCACAAGGTTTATTTATTTGTGCGGCTTTAGCGCCAAAGCGACTTCATTCATGTCCCGTTCCATCTGACTGACGTGAATGGAGCATCGATTAGAGTAACAATGGTAAACTTGTTTATAAGTAACCTGTTATTTATCTAATTGACGTGTTAAAGTAACGTCTATAAGAACAAACAGCTTCGGAAGTGTAGAGTGAATGGAATCAAAAAAGTCGAGACATGGAACAAGCTGCTTGAAGGAATTTAACATTTTGCTAAATTCTTGATTACTTAATTAACTTTGCTGTATTTAATCATGGGGTTAAACAGTTAATACAATATATAATATTTTTATGTCCTCTTATAAAATAATATAAAATAAAAATACAAATATATAAGTAATATATTTAAATATAAAAAAAATTCTTGAACCACTATATGGTTCAAGATTTTTTTTTATTGGCAAATTATGAAAATGAAAATTCACATCTCTCTTAGTGGGACAGGTCTCAAAATTCACCAAAAAAGGTGCCACAAACACCTTATTATCCCGCTGTGTACTCCGGTCGCAGTCTAGATATTTCGGTGAAAAATCCAAATTTTACTTCCTTTTTGGAAAGTGATCAGCCAGTACAAAATGTCTTCCCCTATTTTGAAAAGTATTCCCCGAGAAGCCCGCATCTCTGTTTCTTATGCTTTCTAACAGGGCATTACGAATAGGTTATCGAGCCAGTATTTTTAAACCACAGGGCACATTTTACTTAATTTTTTTATTAATATTGAGATTGCGTCAAGCTAAGAAAGCATTTCACAACTTTTTTACTATAAAACAAGTACCAATATTTCACGGTGTTTATCCAATTATAGAGTTAACAGTCCACAATTTCGGTAACAACCAATTTTGTTACGATAAACTTGCTTGATTGAACGTTCAATTGAGTCATAAAGACAATTGATTGTGATTATTCAATGTAGTTTATTTAGAAATAACGTTAAACGCTATTTCTAAATCTTTTATTTGTAAGCAAGACATTAAATTAAATAACATTGAATTCATCATCATCACCAGCCTGTTTACATCCACTGCTGGACGAAGCCTCCCCCATTGGGGGATTTGCCATAATCACCAGGCTAGATGCTGCTTGTAGATGCTGCTGCCTATTCCCTGGTGTAATCCCTTAGTAAGGTTTTTACTACATCCATGAGAGGAGAATGAAGGGACTTTTCTTAGGCCGGACGCACCACGGATATTATACGGATAGATTTAGCATTGAACCATGAATAAATAGAGAGTATTTATTTATTTTAGGACCATAGTTCATCCTCAATGATTTTACACTTTTAAATTCAATTGTACCTATTAGCTTTTTGGTTTAAAAGACGGCATGATGTATGATGGGTGATTGATCTTAGGGGCTACCAGAGATAGGTCATACCTCATTGGAATGGTGTTTTTAAGCTTATAATTTATGATTATCATGGCAATCATATCGCCAATTGCAGAAAAAGGGCATGAGTCAAACTACGTTTTTGGGCACAATGCATGGAAGATGTTATTCTTCCATGCCACTGCCTTACGGCGGGTGAGTAACCCTGCAACAGAATCGACACCAAAAATAATGTAAAACGATAGTCGTGCGTAACCGTCACAGTCGGTTGAGCTACATACCAGCATAACCAATCTGCGGTAGCCTTGACATTGCACCACTTTAATAGACTGCAACCAGCTCAAATAAAATAGGCAGAATGCGAAGAAAAAAAATTTGGTAAAGTTCGACCAGAGATGTGACATACACATCTCATTCGAAAGGGTTTTCTAAACGTAGTTTCTTATTATTACAGAAAAAAACGGTTAGAAAAGAAAAAAGTTATTGGTCAAAAACAATGATTTTGTGTACAATGTACCTATCAAATATTTTATTTTTTCCTTTATGTTTTTTTAGATAGTACCATCAGAACTCAGAGCCTGTCTGACATAACATAACACCCAACAGTCACTTATGTAGTCCTGACCCCATACTAGGATTTCCTGTGTCGTAGGTATCAACGAACTACGAGTACCATGGTACCAACAACATCCAGTTCCGGAACTAATATTTGCAGATCATGCAAACATTTGTCTTGCTGCAAGAATCAAACACAAATAAGTAGCTCTTGCGTCTCAGCTGGCTAGCCGCACCACGGAGATCGGAACAGTAGTTTAATCTCAGTAATAGTAGAGATTTTCTCTAGTGTACAGTATGGGGTTCTTCAAAAAGGGCGTTTTAAAGTTCTTAAAGAGTCGGAAACGCGCGTGTGATGCTTCTGGTGTTGCAGGCATCCAACGGTAACTACTTTCCATCAGGTGGGCCGTATGGTTGTTTGCTCACGCAAAAAAATTAAGACACAAATTTGTTATAATTTTTAACCGACTTCCCAAAAAAGGAGGAGGTTCTCAATTCAGTTGTTTTTTTTTTTTTTTCTTTTTTAATGTTTTAGATATGCGGTATATCTCCGGTTTCCGATTTGGAAAATTCTTTTTTTATTTGAATAGATATACTTCCATATTGGTCCTATTTTTTTCAGAATCCAGTTCTGATGATGGAATCCATGACGAATTGAGGGAACTCCTCAAATATTGTAGGCATACATATGGCGATTTTGATATTTTCAGCAACAAACCAAGCATTTGCATTCAAAAAGTATAATAATCCTTTCACCACTATGGTTCTTTCATCATTTTTTTTCATCCAAATATTTTGTCGAATATAACTTTTCATTTAAAAAACCGACTTCCGCCATTGTATTCGACAAAATAATTTTGGATGAAAAAAAAATTATGAAAGAACCATAGTGGTGAAAGGATTATACTACTATATATATATGGATACTTTCTGAATGCAAATGCTTGGTGTCTTGCTGAAAATATCAAAATCGCCATATGTATCCCTACAATATTTGAGGAGTTCCCTCAATTCCTCGTGGATCCCATCATCAGAACTGGATTCTGAAAAAAATGGGACCAATCTGGAAGTATATCTATTCAAATAGAAAAAGATTTTTCGAAATCGGTTCATAAACGCCGGAGATATGCGGTAACAAACATAAAAAAAAAAAAAAAAAAAAAAAATACAACCGAATTGAGAACCTCCTCCTTTTTGGGAAGACGGTTAAAAATGGCGGAAGTCGGTTTTTTAAATGAAAAGTTATTGACACTCTACTAAGTAAAGCTTGCTTCTAATATTCCGACCACATTCATCTTTACATATAAAGCCTCCAATCCTTTACTATACTCACTCAGTGACACACATTCACTAGTATTATACCTACTCTATAGCCGGTCGATCAAGCCCACTTTGCATTCAACAAATCAGAGCTAACCCTCATTCACCACTATCTCTTCTAAATCACTAAATTTCTCCGGCCTCCGCCGTCTTTGCATATTTTATGTCTATTTTCAAGAAACAAATCGTTTACCTGTTGGCTACAAATATGGAATATATGGATAATAGAATATTACAACCATCAAATGGTCACTTATAGTTCGGACCTCACAGCAGGATGTGCTGTGTCGTGGGTATCAGAAACTTTAACATAACATAAGTACCAAACAGTCACATACAGTTCTGATCCCACACTAGGATTCCCTGTGCTGTGTCGTGGGTATCAGGACCAATGACACCATGGTACCACAACACCCAGACCCGGAACAAATATTTCCTGATCATACAAACATTTGTCCTGCAGCGGTAATCGAACCCGCAACCTCTCGCATGTCAGCCGGCTACTCGCTCACTGCGTCACAGAGGTCGTCACTTGTTTTGTATCTGAATAAAATGATGGTACTGGCATTGTGTGTGGACCACCTGATGCAAATGCAATACCTCTAAGGCTACGTCCACCTAAGACTAAAGCCGGGTATTCAGTAGGCAACATTTGTTAATAAACATGTTATAAACAGTGTGTTTTGTTTATAAACAGTGTTTATAAACCATGTTTCACAATGTTTATAAACAGTGTTTATTAACAAATATGGCCTAATGAATCCCCGGCTTAAGACGTAATCTTTCTTGCAACTGCGAAACTATTAGATGGAGGAGATTATTACAACCTATATAAGTAGCTAAAGGCGTTTTAAAGTTAACCTGTTTAACATTTTACCTTGGTTGACAAATTAAACAAGGGACTATTTTATCCAATTATAATTTTAATTGCGGGGAAACATTAAACAAGAGCGGAAATTCTCAAAAGTCTAAAAGTCAAAAGAATTCAGAAAGTCAAGACCAATATTATAACCCTGCAATCATTTTGAAATGCAAATGACATTGGAAGTAGGTACTCAAATCTATATTAATGTAAGCAGGTATGTACCTACTACATTAACTAGCCTTAAATTTTAGTAATAGCTACAGCAGACCTTCTAATCATACCATTTCTGAAAAGCTGGTTACTCACGCGCACTTTTCTTTTGAACACAGCTACTTACAAAGCTTTAGTAATAAGGTACGCTATATTTTGTGCTGCCGCCAAAGATCTTAAAGACTTCACTTTCATTCGTTCTTAAGAGTCGAATCACGCACCTGTTCTCATAGCACACATCCTGTATTCCAGTGGCAGGTATACAAACAACAGACCTTCTTTGTCAACGGTATCGTATTTTTTTTATACAATAAAGAAATGTCTCTACAAAGTGTGGTTGTTAAATATAGGTTTAAATAACTTCAAAACGAGATCAGAGGTCTTACCATAAGCTCTTATAGCCATTCAGTTCAAAAACTATTCAGTACAAAATATCGGTTCGTCGTTGACATTCCCCATCGTTGAATAACTTTAATCGTAAAAATCGACAGAACTTCTACGGCAGTGCTTTTAAATATAAATAGTTGCGGTAATCACGGAACCGATATTTTGTATCTCTGAGATTGCTTCTTAGAGAATAAGCGGACGGGGACGCGCTACATAATAAC
The DNA here is from genome assembly GCA_951392215.1 of Epirrita christyi. NCBI lineage: Eukaryota > Metazoa > Arthropoda > Insecta > Lepidoptera > Geometridae > Epirrita > Epirrita christyi. The sequence goes on from OX595851.1 coordinate 2,632,436, forward strand.
GATATTTTGCCACTGGGCTGTCAATTTTTTTTTGTATAATGTACCTACTGCTTGAGCCCTCTCTGCGTATAAACAAAGTCTGGACCTGTTTTGGATTAAGTGTTATCTCAACAAACTCAATAAAACTTTGTTACATGATCAACATACATGATCAACATACAGGATCAACATACATGTTCAACATAATCCCATAGGCCATAATCATAGAGGCCCGTGGTTTGCTAGTTTCTAATAAAACAGTTTCCAAATTACACTATGCAAATCTTGGCAAACCACAGGCCTAGAAATAAGTCTCTAGATTGTGCCTATAAAATGTAATAATCTAATTAATATCTAAATAAGCAAACTTCGGTTTGTATAGAGCGGGCAAGCGATACAATTAACCAACGTTTTAACTTTTTAGTATTCAAAAATTAAGCATGCGTACGGCATAAAGCAGAGTTAAGTTAATAAAAAACTATAAAACAATTAACACACTTAAAATTAATGAGCTGTCAAAAGTTGAGCAATGCGTAAAATATTGCCATCCCTTTCTATTGCATAATTTCAACAGGACCTTTAAGCATATCTCTTTTATTCATCAGCCGGTACACATCCACTGCTGGACAAGGCCTCCCCCATAGCATGCATTGCGTACAATCCATAGCTTGGGGGGATTTGCCATAATCAACAAAGTTTCAAATCAGAATTACAATGAGCGGTCTTATCGCTTAAGATCATAAGGGAGTAAGGGGTAAGTAAGTCATTCAAAAAAAATAATATAATCATAACTTAACAGCCATATTTTGTCATTATTACATAATGAGGCGTTTAATATTGAAATTGTAGCCTACTTTCACTACATACTCAGCTAAAGGTACGGTTTAAACTTAACATAATATTGTATGCTAGCATCAAAAGCGGTAAACCTTGGTCAGCCACGCATTCTGATATTTTTTTTAAATCCAGATGTAGGTTTATTACCAATGAGGTTAAGTAAATGTGTCTTGCGTCTTTTGTTAGATGATTTTCTTCTACATTCTCAACAAGTGATGTATTTGGTGGAAGTGGCGCGAAATTCAAACTTTATTGTGTTTTTAGCTCATCAACACTTCTTGAGATAGAGAACACTGATTTTGCAGGCATCAAGAGACCTAACACACATGTTTTTATTGATAGTATCTCATAAATATTATTAGTTTAGCTACGAATGTCAATGAACTAAAACAACAATATTCGAATCATTTTTTGACATTTTGTAGTTAAACTGATGATATTTATTATATAGACCGTACTTTCAATTAAAACATGTGTGTTAGGTCTCCTGATTCCCGCAAAATCAGTGTTTGCTATCTCAAGAAGTTTTGATGAGCTGAAAAAACAATTAAATTTGAATTTCGCGCTACTTTGCTAACGTTCTACCTTACTACCAATGTTCTAATTGTGTTTTTAAAATGTTACTCTCATAATTTCTTATCCGTAATTTTGAACCACACTGTAATGGAAACCGCAAAGTAACTATTACGCCGGTATAATGTTATTAAACATCATTTTATTTATGCAAACTGTAACATTAAATTTACATTTCAGTTTGTTGCATAAACCCAGAGACCGGAAACTGGTGCATTCACCTCATCAAATGTCAATTGATAAAAATTTATTGTAATTTTTGATCTTGTTCCTTATTTATAACAGTATTGTAACTAGCTTAAATTAATTTTTTGGAACTTCTGTCTTTTGAAGATAATATAAAAATTTTTTGAATTCCACGTTTGAATTTTTGGTATCTAAACTCATTTTTTATTTAAAGTTTAAACAGAACTAATCAATACATTGGTCTACGTAACGAGCGCGTTGAAGTCTTTACCTACTACATTTGGTTCGTAGCTTTCTATTTAGTTATTTGATTGAATTATTTTTTAAATAGGAAAGACACTAGAAATAAAATTTTTTTTTAAACATAAACGATTTGCATAGACCCGTATTAACTTCAAAGTAAATGTGAGAAAAGGTAGGTAGGTCTCCATCTTGCGTTGAAGCCTAAGTACAGTCAAAGGCAAAAGTTAGTAAATAGGAACAAAAATTATGACGCATAATTTACGAAGACTGGTTCATATAGATACCTATTTCAATTAACAATTGGGTTAAGGTGCGGAAATCATAACTTTTTAATAATTTGAAGGCTTTTTGTTGGAAAGAACAATAAACTGTGCAAAAACCTGAGACATGATTCTCGAAAGATCGATATCAATCTTTCGCAAGAATAATGTCTCTTATTGCAGCATTGCCTCACTTAACCTACCTACAAATAAGTCAAAAAGGGGAAACTACCCGTTACGTTTTGATCAACGTCCCAATTAGCCGTTTTCGTGGGATGCAGGCTCTTCCTATCCTACAAAAGACGTAGGCATGAAATTTTACACCATTTAAAAAAACAGAAAAATGTGAGCAAGATCCTCTTACAGCTCCGACCCGTAAATTATTTCGAAATTGTCAGTTCAAGTCTAAGCCACTAAAAGTCAAAATTCATTAATATTAGATATTTTCCTTTGTTTGTATGTGTTCAATATCGCAATTTCAATACAAAAATTAAATTAATTGCCATAATGTCTTTATAATGCATTGTTTCATTGTTTTACGGCACTTTTAACTCACAGACTTATATTTGATATTTTAAACTTGAAAGGGATCAAGTTTAAAATACCAAATGTAAGTCTTAGCCGTTCCTGACAAAAACGGTCTTAACAGATAGACATACAGACAGACGGACAACAAAATGATCCTATAAGGGTCTCGTTTTTATCTTATTGAGGTACACCTACAGAACCTTAAAAATGACGTAGGCAAACTACAAAACTGAGAAAAGTAAAAACAGGTTAACCAACTACCGGTGACTGTACAGTTCCGCTGTTGAATTTCGCCGACCGACGCATGACACACTTTACAACATATTTGCTTTACGTAATAATTTAGAGAGGATGCTAACAAATTGAGTAATATGTAATTTTAGATGGTTTCAGTGAAACTGCAAATGCAGTTATGTTTTGTAATAGATGAAGACATCTTTTGAGTTTTCCTGTACATACATACATACATAAACACACGCCTATTTCTCCGTAGGGGTACGCAGAACCTCAAAGGGTCTCTTTTCATCATAGATTGAATCGCAAAATAAAGACGTGACAAATGGCGAGCTCATCGCCGCCATTGCTAACAATGTCCAACTTGGCTAACGCTTTCTTCCCGCCAACGCAAATGCGAATAGCTGTTTTTTTTTTTTTTTTTTATGTTATGGCTCTACAAACTGGCATACGGCCCCGCCTGATGGTAAGCGGTTACCGTCGCCTATTGACATCTGCAACACCCGAGGCATTGCCAATGCTTTGCCTGCCTTGGTGGACCCTTTTCATATTTTTTTTGAAGCTGTCCTGTATTTAAGATAATAATATAGCTGTGGTGTGTCCAGCCTAAGAATGGACCTCTCCTTCTCCTCCCATGGATGCAGTAAAAGCCTATCCCCTTAGATAGGCAGCTCCACATGAGTACTAAATACCAAACAGCGATCAACGCGCCTACCAAGAGTGGTGATTATGGTAAATTCCCCCATTGCATTAAATGGGGAAGGCCTTGTCCAGCAGTGGGCATACAGGTTGATGCTGATTTGTAAGGACAACGTATTGGAACCAGTTCCACATATGGATAGGTGGTAGGAAATGTGTCCTACATATCGAGACGCAAGAGGTGTGGGTTTGGTTCCCGTTGCGCGACAAATGTTTGTATGATCTGCAAATATTTGTTTCGGGTCTGTGTGTTGGATTCCTTGATACCCACGATACAGGGAATCCTAGTATGGGATCAGGATTATAATATGTGAGTGTTGGGTGTTATGTTATAATTTATATTAGAATTAGCAAGTTGAAGTGGCAATGGACAGGCCATATAGCTCATAGAAACGACAACCGTTGGGGAATAAAAGAATCTCGAGTGGAGACCACGAACCAGACAACACAGTGTGGTAAAGCTCCCCTCTCGATACACCGACGACATTTTTAAAGTCGTAGGAAGTCGGTAGCCCTATGTCCAGCAGTGGACTTAGTCGTAGTTTTCAAGAGTGGTTCTTCAAAGACATTTCTCGGAGTAAGTTTTCTTGGTGCTCATGTAGTTCTCCCATAAGGATATAGGGGCATGTCCTCATATCACGATTTGATGAAGACATAAGGTACATGGGTCAGCTTCCCTGAATTCGATAGGCCACTTTGACTTTATTTCGGAAAAAAATGTTTATGTAACTTGTATCTTGGATTTGACGTATGTGTTAAAGAAACGATGTCTCTTTGTATTGGGAAATAACATAACATAACACCCAACAGTCACATACGACATGATCCCACTACGATTCCCTGTGTCGTGGGTATCAGGAACTAGGAGTACCATAACACATCACCCAGACTCGTAATAAATATTTGCAGATCATACAAACATTTGTCCCGCAGCGGAAATCGAACCCGCAACCTCTTGTATGTCAGCCATGTGACTTTTATGACTGGAAGTCCATTATTTTCTCGAGTTGAGTTTGCAGGCCATCACTATTCGAGCGATTTGGCTGATGGCACGATATCTCCTATTATTGAGGGCATCCGGTATCTGTATAATTATTGATACCGGATGTAAGATCGGTAAGATTAATAGGTTTTTTTTAACAAAATAAACCTACCATTTCCTATTTTATTTCCGAAACCCAAACGAGATCAACTTCACCGATAAACATGGTCAAAATTATAAAAATAAAATATTTTTAAGTTTAGTCATGAAAGCTTTGGTCACCATAAAATATTTTGAGAAGAAACTTTAACTTGTTCATAAATATTTACATAATTATTTTATGTCTTGAATAACTAAAATAACACTGTGTGATACTAGGCCATTTTACTAATTATTTACATAAAACAAATTCGCAAGTTTAAAATAATCCCAAGATGAAAGCCAACCAGCGTTTATAAAAATAACTGGGACTACTCGACCCATCGATAAAAAACCTGCCTTTCGATGATGAATCGATCACCACAAGACTTTCACTAAAGAAAGTGGACTTGACCGATCCAAAAATCAACAAATCCTGGCACTACAGAAAAAAGTGTATTAAAAAAAACTCACCCAAAAAATTTGTCGCATGGTATCCGAACACGGGCACTTTAAAAATAATAATTAAAAACAAAACAGGCACTGCACTGCGCGTCCGTGCGCGCTACTCTCTCGACTGACGCGTAAGGCTTTGGTCGAAAGCTTCTCCCCACAAACCTTTTTCGAATGTAAAATATTATGTAAAGTTGAGAGAAAAAAACACAAGTGCATTATGATTATAATGGACGTGAAATGTTGGTAATTTGTTAAAATATACCATTTTGTACCTATTGATGTTTGCCGTAAGGTAACTTGTACGTTCTAATGAAAATATAGTTTTGATTGAGACTTGAAGGTTTTTTTTTGTATTTGGTGTTAACTTTACTGCTGGTAGTAATACTGGAGTACCACGTGCAACAAATGTTACTTGCTAATTATAAATATTACCTATAAGATTAAGTAATTTGCGATTTGCGACGTTATACTTTCTTTCATGTCGTCAAAATCTCAGTATAGTCATGTTTTAGTATAGTATAGTGACGCAGTTTAACTAAAACATTGGACAGCTATTTTGAAATTTCACGCAATACACTTCTATTTTATTTCACTACACTTTTGCTTTTAAAATATTTAAGCTACATTGGTTTAAAATGCTACCAAAATAACACTACATAACTCAAAAACTTCAACATAAAATTAAATATAACTTTTCATTTAAAAAATCGACTTCCACCATTGTATTCGACTAAATAATTTTGGATGAAAAAAAAATTATGAAAGAACCATAGTGGTGAAAGGATTATGATACTTTCTGAATGCAAATGCTTGGTTTGTCGATGAAAATATCAAAATCGCCATAATATGTATGCCTACAATATTTGAGGAGTTCCCTCAATTCCTCATGGATCCCATCATCAGAACTGGATTCTGAAAAAATGGGACCAATCTGGAAGTGTATCTGTTCAAATAAAAAAAGAATTTTCCAAATCGGTCCATAAACGCCGGAGATATGCGGTATCAAACATAAAAGAAAAAAAAAGTAGACGACTCCTCTTTTTAAAAGAATATGATAATAATATTTAAAGACAAATTTTATTAATTTGTTTTTTTTTTATTAGGAGTGACTTCATGTTTCTAAATAAGCTAATTGGCTTCCAAAAAATTTAACTACTTTTGTGAGGTCGGAGTTTAGTAAAATAGTTCTCTATTTATATGAGATTCTTAGCCTGACATAAGCATACTTCATTTTCGGTTGCTCAAATAAACCTTACTCAACTTAAACTTAATGAATACTGAACTGAATCACTTAAAAAATAGTCAATCACACTTTTTAATCATTCGTCTTGGTGCCAGGTTGAAGGTAGAGTAGTTACTGATAGATCCTGTGACTAAAATGATACTTTAATTTAAAATATAGGTCTAGATTGCTTAAGAGCGAGAAACAAAAATTATCGTCGTTAAGATATTTTTCTTCTCGCTCTGACCTATATTGACAAAATATCAAATTCATCTAGTCTTTAGCCATTTGTATATATTCATCAATTAGGTACTTTAAGGAAGCATTAAGCGACTATGATACTACTGAGGATCAGTTTAACAAGCTGTGATTGGCTAAGTTTGAATGTGTTTTAGTTAAGTATCCATTATGCTTAATTTAAGTAAGCTAGCATTCGTTTATTTGTGTGACCATTTAACGTATATAAATGCACTTTACTTATATAAAATTGTATTTATTGAAATGGCCCCGAAAAATTCAATTAAACTCATCAACAATGTTATAACATTTGAGACTGGTATTAAAATAAGACCTTTTCGCAATATCTCAAAGAAAAGTGATTGTATCAAGGTTGGTAATTACTGTTTAAGTAGAAGATTGGATCATCAAATAATATTGAAGTTAAATACAGTTGTAATAACGCAAACAGTTTTTTGACCTTCAATTGTACATGATTATCTAAAGGTGCAGTATGACTCGAAGTTTAATAGTGCTCCATATCCCTAGTCGTTTTTAAAGCGATATTTAAGGTTCTGTACCTCAAAAAAAATGGGACCCTTATAGGATAATTTTGTTGTTCGTTTGTCTGTTTGTCTGTCGGTCAAGTCAAGACCATTTTTCTCAAGAACGGCTGTGGATGATACTATGCATTATTATTACATACAAATCTTAATATATATAAATTACGTGTCACGTTGTTTGTCCGCGATGGACTCCTAAACTACTTAACCGATCTTAATCAAATTTGCACACCGTGTGCAGTTTGATCTAACTTAAATCATAGGATAGCTTACATCTCTATTTATAGCTGCAATATTATTTTATTGCAAATTATTTGTTTATTATTTGACAGTCACAATTATCTGTTAGCTCCAAGCGATTCTAAAATATGGCGGTATCTATTGATTGGATTGAGTAAGTAATTAAGTATTCTAACAGATGGCGTTTGTTATTTTTTTTTTGTTTTTGTTTTTTTTGGACGCACCAAGTGGAACCGGTAAGACATTTTTTTATATCGTTTTTGGTTTTATTTTGTTCATAATTGTCACGGAAAGGTTTAAATGTACCGGGACCACCGGGAACACCGGGACCATGCGAACGAAGTCGCGCGCGGGCAGCTAGTAATATAATATAATGTATAACACCTATGTCAAATAAAAGAGTATGTGAGCATAAAGTGTTGTAAAAAATGATTTATTGAATTCATATACATATTTATGTGAATGAATATGAATTTAATATTACCAAGACATCTACTTCTTAATAATAATAGCCTGATCCAACCACAGTTCTAAATAGAAAGTTGTATTATACCTACATCAAAATGTAGGTAGCTTACTTTCTTAGCCAATTAATTAAATCAATTTAGTTAAATTCCTTATGCGTTAATCCTATAGGCGTCCGACTCACTAACCCAATCACTATATTATCTTCTTGTACAACCTACCTTGTATGTTCTTAAATAAATATATATGTTTTTTCAGAAATATTTTCGCTTTTCGCATAGTATAGCATAGCTACATACTTGCTAAGGCTCAATGATAGATAGATAACTATTTTGCTTATAAAATGTGGATTCGATTTGGTTTAAGAACAGCAAATATTTAATTGTATAAAAACTAGTATAAGATAACTGGGAATCCTAGATTAATATAATAAATAAATAAATAATAAATCCCTTTTTATTGATTACCAATTCACCACACAAAAATACATTAAAAAAAACCCCAATTAAAATGAAGGTTAATACAATGGCCTTATCGCTAATAGATAATAACATACAAAATAAGAGGGGCATATTGGTGTGGCTTCTACACAATAAATAAATAATGACGATACTAAAACTAAATTATTACAATACTAAATAAGTAAATGTATTTATATAATAATAATAGCCCACTAAAAAGTAAGTTACTCAAAAGGAAACGATGTCATATAAAAACCTTTGAACTCAATTGGGATCATTGGTTCATTGGAGAAGGGAATGTACATTCTCTTGCCCGCTTGAACGTCTGTGGAATATTTTATTGGTTGAATTTCCATATATTTTTATCGGACATAGAGTACCATAGTGAGTAGTGTGAACAGTGGGGCTACTCTTGAAAACAGTTCCAATCGCAATCCAGTTCCAGTCTCAATCTAGTTCCAATTTCAATCCAGTTTCAACGCTTGCTAGGCACTCTTGAACCAAATCGAGTTTGAAATCGAGATTGAGCACGTGATTGTCTTTGCGTGAAGAACAACAGAGACAGAAAGTCAATTTCGCTTAGGTAGTTCCATAAAATTCCACTCCAAATTGTGCGCTAGTATTGAATTCAAGAGTACCAAATGACCAAAGAATCTATTTTTTTTTATTTTTTTTTATGCTACTTGGCAAGCAAACAAGCATACGGCCCACCTGATGGAAAGCAGTTACCGTAGCCTATGAACGCCTGCAACAACAGAGGCATCACACGCGCGCTGCCGACCCTGAGACATAAAGATGAAAAGTCTCATGTGCCTGTAATTTCACCAGCGGCACCCGTACCCTTACAGCAATGCGAACACTACTGCTTGGCGGCAGAAATAGGTACGGTGGTAGTACTTCCCCGGTTGAACTCTTTCACAAGAAGTTCTACTACTAACAAAAACTAGTACTTTCTGACGACAAATGACACTAAATCCTGAATTAGGATAGAAGTAGAGTATCAAGAGTAGCCCTGCAGATAAGACTTACGTCGTCATTACCGATCTGACTTCTGCACTCACAATTTACGCTCTTACTCAATACTCAATACAGTTATTGCTTTCACATGGTTACAATTAGTTGTAATAAAAATATACAATATCTCATAATTATGAACCCTGTGCTTAGGGCATTGCAACAACGAGGCAGACCGAGGTTCTCGGGCCCATTTCGAGGACAGGTCAAAATCACATTTGATTATCGGTAGGTAGTCTTAATCCTCAATTTATATTTAAATATTTTTAGTATTTGGCTGTCTCGGCCTAAGCATTAGGACTCCTTAAACTCCTCCTGTGGATGTCGTGAAAAGCTACTAAAGGAGAATAAAACAGGGGATGGGTCTGGGTGTTATGGTACCAAGGTACTCGTAGTTCTTGATACCCACGACACAGGTAATCCTAGTGTGGGATCAGGACTATGTAGATATGTGACTGTTGGGTGTTATGTTATGTATGTAAATTACTCAAACAAGGCGGCAACCTTAAATGAGACCGCTTGTCCCATCTGACTGCATTAGTTTTTATTCTATGATCAACTAGCAACAAAAGTTGCATAGCTGTTGGCCCAATCGACCTTGGAGGCCTATAGTTATTAAAATAAACAATGACATAACTATTATAATCTGGTATTTTGTGCATTTATGTAACTACTAAACTATTGCTAAAGGTAGGAAGAAAATAAAATTTTAATTGTCAATAAAGTAGAATTAAAAATTACTGGTAATAAAATAAATTGCTACGAATTAGAAGTTTTGAAATTAAATTAAACTATTTGGCAAGAATTTTTAGGTAGAGTTATATTTTACTAAGGGAATTACATCAGGGGATGGGCAGCAGCATCTGCCTGAGTTCTTAACTTAATCTACCTGCCAAGCGTGGTGAAAATCCCCCCAGTGTGTTCAATGGGGGAGGCTTCGACCGGACGTGGACATAAACAAGGTGGTGAGAATGATGTCATGGTTCAGCTTTCCACAATAGGTATAGTGAAAGTATTTATTTATTTAATTAATAGTATTTAGTGGACGCATGGTATTTTTAACCGACTTCACAAAAAGGAGGAGGTTCTCAATTCGGTTGTATTTTTTTTTTTTGTATGTTTGTTACCTCATATCTCCGGCGTTTATGAACCGATTTGGAAAATTCTTTTTTTATTTGAATAGATATACTTCCAGATTGGTCCCATTTTTTTCAGAATCCAGTTCTGATGATGGGATCCATGAGGAATTGAGGGAACTCCTCAAATATTGTAGGCATATATATGGCGATTTTGATATTTTCAGCAAAACACCAAGCATTTGCATTCAGAAAGTATCATAATCTTTTCACCACTATGGTTCTTTCATAAATTTTTTTTCATCCAAAATTATTTAGTCGTGTACAATGGTGGAAGTCGGTTTTTTAAATGAAAAGTTATTAGTTTAGTATTTAGTGGACGCACGGTGTTATGAAACGTCTTCCTCAACTTAATGTTAACCATCACATCAGCCTTGCTAAGGTCAGCCTTACATTAAATTTTATTCATAATACTGTGGTATATGTCTGGCCTAAGAATAGCCTACCGTCTCCTTCCGTGGATATCGTAAAAACTGACTGAGGGATTACACCCGGGGATTAAATAAATAATAAATAAATGCTGGACATTTCACACAACATTATCTAGCCCCAAGCTAAGCAGAGCTTGTGTTATGGGTACTAGATAGCTGATTTACTTAATACAAATACATTAAAAAGATATTTTTTATTACATATAGAAAAATACCCAGAACACCCTGAACAAATATCTGCAGATCGTACAAATATTTGTTCAGAGACGGAAATCGAACCCGCAACCTTCTGCGTCGCAGGCGAATCTTCGCCCGCCGCGCCACAGATGTCGTCCTCGTCAGAGGATTATAGGCATCATCATCATAGCTTATTTACGTCCACTGCTTGGACGAGGCCTCCCTTATTAAATACAATGGGGGTATTTGCCATAATCGCCACGCTTGGACAGGCGGATTGGTGATCGTAGTTTGGGTGGATGCTGCTGCACAACTCCTGGTGTAATCCTTTAGTAAGGTTTTTACTACATCCACGGGATGGGACGGAGGGGTCTATTCTTAGGCAGGGACACATCATGGCCACCTTAGTACTTAATACCAATGTATTCAATGGGAGGCCTCGTCCATTCGACATCATCTACCTGATGATGATGAAGGTGTAATAACTACTTTGTTCGAATGAGTACTCCATCTTAATCCAAGAGCGTTTCTGTAGTGTGTCCGGCCTAATATTAAACCGCTAGCTCCGTCTCCTCCCGTGGTCGTAAAAGCTAACTAAAGGATCACACCAGGGGATGACAGCAGCATCCACCTGAGTACTCAACACCAATACTGCGATCACCAATCCACCTGCCAAGCTTGGTGAGTATGGAAAATCCCCCCCATTGCATTCTGTGGAGGAGGCCTCGTCCAACAGTGGAAATGTAATGCCAAGAGTACACGGTATCTCCATTCTAAAATTCACTCAAATCCGTTCAGCCGTTTGAACGTGAAGAAGTAATCCACAAGCGAGTGCTTCTTGTCTCAACCCAATGACGTTCAACCCATTTAGGTATTCATATCAACTCAACCCATTTTATTAAATTTGTATTCTTGCTTCAACCCAATCCTAAACAAACATACAAAGTTCTGCATTTATAATATTAGTGTGATTACAATACTTATGACCCGCTGACCACTTTAGGTCAAGCGAGAGTAGGTTAGTGTCAGTGGTAACACAATGATGATGATGACCACCAATTATTAGGCCTATTAGAGGACTAGGTACCTCCGAAATAGAAAAAAGTTACTTCAAGTTACAAAACTTACATAATTTCAAAGTTATAAATTGTTAGTGTAAGGCAAAAAAAACATTGAGTAATTTTAGTAACGAGCCCGTCAAAAATGTGAAACGAAACATAGAGTTTGGGATTACAAGATGACCCGAAAGGTTAATGAAAACACACGTACCGTCTACAACAGTTAAAATCGTTTTAGAATTGTAAATTATTATAATCGATTTAGTCTAATACGCATTTCGTCCAAATGACAGTTATTCTACATACATTTTTAGAAAGCACTTGGGCGGTATTTGGGACGCGATTTCTTCCAGACAACCTTTAAATGGCTATGATGCTTATTGTCTTATGATTTTTGATCTCTTACAAACAAAACTTAATTAAGGTTTTACAAAAAATTGCTTAATTCACCACGACAAGTTAATAATCAGTAACTTGTCACAGAATTAACAAGTTGAAGTGGCAATGGACAGTTCACTGCAGAACTGACAACCGTTGGGGTATAAAGGTTCTCGAGAGGGGACCACAAACGGACGACGCAGTAGAGGCTGTCCTCTCGATGGATGAAATACATTTTATAGGTCACAGGAAGTCGGTAGATTTCAGTGGCTCAAGACCGTTTCGTCGTGGTATTCTAAGGTCTAGGTTTTAGGAGGCCTATGTCCAATAGTGGACTTCTACAGGCTGATAATGATGAACTAAAATAGTCAAAATTGAATTCAAAATTTTGTGGATAATTCTCTCATTCTTAATCTAATTCTGAAAGCAAAAGAGAATAAGATTGAGTCTAATTAGAGCCATGCATAGCTGTATCATTTGGGTTTGGTAGGCCCAATTGCGTGCTATGTAGGGATCACATAGCACATAGCATAGATTTTATAATAAGAAATAAGAAGAATATAAGAATATTTTTAGTTATACCAAACGTTGTTACATATTTACTACGTATAATATTAATATTTAATAGGTATATATTATTATTATAAGGATTATATCTAAAAACTTCTATTACTTAGTAGTTATTTAAACAAAAACATGATTGAGGGTGCATCAAAAAACCAAAATAGGTTAAAATACCTGTGTTATGGTTTTTGATATTTATAGCATCTATGCTATGTGTTAACTGGGTGCATCTATGCTATGTGCTGTGTGTAGGGGTCACATAGCACATAGCATAGATTTTATAGCATCTATGCTATGTGCTATGGGATCCCTGCCAACTAAAAACGCCTAAAATCAGGTCCCGTGTGTTAATGCTGACGACATCCAATTAATCACTAAACATTTTGGACCCTCAAATTAATATATTTTTAAGTTTCTTTTACTCACGACTTCTCAGTTCATGATAATTACATTCGTCTGTTTAATTTCTATTACAAAATGAGCAGCCAAGCACGTGTCGGACCACGCACTGTGGAGGCTTCCGAAGTCAGTACTCAGTGTCTATTCAGGTCTTCAATTCTATCTATCAATTCACCAAATTTCATCGAAATCGGTTGATTGAGTAACAAACATCAAATTCATTTTGTAAAAACGGGAAATTTTCACGTACCGATATGTTGGTGGAAGCACCAACAGAAGGAACTTGGAAGGACGTTACCGAAGAACGTGTAATGACGCGGACACAAGCACTCCCCCCACCCCCGCGCCGGACGAGCCGAGAGGAGCGAGCTCAGAGACGCAGTGCGAGGAAGGACGCGGAGGGAGTGTAGTGCGGATCCTATACCCACCCTGATGAAGACCCTCGATTAGGGTCGAAACCTGTTGGTGCTTCCACCAACATATCGGTACGTGAAAATTTCCCGTTTTTACAAAATGAATGATATAATTCACGAAAGTTACTTTAGTAAAACATCAAATTGACAATTCTTAATGATAATTTTGAGCAATTGATGGTAATTTTACTTGTCAAACGTTGGTCACCGTGACTTTCAGTTAGGGAATAGGAGGGCTGATCCGACTCGCTATCACCATAATATTTTACTGTCATTGGAACTTAACAGATATGCAGAATTTCTTCTTATGAAAAGCAAAACATTATGACTATTTTAACTAAGTACCCTATAAACACATGCCAAGATGGTTTCTATTGAAAAAAAGAATTCGCTTGCTAAGTAGGTAGTGGGTAAAAATAGACTCAGCGCTGTACTACAAAAAGTAGCCCACAAACCCAGTACGTGGGCAAAGAATGACTTCTGAAAATTATAACCTTGACAAGAACAGATTGCTTCGTCAAAAAAAACCATAAGTACCTACCAATTTCTGCATAACGGAAAAAAATTGGAACGAAACGAGATGACTCAAATCGCAATCATCATTACCTAGTACATAATGAGGCACAGCGAACGTATATTGGACATTATCATAATGTCTTCACTTGACTTGCCGTTATGTAAGTTTAGTGCAACTATTTTGATTGACTAGGTCTAAAGAAACCATCATACAAAAAAAACACAAGCACGAGCGAGACTGTTTTTCTTTGTTTTTTCTTTTAGGGTTCTAATCTGTAAATTATTTCGAAATTTAAAGTTTACTTTTTCCTACAGAATTCAACACTTATAAAAAAACAAGTAAAATAAGTCGAAATTCGTCAATTTTAGCCTTTTCATTAATCTGTGGCACAAAGCCTCCTAGCATTCCTAGTTTCAGAATTGGAAGTGCCCTACAGGTTTTTAATTTGTCACTGCCTATATCTTTAATGCATATTATAAAGTTCGAAGCTTGATTTTTCTACGGTCACTGACTTTAATATAATTTGGTATAAGTATAAGTATCAAGTGCAACTCTATAGCCGTTCCTAAGAAAAAGGGTCTTAAGTTGACAGACAGACGGACAAGAAAGTGATCCTATTTGGGTCCCGGGTTTTCTGTTGAGGTGCGGAATCATAAAAACGTCACGCGCTGCTAGAAAAAAATCCCTTTAGGTCACTTGTACCATTTTGTAACACATAGAACACTTAACAGTCACATACACAGTCCAGCCTCCCTATTCCTTAACTGAAACTCACTCGGTGACTAGAGCTTGACAAGTATACCATCACATTGACAATTCTTAGTGATAATTTTGAGTTGATGGATATTTTACTTGTCAAACTTTAGTCACCTTTAGACTTTCAGTATGTTTAGTATGGGTTTTGGTAGTTTTCGAAAACTATATGAAGTTTCGTTTCCTTTCATACATTTACTGACAGCGTCCTTAGTTTTCTTCTCGTTTTCGCTAGGGGTGCTGCAAGTAAATGTATGGAAGGAAACGAAACTTCATATAGTTTCGTAAAATATCAAAACCCGTACTAGGGAATAGGGGGGCTGATCGACTATGTATGTGACTGTTGTATGTTATGTTATGTTATTTCGTGGGTAGGTACTTTTCTTTCATCATCATCATCAGCACATCCACTGGATGTGGGGTCCGTGGATATCATAAGGGATTACATCAGGGTATGGGGCAGCAGCATCCACCTGAGTAGGTACATACTTAACACTAGTGATGCCAGTGCAATTGTGATAATTTTAACAATCTTGTAAATTATACGGTCTCACTATGCTGTTTTCTAAATTATTGTAAGATGTCTTTTGATGGCAAAATTGATACTTACACTGTCTTATTTTGATGGCGAAATTGATATCTACGTGAAAGAATTTTTGAAAGCACAATTGACGGCAGAAGCTTACAAAATTATTCAAAATCTCTACACGTAGATCCCAAAGGTCAAATCAGTACGCGTTAAATAAAATACAAAATACAAGCCTTTAGTTTTTAATTTGAAAAACGGCTAATTGCCACTGTTTTTCGTCACTTTTGCTGTCGTTTCGAGGCTGAGTTCAGAATCCTCTTAACCATGGGCACCGCCCGCGACCGCGACGGTTCTCTAGTAGGTATATATGTTATTTAGTAGTTTTTGGATTTTTGGTATTGGCTTTGTATGTCGTTTTTTGTTTTTTGGTTAGCGAAATAAACGTTTTCTTTCTTTCTTTCTTTCTTTCAAATAACT
This sequence comes from Epirrita christyi, assembly GCA_951392215.1. Taxonomy (NCBI): domain Eukaryota; kingdom Metazoa; phylum Arthropoda; class Insecta; order Lepidoptera; family Geometridae; genus Epirrita; species Epirrita christyi. The sequence continues at coordinate 2,648,564 of OX595851.1, forward strand.
TTTTTTGGCATACCATACGACGTACATTAGATTTGACTTTGTTTGACAGCTCTGCCGTGTGAATCCAATACACTGCAAGTTGAAAAAGTGCGGTTTGAGTAAACGCGCAAATAAACTTTATTTGGTTTTTAGTCGATAGTTCTAACATTTCACTACTAAAGAATATCGTGTTTGGTGTCATATTCAAGGAATTACAATTGTCTACCTGATCATTTGACTTTTAAAGCGATATTTAAAAAAATAAGCGGAATATCATCAAAAAAGTGTTTTGTCATGTTACAGTCCTCTGTCATTATAGTGGTATTGTTATGGCAAAACAATATACGTGTCATTACAGTGTTTTGCCTTTTCAAATTTATTATTGAGTTATCTATTTAACACCTAATTAGGCGATATACTGTATTTCATACCAGTTAATTATCAAACTGCCTTAAAATTATATAAATATGGGTAGCAGAAAAAAAAATTGTATAAATACCTCACAAATTATTATATTAGATTAGAAGTATTACACATGACAGTATCATCTTCTGGAGTTTCGATTACTATAAGATTTTCATAGAAATATGATCTTGATTGCGGCATATACTTAAGAGCAATAATAACTCCATTTTTTTAGCTCACTGATTCCCCTTGGAATCGCATCTAACATATCAACTTTGCCAGAATCGATATCACTTTGCAAAATTCGGTGTAATTTACATTTTCTCCTAAGTTCTCCAAAATATAATCATTTAATTGAGTTTCACTCAGGGGCATAAATGGGCTAGTGCGCGAATTAAAAATCCGACATAACCTCGTTGTATGGCTCGTTCGCGCTTGGATATTCTGTGTAACTGTTGGTGTTATCATTACCATTTGCGAGGTTTGTACTTAACTCAGAGGCCATAGTCGCAGACGAAAAGTTATTATGGTGTGGTCGACATTATTGTGAGACAAATTCCGCGTAAATTTTAAATCTAAACACAATAATAACCGCTCATTAGCGTAAACTAATCGGAACTGTCGCAAGCGCCTCACTGTCATCTTCCTTCCGGCCCCCGCACCCCGCTCATTGCCAGTGCTGATCGGTTTAATAACCAATATTAGCTGACCTCCCCGCCAGACTCGCGCGCTGGCACTAGTATCGCGGTGCGCAGGTCTCCATAGATTGGATACTTGGATACTGTATCTTTTTCGTGCGTCAATTTGTTTTGGTAATACACGGTATATTTGATTACCGTATTTTGGAATTTTAAACCTTACTGATTTTGTGAATACAGTGTTTTCTAAATCGTATTTTATCAGTGTAGGTAATAGCTAGCAGAAAAAACAGTGTAAAATATTACAGTGGTATAAAACAGACTTAAAGAAAACGATTGAGCCCTGTTAAGGCAATACACTGTAACTTAAGATACAGTGTATTGGATTTACACGGTAGAGCTATGAATGGATACGTCTCCAGTCAAAGTTTCATCGATATTGAAGAAATAATAGTCAGAAGCCTCTTAAAGCAAATTTCGCTCGAGTGCTAAGCTCCTTTTTCTAGCTACCGATGGCAACCCAAGAGATTAAGCGTAAATTAATGTATTCTGAGCCTATAAATAGGCGAAATACCTCAATAAAATGCTTTGTAAAGATGCCACATTGAGTTTTTATCTGCTAAAAATATTTCATTGTACCGACAAGTAAAAACGCAACGACCTTTCACCTGTCTTCTTTTCATTGTTGATCAAGTGATCTGTTGACGGCCGCAATCTTTGATCTTGCACCTTTGTATGCTAATTTAATAAAAGCCTGATTCGATTTGGAAAAAGATTGCTTGTAATCCGAATCCGAACTGCAAGAACATCTTTCTTTGGGAAATATTGGTGTTAAGTACTGATTGATGCTGCTGCCCATCTCCCTGGATGTTAATTCCCTTAGCCGGCTTTTACAACAAGAAGGAGGTGTCTATTCTAGGCCGAAAACAAAACGGCACTTGCTATTATTAGATTAATAAAAATAATTATACAAAACAAATGATAAAACGTCAAACTAACATACAATGGGCGATCGTATCAATAAAAGCGATCTCTTCCAGAAAACCTTTAGATGGACAGTATCATCTCTTGCATATTTATGAAGATGACATTGCGTAATTAGCCCTTTACTGTTTCATAATACTTAACAAATGTGGCTTTACAGCTAACAGCACGTAATATCGTAAAACATAAGATTAGTCAAGAAACACTATCCTTTCACTAGTCACTAATACACTACGTATAGAAGATGCTGGCTCGACCCGTGTGGTCACCGCACCTTTATGTCAAAGTATAACCTCATAACAGTACTTCATCTTGATGCAAATTCTCCTGTACTTACAAACACATGCCCAAATGTCATGTTGTTCCAATGACTCAACAGCGTAATTCGCAAAGCAAATTAAATCAAACCATTAATTGTTTAGAACTAAGTTGGTACTTATATTCGGGATGGCAAGTATCGTAATTATAAACCTTTTCGTTTAGTCATCAACCTTTCTGTCGCTTAGGAAGGCGTTCGTTAGAGCGAGAGAGATAACGTATACATGCGAAGATTAAGTAATAGTTAGTAATGTCTACGCATGCAGCGACAGACATGGCAATTGCCCGAGATGTTATTAGATTTGGAGAAACGACTAAGAGCCAATTTTACCATACTCTGTTAGTTAGTAAATGTCTTGTTAAATCTAACCATTGGTCAAGGTGACAGATAATCTTTGAAAACACCTGTCAAAAAGTATTGGTTAGACTTAATAGTTGTTTAACCACCTGTTATTTGTTGGTGAAATCAAATCTAAGTATACGGGTGTAATCTGATTACTTGTCTAAATAATTAGGTAGTAGGTAAGTATACAGAGCTTTTTTAAATATGTATGCTGATTTACTATAGTCTTTTTTTTTGTTTTTATGACTTAAAGGTTTCCTCACACTGTTTTCCTTCACTTATTTGAGCACAAGGAGAGAACCCGCACCTCTTGCGTCTCAACCGGCTACTTACCCGCCCCGCCACGCAGGCCGTCACTCGTCACTTTGGATCGGAAGGTCTTAGGTTGAAATAATCCTTTTTATAAGCCTACCGTAGCTCTTGTTGCCATCGGTTGAGATTCTATTTCTTTAGGGGATCATATTCTTGGACACAAAGAGCTGCTGTACTCGATTCTTTGTACTATGTCTAGGTTGGGCTTATTTGAATAGGTATGCGCCAAATAAGGATGCTACTGATTGATTTTTAGAAGGTATTTACTACTAAATTGGGATGGTTAAAATTCTAAGCAGGTTTAGATTAGTAGTTTAGATAGTGTAGACTCTATTTGGGCATCAATTTTTAGTGGGTTTTAAAACTCGTATCCGTCAAGGCTGATTAAACGGAATTCTTAGAACATACATTTTAAAGAAAGAAAGAAAAAGAAAAACAGTTTATTTATGATCTAACAAAAAACACACAAACACTAAAAAATCAAACATATTAAATAACAATGACAAAATGTTTGTGCCAGTTGCAAACCACAAAAGGGTCCCCAACTCAGCATTTGCTAGGCCGCCTATACAACCTAGCGCTGGTCTTCCGTTGGAGCCCAGAGTGAACCACGGAAATCCGCTCACCATTGAGCGTCACTATAAAGAAGCGGTAACAACTACATTATAAATACATAGTTCTCATCACAAAACAAAAAAGAACATATTTATCAGTATCAACTAAAAATAACTCGAGTACTCGCAACACGCACATTGAAATACCCACATAAACAGATTACATAACTTATTTATTTGTCTTTTGGCATTAGACAATATCAGTTCCATTCCACTACCTGTGCACCTACTCCGGCAGCATCGGATAAAAGACACCTCATTAATGAGATGTTCACTCTCCTTCTGTCTACAACAAAGAAACAATTTAAACTTCTTCCTGAACCCATAAGTACTCTGCATATAACGGATCGGGGGCGGGATGTTGTTCCAGCACTTGGTCGCAGCGTACCGGAAGCTGCCTCTGAACGCTGCCGTACGATGCTGTGGAATGGCCAACTGCCTAGCGCACTTACGTGAGGAACAGGCTTTAGCGTTTTAGGCTCAAATCCATTTCAGGGTTCCATACCCTATGTTTGCTAAACGGGACCCTAAGCCTACGTAGCTTAGTAACCTAAGCTACATAATTCTACGCCGTCCGTTTGTCTCGAACCCGCACTACTTGCGTCTCAGCCGCACGCCGCGCTACGAAAGTCAATTACATTTATTTACAGAATTAATAATATTTTACAATAATAATATTATAGTGATATTTTAGTACTTGTATAAAACCAGAGACATAAAACTAACACAAGTATAAAATAAATAAAAAAAAAAAAAGTTGGACTGTAAAGACGAAGCAAAGATATCTTAACTGATCCAACTAAATTATAAGGATCTATTACTACTAAGTACTAAACTTAGTAACTACTCCAAACCAACTAGACATAATCGTCCTCAAAACAATGAATTGAATCATAGATTTTAACAGTACAGCAATAAAAACAGCTTTATAAAAAGTGGTTTCACTTAACAGCTATGAACACCCCAGATGGTCACATACCAACAAAATTGATATTATGTAATAAAAGAGAGGTTGCTACGGTTCACACCACTGAATAGGATTAGATTCGGTTTTTGTTTAAGGCTCTATTAACTACTGGGAATAGAAAAAGAAGTAATTGCATAATAGAAAGTACATTTGGTTAAATTATCTAGTATTTTTATGGTTACGGTTTTTTACCATTAAAACGTTTGTTCAGAGACAGGTGTGATGAGTTGTGGCATCATCAGATTTAATATGGCTTCAAAAATATATGTATAGGTAAAGACTGTCAGTTCGTCCATCAAAGCTGACTTTGATGGACGAATGTGATGTGTACACACACATATGAGTCCATCAACGTTTAATTGCGGACAAGGCAATGCAAGGATCGCAAGGATATTCATTGACGGATTGACGGCCGATAAAACATGGCAGGTTTCCAAATTTTCATTTTAAATTTGCCTTTTTGTGATGTGACAGGTATGATCATACTAACCTTGCCGGCCTAGGCCGGCAAAGTCGATTTATCTCAAAGAAAGTTCTCTAAATATTATTTTTTACCCAAAGATGTTTCAGAAAATACCTAAATTGTATTTTTATTTATATAAGACTAGCAGTCGCCCGCGGTTTTATCTGCGTTATTTTCCCGAGGGAACTGTGTTTCGGGATAAAAAGTATACCCAGCCTTTGATCTATTTGTGTACCGAATTTTATCAAAATTAGCTAAGCCATTTTCGCGTGAAATTACGACAAATAAATAGAGTTGTAAATATAATAAGGATATAAATCAATGATATGAGATTTGAGGATACAATATTGCTATACAACATTGGTAATGTCGGTCAGCCCGATATCAGTAGATAGGCATAACTTCGCCTTAACACTCAACCAGAACAATGCAAAGAGAGGTCTGAAATTAAGGCACCATCACTCACTTCCCATATTCCAAGTCGAATGACACCGTCAGATATAATAACACCTCGTCTGACGTATTGATTGAAGACAATTTTGTGTTGTGTAATGTCTGTATTGACCGGTTGTAATCACGCTACATCGGTGTGAGAGAACTTTGTCCTACTTATGTTATGACTTGGCTTTTAGCGGCTCTTTGATACAAATAAGTGAGTGTAGATACTCTACAAGTATCACATACAATCTTTCCTTCTTCATCATCAGCCAGTAGACATCCACTGCTCAACCCATAGCGTACAATTCAATTCAATTTAATTTATTCAAATATTTTTTTTTGTCAAATTACAGCTTGTTGAATAGCGACTGTACATGGGCCTTGTCAAGAAATATGTGTAAATAATATTAAATAATAATCGATACCAAAGGGGAGATTTGCCATAATTTGACAACCTCTGTGGCGCGGCGGGCGAATAACCGGCTGAGATGCAAGAGGTTGCGGGTTCGATTCCCGCTGCGAGATAAAAGTATGATCTGCAAAAATTAGTTCCGGGTCTGGGTTAATGTTAATGTTAAAGAACTCCCTTTTCCGCATTCGAATTCCGGGTCTGGGTATTATGGTACCATGGTACTCGTTGTTCCTGATAACTACGCACGACACGAAAATCCTAGTGTGGGATCATGACTACGTATGTTGTGTTATGTTATAATCAACACGCTTGGCAGGCGCAGTTTGGTGTTAAGTACTCAGGTAGATTCTGCTGCCCATCCCCTGGCGTACTAAAAATCGCCTTTTACGACATCCACAGGAGCAGTTAGAGGAGTCCTTAGGTCGAGACTAAGGCTCAAATACAATCTATGTACCTGAATACCCTGTATATTGTCGCATCAGACAATGTGACGTAAAACGACACCATCCCCCCCCCCCTTCCCCCCGCCCCCATCGATAGACTGACACTTAAGAGGGCTGCGACCTCAGAATAAGAGGCTGCGATGGCCGCAAGCAAATTCAATTTGAAGCGAGTGTCAAAATCAGCTATCCCTGTTTGGCACCGGGGCCTCTCTCCCTGTGCGCGATGGGTGTACGAGCCGTTCGGAATATTGTATCAAAGGTCATGTTCCGTAATAACAAAAATTATGAATAAAAACTTAATGTTTTTTTCCTATGATCCTAAACACAAAATACTAGAAAGTACGTTGTTTTTAATACGAAACAAATAAGATGAAAACATGTCGTAAAAGTCGTAAAAATATACAAAATGGAATTCGCTTAAATTTTGTTTTAGGTAAGTATTTTGAAACAAAAACTATCTAGGAACCTAGATAAATACTATCCGAATCCGAATAATAGCATAATATGGTAGAAATATGCTCGAATTACAAATGACTTTGGTATTATACGTTTGTATGGGCAGTTCATCCTTCCCCGACCCCTTAAAAAGTAGCAGGAAGTTGGTGGATGACGGTAGCTCAAGACAGTTCGTTGTGGTATTCCGTAGCCTATTCTTTAGTGGACTTCATTCACGGTCTTTCTTCACTGGCCTTCCACACTGTGTCGTCCTGTTCGTGATCGCCACTCAAGAATCGTTATTCCCCAACGGCTGTTGTTTTTACGAGCTTCATGGCCTGCTTATTTGTCTCTTAAACTTCATTATAGATTCAGCTGGACTATTAATTGATTCCAATTGGTATTCAAGATCACTGCTAAAAGACTGATAATAATTATTTTACTGTCTGCCACCCAATTACAGTAGCAAAAAAATCATGTTCAAAGATTCCGTTACATACTAACATACGTCTGAAGCTAATAAAAGCGTATTAATTAAATGTCAATGGGAAACGCAATAAAGGAGATCATTTTAGCAAGCTTTAGCGCTGTCCAAATCTTAAAGGGGCCGTCCATTAATCACGTGATGTTTTTTTTTGCATTTTTTAACCCTCCCTCCTCCTTGGTGATACGTGGTGAGGCTTAAGACTAACAAAATCACGTGTATTTTTTAAATTCATTATTAATGTGTAAGAATCTTATTTTTTTGAATGTTATCTTTAAATACAGGTATAAAGTATTATCTAATTTTATTCCGAAATTAAGGCTTTTCGGTTTAGAAATCGCGCGTTTGACGAAAAAATAAATACACGTGATATCTTACAACACCCCCCCCTCACCCCTTGTGATATTTCGTGATTTTGGAATACCTTTCAGCGCTAAGGCTACAAAAATAATCCCGATTGTTGCGTTGCAGTGGAGGGCAGACAACAATACGCTGACCTCCGAACTGTTCAGTGTTCGCTCAAGTAACAGAGTGTTCAGAGTGTTACGTCAAAGCAAGAAATATTGAATTATATGTAGGTATATTAGTCAACTAGTAAGTCCGTAGGTCTTCGGATCCGTATCCTCCAGTGGATTTCATAAAAGCAAACTAAGGGTTTACACCTGGGGATGGGCAGCAGCATCCACCTGAGTCATCATCATCATCACTAGCCTGTTTACGTCCACTACTGGACGTGGCCTCCCCCATAGAATCCAACGGGGGGATTTGCTAACGCCTAATAACGATTCGGATTGGTGTTCGCAGTTTTGTTGGTGAGTACTCAGGTGGATGCTGCTGTCTATCCCCTGGTAAATCCCTTAGACAGCATTTACGATATTCACGGGAGGAAACAGAGGGGTCTATTCTGAGGTCGGACACATCTCACGGCATCCAACTGAGTAGTCAATACAAATACAGTACTGCGATCACCAATCCGCATTCCAACCGTGGTGATTATGCCCCCCCCCCCATTGCATTCAATGGGGGAGGCCTCGTCCAGCAGTGGACGTCTAAAGGCTGCTGAAGATGAAGTAGGTAGGTAGATCTATTATGTAAACGATTGTTTATAATGTAATGGACACTGACTTGTTTGGTTGCTCAGAACTCGGCCAGTTGACACACTGCTCGTAAGATGATCCAACATCAAACTTAAAATGTTGTGTCGCGAAAACAAACAGGCCTAGTTACGTTCATTAACAGAATAAAAAAATATGTGAAGCTAAGTAACAGAATAAAAAAATATGTGAAGCTAAGTAATTTTATAAAAAAAACTGAGAAAAAGCTTAAAAAGCATAAAAATGTCCTAAGTTATGCCAAGCATATTAAGCAAAAATGTTATTTAAATGAGGAACTTAATTCCTGCTATAATTTGATAGGACGAAATTCAAAAGAGTTAGTTGATATGTCAGAGGAAATTAAAAGTTTAGAAACATCACTTCATGATGTAACGTGTAAATATAAAAAAGCTGAACGAGAAGCATCTGACAATATTCAGAAAATGAATAATATCGTAGAGATACTGAGTGATGATAGCACATATGTACAAGTATGTAATAGTAGCTCACAGACAGACCTTCCTTTATCAGAGAGTTCTGGATCAGCTTTAGGTGCTTTAACACACATTGCAACATGTGCATCGCAGAGTCAGGCTAAACCTACTGTTCAGGTTGAAGTAGTTTCCACACCTGCCACGCAGTCTCCGGTTAGACAGATTAAATCCTGTTGTCAGACCCGGAAGACTGTGGTGTATTCAGATAAGATAGGTGTTGGGATGGGCTTGCTCCTTAGTGACCTGTTAGGGCAAGTTGTGACAAATAATTGCTTTCCTAATGCCCCTATTAACAAACTTATAGATACTATAAAGAGGGAGGATTGCTTTGACAACAACACCACTCTGTTAGTACAATTAGGTGAGAGTAGTGGTGTAACGCGTTTGGATATTATTAAGTTAGTTGAGACTTTGCTACAAAAGCTAGATTCAGGACTAGGAAAAATAATTTTATGTGCTTTCCCTTACTCAAAATGTTTGAGTACTAAAGATAATCAAAAAATTTGGAATCTTAATTTAATGCTGTATAATTTGACATGTCGTCATAGAGACGTTTTGTATTTTGATACTAATAATTTTATTAGTAATTTTATTTTGACACAAGATACTATGTATTTGAGTAGACATAGTAAATTAATAATTGCTAAATTGTTAGCATTTAATATTTTTGATCCCGTTATAAGTACTATAACGCAGTTCACCGACAAGCCCGTAGTTAGTAGTAGTACTAATGAGGGCAAACAAGTAGGAGTAGCTGACAGTCATTTAAACTGACGAGTTCGACAATGAGACAGCCGGGCACATTACACGTAGTACATCAAAATGTGCAAGGCCTTCCCAGCAAAATCTTAGAATTAGAATTATTTTTAAATCGTTTTAATGTTGATATTATGTGTGTAACTGAACACTGGATGTTACAATTTGATTTACTCCCTTATTATGAGAATTATAATATTGTAAGTTCATACAAACGCAAAAACGCCATACGTGGGGGTTCCTTAATTGTTGTTCGAAATACTTTAAAATGCAAGGAACGTAAAGATGTTGCAAATCTCACTATTGAGAGGACTATTGAGCTATCTTGTGTTGAGCTAGAGCGGCATATCATTGTGAGCGTTTACCGTCCCCCTGACGCAGACTTCGCATTATTTGAATCCACTATGGAAGAAGCATTGCTTAAAACTTTTGTTTGTAATAAAATGCTAATAGTCTGCGGAGATTTCAATATAGATATTCCGGTTAATCCTCTATCTGAGAGGCTGCTTAATTTATTTAAATGCTTTAACTTAAATCACCTCTTCGAAGAACCTACAAGGGTGACACTAACAACATCCACCTGTTTAGATAATATTTATTGCAGTAGTGTTCCAATTGATAAATCAGTAATTAAACATTTCACCTCAGATCACTATGGTCACAGTGCTATATTTACTTGTAATTTTGTAGATGAACCTAAGGAATTCACTTATCGGCCTATCACAGAAAGTCGCATTAAGAAGTTCCAGGGCAGTATTGAACTTAAAATGCCCCTTGTACCGTGCGTAGATGATCCGAATGACCTTTTTACTAGTTTGTTTAAGTTGATATGTGAGGAACATAGTGAGATATTTAAGTTAAAAAAATGTAAAGCTAGAGCTAATGTCGGGTTAGCTGATTGGGCTACAACCGGTATTTATAGAAGTAGGAATAAATTATATGAACTCTATGCGGCTAGAGAATCAATGTTGCACGATCCAACGTTTATCTTGTACATAAAGAACTATTCCAAGACCTTCAAAAAAGTTTGTCATGCAGCAAAATCATTGCATTTGAGAAATAAAATAGAAAAATCAACAAATAAAATTAAGACAACTTGGAAATTAATAAATAATGAAACAGGTAAAGCTAAACCTCGTAGTAAACAAATTAATTTAAACGTAAACAATACAATATTATCAAATAATATTGAGGTCGCAAATGCCTTTGATAGTTTTTTCTCTAGTATACCTAATATTGTGACTCAATCTTTAAAATCAACTGCCTCTGGAGCATCTACTTTATTGGAATTAAGTGTTGATAAGTGTGAGGTCGCGTTTAGTTTCAGATACGTTAATGCCATTGATATTGTTAAGACATTTAAGTCACTTAATATTAAAAATACTGAAGACCTTTGGGGAATATCTACAAAGGTGTTAGGTGTTATAATTATTGATATTGCGCCGTGTATGGCCTATATTTTCAATGGATGTGTTGACGAGGGAGTCTTTCCTGATCTTATGAAACATAGTAAATTAATTCCTTTGTTCAAGTCTGGTAATGAAAAAGATCCAGGTAATTATAGGCCAATTTCTATATTGCCTGCGTTAAGTAAAATCTTTGAGAAACTTATTCTTACTCAGTTATTGTCACACTTCAACCTCCACGGACTTCTTCATAGTCATCAATTTGGATTTACTAAGGGTCGTTCGACAGCCGATGCTGGTACCATGCTCTTAGAACACATATTTGAAGCATGGGAGAACTCGCAGGACGCGATCGGAGTTTTCTGCGACCTGTCCAAAGCTTTTGACTGCGTGAGGCATGATACTTTAATTTCCAAGTTAAAACATTATGGCATACAAAATCAGGCAATTAATCTTGTAAATTCTTACTTATCCAATAGAGTCCAAAAAGTTGATGTTGGTGGTGAAAGGTCTTCAGGATCGACTATTGTCATGGGGGTGCCACAGGGTTCAATACTAGGCCCATTTTTATTCCTAGTTTACATTAACGATCTCCCTTTTTTTGTGAAAGACATATGTGACATAGTTCTGTTTGCTGACGATACTTCTTTGATTTTCAAAGTTGATAGATCTAAATCTAATTACGATGATGTAAATGATTCACTATCGCGTGTTCTTGAGTGGTTCACAGTTAATAATCTTTTGCTTAATGCTAAAAAAACTAAATGCATCAAATTCACATTGCCAAATGTAAAACATTATCCAACTAATATTAAAATAAATGGGGAGACACTTGATCTTGTCAAGTCTACCATTTTCTTAGGGCTTAATATTGATGCAGGGTTGCAGTGGGCACCACAAATTGTGGCTCTTGCTGGTAGACTTAGTTCCGCTGCATATGCAGTTCGTATAATAAGGCAGCTTACTGATGAAGCTACAGCTAGGCTTGTTTATTTTAGCTACTTCCATAGTGTTATGTCATATGGTATCATACTGTGGGGTAAAGCAGCAGATATCCAAGCTATTTTTGTCTTGCAAAAACGGGCAATACGTGCCATTTATAAAATGAAGTCGCGTGACTCCTTGAGAGAGCGTTTCAAAGAAATCAATATTCTTACAGTAATATCGCAATATATCTATGAAATATTATTACATACACATAAACACTTGGATAGTTTTATGATAAAAAGTGACGTGCATGGTATTAACACGAGAAATAAACACAAACTAAATATACCAAAATTTCGATTAAAGAAAGTAAGTGGGTCTTTTATGGGGAATTCTGTACGGTTCTATAATAAACTTCCAGAAGGTGCATTTAAACTTCCTATTCGAAGATTTAAATCCTACATAAAGATGAATCTAATTAAGAAAGCGTATTACACTCTTGATGACTATATTAATGATAAAGCCGCGTGGCCTGATGTCGCTCTGCCCCTCGACTGCTAAAATGGAAATTTGCAATATCTGTACTTACCTATTTACATGTTTGTATTAGATTATTATTTATAAGTATAACAAGCGTAGCGTGTGCTGTCTTGCATATTTTTGCTGATGTTTATTTACTTTTGACTACCTTCCTAAGGTTTTTAAGTTCTCATTTACTATGTATCAGCAACTCCTTGCTCCGAGGCACCACACAGGCGCTTCTCACCTAGTGGTAAGACGGACCATTTATGTAAGCCAAGCCGAGTTTGTTGCCTGATTCTTCTAGGCTTGGTCGCGTTGGAACAGGAGTAATTTAATTTTATATAAGACGATTCAAAATGATCCTTGTGATTTCAATGAATAAAGTTCTTTTTGACTTTGACTTTGACTTTGACTTTGTTCTATCCAGGCCAAACCAGGAACCAGGTTTTTGTTTTTTTGGGATGTGCTACTTAGCATTGTAATATTAGAGGATATAGTAGCTTGTTTTCCGTTTGTTTCTTGACGACCTCTGTGGTGCGGCGGGCGAAGGTTCGCCTGCGACGCAGGAGGTTGCGGGTTCGATTCCCGCCTCGAATCAAATATTTGTACGATTTGCAGATATTTGTTCTGGGTATTTTTCTATGTATAATAAAAAATATCTATCTATGTAATGTATTGTATTAAGTATATCAGTTATCTAGTACCCATAACACAAGCTCTGCTTAGCTTGGGGCTAGATAATGTTGTGGAAATGTCCAGCATTTTTTTTTTTTTTTTTTTTTTTTTAAGTCAAGCCGGGACAGAGGCACGCTTTATATAAAGGCACATGGAACACCATCAAAAAGCTGGAAGTGAAAGTCTTTGTATACTTACTTAGGCTTCATTATACTGTTCACCCTTCGTTATTAGACATATCCAGAAGATTGTTGGCTAGCTTGCTCGCTAATTTTCTAAACAGTGTGTCACAAAAATATCGCAAACGGGCGCGCGTCGAATAGAAAGGCGCATGGGACATCGGTGAAAGCGCACGTCCTTGTACTTACCTATCATACGCTTCCTGGTTACCTATTATACCAGTTAGTTCAACTGTTTATACGTACAGTATACCTACATAATAAAGTGACAAACGAAAGATCATAGTAAAAGCGTAACCATAGGAACATATAATATTAGTTCTAGAACAAAACTCAATCAGAAACGAGACTAAAACATAAATAATAAAATTTTGGTAGATTTCAATAAGCAACTATCACCAAATCTATGCTTGAGTCTCAAATCACGCTTGAGCATAATAATCAATAAGTAATAATAATTGCTGGACATTTCACACAACATTATCTAGCCCCAAGCTAAGCAGAGCTTGTGTTATGGGTACTAGATAACTGATATACTTAATGTAATAACATTACATACAGTCGCGCGCCGAACGGTGCATTGTGTGCACGCATACCGGCTATTGTATCCTTATCAGTGCAGGTGTGTGATTAACCGTGACTAAGATGGGTGAGACGGAGCCGGGCGAGTGTGATGTATTACTTTCGCAGGAGGATAATATCCTCTCTGATAATTCGGTTCAGAGATTGAAAAGACTAAGGAATGAAAAATGGAACGAGAGTGATGCTGATGCAGAGGATGGCTTTATACCAGTAACAAGGAGACCTAAGCGACAGTATAAGAATGGAGAACAGAAGTCGAATTTGGCTAAAATATCTGATAAGTCACAATCGCCTACTTGTGAGACGTGTGAGATAAGTATTACTTCTTCAGAGCCCTTACCTAAACAAATGGCTTTGGCTAAGTTATTGAGGAGTCTTAGCATCCAAGACATTACTAAAATTAAGTATAAAAGCAGCTATAAAGTGATGCTTACTTTTGAAAATAAGGAGAAGGCTAACTTGTTATTACAATGCGAAGACTTACAGAAAAGAGGTTTTAAGTGCCAGAAGACGGATGAAATGGACATTCGCTATGGTATTGTGAAGAAAGTAGACCTGGATATTATTGAGGAGGAACTACAAAAAACATTTGAAAGCGAGTACGAGATCATATCGGTATGGCGTTTGAAAAGACAAACAACTGAAGGGACCTGGGTTGAAAGCGAAACAGTTCGCTTATGTTTTAAAGGTTCCATTATACCTCCATATGTCGTAGCATATGGTTGCAGGTTCATAGTGGAACCCTACATTTTCCCCGTGTCACAATGTTCGGGCTGCTGGAGGTATGGACACAGAGTGAAGTTCTGTCCAATAAAGAAAATTTTTTGTCCCAAGTGCGGATCAAATCATGCTAATTGCGAGACGAAGGTGTTTAAATGCATAAACTGCAAAGGCCCTCACATGTCGATAGAAAAGTCAAAATGTCCTGCATTTCAAAAAGAAAAGGGCATCCGAGTTGTCATGCGCGATGAGAATTATTCTTATAAAAAAGCCTTCGAGATGTTCCAGGAGACAGAAAAAACCAAGCGTCTGGATACATCAGATCCGATGTTGAATGTTATGGAAGTATGTTCTACTGCATCCATCACAAAAACTGCCAATTACAGAGAGGCTTTGTTAGCTCATACAGTGACACAAGGAGGTATTGTATCTGATGAGGAAAATAATTCGCTCAATGATTCGATAGAGGATATTACGAAAAATGATTGGGAAGTAACGAGGAAAAAACAGAAGAAGAAGAAGAATAAGAAAAATATTGAAGGCCAGGGCATAGAGAGAGAACCGGAGAATATTATGGAAGAAAAGAGTGAAATTTTGCGTGAAAAAGAGAATCCAAAGAAAGAGAAAGCATTTAGTTTTATGAGACTATATAATAGAATACGGGAGATTACTGCTTCTGAAAAATCACTGGATGAAAAAATCACTAACTTTTTAAGAGTCGTGTTTGAGGAGTGCTATATGTATATAGCTGAGTTGTTCAAGATAGGGGATTATCTTAATAAAATCCTGTCCATTTTTAAAAATGGATAACAGTTGTTTATTTCAACGTTTTATTAACATAATCCAGTGGAACGCTCGGAGCATCAAACCGAAACAGACAGAATTTGAGTGCTTATTATTCCAACACAAAGTGCATATAGCTATTATTAGTGAAACGTGGTTAAACGAAGACATACATGTTAATATTAGTGACTATAATTGGTACAGAAAGGATCGTTCTGACTCATATGGAGGGGTGGGTATCCTCACACACAAATCCATTAAAATCGAGGTATGTCCATTTGACTTGAGCAACACAGGTATAGAGGTTTTATTAATCAAAACTTTAAATTGTAAATTTATAAATAATATTTTTGCTGTTTACTGCCCGTCATCAGTTCATACCACCCAGTCAGACTGGGATGAGTTATTTTCTCACTTTGGTAGTAAAACATTAATAGCCGGAGACTTCAATGGGCACCATAGGAATTGGTCTTATAAAAATGATACTAGAGGTGTACAAATTCTAGACTCTTCAATAGAACATGGTTTTATTTACATGAATACCGGCAGTATTACACGAGCCGAATTCGTAAATAATAGACTACTAGAATCAGCCCCGGACATAACATTTGCGTCTTCGGACATAATTATTAATTTTACTTGGAGTGTTCTAAACGAAAATTTGAGAAGTGATCATTTTTTGATTAAAATTTCTACTAACTTTCAAGATGTCTCCCATTTCATTAAAAGAAGGAATTTTAAAAAAGCCGACTGGAAGTCTTTTTCCAATTCAGTTAAAGATTTATTAAATGACAGTACTCTCATTAGTAAACATAATTTACAAGATAGATATGATACATTTATAGGTATAATAAATCAGTCAGCTGATAGTAGTATTCCGTGGTTGAAAATAAGTACTGATCCTCAATGCAAGTTTATACCTAAACCATATTGGAATGCTGACTTATCAAAAGTCGTAGCTCAGCGGCGACTTGCGCTGAGTACCTTCCGCCGTAATCCAACTCCTGACAACTTAACCACTTTAGAAAATAAGAATTTAATTGTTAAAAGTGAACTATCACGGGCGAAGTCTGATAACTGGAAAAAGTTCTGTAATTCTACTAATGAATCTACTTCTTTGTCCGATATGTGGCGTCGAATGAGGTGGATTAAGGGCTATCGTAAAAATAAGTTCCAGGCATCTGATGATAAGAAACAGCAGTTATTATGTAATCTAGCCCCCGATTATGTCAGAAAACCTAAACCTTTTTTTATATCAAGCAATTTTTTAATAGAACAAGAATTTAGTATACACGAATTAGAATTATGTTTAAAAAAAAAGGATACAGCTCCCGGTGATGACAATATCACTTATTCTATGATTTTTAATTTGCCATTAGAAGGGAAGTTTTTTTTTATTAAATTTATTTAATCAAATATTTAATTCTGGATACATTCCACAACAATGGAGAGATATTAAGATTGTACCGATTCCCAAAGTAGGAAATAGTTCTGACCCAGCTGAAGTAAAATTAAGACCAATATCTTTGATTTCGTGCATTTGTAAAATCTTTCACTCAATGCTCACAAAAAGATTAGAATGGTTTATAGAAAAGAATGATGTGCTATCGTCGTGCACAACTGGCTTTAGAAAATCCCAATCTTGCTTGGATTCAGTGGCTAGACTAGTTTCAAAAATTCAGATTGGTTTTACTAAAAATATACCTACATTAGCATGCTTTCTTGACCTTGAGAACGCATATAACAATGTTCTGATTGATAAAATCACACTCACTCTAGATAGTTTAAATGTTGGTTTCAAGTTATGTAATTATTTATGGGAATTTTTGAGTGAACGACATTTAAAAATAACCGATGAATTTTCAGGTAAAATCGATTTGGTGAGATGGACTTCAAAGGGCTTAGCCCAAGGGGACCCGATCTCACCTTTACTTTTTAATATTGTGACATATGAAATTTGCAAAAGTGTTACAGTCGAAATTGCACAATATGCGGACGATTTTGTTGTATTTGCAAGTGATAGGAAAATAGAAAATTGCGTTTTTAGTATTCAAAATTCTTTAGATATTATATTCAATATTTTAGTCACAATCGGTTTAGACATTTCGGCTAATAAATCCAAATTTTGTCTATTTAGTAGAGGAAATAGACGCCATCAAATAGAATTAAAAGTAAACAACTTACCGTTATCTTGTGAAGCGAGCATCAGATATTTAGGTATTTGGCTAGACCGATCACTGCGTTGGAGTAGGCATATAAATGAAATATGCGAAAAAACTCAAAAATTCCTTAACATTTTAAAAGTATTAGCGGGTTCTGGGTGGGGAGTTCACCCTAAGCATTTGAGGAGGCTTTATATTAATCTGATAAGAAGTCGCATAGATTTTGGTAGTTATTTATATGACAGTAGTGCCAATTCACATACTTATAAATTAGATAAAATCCAAAACCAGGCCCTTAGAATTATAGGTGGATTTATTAAATCAACGCCAATTCATGTTATGGAGAGTGAGGTCTGCATACCTCCATTATTTCTAAGGAGGCAATACCTAGCTTTTAAGTTTTGTCTTAAGTCAAAATCATGGACAAACGGTATGACCGGACGTTGTTTGGACGCGCTTAGTTCCCATTGCACTAATCGATACTGGTCGAATAAGAAAAAACCTTTGTTAATGACTACATTTAATACTGTTAAACAAGAAAAAATAACATCATCAAATCCTCTTGAAATGTTTTTGCTTGAAATATGGCCATCTAAAATTAATATTAATAATTTTATTAAAGTCAGTTTAGAATGTGTGCAAAGTGCCAAAAGAAATTATGATCCAAACATATTAAAAAATGAGATACTACGCGAGTTAGGTGAAAAATATAAAAATTGGTTTAAAATATTTACAGATGGTTCAAAAAGTACTAACGTATCTGGTGCTGCATTTTATGACTCCTTCAATAAGTATGGAGAATGTTATAAGAACAAATCCCCGGTATCTATTATGACTATGGAACTATTTGCTATATCGGAGGCTTTAACCTACATAAAGTATTGCCTTGATACTCATTTAAACATTGTGATATTTAGTGATAGTAAAAGTGCTTTGCAACACATTTCTAGCTGTACATCTGGAAATCGAGGTACATTGGTTGCTTATAATATCCTTAGAAAACTCGAAGAATGTAAACATAATAATGTTAATATTATATTGCAATGGATTCCGTCGCACATTGGTCTGTCTGGAAACGAGGAGGCAGACCGGTTAGCAAAATCAGCTGGTTTGGATGGGTCGGAAATATATATCCTACCCTCATATTCCGAGTTACTACCTAAATTTAAGAAAATATGTTATGATCATTGGCGTGAATATTTTGATGAACGATCGAAAACTAAAGGAATTTGGTATAAAATTATTCAAAGCCAACCTCCTCGTTTACCTTGGTTTTTTGAAGATATGGGTAGGAAAAATATTGTGACGGCACACAGACTTCGTTCCGGACACATGCCACTAAGGAAATTCGCATATTTAATGAGAAAAGTTTCATCTCCAAATTGCGAAGTATGCGAGAAGCCAGAAGACGTGTACCATGTCTTGATGGAATGTGTCCGGAATCAAGTTGAAAGGCAGAAGGTTTTAAGGGAAGTAGGGATTAACATTGTTAATATTGGAGTTTTCCAAAGTATTTTAGTTTTTCCAAATTCTAAAGAAGCACATAGTATTTATAGGTTGGTACATTCTGTTGATTAGTTTATTAGTTTATTTTTTGTTATCAATTGTACTTAGTTTTTTTTTATGTTGTTATGTATTTTAGAAGTAAGTATTTTTTTTCTGTTGATACGGGCTGTCATGAACATTATGTTTAAAAGCCGACAAATAAAAGAATAAAAAAAAAAAAAAAAAAACATTACATAGATAGATATTTTTTAATATACATGGAAAAATACCCAGAACACCCTGAACAAATATCTACAGATTGTACAAATATTTTTTCCGAGGCGGGAATAGAACCCGCAACCTCCTGCGTCGCAGGCAAACCTTGGCCCGCCATGCCACAGAGATCGTCAAAGTTTTAGTTCTGGAATAAACCTTATTCGTATTATGTTTGAATTAAGAGGACTGTGGTGTCTGGCCTAGGAATAGACTCCATATCCTCCCGTGGATGTCGTATAAGCTGACTAAGGGATCACACCAAGGGATGAGCAGCAGCATCCATCAGAGTAACACGAATACTGAAATCACCAATCCGTTTGGCAAAAGTGGTGATTATGGTAATGCCCCCATTGTAGTTTATGAGGGCAGCAGTAGATAAAGGTTGCTACCTACTGATGATGATGGTGATGATGAAGAGATTTGGATCTCTAGCTCGCATACCTATAAACCGAAGTTCTTGAACAAACTCAAATCTATAACTACATTAATTACAAAATTGTTAGAAAATGTCTTCATGTGATATTTGAAATGAAATAAAAACTACGGTTTTGATCATTTTCCAAAACTATGCACAAGTGTGAATAAATAACAAATAGATTTTTATACAGTTTTTAATGAAGAAATGTAAAAAATTCTATGTTTGAGTTTATTTCTAGTATATGTACGGGCCTAATATATATATATATGTACTAACTTCGAAAGGACCATATTTTTTAACCACTTTCATGATACCTACCTTCCGTTTCATTGTTCAATCTGTTAATGTTCACATAACTTTGTTTCCTGAAAGAAGCTGTTTACATTGAGCCAATGAGCGCTTTCACATTGGACGATAACGATACGACACGATAACGACACGGTCGTTACGATACCTGAGAGCTGATTTTGAGTTTTGACAAGCAATTGACACGGACGTGTGGTGTAGTCATGTAACACGGATTTTTGTATGGAAAATGAGGTTCACAGACTGTACGCTAGGGGCGCTCATCGGTGTCGCCATACAAAAATCCACACCACACTACACCAGATGTCCGTGTCATTTGCTTGTCAAAACTCAGAATCAGCTCTTGGTACTTCATCTCAAATAGTCACACGCGTCCGCAAGAGCTTTGATAGTTAGTAAATCGTTGACAGTAGGGCAATATATACGCTTCTATAATAAAATCCCGAACCACGTGCTAAAATTGTCGATAAACAAATAAAAAAATTGATTAAATATAAACTTTCTGAAAAAGTGTATTTACTATAAAATCTCTGATTAAGTATTTATAATTTAAATGATTATGAAGCTTGGGACTGAATAATTAAAGAATCCTACCGAATAAATACATTTTTATTTACGGTAAACAAATTTAAAAACATGATTAAACATAAGCTTTCTTAAAAAAAAAAACTTCGTAAAAAGTGCAAACTATACTTTATAAAAAAAATTGGAATGTTATAGATATTTTAAAAATCCTACTTAGTAATTAAATTTTGATTTTGATCACCGCACGTTTACGTTATAACTTTGCCATTTTTGTTGTTGTTGTCATAAACTTTCTAGTCACACAAAGTGCGGCATGTCGTCGTCGTGTCGTCACCGGTATCATGACTATATCCTCCAGTCGTTGTTGATGACGATTTCAGTGACAGTGTGAAAGCGTTTAGTAGTCAAAGAAGTTCAAGCCGTGTTTGTTGCTCTGATTCTTCTAGGCTGGATCACGTTGGAACAGGAGTAATTTTAGTTTATAAGACGATTCAAAATAATCCTTATGATATCAATGAGTAAAATACTTTTTACTTTGACGATATAGCGATACCGCTGTTGCCATTGTGTCGTGTCGTTATCGTCTAGTGTGAAAGCACCCAATGAAAGTATGTAGGTAATAAGTATGTATATCATTTTACGTTTAATGTCGGTCACATTAATTACTTCATTCATTATGTAATTACTATTGAATAATACGTTTAATTAAGAGAGCGAGACTGCATAGTTGTTGCAATAGGACACTGGACAACTTATAATTTTATTTTATTGGACTTTTACTTGTATTGCAGCAATTAGTGTAAATAGTAAGGATTTTGATTAAGGCAGTGATAGATGTAAAATTTTGTCACTATCTAACTCATTAAAGTTCAGGTAAGTTAGAAGGTGACAGAATAGCGCTCGCGCAACGAAAAGTGAGCGAAAATAACAAAAAACAAAGATTTACAGCCTAAAAAATCATTAAATTGGCAAGCCATTTGTACACTTTGAGAAAAAAATCTTGACAAATATTTGTCTGTAAGAAAAATACTAAAACTCAATGCCGATTAGGACTAGTTACAAATTTTCCTTCAAAAAATTCTTTACTTTGGATATTTTTTTAATATTGTTATAGTATGATTAGAATTTTATCAATTGTTCAAATTATAGTTTAATGTCTAATAAGCAACATATTTTTTTTTGTACATTTATATTCACTCATCAAAGAAGAGTTACATGGAGAAAACCTCTAGTTGACATCCATCTACGCCTTAAGGTAGAATGCCAAAACACTGGTACCACTGGTGTGTCCGCCCTAAGAATATACTCCTCTATCTCTTGCCGTGGATGTTGTAAAAATGCCGACTAAGAGTGAACTCAACACGAATACTGCGATCACCAAACCGCTTGCCAAGCGTGGTGATTATGGCAGTTCCCCATTGTATTTTGTAGGGTAGGCCTATAAAAGGCTATCATGACAAACCACTGTATAGTTTTTTTTAAAACCGTAGATTTTACTTTATCATTACTGCTGTGACGACAGCAGCATTCTAAGGCGAGGCTGAAAAATTGTGTGGTTGAGTCCTCGTCCTTTTCTCTTAAACTTTCGTCTTCCTGTAACTTTAATACATTACTTGTACCTTTGTAACTAATGATAAGTATTGTGTGTGTGAATAAATGCCCTTTTATTTTATTTATTTCGACCTACTATTTTTTTTTTGTTAGTTACGGTTCCGGTATCGGTGATCAGTTAAAAGTCAACGGTGTCTAAACAATTTCAAACGTGTTGAACTCTTACATCACCTTTCACGAAAGCCAAGATCCTTTAGTCACGATGCTATAAGATAGTCAGAAACTAGTTCTTGGTAGTTAGAACTAGCCCAGTTACCTACTAATGGGAAACGACCCACCTTCTACTAATATAACGTTTGTGAATTATATCATTCATTTTGTAAAACGAGTGATTTTGTAAACGAGAGTGTAGCGCTTGCACTCACCCTGATGAAGACCCTCGATTAGGGTCGAAACCTGTTGGTGCTTCCACCAACATATCGGTACGTGTAAATTTCCCGTTTTATAAAATGGGCCCACCTTCTGTTTCAATGGTTGCATTTTCAATTCCAACAAACAAGTGACCAGATTCTAAGAGCCAAATCTAGAGCAAACCACTTCTAGAGACAACCAGAGACTTCAACAAATCTGCACAGAGCCGTGAGTCATATCAAATCAAAAATTATTTTATTCATTGAAATCACAAGGATCATTTATGTTCTAACGCGACCAAACAAACCAATGACATACACGTCAGCTCAGCACCGTTATGTACCACTTCTGTAACAAGGGTTTTGTGTGGAGCCACTGATAAGCATCCCTAGTGGACACGTTTAGAACCTCGATAATCATACAAAAATGTATGTTACATTTCATCTAGCGAACCAAAATACTGTATCTTTTATATTAGCGGGTTTAACGCCGTTAGGTTCTTTTTATTGGTTATTTGACTTTGGTTTGCCTCTGAGAGAGTTGATAATCCACAAAACTAACTTGTTTGTAAGGCACGCCTCACCATCTTTTTGAACGCCCAGGATGACTGGTAGGTAATGCTATCAGCATTAAGTCCTCCTAGCACTAATGTTTTGTGTGAAAGTTTAAAATAAATAACACAATCCTGAAAAAAAATATTTACTGCTCTCATAAGTAGGTAAGCTGCAATCAAAGCTCGCAGTTCCTGATACAATTAATACAGGGAATCCTAGTGTGGGGTCAGCCCCCTATTCCCTACCTGCAAGTTACTCGGTGACTGACGTTTTACAAGTAGAATTACCACCAATAGCTCAAAATTATCATTAAGAATTGTCAATTGATGGTAATTTTTCTTGTAAAACGTTGGTCACCGAGTGACTTTCAAGATAGGGAATAGGGGGCAGGGCTGTGTATGACACTGAAAATAAAAAAAAAAAGCTAAACGAAAACGCTAATGGAGAAGACTAGGCGATTGGCAAAAGAAAAGCAACGCTTAGATTGCACTTTGTCTATAGTCTACAGACCATATAAATCAAGTGTTGTCATCGCCACGTTAACAACCAAGAAGTTACCAATCGTATTGTTTTCGTGATTCACTCCTAACAAGGTACAGCTATCATTAAAATTGCTTTAGAAATGTGAATTTACGACTTGAGATTACGGCAACTTTTACACTACAAAATACCTTTTTTATATTATACCTGCACTTGGCAAGCAAACAAGCATACGGCCCACCTGATGGAAAGTAGTCACCGTAGCCTATGGACGGCTGCAACACCAGAGACCACCTCTTGCGCTGCCGACCCTGATACATAAAGATGAAAAGTCTCATGTAAGTACCTGTAATTTCACCCGGCACCCGTACCCTTCAAACCGAAACACAGCCTTGTGAGCACTACTGCTTGGGGTCAGAAATAGGTACGGTGGTAGTACTTCCCCGGACGAACTCTTTCACAAGAAGTTCTGCTACTTACTAACAAATAATTTATGACAAAGGTAACAATACATTACATAGATAGATATTTTTTATTATACATAGAAAAATACCCAGAACACCCTGAACAATTATCTGCAGATCGTACAAATTTTTGTTCAGAGGCGGGAATCGAAACCGCAACTTCCTGCGTCACAGGCGAATCTTCACCCGCCGCGCCACAGACGTCGTCATTATTCATCCTAGACTTAAATGTTTTAGTGATATAAGGATTCTTTAATGACTTTAATGAATGATTTGCATAGTGTTGTTTTGGTTCATTGACATTCGCAACTAAACTAATGAATATTTTATGAGATACAATCAATTAAAACATGTGTGGTAGGTCTCCTCGTTCCCGCAAAATCAGTGTTTGCTATATCTCAAGAAGTGTTAATGAGCTGTAATCAGAAAAAAAACACTTGGAAGTTCCATCTTAAAATTCTTTTAGCTCATTAAAAGTTTCAAATGGTTTCTTAAGCCCTTTGACAGCAAACCATGAACTTTGAGTTAATAGTTTACTGCTAATAGCAATGTTAATAGTTTTAACAATGTTTATGACGTCTGCATTACTCTTTCAAACCATTGAGCACTAATTGAAAACTACCATTTCGCAATCGGCTTCAAATAATTAACAAGCGTAACTCACCTTCGCTAAAGTAACATTAATTTTAATTATCTACTGCTTAGAAATTTTGCTTTTGCCTTATTGCATGTGACTTCAAAAAGTTACAGCCTAAAGCTCATCTTTATCTGACTAGATAATAACATGTAATAAAATAAATAAATTTACAACGCGATGCGTATTATTGTCCTAAGCGTGGCAAGCGCGTTGATGTCTTTTGTATGGGAACAATTGGGTTTACGTGAAAGTAAAACAATTTGACTGTGATACTGTTTTATTTTACTGAAATAACAAGGATCATTTTGAATCGTCTTTTAAACTACCTCAGTAGTTAGCAGTAGTTAGTAGCTGGATCATAGTTTTTACTCGGTAAAAGACTTTATGAATTTTTAGATGTACAATTATTTCAAAATGTCTATATTTCATTATTCACTAATTTTAATTTTAAATTTTGCATGCTATCTTTCTATATAGCGGAATATGGGTCTTATATTTTAATTGAACAGCCTGTATGTACCTATTTCAAGCAAATAAAGATATTCTTTCTTTCTTTCAAAGAATTTACTCTGATCCCACGCGAAACCTAGAGGAATCGGGCAAGAACCGCGGCACGCGCTGATTTTTTTTTTGTTGATTCTTATTACTACTGTTTCTACTGTGGAGCCTAAGGAACAAGTAAGAGCTCATGCATAGAAAATAGTCGATACCTAACGTAGTCAAACACTTATTTGTTTGAGTCATAAAAGCTTTGTTTAAAAGGAAAATTTAACTTACTTACCTACTTACAAATGTTTTTCTAACAAATCTTTATGTAAGCATTTGCAAGATACAGAAGTAGGTAAGTAGATAGATAACAAACAGGTCAATCCCACAAACGGAATTACTTATTCAGAAATTGAACAATCAGTTCCATTATCTACTTGAATCAGGATTCACACATTAGAACCCTAGTTACATTATGAAATACGTTTTGTAACCCATTGTATTCCGTTCCATATTTTACGATGTCTGTGAGTTATTGTCGTTTACGAAACTCTTATTTGGTTTATTTGGGTCAAAACGTATGGTCATCATTATTTATTTTTTATAGAATTAGGTAAGGTCCAGATAAAGATACAGATTATTTATTGGTAAAATGTTATTTTACAAGTCAAATGGTGAAATTGATAAAATATATACCTAACTAGGTACATAGTATTATGTACATTATAAAATAACCTATACTTACACTAAGTACAAACTTATCTATACATATGAGTTATTTATTTATTATTTATTTATCTATCTTCTACGAATTCACTGACATATAGAAGGCTTGTTTTATCAAGTACTGTTTCAGTTTATTCCTGAACACGGCGTCGGATTTTGTATCTTTTATCACATCTGGCAGCATATTAAATATGGTGACTCCTAATACATAAGGCGACTTCACCGACTTCTTGGGTCTGTGGCTTGGAATACGTAGCCTATTTCTGTTCCTGGTATATTTGTGATATTTGTGGTCCTGAGGCCTTACCAAGAGCTCTTATAGCGATTTAAGTTCAGAAGCTATTCAGTACAAAATATCGGTTCCGTGATGTCCGCAGCTATTATCTAAAGGCACAGTAGCAGACGGTCTATAGACTTCTGCGATTAAAGTTATTCAATGATTACGGATGTCAACGACGTACCAATATTTTGTAGTGAATAGTTTTTGAACTGAATCGCTATAAGAGCTCATGGTAAGACCTCTGGTACCTATGGTATATATGAGACTTCAAAAAAAGAAGGAGGGCCTCAATTCACATTTTTTTCAATACATGTGTTTTTGTTTGGGTTGTTTGTAACCTGTGTTATGTTATATGTGTTTTTGTTTTTTGTTAGTAGAAGAGTTTTTTTGTGACAGAACTTGTCCGGGGAACTACTACCACCATACCTGTTCCTGCCACGAAGCAGTACAAGCATAGCTGTGCAGAGCGCAGTGCAGTGCCACGCAGGTCACATCCTAGGTGGAAGTGACTTGCGTGGTATTGCTAAACGCAAAGGATAGTTCAGTCACAACAAGATAAAAAAACTCGTTATACGTAGTTATTGATGTGGCTGGACCAATATTCACTAGGGGACAAAATTAAATGTCCCGGGACGTGTAGCCCGCTACGTCGTGCTACATCGCACGTCATTACCAGATTTCAAACGACGTGTTGTCAACTTGTCCCAAGATGATAATTTATGGATAAAGTAGTTAATTGGATAATCTAATTTAGATATAATTTTTGAAACTATCATGGTTATTAACATAATTATCACTAGAAACGGGAAATAGACAATGATTTTTTCAAAAATCATGGTAAATATCCCGTTTCTAGTGATAATTAATTAAGATATGATTATAATGGAGTTCACATTCAAATTTGACCCCGCTGAGGTTATGACTTTCCCTCAGTAATCTTTGCTAGAACTGTTTTATTTAGTGAGCTTTCAATTTACCAACCCTAAGTAAATACATTCAAACTTTTTCCTTAATCAAACCACAAATGTTACAAAAATACAATTGACACCAACCATCCAAACAGTGATAATGATCTAGGAAGCGCACTCGGTACCTACCTACGCAATAGAGTGGTAGGTATTACGTAACACAAACGTCTAGCCGGAGCCGGTAACAGTCACCATTGTGTTTATCCGGTCTTCCGGTCTCTTTTATTCTTTTAATTAGAGACCATTACTATATTATGATGTTTGACGGTCTAATGTGACCTAGATATAACAATTCTTTCAGCGGTATGATCAAAAAAGGCAGCGGTCATAGTGCGCTTGGCAAAATGATACATGCGATGGTCACTGGTTTATGCTGCTATACGAACTACATTCTTTATGCATAGGTACATAGATGCCAAGGCCTCAAGTGCCTCAATTCTGCAAATATAACAAGCAACAATGTTCAATCACCTTATGAAAATATCTGACTACCCCAACTGTGTGACATGCGGAGTTACGAAGACGTTCATCATCTTCTGGTGGATGGAATGTGTGCGAAGTCTGTTTCTAAGAACACACATGCGTAGCCAATATGGTCTGAACTTATTGGATGTTGGCGTGTTTCAATGTATCTTATCCACCCCTTTATGTGAGGCGGCTAAGGCAGTTTTTACTATGGTGTATGATAATTATTAGCTCATAATTAAGTTTTCATTGCAAGACGTTAGAGGGCTCAAGTAGTCGCAAAGCGACTCAAAATACTTATAAAATTTAAGAAAAAAAATGAAAATGAATTGAATGAATTGAATGAATGAATTAGAAAACCAGCAACAACGTACGCGGGTTTTTTTAGTATGAAAATTGACGTTCTTAAAAGGGGCGCTTTTCGGTATTGCTAGGTATACATATACAAAAATCCGTGTATTAATGAGCAATGTGCCCTACGATGTCGGGATTGACGTCACACATGAAATTACATCTTCACTTGACAATTGTAGAACCTTCAGTCTTCAGTACCTAGAGATTTAGTAGAGACTGTTACTTTTAGGCGTCCATAGATAGATAGATAGAAAATTCTTTACTGCACAACTTATAAGTAGGTACTGTACATAGGCGAACTTAATGATAGATAACATTCTCTTCCAGCAAACCTTTGTGTTACTTTGTGTTGTACCTTTTGTATCCATGCAAGTACCTAAGTAGGAAAGGAGAGTCGTTTTAGATTTTTCTCATCATAGAAAAATGGACATCGAAAACGTTACCGCTAAATGGAGGACAATCCATAGACAAACGCGGTCAAGGTCAGTAATTTCTATTGAAGCTTCCCTACTTACCTATACTTTGTATTCCTAAATAGGTAGATACCTAGGTACTCGTACAATATGTAGGTACTACGGTAAAATACAAATCTAACTAAACAACATCTAATAACGCGTACAAAATTACTGAAATGAGTAAGCGGATAATCTCATTATCCGATTTTACGCTCAATTTGGACGCATTGCAACACTAAATCCTCCTTGTCTAAGTATGTAGGTATAAGTACCTACTTAAGCAAATAAAGCAACCTACCTTGGAAGTATTGCGCGCACTCTTGTACAGTGTACCTACACGTGCCTTTACAATTTAGATTAAAAGATTCCAAAATTGTGCAATAATCTTTTCTGGACTAAGCAGGTCGTCTCATATCTGGAATGTTTTGGGTACCTACGCTACCTGACGTAGGTTCTTGTAGATTATAGTACCTAGGTAAGTATATATTTTGATGCTACATCCCCATGATCATGGAAGCAAAAAATCCAAGTTCGCAACATCAGGAGCCTATTTCTCAGAAGACACAAGTTAGGTACAAGCGATCTAGCCATTTCTTAATAGAATTGAAGTTATCGTGGCTTGGTATCATTTTAGAAAAATTACGACTATACACCACGTACTTTAGCCATTTCTTGTTTTACCTTCAAAAAATTACAAAATACACCCATAAGTAGTTCGTTCGTGAATGTCGCTTTTTGCAATCATTATTTTCTGTTTCGAAAAGACGAAGATTGCCGAGGCGCCTAACTTTCGTCGTAGAACTGTTATTTGTAAATTGTAACTTGAAAGCTTTGAGAAATACCTAGGCTCGTCGAAGAAAATCTGAGCAATGCTTCAGTGAGAATAGAACTCACGACTATTCGCTTTCGTGGCTGCAAGCCTGTTTTTCACGAAGGTAGAGTGCGTGTAATTTAACAGAACGCTACTACGTCAAAATAAAATATTCCCTAATCCGTAAACCACAGGGGCAGTTTTCGAATGTCAATTTTAAGATTGTGTCAATTGTCAAGTAAAGTAAGCGGTTGAGGGGCGTACAGTTTTAGCTAGACGCGTATAGGTATGTATGTATGCATATACTTTATTGCACACAAAATTAAAAGTAAATGTACAAATGGAGGGCATAATGCCAAAGTCATTTTCTACCTGCCAACCAAGAAGGTGGTAACAATTAAGGCGTGCTAACACAATGAAAACTAAAAAAGCACAAAAATAAATAAATAAAATACATAGACTAAATGATATAGCTTAAATAATAAAATAATAAAAATAAAATCTGGAAGAACGAAAAAGAAAAAAAAAAATTACTTATACAGTTTGCTCACGAGTCAGCCTTTTAAAACACACTTTGGAGTCAACGTTCTTAATATCAAACGGAAGCATATTCCATAACTTCACAGCCTCGACCGAAAAAGAGCTATCACAAAAAGATGTGCTATGAGCAGGTATAGGTACTAATAATGTTGTCCTATGGTACTAATATAAAAAGTATAAAAACCAGCCTTAGTGGCGGATGAAGAAGGTATCTATGGACACGATCCATAGACGCTGATTATATTATTACTAGCGTATCAATGCCACGCTCACATCGCGACGCGCGTCATTAGCACCGACGCGAATGTGTGGAAAAATCACAAATACCTACCTATTGCACAAATTACTCACACTTGAGATCCATTTTATAGATTACTTAGCACATCTGTTTCAAGAACTTGAAACCGTGGGTGTAACGTAGGTGTTTGTAGATGACAATGCGATAGGTCAGGTCAAGTAGGTACTTAGGTATTTGTTTTACGAGTTTTGTGGGAATGAAAAAACCTTGGTTGCAGAAACTTGTGAGATGTTTTAATCTAAACGTACTTTAAATAATATTCACTTTAGACTTTACTTTTTTTTCATACACAAAGTGACTTCAGCCCGTGGATTTATTATTACCTACATGAAGGATATTGACTCATAACATAGCACCCAACACATATACCTAAATAATAGTCCAGAATCCTGATCCCACACTAGTACCAACTTCTTGTCCATGAACTGAACATGAATGTCTATGAACATACCTACCACCTTAGCACAATAGGATTCCGTGTCGTGGGTATCGGGGAACTACAAGTACCATGGTACCTACCGAAACACCCAGACACGGACCAAATATTTATTCGCATAATCATATTCATATTATAATCATGCAAACATTTATCCCATAGCAGGAATCGAACCCGCAGCTCTCGCTTCTTAGCCCGCCAAGCATTATTCTCACTCACTACCATGCGCTGATTTCCCGGAAGGGTAGGTAGGACCATGGATTTAATTCATTCAATTTTCTCACTCATAGTTGTTAATAGTTGTTATAATTTGGCACTTAGAATCAGAAAAAACAGGAAAACCGATAAAAACGGAGCGTATGCTACACGAAACGACCATCGTAGCTCGTCAGTGAAAGGTGTGCTCGGCCGTGTTTGGTGTAGGTGTGTAACGATGAAAATTAGAATCAGAATTTAGTTTTCAAAGTGTACGCTAGGGGCGCTTATCGGTGTCTCCATACAAAAATCCACACTACACTACACCAGACGTCCGTGCCAAGTGTGTGCAAAATACATAGAATAAGCTCTCTGTTCTTTATAAAGGTGCAACTTCACTATATTCGCAAATATTTGCGTTATTTATGCAAGGCAAAATCAACCATGACTCCATCAGAACACAACCCAGGTAGCAAAAGACGTCTCCGACTAAAAAATGACGTCAGCCACAGGTAATTTTAGGGTCAGTCTTTTATTCGTCGAATATACACGTCACACTAACGTCGTTTTAGGTCTGTTTGTGTCTGGTACTCGAAAGTACGTCCTAGCAACGTCCATCTACGGTCATTTCCGTGACGCCCTGTGATGGTCATGAAGAAGACGTTCTAGCAACGTCCATCTATGGTCATTTCCGTGACACCCTGTGATGGTCATGAAGAAGACGTCCTAGCAACGTCCATCTACGGTCATTTCCGTGACGCCCTGTGATGGTCATGAAGAAGACGTCCTAGCAACGTCCATCTACGGTCATTTCCGTGACGCCCTGTGATGGTCATGAAGAAGACGTCCTAGCAACGTCCATCTATGGTCATTTCCGTGACACCCTGTGATGGTCATGAAGAAGACGTCCTAGCAACGTCCATCTATATGGTCATTTCCGTGACGCCCTGTGATGGTCATGAAGAAGACGTCCTAGCAACGTCCATCTACGGTCATTTCCGTGACGCCCTGTGATGGTCAACGTTAACAACGTCAATTATGTGACGTCCTGAGTTGGCCATGAATGATACGTCCTAGCATCGTCCTATTAGGGTAAATTCTGTGACGTTCTGAGTTGGTCATGAATTATTATTTGTCCTAGCAACGTCCATTTAAGGTCAATAAGTGACGTTCCAACATGGTCATGAATGATACGTCCTAGCAACGCCCATTTATGGTCAATTTGTGACGTCCTGAGTTGGTCAAGAATAATGCGTTCTAGCAACGTCGATATAAGGTAAAGTCTGTGACGTCCTGCGTTGGGCATGAATTATACGTCCTGCCAACGTCGATTTAAGGTAAAGTCTGTGACGTCCTGTGTTGGTCATGAATGGTCCTGGTGAAGTTCATTTAGGGTAAATTCTGTAACGTCCTGGGTCAAACCAAGGGTACAGCCGTACCATTCTTTTCTTGACGCCATTCCAGCCATTTTCGACCCCCTGTAACACTTCCTGCAAACTTTGTAATCCTGTTACCCAAGAACCCACGATGGAAAGTTAACTCAATACAAGACTAGATGGCGTCACTAGTAGATTAGAACGCGCTATCGTTGCGTTTTGTCAATGTATGACTTCTCTCTGAATATTAGAAGCATGGAAGCAATGGCAAAGTCCTAGGGATGGGTAATACTTACAAAATCGATTACCATCAGGGCTTCCAACCAATCACGTCCACGTTATATACCAGCGCCTTTTTTAATTTATAGGACGTATATACTTATACTTATACGTGTTTGAAGACGTTAAAAAAACGTTTCGGTATGACGTCATACTAACGTCTTCCGACTGTCTTGGTCCATTCGTCATTAATGACATCCTTAGGACGCCATAACGTACGTTTTATGGACGTCATTATAGGGTCATTTGTTAAGTCCCAAATGAGTCTATAATGACCTACTAAGTACGTCAATCTAAGGTCGGTAGATCGGTCCAAAATTCGTCATTAATGACATCCATATGACGTCCATAAAGAACGTCTTAGGGCTGTGACAAATTGACGTCATCCGAAGATGCCCCCGACGTAGTAGAATGACGTCTTTTACGTCGAAAATGACTGTAAGTGAACGTCAATCTGACGTATAATTGCTACTTGGGAATGTTGTTTGCCTTGGTAAAATAATGGAAACATTTACGCAAATACGCAAAGTGAAGTGCCACCATTAAACTAGCGAGAATTCGGCCGCGACCCGTCCACCCACCAGCTTCACCCACCAGTGGGACCACGGGGAATTTCTTTTTCATCCCATCTATTCGAAAAGGACGACTTGCTTCGCCTTTAAGTGCACCCAAAGGTGGTGTTTTCTGTATGAAGCCTTTATAAGTGCGCCGCAAAAATCTTTTTCGCGCACTTTTTGAATTTGAAACATCTTGAAAAGAATCAAACACAAATAAGTGCGCCGCAATTATCTTTGCCGCGCCCTTTTTAAATTTGGAAATATTGTATAAATAAATACTGGCTGGTACGATGGCCCATAGTCGCGCCACCGGCTGAATAAAAAACACAAATTAGAACCGCGCGAACTACTAGCCCGCGATATAGTCATTTTTAACCGACTTTACAAAAAGGAGGAGGTTCTCAATTCGGTTGTATTTTTTTTTAATGTTTGTTACCACATATATCCGGCGTTTATGAACCGATTTGCAAAATTCTTTTTTTAATTGAATAGATATATTTCCAGATTGGTCCCATTTTTTTCAGAATCCAGTTCTGATGATGGAATCCATGAGGAATTGAGGGAACTCCTCAAATATTGCAGGCATATATATGGCGATTTTTATATTTTCAGCAACAAACCAAGCATTTGCATTCAGAAAGTATCATAATCCTTTCACCACTATGGTTCTTTCATAATTTTTTTTCATCCAAATATTTAGTCGAATACAATGGCGGAAGTCTGTTTTTTAAATGAAAAGTTATTCACGGTTTCATGGTTTTGTTTTGAAATAAAATATGAGGCGCCTTTTATTTTCTCATAGTGGGTGATGAAAAGTAGAGTGTAACACTCGGGCGCAAAATATATTTTTGGCTCGGGCGACGTACTTTGAATCCCTCGCTACGTTCGGGATTCTACTAAAGAATCCCTCACTTCGCTCTGGATTCAAAAAAGCGTCCTCGCCGTAAAAATATTATTTTGCTCCCTTATGATACAATCTACTATTTCCCCCGTGCACCCACTGCTTTATGCGGGAAAATATCGATATCAAAGAAAAATCATCAAGGAATGGAATAAAAATAGTGAATAATTTCAGTCCTCGAACTATTGGGAATAAGTCTCCGTCGGGTCGGTAAAGATGGTCCAGCAAGACAGTGAAGTGGAAATAAAGAGACTCAACCCGAATCACCCCTATGTAAGGATATGGGGGTGATTCGGGTGGACCATGTCCTCTATTAGGTCTCCCTCTTTTAGCTTGACCGTCTCCCGAGGTTTGACAAAAACACCATAAATGTTTATCATAAAAATTTATTTCTATATAACATAACATCGGACCATAACCGTATAATGAAATATTTTACATAGATCGAATATAGTGTTCAAAGGGATCGAAGACCTTTCCCATTAGAGTAGCTATTTAAGAAAAACTTCAAAATGAGGGCCAAAATACCTGAAAGTGCGAAAGAAAATAGGTTCCGTAGCTTTTGAAAAAAAAAACACTATTATTAGTGATTTTTACGGAACGATTTCATAGTAAAATAAACATAGATCAGAGACAAAATTGTATATTTCGAGTATGTTTGTGATAAATGATGGAAACGAAAAAGAATTTCATGAAGTTGTACCAATGGAACAAATCTATAATTTTTGTACATTTTGTCTTGGACCTAAATAATACCTAATGCCACAACACAAACGAAATTTAACCTAAAATAAGTTACAAGTAAGTAAACATTTTCCAAAGCATTATTTACATGAGATAATGTTTCCGCGACAGAAAATTTGCAAAAACAACAATTAATCAACAATTATATGACTTTCATGAGATAATTCGCATTTTTTTTAAATTTATTAGATAACAAAAGCCTATGCAACCTATTGCCATGTTTTTTTTTACCTTTCGCGAGAAGTGAAACCTAGGTCATTTGTTAGAGGACTACATGAGAAATAAATAGCAAAAAAACCAGCCTTCCCTATTCCCTAACTAACTCTGTGACTAACCTTTGACAAATAAATGACAATGAATTGCTCAAAATTATTATTAAAAATTGACAGCTGATGGTAATTTTACTTGTCAAACGTTAGTCACCGAGTGACTTTCAGTTAGGGAAATGGGGGGGCTGGTCTGTCAAACTGAACCGAACCAGAATAAAGAGGGTTAGTACATTGCTAATATTGTCTTTTTGTTCAGGCCTTGTTTCTCTTATCATCATATCACTGGTTACGGTGGCTCTTTCTGTTATTGACTTCTCATATATACCTCTAGCATATGACCTAGGCTTCAAGACTGACCAAAAAAAAAACATGCCAGCAATGTATGGCCAAAGTTGCATCGGCTTTTAAACGGAAGCCACATTTTTATAAACCAGCGTTTAAATTTTATAGATAGCATATAACATTGCAATGGCAAGGATACCGAAAAATAAGAATCCTTAATATTCCCTCATAAGTTTGGCAAAAAGAGTTCATAATTTCCTTGTGATAAGCAAGTTAATAAATGTTTTTAGTTTAAAAAAAAAAAAGTTTCCAAGTCCAAAGTGCGCCAGGGTTAGCATTAATTATCTTAGGAGCTAACTGCTGCTACAATTGTTGACTTAGGTTAAAATACTTAACCCTGATTGGCGCAATCGGACCCAAGACCGCATACCTCCAACACAAGCGGACTGTTAGCTGTGACCATCTGTTATGATGACACGACATTAGTCAAAATGCTTTCGTTAGACTTAATATCTGCTTAACTATCCGTCTGTGCTGGTGAACTTGGGCCTATGAATAATTTTGAAAGGCAGCGAACCAAGTCTTATAATTTTGTTAATGAAATATCACTCTTACGAACATATTGTAAGGTTCAGAATAGTTGTGACATTAGGGGTTGAGTGATGTTTATAATCATCATTGTAAAGTTTACATAAAATCGTCATAATCCGCATCGAAGTTGCCGTGTGTGTCGAAATTGTTCAGATAAGCCTGAAATAGAAGGAAAAAACTCCATAAATAAATTGTGCATTTTTGTTCTCATGCAGTCTTCTCTGCGGTGGGTGCGGGCTAAGAATAGACCCCTCCATCTCCTCCCGTGGATTTCGTAAAAGCCGACTAAGGGATTACACCAGGGGATGGGCAGCAGCATCCACCTGAGCACTCGACACCTATACTGTGATCACCAATCCGGCTGCCAAGAGTGGTGATTATGGCAAATGACGACCTCTGTGCCGCGGCGGGCGAAGGTTCGCCTGCAACGCAGGAGGTTGCGGGTTCGATTCCCGCCTCGGAACAAATATTTGTTCAGGGTGGTCTGGATATTTTTCTATGTATAATAAAAAATATCTATCTATGAAATGTATTGTGTTAAGTATATCAGTTATCTAGTAACCATAACACAAGCTCTGCTTAGCTTGGGGCTAGATGATGTGTGAAATGTCCAGGATTTTTTTTATTCGCCTATTTTATTCTATGGGGGAGGCCTTTTCCAGAAGTGAACGTCTAAAGACTGGTGATGATGATTAGTTAGTTCGATTCAAACGTTTCGTCGCTGTGTGAAGAACGATTTGAGGTTTCCGATTCCTGATGCTTCTAGGTTTGATTTCATTAAGATCGTGTTAGTAAAATTAGTTTATCAGACGATTCAAAATTATTGTGATTTCAATGAATAAATTACATCTGTCTGGACTCTGATGTGGCCTCGTTAAATCTAAATCTTTTTTGAAGACTAGAAAGTAGGTATCTTACATAGTCAGGTTCTGTGCGAAACACTAGTGTATGTGACTGTTGGAAATAAAAATAAAAAATTACAAAATGGGTATGAGTAGTTGGGACCTTTTTGCATCTACTTAACGAACAGTTATATACAATAAACTGTAATATTACTGTGTGTGGTTGTATCTACTTATCTGCTGTGTTACTGTGTACTTGAATTTTAAATTATACTTACACTGTCCCCTTCAACTTTTAACTTGGCCTTCCCCTTGCCTTTGCTCGGTTTCTTTCCCTTATCGCTTTTCTCTGCTTTTTGTTTCTCGATGTACAAGTTGTCTACAGTCATTTTTATCCTTTTGATATCTCCTGAGTGCACTGTAATAGAAAAAGGTTAATTAAAAAATAAAACAACATAACATAACTTAACACCCAACATTTACATTCGTAGTCATAATCCCACACTAGGATTCCCCGTGTCGTGGGTATCAGAAACTACAAGTGCCATGGTAACACGACACCCAGACTCCGAACAAATATTTTCAGATCATGCAAACATTTGTTCCGCAGCGGGAATCGAACCCGCGCCTCTAGCGTCTCAGCCGGCGGCTTGCTCACCGCGCCACGAAGGTCGTATGTATGTAAAAAGTTTTTTATATACTATTCATAGTTTGAGAATGCCGAGTACCATAGTTATTTTTATGTCAAATTAGATTTGTGTTTTGTTTTGTTCAGTTGAGAAGAATACTATTTGTGCTATAAGCACTAGATCAAAGTAATTTTGATTACTTATGAGATCTGAACCCCTAAGGAGCTCTTATTGCGATTCAGTTCAAAAACTATTCAGTACAAAATATCGGTTCCGTGATGTCCACAGCTACATTTAAAGGCACAGTAGCAGAAGGTCTATAGACTTCTGCGATTAAAGTTATTCAATGATGACGAATGTCAACAACGAACCAATATTTCATACTGAATAGTTTTTGAACTGAATCGCTCTTAGACCCTAAGAGCATGGTAAGGCCTCTGGGCTTCTAGTGTCAGACCATTAATGAGTTATTAAGTATAACTTACTTTGAACAATAATACTCCTGACCAGCTCGTCAACGAACCCGGGGAACTCCTCCTTGGCTCGGTAGAAGCTGACCTTCTTGGTGAGGAGTTCCGCAAACTCCTTGAACTCTTCTGTGCTTGTCGGATGGAAGCTGTCCAGTTTACCGCCGCCGGTTTCCGAAACCCCTGGAATTGAATTGTAAAGGCAACTAAAGGATCACGCCAGGGGATAGACATCATCCATCCGAGTACTTAAAACCAATACTGCAATCAGCAATCCGATCATCATCATCTTATGGTCTTTTGTTTTGTGTTTTTTTTTGGGTTAAATAAATAGGTGCATTTTCTTTGTTCCCCCCTAAGGGGGAGGCTTCGTCCAGTAGAGGACGTCTATCGGCTGATGATAATAGGATTCGATAAGCTTACTTCCCTGGACGAACTGTACTACTCTCCAAATGATTTATCTGATGCAAAGGAAGACAATATTAATAGCTTGGTAAGTTAGTGACCCGAGATCTGATAAGGAGAGTGGACAGCAAACAAGAGGTCAAGGGTTTGACTCCTGCTACGATTGTCGTACATACAAGCGAAAGAAAGGGATGGCCAGTAACAGACGGATAGTAATTCACAGTTGCCACTTTTTACGTGAAAACGTCATTAAATATGCTTCCATAGTGGGACGCAATTCGGAAAACTGATGTTAACAAAAACGGGGGACACAGTTTGGTGTTGCAGCTACATATATATCTATCATCTACATCCAAAATTTAATTACACCACTCGATAGCTATGGATCAAAGAATTCGTTACGTTGAGCGACGCATCGCGCGCGGCAAAGGGGGAATCGCCGCTATTTTGAGGTTATAATTTTAGTTCAGACACGATTTTATAATTGTTATTGAATAAATGAATATATGGTCGTTTCGCTGCGTGTGACGCAGCGAAACGACCATATAATCATTAATTTCGTATTCACGTAAAACACACGGCCGTGTCCACGACACAGCCACTGGTAACAGATTGGTAAATTCTGGCATCAGATTATTGATTGGAAAGCAATCGGAGCATTAACTAACATGCACAAAATAGCGGCCACTTTATTACAATGATTTGAGGATGAAATAAGATTTTAACAAAGTTGGAGCAAAGGTTGCGGATCTTCTTTCCTTCTTCAATAGCTACAACAATTGGGAATATAAACACCAGTGTAACAACTGGGAAGTATTCA
The DNA here is from genome assembly GCA_951392215.1 of Epirrita christyi. NCBI lineage: Eukaryota > Metazoa > Arthropoda > Insecta > Lepidoptera > Geometridae > Epirrita > Epirrita christyi. The sequence goes on from OX595851.1 coordinate 2,687,382, forward strand.
GTGGCGATTCCCAGTTGCCACCAGTGGTGATGGAGCTAGTGGTGGCATAACAAAACAACCAACAGTCACATAACACCCAGAACCAGAACAAATATTTGCAAATCATACAAATATTTGTCCCGCAGCGGGAATCAAACCCACAACCTCTTGCATCTAAGCCAGCTACTTGCCCGCCACGCAACAGAGGTCATCCAACTGGGAATAACGAGTCAGTTCCACCATTTATTAACATTAAAATTGCATCCTTAGAATAACAGTATCTTTAAACACAAGAGGCAGTGCTACAGAACATCTGATTTTCTTATTTAAAAAAACAATATGGCATTTAAGAGTCAATATGGTAACAATTAATGAAGGCATACCAAATGTTTCCATGGCCAGTCGGAGATCGGACTCCTCCTCTAGTTTCTGGCGACGCAGCTTTTCAGCCACCTTCTCTTCTGGGGTCATCTCCTCGTAGGCTTCAGCAGCCAGCTTCTCAGCTTTTTCACGTTCGAGCCGCTAGAAAAAAAAAAAAGTTTTATTGTTGAAAATTACATATTGCATTAGAAGGTTTTATTAAAATAGTAGTTCTGCTAATGGTAACGAAATTAGTACCGTGAGCGGAGTGCGTAAGGTAAGTCTACTATTATCTGTCGAAGAGGTCCCTTTGCTCTGTAGGACTAATCAAAATAGGTTGTAGTCGAAACTCATTGATGATTTGAATGATGACCGATTATCATTACCAGTCAGAGTCATCCACTGCTGGACGAAGCCTCCCCCCAATGCAAAAGAATGCAATGGGTGTATTGGATGGTCGGCAAGAGAGTTATTACAGTATTGACGGTAGGCACTCAAGATGCTGCTGCCCATCCCCTGGTGTATTCCCTTAGCCAGCTTTTACAACATCCACGGGAGGAGATGAAGGGTTTATTCTCAGGCCGGAACCGAACCACCAGAGAATAGCTTGATGATGTCATAACTGTGTATTGTAACTGGGTTCCAGTAGTAAATACCTAATATTAGTTAGCAAGTTTAATCTGTCCCCCGTTGAATAGAGGGGGGGCAGATCAAACTTTTTGGTCCTAACTAGGGCAGGGGTTCCCAAACTTATTTTGTCTACCGCCCACTTTGAGAATAAATTATTATTTAGCGCTCCCATTTTTTCACGTACCTTTCAAATTAAATTAATTATTGTGAGATATATTAGCGGAGAGTTAAACATTTATTCTAAAGGAGACTTTTACTATAACCCGCAAGAGTTAACTTGAGACCTGAGCGCACCAGCCATTTTTTTTCTGGGTCTCTTACTGCCCCACTTTAGGTCTGCAGCGGCCACAAGGGGGCGTTATCGCCCACTTTGGGAAAGGCTACCCTAGGGGGACAGAGCAGGGGGACAACTGGGAATAATTCAGACAAGCTAGGTAGTACTATACTTTGAGAAATGGGCAATCAACTTGTAAGATTTATTTGTAAGGTATTTAAACAGGTGTAAAAAGCTTGTATAACAGCAATAAATGGCATAAAAACTTACGAGACTGTAGTCTAGCACACTTAAAGGAACACACAAAATAAAATAAAGGACCCAATTGGATTCGTTAGTTTTTAATTTCGATGTGGTAAGTAACTAAAGCAATTTTCTCTAGTAAAACACAGTAAAAAGCAATAAATATTGCATATTACTGTGTTTTACTAGAGGAAATTGTTAGAAAATTGTTTTAGTTCCTCACCACATCGAAATGAAAAACTAACAAATCCGATCGGAAACGTTTCCGACGTTTTAGAATCGTCCTGCATGGCTCCGCAACAGGTGATATTTTTTTATAATAATCCCTGGAACTAAATATTTGCGTTCTACTGAAGGTTCCTCTATGAACAGCCAGTTGCCTACAAGATTTATGAGAGTGTATTTAGCATCCAGCAGTGGAGTTCTACAGGCTGATGATGATGATGATGATAGTTAGCGTGATTAATTGCAGATACATATAGAAGAGCTGAGTATTGTTCACTCAGTTCCAGGATATTATTGCTTTGCTTTATCTCAGAAAAGTTTGTATGTGATCCACACATCACCACAAATTGACAACCTCTGTGGGGTGGCGGGCGAAGGTTTGCCTGCGACGCAGGAGGTTGCGGGTTCGATTCTTGCCTCGGAACAAATATTTGTATGATCTGCAGATATTTGTTCAGGGTGTTCTGGGTATTTTTCTATCTATAATAAAAAATATCTATCTATGTAATGTATTGTATTAAGTATATCAGTTATCTAGTATCTATAACACAAGCTCTGCTTAGCTTGTCCTAGATAATGTTGAGTGAAATGTCCATCATTATTTATTTTATTTTTATTTATTTACATTATATTGTTGTATATAGGCCCAGAATGCTCAAAATCATTCAGTTTAAGAATATACGACTCAATTAAATCCTTGAGCATTTCAAGGTACAACATTTGCTCAAGTTATAAAATTTTAGCAATGTTGGGACTGGTTTGGTGTATTACCTACTTTATTATACAGCATTCTATGCTCAAGGTTGACTTGAAATAATTTGATGAATTTATTATTCCATCAAAGAACTAATATTAGAATGAGAGTATTGCAAATGGCTTTGAAAAAATTATTAGTTATTTGGTTCTTTGTTAAGAAATCATACAAAAATGCCCAATTATGATGAGGGGTACAAGCTAGGGACCTATTTAACAAAGCTACAATTCAAAAGAAACTAACAATTGTCAGTCAATTAGGTGACAATATGGCCAAAACCTATGTAAACTTTTGTCATTCAATTAGCTGACAATATGGTCAAAACTACCTATTTAAACTTGGTTTATAGAACTTAGACTGACAATCCTTGCGTTAATACGAATTGTACCTAGCTTTAAACATGGTCTTGGTCTTGATTTACACACCACCTTGATGTGACTAGGCAATACCAGGCATATGCTGTGATGATTAAGGAAGTTACTTTACCAGCTAGCTAGATACATTTATTTAATAACAGCTGAATTGAAATGTGATGAACCTTAGAGCCTCTAATTAGTAATGTTCGTTTTGTTTACGTAGGTAAGTGTAAGATTCTAAACAGCTGTAGTGTTTTTTGAAGCAAAACTTACCTCTCTTTCGGCTATTTTATCTTGAATTTTCCTTTTAGGTTTCGCTGGGGCCGGGGCTGATTCGCTTTTCTCCTCATCTTTCTTTTCCTCGTCATCATCCAAATCCCAGCTGTCCTGAAATTGCAAAATGAATGACGTCAACACTTGATAATTGAGGTTATGTCTCAAAAACTCTAACAGTACATTCAATACACTTCGGACGAATCATTATGACAAATCAAAGTATTTGGCAACGAATACTTTACCTTGACGGTATCATCCTCATCTTCGCCTTCCCATTTATTTGAAGTAGTCAACGTGGTTGCTAGTTTAGGTTCAAAATTATCTGCATCTGGAAAAAAATCCCAGTCATGACATCGCAGATCTTTCAAGAGAAATTATTCGCAGCGTGAAAAGCACTCACCCCAGGACACATCCATGATTGCGAAACTTTTGATAGCACCAATCTAATTTTGTTACCGTTTCACGTGAACACGAACCTGACAACGACCTTGTCGCAATGGCTTTTATCACAAGATGTCTCCAGAGTCGACGGAGAACACAATAACAATATCCTCACGCGAATATCGTCAAACTACCGAGCTTTTTCTGCAATGAACACGACCTGATTGAGAAACGGTGGACAAATGACATAATTTTGGCGATTTCCCAAAGAAAAAGTAATCGAATTTTGATAAGCAAAAATATGACTCCATTGCAGAAGATAATTTTCGAAACACTAAAAATTTCCAAGATGGCCGCCGAATCGTCTGTCGAATCGTAGGAGTTTTTTGCAAAAAGTTGCCATTACCAACAAAAAGTTCGAATCGATTCTCAAGATAATCGACTCCAGCTAGAGTTGTTCGTTATATTTATCCTAATCCAGCAGAGTCCTCACTATCTCATACTGTTAAAGGTTTTTATAAATTCATAACCATGATAATTTTAAGTTCTTCGTTCCCTTGGATTTCCTATTTTCCTCCAAGATTTCCAAGCTCGGTATGCTTCTGGCTTAACGGACAAAAGTATGTAACAGCGCCATCTATAATTTTATTAGAAAACAGCATCAGCGTAGCAATGAAGATGTCGTCATAGTTGCTTATTAGCACGAAGGATAGCGCTTTCAGAGGTATAATTTTTCCTACTGTTAATATATCAATGCAAGGTACAGTCTCTAGCGAAGGTTAGGTATTGTACTTTACCTATAAGTTTAACCTTTACCCTTTACTTAACTCGGGGTTATTATACAGCTATGTTGATAGGCAAATCATAGCCATGTAGATTTTTAAAATTATTAAGTACCTAGGTAGACCAAAAATTATACGATCAGCACTATTTATCGTAATGGCGAAAAGAAAAATAGATTTGTTTGTAGAAATCCACAACGAAAAGGAATTTGAGCATGCACTCAAGAGCAATGCAAATCAACTTATTTGTAAGTAACGTACCTACCTACCATAAGACTAACTAGGTAGGTAATTATTCTTATGCTCCTACCTTTGTATGATAAATAATGAAGTAGGTAGGTATCTACCATTGGACTTAGGCATACCTACCACTAGTGATAAAGTAATGAGCAATCATCTACATACCTACCTACCTAGTAGGTAAGTACCTACAGCGACAAGGCAAGTGAGCTCCTAATAAATGAGCTTTGTGCTGCTCAGTATTGACGATATCGACGGCCGAGTCCGCAAAATGTAACAGGTTTGATGGGATTCCAACCGCCAATCTTTTATCGGGAAAAATGTTTATAAGTAAGTAGAAATCCGATACACACAAACACGCTATGAAAACTGAAAGTGCGTAGAGTAGACAGGTACTATATAAGTATAACTAGGTACCTATTTACCTGCCTGGTAGAGCTGTCGGTAGAGTATTTTTCCTCATCTATATGTAGGTACACCATAAAAGGTGTTGTGTTACATAGGATTTTTATGGCAGATACCTACCTACCTACTAAGTAATATGGCGCGCATCACGTATCACCCAATATAAAAATAATTAGGTAACTGTGTAGCTGACAATAGGTAGATACCTACATGTCCAACTAGGACAGGGAGGTGTGTTGCGACTGATGACTCTGGAAACGGTTACATCAATATCAACCAAACATAGCTAAATCTCGCAAACACCATCTTTCACACAAAAAAAGCGCATTGAAATTAGAGCACCCGTTCTGGCGCTACGAGGTCACAAGGTCACTGACAAACAGATATCTCCTTCCACCCCTTGTTGGGGGGAGGGTAAAAATGGGTCTTTTTTATGTAAGTAACTCACTTAACAAAATGGATATCAATATTGTCCGAAAAAAAAACCATTTTGATCAGATTTTAAAAGATATAAACCAAGACCTGTCCAGTACAGTAGAGATCTGTAGAGATTGGATACCTATATTAGCAACAGGTGAAGTCATGCAAATAATTAGTGTAAACTACATAGTAATGATGAAGTTTCTATTCTAGGCGCAGAAATCTACTGTACCTTCGCGGGGTCCTGCACTGCTTTGGATAAGCTTTTCACCACAATTAAACTTGATTGGAGCAATGGGATGATGGTGCTTTTAAAAGTAAGTGTAAGTAATTAGGTACTTCTAATTAATATTAGAAGTTCTGGCTGATGATTAAGACATAGTCAGATGCACAAATTGGTTAAGATACTTAGATAGAACATAGAAAACACTATATTTCACACCCCATTAAAAATTAAAATAAATAATTATTAGGTACTATACGTATGGAAGTACAATGGGCGGTCTTATCGCTGAGAGCGATCTCTTCCAGACAACCTTGGGATGGACTGGAATTGATGAGAACGATATAGGACCGTTTTAATATATAAAAAAACAATAAAGTAATAATATACTTTTTCATCCCACCTTCTCGGAAAGAGTATTTTTACTCTTCGATATTGGAGTGTAAAAGCCGTTTTTATCCGCTAGAGGATAAAGTAAATTTGAATTTAGAACATGGTGCTAGTCCTTATTCTGAGGTTTGTGAATTTAAAACATCATTCAATCTATTTACTTCTACCTCCATGGTGCCGAATTTATCATACAACTTTTTTTAATTTGTTAAAAACTCAGAGGCCCAATTCTCTAATTTAAAAACATTCAATTCGCAGTATAATTTCGTCTCAGTCGCACTGTCAGCTGTCACCTATATAGTAACTATTACTTAATCTTCGCATGCATACTCGAAGATTAAGTAGTAGTTACTATACGATACAGTGCGACTGACACGAGATTAGGTATATTGTGACTGGAATGTTTTAAAATTAGAGAATTGGGCCTCAGATCTTGGTGTATTACTTTTTTTGAATTTGCTTTACGTGCGCCGTTTTCTTTTCACGTTCATATTGTTAAAACCTTAGGTAAAAACAAGAAACTTGAAAACAATTGAAAAACCTAAAATGAGTGATTCTAGCGACGAGGAAGTTTATTTGACGCCAACAGAATTGACTGAACTGTTAAAAAGGCGCAAATGTTTTTTTTTGCATTTAGTCATTACCTCGCTGAAGTGGGATGAAAAGTTACGTGTTGCACTCGAGTGCAAAGATTTTTCACCTCGTGCTCTTTTGATTCCCTCGCTAACGCTCAGGATTCTAACATTTAAATCACTCGCTACGCTCGTGGTTAAATTTTAGAATCCTTCGCTTGCTCGGTCATCAAAATTGAGCACGCGGTTAAAAAGCAACTTTGCACTCTTGTATAACAAATAACTATTGTTGTTTTTTTTACACATAATCAATGTACTTGTATTTTGTGTCGTGGTACTATATAGTGGGACATTTGTCCCAAATAATGCGGTGCCAATTGTACCATTAATGATACTACTACTCAATGGTATATACATCTGGTCCGGAGGCGAAGAGTCGCTCCCAGGATTTTTGTTCTTTTTCAAGGAATTGGTTTTCCACTATCTGTTTAGGTTCCGGCGGATGAAATAGAAGCCCTGGCGAGGTTTAGAAATCACAGTGAACCTGTTTTCATGTTTATATTGGTAAGATTTTGTTTTAATAAAAAAACAACCGAATTGAGAACCTCCTCCTTTATTTTGAAGTCGGCTAAAAATATATATAGGGTGCGTCTCTTTGACACAAGCTTGCTTGACGTTTGAAAACAGTCCTTGTGGTTATGGATTATGGAATATTTTGATTAGCTGCTTCTACAGGTAGGTACTTTCCAGGGTCGCCAGAGTATCCCAGGGTATCTTTGGGATTATTATTAAAAAAAATAATATGAACGACCGATTTGTGGCAACCACAAACCGGACGACCAAGTCACAAAATATATAGGTACAGAAGGCCAACTCAGTACAACAAGCGATATCTGGAGGTCTAAAAAGGCCACTTTATATGAATCATAATATGAATCAGAATACGATTCCTATAAAGTAATTGCTAAGGATCTGCTGAGAATTCGGAAAATGAATTGCTACCAGATTAATTGTTCAATGTGGCAAATTCATCTGGTAGCAATTCATTTTCTGAATTCTCAGCAGATCCTTAGCAATTCGTTTATATGAATCGTCGTATTATGATTAATATAAAGTGGCTTTTTTAGACCTCCAGATCAGTCGATGCTTCGACCGAGTTCTACCGAGATTGTCATGGGTACGCGTCTGTGCGTGCGCCTGTTATCGCTTGTTGTACTGGGCTGGCCTTCTGTACCTTTATATTTTCTGATGTAGTGACTGAAGGCCTTCGTCTCGATAGACCAAGTATATTATAAACGTCGTAGGATGTGGGAGGATGGAGGCGGCTCAGGACCGTTCGTCGTGACATTCTATGGGGGAGGTCTATGTCCAGCAGTGTACTTCTTCAGACTAATGATGATGATGATGACATAAAGTCGTTGCGTAACTGACTCGTTGACTATCAACGCATAGCCTAAACCTCGAGACCTGGAATTAGGAGGGTACGTTTGGTGGTCTACACAGAAAGTAATTTGCAAAATTCACCCCCTAAATGGGTACAGTGGGGGTGATATAGGGGGTTTGTATGGATAAAATCTTCTTGTAGACGTAATCGCATGCAGAATGATAATCACAGTATTTGATGTTAATTACTCAGGGGATGCTCCATCCCCTGGTGTAATCCACTAGACTTTTACGACATTTACGGGAGGAAACGGAGGGCTCTTTTCTGAGGCTGCGTTTCCACCAGAGATGTGCGAGGTATATGAGCGGTGCGAGATGCGCAGCGAGGCTGTGGCGGTGCGTAGATAAGCGATGCGAGGATGTGTAGCGGGCTCTTTTCAGACTGACTGCTAGTAGTTTCTTGCTCGCATCCATCCTTTGCACACATCCCTCGCACATATCCCTCGCTTGCTTTGTACGTATAAAAACCTCGCTCGCTAAGCCGTTTCCACCAGAGCTGCGCTGAGCGAGGCAAGGTAAATGAAGTGATTCTATTGGTTCTTAAAAACACATCCCTCGCTAAGCATCCTCGCTCATCTCTGGTGGAAGCGCACCCAAGGCTGGACAACGGAAAATTCTTGAGTAATTAAATTTTACAGAATCATATGGTAACAAAAGTCTTCCGAGGCGTAGACAGTCTGAAATTTGCAGAGTTGGCGAAACGAGAGCTGAACTATTTCAACAACATGGCGACTGGTGTCCTGTTCGATCGGCCCACGTATCAGATATATGAGGCCACGCCCGACGAGGCTGTTAGTAAAATGATAAGTGTTGTTTAGAGTTCCGTAAACCAATAAATAATGTTGCCAGTGATGACTTACGCTTAGAGCATTTACCGGACGGAGATGGCAAAGGTGCGCAAAAAAGCTTTCAAACTTTCTGCCAACGTGGTATGGCCAACTTGGCCATACGCGTTTTATAAAATTTGTTTGTGTGATGGTGGCACATCATTTGGTGTATATTCGCAAATGTTTGCGTTATTTTTCTATATAAGGTAAAATCAACCATGAGTCTATAGGTAGGTACATAATGTTCTTGATAACCACGATACAGCTAGGGAATTCTAATGTCAAGACTATGTATGTGACTGTTGGGTGTTATGATATGTATGTTATAAATAAATATAAATGATGATGGTACTTGTAGTTCATCATCATCATCAGCAGCCTTTAGACGTCCACTGAATCCAGGATACACAAGTACGATTCCAACTCCGATTCTCTTTCAGGAATGGATACGCAAGAAATCTATAGACAGGCAGTTAGAGAAAGCGGCTGTATACGCTAAGCGAGCGGCTCGGCAAGCGGCTCGCAAGCGGCACCGAGCAGAGATGATGATCCCGTTCTTAGAACAATTCAACTTTGTCCTGTACTGGCCTCACTGCTTTCACGCTCACCGTGAGCTATATGAGAAATGGGATATTAATAGTTAAGTATATTGACGCCTGAAGTGATGCCTGTGGGCCCGTATTCTTGAATAAATCCCGTCCACGTGTGACGTCACTCTCGTATGACACCCATGTAAAATTATGGTTATCATCCGAGATTCGATATCATCTCATGTACGAGATTCATCCGAGAATTACCCACAGCGCCCGTACTCTCGAATAAATCTCATCCACGTGGTTACGCCACATCTCGTATGACGGCCATGCATAATTATGGTTATCATTCGAGATTTGACGATTTGACCGCCTTGTCAACAGATATCATCATGGTTGGTCGTGAAGAGATTCAGCTCACGGAAGAGACTGCGAGAGATGTGTTGTATGCTGGAGATGCTCCGTTGAACGAAGCATCCTTAAACAAGCTCGTCTCCATGCCAGCTCTCGCCATCTGCTTCCGACTACTAGATACGGACAAGCATTTTGTGTGTAAGTGTTCGAATAAAGGTATGTGAAGTTTACCGAATTGGTGTAATGTATTTTAGTGCATTTTATCTATGAAGATAAAGATAAATTTATTTGCTCGAATGAATGAATGAATGAATGAATGAATGAATGAATGAATGAATGAATTATTTATTTGCTTAGAATGTAGGTACAGTATAAAACATAGATGATAAAATATAATTATAGTTTCCAGTACATTCTGCCGTTAAGCGTGCAAAATTTAAGCAGTCCTTACAAGCTAAATATGGAGGCTAAATATATTACATGCGAGTCAGAAACAAAAATTTACAAATAATTATAAATCGACCAAATAGGTGGCACATAATGTTATATGAAACATTGCAGAAATATTCTGTTTAAATAAAAAATTAACAACAATAATATTAATAATGGGTCTTACTCCGCGGCCGGAGGTTTCCCGTTTTAACCGAGTTCACAAAAAGGAGGAGGTTCTCAATTCGGTTATATTTTTTTATGTGTTTCCTCATATCTCCGTCGTTTATAAACCGATTTGGAAAATTCTTGTTTTATTCGAAGACATACTTCCAAATTGGTCCCACTTTTTTCAAAACCCAGTTCTGATGATGGAATCCATGAGAAATTGAGGGAACTCCTCAAATGTTATAGGCATACATATAGCAATTTTGGTATTTTCAGCAACAAGTTATTGTTTTGTATGCTTTTAGCAAATAAAAACATGAAGATAGGCAATAGACTTCCGCCACTGAATTCGTCAGTGGCGGAAGTCGGTTTTTTAATGAAAAGTTATGATATATATTTTTTACTAAAGTGTTTTTTTATACTAATTACGTTTTTGTAGATAGTATTTGTTTATAGTAAAAAGTATAATATAGTATATTGATATTATATATTACTTATACGATATTATAAATAAAGAAATTTATAATAAAATCATAATCTAGTAATGAAATAAACTGTCCAAAGAAAATGTAATTTAGTGTTTTTCTAACAGAAACACTACAGCCGACATTTTGAGAATCATAAACGTTCCATTAGTTTCACTGATACAAACCCCGTCTTCACCAATCTGACTCACACTTGACGAATTTTATTTATTTCAATATTAAAGTTATTGTTTTATTGTTCTGGCAACTCGAAATAGTCGAAGTAGGGGGTTTCTTCAACGATATGAACAAGTTATTTAGGTTACAAGCTCGGTAGGTATCTCTGCCTATCAGCATTTTCGTACCGATGCATAATGTAGGTAGGTACATCGTGTCAAAATTGAAATACCTCCAGAACTGTAAAAGCTAGATCAATGAAATAAAAAACAGAATAAAGACTTTTTAGTTGCGCTTCTAATAGCATATTATTTAAACTGGTTGATGAAAAAAAACTTCATTAGAAAAACAAAATTTAAAAAAATGACTATTTTTAAAAACAAAATTTTTGTTTCATGTCATTATGGATGCTTTCCATTTCTATTCTGCCACAAAAAAAATTATCGTGAACGTCTTCCACGTGCATAATTATTATTCTGTGAGGTGAAGCATGGCAGTCACGCTAGAGGAATGTACCAGAATCCTAACTTTTTTGGAACTTGGGCGGAGCCAGCGTGAAACAGCCAGAAACATTGGTGTATCTTTGTCGACTGTTCAGCGGGTAGTCCAGCGGTACCAAGAGACCGGATCACACCTTAGAAGACCAGGAAATGGCAGACCAAGATGCACAACGGCCAGGGAAGACAGACAACTGGTGGCTACAATGCTCCGAAATCGTTTTCAAACTGCTGTTGGTCTAAAAACTCACTTTATTCGCTTTGGAGGTGGCAATTTAAGCGCTCAAACAGTAAGAAGACGTCTTGCTGAAGCAAATTTGAAACCATTGAGGCCCGCAAATGGCCCCAAACTGGAACGGGGACATCGAATTGCAAGACAGAGATACGTGCGCGAACACCTAAACTGGACACTAGACGATTGGTCTAGGGTAATGTTCACGGACGAGTCTAAATTCATGCTTTATAAGCATGATGGTAGGCAGTTGGTGTACAGAAGACCAGGGGAGCGCTTCCATCAAGCGTGTGTGGAGGAAAAAGTGGCGTACGGTGGAGGCTCCGTACAAGTTTGGGCTGGGATTTCTGCTGAGGCCCGCACCGAGCTGGTGCTCATTCAAAATGGAACTCTAAATGCAGAGAGGTACGTGGAAGAGATCCTCAATGAACATGTAGGTCCTTTCATGGCCAGGATGGACCGGCATGGCATATTAATGCATGATAATGCGCGTCCCCATACCGCCAGAATTGTACATGACTACCTTGAAGAGGTCGGTATCGAACTCATGCAGTGGCCAGCGCGAAGCCCGGACTTAAACCCCATCGAGCACGCCTGGGACGAGCTTCAGAGATGCGTGAAAGGTCGAAACCCCCCACCAATCACGCTTCCCGAGCTCATACAAGCACTGGTGGAGGAATGGGAAGGTATTCCTCAGCACCGGCTCCGAAATTTGGTGTACAGCATGCCTAATCGCCTGGAAGCTGTCAGAAGAGCTCGTGGAGGCAATACAAAGTATTAAATGAAGAAAGTGATGAAAAACAGCAAAAAAACAATCATAACAAAAAATGTAATCTTAAGAAAAATATGACTACTTTAGTTTTTTTTTAATTTAAGATTAATATTGTGGGTGTAACTAAGTTTTATTTTATTTTTTATCTGTATAATTAAATTCTCAATTGAACAGTCTTCGTTTCATTAGGATGGCATACGTAGTTCGGGAGATATTCGGGTTTATGTGACTGACCCGTTATTTTTGGAACCGAGTGTATATATCCGTTTGGATAGATAACAACAAAGTAAGCTATTCCGACCTCCGTGGAGCAGTGGGCGAGTTGCCGGCTGAGACGATCGATTCCCGCTGCGGGACAAATGTTTGGATGATCTGCAAGTATTTGCTCCGGGTCTGGGTGTTGTGGTACTATGGTGCTCGTAGTTCCTGATACTCACGACACAGAGAATCCTAGTGTGGGATCAGCAGGGTATCCAATATTCGTTAGTTTTTAATTTCGGTGTGGTAAGTTGTAACTAAAACAATTTTATATAAATTTTCTCTAGTACTATAACTTTTCATTTAAAAAACCGACTTCCGCCATTATTGTTCGAATGCAAATGCTTGATTTGTTGCTGAAAATATCAAAATCGCTATATGTATGCCTACAATATTTGAGGAGTTCCCTCAATTCCTCATGGATTCCATCATCAGAACTGGATTCTGAAAAAAATAGGACCAATCTGGAAGTATATCTATTCAAATAAAAAAAGAATTTTCCAAATCGGTTTATAAACGAAGGAGAAATGAGGTAACAAACATAAAAAAAAATACAACTGAATTGAGAACCTTCTCGTTTTTGTGAAGTCGGTTAAAAACAAAGTAATATTATTGTTTTTTACTGTGTTTTACATTTATTCTATTAATTAAGTCATGATTGGCGGAGAAATCGCGTAACAAACATACAAAAAAAAACTTGCAGTCAAATTGAGAACATCCTCCTTTTATTAAGTCGGTTAAAAATAAAAATGTATGACGTTTTATTTCTTTAAATATATATCAAAGTTATGAAGCTGGGACAGACTCCATTCCCTGAATGGTTCAGACTAGGAACCCTCCAAACGAGGGTGACCACCAAGGTTCACGTAAAAAACTAATGATAAACCCTCATTCCAGCACTAACCCGCAGAATCCTCTACGAAGAGATCCCTGTATACGACGACGCCAAATCAGCTACCGATCAACAGCCTCATATGACGGCTTTCGACTACTACAAGTCTTTCAGTCCTACCCGTGAACAGGTTACGGAGAATCGACGAAAGGAAAGGATAAAAAAAATGGTACATTCATACTTTTAAATGAGTCAGTTACATAAGAAAGAAAGAAAGAAAAACAGTTTATTTATGTTCTAACAAAAAACACACAAACACTAAAATATCAAACATATTAAATAACAATGACAAAATGTGTGTGCCAGTTGCAAACCACAAAAGGGTCCCCAATTCAGCATTTGCTAGGCCCCCTAAACAACCTTAGCGCTGGTCTTCCGTTGGACATAACATAACAACATACACCCAACAGCCACATACGTAGTCCTGATGCCAAACTAGAATTCCCTGTGTCGTAGGTACCTACGAGTACCATGGTACCATAACATCCAGACCAGGAACATATATTTGCAGATCATACAAACATTTGTCCCGCAACGGGAATCGAACCCGCAACCTCTCGGATCCGAGCTGGCTTTTCACCCGCCGTGCCACAGAAGTTGTCAGAGGGGAGAAGGAGAGGGAGAGGAGGAGAGAGGAGGGAGAGAGGAGTTATATAAATTAAATCTGTGTTTTTCGTTCCATTAATTTATCGTGGCATACACTATATGGGGAGACTTGTGTCCAGTCGTCATCATCATCATCAGCCAGTAGACATCCATTGCTGGATGAGGCCTCCCCCATAGTCATGGCCCCATAGTTTTTGAACTCAATGGTTATGTTATGTTATGGTTATAATAGCTCAGGGTAACCCCCCTGCTCTTATTTTCTTGGTACCACTCGTGTGAAGTCACGTGGATACATTAGTGATTTATATTTTCCTCCAGGAACAAGCAATTGAGAACAGGGCACGTCGTCTCTCAGAAATGCAGCGACTAGCCCGTCAAGCTATCGTGGACGCTCTCGAAGCTCAGATAATGAAGAAGGAACAACGGAAACTAGAGCTACTTAAAAGTGGCGTAAGTCAAACGCTATCTTGAAATTATTAAGACGTTATCTTAAAAGTAGTATTTTGAACGCTCAATGCGACGTGGCGAGATTAAATAATGAGATTCAAAAAATAGTGTAGTTGAACAATATACTAATAATAGTTGAAACCGTAAAGAATTTTGAAAAAAAGTCTTGTTTTGCAAAAGCAACGCAATTTTCTTTAAAAAGCTAAAAAGCTTTGGCATTCAAAAGCATTTTGAACCGTAACAACACAATTTTTTTTACGAAATAATTACCTGGATTTGTATTTTACAGTTCTAACCGCATATTTTTATATAATTATTTTTTATGATTATTCATTTATTTCAATCAACATGGATCATATTGTGTTAGTTAGTTTCTTATACTAGATTAGTTAAAGGTCAAAAATCAAATAGAATTTACACAATCATAAAACACTTGCTTTAGATATAAGATTTGTATATTTAGATTAATTCAAAAAACCCTCAAAATGAATATAGTCTGAAGTGCAAACCAGTTTCATCGTCAAATATGACATGCGATTTTCAACTTTAAGCAAAGCCGGATGAAAAAAGTATTTTTGGATATTTGGAATTGGGTTCCGAATTATACTGATTAATACTGATTTCCGTTGTTATTGTGAGTAAAACTATAGCTAGGTACTTACCTACATACTTAGATTTATAGTATATTGATTGTACAATATTATTATTATGTTATGTCGCGGGTGGCATATTGAATCCTGAGCGTAACGAGGGACGTGAAGCGAGGGGTTCAAGCTGTCCAAGACAAAAACAGGCTTTATTCCAGAGGAGCATACTCTACTTTTCACACATACTGCGAGACAATAAAAAGCCAGGGCTTGTTTTGATTTTTGCGGTAGTAGATGAAATCCAATAATCTCTAAAGCGTCTGTTTTAATAAACTCTGGAGTAGTATCACTATCGTTTGCATAGACATCTAAATCTATGATCGTTTGACATTTTTTATCAACATGGATATTGCAATTTACTGAAAATCACAGCAACAGCGTGTTTGGTGCGTTTTGTTTCACATTCTTTGTAATCGCACCTTTTTCTTTTTTTTTGAGATCTGCTTATGGTGGCCAGTTCGATTTTCGAACAAACCTCTCTACAATGGCATATACTTATACCCTGATTTTTAATAACAGACATTTTTTGTAAATAAAGAAATGTCAAGATATGCCACTGTGTGTATAAGTGTCAAATATGTGTATCATATATGTATATACACATGTGATACACAATACATTTCAAGTTTACAAAAATTGCCTAAAATTAAAAATCAGGGTTATAGGCATTTTTTTACTTAGAGTTTTCCACGAGTCTCCACAATAAATTGACGTTCGTGAAATTCAAATCACTTTATTACCTAGGGAGTTTCATACAACTTTAGGTATATCCCTAGAGAGACAATGTTTTACTTTAGGTTGAGGTTGCATGACATATAATTGGACATTGTCGAGCAGATGGTATGAAAACTATCTTTTCACACCACCTGCTCGACAATGTCCAATTACAAATCATGCAACCTCAACGTAAAGTACAGCATTGTCTCTCTAGGGATATAATGTTGTATGAAACTCCCTAGGGATTAAAGTGATTTGAATTTGGAATGTCAAATTCGTGTGGAAACTCGTGGAAAACTCCAAGTAAAAAAATGCCCATATGGCATTGTAAAGAGGTTTGTTCAAAAATCGAACTGGCCACCAAAAGCAGAACTCAGAAAAAAATGAAATAGGCGCGATTTTAAAGAATGTGAAACAAAAGAGGTTGGTGCTGTGTTTTTCAGTGAAATTTATTGCAATATTCTAGCAATATATAATTATGGCAATGGCAATATTAGTGTTAACAAAAAATGTCAAGCGATAATGATTCTACTCCAGAGTACATCAAAACAGACGATACTTATTTTATGGAACCCTGGCTTTTTATTGTCTCGCAGTAGATGTGAAAAGTAGAGTATGCTCCTCTGGAATAAAGCCTGTCTTCGTCTTGGGCAGCTTGAACCCCTCGCTTCACTCAGGACTCTATATAACTCCCTCGCTACACTCGGGAGTTAACTTTAGAGTCCCTCGTTACACTCAGGGTTCAATATGCCGCCCGCGACATAAGACACTGCTTTATTCCCTTAGTGCATAATCTACTATTTTGTCTCTCTAATGGTTGACTTTATTTTCTCTTTACAGAATTTAAAAGCTTTGGAAGAATTTGAACAAGAACCTGACGAAGATACAATCATCGAAATACCGGAGGTATTACTCAGTAGTTTATTTAGAGCAAGAAACGCGGACTTGTTGGTCAATTTTCGTTAGTATTTATTTATTGGGTTCACAAAACAGATTACAATCAAATAAGCGTACATATAAGCATTGTCATTTGTTCAGCCCCCCTATTCCCTAACTGAAAGTCACTCGGTGACTAACATTTGACATTAAAATTACCATCATGCTCAAAATAATTATGGGTGCTACTTGTCAAACGTTTGTCACGACTTTCAGTTACGGAATAGGGGGGCAGATCTAGATTTGTAATCAAATACGTAAACACAACAAAGGTCCAGTGTTGCAAGCTTATAAATTAAATTACCTACTACCCCAAAAACCAGGAAATTACAAAATTAAACATTGTTATCACAATGAAACCTAATATCAAGATTCTGAAGACACATCGCTTAATCCTGTTGGTATTGGGATTAAATACATCCAAGTCGTTAATGATCATTATTTTTGTCTTGTTCTGGCGACATGACATTTTACATAAGAGTGAAAAAAAAAACAATTTTAACTAAAATAGGATTCAAAAATGATAATATGGCACAGGCACGAGCGACATGAGCGCGCTTAGTATATCGTGGATCACGTGCAAGTTTCGCCATTTAAGAGGAGGCTACCGGTAGGGTGATTACGCCCTATTGTACCTGATCGAAGTATACTTCCATTTTGGCTATTATTTCATTAAAGTCCATGAAATTTTGTACACATGCGGCGCGATTCCTTAACTCTGTTGCTATTAGTTTCAATAAATTTCTATGTTGTTTCTATTCGAAATGACGCTCTTGCAACTACCTAATTTACGCATTTTGCTTACAAAGGTTAATTGCAACAAGACTGCGTAAATTAGTTAATCGTATAAACGTTATTTCAAATGGAAACAACATTGAAATCGATTGAAATCATAGAATAGCAACAGAATTACGTAATCGCCCTCATGATCAATACACTAATATTTAGACTCGTGACCCGTGGTGCGACAGTTAAGGTGAAACGTTTCGGCACGAAATTCAAATTTTATTGTGTTTTTTGCACAATACAGCTTATCAACACTTCTTGAGATAACAAACACTGGTTTTGCGGGAATCAGGACACCTAATACACATGTTTTAATTGAAATTATCTCATAAATATCATTAGTTCAGCTACGAATGTCAATGAACCAAAATAACACTATACGAATCATTCATTGACATTCGTAGCTAAACTAATGATATTTATAAGTTACTATTAAATGAAACATGTGTGTTAGGTCTCCTGATTCCCGCATAACCAGTGTTCGCTATCTCAAGAAGTGTTGATAAGCTGTATTGTGCAAAAAACACAATAAAATTTGAATTTCGCGCCACTTGCGAAACGTTTCACCTTAAACTTTTTTGTTTATTCTGGTTTTATAACCATAATTATAATTTTGTAAGGAACTAACGTTAGAATAACTAATATTAGTGTACTGACCATGTGTACAAAATTTCATAGAGTTTCAAAATCAGAGAACCAAATCGGAAACCTCCTCTTAAAAAAAAACTTTAGCCAATTCATCATTTTAGTTGTGAAACCACCTGGCTTCTTACATCAGTGATAATTGCAGGAATTACCAGACGAATACGTTGAGGAGGAGAGTGATGCAAATGCTGATGAGTACCTGCCTCCACCGGGACTCCTGATCCCAGGGTTCTACTCACCGCCCAATGATGTGGCCAAATCCAACGGGTTGGCCATATTGTTCCCAAAGGTATAGCCACAGTAATGGGCTCGCTGCTATAGAGTCAGCTTGGGAAAGAAGTACTTACCGCTCTACTTTTTTTGTCTTGAAGCCTTGGACTGTCACAAACAGCTAAACCTCCAAGGGTGTGCAGACGGCATAAATGCTCAGGAAGGCAAAAGATAGTTCATCGTGGCATTAAATAAATAAATGCTGGACATTTGACACAACATTATCTAGCCCCAAGCTAAGCAGAGCTTGTGTTATGGGTACTAGATAACTGATATACTTAATACAATACATTACATATATATTTTTATTATACATAGAAAATACCCAGAACACCCTGAACAAATATCTGCAGATCGTACAAATATTTATTCTGAGGTGGGAATCGAACCCGCAACCTCCTTCGTCGCAGGCGAACCTTTGTCCGCCGCGCCACAGAGGTCGTTAAATACAGGGAATCCTAGTGTAGGACCAAGACTAGTGTTATGTTATCTCTTTTGTTTTGAAGTTGGTAGCCGACCACGTGACTCCTGAACCAGAGTTCCTCCCGCCACGTGTCCTAGTGATGCTGGAGATATCGAAGCGATACAAAGCTATAGAGGCTATAGCGCCGTACTACAAGGCTATTATCCATGTAAGGTTTTATCTTTTATCTAATTATAAAGTCCATGGAGGACCTGGGTCTGTTAGACGACCTCTGTGGCCGGCGGGTGACGGGCCGGCTGAGATGCGAGAGGTTGCGGGTTCGATTCCTGCTGCGGGACAAATTTTTGCATGATCTGCAAATATTTGTTCCGGGCTGGGTGTTATGGTACCATGGTACTCGTAGTTCCTGATACCCACGACACAGGTAATAGTGTGGGATCAGGACTCTCTATGTGTGTGACTGTTGGGTGTCATGTTATACTATGTCTGATCACCTTATACGGTTCTAGGGCCATAAACAGATTTGTACGAATAATGTCAAAAAAGAAAAATGTCCAGGAGCTTAATAATACCCAACCATGGAATCGCCCAATCGGAAAAACGTCCAAGTTTAAAAAAGGCCAACTAGAAAAATTACCAGATACAGAAAAGGCCCTCTAGAAAACTGACCATGAATAGAAATAACTAACCAGAAAAATTACCAACTATAGAGAAGCCTACCTACCGTATATACACCGTGGTACCCTGTATTTAACTCAAAGCCAAACGAACTACACTTTTTTCAATTGAACATTTTTTCATTTTAACATTTTTTAAATTGGACATTATTATAATTGGACATATTTATTGTTGAACATTTTGCTATTAGACATTTTTAGTACTGGACATTTTAATAATTAGACATTTTTATAATTGGGCGTTATTACTTTTGGACATTGGTTTTGGACATTTTTCTTTTTTGACATTAGTCGTGCAAATCCAAAAACATGCCAGTCACAATATAATCTCATGTCAGTCGCACAGTCACGTATAGTAACTATTACTTTATCTTAGCATGAGACGCCAAGCCAAAGTGCAAAGTTGTAAGCCGAGGGCAGATACTAGTCTAACATAAAATTTTAATAATGATTTCAGATGGGTGTATTTTATGCTACATCACCAGACGACGGTAGGCACCTTGCCTACAGTGTAAAGCAATATGACACCTTAGATACTAATTCCATGAAACAGTAAGTACCTTTTAGAAGTAAACAATGCACCATGTTGCTATTTTGACTTCGCATTTTTAACCGACTTCCCAAAAAGGAGGAGGTTCTCAATTCGGTTGTATTTTTTTTTTGTTACCGCATATCTCCGGCATTTATGTACCGATTTGGAATATTCTTTTTTTATTTGATTAGATATACTTCCAGATTGGTCCCATTTTCAGAATCCAGTTCTGATGATGGGATCCATGAGGAATTGAGGGAACTCCTCAAATATTGTAGGCATACATATGGCGATTTTGATATTTTCAGCAAGACACCAAGCATTTGCATTCAGAAAGTATCATAATCCTTTCACCACTATGGTTCTTTCATAATTTTTTTTTCATCCTAAATTATTTAGTCGAATACAATGGCGGAAGTCGGTTTTTTAAATGAAAAGTTATTTCGTTTTATTTGTTACTCGACTGCACTTGTGCTATGCTCTTTGGGTGTAAAATAACTGTTACAAATAGGTAAGTAGTTGAACTTTGCAATGAATCACATTTATCTAATTAGGTGTGAATCTGTGAGGAAATATAATAGGTGAGGATGTGTCAGACCACTAGTACTGCCACCGTATCTATTTCTGCCGCCAAGCAGTAGTGTTCGCATTGCTGTGTTTCGGTTTGAAGGGTACGGGTGCCGGTGAAATTACAGGCACATGAAACTTTTCATCTTTATGTCTCAGGGTCGGCGGCGCGCGTGTGATGCCTCTGGTGTTACAGGCGTTCATAGGCTACGGTAACTGCTTTCCATCTGGTGGGCCGTAAGCTAAGTCTGCTTGCCAAGTAGCATAAAAAAAAACCTCGGGCTTAGTTAGCACCGGTGATATGCGACCTTTTTGATGATATTTAGTTACTGTGAAGTCAGCACGAATAATTTACGTTACCAAGACGCTAGCGAGACTATCGCAAATGTAAAATATTGACCAATGACATCAAGGTAACTTGAAATCTTAGTAAGTTGATTGGTTCATATTTGACGTTTACTATAGTAACGCTAGCGTCTCGATAACGTTAGATATTCGTGCTTGGGCATAGGAAGTGACATGCAAATATCGCACCCCAATTCTAGTAATAAAAAAATTACAAAATAAAGTACGGATCATTGAGGTAATATGTACTAGGTACGTAGTACCTCAATGATACGGATCATGTTTAAATACAGTCTCGATGTCACAGAAGGAATGTACCCTCAAAATTTCAGAGGCCCAATTCTCTAAGTTATTTTAAAACTGCACTGAAAGTTGACCGAATCGTGACTGAAAGTTGAATTTCTATAGTCCCTTATAAATAACAATTTAGTCTACTTTCAATTCATGGTGACCACCATTAGAGTAGGATAGTTATATATATAATTGGAAAGAGTAAAGAGAGACTCCATCTACTTATGCTAAAATTATTGAAAAAACTTTGAATCGTTCAAGTTTCGGTCACATTTCGATATAATTACATTACAGTGTTGTATTTTATGTCAGGAGAATACCATTTCTGACATTTAAGACATCGACACAAGATCTAAACATGATCGGAACTCTATTTTAACTATTTTTAAGTTAGTGAATTGGGCCTCAGGTCTCTATAGGACTTACCGTTTAGTTAGGCTGTGGTTGATATTCAGCCAATGCAGTGAGCGAGTCAGTGAGTCACGTGACGATATTATATTGAGTTTAGGATCTTGTAGTCAAACTTTATTCGTTTCATACTATTCATACACTATGTATAGGTAAAGAGTCTAAGAAAATCTTATTTTAGTTGCTTAAAAGGTTTTTTAGAAACATTCATAAAAAAGTTAAAATTTCATTTCTTTTTCCAAAACTGGAAATCATACTATTGTATGGATTTGTGGACCTGGGGGTGCCACGGGTCCGAATTCGAGCTCCTGTGGCACCCCAGGGGTGTCTTGGGAATGGTAATTTTCTTAGTCGGGCCCTATTTATTACAAGCTTTTATTTAACTTGCCATGTATGTGTTTGTCCAGGTGGAATCTTGCAAATTAATTTGAAATCAGTTATCTTTAACTGATTGAGCTGAAATTTTTCACCCGTCAAGTTCAGATGACAATACCATATTATGTTGACGGCGAGCTGATCTGATGTTGGAGACGGAAGGTGAACAACGGAACTCCTCGACGATTAGTAGCAGCCTGGCAATGTTTGGGCTCATTTTGATCAGGTTCCGATAACGAATTTAACAAAAGCTTGTTTTGAAAAATACATTTTTCAACAATAAACTTATTACGTGATAGTCGATTCTATTATAATAGTTATTTCTTTGCTGTGTAGGAAATAACCTCGGGGTGGAATCCTAATGTTGGCCCATGACTACGACTGTGACTGTGGGTGTTATGTTATGTTATTTAATATTGTTCCAGAGAAGAAATAAAGCTGGTGTTTATGCTCTCCGTTGAAAACGATCTTGCTCTCCTACAACTAATGGAGCTATCTCCGTTACATGTCAGTCGAGACACCGTGTGTGGTGGTGACGAGTGCGCGAGCATGTTTTATATCGGCTATGGAGACGACTATCCTGAGTTTGAGGACTTTAAAGTCACTGCTGTAGTTTAAATACTTAAAATAATAAAATAATGGCGAGGTGTTTCCGGCATATGAATAGATCCTCCGTCTCCTCCCATAGATGTCGTTAAAGTCGACTAAGGTATTACTCCTCGGGATGGACAAACTACGATCACCAATGCGCCTGTCATAAGGGTGCAAAAACATGGGATTTTATGGACTTCGTACATTATGAACTTTGATTGATGATGCTTATGGTACAAATAAAATAGTGAAAATATGACAGTTTTTTTGATCACTAGAACGTCACACAGGACACAGAGACGAAACTAAAGCATATAATTAAAAAAAAAAGAGATTTGACAGATGTAGTGACGAGGTAAAAATTAACTTGTATCTGGTTCAAATACAAGAGAAAATCGTATAGTACCATATGGGTGCAAATACAATGACGCATATCGCATTCTCATGAAAAAGCCACGATTCTGTAGCGCGTCGGGCATGTTCGCTGATGCACGGGTTCCGGATTTCTTCTCGATCATAAGAGCACGAATAGCGTCTTTTTGGGGTGGGCTCAGGAATTCCAAAAACGGCATTTTGCAATGTATATCTGAAGGCCTATATAGCCCTATGTACAGGTTTTGGATCTCTGTGCACCAGCAAGAGAACCAAAAATAATACCTGGGTATTTTATTTAATTTTTTAATGTACTTATACATCTTATCCTTGTGTTACCTATGTGTTTTAGTAAATATTATTATAACCTATTATTATTTTGAAGTATATATTTCTATGGGCTTATTGTTTAGGTATAAATTTTAATGTACAATTCCCATGTAGCCTGGAATAAATGACTATTATTATAATTAATAGAAAAAACATCTGTGCATAAAATCTTCTTTAAGTAAGGTCGAGGACTCAAATATACGTAGTGAACGCCTTTGCTAACGGCACGCGTTTCTGCGTCCTGCCTGATTGTTCCTAGGTGGCATTGCAGTTCTTGTTTCGCCTCATCAGCGAAAATTAAATCGCACTTTGTTTGTTCTATCATTTGGACTTTGGTTCTTGTGTTATAACGTCGTACTTCATGACCTGATAAAAGTAAGTTTTATTTTAATACATGCTATTTAATCACTGGGTCTTTCTTGGTATGACCCTGAAAAGTGCTTAGGATCGTGAAAGGCCTTATTTCTTATTGTGAAAAGCGAGGAGGGTCCTTCATAGTATTTTATGGGTTCCCATCGTAGCCGTGGCAGTGTACTATGGTACTCGTAGTTCTTAACCACGACACAGGGAACCCTAGTGTGCGGAATGAATGTGGAATATAATGGAATCATGTCTACGTGATTGGCTGTTGGGTGTTGTGTTATGTATGTTATGTTTTTTGGGTAGTTAACAAAAACAAAAAAGAAACACGAAACATATAACCCAATAATTTTTTCATGTCTGTCAGGCCTTGATAATAACAATGTCTTTCTGTCTATCCTTGGTCTGAATTTCTTTCACACCTGCAGATAAACTTCATAATAAGGTGTATGTAGCCACAAAACATCACAAACATCAAAGAAAACACAAACCACTCTCTAGCCTCAGAGGTTTGCTGGAATAAAACTCTTTTTAGGGTTAACCTCGCCTTTGTACATGTCCTTTCATTCTGTCTTGTGATCATATTATGTATAATTTATGTAGTAAAGAATAAAAACAGAATAAAGGCTTCCGAGTATCATGGCTGCTGTGACGACAAAAACATTCTAAGGCGAGGCTGAAAAAAAGCGTGGCTGGACCATCGACTTTTTCTCTTACTCTACCTACCTTTATCTTTAATAATTGTTATAAAAATAAAAAGATAAATATGAAGATAATTTATTTGTTTTGAATATGGTAACTTTACATTGGTGGTCATAATTCATACGTCCAACATACTCAGTCATACATACTATACATACATCATAGTAATATAGTGTGTGTAGTGTAGTAGTTATCGTACTGTACTTCATAGTATACTTGTACTATTGTAATTTATGATTGTGCGAGAGAATAAATGCACTTTTTTTCCTTTTTTTTATCAATAACATTCTTTTATAATTAATTTCAGGTTGTAATTTGGATTTCCACGGCTACTTCCGGCAGTTACAGCCGATCAACATGGAATCAGGTAAGCGTTCATATTTTGATAACTGTGTGTTAGGCGTGTCTGGCCTGAAGATAAACCCCTCTGTCTCCTGTAACCTTAAGGGGATAGTCTGCGAAAACGCTTGAAAAGTGGTGTTCTAAAAAGCCAAGAACTCACAGAATTTAGCTTAATTCTTAACAATATTTCGATCAATAGAACACTTCAGGTTGAATAAAAGTATGTGGGTTTTTTCTAAAGAAGGATGGCGTCGTTCGTTCCATATATTTAGAGACACACCTTTTTTTAACCGACTTCACAAAAAAGGAGGAGGTTCTCAATTCGGTTGTTTTTTTTATGTTTATGTTTGTTACCTCATATCTCCGTCGTTTATAAAAATTCTTTTTTTATTAGAATAGATATACTTCCAAATTGGTCCCATTTTTTTCAGAATCCAGTTCTGATAATGGAATCCATGAGGAATTGAGGGAACTCCTCAAATATTGTAGGCATACATATAGCGATTTTGATATTTTCAGCAACAAATCAAGCATTTGCATTCAGAAAGTATCATAACCCTTTCACCACTATGGTTTTTTCATATTTTTTTTAATTCAGATATTTAGTCGAATACAATGGCGGAAGTCGGTTTTTTAAATGAAAAGTTATGTCACGTTTCACGTTACCTTTAGTAGTGATACTTTTGGTTATTGGTAATATATTTAGTATATGCTAAGAGAATGATAAAGCAAATTAAATGAAGTGTGTTAGTTCGGGGAAAATAATTGATAGAGGTTATTTAAGCATAAAAAACTTCGCGAACTTCGGTTGGAATATGAAATACGCATATGATGACATGAAACGTTCCTATTCAAGTTGGTAATTGTTTTTTTTAGGTTAAATTGTAAAAACTACTCTTTAGCGATGCAAAATGACAAACAAACCAACTGATGATGATGACTGAATGGACTCAGATTTTAACTAAATGTGTAGAAGTCTCACTTGATTCGTTAGTTAGTTAGTGGACGTGATAAAAGTCGCCTAAGAGATTACACCAGGGGATGGGCAGCAGCATTCACCTGAGTACTCAATAAAAATACTGCGATTACCACCTGCCAAGCGTGGTGATTATGGAATTTCTCCTCACTGTATTTTATGGGGGAGGCCTCGTTCAACAGCGGATACCTGCTGATGATGATAATGACAAAGTAATGACCTCATACTCATTTATTAAAACCATAAGAACAAATACTAAGAACACTTGGTCACGTCATACATTATACTTAGAAATTAGGTTGGTTATGTAAGTAACTACTTAACTGGAGGGGCGCTAGAAACAGACAAGCATTTCACATAGTAATTAAATATATTTTAACAAAATATTCAATAACCGATTTAAAATTTTTGTTTCTGCTAATACAATACATACGCGTACTTGGTTGAGTAATTATTTAAGGTTTGGTCAGCGAGCTTAGCTCTAGTTCTAATTCAAAATGATCCCTGTGATTTCAATGACGACCTCTGTGGCGCGGCGGGCGAAGGTTCACCTGCGACGCAGAAGGTTGCGGGTTCGATTCCCGCCTCGGAACAAATATTTGTATAATCTGCAGATATTTGTTCAGTGTGTTCTGGGTATTTTCTATGTATAATAAAAAATATCTATCTATGTAATGTATTGTATTAAGTATATCAGTTATCCAGTACCCATAACACAAGCTCTGCTTAGCTTGGGGCTAGATAATGTTGTGTGAAATGTCCAGCATTTATTTATTTATTTATATTTATTATTTATTTATTAATGAATAAAATTCTTTTGATTTGATTTAAATTTGAGTATGTGATAGAAGTTGGAGGTTAAAACAAAAGTTAAGCGTCGCTAATACTTTTTTTCACCATTCTGAGTTCGCCTTCATCATCATCACCAGCCTTTAGACGTCCACTGATGGACAAGACCTTCCCCATAATTTGAATGGGGAACTACAACTACTTTTACCATAATCACCACGCTTGGCAAGGCGGATTGGTGATTGCAGTATTCATGTTGAATATCCAGGTGGATGCTGTTGCCCATCCCCTGGTGTAATCCCTTAGTCGGCTTTTACGGCATCCACGGGAGGAGTCGGGTTCTTAGGCCGGACCGGCCCACGGCACGGAGTTCTTCTTAGCTGATTAAAATACAGTTTTAACTTTCGTTGGGAACTGGGAAACTTGTCAATGGGAAAGTATCGAGGAAAGTACTTTCTGCACGGGCGGCGAGAAAGTCCTATGTGCAGTGTGACAGGGCGATTCACTTGAACGTGCGTCGCATCGCTTTGACAGGTGACAACGTGTCTGATTGTGCTTAGTACGGGTTTTGATAGTTTTCGAAACTATATGAAGTTTCGTTTCCTTCTATATATTTACTTGCAACGCCCCTAGCGAAAACGAGAAGAAAACTAAGGACGCTGTCAGTAAATGTATGGGATGGAAACGAAACTTCATATAGTTTCGAAAACTATCAAAACCCGTACTAAGCCCCTTCTCAATAGTAGTATTTTGAAAACCCAAGTCGACGTGACGAGATTAAATAATGAGATTCAAAAAATAGTGTCAGTAGAACATACTAATAAAAGTTGTAACAATAGAATTTTGAAAAAAGTCAGGTTTTGCAAAAAATGTCGCACAAATGATCACCCTAAAAAAAGCTTTGGCATTCAAATGCTCTTAATTTTGAACGGCAACAACACAATTTTTTAGGAATTAAATAGTAAAATAATTATAAATATAAATAAATAATAATAAACATAATAAATAGAAGTAATATTTGTTATTTAATTAATTTTTTGATTAATGTAGAAAAAACCCTCAGAATGATGAAAGTCTGAAGTGCAAACCAGTTTTATCGTCAATATGACATGTGATTTTCACCATTAACCAAAGACGTTTGCATAAAACTTTTGGATTTTTGGATTTTAGGATCATACTCCGCCATAAAATTATTTATCTGAACATGTTTCTTTCATTTCCAGGGCATCAAATTGTTTTGGTGCTGGGGTTGGTGACTCTGGTCGCTAGCTACTGTCTCCACGACAAGATCCAGAGATACAGCAACTGCTCCTTCCACTACCAGTGTCATGGCAACATCGCGGCACAGCTTCCACAAGAGTGCCAGGAAGCGTCCAACGAACCGGTGACTGTAGACCTTACGCTCTTTGACGCCAACGAACAATTCAACGATCACATTGACCAGGACTTCCTCTCATTTGTCACCACCCTCACAATCTCTGGCATCTGGCCCCAAACCAAACTCTCGTTCCTACAATTTACCACGCGTCTTATAAACCTCAACCTCAGTGGCAACCGAATCGAAGCCATCGAAGGCGAAGCTTTTTTTACTCTCGGAAGCCTAGAAACCCTCGATTTGTCTCACAACAAACTCACCAAGGTTGAAATGCTGTTCCACTTCCAGTTTCATCCCAACAAACTAAGTAAGCTCTCATTAGCCTACAATGAAATTGAGGAAATTCCAGCAGACGCATTCGAAGAGCTCACCTTCTTAACTGAACTAGATCTCACCAACAATCGTATCTCGGATCTCACTGCAGAACCATTCTCCAATTTGACAAACCTGGAGACACTGAGACTAAACCACAACTACATAAAAAATCTCAATGGTGCCGTCAACAACCTTCAAAACCTGAAGCATCTATATCTGCGTGGCAACCAGATAGAGAATATTGATGTGGAATCGCTAAAAATAATCATTCATTTGGAAACCTTCGACGTCTCTTGGAACCATCTGGAGAAGTTAAAACCAATGATGTTGTCCAGGCACTGGGATCACTTGGGTGGTAACTCCGTCTGCAAAATCTTAATGTCTGATAACCACATCACGTCCGTTCCCAATGCGACATCATGGTCATGGGAGATCACGACCAGGTTTGCCCGACACATTGTCAGAGGCAGAGTCGCCGTCGTCGATGTTCTCACGGAACTGGATCTCTCCAAAAATGAAATAAGCAACATAGAATATAACGCTTTCCAGTCTCTAGTCAAACTGAACTCTTTGGATCTCTCGAAAAACAGGATCATCGATTTTGTTGTAAACGCTACTGATATAGCTTTAGTCAGGTATCTTAATCTGAGCGGTAACTATATTTCCACTCTCTACTTTGAAAGTTTTTCGCGAATGAGAAGCTTACAGAACTTGGACTTGTCTCATAATAAACTGAACTATATTCCCGATCAGACATTCGATAACATTAATGTCTTGAAACACGTCAATATGACCTTCAACGAAATTGAAAAGCTTGATAACTTGCATATTAATAAGTTTAATCAAGGTGGCATCTTGGATTTATCCAACAATGGCCTGACCCAGCTGGGTATTTCTCCCGGGGAAGGCCGCCGGCTAGCCGTCCTCGTTTTGCACTCCAATAACATAACCGATCCTTCTTTGGTAGACCTGTGGTACCTGACCGATCTTAAGAATTTGGATATGAGTCATAACCAAATTCGTGAGCTGGATGAGAACTCCTTACGGCTGCCAGTCGTTTTAAACTACTTAGACTTGAGTTGCAATCGCATTGAGAGAATCGGTCCTTCAACTTTCCTGCGAATTGGTCATCTGAAAACCTTGCGTTTAGCTCACAATCAACTCACATCTATAGAATACGGCGCGTTCAGGGGTCTCTCTTCGCTTTTGAACTTAGATCTTTCTTTCAACAGCATAAAAATGGTCGATTCTAAGCTATTCATGGATCTGAAGTCCTTGTTGGTACTTTCTCTAAGGTATAACGGGTTGCATGTGTTGAAAGATGAAGCTTGGTACGGCCATAAGTTCAACTTAAAGGTGCATTTGGAGGGCAATAACTTTACGTGTGAATGGTTGGGTGAGGCTTTGAAAAATTTCAACAATGGTTACTCAAAGATGCGTCCGACGGCTTTAGAGGTGACGATTTCTGGTCATTCTCTGGACGGGATCCCATGTATCCCGGGGCAGAGTGAATCAGCCAATCTTGAGCTTCAGGCTTCAGGGTATGGGGTGACGGATGATAGACTCCTGCTAATCAGCCAGAAAATTCTGGAAGCGGTGAGGGAGCAGACGTATTATTTGAGGAAATATACCTTAAGGTCACTTCAGGAAGACGTTGAAAACGCCAAACCATTCGTGTAAATTAGATTAAGATAGGTATTCTACTCAGTGAAAAATCATTACTATGGTGATGATTACAGTTTTTTATAATTTTTTAATACCTTATAGCTAATTTGATAAGTAAAGATAAAATTAAATAATTATTAAGTCCATATTAGGTTCCTTAAAACAATGACAAGATATTGCCTTCTTTACTGTTATATGTACTACTAATATAATTCTTACCTTTGTTTTACTTCTGTAGTTATATTTCTGAGTACTTTTGTAACCGTTCATTATTAGATTACTAAAACAATTATAGTTGTTTCATTTAAACACGGGTGTGGCAATTTTAATAATTCTCGTTATCATCGCAAACTTATTGCTGGACACAGTATGTGTCTGTGTTCTTGTCAATCAGCAATAAGTTTGGATAGGTATTTAGTTACTACATAAGCATGTCCAGAGTTCAACTGTACTTTCTAGGGGACTTAAGGATCTTTTAATAGAATCATCCTACGATGTTATTCAATGGGCAGTTCTTCTTCTATAAATAGTTAAAGGTTCTATAAGTTTTCTTCAGTCAAAAAGTATTTATTCATTGAAATCACAAGGATCATTTTGAATCGTTTTAGAAACTAAAATTACGACCAAGCCTAGGAGAATGAGGGCAACAAAATGTCTTGGCTAAAGATGAACCTTCTTACTACTAGGTAGGAAGCGCCTGGGTGGTGCCTCAGAGCTGAAGGTTTGAAGACCTCTGTGGCGCGCCGGGCAAGAAGCTGGCTGAGATGCAAGAGGTTGCGGGTTCGACTGCCTCTGCGGGACAAATGTTTGTATAATCTTCATATATTTTTTCCGGGTCTGGGTGTTATGGTACCATGGTACTCGTAGTTCCTGGTACTCACGACTCAGGGAATCCTAGTGTGGGATCAGAGCCTTCACTATGAGCTCTTATAGCGATTCAGTTCAAAAACTATTCAGAAGAAAATATCTTAACTAACTTTAATCAGAAGAATAATCGAAGAAGTCTATAGACCTCCTGCTACTGTGCCTTTAAATACAGCTGCGGACATCACGGAACCGATATTTTGTACTGAATAGTTTTTGAACTGAATCACTATAAGAGCTCATGGTAAGGCCTCTGCAGGCCTAGACAAAGTAACATTCTAATAGCGATGACGCCAGTAGAAAAGTCCAAAATGTATGGGATTGACGTTAGCTATCGATATGTCACGTGGTCTATTGTATTGAATTACGACTGTAGAAATGGAATCGCTTCGAAGCGAATGCCGTTTGGCTAGGCCCTTAGGACTACGTATGTGACTGTTGGGTGTTATGTTTATGCATGATTATGTCTGACAGTAAGTTGTTGTAGCACACTGTTTATTACGCTACGAGGTCTTCTGCTTTTAAATTTGTCCAGGGAAACCCCCTGACACTAAACAACCGGATGAGTTATGCCCAAATGTATATTATTAGTAATTCATGGTAATAGGTTAACTGGTAAACATAGGAACCGACAACCACTGACGATGGTTAAGGTGGATCGTCTTGCATGTGGCGTGAAATTCAAATTATATTGTGTTTTTTGCTCATCACAGCTCATCAACACTTCTTGTGATAGCGAAAACTGATTTTGCGAAAACAAGGGAACCTAACACACATGTTCTAGTTGATAGTATCTCTAAAAGATAATTAGTTTAGCTACGAATACTGTTCAATGATTTTTACAGTGTTTTTTTGGTTTAGGGATATCCGTAGCTTAACTAATGATATTTATGAGATACTATCAATTAAAACATGTGTGATGGGTCTTCTAGTTTTCGCGAAACCTGTTTTCGTTATCTCAATAAGTGTTGATGAGCTGTGACGAGCAAAAAACACAATCAAATTTGAATTTCGCGCCACATGCGAGACGATCCACCTTAAGACGCAGTGAGGTCGGGTACAATGGTCGCAGGAAGTCAGTATAGGTGGTGGTATCTAAATGCATCTAAATTCAATGATTTAAATTATACATAAAGAATAACTTAGTAAAGAAAGCGAACACTCTAGTAATATTACATAAATATATTAATGATAGCACCACGTGGCCTGATTTCGCTCTGTTCGTCTGCAAAAATGAAAATTTGCCGGGTACAAGGCCGTATGTGGGATGCCTATGTCCAGCAGTGGACTTCTATAGGCTGATGATGATTAAGTACTAGTATCCGCCCACGGCTTCGCTTGGGTGGTCGCCGGATAAGCAGCCTATGTGTCAATCCAGGTCCTTACTATATAAACTACTATACACTACTACTACTATAAACTATAGTACTATAAACTATACTACTATAAAATACACTACTATAAATTAGAGTACTATAAATTATAGTACTATAAAATTATAGTACTATAAACTATACTACTATAAAATATACTACTATAAATTATACTACTATAAACCAAATTTCATCTAAACCTGGCATTATCTGCTTGATTGTGTAACAGAAAAACAAAAAAATCATTCAAACTTTGTATCCTAGTAATTTATTGTCGATGGACTAAAGACATTATAAACGTCGCAGGAAGTCAGTGGATGGAGAAGGCTCAAGACCGATGAGTCGTGGCATTCTCGGAGGCCTATGTCCAGCAGTGGACTTCTACAGGCTGATGATCATGATGATGATGATGATTATATGTTATTATTATGATCCTCCATTTTGTATGTGTGAGTAAGTTGATAAGTGATTATAGCGTCCTGTCAGCGAAATGATAACGTGGTCAAGGGGAAACGCATAAAATGTGAATGGATTCCGTATCATCTAATTCTAATTCTAAGTGGGGGTGTTAAGACCTGCACTGACGTCCCGCTGTGGGGTGTATTGTGCATTGTCCCCCTGTGCTAACCCTACCCCAGCCAGCCCAGCTCCTTAAAGTAACGGAGCAGGACTTTGGGTTGGTGGCAATACCGTTGAAGTGTGTCTGAAGGCGTCGATGCTGGAGAGCAGGTTAGAAGTAGCTCCTGCAAACCCGTCTTGGCCCTGGTCTCTTTTGTGGCCGCACAATCCAGGATCACGTGCTCCACCGTCTCTTCTTCCTGCAAGCAGCCCCGACATAGCCCGCTGTCAGTGGCTCCAATCTTGTACAGATGATGGTTTAAGTCGCAGTGCCCTGTTATGATGCCCACTACCATACGCAGGTCCTCACGTTTCATTTTGAGTAGTGTTTTCGTCACTTTCTTGTCAGGTCTGGGGAGCATAGATCTTGAGTGCTTGCAGTCCGACCTTCGCTCCCATAGCTTTTGGTGCTCCGTTTCCGAATGCAGTCTCAGCCTGTTTTTAATTTCCGCAGTTGGTGGTTTTGATAGGCTGATGTCAGCTTGAGTTGGTGTAAGTTTACCTCCTTCCCTAGCTAGGGAGTCGGCCCTGTCATTACCAAGACAGGGGCCATGGCTATCTGTCCATTTGATTGTGACAGTATATCTATCTGTCAGTCTTTGAAGCGCAGTGTGACACTCTGCGACCGATTTTGACTTATTCCGTATCATTTACATCACCGTTTTTGTTGATACCTCGCAGACATTACCAGTTAAGAATAGGATCGACTCATTTAATCATAAGTAAGATCAGCCGGCCTAGACGAACGGTATTCGCTTCGAAGCGATTCTATTTCGACAGTCGTAATACACTACAATCTCATACATTTTGGACTTTTCTACTAGCGTCATCGCTATTAGAATGTTACTTTGTCTACGGTCTCAGATCGTTAAAAGTAAAAAAGTAAAACACCAACTTCATCACGTTATAATAACTAGTGGTTCGCCCCGAACTGAGACCTCGCGATGACACCTTTATCAGCCCGACTTCTCAAGTAAGACATTTCCATAATTTCCATTTTTTTTTTAATTTTCACCTCGAGGTAAATTCCTACACATCATCGAAATTACTTTCGAATTAGCACTAAGCAACGGGGCGTTTATACCACCAGAGACAAGTAAGTTGTCTTTGATACTACATAAGTACCTGTTACGAATTAATTGGTAACGTCCTTTTGACGAAATCATAGAACTCCAACGTCATTCAAATTCCTAGAAATGGGAGGTCAACAACGGATATTATATTGGTTTTTTGTTTTATAGGGTATATGTCTCGAAATTCTTCAATTTCAGACTTTTCCCTGTAGTTGTGACACAAAAGCCACAAGCATACCAAATTTCAGCATTGTGGGATTGCTGGAAGTACCCTAGAATTTTTGATTTTTACGTTTTTTATTTTCCCTAATATCTCGGAAACTACTAAGTTTAAATACTTATTAAAAACAGTTTTCAAATGTCCAACCAAAGCGCTTTCATTAAACACCCCACTTGATCTGACAGTCTCACTTTTTTTTTTACCCCCCCTTGTGCCCCAATATCTCAGCAACCCCCTGACCGATATAGCTCATAACCTTACCTACAAATTGTACCAATACTATCTACCCCCATACCATATTTCATGAAGATCGGATTAACGGTTTGGAAGTTTTCATCAGACAAACATACATACATACGTACATACAAATGTCGATTCTTCCAACTTGACTCAGAGAACTCGCTTCGCTCGTTCAATTAATTAATTTGTATTTCCTGTCTGACATGTCTAAGTGCCTAGAATTGTGCCAAAAGATGAATAAATGAACTGAATTGAACTGAATCCTATGTGTTATCAAAGTGTAAGCATGATGCGCAGGGGCACATCTCATATTCATAATTATTATTATATTCGTATTATGATACTAGTCTACACACTAGGTACTACACTCGCGAGCAACTGAATCGACTCACACCTTCAAAATGTACAAAGTATTATTTTTCTTCAAATATAGGTTGAATAATGTACATCTAACATAATTTTTTGGAAGTTTAATCCTTAAGCTTCAAAATGATACCATTATTTCTAAAATCTACTCTGTACTTTTAAGATTAATCAGGTTTGTATGGAAACGCAACAAAAGTGAAGATAATTAAAGTAAATATTGGGCTGATTCAAATTTAAATAAAACAGAAAATGTATGTTTATTAATCAAAATTTATTATATCAGTAGTTTAATCTGTGGATAATGCTGTGGGTCATACCAACCTATTTTATTATTTTTAATAATAAATATAATATAATAAAATATAATACTAGGCATACATTTTTTTTTTTTTTTTTTTTTTTTTTTTTTGTTTAGTTATAATTTTTTTGTATATTTATCATGTAGCCTGAAATAAATTTATTACTATTACATAACACCCAACAGTCACATACATAGTCCTGATCCCACACTAGGATTTCCAGTGTCGTGTGTATCAGGAACTACGAGTACCATAGTACCACAACACCCAGACCCGGAACAAATATTTGCAGATCATACAAACATTTGCCCCGGAGCGGAAATCGAACCCGCAACCAATCGCATCTAGGCCGGTTACTCGCCCGCCACGCCACAGAGGTTGTCAACATAGTAAAGAACGTTTTTATCTTTCTCCACTGATTCCTAATTCCTTATTGCGTTGTAATACAGTACCTTTGTACGAAACAGTACGTCAGTTCTCATGTGACACTTAGCTCTGCAGTTTTGTTAGTTATACCAAAACTATAACTCAATTATGTAATTTAAATTAATTATTTTTTAGTTTTGTTAAACGGTAAGTCAACAAACAAACAGCCGAGTTTAGAGTAGTTACAATTAGATTTAATAATTAGTAATAATCATTTATTTATTGATCAGATTTCTACTATGACTAGACTATGCAGCATTTTCTGCCTAAATAGACTATTTTTTGGACGTTCCTTTGAATCTAGAATCAATCAAGGATCTAGTTATACTCCTACCTATATATGTTCCCTTTGTTTAATTAAGTTGATTATTCTGTTGTAGTTATTTTAGCTTTAGACTCCCCGTGGTCCCACCAGTGGGTCATAGCAGTGGTCCACGGGGAAAAACCCAATTTTTTTTAACACACAATAGTGTGTGTTATGAGCATTGTTGAAAAAAAAAAAATATTGAAATATAAATTATTTGAATGATTAATTAAACAAAACATGGTAAAAAGTTTATCAAGACATAAATTCCATGGCAGGGTTTTTGTTATAAAAGTAACCTAGTTTTATGATCATAGTTTTTTTTATCATACAGCTGTTGATATGTTCAACTGTAGTGTTCCGAGGATGAGGCGTGTGTTCAGTTCTGAGTTCTTTGGCTCATAGTTTACTTAAATAATTATCATTAGTTTTCAGTTTTTCGGTTTCTTCTTCTTTAGGTTTTTTTTATTATTATTCCTGTGTATCTTTATACACAGCTTATAAAGCTTATAACTTGAACTTGACTTGTTATAGCTTGAATATTTTTCTTGATTTTTTTTATTTTTTCTTTTTAATTCATGTTTACTACCTATGTAAGTGCAGGCAATACATGCACTTATGGTTTTTACTGCTGCTATAAGTGAAGACTTATAATTAGCCTTTTAATTCTAAATTTCCCTTTTTACTAAGTTTTTATGCGCTGTTTGTTTTCCCAAAAAAAAAAAAAAAAAATAGTTGTGACGGTGCTTTGGCGGTTCCAGCCTAAAAGCCATTTCGTGAGAAGCCTTATCATATCCTTCCATTGATGTCGTAAAGCGATTATGGAAATAAACAAGACATTAAGTAGCAGCATCCACCAGTACGGAACCGACACCACGATCACCAATCCGCTTGCCAAGTGTGGTTTTGACAACCTCTGTGGCGCGGCGGGTGAGTAGCCGGCTGAGATGCAAGAGGTTGCGGGTTCGATTCCCGCTGCGGGATAAATGTTTGTATGATCTGCAAATATTTGTTCCGGGACTGGGTGTTATGGTGTATGGTACTCGTACGTAGTTCCTGATACCCACGACACAGGGAATCCTAGTGTGGGATCATGACTACGTATGTGACTGTTGTTTGTTATGTATTACTTATGGCAGATCCCTCCATTGCATTTTTATGGGGGAGGCCTCGTCCATCATGAGACGTCTCCCGATTGCTGACATTGATGATGAGGTGAGGACCCATTGGTTTTTTAAAACATATTATTTTTTACAGGTCTAACTACATCTTTCTATCAGCAAGTTCTGGATGCAACTTCAAAATGAAAATCCGAAATCATTGTCTGATTTTGAGAATGAGTATAGTTTGGTGTAAGTATGAACATGTTTTTTTTCAATGTAGAAATTGTGTTGATCTGGATAGCATGACAACAGGTTAAAAAAGCAATGTTCTTTTCCAAAAATACCTACATTGCAATGTTTCATCCAAGCCTGTTCAGACTACTAGTCTAGATCACTAGATACCGTTCTTGACGCCCGAAGGGTAGACTAGGCACTCTCTGTTTCTCGCTTCAAAAGACGCTGGGACCACTATCCAAGATCGCCCCTCTACAGCGATACCTTTACGGCAGAAACGGCAGTGATCTAGAGTGGAGCCTTGGAGGAGTGTGCTAGAACCAAGTCTTGTGAAAGTGGATGCTTCGGGAAGAAGCCTCGGAAAGGCCTAGTTTTATGGAAGGCCAAGTTGGAAGAGCAGTCGATAATACCAGAGGCGGTATCGCTGTAAGGGGCGACCTTGGATAGTGATCCCATCGTCTTTTGAAGCGAGAAACAGAGAGTGCCTAGTCTACCCTTCGGACATCGAGAACGGTATCTACTCTGATCGTCGAGTGCCCCTCTTTGCTTGGGACAGCGCCCTCCTACCTCCAGAATATAAGTTGTACAGCCGTATTCATGTCACACACGGTGATGTGACACTGGTGGTTCGAACCCATTTTGGCATTGCGGCCAGGACATCGATTGGTGCATCCTGGTGAATCCATAGGTGGATAAATAAATAGTTGGTAGAACTATGAACGTGACACTTAGGCCCTTATTAGATAAATACTTAAGTTACTTTTTGTTTTTCAGCCGTGATACTATTAGCTCTGCCCACCGTCAGTGCTGAATGCAATCAAACTTACGACCCCTTAACTTGTGAATATAACATGTTTTGTGCAAACACATTTCAAAGTTTGAATTCTTGGGATTCTTACATTCGACAAAATGGTTATCAATCACATTCAGCAGATTGTAGTGCTAATTCATTGAATAATGGATATGTTATAGATCCCATTCATTTAAATTGCAAAGACTTTAATTATAACGACGGAGTATTATTCATTCCCAAACATGCATCAGTCAACCTAGATACTGATGAAGTATTAAACGTTGTAATTTCATTAGATCTGAGTAGCAACACATTTTCAGAATTTCCTACTTTAAGGAGAATGGTGAACCTCGTCACATTAAACTTGTCTCAAAACTCATTAAATACCGCAAAACTATCTAACATGAAAGAATTACCTTCCCTCAAAGAAATAGACTTATCCCACAACACTATAAGATATATACAGAAACTTGACTATGAATATCCATTAGGAAAACTTGAAAATATTAACTTGTCTGACAACTATCTGGAGGAAATTCCAGATGCTATTTTTGAATCATTCAGTAATCTTACAAACTTGGATATATCATATAATATTATTAACACATTAAGTCCATTAACTTTTGAAGGTATAAAAAAACTAGCTTATTTAAACATTTCTCACAACAAGTTATCAGATATTAATGCATCTCTGTTTAGGTTTAGTGAACTCTTAACACTAGACTTGAGCAGTAATAAACTTAAGAACATTAATGCAAACGATTTTAATTCTTTGACAAAGTTAACGAGTCTTAATTTAAAATCCAACATAATTGTAAGTATTGATAAAAATACGCTTCTGAATTTATGTATTTTAAACAGCTTGGACATAAGTGACAATGAATTAGAAATATTAGATAAAGATACATTCAAAACTATTGCCGATCTAAAAAATATAATGATTTCAAAAAATAAATTTAAGAATCTACCCAAATCTCTCTTTAAAGGTAAAAGTATTGAATTATTTTCAATTTTCGAGAACAATTTGGAAGGCTCTATTGAAAGAGGTACGTTTGATGGGCTACAGTTGGTTACCGAGTTGGATTTGAGTAATCAACGTCTGGATTCAATAGAAGATAATGCCTTTTATGGCCTCGGTCAACTTGTAGTACTATTACTTCAAAACAATGACATTAAAACCCTTTCTTCAAAATGTTTTAACATGTTGACATATTTAAAGCAATTAGATTTATCTTACAACAAAATAATAAATATTGAATTTGAAAAAGATAATTTGGGTAATTTGGAGTCCCTTTCAATTAGAAACAACTATTTGACTGTCATTAAACATGAACACTTCCAGGGTTTAGATTCTTTGCAGGTTTTGGATCTTTCTGATAATAAAATAACACGGTTAGAATCAAATTCTTTCAAATCACTGAAAAATTTAATAAGTTTTGAGATATCTAACAACCCGCTGAACGGAAACCTAGAAGAAAATACATTTGAAGGTTTGAATTCTTTGCCCAGTTTAGACATATCGTGCACTTTATTGACTACTATACAAAACGGATCATTTAACGGAATGGCCCAATTAATAAACTTAAACATTTCTCGCAGTCAAATAAAAACGCTTCAGTTTAATTCTTTTATTCATACGGGTGCCATGGAAACTTTAGACTTATCTCATAATAAAATTACAGAGTTTAACATAAATAATACTCAAATTTCCAACCTTAACATTTTATACTTAAATAATAATAATATAAAATCACTAGATTCCCAAAACTTTAGTCAAATGTTACATTTAACAAAAATAATCATATCCTACAATAATTTAGAACAAATAGAAACTCATGCGTTTAAATATCAAAAAGATTTAAGGGTGTTAGATGTATCATACAACCCAAATTTGATGTTCAATATATCTCTTATAAATAATACAAACAATTTAGATGGACTACATTTATCGGGAATTAAAACTGGTATGACTTTCGGAGACATAGAAAATGTTCCGCTATCACATATTACCATTTCAAATTCCAGTATTGCAGATGTCAAAGAGCTAAAGCTAAATGGGTTGAAACATTTATATTACTTGGAATTAAGTCATAATAAAATATCTAAAGTAGATTTTGATTGTTTTTCTAATATAAGTACTTTGAGAACACTTGATTTGAGCTATAACAAAATTACTTACATCCAACCCGGTGCACTCAAAGACAATACCATGCTACACTCACTGAATATATCTCATAACTATCTGACATCCATAACTTATGGAATATTTCGTGGTCTTATTTACCTACAAACATTAGACATATCTTACAACAATATTGATAATTTACAAAATGAAAGATTCTACGAAGTGAGAAGCTTGACAATTTTGATAGCAGATCATAATAGAATTGAAACTATTAATGCTGAGGAGTTTTTGGGAACAAGCCTTTCAAAACTCAGTATCGGTGACAATCCGATACCGTGCAATCTGTTAGTTAGTTTTCAGCAAAAAAGCTTACCGTTTCAAATAACCGCCATAAAACTTGATGAAAACAATGGTGAGAATGTAGAAGGCATAACTTGCAACAAATACAAAGATATAATACCAAATATCACTCCAGGTACAATACCTCTTGCAGCAGACAATGATAACATTAGACCAATATTAATAAATATCCGAGACATCCTCCTTCATAAGCTTAACAGCAACGATCATGAGATCACGAAAAGTAAATATGAAGAATATATAGCGAATATAACAAGTCAAACAGCTAAAAATAATAATAATATTCAAAATCAACTTCTGTATTTGACTAATTTGACATCAAAGATTGCCAATAATAATGGAACTAATATATTACTAGAAAGGATATTAAAAGTGATGACGATGAGTTCTCTTAAACGGCCGACTACTCCTGCACCGATAACTAAGAACAATGCAACGTACGACAATTTAGTTAACTACATAAATAAATTGAAACAGCAGCTTGAAGATACTATAGCTTTTGAGAAAAACAACATTTTGAATGAGGTAGAAACCAAATTGTCCGCTGTTAGCTCCAGAGACTCTATGACTGAAGCAGTTCACGAAAAACTTAGTGCAGAGGCGGACTCACTTGAGCCTAAACCCATATTTACTGAGACTTGTGTTGGTCTTATTTTGCTTATTTTAGTTTGTTTGGTTTTTTATAAATTCTATAAGTCAGGTATGTTTATGAGAAAACGGTTATCTGTTAGCACAAGAGAGTTGCCGGATGCAATGGATTCGGTATTGTAAGCTTTACGGTTCGCGTACACGAACTTCGGCCGATGACGGGGCCGAAGTTTTCTCGGATGACGACGGCCGAACACGGACGATCGAATCAAACACTTAAACGAATGAGAGCGCGTACACAAACACGACCACATCGTCCGATGACGCCCGACAATTACAACAAATGAAAATGTCGACGGTGTACATTGCAATGTAAGCACATTAGACGTCAGAGTTACTCGTCCGGGTAGTTCTGTCCGTCATCGGCCGACAAAATGGGTTTTGGTGTACTCTTACCGATAAGTAAGTTGTGTATAAAGACTATTCTGATTTCAACAACGATTCATATTGTGTAGGTTCATATGTTGTGTACTTTAACCGTATTATGTAAGATTAACATAGTAACATATTATTATAGTTTAACATAGTATTCGTGTGACGTTAATATTAAATGTGTGGCCACCTGTAAAAATGGTTTTTCTTCAAACATACCATCAAAATCAAACCCAATAGAAATCTACTCATCCGTTCAATAGTTTCAAAGCTATATTATATTTTTCACACCACCTGCTCGACAATGCCCTATTACAAATCATGCAACCTCAACGTAAAGTAAAACATTGTCTCTCTAGGGATATAAAGTTGTATGAAACTCCCTAGGGATTAAAGTGATTTGAATTTGGAACGTCAAATTCGTGTGGAGACTCGTGGAAAACTCTTAGTAAAAAAATGCCCATATGGCATTGTAAAGAGGTTTGTTCGAAAATCGAACTGGCCACCATAAGCAGAACTCAAATAAAAAGAAAAAGGTGCGTTTACAAAAAATGTGAAACAAAAGATTCTTTACACGCTGTGCGCGTGTTTGGTGCTGTGATTTTCAGTAAAATTGCAATATTCATGTTGATAAAAAATTTCAAACGATAGTGATTCTACTCCAAAGTTTATCAAAACAGACGCTTTAGAGATTATTGATAATTTACTACTGCAAAAATCAGAAAAAGCCCTGGCTTTTTATTGTCTCGCAGAAAGTGTGAAAAGTAGAGTACGCTCCTCTGGAATAAAGCCTGTCTTCGTCTTGGGCAGCTTGAACCCCTCGCTTCACTCAGGACTCTATATAACTCCCTCGCTACACTCGGGAGTCAACTTTAGAGCCCTCGTTACGCTCAGGGTTCAATATGCCGCCCGCGACATAAGACACTACTTTATTCCCTTAGTGCATAATCTACTATTATAGATTTTCTATAAACAACTGTTGAGAAATAAAGGTTCTCGAGTGGCGACCACAAACCAGACGACGGGGTAGAGGAAGGCACTCCACTAGATAAACTAAATACATTCACAGACGTAAGACGTCATAGGAAGTTGGTGGATGGAGGCAACTCAAAACCAGTTCGTTATGGCATTCTAAGGGGATGCCTATATCCAGCAGTGGACTCCTACAGTCTGATGATAATGGGTCAGTACAAAATTGGTTTAGTCCTATCTCACCTAGGATGAGCGGTGAGATGTCGATATTTTCCATGCATCAGACTATTGACATAAAAAAAAAGTCAAGGTGTGTTTGTTGCCCGTTGGCTAATGTTGGAAAAATTATCCTGATATCTATAAATAAAATATTTATTTATTTTTATTTATTTATTAAAAAACTATTATAACACCTTAACAGAGTAGGACCTAAAGCGATGTTATATGCACATGATTATATAAAATAAAAACAAAGAACCAAGCTTAAAAATAAGTAGGCACCTACTGGGGAATGCCTATAATATTACTAATAGGCACCACAACTATTCAACTTTCTCCAAAACAAGCTGCGCTATCTCCATGAGTTTTGGCAGACTGTGATGAAAAATCTCAACATTGTTCTCCGAAAGAACATTAACTAAACGCATACTGTGGTTATGACTATCCTACATCCTACTAATATTATAAACGCGAAAGTTTGTG
This sequence comes from Epirrita christyi, assembly GCA_951392215.1. Classification (NCBI taxonomy): domain Eukaryota; kingdom Metazoa; phylum Arthropoda; class Insecta; order Lepidoptera; family Geometridae; genus Epirrita; species Epirrita christyi. The sequence continues at coordinate 2,730,520 of OX595851.1, forward strand.
AGTATGGATGTTTGTTACTCTTTCACGTAAAAACTACTGAATGGATTTGAGTGAAATTTGGAATGGAGATACTTTACGCCCTGGATTAACACATAGGCTACTTTTCATCATCATCATCATCATCATCAATTTTCATCATTATTCACGCGGGTGAAACCGCAGGGCGCAACTAGTTGTCTATAGTTACATGGTTGATAACGTACGTAATGTGACGTGTACTATGTTAGTTTGATACTATTCTGTTAGTAAATGGTAAATACCAAATACCTCTCCTTCATCAGCTGGTAGACATCTACTGCTGGATGAGGCCTCCTCCATAGCACGCGTAGCGTACAACCCGTAGCATGCAATGGGGGATTTGCCATAATCACCACGCTTGGCAGGCGGATTAGTGATCGCAGTACTTTATTTTATATAATTATAATTCGTCGCTTCATTCTTCAGTTATAAAACATGGTAGTATTATTTTATGCTACTGGCAACTTCGCACATTTAAAAAGAAAAATAAAATAAAGTCCGGTTTGACATTTCCTTCCTGCGGTGTGGCCTGTGACAGCTCGTCATTCTTATTTTGTGCGCGGCAACAAGCACACACTTTAACTGCAAAGCAAAAGTTGGAAAAAATGCCGAAACGTAACGCCGAAGAAAAGTTAGAATATTATTCAAAAAAGATCGAAAAACTTCGTAAGCAAAATACTGCTAAAAGGCGTCGCGTGATTGTGTATTCGTCATCATCTGATTCCGATGAAAACCCAGGTAAGTCTTTGCAATCCTAATACCTAAGTGAAGTGATTAATGTCTCATGCCAATTAAAATATCAGCATCTGTAAGCTTCCCTGGAGGATTAACTGTGGGTTATCACGATGGGTTAGCATGATGCTTAAAAATTGCCTGGAGGTTCGACTGCGGGTCAACACGAAGGTTTTAATTCTTACGAAAAGGCAAACCGTTTTATTTTCTTGAGAAATTAATTTCGAAAATATTTTATTTTCAACTACCCTCAAAAATTTTTTTCTCGTTGTTCAGATAACGGAACGCAATTGACAGAAGAATGCAACCAGATCGATGGTGGAACACCACCTGTGCCGGCTCCCCTCACGATATCAGACGAGGCCTCAGCGCCCCCGCAAGAGGCTACTGAACCAGTACCTGAACTTGATCCGGAGTTATTACAGGCTTTGGGTGATGCTTCAGATGACCTTCCAGTTTATGGCCCTGATATTCACGACAAGCTGGCCCAACTTTGGCTACCAATCCTCAAAAAAGGGATGCAGAAGGAAGTAAAAGAACAGCTTTTAAAAAACTATTCTATTCCCAGTAATTGCAAACTGCTGAAAGCACCCACATTAAACGCGGAAATATCCGCTGCCGTCTCTGATATAGTGAGGAACAGAGATAAGAAGATGCAGACCAAACAAGACCAGCTGGGTCTAGGCATATCAGCAATCAACAAAGCAATGAGTCTGCTTTTGACCAGCGATGATAAGATACAAGCCGTAAAAATATTATCTGACGGCTGCCGCATACTAACGGACATCCACTATACTGAATCTCAAGTGAGAACGAAGCTCATCACTCCAGGATTAGAGAAGGCGTTTCTTACATTAATACAGGACCAAGAAAGAGATGAAACTCTCTTTGGTAGTAAATTGCCTGAAAAAATTAAGGCATCAAAGGCGATTGAAAAACAAGGGTTGCAGATCAAAAAGACTCCTAATCCGAAGCCTTCTTCTTCGGGTACTCAGTCGTCAGTTGGCCGTTTTCATAACCAGGGAAACTGGTCGGGGCCCCCTCGTTACCCGCCATCGAGAAGGGGGGGGCGGTCAGCATACAGGGCGACAACGCAACAACCGTATCGTCGAGCGCAACCAGCGACGTCGGGGCAGTCCACGCGGCCTTCGACGAACACGTCGACCTACAACAAACATGCCCCTACGAAACAGTAACGCAGGTACATGCTGGCAGATTACAATTTTATTATAATTGCTGGATTGGTATAACTTATAATAAAGTTATTTTGGATCTGATTCATAACGGTTATAGGATACCTTTTAATCGTAAGGTCGAACAAAGTTGTCATTATAATAATAATAATTCTCTTTCAATCAAAGAAAAGAATGAAATGAGGTTAGCTATACAGAACCTAACAGACTTAGGTGCCATTTCAGTATGTAAACCTCAAAAAGATCAATTTGTATCAAATATTTTTTTAGCACCAAAACCTAATGGGGGTCACAGATTCATACTAAACCTTAAGCAGTTAAATAAATTCGTTTCTAATGCCCATTTCAAAATGGAAGACCATAGAACGGCATCGAAAATGATACCTAACCATGGATTCATGGCGACCATCGATCTTAAAGAGTCGTACTTACTTGTTCCTGTAGCTAAGTCTGATCGTAAGTATTTAAGATTTCAATTTAACAAAACTACATATCAGTTTAGTGCCATGCCATATGGGCTTTGTTCGGCTCCTCGAACTTTCACAAAGATAATGAAAGAAGTTGTAGGCTATATGAGACATCGCGGATTTAAATCTGTAATATATCTCGACGATTGGCTCTGTCTAGGTGACAGTTTCGAGGAGTGCCAAAGAAATGTTACTGAAACTCTTAAGTTACTTAACTGCTTAGGCTTTGTGGTCAATTTCGATAAAAGTTGCTTATACCCTCAACAATGTTGCAAGTTTTTAGGATTTATTTACAACTCTGTCGATATGTCAATCTCACTGCCATTAGATAAGCGGCACAAAATACTACAATTGGTACAGAATTTTTCGCGATTAAAAGTTTGTACTATTAGGGAATTAGCCCACTTGCTAGGGGTCCTTACTTCAGCTTGCCCAGCTGTAAAGTACGGTTGGCTCTACACTAAAGAGTTAGAGAGACAAAAATATTTAGCTCTTACAAAACATCAGTCTTATGAAGCTAAATTCAAACCTCCTGCTTCTATACTACCAGATTTGAAATGGTGGTTAGTAAATATTAATTCCACAAAATTCCCTCTGGAAACCCCTCATTTTGTCCTAGAAATTTTTACTGATGCGTCTAGAACAGGATGGGGCGCATACTGTAATAACAAGCGCGTAAACGGTGGATGGAAAGATAGTGAACAAGATTTCCATATCAACTATTTAGAGTTACTTGCTGTTTTTCTCGGTTTAAAATGTTTTGCTCGCGAACATGATAATTGTAGTATTTTGTTGCGGGTTGATAATACAACTGCTTTAAGTTACATCAATAGGATGGGAGGGATCCAATTCCCTCACCTTACAGACCTGACAAGAACCATTTGGCAATGGTGCGAAAAGCGAAATATCTGGCTGTTCGCTTCATATATTAATACAAAAGACAATGTAGAAGCAGATCAGGAGTCTAGAAAAGTTAACCCTGATATTGAATGGTATCTTTCTGTCTCGGAATACCAGACAGTAGTAACAGCTTTTGGCGAACCAGAAATAGATCTTTTCGCTTCTCGCACCAACGCCAAATGTGAAACCTACGTTTCGTGGAGGCCAGATCCAGATGCTGTAACAGTTGACGCATTTACTATAAGCTGGAATAAGATGTACTTCTATGCTTTTCCGCCGTTTACACTGGTCTTGAAATGCATAAAGAAAATTATTATGGATGAGGCTGAAGGTATCCTAATATTTCCTAATTGGCCGTCTCAGCCCTGGTTCCCCCTGCTTAAAAGTCTGATTCGGTCGGATATTATATATTTTACCTCGAATTCTTTGTCCTATTCCAGGACTCCTCCATCGCCGAGACCGTTTACCCTGGCTGCAGCAGTGCTCTCCGGGCTGCCTTTGAAGCAAGAGGATCACCAAGCCTTTCACTCGACCTATTAATGGCTTCGCTTTCCAAAAACACTCTGCTTCAGTACAATGGGACCTATAAACTGTGGTGGCAGTTCTGTTGTATTCGTAATCAAAATCCTTATGAATGTTCACTTTCAAACATAATGTTATTCCTTACTGAACAATTTAACAATGGGGCTGCTTACGGATCTTTGAACAGTCATCGTTCAGCTCTTTCTTTACTGCTAGGAAGTAACATAACCTCTGATGACCAGGTTAAACGCCTCCTGAAAGGGGTTTACAAGCTAAGACCAGCTTTGCCGAAATATACGTCTACCTGGGATCCTCAGGTAGTTTTAAACTATGTCGCGGATTGGATACCCAATAGAAACCTACCTTTAGAAAAAATCACGAAAAAGTTGGTTGTTCTTTTGGCATTAAGCACTGGACATAGAGTGCAAACACTCTCCCTGATAAAATTAGAAAATATTTTAATTAATTCCACTGGCGTAAAGATAGGTATTTCTGATGTGATCAAAACATCTGGTGTCGGTCGTGAACAACCAGTACTAATTTTACCTTATTTTCATGAAAATAGAGCAATATGTCCCGCTACTATAGTTGAAGACTACATACATGTCACAAAAAATATCAGATCTGAGACGAGTCACATGATATTAACCTACAAGCGACCACATAAGCCAGCAACTGCTCAGTCCATCAGTAGATGGATAAAGCAGGTGCTGGGTGCGAGCGGCGTGGACGTGTCAACGTTCAGCGCGCACAGCACGCGGCACGCTTCCACGTCCGCGGCGCGCGCATCTGGTCTCTCGATGGATACGATTAGGAAAGCGGCTGGTTGGACTAGTACGTCCCAGTCGTTTGCAAAATTTTACCATCGACCAATAGTAGTCGAGGGTAACTTTGCAAGGTCGGTATTATTACCTAATCATTCAGTGATTGATTGTGATTAGTAACATAAATTAGTAAATTATGTGAAATAGGTATTCATAGTATTTAATAATGATTATAATTAGAATTGTTTCGTTTTTGAGTTTGTTACTAAGATACTTATGATTAAGTTAAAAAATCTGTAAGTAATAAATTATTCAAATTCAAATTTCCCTTCTTTTACTTTTACAAAATTTTCATCTCTAAACATCTACCATGTTTTATAACTGAAGAATGAAGCGACGAATTATAATATATGATCAAACGAACTTGCAAAGTGAAGTTCGATCGATATTATATGAGTACGCTTCATTCGAAGTTATATACACCCTCCCACCCACTACCCAAAGAAAAATTTTGTGGTTCTTCTCTAAAATGAATGACGAGCTGTCACAGGCCACACCGCAGGAAGGAAATGTCAAACCGGACTTTATTTTATTTTTCTTTTTAAATGTGCGAAGTTGCCAGTAGCATAAAATAATACTACCATGTTTTATAACTTCGAATGAAGCGTACTCATATAATATCGATCGAACTTCACTTTGCAAGTTCGTTTGATCATATAATATAAGTGAGACTTAAGAGTGCACTCCGAAAATATAATATGCATGAATTGCCTTTTAGACGCAAATACTAACGGAATAAGATTGAATATCGCACAGAAATAAAGTCTCAAATCTTATTTAATGTATTATGAGAATACTAATTAGTCTAGGTAAATATTGGTTTGGTCACCTATAATAAACTATATTTTCCTTCGGTGAGTATTTATTTTGGATATGTGACTGAAATTGTTTTCCTAGAAATTTCAAAAAATCTAGTTTAAAGGCATAACTTTCAAAAAATAAAGTATCCAGTAAATTTCTGCCAATTGTGTTTCTGGCTTGATATAGAAAAAAGTTTGAATAATCACTTATTTCAGTTATTGTATTGATGTGATATCTGGTTTACTCACAATAACTAGGCAAATCAGCATTATATTTTCGGAGCGCACCCTTAAACAAAATGCTATTTGTTTTCCGGAAAGAAACGGCATATTCAAATTCCGAGTAAGCAGGTAGGTAGGTAAGTGTGTAGGTAAGTATCCGATTAGTCGACAAAGCAGTACTATTATGGGTTGTAGGCAGAGATGCTGAGGTCAGCCGCCATTTGTATTCGATATTCAACGTAATTCAGCATTTTTATATTATTCGTCCAATAGTGAATAAAAAAATGGCGTGCAATGAAATAGGGTCACTCCGAATAACCATAATACCTCCCAAACTATGCAAGATAATAAAATAAAATCATAAATCTAAAAATATGCCATCGAAGAATCGGTTTTTATAAAATAACAACACAACAGTCACATACATAGTATAGTATCAGGAACTACGAGCTGCTACTACTACCATGGTACCACAACACCCAGACCCGGAAAAAATATAATTGCAGATTATACAAACATTTAACCCGCAGCGGGAATCGAACCAACACCTTTTGCGTCCCAGCTGGCTAATGCGCCATGGAGGTAGTTTAATATAGCTTATTAAATTCTCTTTCACATACAATTTATTTCAGCGAGCTTTCTTGTATAGTTTAGGAGATATCTTGGCTCTTCCAAAATACCTCTTTTCATTGCACGCAAGTGTAGTATAACTATGGCAATAATAAGACTGTATGATGTATTTATGTAAAAAACTACTGTTTTAGAAAGAATCATACTACGATCATACACTACAGTTTTTTAATGAACATTCAAAGTAAATGTAAGTTTTATGATACAGAAAAACTTAATTCTTTTGCATGATTGGGGTTGCGTTATTTTAATAAATCAGGCATGCCTCGAAAACAAGTCTTTTTTAATAAACAGAGCTTGCTGGAGGAACATAATTTCGGTAGGATAGTGATATCGGTAGAAATTAACAAAAAACGGTAGGTTGATGACAATCTAAGTAGTTGTAGGCATATTATTTGGAATAGGCGCAGTGTAGGACGCAGGACGGCTCCCACTTGATGTACCGATGCATTGCATCATACATCGTGCTTACTTTGGCGCTGGTTCAGCAGTGGAAATCTTCCGACTGATGTGATGATGATGGTATAGAACCTCAGTTCCTCATGGATTTCATCATCAAAACTGGATTTTGATAAAAATGGGACCAATCCGGAATGGAATATCCATTATAATAAAAATAATTTTCCAAATCGGTTTATAAATGAAATGGTTATGAGGTAACAAACAAAAAAAAATACAACCGTATTGAGAACCTCCTTTTTTTTGAAGTCGGTTAAAAATTCAACACAAAATGCATTTTTCCTATAATTCTGGCCCTCTGAAATTTCTTAAACTTTCTGGCCCCCAATTAAGAAAGTTAGACCACTGGATAGATGTCACAAAGTGTTATGGTTTTTTTACGGGGACTGTGGTTGTTGATTCGCATATCAAAGGCTATAGGCCTATAGTTAATTAAGAACAGGCGTCAGTGACTGTTCGATTTAGCCGGCAAGTCACTGCGAAAATTACTTTTGGCTGACGTCATTATAAGCTCCCACCACCTTTGGGATAGGCCTGCGTCACTAAAACAACGGTGCGATCTATACCACCCCGACCTTTGAGTCGAGGTTCTTGGACTGACTTGATGATGCCGCGAGGTTTCCTCTGTACTTTTGACTACCTAAGGTTTTTAAGTGCTCATTTTCCATGTATCAGCTTCTCTCTGTTCTTGAGGCACTACCATGGCGCTTTCCACCTAGTAGTTATAAGAAGGATCATTAAATTAAGTCAAGCCGTGTTTGTTGCCCCGATTCTTCTGGTCGCGTTAGAACAGAAACTAATTTTAGTTTATAAGACGATTCAAAAACATCCTTGTGGTTTAAATGAAAGAAAGAGAGAAAGAAAGAAAAAGCATTTATTTGTGCCAAAAGACACGGGAAGAAGACACACATACAAACAGAGATTAACAAAGATTATTAAAACTACACAGAAGACAAGCATTGCATTAATAAAAATAGTGTGCCTATCAGTAAATGAATAATACACTCTTTGATTTTAACTTGACTTTGACTTACACGGTTTTTGAGCCCATGGTTTGATTATACGAGCGCTGAAGGCCACTGACTCCAAACTAACCATAAAAGTACTGTGTACGTGTATAATACTCAAGTGGTCAGAGCGTTTCAGGATTTAAACTTGTGGCGGGAACGATATCAATTTATTCCTCTGTTGGCCTTACATTGGTACTGTTTCTTAGTTGCCTTTGTGTTCAAGTTCTTTAATGTGGCGACAGATGTCGCCAAAACTTAGATTAGGTAGATAAGTAGGTGGCTTGGTTGCAGGCATTCTTTCCAAACTGATGTGCCTTCCAGCAGCGTACCTATACCTCTAGTTTTTTAAATATGAGCTGTCATGTGATGACTTTAAGTTTCAAAGTTGCTCTTGTCTGTGCTTCAAACACAGGCAATGTACCTACTTATTTGTATCTGTCATTATCAATGTTCGTTCCATTTACGATCCCTTAGGCAGGGCCTTAGAATAAGGACTGAAGCTACGGCAGGGCTGCCATGTGGTGAGGGGTGAGGGGGCTGTCAGAGGTGAATACGTGTTACTCGTTCAAAGGTTCCATTATAACTAATATACTTAATGCTACACATACATAATGCACCCACTACAACTTTGTTATTTCCTATAAAAAACATGTCATCATTATGGTGTCTGGGGGGGTTAGTACGGATTTTGATAGTTTTCGAAACTATATTATGAAGTTTCGTTTCCTTCCATACATTTACTTGCAGCGCCCCTAGCAAAAACGAGAAGAAAACTAAGGACGCTGTCAGTAAATGTATGGAACGAAATGAAACTTCCTATAGTTTTCGAAAACTATCAAAACCCGTACTAAGCCCCCTGATCTTTGATCAATCAAATTTGACAATGTACAATAACACAATAATGTAAATACATTGCACGCTGGGTGTTATGGTACCATGGTACTCGTAGTTCCTAATACTCACGACACAGGGAATCCTAGTGTGGGATCAAGATTGCGTACGAGTGACTGTTGGGTGTTATGTTATGTTAAATGTTTAAAATAATGTAAATGTGTACAAAAGATTACATAATATTTTAATATACGAATAAAACTGCATGACACCCGATATTTTTGATATGAAATAAATCATAATGAATCACTATATTAATTAATTAATAATTAATCTAAAAAGCTAATTCTGATTCATAGTGAAACACGCTTGGAGGTTAATACCTACTAGATATTACTTCATCTGTTTCCGAGGGGTGGTGCTGGAGGGAGGGAGGGGGAGGCTATTTACTGAAAACTGTAATTCATCACTGATATTAAACGCCGCATTGTTTTATCAACGAATTTAGAAATTATCTATTGTTTGGTTTGTTTTCGTTGTGGCCTGGCTAAATATGGCCCGAACTCTTGATGTTTTCGAAATGGCCGTTGTTTAAGACCTTGTATCGATGTGGTTGGAAGGAAAAATTTAATTAGAAATCGTGGCCCATTTGGAGAACTTCTTAGCTTAAAATTGTTGCTGACAGGAGTGCAATAATGGGTTTTTCTACTAAAATAAATAGTATGCGTGTTCATAACGGAAAAAAAACACATACATGTGTTTGGCTGAGACGCAAGAGGTGCAGGTTCAATTCCCGCTGTTTGACAAATGTTTGCATGATCGGCCAAATATATGTTTCGGGTCTGGGTAACATGGTACTCATAATTCCTGATACCCACGACACAGGGAATCCTTGTGTGGGATCGACTATCATGGATGTGACTATTGGGTGTTATTTATTTTATTTTATTCGGAAAACAAACATGAAAAAACGTATGTATATAAACCACAGATTAAACAACTAATTGCCATTAACATGTTTTCGCATATAAGAATACTAAGTAATTATGTTATGTAATTGTTATATAAAACCAAAATTTCGAAGGAATTTATGACGGAGTCCAACCTTATGGTTCTATATACTTCGATCACAAGACCTTTTAAGGGCCACTGGGTCCTCAAGTTGCTCACTGACTTAAAGCAAGGACAAGAAAAAAACAGTAAGACAACGGAAGAGAACCTAAGTATTACATTTTCTCGCACTAGGCTTTTATTTGTCAATTTATAGTCCAAATGCTTAAAATAAAACAGCTCTTAATTCAACCTGGCAACCCTTTTAGCTCCCTCTCAACAAACAACCCTTTTGTTAAGGTGGGTAGATTAAAATTATCAACATGTTTGCCACCCAGCTTTCGTGGTATTATTTGCATTATCGCTGCAAAAATATTATCCTTTCATAAAAGCCTTATCCTTGAGGCTTTAGGGTTAAAATTGCTTTAATGGATTCATATAGATATTTTTAGCGTTGGCAGAATTTTTTATGTTTCATAAATGATCTGTTATAAGTTGGTAAGGTAGGATATTGTATAAACGTACCAAATTGGTTTAAATAAACAAATTTGATGTGTTTTGGATAATGTTTTGCCAGTAGGTATTTATTTGGGATTAAAATTGTAGGTACTAAACTAACTCATTTTCTAAAAATTACAATTAAAATCAAAAAGTATTTTATTTATTGAAATCGTTTATAAACTAAAATAACTTCTGTTCCAACGCGACAAAGCCCAATGAAGAACCAGTGTTTCCCATGGAGAACACTTATACTATATACATAAATTAGAGGTTTTAGCCTCATTAAGACAAGCTAGATATATTAATAGTCAGAAGCTCCTTCCAGTACTCTGACTGGTCTAATATTTCGTAACATTGAAAGATGTGAAAATATTGCTCCTAAACATATAGGTACACCAGCTTTTAGCCTCCTGATAGCCTTTGCTGAGGCCTCCCTCACAGAATACAATAGGGGGATTTGCCCTTTTCACCACGCTTATCACGTATGTATTGGTATTGCAGTATTAGAAAACAATTTGTTAGACACCACATTAAACATTAAAACATTAAAATAATCATATTATTATACGTAAGGAAGTACAATGGGCGGTATATCATTAGTATATGTTGATTACTCAATTGATTACTCTGTAATCCGTTAGTCGGCTATTACGACATCCATGGGAGTTGACGGAGGGTCTTCTTAGGCAAGATACGCCACAGCAATACATAGGTACTATATTTTAAGTCTTATTACCATGGTTACCTACACAATGTACCTATAACCAAACAATTTCTAAGCAGCGAAAGTTGTTGGAATCGTCGCAAGTTCACACGCCATGTGGTCGGAAGTTTGTTCTTCGGGGCGTCTTCAGTCTACAATTCTGGGAACTTCCGCTGGATTACCGGAAGGTGTCTATTATGAAGACTGTTACAAGTTTCAGTTACACGTTCTGAGACTTGTAATAGTCCTCAAAAACAATCACACTGATAAACATACCTCAATCACACTAAAATAACTTTCGTGAATTATTAATGAATACTGGGAAATTTCTGAAACCCTGATGAAGACGCTCGATTAGGGGCGAAACCTGTTGGTGCTTCCACCAACCTGAGAGTGAGAGAGGCTGTTGAACCTCTCGAACTTTCATCTTCAGACCCTGGCTGTCACGTATTGCCAGCCATCTCACCTCTTGCACCTCTTCGAACGGTAGCAGTAGAATTAGGGTCGTGTTTGATCTCTTTTGTGAGACGATTTATAAGTAGGTACCTACATATCGACCGAGTTCTGTCATAATTATCATCATTGCCAGCCGGAATAAATCCAATGCATAGGAGGGCAAAAAACACAAAAAAGTGTTACACCTTTTTACTCATTACTGCCGTAATGTTGCTAGCCTTTCCATCTTCTATAGGTTGCATTTTGGAGAATGTGCCCAGGAATTACATGATCTGATCCCACCATCTCCTTTTCACCATAGGACAAGCAGGCGCACAGCTCATTACCATCCTTACCTCATTAATATACCTTCTATTCGTACTAAGCGTTTCGGTTCCACCTTTATAATGCGAACTGCTAAGGAGTGGAACTCGCTGCCGTCGTCTGTCTTTCCTGAAAACTATCATTTGGGTCTTTTCAAGGCAAGAGTGAGTAGGTGCCTTCTAGACCTTCGTGCTCCATCGTCGGCCGCATCATCACTTACCAACAGGTGAGATTGCGGTCAAACGAGGGTCTATTATAAGTAAAAAAAAAAAAAAAACTTCACTTATCAGTTTCTAACGCGGACGAAGTCACGGGTTTCTGCTAGTTTGCTATATAGGGGGTTTTGAGGGTGAAAAATCGATCTAGCTAAGTCTCATCTCTGGGAAAATGTGTTTTTCCGAATTTTTCAAGCAAAGATTTCATTTGATTTTATTTATTTATTTTTTCAAATCAAAATCAAATCAAATAAAAAAAATACATTGAAATCACAAGAATAATTTTATCTAGGCGTGACTTTTCTCGAAAGACAAGTCAGAACCTGTGTAGTGACGTATATTTTCCCTTTATAAAATGATTAGGAAATTAATTATCGAGCGTTATCACTATGTAGACTAGTTTTTTCGCTAATAATGGCCCAACAACAACACTTGTACCGTTGTAATAATAACAACGGGTTACAAAGCCCCAAGAAAACAGGTCAAGTGCCGCTTAATAATTTATTCGCCCTGCTTATTACTCGCTGAATACTTTATGAACTGTTCTTGTGGATTAGCGTTCTGATCTGGGACGAGACGATTATAAAATAATATTAAGAGTTGTGAGATAGATGATGATGTCCAAGTTGTTTTAAGGCAAGAGGCCGTAGACAAAGTAACATTTTGATTAAGTCAAGAGGCCGTAGACAAAGTAACATTCTGCTTAATTAAAGAGGCCGTAGACAAAGTAACATTCTGCTTGAGTCAAGAGGCCGTAGACAAAGTAACATTCTGCTTGAGTCAAGAGGCCGTAGACAAAGTAACATTCTGCTTAAGTCAAGAGGCCGTAGACAAAGTAACATTCAATAATAGCGATGACACTCGTAGAAAAGTCCAAAATGTATGAGATTGACGTATAGCTATCGATATATATATATATGTTGAAAATTGCATGTTTGGCGATGAAACTATTTTGCACTTCAGACTGTATTCATGACGCAAAAGGTACAGGTTCGATTCCCGCTGCGGGACAAATGTTTGCATGATCTGTAAATATTTTTTCCGGGTCTGGATGTTTTGGTACAATGGTACTCGTAGTTCCTAATACCAACGACAAATGAAATGTATGTGACAATTATGAGTGTTATGCTATGGCATTTATTTACAGAAAGAGTGTTAATTTCTAATGCTAAGTACAAACCTACAGAGCGGCTTCAAAGTAATTGTTGATTTAAGAATCGATGTGGAAAAACAGAACGGCAGCGAATTCTCCATAAGATTTTATTATACCTTCTAGGTCACGAAACTCTTAAAACGTGCCATGTTTTAATGCCTTTTAATTAAGCTTGCTTTTAAAGAATCAAGTCCGTAAGTGGCCAAATTAAAAAGTTGCCAAACTTGAAAATAAATCGGCCCACCATTAGACGGCTGACGGAAAGAAATTAGTTTAGTTGGTACCTTACACGATAAAGGTCGTGCTGATTTATACGGGTTTAGCTACTAAAATATTGTTTAAGGCGAAAAAAGAACTGTTGCCGTATATTAACTGTTTGAAACTACTGCAATTCGTCACTCTGGTAAAAGTTCTTTTAGTTAAAAGTCAGTTAAACAAACGCTCAATTTAAAGTATTTTGGACCAATGAATTAATAATAATAATAATAAATGCTGGACATTTCACACAACATTATCTAGCCCCAAGCTAAGCAGAGCTTGTGTTATGGCAACTAGATAACTGATATACCTTATACAATAGATTACATATATTGATATTTTTTATTATAAATAGAAAATACCCAGAACTCCCATAACAATTATCTGCAAATCGTACAAATATTTGTTCCGAGGCGGGAATCGAACCGGCAACCTCCTGCGTCGCAGGCGAACCTTCGCCCACCGCGCCACAGAGGTCGATTCCACTCGAAAAATTAATTGCACAATATTATGTGCTCTCCGGACGACCCGGTAGAGGAAGGACTCGATGGACTAAAGACATTATAAACGTCGCAGGAAGTCGGTGGACGGAGGCTGCTGAAGACCGTTCGTCGTGCCATTCTAAGGCCTATGCCCAGCAGTGGACTTCTAAAGGCTGATGATGATGATGTGCTCTCTAAATTTTAAAGGCAGACATCATGCAAACGGGCATGTTCCTGGAATCAAAAATACAAAGACATGCGATTTGTATATAGACTTATTGGTTTTCCTCCAATGTGTTTAAATATTGAAGTAGAAACTAAATGATTTGATTTTCCTTAAATTTTTATCACAATTTGCGTATTGAGCACCAAGCTATATTTATGTGAAAGAAAAAAACTTAATGTCTTCCAATGCGATAAAAAAATGTGTTATGTAGCACGCGAGGATAACCAATGCTGTCTGTAAATGATAGCAGCTGTGAGGCACACTTAGTCCTTTCACCACACTGGTATTATGGAGGGTATATTCAGAGCTACCATACTTAAAGCTGGACTCTGAACAGTAGTAGCTGTGAATCATCATCAACATCATCAGCCTGTAGAAGTCCACTGTTGGGCACAGGCCTTTCCTAATATGGTGTAAAAACTGAAATACCTATTATAATTTATTATTATAATATTATATTAGCCGAAGATGCGACAAGACTAACTGTCAAATATTTCTTTGAAGTAAGGTTGAAAATACAATAACAGCTTTATTAAGGCATATAACACATATACATTACATTTATATATGATATTTTTATATGACATTTTGAATAAGCGGAAGTAAAGTCAAGACAAACGAAAGACAACTAGCGAGTAGCTTGCCACAATTATGACCATGCCTTTATCGTTACTCGTTCACTTAGCTATACCCAGTGTGAACAGAGCACAGATTTTCTTTCAGTGTGCAGTCAGAACAGAGCAAATCATAACCGGGTAACAAAGGCAATTATCCGGATGGTCGTCCGGATGTATATGATCCGGCTAACGAGCACCTAACGAGATTATGAACTGACGGTGATCGGATTGATTCGCTGGCTGTCCCGGATGGATTTGAAGCATATAAATATTTTATGCCTATCAGTAAGATCAAAGTTTTGTCTGATAACCACGACACAGGGCCTAGTATGTGATTGTTGGATGTTATTATTGAAAAAAAACCCAGAAAAATAATAATAATTAAAACAAAACTGGACTTTTCACACAACATTATCTAGCCCCAAGCTAAGCAGAGCTTGTGTTATGGGTACTAGATAACTGATGTACTTAATATAATACATTACATAGATAGATGCTTTTTTATGCATAGAAAAATACCCAGAACACCCTGAACAAATATCTGCAGATCGTACAAATATTTGTTCCGAGGCGGGAATCAAACCCGCAACCTCCTGCGTCGCAGGCGAACCATCATCCGCTGCGCCACAAAGGTCGTATGTATGTATGTATTAAAATTCAGTATTCTTCGTAATATTTTATAAACAAGCCTACCTCTGTACCATTTGAACTCTGTGGCGCAGTGGGCAAATAGCCGGCTGAGACGCAAGAGGTGCGGGTTCGATTCACGCTGCAAGACATATGCTTGCATGATCTGCAAATATTTGTTTGTTATACATAGGTGTTGTACTCGTACTCGTAGTTTCTAATACCTATGACATAGGGAATCCTAGTATCAGGACTATGTATGTGACTGTTGGGTATTATGTTATATTATGTTATGTTATAACGCTCGCAGCTTTTCTCCCCTTGATCCTTAAATACATACACAGAAGTTTTATACACCATGAAAGTAAATCTTATATTACAGAACTTGAGTTATACGGGAATCAAGGAATCAAATACAAATTTTAAGTTAATGTTAAGTAACTTAAGTGTTAACTTACATTGTGTGTATTTACAGGGTTTAGTTGGTGAATCACTACCTTATATTGAGATGACACCAATTATGTTGGATCGTTTAATACTAGGTACTCAATTCCACATTGCTTTACAATTGAATCTGAGATCACTAAACAATACAAGCACTGAGACATCCACAGTTCAATGGGTATGGTCGTTATTTACAAGGACTCACTCGATGATACACAGTGTGATAGAAACAGTAGAAAAGCTCCAAACGTCCTACAAAAATAATTAAATCAAGTGTGTTTTTTTGTGATTAGGTGGTATAAATAATAGTGTAATGTACTGCAAACTAGTGCTAGACAATAAAAACACAAGAACATAGTACCCCTCCCTAGTAAGAAAAGTGCCAATGGTGTGTCCATTGGCACTTTTCTTAACAATAGTTTTTATTTTGTAAAACTAGTTCAATGTTAAATAACTACTTACGGCTACATTGTTATGCTATTACAATGTAGCGTATACAGGGTACATACAAATGTACGCTAAGAAGAAAAAAATAAAAGAGATTTTTCAACCGAAAGCTTGTAAAAAAAAACGTTTTATATGAACTCGGTCAGCCACTGTGTGATGGCCATAGTAAATAAGCTTAGTCCTTAAAATGTTTCTACAAATCAATAAAAGGCACCAACTCAGCATTCTCAATACCAAGGCAGAACCAGCTGCCAACTCCTGGCGTAATCCTTCAGTTGCCTTGTACGACATCCACGAGTTGGAGGAGACCTTTTCTTAGGCCGATACTAACACGGCTAACAACTACAGCTACAAGTATACATACGAAATAAAAAAATACAAATAACACAGTTGAACTATCTAAAGACAGTTGCAGACGATCTAAAGATTGCTCAACTGCTTTAAATAACTACCATATGGAAGTCCTCAAGGCGCTGGCTGTATTGCCACGCTTAATGGCTATAAATTCATTAGGATAAAAAGACATTGAGCCCTGATTTTTGGTCCAAAATAAGTAGAGAGAACCAAGATTATCCAATCAATGGGCAGATCATTGAACTGACAACCATTGAATAAATGTTCTCGAGTGGCGACCACAAACTGGACGACGCAGTGGAGGAAGGTCCTTCTCTCGATAGATTAAAAGAAATTATAAAATTTGCAGTAAGTCGGTGGATGGAGATGGAAGACTGTTCATCGTGGCATTCCATGGGGGAGGCCTATGTTTAGCAGCGGGCTTCTGCAGGCTGATGATGATGGCAATGATGAAGTTGCGATTCTGGTTGTGTTGTTCTGTGGCTTAAATCCAGTTTATTCGATGGGACGCAGACAGTGACCCGGGCGTGACCTTTCTAAACATGTAAGACGCGTGTAGAAATGCAGTACACTCGCAAAGAAAAATCAAGCTCACATTTTTATTCATGGTGATTGGTTAGACTTGATTGTACCGGCAACCGTTGGGGTAAGCATGTTGTTGAGTGGAGATCACGTCTAAGAAAACGTAGTGTAAGGTACCCAACTAGGTAGATCGAGCACTACCTATTAGTCGCATATCTACCTAGCGTTATTTAAGCATATTATGTAATTATTGGTATTCTTTCATTGTTACAGTTAACTTCGTATATTATTATGTATTAGTTTATTATGTTAATATAAAGGTATTAGGATTATTCTTAGGAAGGGTTTAGTCAATATTGTTCATAACTTCTTATATATTTTAACTAATTTAAAATACTTTTTAGTTTTGCTTTGTAGGTACACCGCAGTCTATTATAGCGTTGCTCATTTCGTTCCACCCAAAGGTTGCCCGGAAGAGATCGCTTTCAGCGATAAGGCCGCCCATTGCATTGCCTTTCTATAGTAATATTACTTGTTTATTGTTTCTGTGGTGATCAATAAAATGTTAATCTATCTATCTATCTATCTATGATGAAATTGTAGCTGTTGTAGGTATGGTAACGGTAAACGAGACCCTGTTCTGTTGTTATTTTACAAGCAACACAATCAGGAACGCATAATATTTAGCATCTGTCCAATGAATCCTTAAAAAAACAGCAATATTTTTTCAAACAGTTTTCTACAAGACTGTACATGTTCTTGAGAATAAAACTATCTCGGTAGGAATATTACCCTCTATTTTACGGACTTTGATCCAATTCATTTACTTTAATAACGTCATAAAGTACAAAGATTTTGAATATTTTTATGAGATGCACTCGAAAACTTCATGAAAATGTTTCATAAAATGTGGGTTTACTAACTACGGTATTTTAATAATATAGAGTAGACATGAAAAAATTCTACTTAAATATATGATTTGTCACGAATTTTTATGATATCTATGTGATAAAATTCCCTCCTTCAAGACATTACTGTTTTTTTTAATAAAATATAATAAAACAACTATTTGTGCAGCTATTTTGACATACACATCAATATGCCGTGTGCAAATCACTTGAGTGATAATATGTATTATCACCGTGTATTTGCCTTTTTTTAAAGATATGATAATG
The DNA here is from genome assembly GCA_951392215.1 of Epirrita christyi. Classification (NCBI taxonomy): domain Eukaryota; kingdom Metazoa; phylum Arthropoda; class Insecta; order Lepidoptera; family Geometridae; genus Epirrita; species Epirrita christyi. The sequence continues at coordinate 2,748,661 of OX595851.1, forward strand.
TCAACTCTCAGCGCCCTCAGTGAAAGGAGAGCACCGAACACACCAGTGTACCGCGTTTATATATTAATATTTATTTATAAACTTGTATAAAATATTTTTTATTTTATAAGCTGCCCATCCCCTAGTGTAATCCTTTAATAAGCTTTTGCGATATCTATTGCTAGGATTGAATAGAGACAACAAGAATCTCCTGACATATGTGATCCTTGAACCATCCACCCAGTGAGAGCCTCTAAAGGTACTGGTCGAGGCTCTTCACTATCAGTACGTTAGCTAAAACGATCGGGATGATAATAGTTGAATCCACATCGTAAATGGCAGTAATCTCATGGGAAAAGTCAAGGTACTTGTCCTTTTTGATTAAACAACATTATTAAAGTCAAAACTGCCATAACAATTGCGCAAAAACACGTTTCCCTAACACGCCCAAAACTACGTAGAATGCGAGCTACGTCGTAGAGCAGGGTCTACGTGGCTAAGCATGGTCTACGAAAATACTTCTACACGTTTATAGTTATATACGCGTCGTGATTATTGGTACTTGTTGGTCTATTTGAAGCATTATGTGTATCATTATTACTATAACTCACAAAAAGCATTGAACAAAACATAAAGAAGCTAGTTATTTAGTAAAATATGAGCTGACCGATTATCATCTTCATCTGCCTATAAAAGCCTACTGCTGGGCATAGCTCTCTCCCATAGAATGCCATGACGAATGGTCCCAGGCCGCTTCCATCCACTGACTTCCTGCAATCTTTATAATATCTTTGTTCCGTCGAGAGGAAATAAAGACATGACAAAGGGAGGCTTTTCTACACTGCGTCGTTCGGTTTGTGGTCGCCACTGAAGAACCTTTATTCCCCAACGGTTGTCAGTTTTGCGAGCTATATGGCCTGCTCATTGCCACTTTAATTTAATTCTGAGAGCTATGTTGGTGATCTTAGTTCTTCTACGAGTATCCTCATTTCGGATCCTATACCGTAGTGAAACTCCAAGCATAGCTCTTTCATAGAACGCGTAGATTGATTAAAAATTATTTTGATTCGTATGGATGGATGGTTTAAGCTAGTAGTTATTTATTTGACAACCATTGTATGAACCAAACTGTCGGCACCAACATCAAGTATTCCAAGGAAAGGGAGGCCTTAAAATATTTATCAAAGGTCTACATTCTTTACACACTTTATGTCTACTATAACTCTAGATTTTTATTTGGGCTGAAAGTTTATTTCCTACTTTTGGTAAGTCATGTTCTGTGTATTCGAATTTCTGTGTAAATATTAGCCTGACTTGGTAGTTTCTTTTACATCTATGCTGATGAATATTTACGTCTGATCCAGATTAGATTTAAAACGAAGTAAGCAATCTGATTAAAAAGCAAATGAAAATGACACTTGATGAAGATGTGACTGTTGGGCAAGGAATTTTTACACTACGTACCACTATATCCATGCTGTTGGGTGCATAGTACGTACGTAGTATAAAAATTATTTGGTTGGGTGTTATATTATGATATGACATTGTGTCCTCTACGCATTAGGTAGACCGATTTGAAACGCTTTTATTAAACTTGACCTGTATAATATATATGTATGATTAAATCTTGAAACTGAATTTTGAACTAGATCCACCCAACCGATTCAGCTGAAATTGTTCATACCTGTCAAATTCAGATGACAATACAATATAACGGCGAGCTGATCATAGAGACGGAAGGTGGACAAAGGAACTTCACGATGATTAACAGTAGCTTGGCAGTGTTTCTCATTTTGATCACCTTACGGTTCCAATCACTAATTTAATAAAAGCTTGTTTTGAAAAAAACATTTTTCAACAAAAAACTTTATTATGAATGCTGTTTCAAATAAAACTGCAACGTAAGCTTTGGCCGATAGAAATTGCTAGCAAAAATGAGTCTTGTGAATCATGAACGTAAAAATGAAATGGGTGTATTTTTGCAAACCGTCTATTTGGCCAACCATTATAACAAAATTCGTAGTGGTACCTACAATAGATTAGCAAACGATATCACCTGTCAGATGCGGCTTTGTAATTAAAAGCCACAGCTTCATAGTATGAGATCCATTCTTCGAAATAATGCAGTCATCTAGACTTTGATCAAATAAGTGATTTCTACCGTATGTTGGTATATATATTTATGTACCTATGTTAAGGTGTATGAATTAAGGGAATCCCCATCCCTAGACATATTTAAATCAAGAGTTATTTTTGTTTACACATAAATGTCATACTATCACGTAAGTGATTAGATACTTACGGGCTGTCTCATTAAAACTTAGAGTCAACAGGCAATTTTTGGTGTTGCTTATACATATTTTAGCGCTAAAAAGTGCTTTTTCCTCACACTATAGTTACGAGTAGAAGAATTATAACGGTTATTTGGGTTTTATTGTACCAAAAAAGTATTATTATAAAGCCCTTTATTCTGAACTACAGTGTGTGTGGTACATGTATAAATATGTTTTGGTGGTCCTATAAAATGTCCCGTAGCTCAGCGTGTCTCTTGACATAGGCCTCCTCTAACATTTTCCACTGGGTTCTGTCCCGCGCTACCCTTCTCCAATGATGTCCCGCCGTGAGTTTTAAATCATCTTCCCATCTCGTTTGTTGGCGTCCTCTACTGCGTTTGCCATCCCTGGGATACCAGTCGGAGATAATTGTGCTCCACTTGTCTTGTTTGTCTCGAATCATGTGACCGGTCCATCTCCACTACAAAAAAGTATTGAGGCGAACAAAATAAAAAAAATATTCATATCATAACATTCCATAACTCCCAACAGTCATATACAATACATAGTTATGATTGCACACTAGGATTCCCTGTGTCGTGGGTATCAGGAACTACGTGTACCATGGTACCATAACACGCAGACCCGGAACAAATATTTGCAGATCATGCAAACATTACAAGTACGTGTACGGGTACGTGAAAATTTCCCGTTTTACAAAATTAATGATATAACTCACGAAAGTTACTGTAGTAAAATTTTTAGGTGTTAAATTATTATTATTATTATTATCCCATAGACCAAAATCCAAATGATTGAAACCATCTTGCATGGCGGAGCTCAGACTATCACTGTGAAAGTTACACTTGTAAGGTAGGGTTATTGAAATAGTTGCGCTCCTCAGGATGAGATGTTTGACCCTTGTTGGGTATCTTTGTGTACACAGGGATGTAATAAGGCATCCAAAATTTAATTTGATTTTTTTTTTTCTTGTGATACTCCATTAAAAGGAGGAGAAGGAGAGATCTATTCTTAGGCCAGACACACTAAGGCCAGGCCCAATAAACCACGTAACAGTAACCAGAACAAAAAAATAGAAAGTTGAAGTTGCATATTATGATATTGCCACTTCAACTTCAACATTCAATTTGTGGTCGCCACACAAGAACCTTTATTCCCTGATGGTTGTCAGGGAATAAAGGTTCTTGTGTGGCGACCACAAACTGGATGACGCGGTAGAGGAAGGCCCGTAACTTGATGGAGTAAAGACATTATAAATGTCGGTGGATGGAGGCGACTTTAGACCGTTAGTCGTGGCATTCTAGCGGGGAGGCCTATGTCCAGCAGTGGACTTCTACAGGCAATTTATCTCTCCGTCTCCTTCCGTGGATATCGTAAAAGCCGACTAAGGGATATACCAGGGTTTGGGCAGCAGCATCCACCTGGGTGTACAACACTAACATTGCGATCACCAATCTGCCTGCCAAGCGTGGTGGTTATAGCAAATCCCCTCATAGCATTCCATAGCCAAGCCTCGTCCAGCAGTGGGCTACTACTGTTTGATGATGATGATAATCCTTTACTTTATGACAAAATATCCCCAATTCGGCCCTCAACAAAGTCAGTAAATAGTAGGTACTTCAAACCACAACTAATTCCCGTTGACAAGGGCCTACAAGTACCTACCTTAGTTGCGTCATAAGTCACGAATGACGTCAGACGATGCCGAAATAATGGATCTGTGTCTGAAGGTTTACAAAATATTACTATCTATCTATCTTAAAGGTACTTTATCTACCAAAATATAAAGTTTGATTCTAAGTTTTGAAGTCTTTGCCAGTCAGTTTACATGACATTCCAATTGAATCCTACACGTGCAGTACGTACCTATATCTTTTTTAGATCATCTGCTAATTAGACTAACCACGAATTGAACTAACCATAAATTTAACACACCATGAATTGGACAAACCACAATTTGGATTACCTGTGAATTTGGTCAATTGAACATTAGTTCAATTAACCAAATAAATTAAGAATTTGACCAACCACGAGTGAACGATTCAAAATATTTATGATTGCACTCTGTTAAACTGTAAATTACCTTCTTTTTGGATGTTTGGATTTTAGGATCATACTGCGCCAATACTTAACAACCAAAATATAGTTGTTATGCTTATTCGAAGCCAAGCGAATCTTCTTAAGAAACGTTAAAATAACTGAAACTCAATCTCCGTGTGTACAAAGCGTCAGCTGTCAGTTCCCAGAGAGATTTGAGGACTTCAGTATCATACCTATATAAAGCTGAAGGACTTTTTCTGCTCTTTCGAAGGGAGACGTCGTCTTTTTTTATTTTATTTAAATTTCCAGTGTTTTTTTGAGTTATATCGTGTAATTTTGGTGGCATTTTAACCGGTGTAGCTTATAAAGAGCACATAGTAGTGAATTTAAATAAAATAAGTGTATTGCGTGTCTTTTCGAAGGGGTGGAAATTGTCCAGGAACATTCTAGTAAACTGCCATCGATTTACTAGAACATGACTTGACAGAGGACTTGACGACTGGACATTTTATTATCTATGCTACTTGACATTGGCAAAATTAAGTACATCCTCAGATGCCATTAAAAAATAAAAAATAAAATAAAGCTGAAGAAAACGAAATGCTTTTATTTATATAAAATTTAGTAGCTTTTAGTAGATATTTGATATAATTTGATTTTGAAAAAAAAACTTATGAATTTGCACTTGTGGCTTTAACATCCCGCAACTCGGTCGTAAAGACCACCAACTTAAATAGTTTTGAGATACTGCCAATGCTCATGGTGCACATCTTAAAGTGACAGATAATAACAGGTTTCAAATGCAGAATCTCAAATAGCCAATGACGTCATGCTTTATGCATTAAGTAAGTATACCGAGTGCTATCACAAATCTCTACTTCTGCATATTTATTAGAACTAGGCAACACAGCAGCATGTTCGCTTTTTAACCGACTTCACAAAAAGGAGGAGGTTCTCAATTCTGTCGTTTTTTATGTTTGTTACCTCATATCTCCGACGCTTATAAAACGATTTGGATTTTTTTTTTCTTATTCAGGTTGGTCCCTTTTTTTTTTGAAAACCCGGTCCTGATCATGGAATCCATGAGGAAAATTGAGAGTACTACTAAAATTTTATAGGCATACATATAGCAATTTTGGTATTTTCAGCAATAGGTTGTTGTTTTGTATGCCTTTAGCAAATAAAAACATGCAGATAGCCGAATTCAATGGTGGAATTTGGTTTTTTAATGAAAAGTTATACATAACGGCTGTCACTATCGCTGCCACTATTTAATGTAAGTATAGGTGTTATCCAAATCGGGGTTCATAAAAGCTTTTTCTTATACATCGAAGCACACAAACAAATGCCCCCAAATGGCTAGTCCAGCAAGATCTCTGACGATCTTAGTTATAGCCCATAAAATACCTCATGCTTTCCTTTTAATGGCATCTTGTTTGCTCAGGGGCACTCTATTGGTTTTATCTCCTTGGTAGACATAACATAACACTCAACAGTCACATACGTAGTCCTGATCCCACACTAGGATGCCCTGTGCCGTGGCTGCTAGGAACTACGAGTACCATGGTACCATAACACCCAGACCTGAAACAAATATTTGCAGATCATACAAACATTTATCGAACTCGCAACCTATCGTATACTCGGAAACACATTGCCAAAACTATGTCGAGTTGTCTTTTTTTATTTAAGTAAATAACTGAACTAGCTCGTATCCCACCATGTTAAGTGGTAACTCCAGCCCATTGCAAATGTAATACCTCTTAGGTCACGTCCATCTAGGACGCGCCCTACTTAGCACAGCACTGCCTATCATCCTGAAACATATAACTGAAAAGTCTCATGGTGCCTGTTCACCGGCACCCATACCCTTCAAACTGGAACATCAATGTGAGTACTACAGCTTGGTGGCAGAAATAGGTATAATGGTAGTACTTCCCCTGGAGAACTTATTCACAAGGAGCTCTAATACCTAGAGAAAAGTCTAAAACTATTTTATAAAATCTGCTATGAGTTAGTTTTCAACCGAATGCGTTTGGGGTATGAGTGTTAGTTTGAAAGTGACTATTTATTTTCTTAACGGCTTAACTGATTAAAATTTGCAGACGTTTTACATAATTGTTTTTTTTTTCACCCCTAAGGCGCAGGCCAGATAGAAGAGACGTAAGACGAGGACGCGTCGCGAGCAGAGCAGAGGTAAAAGCGTTACGCCTGTGCCCCGTCTTTTCTGTTTGTTTTGCGTCGCGACGCTTCTATACATTTTGTATGAAAAGGACGCGGAAGAGACATTTGTCTGCGCCCCGTCCTCGTCTTACGTCTCTTTTGTCTGGCCTGCGCCTTAAGTGCATTGGGGCTTTGTTGTATATAAGTTCGTTGCTCCCAGTTTGAAAGGTTAACATAAAAATTCACGAATAATTTATCATGTAAAGAGCCTTAACAATACCAACATTTCCCAGTCACTACATTTTGTTTGTACACTTCAGAATTTTTAAAATGCTGTCTCTAATTGGAGGCATTCATTACGGAGTCTTTTCGAATGACACCGTTGAATAGCAACTGGAGACCAACAGTGGAAGAGGTCGCTAGCTCACATACCTACCCAGTAACTTACGCACACCTCCGGTCTTAGTGGGCGGCCGACTCACAGGAAAACCGGTTCCAGTCGGCGGCGAACAGTTTTTCTACTGGGGGATGCAGTTTTAATTTGATAACAGCGTCGCCGTCACCAGGCAGTAAGTTGGTAGGGCTGTAACGAAAAATTTAGTTTAATTATGTTTGTGACAGTTATACAGGGTGTAAAAAGACTACTCCCGAAAACTGAAACAGCGCATTCAGACCATGATTCTGAAAATATTTAAGTTGAAAAAACACGAACAAAATGCTCACTTTTGGTCGGCTTTTTTCGTGTTTTCTTTATAAATATCCATAAAATATCGTTAAAGGAACACAAAAACCTATTTGCCATCATTAAAAATACGTTAATAAATATAACAGTCAAAAAAAAGCAATGAAAACCACATGAGAAATATTGACCCTACGGGTCGATCGGCTGCCCGGGAGCGTTGAACTCGCGCGGCCGAAATAAATTCGTACATTGCTGGCTGACAAATACGATACGAAACGAAAAAAAAGTTTTTCTCCGATATGACTCACCTTTCAACCGAAAGCTATTTTTATAGCTATGATATAGGTAACTTTACCGGTATCTTCAGTATTCGGGAGCTATCTTTTTACACCCTGTATAGTAGATATTGCAAACCTCAGCTCTGTAATGATTATTTTAGTACCTACAAGTAGAGTGAGCTAGCTGTACTTCTAAATTCAATGTAAGGGATTTCTTTTGCAACACTGTAATTAACGCGTCTTTTGTTTAGATGCCGACAAAGTGGATATGTGTGTTGAACAGTAATTAGGACGCTTTTGGTGCGCTTTGTGTAGCTTTATAGCGTTTCAATTTTTAGTTAATCCAGAATAATAGACGCACAGGTTTTTTTTAGCCAAATTAGATTAAGTATTCGTTTAAGAATACGAGTCAGTTAGTTAAGAATTCGCATTACACATTTTATGAAGTTCTAACATGGCTATAGTTTCCTTTTAACGACCTCTGTGCCGCGGCGGGCGAAGGTTCGTCTGTGACGCAGGAGGTTGCGGGTTCGATTCCCGCCTCGGAACAAATATTTGTACGATCTGCAGATATTTGTTCAGGCTGTTCTGGGTATTTTCTATGTATCATAAAAAATATACGAGTATCTATGTAATGTATTGTAATAAGTATATCAGTTATCTAATACGCATAACACAAGCTCTGCTTAGCTTGGGGCTAGATAATGTTCTGTGAAATTTCCAGCATTTATTTATTTATTATTATTATAGTTTCCTTTTAATTGAAAATCTACAGGTATATTACTATCAAATTTTAGGCATATTATTGGATAAGAGTAACAAAGGATCGCAGCGTTCTAGATTATTAAAACAGTTAACCATAATAAAATTGAAGTACACTCGAGAGCAATGAATCCGGGTCACTTAAAGAATCCTAAAAATCTCGGAAACTAAAAATGCTAGGTTAATGCAATAAATTGTATTTAATAGACAATGTAATACTCCTTAAATGAAGGTATTAAAACTTCTTAGTTATTGTAAAGTTATATCATAAAAAAATCAAATTTGAAAAAGGGCCACTTTCGAAGATGGAACTACGAAATTACAACATTTGGTTTTGCTTTTGTTTGTAATCTGTCATTTATCATTGTTTGATTTCTGTTTTTTTGTTGTTTTTTTTCTGCGTAAACGCAGTAATGGAAGCACGAGGAGGCAATACGAAGTATTAAAATTCAAGAAAATCGTAATAAAGTTCAAAAATTTCATGTTTCCTATTTTTGTTTTAAGGAGAGATCAGCAGTTTTTTTCTTTATGTAATTTTGTGTTAATAAAATGTATGGTGACTCATATTTTTTTTACCTTCATTTAAGGAGTATTATTGTCTATTAAATACAATTTATTGCATTAATCTATCATTTTTAGTTTCCGAGATTTTTAACATTCTTTAAGTGACCCGGATTCATTGCTCTCGAGTGTATATCTCAGTGGGCGCTAAGAGAACTTTACTTCTTTTTGATTCCGTAAATCTAGCACGCGCAAAAATTTCAACAGGAAAATTGCTAAAAACGTATTTTTATTACAAACTGGGAAAAATTCCTGATTTTGCATCACCATTAAAATAAGCAAAAAAATGTCGGGATCTCATACCGTCACTACAGATTCATAAATCAAACAAAAATTGCTCTTAAGATGAACGAATTAAGCATCCTTATCCCGAATTATAATACTCAAGAAGGACAACATGGAACATAAAAAGTTTGAGACAAGATCTTATAGGACGTCGGAATGTGTTTCGCTGATTTTGACTTATGTCTCTGTCTTGGCAATCATGAGATTTCAGCGTTGATATTTACAAGCAGCTTTATTATTCAGAAATTTATTATATCGTCTCCTTTATAACAACTGCCTGTTGAGCTGCTTGCATCAGACAATTGGGCTCTTATTTATTTTAGTTTTTATTATAGTTTTTACTGTTAATTACCATAAAACTTACGCTATGTTGTTAAAAATAGTATATTTCATACGTGTGAGTGTTTGTGTTCTATAAAAACATATGAAAAAACTTTGGCAAATTTCGGACTTGGACACAACGGTTGACGTGTTTGAAAATCCACAAGAGGAAAGCAGTTTGTTTCCAGAGGATGCTGTGAAGTGAATTACACACCAAACTGTTAGCTGGATTACATCGATAAACCTGGGGAGTATTTTTTGTTCTAATAACATAACATTTTTCTTACCTCACACACGTTACCACACATTGACTCGGCTCCTTGTGAGTCACTTACACTACACAATACGAATAGGCAAAGTTTTGCACTCTTTCGCCTTGACAAAGTTTGGAAGATGATTGTAGTCTAAACACTGCCTCACACATACATAACTACAGAGACACTTAGAAAATTACAAAAATATTATCATTCTTGTTCACTAACTGGCCCCAAAATACCTACTAACTGTAATCTGTAGGTTGTACTTTCCACAATAAAACTAATTAATTGTACCGGAGTAGTATTTAGTTAAATGCATGAATTTATTGTTCTTTTTTTTACTAATTTGTAGTAACCAGAGTAGTCTTACTTTGTAATCTTTCTTTTACTTGTGTGTCAAGTAATTAGTAGTGAGAAATTCCAAGTAATTTTTAAATTGAGCTGGTAATAATTGGTTAGCTAAGCAAGTGTTATTTTTATTGTTACTTTTCATTCTATTACTAGAGTCTTGTTACTTTCTACCACCCCCATCTATACTGATTGTTTATTTTTTATACCACCTATTCTATACCTGTCACTATATCCATTTCTAGATACCCACTTGCCTACTGCTGTGTTTCAGAATACCATCCACCATGATGACTCGGAGGGCATGCGACTTGGAAGCCAAGTACAAGGGGGCTGTGGCAGAGCTCAAAGAATCCAATGAGATTCGCAGCCAGCTACTACAAGAACGTGACGAGAGTGAGGCTGAAATGTTGGTGATTCTTGGCAAGAATACATGCCTCAAGAAAGAACTTTCTGAGCTTCACTCTCAATATGAAGCCGTACTCGAGCAGATGGACCGTCTGCAGTCCATGTTACATTCCGTGGACAGCTGCCATGAAACCTACGAGGTGTTGCTTCAGGAAAATAAAGACTTACAGCATGAGCTTGCGGAGTGCAGATGTAAACTAGAACATTTAGAGTCGAAGCATGTGCCCTCAAATAATAATTATAGGAGTCTGGATTTACAGACCGAACTCATGGCCAGTTGTTCTAACATCTCAATGATAGATCTCACTACGCCAAATTGTAAAAGTAAATTTCTACAATTGAAAGGGAGTAAAAGAATAAAAAAATATGTAAGGCTAAGTAATTTTATAAAAAAAACTGAGAAAAAGCTTAAAAAGCATAAAAATGTCCTGAGTTATGCAAAGCATATAAAGCAAAAATGTAATATGAATGAGGAACTTAATTCCTGCTATAATTTGATTGGACGTAATTCAAAAGAGTTACTTGATATGTCAGAGGTAATCAAAAGTTTAGAAACATCACTTCATGATGTAACGTGTAAATATAAAAAAGCTGAACAAGAAGCATCTGACAATATTCAGAAAATGAATAATATCGTAGAGATACTGAGTGATAATAGCACATATGTACAAGTATGTAATAGTAGCTCACAGACGGACCTTCCTGTATCAGAGCCTTCTGGATCAGCTTTAGGTGCTTTAATACATATGGCACCATGTGCATCGCAGAGACAAGCTAAACCTACTGTTCAGGTTGAAGTAGTTTCCACACCTGGTACGCAGTCTCCGGTTAGACAGGTAAAATCCTGTCGGCAGACCCGGAAGACTGTGGTGTTTTCAGATAAGATAGGTGTTGGGATGGGTTTGCTTCTTAGTGATCTGTTAGGGCAAGTTGTGACAAATAATTGCTTTCCAAATGCCCCTATTCACAAACTTATAGATTCTATAAAGAGGGAGGATTGCTTTGACAACGACACCACTTTGTTAGTACAATTAGGTGAGAGTAGTGGTGTCATGCGATTAGATATTATTAAGCTGGTTGAGACTTTGCTACACAAGTTAAATTCAGGATTGGGAAAATTAATTTTATGTGCTTTCCCTTACTCAAAATCTTTGAGTGCCAAAGACAATCAAAAAATATGGAATCTCAATTTAATGCTATATAATTTGACATGTCGTCATAGAGACTTTTTGTATTTTGATACTAATAATTTTATTAGTAATTTTGTTTTGACAAGAGATACTGTGTACCTGAGTAGACATAGTAAATTAATAATTGCTAAATTGTTAGCATTTAATATTTTTGATCCCGTTATAAGTACTATAACGCAGTTCACCGACAAGCCCGTAGTTAGTAGTAGTACTAATGAGGGCAAACAAGTAGGAGTAGCTGACAGTCATTTAAACTGACGAGTTCGACAATGAGACAGCCGGGCACGTTAAATGTAGTACATCAAAACGTGCAAGGCCTTCCCAGCAAAATCTTAGAATTAGAATTATTTTTAATCCGTTTTAATGTTGATATTATGTGTGTAACTGAACACTGGATGTTACAATTTGAGTTACTCCCTTATTATGAGAATTATAATATTGTAAGTTCATACAAACGCAAGAACGCCATACGTGGGGGTTCCTTAATTGTTGTTCGAAATACTTTAAAATGCAAGGAACGTAAAGATGTTGCAAATCTCACTATTGAGAGGACTATTGAGCTATCTTGTGTTGAGCTAGAGCGGCATATCATTGTAAGCGTTTACCGTCCCCCTGACGCAGACTTCGCATTATTTGAATCCACTATGGAAGAAGCATTGCTTAAAACTTTTGTTCGTAATAAAATGCTAATAGTCTGCGGAGATTTCAATATAGATATTCCGGTTAATCCTCTATCTGAGAGGCTGCTTAATTTATTTAAATGCTTTAATTTATATCACCTCTTCGAAGAACCTACAAGGGTGACACTAACAACATCCACCTGTTTAGATAATATTTATTGCAGTAGTGTTCCAATTAATAAATCAGTAATTAAACATTTCACCTCAGATCACTATGGTCACAGTGCTATATTTACTTGTAATTTTGTAGATGAACCTAAGGAATTCACTTATCGGCCTATCACAGAAAGTCGCATTAAGAAGTTCCAGGGCAGTATTGAACTCAAAATGCCCCTTGTACCGTGCGTAGATGATCCGAATGACCTTTTTACTAGTTTGTTTAAGTTGATATGTGAGGAACATAATGAGATATTTAAGTTAAAAAAATGTAAAGCTAGAGCTAATGTCGGGTTAGCTGATTGGGCTACAACCGGTATTTATAGAAGTAGGAATAAATTATATGAACTCTATGCGGCTAGAGAATCAATGTTGCACGATCCATCGTTTATCTTGTACATAAAGAACTATTCCAAGACCTTCAAAAAAGTTTGTCATGCAGCAAAATCATTGCATTTGAGAAATAAAATAGAAAAATCAGCAAATAAAATTAAGACAACTTGGAAATTAATAAATAATGAAACAGGTAAAGCTAAACCTCGTAGTAAACAAATTAATTTAAACGTAAACAATACAACATTATCAAATAATACTGAGGTCGCAAATGCCTTTGATAGTTTTTTCTCTAGTATACCTAATTTTGTGACTCAATCTTTAAAATCAACTGCCTCTGGAGCATCTACTTTATTGGAATTAAGTGTTGATAAGTGTGAGGTCGCGTTTAGTTTCAGATACGTTAATGCCAATGATATTGTTAAGACATTTAAGTCACTTAATATTAAAAATACTGAAGACCTTTGGGGAATATCTACAAAGGTGTTAGGTGTTATAATTATTGATATTGCGCCGTGTATGGCCTACATTTTCAATGGATGTGTTGACGAGGGAGTCTTTCCTGATCTTATGAAACATAGTAAATTAATTCCTTTGTTCAAGTCTGGTAACGAAAAAGATCCAGGTAATTATAGGCCAATTTCTATATTGCCTGCGTTAAGTAAAATCTTCGAGAAACTTATTCTTACTCAGTTATTGTCACACTTTAACCTCCACGGACTTCTTCATAGTCATCAATTTGGATTTACTAAGGGTCGTTCGACAGCCGATGCTGGTACCATGCTCTTAGAACACATATTTGAAGCATGGGAGAACTCTCAGGACGCGATCGGAGTTTTCTGCGACCTGTCCAAAGCTTTTGACTGCGTGAGGCATGATACTTTAATTTCCAAGTTAAAACATTATGGCATACAAAATCAGGCAATTAATCTTGTAGATTCTTACTTATCCAATAGGGTCCAAAAAGTTGATGTTGGTGGTGAAAGGTCTTCAGGATCTACTATTGTCATGGGGGTGCCACAGGGTTCAATACTAGGCCCGTTTTTATTCCTAGTTTACATTAACGATCTCCCTTTTTTTGTGAAAGACATATGTGACATAGTTCTATTTGCTGACGATACTTCTTTGATTTTCAAAGTTGATAGATCTAAATCTAATTACGATGATGTAAATGATTCACTATCGCGTGTTCTTGAGTGGTTCACAGTTAATAATCTTTTGCTTAATGCTAAAAAAACTAAATGCATCAAATTCACATTGCCTAATGTAAAACATTATCCAACTAATATTAAAATAAATGGGGAGACACTTGATCTTGTCAAGTCTACCATTTTCTTAGGGCTTAATATTGATGCAGGGTTGCAGTGGGCACCACAAATTGTGGCTCTTGCTGGTAGACTTAGTTCCGCTGCATATGCAGTTCGTATAATAAGGCAGCTTACTGATGAAGCTACAGCTAGGCTTGTTTATTTTAGCTACTTCCATAGTGTTATGTCATATGGTATCATACTGTGGGGTAAAGCAGCAGATATCCAAGCTATTTTTGTCTTACAAAAACGGGCAATACGTGCCATTTATAAAATGAAGTCGCGTGACTCCTTGAGGGAGCGTTTCAAAGAAATCAATATTCTTACAGTAATATCGCAATATATCTATGAAATATTATTACATACACATAAACACTTGGATAGTTTTATGATAAAAAGTGACGTGCATGGTATTAACACGAGAAATAAACACAAACTAAATATACCAAAATTTCGATTAAAGAAAGTAAGTGGATCTTTTATGGGGAATTCTGTACGGTTCTACAATAAACTTCCAGAAGGTGCATTTAAACTTCCTATTCGAAGATTTAAATCCTACATAAAGATGAATCTAATTAAGAAAGCGTATTACACTTTTGATGACTATATTAATGATAAAGCCGCGTGGCCTGATGTCGCTCTGCCCCTCGACTGCTAAAATGGAAATTTGCAATATCTGTACTTACCTATTTACATGTTTGTATTAGATTATTGTTTATAAGTATAACAAGCGTAGCGTGTGCTGTCTTGCATATTTTTGCTGATGTTTATTTACTTTTGACTACCTTCCTAAGGTTTTTAAGTTCTCATTTACTATGTATCAGCAACTCCTTGCTCCGAGGCACCACACAGGCGCTTCTCACCTAGTGGTAAGACGGACCATTTATGTAAGCCAAGCCGAGTTTGTTGCCTGATTCTTCTAGGCTTGGTCGCGTTGGAACAGGAGTAATTTAATTTTATATAAGACGATTCAAAATGATCCTTGTGATTTCAATGAATAAAGTTCTTTTTGACTTGACTTTGACTTGACAAAGACATGGATATTACGAGATATATAATAAGAGATTTCTTAAGTTATCCCGCATATAAAGCCGCGTGGCCTGATGTCGCTCTGCCCCTCGACTGCTAAAATGGAAATTTGCAATATCTGTACTTACCTATTTATATGTTTCTATTATTATTTATAAGTATAACAAACGTAGCGTATACTGTACAAATATTTGCAGATCATGCAAACATTTGTCCCGCAGCGGGAATCGAACCCGCACCTTTTGCGTCTCAGCCCAGATTAATGTACAATGAATCATGAAACATGGGCCCATCTTGTACCTACACAAAATCTATTTCACTCATTACTTACCATTTAAATGAACCACCTCTATCTAGCCTCAAAGGTTTGCTGGAAGGAACATCAGCTAATTTTTATATTTGTTTTAAATATTTACTTGAATAGGTATACAAAATAAAGTCAGTATCGAAATTCTTTTTAACGTAAAATGTATTCAAAGAGAATAAATGCGCTGAATCCCTTAAAAACCCACAAGCAATGTAATTAACGCATTTTATTAACGCCAGCCAAAACCTTTATTTTACAAAAAAAGGTCAAAATGCAAACCTTATTTAAGCCACGACTTCATGCTAGTGTTACAGTCTTATGACGGGCATACTATAGCGGCCATTATGGTACACTAGCTGGTGCCCGCGACTTCGTCTGCGCAGGATTAGTATTTCGCTTAGCTTATATTAGCGTGGCGTAGAAAAGAATGTAAGTTATATAATATACTGTGATGGGTTTTATTTTAGGACTATTTAAGATGAACATTTCCATCATACATTACATAATGTGTAACTCTAGCGGTTTTGGCAGCGCACGCCAGAATAGCTCGTAGATGGTAGATTTTTTCCTACTTACTTGACACTTATCGTGAAATTATGGACAATTCACACAATATCTTTTTAAATTGTAGCATATGTGTTATTTTGATGTATAAGCTATATTATTGTAAAGTTTCATTAAAATCCATTCAGTAGTTTTTACGTGAAAGAGTAACAAACATCCATCCATCCATCCATCTACCCATACTTACAAACTTTCGCGTTTAAAATATTAATAGGATTCTAATCTATAGACCCTGCTGGATCCTACTGCTGGGCAAAGGCCTCACTTCCCTTCTTCCAGTCATCCTGGTCAAAGACTCCTATTGGCCAGTTCGTAGAATGTGGGTCGAATTCATTCCACCATCTCCATCTGGGCCGATCACGCGGTCTTATACCATAGTGGGACCAACTCAGTGGAGTCCACAATTCGTTCGGAATACGACAAAAGTGTTCGGCCCAGTCTCATTTAATTGAAACAGTTTTCTTTATAACTTCGGCGATTTTCATGACGAAGTTTTCAACAGTCTGTAAGACGTCCAGTGCTGGACATAGGCCTTCCCTTTAGAATGCCACGATAAATGATCTTGAGCCGCCTCTATCCACCGACTTTCTGCGACGTTCATAATCTATTTGTGTGCCAAATTTTATCGGAATCGGTTCAGTCGTTAAGGCATAATCAAAACATCTATTCTTTAGAATATACACACATATGATGTTATATATATTATTATTATTATATTATAGATGTTACTTAGTTATTGCTTATCAAATCAACTGTCAAAGCTATATGGCATTCGCGTGATGGCATCACTATCTTATGAAACCTGGCTTTACTCAGAACATTTAACTTGTGGGTTAACGTTTGCACGTACCCTTGTAACTAGCATGATATCTCGACTATTTCACCTTACTCTGGGAATTATAACGACCCTGCCTCGCCTTAATTTCCTTGATAATTTACATAATTTACTAACCATTGCTTGTTTTGTTCCTCACAAAAACAAACCGGCTTAAATTACTGTGTCGATGTAAAGTGAACATGTCAATATTTTTCAGTTTTGGCGGAAAGCCATTGACCGGTGTTGCTATTTTCTCGCCAGTGAACTTAGTTGTAACAATAATGCTTTTAGGTAATTGCCAACAACACCACACAATTAGGTTTTGTCTAAACTCCTAAATGGGCTTAGGGATTCTGCAGCACTTCCTTAATTCAGCGCGAACGTATTGTATAATTCGGTATGGTTAGGTTTGAGATGTGAATAGAAAATGTGACTCTATTTTAACTATTTTTTAGTTAGAGAATTGGACCTCTGGTTTGAATCCATTTTTGTTATGACTGTACTTTATATGGACCCACGAGTTGACGACAATAAAAATAGGGAAAATCGGAAGGTGCCAACTCGCGGATTCAAGCGAGTTCTCCAAGAAACTTGGGTATATATAACAATATTAACATTATTTTTGACTGGTTTCTATAGAAGCTTATAAATATAACTTTTTTAGCAGGATCTGGGTGAGATCTACCTAAGGCCTTACCATGAGCTCTTATAGTGATTCAGTTCAAAAACTATTCAGCACAAAATATCGATTCCGCGATGTCCGCAGCTATATTTAAAGGCACAGTAGCAGAAGGTCTATAGACTTCTGCGATTAAAATTACTCAATGATGACGAATGTCAACGACGAATCGATATTTTGTACTGAATAGTTTTTGAATTGAATCGCTATAAGGCCTCTGTTGTCGATATCAGAAATAAGCTCAAATTTAAACTGTTTTTTTCTTCATCATCATCATCAACAGCCTTTAGACATCCACTGTGTTGTTTAGAGAGGACGAAATCTTTTTTTTAAATTTTTTTTTTATTCATGTTTTTTATAAGGACCTTTATAATTTGATTACATGCTGGTCCTGTGAAGTGTACAACTACTTAAGTCTAAACAAGATATATATAACACACACATATATACAGGTACCTAGTTATATAAGGAGTGTAATAGGTATAATTTTTCACTTGTGCTGACTCACAGCTATGGACACAGCTTTTGCTGCCTCAGAAGTTGGGTCAGATAAAACAAGTTACGTAAGTTGATTAACAGATCTCTGTTAAACACAGAAATCACTGTTTAGAACCAGTTATAAATATACCTCAAAAAGCAAAACAAGAAAACCCCACGGGTCGAGAGTAATATTACGATGCTGCGAAGTGTATTCAAATCTGCATACTAAACTAGGCGAGGTTCCACTCCCTAGAATATACAACGAAGCTGACGTTAATTACTAACTTAGCTGAGAGGAAGTTTTACAATTAAAGTGGAAGGGATGTCTTCTACGGGTTCTTTCCTGGTCACCATGCTTGAAGGAAAACATTGTGCGGAAACTGACATTTGCTAGGCCTCTTTGTGAGGCTCAATTAATCCTATCATCACACCGATTCTTTCATCGTGTGCCACAATACCATTCAAAATGGCTATTTATTATAAACAATGCAAGTTTCCTGATTCTAAAGAGTTATTTTATGCAGAAAGTACATAAAAAATTGTTATACAAAAGAACTTAACAAATGCAGTATAAAATTATACCACTCTTTTGATTTACTTCGTGTTCAACTTTAATCCCTAAAGGGGGTCAAGAGCTAAGTGAGAATGATATCTCTCCATAGGAATTGTGCTTTGTTCAGACTGGTTTAGTAAATCTGTCCAGTTGGCTGCAGAATTATAAACTAGCGTTATAAATTTATATTTGCTATCCTAACTCAATAGGAACATAAATAGTTCTCATTTCACGTATATTTTGATCATTACCAAATTTAATAATTACGCCTATTAGAAAATAATGTGTGTAACTATTTTCATTATAACATTATAAAAACTAGTAGTATATCTGATTTCTCTAAAGAGTTAAAACACATGTTTGGTAAAAAAGTGCGTTGCTACTCAGTAAAATTATTTAGCTAATACCCAAATGCATCATTTACATGAAAAATTATTACCAACAATAGATAAAAGAGAATTCCATAGCTCTTTCCTTCTACATCAGAACGCAAATTTATGTCTTTAAAATAATAATAGTATACGTGTATAAAATAATGGGGTATTTTTCACTTTCTCACATCAAATACAGTAACAAAGGTTATAGATATGTATTAAAATGTTATATATATATTTATATTATGAGTAAAAAGATCGAGAGCTGTTTATCAGCCTCGCTTTAGAATGATACAGCTACGATACTTTTAAGCTATCCACTGTTCTCAAGCGATAAAGAAAACTGCAGATAATTTATATATGAAAGAAGATATAACACCCAACTGTCACATACAAAGTCAAGACTAGGGTTCCCTTTGCCGTGGGTATAATAAACTACGAGTGGTACCATGATACTAAAACACCCAGACCAGAAACAAATATTTGCAGATCATGCAAACATTTGTGCATTTCTGGCGTCTCAGTCGGCTATACTCGCCGGCCGCGCCACAGATATCGTCAAACAAAGAAAGGTTTTAGTTACTATACCACACCACTAGCACATTCAAACGCTGCACAGTTATGTAAAAGGTTTCTCTGATACAATATTAATCCCAACAGAGTTCGCTTCTACATGAGAAATTAATTTATATCCTGAACTAATGCAATGGACGAGAGGTACTTTGCAGTAAATTTTTATGATGTGCTCGTAACGAGAGATTACTGCGGAAATTGTTATTCCAGTCCAGATACTTCATTAATTTAGTCAGTAAAACTTGGATTATTCAGTACGGGTTGTACTGGCCTGAACGTAGTGTGAATCACGCAATCCATACGGCCCGCGACCCGCAGCGTGACGCGTAAATTATGATGTAAGCAAACTGGTTTTTCTTCAAATTATTTTTGTCGACAAATCATATAGTTAAAACTCCGAGGCAACACTACCGACTACTAACTCGCAGAGGTGCCCTCTAGGTCTTTTAATATAAGTTGAAATGGACGCCATCTTATTGGTGGGCCAGGGCCAATAGTGTGGGCCTAGCGCCGTTGCGACGGTGAGCGCGAAATATCAAACATATGAAACCGCCGTTTGCGTCTATAGTGTACTGGCTAAAGCGGGCGCCTAGCGCGACGGTTATGAGCGATTAGCGCGCGTAGATTTCAAATGTTCCTATCCGCGCGTTATGGCCACACTAGTAGGCAAGCACTTCAATGAGCGGGTGGCGGGGATATCAAACCAGTTTGGTCTTATCCGCGTCTAATAGCTCTCGCACGCTCCCGCCGTCGCGCCTGCAAAGGCCCCGTCCCAGCGCATTCACTGTGGACGCGCACACTTTTTTGCTTCTGTTGGCTTGATTTCTAATGCAGGCCGTGATTGGATTTGGATTCGGAAACCAATCTTGGACTTAATCAACCCAAATCCTGGAATAAAAAAAACAGTTACTATAATCGTACAATTCTCAGCAGAATCAAATACGGAAAGATAAATTATGGTATAGTTCAGCTATAGCTTAGCATCCTGTCTCTTTAATGAGAACGTTTGACAAAGAAAAAGAGAAATCATGCTAAGCCGAAGATAAACTATACCAAGATCACCTAAATAAAATAGCACCGTGGGTGTAGTTAGGTAAGGTACATAAATATACCAAAGCGCAACATAAATCATAGCGACTTCTCTGCATAAGCGCGCATAACGTTGAAAGATAGCGGGGAACCCAGAAATTCCCAAAACTACGAGCGTTTAAACCAAATAACCTCTTCATCATCATCATCATCAGCCTGTTTAGGTCCACTGCTGGATGAAGCCCCATTGAATATAATAATAAATGCTGGACATTTTACACAATATTATCTAGCCCCAAGCTAAGTAGAGCTTGTTATAGCATAGAATACGTAATAACCACAGGAAAATACATTACATAGATAGATATTTTTTATTATGCGTAAAAAAATACCCAGAACACCCTGAACAAATCTGCAGATCGTACAAATATTCGTTCAGAGGCGGGAATCGAACCCGCAACCTCCAGCGCCACAGGCGAACCATCGCCCTAATATAATGGGGGAATTTGATATAATCTCCACGCTTGGCAGGTAGATTGATGATTGCAATTTGATATTATTTACTCAGGTGGATGCTGCTGCCAATCTCCTGGCTGTATCCTTTAGTCGCCTTTTTGTGACATCTACAGGAGGAGTTATAGGAGTTCTATTCTTAAGCTGAGACTACCACGGCCCTACATAAGTGTGTCGAAAAACCTCTAACTCGATTGCAGCACTCCTGCTGGATCCTCATCTCCTCACCAGCCTGTTTACGTCCCCTGCTGGATGAGGCCTCCCCCATTTAATACAAAGGGTGGATTTGCTATAATCACCACGCTTGGCAGGCGGATTGGTGATCGCAGTTGGTGATAAGTACTCAGATGGAGGCTGCTGCCTATCTCCTGGTGTTATCCCTTAGTTATCTTTTACTACATCCACGGGAGGAGAAGGATGTATTTTATCTTAGGCTGGACACACCACGGCACTGTACACATATACATGTACTCGTTATAAATAAGCTTAGGCCTAAGACATTAAACAATGTACTTTTATGCAATTAATGAATTAATAAATGAATAAAAACAAAAGTTTTCTTTCATGCAACTTTTTGTAAGCAACACTAAATTACTAGCAGATGACTATTGTAACCGAACAAAAGGTCAATTAAAGATTGGCATACAAAACAGACCGAATCCGCTCGTCTTTCAGTTTTTATTGGGACAAAAACCACAATTTATCATCTGTCGTGGGCCGAAACAATGTCGCTATGTCCTCGACATTGTTAATTATTGTTGTAGATCCACTTGTGGGTACTTTAATAAATCAGTTGTTGTCTAGCACTCGAGGTGTTTCCTTTATCACGACATGGTGGCAGCGGTTTTATAAATATTTGTGGTTTAAAGTGACCTAAGTATATTGAATTGGCGAGAAAAGTGTTGTAGCAGTGTCGAGAGATATCAGAAATTATTGTGAAAGTGAGATCACGCGTATTTCGGTGATTTACAATGGAACACGCGCGACCGCCATCAGAATTAAATATGGACGGCGCCGGAGGGCCAGTAGGCCGGGCCGATGCTTGGAAAAAATGGAAGCAACAATTCCTTCTGTTTGTAAAGGCTTCAGGAGTACAGTCGGAGCCCTCGAGTGTTCAAGCTAGTTTATTAGTGAATCTTATCGGCCCGGATGGATTCGATGTGTATCAAACATTTACTTTCGTGAAAGAAGACGAGCGTGACGATGTAAATGTGCTGTTCAAAAAGTTCGATGATTACTTCGGTACAAAGTCCAATGTGACACTCATGCGATACAAGTTTTTTACACGCAATCAAGAGGACGGTGAATCTATTCAACAATACGTCACGGCACTGCGTCTCCTGAGTAAAAAGTGTGAATTTTCAACATTGGAAGACGATCTGATCAAGGATCGAATTGTGTGTGGCATTCGTCAGGCTACGGTCAGGGATCGTCTACTGAGAAGTGATGAGCTTAATCTTGATAAGGCAATGAAAATCTGCCAGGCGGTGGAAGCGTCACGGGAAAGTGAGCTACAAATGTGTAGCTCGAGCGGCCTAGGAGGCGCCGCGCACGTCGACAGTGTTGCCTTCAGAGGACGTGGCCGGGGGTCGCGCAACTGGTTGACGCGCGCGCCTGCTGGATCCGCAGGGCGCGGGCGCGGCTGCGGTGGTGGCAGTGGCGGCGGCAGCGCGGGCCGCGCATCCTCCTACTGGGCGCAGGCGCCGCCCGCGCCGCCGCGTTCTCCGTGTGCGGGCTGCAGCTCCACGCGCTGCAACGGCGGGGACGAGTGTCCAGCGCGGCGCGTCAGCTGTTTCGCTTGTGGTAATCGAGGACATTTTGCGCGCAATTGTAAGTCAAATCATCCTAATAGTTACAGTGGTCGTAACAGAGTAGATCGAGTGTACGAAGTTGAATGTGATGATAGTGATTATGATAAGGAATCGGAAGATGATGCGTTTTATATCTCGACCATCGGGGTCGAGAATATGAGATGTGGATCGGAGGACTGGTTTCAGGAACTTTCGTGTGCGAATGGAACGGAAAACTTTAAGCTGGATACGGGAGCCGATTACAACATAATGTCTTATCGCAGATTCTGTGAAATAGGGTTTGACGAAGCCCTTATTGTTAAAAAGAAAATACCATTGCTGTCATACACGCATGATGTAATACCAATTAAAGGAATTTGCATTTTACCGTGGTCCTATAAAAATGTCATATACCGGTTAAAATTTGCGATAGCGGACATGGAATGCAGTAGTGTGCTGGGACAGAAATCATGCGAGTTTTTAGGCCTAGTGAAACGCATAAGGTCAGTTGAAATGTCAAGTTACGAAGATGTATTCAAGGGGTTAGGATGTTTACCGGGGAAGTATCAGATAGTAATTGACCGATCCGTTCCACCTGTCATATGTGCATCGAGGAAAATTCCTCACGGGTTACGCGACCGCTTAGAGGAAGAGCTAGGAAAAATGGAACAGTTGGGTGTAATCAGAAAGGTCACTCATCCTACACAGTGGGTACACCCACTGGTGTTGGTGGCCAAAAAGAATAATGGTATTCGTGTATGCTTAGACCCGCGCGAACTGAACCGCGCGGTCCAGCGCGCACACTTTCAGCTTCCTACAGTATCTGAACTGGCGTCACGCTTACATGGGGCACGATTCTTTTCAGTTCTGGACGCCAGCTCGGGGTTTTGGACAGTTGAATTAGATGAAGAGAGTGCTGATTTATGTACATTCAGCACACCTTTTGGGAGATACCAATTTAAGCGCCTTCCATTTGGAATAAACTGTGCATCAGAAGTATTCCATGGAAAGCTACGTCAGCTCCTGGAAGGCCTGGAGGGGGTAGAGAATTATATTGATGACGTAGTTGTGTGGGGTGAAACCAGGCAGATTCACGATAGGCGATTAAAAGCACTGTTAGAGAGATCTAGGGAGATCAATTTAAAGTTCAATAAAGAAAAGTGTAAAATTGGCGTCCAGGAAGTGATGTACCTAGGGCACGTGTTTGATGCGAAAGGCATGAGACCGGATTATGATAAAATAAAAGCGATTAAAGAGTTGCATTCACCGAAGGACAGAAAAGAGTTAGAGAGATTTTTAGGTGCGGTCAATTATCTATCTAAATTTATACCACATTACTCCGAAATAGCTATTCCTTTGACAAGCTTGCTGAGAAAAGGTAGTGAATGGCGTTGGGAAGAGAGCGAGAGCGCGGCGTTTGAGCGTTTAAAGGAAGCAGTGACAGGTGCGGGTGTGCTGGCACTGTACGACCCAGCGCGTCCCGTGGTCCTGTCGGTGGACGCGTCGCGCGACGCGCTGGGTGCCGTGCTGCTGCAGGGCGGCCGCCCCGTCGAGTACGCTTCGCGCACACTCACCGACGCGCAGAGACGGTACGCGCAGGTGGAAAAAGAGATGTTAGCGATCGTGTTTGCTTGTGAGCGTTTTCACCAGTATGTTTATGGGCAAAAAGGTGTTGTTGTGGAATCGGACCACAAACCTTTAGAAAGCATTTTTAAAAAACCGTTGATGTCTGTCCCGGCACGCTTGCAACGTATGCTTATGAGAGTTCAGGGCTACGATCTAATTGTTACGTACGTGCCCGGTAAATTTATGTATATTGCCGATATGTTGTCTCGAGCGGCCCTTCCCGAGTTGTATAGTGAGGAGGTACATAATAATGTTGTTTACCAGGTGAAGATGGTTGTAGAAAATATACCGATATCGAATGACAAGTTAACCTTGATAAAAAAGGAAACCAAGCGCGATCCAGAACTGCATATTATATTGAGTTATATAAATTCAGGATGGCCAGACCATAAATACAATGTATCTAATGAAGCAAAATTTTATTGGTCTATAAAAGATGAATTATTTGTAGTTGATGAAGTAATTTTTAAAGAGAATTTGGTGTTGGTACCGATTAATTTAAGACAAGATATGCTAAGGATCATTCACGAGGGTCATTTAGGTATCGATCGGTGTAAGCGGCGCGCGAGACAGGTGATGTTTTGGCCGAGTATGTCACGTGACATAGAATTGTATGTCAAGAGATGTCACACGTGTCAGGAGCACTCAAACGCACCCTCCAAAGAACCCATGCTACCGATTGAAATTCCTGAGCTGCCTTGGAATAAAATAGGGTCAGATATATTTGAATTTAAAAAGCAATATTATCTTATTATGGTAGATTACTATTCTAACTTCGTAGAAGTCTGTAAATTGAGTAACCTAACATCTAGCGCAGTAATACAGAACATGAAGCAAGTGTTTTCGCGGCATGGCATTCCAGGTGTACTGATTAGCGATAATGGAACGCAGTACTCAAGTCGGGAATTTAAAATTTTTGCCAAAGTATGGGGATTTGATCACGTGACATCCTCACCGAACTTTGCTCAGTCCAATGGTAAAAGTGAACGCGCTGTGCAAACTGTAAAGAAGTTGTTGATGAAGTCAATCCAAAGCAAAGGTGATTTTAATTTAGCACTTCTTAACTACAGAAATACACCCAGGGACGGTTTGAGTTCTCCAGCACATCTATTAATGGGTCGAAGGTTACGTTGTCAATTACCTGTACATCCTAATATATTAAAACCAAAACCTATCGATCCATCAGAATATCAGACAATGATCACCAAACAAAACAATGCAAAGATGTATTATGATCAGCATTGTAAAACGTTGTCAAATCTTCATGATGGTGACTCTGTCATTTGCATAGATGGAAAGTCTAGAAGTAGAGGAAAAGTTGTAAGCCATGCTAATACTCCTCGGTCCTACATTGTGCAAACTAATACAGGTGGTAAGTATCGACGAAACCGTCGTCATCTTATCAAATGTGAACCTGATATTAATTCATCAACAACAAGTTGTGATAATGATGGACAGGAGTTCAGTGATGCGCACGAGGATGTAGGTTTGAAAGAAGATAATATCGATTCAAACGACACCAATTTGGTGAAGGGTGGTAATTATTCTGAAAGACCTGTATCCCCACCGCTCACCCGCAAAGCTAAAAAGTTACTTGATCAACTTATGGCTAAATAAGTAGTTATAAGTAGGTAGGCAGTTTACGTTCATAAATACATATGCAATCAGCAGGTATTTTCAATGTAGGTACTGTTATTGTTTTTCTAGTTGGTAAGTTAAGTTGTGTATTTTAGTACTTAGCACTTTTTTATATAGTTACATAATGGGGTAATTAAGAATAATAATTCTGTGAGGGGTAGGATTACCTGTCGGCACCTGTTGCCTGTGTTTTCTAACTTGGTACCTAAACCTACCTATACTTTGTTTTCAAATTAGATTAATTATGCTTAAGTTTGTTTATAAGCACTTTAGATTATAGTAAACATTAGGTAATCTTTTTAAGGGAAAGATGTTGTAGATCCACTTGTGGGTACTTTAATAAATCAGTTGTTGTCTAGCACTCGAGGTGTTTCCTTTATCACGACAATTATGTCAGGACAACAAAGGGCCGAGATAGAGATTGGTCAAGTTAGAATAGCTTCCAAGCGATAAGACCGCCCATTGTACTTGTAATCATCATGATAAGTTTTGTTTATTTTTAATTATCTTAAGGTGTACAATAAAGTATTTTCTATTCTAATATTCTAATTATTTAATCATCATCATCAGCCTATAGAAGTCCACTACTGGACCAAGGCCTCCACCATGTAACCTTGAGCCGCCTCAATCCACTGACTTCAACTGACGATCTCCAAAATGACGCTGGTCAATTATTTAAAACCATTACTGATATAGAACAGTAAAGAAGGTACGTTCAAATTAAAAAAGTATATATATGACTAATATAAGTATACCACGTAGCCACCTTACGTTACCATGATGTGTCCAGCCGAAGAATAAATTCCTCCGTCTCCTCTTGTGGATGTCGTTAAAGCCGACCACGGGATTATACCAAGGGATGGGCAGTAGCGTACACCTGCAGTACTAAACACCAATAATGCGATCATCAATCCACTTGCCAAGCGTGGTGACTATGGCATTTTATTGGGAAGTCCTTGTCCAACAGTGTACGTGTGATGGCCGATAACATAACATACATAACATAACATCCAAAAGTCACATACGTAGTCCCACACTAGGATTCCCTGTGTCGTGGGTATCAGGAAACTACAAGTACCATACCGTAACACCCTGATCCGGAACAAATATTTACGGA
This sequence comes from Epirrita christyi, assembly GCA_951392215.1. NCBI lineage: Eukaryota > Metazoa > Arthropoda > Insecta > Lepidoptera > Geometridae > Epirrita > Epirrita christyi. The sequence continues at coordinate 2,775,794 of OX595851.1, forward strand.
TCATACAAACATTTGTTCCGCAGCGGGAATCGAACCCCGCCACACAGGTCGTCAAATAGATAATGGTAGTACCATATAGTTACATAATTGTTAATCATTTTAATTTTATGATCAAATACCTACATGGATGATTTAAATCGTCTTTTGATTTTTGGAAATTCATGTAAGCATTTCAGAAACCGTACAGTTTTGTCAAGGCTATGTGTATTTTTGGAGTTATTTGCAGCTTTCTTGTTATCAAAAGAACTTACTGCAAATTCAAAAAAAGTTCGTTCGACTCACTGTAGCAACGCACAGCATAAACCGCAAGTCCTTAGGACCTTGTTCCGGAACTAAATTCGAAATGAATCAAGACTCAAGCATTGATTTTCAACAGATTTCATTTATCTATGCTTCAGCATAGTTCAGGATAGAGTCTATAGATCTGAAGTTTGGAGGGTATATTCTTTTTGTGGTCTACGGGAGCACTTATAAAGGAATTTCTGTAATTCACCCTCTAAGGGGGAGCAGCGGGGTGTTGAAGTCTGTATGGAAAAACTCAACGCACGGTTAAAGTAGCGGGCGTACGCCTTTTTATAAAAATACTAGGTTCATTAAAAAGCGGTTCTACTATGACCATATTCTTTGTACTGGCCACAGTTCTACCTATCAATGTTATTATATGTAAAAAAAGGTATACAAAAAACCCTTATAAATAAGAAAGTTTAGATGTTGAAATGTAAGCTTTTAAATCGATAGAAGTCTTTTTACGCAACTAAGGCATATCAAAAGGAGAGGTGGTAATAATTAGCAGTCTATGAATGTAGGTATGTAAGTTTGTTCATTTATTATGTTCCCTCGTAGCTCCGAAACTACTTGATGGATTTTGACAAATGAGGTATCTATAAAATCCAAACCACACCGAATGCGTATGCAGCGCGTAACGTAGAAACGCGCGTCACTTTGTATGTACACTGCAATTAATTATTGATCTGAAAATATTTGTTCAGGGTCTGGGCGTTATGGTATCATGGTACTCGTAGTTCCTGATACCCACGACACAGGGAATCCTAGTTTGAGATCAAGACTACGTATGTGACTGTTGGGTATTATGTTATGTTATGTTATGTCTTTGCGAATCTGGCTGATCTAAAGATAATAATAATATGTAATCTATAATCTAATGTAAGTCAAAAGATTGGAATAAACGAAAAATATGTACCATGCAAAAGCTTAAAACTAGTATCAAATATATACTGTTACAAATCTCATCAGAATTTATAAAAAAAAGAACATACAATGCACGCTAACAGATTAATAGTTCTAACAATGACTTTTAACTAAAAATAATGTACAAAACTACAACAATTTCATATTAGAGTTGCAATTGAAACAATCAGAATAACCGAAGGTATAATTAAACAGAATAGCAATTAGATCACAAAATATGTCTGCAAAGCACAATGCCCTTAGTCGAAGTGAACAGCGAGAGTCGTAGTGTTGAAGTGTCTCGCGGCGTTTTTTTTTCTTCTTAAGGACAAAATGCAGTTGGCCTCAGATGGCCGATGCTGCGTTACCGGACTTTTGGTGAACGCGGAGGGCGCTCAACCGTTAAAATTAGGTTAGGGCAACTAGCGCAAGGGCACCACTTAGGTACGGACCTCGGCTTGGGCCGTTGCCAGATTGGGAGGAATAGGAAAACGCCCCGGAACATGCTTGTAACGGTTTAGGCGTGTGGTACAGAAGGTACTGATAAGACTGGAGGATAGGAGCAAACGCCCCGGAACATGCTTGTACCGGTTTAGGCGTGTGGTACTGAAGGTACTTAAAGTCTTCGACCCCGCCGGCGGGGTCGCTGTATCTGTGTAGTGTTTACTCTGTCGTGATTGGATGACGACGCCCCCGCATTCGCGGCGGTGATTTCGTCATCCGGGTCACCAAGAACGTGTCTTGGTCGACGAAGGGATCGTGTCTCGCGGCGTTGCACGCCGCGCATATTTATACAGCGCCGCTCGGTGCCGTCTTCGTCACCATTCGGCGTCGCCAGCTCGTCGCGTGGCATCGTCTGTTTTCGTGACTGTGTTTGAGTCACCTAAACGACGTATCATGACGTTGTAATGTATGGAACTGTATGAGACATGGCACACCGCTTGCGTGACGTGCACGTAAGCGTGTACATACGTAGAGACGCGTGTATTTACGTTACGTGCTGCATACGCATCCAGTGTGCTTTGGCCTTTAATTTAAAACTACTATTCAAAAAGTTAAAGGCCTTTGCCTTATCGCAGATTTGGCCTTCCTCTACACTTTGATACTTGTTTTCATCTTGTTACAACATACATAACGAGATGTTATATATACTTTCAAGAGTATTGGTAAAACCTGTTTTGCCTAGATTTATCTACCAATTTACTAAGAATCTACCCTCACAGGTAAGGTAACCCCTAGCAGGGTCGTAAATAGGCTGGTTTAGTAGCCCTTTGAACATACAGGTGGTCTGTGGACGCGGTGTCCCTTAGGTAGCTTTTTATTGGACACACAGCTAGCTTGAAAGACGAACATAATATACAAAAAAAACTTATGTGAAGGCTAATTTACATTAACTAATTTTACATAAGTGATTTACGTTTGCTCCTTGTAAAAGTTTATCTTGGAAAGTACCACCATACCTATTTCTGCCACCAAGCACCAATGTGATTAATTTAGTTAGATTTACAAATCTCCGCTTTGGTCGACAAGGTACTGAGAAATAAAAATTGTTAATAAATTTTCAAGGCAGTCAAATTAGTTAGAGTTTATTTGGTCGACGATGGATACGCTTGTATACAACATGAGAACTTGACATGTCTCAAGACTACGAGACATGTATGGACATGTATGGACATTTTGGACATGTTTGGATGTTGTGGAACCATTTGTGATCTCGGGTTACGGGAGGGTTACCATACTTTTTATATCATTATATTATTTTTATACCCGGGATAAATTAAAAATATATATTGTGTACATTCATACATTTTTTTTATTGCTCCATATATTTAACTAGTAGAACGCGCACGCGACTTCGTGAAGGTAAATTTAATTAAATTAAATTAAAATTAAATTAAATTCAAACTTCAAAACCCTGCTTACCGGGGCAGCAAGCAGAGGGTAAATAGAGTAGATAATTCTTAGAGGGTAAATTTTTAAAATTTCTCCCTTAAACAACAAAAAGAATGTACTCTCCAAATTTGATATGTTATTGTTTACCGTTTAGGCTACGTATATGTTTATTGTCAGTCAGTGCGCAAGTCAGTCATGCAAAAAAAAACTAAAAAAAATATGTCTTATATTTGGTAGTGAACGTGAAGCGTGTAACATGTTTTTGTATGATTTTACATACCTATTTTAAAAATTCTAATTTTGTGTGTTTATCGTTTGTTTCGTATGAGTCTTCCGTGTTAAATTGAAAGATTGCTTTCTGAGAATCGTATCGTGGTAACAAATACCTTTTCTACGAAATTGGTGTAGAACTGTCGAAAATCTATTTCGTAACAATAATCAAACAAAGTCGAAATACGGAACAGGGCTTGTTCATTTAAAATTATGCCAGAAATACGGGCTGCCTGGCAACAAAAGTTCTCATCACAAAAGGCTCAGAAGCCCGATTCTCGAAATCAACAAAATAACAGGCGATTAAACAACTGTTTAGTCTAACCAATGCTTTTTGACCGGTGTTTTCAAAGATTATATGTCACCTTGACCAATGATTAGATTTAACAAGACATTTACTAACTAACAGAGTATGGTGAAATTGGCTCTAAATTCACAGTATAGTTAGATACATCTCAGTCCAGTGTCACATCTGTCACTGCGTGCGCGGACGTAGTAACTATTACCTAATCTTCACATGCATACGTTATCTTTCTCGCTCTAGGAAACGCTTTCTAGAGCGACAGAAACGTTGAACGTGAATCGAAAGTTGACTGAATTGAATGTTAAATATTTACTTATTTATAGAGAATCGACCCTTAGTAAGGCATCTGCCCCCTATTCCCTAACTGAAAGTCACTCGGTGACTAACGTTTGACAAGTAAAATTACCATCAATTGCTCAAAATATCATTAAAAATTGACAATTGATGGTAATTTTACTGGTCAAACATAAGTCACCGAGTGACTTTCAGTTAGGGAATGGGGAAAGAATATTTTGGACACGTGAGTGTTATTCATTCTTCTGACCCATATGTAGAATTGCAGGTAATGCCCGGCAGATCGTTTACGGATCTCGTTTTAGAAAATCGTTTTTGGGGTCTGGACCCTTGTTAGATTCTCCATGGAGCTATTCAATATATCCCAGTACCAAACGGTAGCCTTCACTACAAGCGCAGTAACGAATCTTGAAGAAAAACTTATGTTTTCATATACATAATATATTTATTTATTTATATCACTAACGTAAACATGTTTTATGAAGCTTTTTAGTGTTCCGTACCACAACAAGAAGAAACTTGACCCTTATAGGATCACTTTTAAACTGTCTGGCCGTCTGTCCCTCGTAGAACACTCAGGGCACGAGTCTCACACACACTTGTCCGTTTTATTTATGTATCTAGAGCTGCATAATATGTTTTTGCTCTACAGTAACTTTGAACATCGGTTATTTCTATAGAGATTTTGAACCAAAGATCATCATGCTATAGAACTAGCCTTATTTGCTATTTTGAGTTTTGATTTATCGTGGTACAATTCTGCAATCATACTACATTTTGCATCACTATAGGCCAACGATTATAGCTTTTGATAGTGCATAGGACCAAAAATCTATATGTGTAGATCTAGGTATCTCCTATCAATAGGAGGAGTTCCTCTAGATCTACTATCTATTCATTTTATACAACTGAAATCAATTCCGACATCAATCTACAAATGTTTGTTCCTAGTCTGTGTGTTGTTTGGTACCATGGTACTCGTAGTTCCTGAAGCCCACGTCACAGGGAAAACTACTGTGAGATCAGCCCCCCCCTATTCCCTAACTAAAAGTCAATCGGTGACTAACGTTTGATGAGTAAATGAACATCAATTATTGCTCAAAATTATTTTTAAGAATTGTCAATTGATGGTAATTTTACTTGTCAAACGTTGGTCACCGAGTAACTTTCAAGTTAGATAGGGGGGCAGGACTATGTATGTGACAATTCAGTGTTATGATATAAATAACATAAAAAAAAAGGTTTTACAGCTACATTTATAAATAACAATGAGTTGTGTCGGTCCAAATAAATAAGCTGGGCCAGAAAGCCCCCAAAAGAATGTTACGATTCATTATAGAAAACACAGGATAATAAAATTACATTGGAGTTCACTTTAACATAACGAAATTAAAATTCATTCAAACCCAAAATAATATCACGCAGCTTCTTGCTCAAGGTATTAAAATTAATTCTACTTTATATTTTTCTTTAATTAAATAAGACGCGGCGATGTAGTCAGAACGTGACCTGAGGTGGAGAAAGAAACCATTAGACATAAGGGCTTCGTTCGTTTGGGAGCGAAAGAGCAAAATGAGGGTTATCATTTTAGCAGTCTATCTTTCAACAGCCTTTATGAGTCCACTGCTGGACGAAGCCTCCCCCATAGAATGCAATAGAGGGATTTTCCATAATCACCACGCTTGGCGGATGGATTGGTGATCGTAGTTTGGTGTTAAGTACTCATGTGGATGCTGTTGCCCATCCTCTGGTATAATCCCTTAGTAAAGCTTTTACTAGATCCACGGGAGGAGAAGGAGAGCTATATTCTTTGGCCGGATAAACAACGGCTGAGCAATCTATGTATGTATATGAGTAATATGGCAATTTTTCAAAATGGCGGAAATAAAAATTTTACTTTATAACTTCAAAAAATATAATATTTGACGGAGAAAGGTCCTGACGTCATCAATGAAAGAGGAGTCGCACTTCATAATTTATTTTATTACTTCAAGAACGCTACGACAACAATTGCACCGCGCCAAAGCCAAAGCAAAATTGACCACTTTTTTTTTTTTCTTTTTTTTTTTCTGAAGGACATAGTGCAGTTGGCCTCAGACGGCCGATGCTGCGTTACCGGACTTTTGGTGAGCGCGGAAGGCGCTCAACAAAATTGACCACTGCGGCCGCGCGCTCGCTTTTATATCTGAGCGAGAACAAAGGAAAGTATGGTTGGTTGCTTGTTTGGCGCGTTGCACGTGGTGTTTACAACCGAACGATGACGACGCGCCGTCATATTTATAAATTTGGTATTAAATGAAAGGACTCAATACGTACATTCTAAAAATATATCACACTTGAAAAAAACTCCACGTTCAAATTAAAAAAAAAATGTTTTAGAACTAAAACCAGTCCACGCAAACTTTTATTGTTTCTAGACCACAACCCAGTGCAGTTTTCAACTCCTTTTCGATTGGTTCAATTCAACCAAGCACTAAAATCACAAAGTAACTAAAGCGTTGGAGCGTCTAAAAGCCAATTTTGTGATTTAATAGGGTTGGTTAGTAATGATGATGATTATTTAATGATGCGTCTGCTGTAATGGTCTCTTGGGTTGAAAAAACCTCTAACGGAAGACCAGCGTAGGTTGTTTACGACCTGCATATATGCTGAGTAAGGGCCTTTTTGTAACGGCAATACTTCTTATTTTTTTCTTTTAAGTATTTTTTAAGTCTATCTTGTTGTTACAATTTTTTTTTCTATTTATAATAAGAATATAAAAATCCAACCGCTGTCACTCTCAACCCACGCTTCGCGTCCTCTAAAGCGAGGGGAACAAGCAAAGTGCTTCAAAATAACGCTCTAGATAAGTGTAAATATTAGGTGTCTTATTTAATTTTTCTTAACGAGAGGCCTTTTTGTTCGTTAAGTGTTCTGGGGAATCGCTCCCTTTCGATTCTGTCGTTTATTTTTAAGACATTACTGTACTGCTTTTATCGATCTTCTAAAGTGACAGTTACCGTACTGTGTCTGGTACTAAGGGATTAAACCAGGTGATGGGCACACTTGAATCATCATTATCAGCAGCCGTTAGATGTCCACTATATAGGACGAGGCAAGCGGATTGTCGATAGCAGTAGATAGCAGTATTGGTGCTAAGTACTCAGGTGGATGGCTGCTGCCCATCGCCTGGTGTAATCCCTTAGTCATAATTATCACTAGAAACGGGATATTTACCATGATTTTTGAGCTTTATTCATTCCCGATATTTTGGCACAGTTTCTACACTTAAACAGAATAATAAATCGCAAAGACTTCAGTTTACCCTTGATCATGGCGCATGAAACTGTGCCGAAATATCGGGAATTAATAAACCTCAAAAATCATGGTAAATATCCCGTTTCTAGTGATAATTATGTTAATAACCATGATAGTTTCAAAAGTTATATACCTTCAGGGCCGGATTTAAATTTGTGCCGCCCTGGGGCACGAAAATGCCGCCCTATGACTTAAATTTTATTTTAATAGTTTTGGTATCTTATTTTTTAAGAATTAGAATAACTAATTGATTGCAGGAAATTTACTATGTATTATATATATATTATATTATACATTATGTTTTATTTATATTAAATAATATACAAAAATACATAATACTTGAATTATATTTCTTGAAAGATAAAATGTTTATTTAAAAGAATTAGTTAATTATATATTGTATAGATTTTTTTTTCTCACTTTCCAAATTTTGCCGCCCTAGAAAATTTGCCGCCCTGGGCACTAGCCCCGACTGCCCCTAGTATAAATCCACCACTGTATACCTTAGTCAGTTTTTACGACCTCCACAGGAGGAGACATAGAGGTCTGCTCAGGCCAGACATAATGCTATCACCAATCTGCCTGCCTAGCGTGGTAATTATGACATAACTCCCCCATTGCATTCGATGTGGGAGGCATCGTCCAGCAGTAGACATCACCTGGCACATACGAGTCATGATCCTACACTAAAATTCCCTGTGTCGTGGGCATCAGGAACTATGAGTACCATGGTACCATAACACCCAGACCCAGAACAAATATTTGCAGATCATACAAACATTTGCCCCAAAGCGGGAAACGAACCCGTAACCTCTCGAATCTCAGCCGGCTACTTACCCGCCACGCCACAGAGATATCGCTTCAAATTCATCTCGTATCCACCACCAATATGAGCATTCACTATGGGCATTGCACTCTCTTTATGCCAATTACCGATATCTGCCCTGGGCAAACCAAATACAACACTGTCCAAAAATCTTTTCTGAAAATACTAACTAAATACTATGTAAAATTTCAGGACTTGCACATTTAACATTTTTTGAACGAGCGAAGCGAGTTCTCTGAGTCAAGTTGGAAGAATCGGCGTTTGTATGTATGTGTGTATGTATGTATGTATGTTTGTCCGATGAAAACTTCCAAACCGTTAATCCGATCTTCATGAAATTTGGTATGAGGGTAGATAGTATTGGTACAATTTGTAGGTAAGGTTATGAGCTATATCGGTCAGGGGGTTGCTGAGATATTGGGGTCCAAGAGGGGGTAAAAAAAATAAAAGTGAGACAGTCAGATCAAGTGGGGTGTCTAATGAAAGCGCTTTGGTTGAACATTTCAAAACTGTTATTAATAAGTATTTAGCTTTAGTAGTTTTTGAGATAATAGGGAAAATAAAAAACGTAAAAATCTAAAATTATAGGGTACTTCCAGCAATCCCACAATGCTGAAATTTGGTATGGTTGTGGCTTTTGTGTCACAACTACAGGGAAAAGTCTGAAACTGAAGAATTTAGAAACTTGTACTCCATAAAACAGAGACCAATATAACATCCATTGTTGACCTCCCATTTCTAGGAATTTGAATGACGCTGGAGTTCTATGTTTCACGTCAAAAGAACGTTATCACTTAATTCGTCAGGTACTTGATATAGGTACTAACAGGTATGTAGTATTACGCCCCGTTGCTTAGCCCTATTCAAAGGTTATTTCGATGATGTGTAGGAAATTAGAGTTGTTACTGATAGATCCTGTACTGTACTGGTAGACCTCGAGGTGAAAATTTTCAAAAATAATAATAGTATAACTTTTCATTTAAAAAACTGACTTCCGCCATTGTATTCGACAAAATATTTGAATGAAAAAAAAATTATGAAAGAACCATAGTGGTGAAAGGATTATTCTACTATTTGAATGCAAATGCTTGGTTTGTTGCTGAAAATATCAAAATCGCCATATGTATGCCTACAATATTTGAGGAGTTCCCTCAATTCCTCATGGATTCCATCATCAGAACTGGACTCTGAAAAAAATGGGACCAATCTGGAAACATATCTATTCAAATAAAAAAAGAATTTTCCAAATCGGTTCATAAACGGAGATATGCGGTAAAAAACATTTAAAAAAAAAAAAAAAACTACCGAATTGAGTACCTCCTCCTTTTTTGGGAAGTCGGTTAAAAATGGATATTACTTGGTTAAGTAGTCGGGCTGATAAAGGTGTTATCGCGAGGTCTCAGTTCGGGGCGAACCACTAGTTATTTTAATTGCATTTATTAGACATATCAAATCTTAACCTAAAACATTTCCAGTGTAAATTGAATCCTAGAATGTACTCATAAATTAAAAACATGTAAATTAAGCTATTTTTAACCGACTTCCCAAAAAAGGAGGAGGTTCTCAATTCGGTTGTTTTTTTTTTTTGTTTTTTTTTTGTTTGTTACCGCATATCTCCGGCGTTTATGAACCGATTAGGAAAATTCTTTTTTTATTTGAATAGATATACTTCCAGATTGGTCCCATTTTTTCAGAATCCAGTTCTGATGATGGAATCCATGAGGAATTGAGGGAACTCCTCAAATATTGTAGGCATACATATGGCGATTTTGATATTTTCAGCAACAAACCAAGCATTTGCATTCAAAAAGTATCATAATCCTTTCACCACTATGGTTCTGTCATCATTTTTTTTTCATCCAAATATTTTGTCAAATACAATGGCGGAAGTCGGTTTTTTAAATGAAAAGTTATACATTGCTATTTTATATAATGGGAACAGTGCCGACAACTTTTAGTACATTTAAAAAAAAGTTATTTTCGTCTCTCTGTCTCTATAGAGTTAAAAATCTTACTACTAAAAGATAAACTATAAACTAACTATACAAATTATGAGACAACCCATGGGAGCAACTTCAAGCAAAGTTGAAATACGGCTGGCTAATGCAACGCGACCATTCTTAGCTAACTTCTTATATAATTATTTAGCAGCTAACAACTCATGGAATAATGTACCAAGTTTGTCATTGTTTTTTATCACTTTACCATAATTCATCCTTAATAATGCACGAAAAGGGTAGTTATAGGTACTATTGGCGGTCGGTACGCTCGCAGAACCTTTTAAATAAGTAGCAATTCAACATGTAGCGAAATACGAAATACGATCTGAGGCCCAATTCCCTAATTTAAAAGTCTATTAAATTACAATATAAATAAATGCTGGACATTTCACACAACATTATCTAGCCCCAAGCTAAGCAGAGCTTGTGTTATGGGTACTAGATAACTTTTCATTTAAAAAACCGACTTCCGCCATAGTATTCGACTAAAGATCTGGATGAAAAAAAAAACGATGAAAGAACCATAGTGGTGAAAGGATTATGATACTTTTTGAATGCAAATGCTTGGTTTGTTGCTGAAAATATCAAAATCGCCATATGTATGCCTACAATATTTGAGGAGTTCCCTCAATTCCTCATGGATTCCAGCATCAGAACTGGATTCTGACCAAAAAAATGGGACCAATTTGGAAGTATATCTATACAAATAAAAAAAGAATTTTCCAAATCGGTTCATAAACGTCGGAGATATGCGGTAACAAAAATTAAAAAAAAAAAAAAAAAAAAACGAATTGAGAACCTCCTTTTTTGGGAAGTCGGTTAATAACAGACATTATATAGATATATATTTTTTATTATACAATATAGAAAAATACCCAAAACACCTTGAACAAATATCTGCAGATAGTACAAATATTTGTTCCGAGGCGGAAATCGAACCCGCAACCTCCTGCGTCGCAGGTGAACCTTCGCCCGCCGCGTCACAGAGGTCGTCATATAATCTCATGTCCAGACCATTATCATCATCATCATCATCAGTCGGTGGTCCCTTGCTGGACATAGGCTTTCCCAAACAATGCTACGACGAACGGTCTTCAAAAAATCCTTTCTCTCCAAATGTACAGAAGTAATTTTACCTTTGTATTCAGCCTAAAAATAGACATCGCCGTCTCCTCCCATGAATTTCATACTAACCGACTTAGGAATTAAACCTGGGGATAAGCATCAGCATCCACTGGAGTACTGAAGACTATTATTGTGTTCACTAAGCTTGTCAAACGTGATGATTATGGCAAATCCCTTATTGCATTCGATGGGGGAAGCCTCGTCTAGCAGTGGAAATCTTCAGGCTGTTGATTAGTGATAAACAACTTGCTATAATGTAAGCAATTGGTTCCTTTAAAAGATAAAAAACAGAACTTGGTAACAAGATACAAAAAGACTTATCTTTTCATTTACCTTTCCTTATCTGAACAAAATTAAGTACTCAAAACTGCGCTCCTAAGTTACCAAGTTTGAGAAGTACGTATTCGCCAGAAGCGAGAACCGAAGCAAAAAACATTCAAAGACCATTGTTCGTAACAAAGACTTAACACAAAAGTGAGTAAGTTATAAGGCAGCTGTTCCACTGTCAGCGAGAAGCGAGCTAGCGTTTCAGAAAATATATTTCATTTGCTGGGTGAAAATAAGCTCTCTTGGTTGAAATAAGATATTGGCCTGCCTCCTAACTCTTAACTTAAAGTGCAACGTAGCTGTGTACAAACACTTAGAAAACAATCCAGCGGCTTAGCCTGTGATTAAAACAGCTATTTCTGCCTTGAAACAGCCTTCAAAGAGCTGTCGTTAACAAAACGTAACAAAACGTACCAAGGATCAAGTTCGCAGTGATAAATAGAAAGATTAACACTTTATTGTTTACCAGGAATATCTTCGGATTGATTAAAATTAGCAGTAGGTACAGTGTGCAGCCTGCATCGCTGAAAGCGATTTCTTCCAAGCAACCTTTAGATGAACAGTAATGGACGGTGGATGCACAGAGTAAAAATAATAATAATGATAGATGGATAAAATTCAATTTTTACATAATAATTACTTTTATAAAATAGACTAATAAATAGTAATGAAGCTAAATAATATTGAACGCCCTTATAAACGCCCTTGTAAAGAAAAGAAAACAAGATTATTCTACTCATACACTCACAAGATACATATTTTCACATTCCTACTAAAGTTATACGAGTGTGTACCGGTTACTGTGCAGTTAAATTATAAATTTCCCAGCATCTCGTTTAGCTTAACTAACTGCCCTCGCTTCATTGAACGAGCGAAGCGAGTTCTCTGAGTCAAGTTGGAAGAATCGGCGTTTGTATGTATGTGTGTATGTATGTATGTTTGTCCGATGAAAACTTCCAAACCGTTAATCCGATCTTCATGAAATTTGGTATGGGGGTAGATAGTATTGGTACAATTTGTAGGTAAGGTTATGAGCTATATCGATCAGGGGGTTGCTGAGACATTGGGGTCCAAGAGGGGGTAAAAAAAGTAAAAGTGAGACAGTCAGATCAAGTGGGGTGTCTAATGAAAGCGCTTTGGTTGGACATTTCAAAACTGTTTTTAATAATTATTTAACCTTAGTAGTTTTCGAGATATTAGGGAAAATAAAAAACGTAAAAACCCAAAATTCTAGGGTACTTCCAGCAATCCCACAATGCTGAAATTTGGTATGCTTGTGGCTTTTGTGTCACAACTACAGGGAAAAGTCTGAAATTGAAGAATTTAGAAACATGTACTCCATAAAACAGAAACCAATATAACATCCATTGTTGACCTCCCATTTCTAAGAATTTGAATGACGTTGGAGTTCTATGGATTTCATCAAAAGGACGTTATCAATTAATTCGTCAGGTACTTGATATAGGTACTAAAAGGTATGTAGTATAACTACGCCCCGTTGCTTAGCCCTATTTAAAGGTTATTTCGATGATGTGTAGGAAATTAGAGTAGTTACTGGTAGATCCTGTACTGTACTGGTAGACCTCGAGGAGAAAATTTTCAAAAATAATAATAGAAAATATGGAAATTACTTAGTTAAGTAGTCGGGCTGATAAAGGTGTTATCGCGAAGTCTCAGTTCGGGGCGAACCACTAGTATAATCTCAATTAATTTCATATATTTTGATAATATTATTCATCATGGTGGACAAAAATTATGATTGTTGTGTAAATGCAGTATCTTGCGAACAATACATGAAATATAATCGCTTATAGAGGAACAAGCTCCTTAGCAGCAACCGCAAGTAACTTGCCCTGTTGTTCGTTTTAGAATATCTTTTCGTCCGTTTAACGTTTTATATCTGGAGTGTAGTTTTGAATGCTAAGTTCAAATGTTAAGTTCCTGTTCAACAGTACTCGACAGTGCAAGTATTGTTGTTATAGTTGTTGTGTTTGTTTTATAACTGAGGAGTAGGCAAAATCAGATAATTGCAAGAAAAGAAAGGTAAATTTGAACTTTTTGTACATACATACATACATACATGCTTTTTTTACAGAAGGGGTAAGCAGAGCCTCTATAAGGGCCTCTTTATCGTGTGTTGCATAATTGCACGAATATAGACGTGACAAATGGTGAGCTCATCGCCGCCATTGCTTTCCACGACCAACTCGGCTAACGGTTCCTTCCAGTAATAAAACACACTCCTAAACCTGACGACCACTCTGATGCGGTGGGCGAGTAGCTGGCTGAGATGCGAGAGATTGCTGGGTAGATTCCCGCTGTGGGACAAATGTTTCAAATATTTTTGTTCCGGGTCTGGGTGTTATGGTACCATGGTACTCATAGTTCCTGATACCCACGACACAGAGAGTCCAAGTGTGTGACTCCGTATGTGACTGTTGGGTGATATGTTATGTTAAATAAACCAGCAGCCAGGACAAATTTTAGCAACCAAAACTGCCCCACAAGTCCGGGCAGTTTTATGTTGAAAAATGTATATTTCAAAACAAGCTTTCATTGAATTAGTGATTGGAACCGTGAGCTTATCAAAATAAGCCCAAACATTGCCAGGCTACTATTAATAGTTGAGGAGTTCCATTATTCACCTTCCGTCTCCATCATCACATCAGCTCACCGTTACCATAATATTGTATTGTCGTCTGAATTTGATAGGTATACGAAATTTCAGCTCAATCGCTTGGGTTAATCTGGTTCAAAATTAAGTTTCTAGATTTGTCCCACACTAACTGCCTAACATATGTCAAGTTATATAAAAGCTTGTAAAAAAAGTTGCATTACTTGTTTGCCAATTCAAGCCCAGAATGGCAGGTTCATTTATCTTGTGATACCTACTCAATTTTCTTGTAAGGCCCACGTAAATATATTTTATTTCCTAATTATGAAAATTCAAGAAGTTATATTCAAATTTATGAATATTTCCAGCCCTGTTTTATTATGAGGGCAAATAAATGTTTTCCTTTTCCCGGGCTTTTCCTCAATTGTATTAGTTCTCAATTTATGAAGCGCGACATGGCCAGCAAAATTCAATGGAAATGCCTCAATGATGCTTGAATACATTGGAATGCTTCTTACAGAATCTGCTAACTATTTGATTATAGTTAGGTGATATTTTTTCTGCAACTTGGGTCACCTGAGACATATATTAGAAAAAGACGATAGCTCTATACGTCTAAATGGGACCAAAATATGTGTCATACCGTCTTTGCTAGTTGTTTTTACGTTTTGCGGTATGCGTCATACCCATGTCACATGACGTTCAAAATGTCTTGGAGTCTGGAGTTGCAAAAAAAATATCACCTAGGGAAAACCAGCTCTTTTATCCATCAAACGTATGTTCTGTGCCTTGTGAATCGTTTTGAGGCAGTATCCATAGCCGAACCATTAAAAAGTTCGACGAAATCATTATTTTAATTGATTCGAGATTCACAATTATTTCGTTACAGCCGAAATAACGATGTTTTACCTTATTTCTCCATTGTCTAGTTTCCAATTAGCAAATTAAAATTATTTTTATAGTTATGTAAATTAAAACACATAGATTCTGTGACATAAAAAAATACAAGTTGATAAAACTAAACTCAACTACGCAATTAGCTAATTACAAGTATAATAACAACCGGCCAAGTGTGAGTCGGACTCGCGCACGAAGGGTTCCGTACCATTATCTATAAATACGACAGCAAAATCACACGGACGGATGGACTGTGGAGCCTTAGTATTAGGGGCCATTTTACCCTTTGTGTACGGAACCCTAAAAATGATGTAGGGAAGGCCAAAAGCATGATTCTATAATAAAGGCCTTCAACTGAATTAATAGGTGTAGTCGGAGGTTAAATCCACGGTTTGTATTTAGAAAAGCCTCTTTATTAGAAAATAGACTATAGCCGTAGTTAGCTACGGCGTAGGCCACCTACGTCGTAGCGCGCATTACTTGTTGTAACGTTCCGTCTCACATAACAATTTAAGGCAGCCATGGCTATAACGATCGCATCGAAATGTGCCGTAAAGGCTTTCCTCTAATACCAGATCGACATCACATGGCACCATGGTACTCGTAGTTCTTGATACCTACGACACAAGGAATCCTAGTGTGGGATCAGGACTACGTATGTGACTGTTGGTTGCTATATTAATGTTCATATTATGCATATTTATGAATAATTTAATATGCGCAATAATATAACATTGATATTGCGTCGTAGATAACAAAGATGTATGTACGTATAATTTATATGTTGTCTATTGTTTGATTTATAGTATAGCGTAAAAGAGCTAAATGGGAGGGTTCTGTGCTTTGTGCTGTCTACTTCTAGAATTTAAGGCACTTATCATTCCTTCCACATTTTTAGGAAGATAACTAAATAAAAAAATAAATGCTGGACATTTCACACAACATTATCTAGCCCCAAGCTAAGCAGAGCTTGTGTTAGTACAAGATAACTGATATAATTAATACAATACATTACATATGTAATTTTTTTGATATACATAGAAAATACCCAGAACACCCTGAACATATATCTGCAGATCGTACAAATATTTGTTCCGAGGCGGGAATCGAACCCAAAACCTCGTGCGTCGCAGGCGAACCTTCACCCGCCGCGCTGTCGGGGAACCATCCACGTTTATAATGTCTTTAGTCCATCGAGTGGGTGGTTTTAAGCTCTAAAGACTGGGCTGAAATTAACAGAAGTAGGCGCAAGTACTTCGGTCAATTTCAGCCCAGTCTTTTAAGCTTAATATTGATTAATCCACACAAGAAAAATACGTTTAAAACGTACCTCATAAAACAGAATAAATAAGTTTATCACTTCACCACACTTGCCATTGCAGGCGCCAGAGCAACGGCCGCATATTTGTAAAAATGTAAATGTTATTGCCCAAACCAAGCGGCAGCATTATAAATATTTCAAGTTAGGGCGAGTGCACGCTGCGCATGCGCTTTTGTGAGTACACTGGCTGTGTGTTACACTGAAACGCTGCATGGTTCAGGTTTTACTGGAAATAAATGTTTATTTATTTATTTTATTTTCTAAGGAAAACAAACAGTACTTAAAATCTAAAAACTATTCTTAAAATTAAGGTATTAGGTATTAGGTAGGTATACATTAAGATTTTTTCGCATATTGCATCTAAAGTTGCTTGCCTATTGCGATACTTATAAAGGAAAAAGAAGTAAATCCGGCATAGTACCAGTTACCTAGCACCCATAACACAAGCTCTGCTTAGCCAGATAATTGTGTGATGTCCAGCATTTATTTATTTCATTAAACAGCTATGGAAACATGTCGAACCAGCGATCTGCTAAGAACTTTTTCATGTTAAGGTGCCTTTAAGTTGAACATAAGTCGTCTTTTAAGTTGTTAATCAACATAGCTATAGTCTATGCCCAGTATCACTTAGACTTCTACAGACTGATGATGATGATACCTGTAAGTTATCATTGACATGATTGATGGCAACGATACCGTGATTAAACAACAAACAATCATTCAACCCTTCGAATTTATGGTACTAGATTCGCTATTTAATGTTAATTTATGTAAATTAAAAATCAGATTTACTGTCACTTATTTAAGGATTCAATTGAGAATTTACATGTGCAATTTACTATGGGACATCATCATCATCATCAACAGCCTTTGGGCAATACTGGACGAGGCCTACCCCATAAGTTACAATAGGGGCATGGGAAGTTTTCTGAAAGCTATAAGAAAATAGTTCTAAATCCATGCATAGATGGCGCCTGTCCCGATTTGGTTCTCTAAATTTTGTCGGTCAGCCCCAACTGTCAGTGTCACTGACTTCACTCGCTCATGCTCGTACGCGTTCGTTGGTGAAATAACCGCGTAAAAAGTTTATTGTTGAAATTCTGATATTTGTTAGTGCTACGTATGCTTCTTCGTTCTCTGCAAAAAGAATTTGTTCTCTGTGGTGCTTTTGCTAAATCTTTAGAAGACAGAACCATGTCGAGTCACCGCCATCTACCGGATTTTTAAGAACAATTTTTTCTTTTTAATTGCTTCCCTGAAAACTTCCCATTACCATAATTACCACGCTTGACAGGACCGCAAAATTTTCGAAAGTCCTATACAGGTAAATGTATACATTAATTTCTAAAAAAACTATTTACACTTCAATTTTGTTTTTTTTTCTTATCCGAACTTATTGTACCAAAACCAAAAACTATTTTACCAAACACTTATTTATATATTTATTTTACTCTTATTTTTCACTTGACAGACGCCCAAATATTTAATATTGCATCGGCTTTCTAATCGTATTTCAATGCAAATATATACTGTAACGCTTTATAAAGATTCAATTGGGCTAGCGGAATAACTTTTTTTATACAAATTTTAACTACATTTTGAATTACGTAGGTACCTTAAAAACTTTTCTTCGTGAGAACCTTTATAGAAGTATAAAGTAACATACTTGCCAAATTTCAAGTTTTGTGGGGTTTGTACGTTTTGAAGATCTGAGAATGAGTAAATTTAAAGATAAAAATAAATGTGTGTATGATGTCAAAATGCGCCCTGACCACAGTGACACCGAACCACTTAATTATAAAGCTGTATTTTTATTTTATGCGGTCTAGACATGCTATTACTCAGCTCAGGACTTAGCTCGTTTTTCCTCAGACGAGAGGATTAATTAGTCTGTAGCGATATCTTCACAGGGATGGTTCTTATTATGTAGTTTTTAAGCGCTATTTAGCATAGCAGGACCATTTTATTGTCGCCTAAGAAATGGTACTACAATACTATAATCAAGGTTTCAGAGCTAAACATGACGGGTGACCAAGAAAAAACCAGAGAACTGAATGGAGAAGAATAGAGGGTAACAAGGTGACGATATAGGCTATTATAGAAATTTAGTTGAACAAAGGTATTTTTCCTCACAAAATATGAACTTTTCAACAGCCGAGCACCAATTTATTTAAATCAAAATTTTTCTTACATTTGGACTCAGCACACGTCTGTCCCACGAGACTGAGTTGTAATAGTAACACGTTTCGTACTGAGTAGGACGTTTCTACGATATCCACTTCCATGTTTTAAATAACTGGAACATGATTTCGCGTGATTCTGGTATGGAATAAAATTATGAAGGTTTTTTTTATAATATTTATTTGAAATCCGTTTTGAGCTTACACACATAAACTAAGATGAAAATAAATAATATAGACGACACTAAAAAACAACCAAAATTTATTTTAAGAAAATATGTTTTTTAGTTTTTATGTATAGTTTCATCATCATCATCATCAGACAGTAGAATGGCACCACGGGTCTTGAGCCGCCTCCATCCACCTACTTCCTGCAACCTTTATAATGTCTTTAGTCCATCGAGAAAGTGGCCTTCCTCTAGTGCATCGTCCCTTTTGTTGTCGCCACACGAGAACCTTTATCCCCCAACGGTTGTCAGTTGTTCAAGCTATATGACCTGCCCATAACCACTTCAACTTGCTCATTCTGAACGCTATGTCAGTAATCTTGGTTCTTCTACTGATTTCCTAACTATGGATTCTAACTCCTAGCATAGCCCAGTAATAAGTACTTTATTACTTCCATGGTATTCAGTAGACATGATTGGTCAATAAAAAGTGCCATGCCGCATTCAAATTTCGAACAAAATTTAATATTTTCACTGGCTAGATGAGTCAAATCTTGTTTTTTTTTTGTAATGGCTTCGGAGTATTTTCTCAATTTTGCCAATGTCAAGTAGCATAGATAATTATCAAACAATGTCCCTTAGCAATGTCTTTCACTGGCTAGATGAGTAAAGTCTTTTTTCTTTTTTTTTTGTAATGGCTTCTGAGGATTTTCACAATTTTGCCCATGTCAAGTAGCATAGATAATTATCAAACAATGTCCCTTTACAAGGTCCAGTCGTCATGTCCTCTGTCAAGTTAAGTCTTGATCCGTGACAAAGTTTGGCATTTGGCTGTCATTTGCAATCAGGGTGGTTATTCGCTATGACCTAAGAGATTCCTTAAAAACGTGTGACGTCATCCATACGATTCAGCGATGATTCCACGCAGATATCGTAACGTGCCCGCGTTATGTTACGTTTGGTCATAGCAAATGAAGGGGCAGCGAATTCAGTGTATCCATGGATTATTGTACCTAAAATTCTTTGAGTGTATCAAGATAAAACAATTACATTACACACCGGTGTAACTGCCCCCGTAGTCCATGTGCATCTATATCACTGTCCACGGAACGTGCCTCCTTATGCATAGTTAGTCTTGTTTATTATACTATTTATTATCTCAAAACAGCTCCGGACGCAAAGCTATCCAAGACAACGCGAAATTTTTACAATGCTCCTAGATTCTGGCACTGTGTACTATGCAGAGGCCAAGCTATTCTATCAAACGTGTGTTCTGTACAGAAGTTAAGCTTCATACAATCACCAATACTTAATTCGTGTCGTTTGAAGTTTGCTGTGTTAATGGAACTTCCAAACGTGCTCACAGTCAAGTGGATTTTTTGTTGACGGCTGTGCCAACCACAGAACAACCTACTCTCTATCGAGGGGTGCTAACCGTCAAGGTGCAACTTCACTTGGTGTATATTCGAAAATGTTTGTGTTATTTATCCAAGGCAAAATCAACCATGACTCCATGAGCACACAATGTTGTTTGCCTTGGCAAAATAAATTCTCTTTGACTTTCAGCCTGTCTGGAAGGGCAAATACATTGCATTTAAATTGGTCACCCCTATCCCTCCTGGTGGTTATCCTGGTGGTATATCCCTCCATTGTATTCAATGGGGGAGCCTCGTTCAGTAGTGGACGTGAATAGGCTGATGATGATGATAATGATGATGAAGTACGCAAACATAGCTCAGAATGGTCGCGAGAAAGCTTAAATTCAGCTTTCTATTTACCCATGATTACCCAAAATAAGAAAGCTAGTTAAAAAAAAAAATCTAGGTGCACCTTAAAAAAACATACATATTATTAGTAAACATACCTATTACTTATAATAAATACAATTATTTGCGATGTAAATAAAATAATATAAAGTTATTCCATAATTTTTCTAAAAAAGGCCAATAATAATAATATAATAATAATATTTGTGCCAATAATTCGGCGTGGAGTAAATTTTGCAAAACTGCAGCCTTAAATTGTATGGCAAAAATAATAAAAAACGAATCAAAAAGTCTTAAAAATACAAGTCGGCGTATTTATTAACATTTTCAAGTTTTCGGAAGCTTGGTCTCTGTTCAGACATTATACTGTGACAATACTCCACAATTCTAGTGATTTACAGACGAAATGCGGCACTGTACCTGAAATTTATAACTATTTCAATTTAAGCTTTATTTCGAATGCTATAAAAGCCATTATACACGGCTAGTCATAATCCTGTAATAAGGTGCATGGTAGAAATGATACATAGCCGCTTACAATCTCTCGGTGGTTTAAATTTTAAAGCATCTGGAAAGTTGGTAGTTGTTTCAATAAAATTATGCTGTTTTACTCGTTTGAAGTTTGTATTTAAATAAATAATAATGTTTTTGACAAAAATACATAGTTAAAACTGGAGTTGAAAGCTTTTCCATGTGGAATAATTCGTATGTTATGTCCATGTAAAGAACTTATGCCAACTACACTTAAGAAGACGTTATCGGTACCCATTTGTATGAAAACGAAGTTTGTTTCTTGGCTATTACTTCATCGAACTCATGAAATTTTGTACACATGATCAGTGCACTAATATCTAGACCCGTGGTGCGTCATTGTTTATTAATTTATAATTTGGTAACCATATCATTTTATAAGAAACTAACGCACCAGGTCTACTGATATTGTGTACAAAGTTTCATATGGTGTTTGAAGATATAGCCAAGCAAACTTCGTTCGCGTGCACTTAACATTAAGAAGGCCTCGTTTAACAAGGGACATCTTACGGCTGATAATGATGAGGCTATTCAATTAAGTCCAAAATTTCATTTAAAACTAATATAAAACAAACAAATTAAGGTAATACAAAATTAACAGTGAATAATACCAGCAATGTGGGGACGCTGCAAGGCACCGCACTATATTTAATTCACACTGGTAATTTATTTAGTGGAAACAATGAACGAGTTCTGAGCGTAGGTAAATAATTTAAATTTATTGTTAAGCAAAGATTTAAGTAACAATTAAGGAGGTTAGGATCAAAAAGTGATATTTAAAGGTGCAACTTCACTTGGTGTATATTCGCATATGTTTGCGTTATTTATCCAAAGCAAAATCAACCATAATTCCATCAGTACACAATGTTGTTTGCCTTGGAAAAATAATGCAAAAATTTATGCAAATATGCCAAGTGAAATACCACCATATTATAAGAAAGAAAACGTTTATTTGTCACATAAACGACAAAAAATGCCGATACAAGACATGAAACAAACGAAAGTTAAATTGAAGCGTTGGGTGTTACAGTATTAACACCCAACGCTTCAATTTACACCTTACAATCTTTTTCAGAAATCAATAAAAATCTGGTATCATTTAAATTACATGTTTTACCCTTACGTACGGAACCCTAAAATGAAACAAAAAGCGTTCTAATCACGAAAGTTTAAAAAATAATAAATATTTCATCATGCTGTCATGCTAGCATTTGTCCAGCAGCGGGAATCGAACCCTTGCGTCGCAGCCAGCTATTCGCCCGTCGCGCCACGTAGGTCATCCTCCATAGTTATAGTTTTCTTTGATATGGTGGCACTTTTCTCGACGAACACAAAGACAAAAAGACAAATTATACTTTAATATTTATTATATTATTGTCACGGGTATTTATCGCGTGTTACCTTATTATTTATTCAGCCCGCGACCATGATTGCTGTAACGCATTCGAAATGTCGGGAATAATAAATACTTTAATGTAAATTTAATTTATTTATTATAAATATAATTATATTTATTTTGTTTTTATACATCTCTTCAAGAGATCTACGATCAACGTCTACTGTTGGACGAAGCCTCCCCCATAGAATGCAATGGGGGGATTTGCCATAATCACCACACTTGGCAGGCGGATTGGTGATCGCAGTTGGGTGTTAAGTACTCAGGTGGATGCTGCTGTCCATCCCCTGGAGAGATCCCTTAGTAAGGCATTTACTAAATCCACGGAAGAAAGAGGGGTCCATTCATAGGCCGGACTCACCACGGCACACATTGTTTTTTACATTAAGGATATTTAATTCAAAATTACTGAAAAAATCTAATTAAACAGGCGTGAAATGCAACGCGAAGAACCACAAACAGTATATTTAATCCATACTGATTTATTTAGTGGCAACACTGTCACGAGTCCAAAACAACGATAATTTGGATTATTGATGCGCATTTGTACTGGATACGAAAGGTGACAATGGCGGTAATTAATGAGTATGTATATTAGATTAGTGTGATATTAAAATCAGTGAATATATAGCACAAAATAACAAATGTATCTATTGGTTATTGAAATTTGTGAATAGATAACAAAATTACATTATATACACTCGAGAGCAATGAATCCGGGTCACTTAAAGATGTTAAAAATCTCGGAAACTAAAAATGATAGATTAATGCAATAAATTGTATTTAATAGACAATGTAATACTCCTTAAATGAAGGTAAAAAAAATATGAGTCACCATACATTTTATTAACACAAAATTACATAAAGAAAAAAACTGCTGATCTCTCCTTAAAACAAAAATAGGAAACATGAAATTTTTGAACTTTATTACGATTTTCTTGAATTTTAATACTTCGTATTGCCTCCTCGTGCTTCCAATGAATATAGAGCACTATCAACATGGTTTATGTACCCACATAAATGACAGATTACAAACAAAAGCAAAACCAAATGCTGTAATTTCGTAGTTCCATCTTCGAAAGTGGCCCTTTTTCAAATTTGATTTTTTATGATATAACTTTACAATAACTAAGAAGTTTTAATACCTTCATTTAAGGAGTATTACATTGTCTATTAAATACAATTTATTGCATTAACCTAGCATTTTTAGTTTCCGAGATTTTTAGGATTCTTTAAGTGACCCGGATTCATTGCTCTCGAGTGTAGATGTCCACTGCTTGGTGGCAGAAATAAGTATGGTGGTGGTACTTCCCGGGACGAACTCAAGGGGTGTTATTACAAAAAATGCCCTTAATCTGGGTTTAAACCAGGACTACCTAGTCTAGGCTTAAATATCGACCTAGGGTATATACGACTGTAATACAAAAGCAGATGGTTTATTTTCCAGAAGCAACTTTCGAGCTATATATGCCAAAAATGACATAAGCTTGGACTATCTCTGGTTTATCTAAAACCAAGCAGCCCCCTAGTTTAGCAATGGTCTATAAATTGACAGTTGATTGCTTGTTAGAGGTAAGAATTTGGACATCTCAGTTGTGATGTGACACAATCCGTCAGTTTGATACTTTGGAAATGTGCGAAGTAGCGCAAGAATTTATTTCGGAAAACATACCATCTGCTTTCGTATATAAAGTCGCATATGCCTAATGTCGATATTTAATCCTAGACTAGTACGCCTGGACTAAATTCAGATTTAGTCCATGTTCTGTAATAAGGCCGCATGGGTTTTATTACAAAACATGCCCTTAGTCTGGGTTTAAACCAAGACTACCAGTCTAAGCTTAAATATCGACCTGTGGTATATGCGACTGTAATACAAAAGCAGATGGTTTGTTTTCAAGAAGCAACTTTCGTGTTAGATAGTCCGAGCTTATGCCAAAAATGACATAAGCGTAATATGGCCGAAAAAGTTCTACTAAGTACTACTAGAAGCAAAAAAACGTTTTGGAGCTACGAGGGAATAGATGAACAAAGTTACAAATTATACCGGGTGTCCCACGGATATGCCACATGGAGGGGAAATACCTTGAATATTGTAGATGGAATATTTTACTGAAAGAAGACATTATTTGAATTTAAAAAACAATTTAAGCTGCATTCATAAATATTTAAATAACTACATGTTTGAACCGGGAATCGAACCAGTTACACGAGAAAAATCATCAAATGTTAAAATTCCTTTCCTTCTCCTCTTCTTCCTTTTATTTCTGACACTATATTATTTAGCAAAAAATAATTCTTATGATGAAGCCTTTCGATCGGTATGATAAAGCTACAGGTTGATTATTTTTCTCGTGTAACGGGTTCGATTCCCGGTTCAACCATGTAATTATTTAAATATCTATGAATGCAGTTTAAATTCAAATAATGTATTCTTTCATTAAAATATTCCATATACAATATTGAAGGTACTTTCCCTCCATGTGGCGTATCCGTGGGCCGCCCTGTATAGGTACTGCTGCATATTATTACTACTGCTAAAATCAAAACTACAGTTGGAGTAATCTATGACGACCTATGTGGCGTGGTGGTGAGTAACTGCGGGTTCGATTCCCGCTGCGGGACAAATGTTTGTGTGATCTGCAAAAATTTGTTCCAGGTCTGGGTGTTATGGTACCATGGTACTCGCAGTTCCTGATACCCACGACACAGGGAATCCTAGTGTGGGATTATGACTATACGTATGTGACTGTTGGGTGTTATGTTATGATAACTCACTGAAAAAGTTTATTACAACTAGGTATTTAACAATTTGTATGGACGCTCAAATGTTCACCAAACTGTACAGAGTGTGATGTGATAGAAGATGTATACCATATTGTCGGAGAATGTGTCCGGAACGAAGCAGAAAGAATTATATTTATGTGCAAAAATAGTGTGGATTTATTTACTATTGGAATAATGTAATAATATTTTGGCTTAAGCCAAAATGTTACTTGATTTAGTTAAAATTGGTGTCAAGCGTAGAAAGTAGTTCTAGATAGTATGTGGCTTTTCGAGGGTCAAATAATCTATTGATTAAACCCTCATATATAAATGAAGTTAAAAAAAAAAAGAGAATTCGAGTTAGAACTGAACGTTAATCTACAAATTTGAATAAAATATATAATATATAAATAATACATAACTCTCATTGATAAAATAAATCTGAAAAAACGCTTCACGTCTGATTGTTCTGATTTTGAATAAATTGTCTCCGCCATTAGCTATAAGGCAGTCACATCCATAATTCATTATGACGCTGGAACAATTGGCAATACCTACAAATATAACTTTAGCGTACACTGCGAATTTTACCTATTGTTTATGGTATTTTCGAACGTACTCAGGTAGGAAGGTTAGTGGTCCAATCCATAATAATCATCATCATACAGTAAACTTTTACTCCATAAAAGAGGCTCCATAAATTGCAATGGAGGATTTTCCAATAATTCAATCACATATATATAGTCCTGATCCCACACTAGAATTGTCGTAAATATCAGGAACTACGGGTACCATGTTACCACAACACCCAGACCCGGAACAAATATTTGCAGATCATGCAAACATTTGTTCCGCAGCGGGAATGGAACCTGCACCTCTTGCGTCTCAGTCAGCTACTCGCCCGCCACGCCACCGTGGTTGACACGAGGATTTTACATTCGCAATGGAGGAATTGCAGAGCTGAGTATGTGATATTCATTTCAATTTTATACCTCCTGTGTTCCCGAGAGAAAGGGTCTTGACGGACTGACAGACGGACAACAAAGTTATCTTAAAGAGTCCCTTTTAAACCGACTTCCCAAAAAAGGAGGAGGTTCTCAATTCGGTTGTATTTTTTTTGTATGTTTGTTACCTCATATCTCCGGCGTTTATGAACCGATTTGGAAAATTCTTTTTTGAATAGATATACTTCCAGAGTGGTCCCATTTTTTTTCAAAACCCAGTTCTGATGATGGGATCCATGAGTAATTGAGCGAACTCCTCAAATATTGTAGGCATACATATGGCGGTTTTGATATTTTCAGCAACAAACCAAGCATTTGCATTCAGAAAGTATCATAATCCTTTCACCACTATGGTTCTTTCATCTTTTTTTTTTTCATCCAAATATTTAGTCGAATACAATGGCGGAAGTGGGTTTTTTTAAATGAAAAGTTATTTTCCTGTGAGGTACGGAACCCTAAAAGCAAAAGGTCCTTCCTTTACTGCGTCGTCCGATTTGCGGTCGCCACTCGAGAACCTTTTTTCCCCAACGGTTGTCAGTTCTGTGAGTTTTATGACAGTGGCCCCTTAAATCAAACCCCGAGTCCACCCTTGCCTGTGCCAACTGAGACTGGATAATTATTTCATGTTTATTAATTTTATAATAATTCAATATAACTGCAGTCTGTTTTGCGAATTTTCAATTTGTTTCATAATACGATGGTCTGTGGTCAGAACTGTTACAACTTTCCATATTTGTTTTTAATATAACTTTTCATTTAAAAAACCGACTTCCGCCATAATACGACAAAATAATTTTCGATGAAAAAAAAATTATGAAAGAACAATAGTGGTGAAAGGATTATGATACTTTCTGAATGCAAATGCTTGGTGTCTTGCTGAAAATATCAAAATCGCCATATGTATGCCTACAATATTTGAGGAGTTCCCTCAATTCCTCATGGATCCCATCATCAGAACTGAATTCTGAAAAATGGGACCAATCTGGAAGTATCTCTATTCAAATAAAAAAAGAATTTTCCAAATCGGTTCATAAATGCCGGAGATATGCGGTAACAAACATTAAAAAAAATACAACTGAATTGAGAACCTCCTACTTTTTGGGAAGTCGGTAAAAAACAGGCAAATCTGGGCTCTTTGTAATATAAAACTTTAAGAGCTAACAATATTTAAATAAATTAAATTTAATAAACTTCATCTTCAAGCAGTCTTTAGACGTCCACTACTAGATAAGGCTTACTATATAAAAAAAAAAACAATGGGGAATCCCAATAATGACCACGCTTGACAGGTGGATTGGTGATCGCAGTATGGTGTTACGTACACAGGTGATTGCTGCTGCCTATCCCCCTGTTGTAACGACCTCCATGGCGCGGTGTGCGAGTTACCGACTGACACGCACAGGAGGTGCGGGTTCGATTCCCGCTGCGGAACAAATGTTTGCATAATCTGGAAATATTTGTTCCGGATCTGGACGTTGTAGTACTATGGTACTCGTAGTTCTTTGATACCTAGGGAATCCTAGTGTGGCATCAGGACTATGCATGTGAGTGTTGAGTGTTATGTTATGTAAGTATATGTTTGTAATCCCTAAGTTGGCTTTTATGACATCCACGGGAGGACTCAGAGAGGTTTATTTTAAGCAGGATACGCTTAACTTCGATCAGACTTACCATTGGTTCAATCATTAATTCTTCGCATTGGTTGATATTGGCGCATGAGTGTACTTTGAATAGCACACAGTGATGCAAAATGAAACAATAATGTACTGTTTCGCTCCCCAAGGATAGAATCAAGCGGAAATGTGATACGTTCCAGCAAAATAAATAATGTAACAGGATCCGACAGCAGGTGCAGGGTAAAATGCTATTTCAAAATGCACTGTAAGCTCTTAAAATAAGGACGAGTTTAGGTCGTTCGGTTGGGGTTCTTATAATCAATTCAGATGTCAAATCTTTTGTCAGGTGTTGGGGTTGTGAAAATGAAACCCAATCGAATGAACTGATGAACTGAAAACTGACTTGACGTGGTCGTTTAGGGGTGATATAGGTAGGTACTCGTAAGATAAGTAAATGGGTATTTGAACACCAAAATAAAGTAAAATTTTCCGGTGTATAATGTCAATAATGTTATTTTTTGTTTGAATGGTGATTATTACCCGAATACTGAGTTATTTTATGAAGCTTCTTGACGTTTTCTGTGTCATAGGTTATATTATGACGTCACACATAATTCGATATCGCGGAAAGAAAACGTCATTATTCAATTTTGAAAAAAATATAATTGTCAACAATGTAATGAGTTTGGTATCAATTGAAAGGACTTGATTAGTACCTATAATCCAAAAAAATAGCACACTAATATAAATTACTCAAAAAAAAAACCAGCTAAAATCCTATTTGGTTTTTTTTTTGCTTAAGCAAAAGCGCAAAAGCAAAAGCTTAGTGGTATTTTTTTTAAATAAAAAAAAAACAAAAATTGTTTCAAATCGTTGTAGAGGATGGCCTAATCCACGATTCTACTTAAACTTAATGATTTAACTTACTTCAATAATTAAGTTAAATGGCGTTAAAGATTTTTTTAAGTCCCTGTATCCTAAATGTGCTCTGTTTTAGGAATCCGGTTTAGTAATTCCTTAGCCATTTTTATGGAAATTAATTCAACCATTTTCCATGCCAAGGGATTTTAAGATTGCTAAAATGCTACTCTTATCACGATCTCCGTAAAAATTAATTTGAAAATACCGCTTTCGACAGCAAATATTCATTTTGGACCGAAATTAAAACGTCAAAGGCATTAATCAAGTGAAAGTTGGGAACAATAAAGTTTCATTTTGTACGTGATTACGCCTCAAATGAAAACATCGGGCTCGATATTTGATTTAGTGTTATTAACCTGTCAACCGCCATCCCCGGGTCCTGTGAGACCGCGGAACAATATAGCGCATTATCGGGTTAACAGCGTGTAAAGTGTCGAGTGGTGGCACAAGTTAAAATTACTATTATCTATGGACTTTTGAGCAGAAATAGATTTTTAACTCAATATAACAAATACAGAAAAGAAAAGAAAGAAAAAGAAAGAAAACACGTTTATTTGTCCCCACTTAAAAGACACAAAATAAAAACAACAATAAGTACCTACCTACCTAAGTAGTAGGTAACTTTACAAAAACTAAAAAAATAAAAATAAACACCAAATGGCGTAATGCATGTTGTGTGGGGGTCAAATAGGTCCCTGTCTCAGCATACAGCTACACCGGACCTACAAGTAGATACGGCGCGGCGCTGATTTTCAGACAGCGATATATTAGGTTACCTACGCTTAATACAACCATTACAAATACAAGAAAATTACTCAATGCACTTTAAACGGCGTTGGTAACTACATTATCTGACATCATCATCGCCATCCTGGTTTATATCCACTGGAAGACGAGGCTTCCCCCATTGAATAAAATGAAACGAAAATCTCTGCGAGAGTAGGACCTTCATTTCCATAATTTCTTACTCAAACTCCGGCTGAGACTAAAATCTAAACTTTCAAAAGTCCCATTTAGTTCATAAACAAGATTGATCAGGCAATCGTGCGATGGTCACTGGATTACCCAGATATTCGGAGATCCGGTTATAGAAACTTCATAACAAGCTTTGCCAGTTACTGGGCCCTATTTCATGTAAACTCTGCAGCTAATGTGATTATGGCTGTTTATTTTTACAAAATTTGTTGATTTGAATTCTGTCTCTGTTTGAAATTATTCAATAGTAAGGGATGGCAACATTTTAAGCTTTATTAAACTTTGACAGATTTATTTTGAAGTTTATATTATTTTTATTTTTAGTTATGTGTTTTCCCATAGTATTAAATAACATAACATAACGTAAAAACATAACACCCAACAGTCACATACGTAGTCATGATCCCACACTAGGATTCCCTGTGTCGTGGCTATCAGGAACTACGAGTACCATGGTACCATAACACCCAGACCAGGAACAAATATTTGCAGATCATACAATAATTTGTCCCACAGCGGGAGTCAAACCTGCAACCTCTTGCATCTCAGCCGACTACTCGCCTACCGTGCTACAGAGGTCTTCATGTAATTTTTATGCAAAAATAAACGTATCTCAAACAAGTACTAAGGTATGGTTTGTATCATAAAACTATGGACGTTGTGCGCCTATTCAAACTTAATTGGTGTTCGACCATTTAGACATGCTTTTTACGGATATAGAGCAAAAACACGTGCAATATCGAGATATCCGTTCATCCTACACATAAAAAACAAAAACTTTGCGACGAGAATAAAAACGCAAACGCCCATTTTATGTACGGCAATGTATCAACTGCTTGCATGTGCATGTGCGTGTACATTGCTGTACATGAAACGGGCTCCAACTATAATGTTACAGCTGTTGTCAACTGGCTGCGCGGTTTCACCCGCGTGAACAATGATGAAAATTGATAATGATAAAAAGTAGCCTATATGTGTTAATTTAGAGTATAAGGTATCTCCATTCCAAATATCTCCCAAATCCGTTCAGCCTATTGAGCGTGAAGGAGTAACAACATACTCACAAACTTTCGCTTTTATTAACCGACTTCACAAAAAAGGAGAAGGTTCTCAATTCGATTGTATTTTTTTTTACCTCATTTCTCCGGTGTTTATGGACCGATTTTGGAAATTCTTTTTTTATTTGAAGAGATATACATCCAGATTGGTCCCATTTTTTTCAGAATCTAGTTCTGATGATGGAATCCATGAGGAATTGAGGGAACTCCTCAAATATTGTAGGCATACATATGGCGATTTTGATATTTTCAGCAACAAACCAAGCATTTGCATTCAGAAAGTATTAAAATCCTTTCACCACTATGGTTCTTTCATCATTTTTTTTCATCCAAATATTTAGTCGAATACAATGGCGGAAGTCGGTTTTTTAAATGAAAATTTATAACTTTAGTGTGATTACTTGAAAACAAGTGCCGCGTCTTATCTTTGGTATTAACATAATCGGCTGTAACCAGAAGGCAACATTCAAGATAATTGGTATATAGGTACCTTCATTCTGTATGAGTATGTTAAACGGGTTATTCATTAGGCAACAGTTGTTAATAAACAGTGTTTATAAACCGTGTTTCACAATGTGTTCATCATCTCTGTAAACAGTTTATAAACAAAATGAATGTGATGAAACATTGTTTATTAAACATGTTGCCGTGTTCCCCACTTCGAGTGGAGAGCAAGACGAAACATCTAGTTTATAAGCAAAAGTCAAATGAGGACGTGTGTTGCGCGAGTTTATAAACATGAAAGTAGTGTGGTCCAACATACTACCTCTTCGGGCGACATCC
The DNA here is from genome assembly GCA_951392215.1 of Epirrita christyi. Classification (NCBI taxonomy): domain Eukaryota; kingdom Metazoa; phylum Arthropoda; class Insecta; order Lepidoptera; family Geometridae; genus Epirrita; species Epirrita christyi. The sequence continues at coordinate 2,807,313 of OX595851.1, forward strand.
TAGCAACAACTGATAAGGTGACAAGTGTGGACTGCCAAGTTTCAGAAACAGTGTTTATGGTAGACTTGGAGGCGATGGGAGAGCGAGCCTGTTTCGCTGGCGCTGAACCGAGGAAATGGCTTTCTGGGTGATTATGAAGATGAGGTAGGTATTTCATAATCCGTAGAAGAACCAAGATCACTAACACAACTCTCAGAATTAGCAAGTTGAAGTGGCAATGGGCAGGTCATATATAGCTCGCACAACTAACAACCTTGGGGAAGAAAGGTTCTCGAGTGGCAACCACAAACCAGACGACGCGGTAGAGGAAGACCCTCCACTCGATGGACTAAAGACATTATAAACGTCGCAGGAAGTCGGTGGATAGAGGCGGCTCAAGACCATTCATCGTGACATTTTGAGGGGGAGGCCTATGTCCAGCAGTAGACTTCTACACCCTGATGATGGTGATGATGATGAATTCATATTCAGGTGGAATTTGAGAGAAATAAAGGTACACCTACTTTTTATTTTTCGGGTTTTTTTAGATGAAAGCTTGTTAGGCAAATCCTAAACAAATATGTATTTCGGAGCCAAGGGATCGCCCGTGATTGGGATTTTGGAAATCGCTGGTTCAGTTCAACGGAACGTTAGCTAAATTATGTATTAAGAGACACAAGTACACCTCGTCGATTTTTGCGGCTGAATTAAGCATAACTTTTTAATTGGTGGATTGTTTCAAATATCTAGAACGCTGCGGACCTTGGTAAGTTTACTCAATTATATCTACAACAATTATTAAAGATTTGACTTACAGTTGTAAAATAATAAGATTTTGTTAAAAAAAATATTTGTTAAAGCAAGTTTTTAACTAATTACTGATCGGAAACGTGAGCAGATCAAAATGATCCCAAACACAGTTATGCTACCATTAATCATTGAGTAGTTTCGTTGTTCAACTTCTGTCTCCATCATCAGATCAGCTCATCATCACCATAATATAATACTGTCATCTAAACTTGACAGGTATGAAAATTTTCAGCTCAATCGGAAAATAAAAAAAAAACTTTTTATTTTTATCAAAACACCAGAGTTATTTAAACAAAAAAATATTGGTGGGAATTATAGAGTAGTTTCACTGAAATTATTGGCGAGATGTGCTTGGGAACCTTAAATGAAAAGGACTCACAAGATTTAAACATTTTGAAAATGATAGTAGTTGTCTTCTCTTTTTGTGGAAACTTGTTTTTTATACAAGTTTTACTAAAGTAACTTTCGTGAATTATATCATTCATTTTGTAAAAAGGGAAAATTTCGAGGGTCGAAACCTGTTGGTGCTTCCAGCAACATCGGTACGTGAAAATTTCCCGTTTTTACAAAATGAAGTTTTACTAATGTTTGTACCGATAAAAAATATGGTCGTGACATAATTTTAACTTTTTGTGAGTAACATAAAATGGAAAATAGCCCGAAACCATAACAATTTAACCATTTTAAGTAAAAAGTAGGTACCTACATATGTTTTATTTATTTTGTTACCAAACATAAGCGACTGAACAACATTCTGAAAGGTATGTAAAATAATATTTTCATAATTCTATTGATACACCTTTCTAAAAATATTATTTGAATGCTATGAACTGTGAATTTTTAGTTTCATATTTTCTCATCATCATCATCATCATCATCAGCCTGTAGAAGTCCACTGCTAGACATAGGCTTCCCCCTTAGAACGCCACGACGAACGGCCTTGAGCCGCCTCCATCCATCGACTTCCTGCGACGTTTATAATGTATTTACGACGACATGCACGACGGCGTCTACGCGTACGCAGGCTGTGTGCTGTAGCCTTAATCCTTCTGGCCACTGCAATACAAGGTTTAAAACGACGGCTAAAGCAGAACAAGAATTCGGCCATGAACATAACCCTCTTCTACTACTATTATCTATCGAAGAGAAAATATTCCATCATCAGATCTCCAGTGATGTCTAAATATTGTATTGTCATCAACTTAGCTTAAGCTAAGTTGATGCAAATTTTTAAATTTGCATATTTAAATATGCAAATTATTAGCTGAATTGAACATCGGAGAGTAAAAATGGACTTGCAAGATATGATTGTTAAATAGTTTGTTAACAGATGTGAAACTAAGTAATAGATTGTAAAAAATATAATAAAACTTTTTATGTTCTTCTTAAATACTTACTTAAAACTTACAAAGTTTTCGTCTATAAACCTAAAGCGGGCGCTATCCCAACAGCATCAAAAACTTTAACAGCATCCCAGTCGCCCTAAGAGGGATTAAGGGGACTGATTCCGTCAACCTTTCACTGGCTTTTTACAAAACTTGCTCTAACCGGATCAGACCGGATACCGGCAAATATAACCGGACGCCCGGACGGTAAATCACACTATACGAGCACAGAATATATAATAGTATCTACCTAGTATCTATCTAAAAAATTCTCACTCCGGCGACGACACGACGACCAGGGGTGCGATTTTTGAGTGTCTAAATGTCAGTAAAATTGCCGTAAATCCCCGATTTCCAAATTTCTATCATTGAAACTCATTGATGACTAAAATTCAAATACCAATGATATCAATACAAAGTGCTCTCCTGAAAAATGGTGATTTACGACCTTTTTGGATGATATTTAGTCACTGAGTGAAATTCAAAAATCGCACCCCAGACGACACAAAAAATAGGTAAGAAACTATTAAGAACTAGTTGCGCCCCGCGGTTTCACCCGCGTGAATAATGATGAAAATTGATGATGATGATGATGATGATGATGAAAAGTAGCCTATGTGTTAATCCAGGGCGTAAAGTATCTCCATTCCAAATTTCACTCAAATCCATTCAGTAGTTTTTACGTGAAAGAGTAACAAACATCCATCCATACTCACAAACTTTCGCGTTTATAATATTAGTAGGAAGTAGGATAGGATAGGAAGTAGGATAGGATAGGATAGGATCTGAGGGACGTAATATTCAAACTATGGAAATTCAATTTCATTTGACAAATTACACCAACCCATGGTAATTGTATATTCCCTGATTTTTTATTTCAGACAATTTTTGTAATCAAACAAATGCCACTGTGAGTATAAGTGTCATGATTGTGTAGCAATCGTGTAAATTCAAATATGACACACATACATGACACTTATACACACAGTGGCATATCTTGACATTTGTTTGTTTACAAAAATTGACTGAAATTAAAAATCAGGGTATAGGTACTCGTACATGCACCAACCATACTGAGGTACATCCAAATTTTCAAAATAAGACTTGTTCGCATCCTACAATCAATTCTAATAAAGTGATTTAGAGTTCTTTTTACATTGAACCTTATTTGAAGTAACACTATGCCTGGCAGGTACCACAACGCCACAGCCGCTTCTTGCTTTGTGCAGTACGTGGCAATATTTTGAATTCATTTTTAGGTTATTTATGTACCTATCTTTTTCATTTTCTTGTTGATGGATAGAGGATTTCAGATTTAGGTAGGTAACATTCATTTAAAACCTTTATTATGTGATTTTTATAAACATAACCAGTAAAATCAATTAAAAAACTGAAAAACTCCACTATCAAAATAAAATTTTAGTTAGTTCTATTACATTAAGTATACCTATACCTATATACAATATGACATGGAGTGTCCGGCCTAAGAATAGACCCCTCCGTCTCCTCCCGGTGGATGTCGTACAAACCGACTTAGGGATTACACCAAGAGATAGGCAACAGCATCCACCTGAGTACTCATAAATAATGCGATCACTAATCCGCCTGCATTTTCTCATTTCAGATTCTATCACGCAGTGAAACTCTGAACATAGCTCTCTCCTTAGTTCACTGTGTGGCTTTGAGCTTGTGTATAAGCCAATAGTTAGTGACCATGCCTCAGTGCCATAAGTCATCACTGGCAACACGTATTAATTATAGACTTTTGTCTTGAGCTTCGAGCAACACGGACTTCCGCGCGGGCCGGAAGGGAGTAGCCTTAGCGATATATTACCATTCAAATAGTTCTGTCATTTTTTGCGGGGGGAAATGTGCACACAAGCGCAATTCCGCAATACACATCCAAATACAACACTCTAATGACGACACTCACACTAACAAACCTTGCACAGAATAACAACTAGTTTTATTGAACGCATATGCCTACTTTCGCTTTTAGTTTGACAGAGGGGAACGCTGCGAATGGCTAGTCCTTCCGTGGTGCTCGAAGTGCGGAAGACTTCGTTCTAAATAAAATTGCAACTGTCAAAAAGAGAATTGTTTTCGTGTTTCTAGCAGACAGTTTTATTTGTTTTCGATACTTAGTACCCTAGTCATTTTCAAAATAAATACAATACAAAATACTTGAAACTCAATGCATACAAAATACTTGAAACTGCTGCAACATCCATCTGCATTGCTATCACATCACAACGGACATGTAGATACGTTTGTTCGTATAAATTTGCCTAACGCTAGATATCGCTTGTTTATTTATTGGTCAGAATTAATCTAGCTCTAGTTGTATTGCCAAATTATCACACTAGCTTGATAAGGTTTTTATCTACTCATTTTTATTAATGTATGAATGTCTACGTAGGTTATTTTAGTAGAAAAGTTCATTTCAACATAACCTCTCCCCTGAGCTAGCTGGTGAGCTTCCTAGTACGTTCATCCATCTTATAAGGATTACAGCACCTTCATCCAGTATGTATTACATCCTCAGAGTCTATGAGGTAACTATAAACTAAGGTATGAACTATGAATATTTTTATGAACTCATTAATTCAATAAAATTAACTTTGGAAACTAATCTTTAGTTTGAACTTCTCACTCACACTCTTTCTTCACCACGCTGTTTCTTTCTACCAAAGGTTAGAACCGGCTCCGATAAAAAAACCGGGCAAACGCGAGTTGAACTCTTATCGAGAGGGTTCTTTCAAAAAAGCTACCAAAGTAACCTTTCACATTCACATTTTCTTTTCATTAATATTTTTCGTTTCCTTTAGGAATTTAAGGACTTCGTATATATTTTCTTTTAAACTATAACGAAAGCACTATATCCCGTATTATAAAAATTTTAGTTCTTTACTTTCGGGGATAAAGGGTAAGTCATCGCATTTTACAAAAAAATAAATTTATTTTTGTGTTTGCGTCCCCTAAATTTACCCCAAAATCAAAATTCGTTTATTTAGGCTATTCATTTGTGATTAAATAAATAAATGCTGGACATTTCACACAACATTATCTAGCCGCAAACTAAGCAGAGCTTGTGTTATGGGTACTAGATAACTGATATACTTAATACAATACATTACATAGATAGATATTTTTATTATACATAGAAAATACCCTGAATAAATATCTGCAGACTGTACGAATATTTGTTCCGAGGCGGGAATTGAACCCGCAGCCTCCTGCGTCGCAGGCGCACCTTCGCCCGTCGCGCCACAGAGGTCATCTGGATTGAGCCAACTAATTTTGTACTTTTGAAAAAAGCTCACCAAAGGACATTAGGGTAATCCTTTAATGGTTCCGTTTTTTTACCTTTTGAGGTAAGGAACCCTAAAAAGTGGTAAAACCCAGTGACACGATAGGAGAAACAGCTCTATAGTTTGTTCATATTTCTCTGGTAAGTATTACAACTTAACATTCTGAAATCTCTACCTCCAGAATCTATGGCTCGTTATGTTCCAGAGCAACGCTTAGATTAGATCTATGAGAAGGACGTGAGTTGAATTCTAGGTAAAAGCAGCATAAAATTAGGTATGCACTTTGTAGTGCTGAAACTTAGATTAGATGTTATCTCATCACAGTGCTTAAGGAGTCGTCACATCGCCCTACATTCTTCTTCATAATTAAGTAAATATATATCATAATAAGTAAACATAGCAAAGTATATGTCATAGTAGTAATATATTTAAGTTAATATTGTTTCGTCATCACCTGAAATTATAACATATATTAGTATGTAATTATTTTTATATTTGTTCCGCCTCGGAACAAATATTTGTACAATCTGCAGATATTTGTTCAGGGTGTTCTGGGTATTTTTCTATGTATAATAAAAAATATCTATCTATGTAATGTATTATTGTATTAAGTATATCAGTTATCTAGTATCCATAACACCAGCTCTGCTTAGCTTGGGGCTAGATAATGTTGTGTGAAATGTTGTTCAATTTATTTATTTATTTATTTATTATAATTGTTACTCATTGAACAAGCGAAGCGAGTTATCATTATTAAGGTGGATCGTCTCGCAAGTGACGTGAAATTCAAATTTGATTGTGTTTTTTGCTCGTCACAGCTCCCCAACACTTCTTGACATAGGGAAAACTATGAGACCCAAAAAACATGTTTTAATTGAATCTCATAAATATAATAAATTAAGCAACGAATATCCCTGAACTAAAAAATCATTGAACAATTTTCGTAACTAAACTAATTACCTTTAGGAGATAGTATCAACTAAAACATGTGTTTAAGGTCTTGTAGTTTGCGCAAAATTAGGTTTTACTAGCTCAAGAAGTGTTGTTGAGCTGTGATAAGCGAAAATAACTTTTCATTTAAAAAACCGACTTCCGCCATTGTATTCGACTAAATATTTGGATGAAAAAAAAATGATGAAAGAACCATAGTGTGAAAGGATTATGATACTTTTTGAGTGCAAATGCTTGGTTTGTTGCTGAAAATATCAAAATCGCCATATGTATGCCTGCAATATTTGAGGAGTTCCCTCAATTCCTCATGGATTCCATCATCAGAACTGGATTCTGAGTATATCTATTCAAATAAAAAAAGAATTTTCCAAATCGGTTCATAAACGCCGGAGATATGAATGAGGTAACAAACATTAAAAAAATACAACCGAATTGAGAACCACCTCCTTTTTTGGGAAGTCGGTTAAAAACGAATAAATTTGAATTTCGCGCCACTTGTTAGACGATCCACCTTAACTAGAAAAACTAAAATAGCTCGGCTTTCGTATTATGTGGATGAGTGGGTGTATATTTGTTTGACGACAACTTTTGAACCGTTGATACCAACGCTATGAAAGTTGGGATATAAACTAAGTAGGTTGGTGATATAAATTCAATTAGCAAATTTGTATAAAGATAACTTTTATTATTTACTTCTAGGAAACAAACAGCAGATATAAATTATGAGTAAATAATGTAATATACTATGCATGTATTCATATTAAATTAATAAAAACCAGAAAGCCAATTACAGGTTTTCACGTCTAAAAACATCTTAACTTAAGAAAGTATGAACAACTTGTTTAAGATTTCCAACATTATATGAGGAAAGTAACTTGATACATATTAATAAGTTAATAATTATAATTTACAATAATAATTTGAACTCCTAATTAACAAATTCTCTGCTCAATCGCTGCCTAGCTGAGTTGACACCTGCAGAAACGATCCAAATTCTCGTAATTGTAAAAAAAATATTCACACGCAGTGCTTATGCATGCGAAGATTAAGTAATAATTACTACGTGATAGTGCAACAGATAGAAATATAAATTAGATGGCTTTATCGCTGAGAGTGATTTCTTCCAGGCAACCTTTGGATGGACAGTAACGAGCGAAGCAGTAACGAAACGGCGGTGCACAGAGTAAAAATAATAATAACTGAGACGAGATTACAGTACAGTATTAAATGTTTTAAAATAACAAGAATTATTGGTCTTCAAATTAGTAAATAAATGCAGCGTAAGCAAAATGAGGATTGAGAAAGGTATGCTAAGATGGTTTGGACATGTAGAGAGGATGGATGAAAGAAGATTGACGAAACAGGTGCATAAGGCGAGTGTGATTCGGCCAGTTGGAAAAGGAAAACCTCGGCTTACTTATTCTGACCAAATCGGAGACGTTTTGGAGAAAGGCCAGGTCAAAAGTACCCTAAACCAACGCAAATGTATGATGAGAGTAAATAAAACAAAATAATGTCAGGATCGTAGCAAATGGAAATCCGTGGTCTCTGCCTACCCCTCCGGGAAACAGGCGTGATTTTATGTATGTATGTAAGCAAAATTGAAATCTGACTATACCTACCGACTAAAGAAAACTCCCAAGAGAGATGGGAAATTCGACACAAATCTTGAAAACCCATGTGAAAATGGCATTCGCCATTTCAAATACAATTCACGTCGTGTGTACCAATCAGTCGTTGTGGCTGCAGGTGGCAATACGAGGTGCAACTCAGTCACAGCTAAATATAATACAGAAAACCAATTTAATAGAAAATACTATTATATACCTACTCGGTTTACCGTTACGTCAAGTAATATTAAGTAGTAAGTAAGTAAGGCAAAAGAAATAAATTAGAAATAAGGAATAAACTGTGGCCCCATATTCTACACTAATATCAAGAAAAAAAATTGTTTATTTTTGTTTGTTTGTAGGAGGTAATCTCTGGAAGTACTAAACTGATTTCACTTATAGAAAGCTATAATATCCTTTATTAACAAATGCTATATAAAAAAAGCAGACCAAGTCGCGGGGATTCAGCAAGATTTAATTAAAGTTAGGTATTTTATAGAGGATTCCTAACGAGTAATACCAAAGCACTGTTACTCGTTGTGATTTTATTCCCTATCGAGTTATATTGTTAGTCGATGGGAAAAAAGTTAGAAGTATTCCCAACGGGTTATAAGCAGTGTGACACTGTTATTCGATTAGACTGAGACATATTTAACACAAACGACATGGTGGCCGGGCCAGTCAAATGGACACTAAACTAGACTAGTGGCAGTTACCTCTTATCAAGTTTATCTTCTAGATATCATGAACTATGTCATCAGGCACTTTGAGCAGCCTCCACGCGGTTTTATTGGCTTTCCGGAGGATGTGATAAATAGGTGCTCCGCTCACTTCCAGCCAATCGAGCCATCTATAAAATTAAACTCAATGCCGAATAATTGCTGTGGGTTTCTCGCTGCCACAATTTTATAGACTTAAGAGATTATCTTTTGATTTTAGAATGGTTATTGCTTAATTGTTAAGCCAATGCGTGATATTTTAAGTGTTTTAGGGTTAACGTGCTGCTGTCGTATTTTAGGGCTCTCTTCACTCTTCAACGCCCTTTAGATGTCCACTGCTGGACGAGGCCTCCCCCATAAGATGCAATGGGGAGATTTGCCATGATCACCACGGATTGGTTATCGCAGTCGGTGATAGCTCTCAGGTGGATGCTGCTGCCCATCCCGTGGTGTAATCCTTTAGTAAGGTTTTTACGTGCTTCAGTCCTTATTCTAAGGTTTTTACTATATCCACGAGAAGAGAAGGAGAGATTCAAACCCTCTTATTCATAATAATTTTTTAATCTTTGATTGCTGAAATAGCTGTTGTCTTGTTTTGACTTATGTCATTTTACATCACAGAGAACAAAACAGAAGCTATTATAACTAAAATAGGTTTAAAAAATGCTTATGAACAAAGTGAAGTGGGGGAATGTGTTTTATTCATTCAAAATACAAGGATTAATTATTTTGAATCGTAAAAAGCTATATGTAAACTTACATTTAATGCGTAAATGTTCAATTTTCCTCTAACCGCTAACTAGCAGTTGAAACTACAAGCCTGCCGTTCCAGTAAAATCTGTTCATTAGTCATGGGTGACAGGATAATCTCTTCGATTGGCTCCCAATGCTACGAGGTGACCACAATTAACGTAGGCAGTATAATTTTATTTTAAAAAATTTTGGGCGATAGCACGGTGTACTTTGGTCCAGTGCTTTTTACAGACTGTATTTGTATTTCGCCGTGATGTGTCCGGCTTAAGAATATACCTCTCTATCTATTATTTATTTATTTATCGAACTGATTACAAAAATCTGGTTAGTAATGTCTTAAAACCTAAGTTAGGTTTGTCTAGACACTAGGTTCTCGATGAATTAAGTTTTTAAGTTTTTAATTTCTCCTTCCGTGGATGCCGTAAATGTCAACTAAGGGATCACAACAGAGGTTGGGTAGTAAGCAGCATACACTTGAACCCAATATGAATACCGCGATCACCAATCTGTCTGCTAAGCGTGGTGATTAGTATGGCAATCTCCTCATTGTATTTAATGAGGGAGGCCTCGTCTAGTAGTAGATGGAAACAGGCTGGTGATTATGATGATGATGCAATGGCAAATAAATAATCATCATAGATTTTCAAGTGAGTGTTTCTTAAAATGATTTTCGTTTTAGTCATTGTATTTACAGTGCTAATTTAAATAGCACAAAATAGTTAGTGGGCGAACTGATATTATTGAAAAACAAAAATTTCGCTCAGACTTTTATGATTTTCAATATTTCTGAAACTGTTCAGGTACCTAACTGACTCGTTAGAAATAATCGTTTGTATATCCAAATGTGTATTTTTTTATCATTGGGAAGAAATTGATGGTCACTCCATTTCAACATTTGATCCGATTTGTAATGGGCCATTCAAAGGTTCCCTTTGCTGACGTAGGTTACTAAAATACTAACACTAAAGGATTACGCCTGATGATGGACAGCATCCACATGAGTACCTAACACTAAACTGCGATCACCAATGCACCTGCCAAGCGTGATTATGGCAAATAATAAGAGTATTAGTGTAGCTACATATACAGTTCAATGATTATTACAGTATTTTTTGGGTTTATGGATATTCCTAGCTTAACTAATGATAGTTATGAGATACTATCAATTAAAACATGTGTGTTGGGTCTTCAAGTTTTTGCAAAACCAGTTTTCGCTATCTCAAAAAGTGTTGATGAGCTGTGACGAGCAAAAATCACAATCAAATTTGAATATCACGCCACATGCGAGACGACCCGCCTTAAAATCATGTGGGACCAATGCCGGATCCGCTGTCTAGAAAAAAAAACTATTCTTAGTTCTACGCTGAGCATAAAATAGCGTAGAGGTATAAAGTCTTTTTCACTGTATATAGGGACTTAAGGGCCGTGGATGTAATTAAATTTGAGTTACCCCTTAGCTTACCCTACAATTTAGGGTAAACGATTGTCGCACAACATTACGTACCTAGTTACAATACAAACACAACTATTAGTCCCTTCGCCAGCTGCTCAGAACTTTCACTTTAATTAACTTTCTGATGATTAATTACTGTAATATAACCGAGGAACTAGTTGATGTAGAATGATTGTTCTTCAAGGGACGCCTGGATAAGGAAATAATGTTTAAATATACAAAATTAAGTGGTTTATCCAGCCTGTGCCGTGGTGTGACCGTCCTGTGCCGTGGTGTGACCGACCTGTGCCGTGGTGTGACCGACCTAATAAAAATCTCCTCCGTATCCTCTCGTGGATGTCGTAAATGTCGACTGAGGGATTACACCAGGGGATGGACAGAAGCATCTACCTCAGTATCAACACCAACACTACGATCGCCAATCCACCTGCCAAGCGTGGTGATTAGAAAAAGAGGAAAACTCTCATCACCTCATTATTGGGATACCCTATTTTTTTCATAGTCCTTGACAAGGAAATTAAAGTAACTCATATTTCCTCGTAGTCTAACCCTCATGAGACAAAAGCATTCTATCTCTCCCTTTTTCCATGAAAAAGACCGTTTGTAATTAACGTTTTGTACACGCCTAACAAATGGTTCATTTTCCAGTGAGACTTTAGCCTATTTCTTACAATTGTAGACAATTTAATATCTAAATTGTAGGCTCTATAATTATACTGTTTTAGTTATCTTTAAAAATCTGTTTTATCAGGAGTACAGATTGTCATCAAATTTATTTTTACCCGACTGACAGAGGGTTATTTATGATTGTAAAGTTATTGTCTTGAAACAACTTCAAGATTTTACGTCAGTAGGTGTTCCATAGCATCGACATAGAATTGAAATTATCCTTAGTATCATTTTTGAATAATTACGATTATAAACCACATACCATTCTCCTGCTGAAGTTTTGTTGAACATTTAGAGGACGAAGCCTCCCCATTATATACCTACCTACAATGGGGGGAATTGCCGTAATTGGCAGACCACGCTTGGCAGGGTTTGTGATCGCAGTACTCATGTTGACAACCTCTTTGGTGCGGTGGGCGAGTAACCGGCTGAGATGCGAGAGGTTGCTGGTTCGATACCCGCTGTGGTACAATGTTTGTATGATCTGGAAATATTTGTTCCGGGTCTGGATGTTATGGTACCATGGTACTTGTAGTTCCTGATACCCATGACACAGGGAATCCTAGTGTGGGATCAAGACTACGCATGTGACTGTTGGGTTAGGTTAGTTGGTTGTTATGAGTACCTACTCAGGTGGATGCTGCTACTCGTCTACTGGTATTATCCCTCAGTCAGCGTTTACGACATCCATGGGAGGAGATGGAGGGTTCTATTTTTAGGCCGGACACGCCACGGCAAACGGTGTGGTGTATAATTAGTCATAATTTTTCTACAATCGTCTGATGTAGTTCGTATAGATCTGCTTCTATTAGGTACAAAGCAACTGAGTTACAACTGTTCAAATGTAGTAAAAAAATTGTGAATGAGTGGTCTGGGGAGTTATCAAAGAATATACGAAAAAGAAGCTGGATTGTCTCAATTTGGGACAATCTAGACAAAAACTTACCCAATCGTAAACACTTCTAAACTTGTTACTTCTAGTTTTCATTTTGGTGCTTTTATTTCTTGCATGTAGAGTTTTCCAACAATTGTGACCGCTATCTTATTAGAACAAATAAATCTGTAAAGATACACGCATTGAACACATATCCGTCTTCCAGTCATGCCATCAGAGACGTAAAGCGTTCAAAGCTAGCTCGTTCGAACGATTTAATCAATACCAGGGTACTATAATACATGTATCAATGAATACAGGCATTAGACACGGTTCGGTTGCTAATACGTTAAGTGATCAGCTTAGGAATTTAAAATGTTCACGATCCTGTTCGGCAGAAGTTCTTTTTAAACCGACTTAATAAAAATGAGGAGGTTCTCAATTCAACTTTATGTTTTTATTATTGAAAATGTCAATTTTTTTCGTACTTTTTTTTGTTCTATGTTGGCGAGTAAGTTTCGTTACATTTTGAGACAGTTTTGAAAATAAATGTTTATTTTATGACCTGACCTTCCTAAAAATAGTAAGCGACCTCGTCTAAGTGCCATAGGTTAATAGCAATACGCCCTGGGTTATTGACTTTCGTTCTGAGGCACTGCGACTCTGATTATATCTAAATAATTAAGTTATATTTTCCAATAAGGTGCTTCAAATAGACACAGATCTATTATAGTGTAGTGTTTTAATATTCCATCAGATAAAAACATAGGATGCAATTTCAGCATTCAGTTTTCTTATACAGTTCACTAGTTTTATGCAACAAGCTTTTGAAAGCCACAGTGGTATGAAAAATCTCTTGCGCTCTCTCACAAATGAAAGAATAAGTATGAAATAAAACCCAGCGACAGAAAAATCTCTGCACATAGGAAGCATGTAGTGTTGGAGATACTCATATCGACATAAAAAAAGTGCTAAAACAACTAAAGTGGCTCTTCAGCACTAAAGCAACATCACTTAGCGAAATCTCCGAAGACTTCACGCATTAAGTGCTGTTATCGTAAACGCGACATTACGGCTTCTATCTTTATTTTTAACGACCTCTTACTTAGGCGACGTATTTAGATAAAAGTTTCACGAAAAACACTGAAATGTTAGTTGAAAAATTGTGTCAGTAAGTATAGTTAACATTTTCTACACTAATGAGTGTCACTTACACTTTATATAGTCGGGCAATACCTGCATAAATAAAGCCCAAAATTGACTATCAAAAGGACATAAAATATAAGGTAAAATGCAAGGTAAAATATTTTTTCTGAACAACTTTTCATTAATAAACCGACATTCGCCATTGAATCAAGCTATCTGTATGTTTTTATTTTCTATAGGTATACAAAACAATTAACTTGTTGCTGAAAATACCAAAATCGCTATATGTATGCCTATAATATTTGAGGAGATCCCTCAATTCTTCATGAACTCCATCATCATAACTAGGTTTTTACCAGTCTGGAAGTATCAAATAAAAAAAAAAATCTAAATCGGTTTCGAAATCACGAAGTTATGAAGTAACAAACATAACCAAAAACAACTGAATTTAGAACTTCCTTCTTTTTTTGAAGTCGCTTAAAAAGGAGCACGCTTTAAGGCCACAGCACACCGGCTGCCTACGCGTAGACGTAGATGTGCACATGTAATGTATTGAACTGTATGAGACATGGCACACCGCTTGCGTGCACGTCACACGTGTACATACGTAGAGACGCGCGTGTTTACATCACGTGCTGCATACGCATCCGGTGTGTTTTGGCCTTTACAGTAATTGTGACAAGTTGCTGACAAAATACCCAACAGCCAGTGTCCACAAGTCCACAAGAATGTGCGATAATTAAGCTAATTTCAGACTACGCTATCATATAATAGCATATAGTATGTAGCTCATAGCACAACAATATCGCGCACCATACATTGTTGTGGACACGTTCACACTGTACTATACTACATATTATTGGTTTACTATACGCTATAAATTGGTGCGATGCGCTGAGTTCATGCTGTGCTATATCACGCGCCGCCCTCTTCCTCCTTCCTCACCCCCGGCCGTCCCGCTAGCGAAACGAGCTATCACATTCAGCCACGGTCAACTGAGCTTGCTATATACTTTAAATGCTTGCGATAATATCGCGTAATGTGAACGCCACGCTATATAGTATAGCATTAGGTCCTTCTTTGCTATACTATATAGCACAATAGTATAGCGTAGTCTGAAATTAGCTTTATGGTGTTTCCGCTACAAAAGCATTTTTTTTCGAAATGGCAAACTGCCACTTTGAAACACAAATACAGCTAAAGTAATCTTAAATCAAGTAAGAAAATATACAAAATGCAACATGTATGAAAATGAGTCTTTAACCTCAGTTTACCGCTTTATTACGGCCGTAAAACGATCACTGCTGCATTGAAAATAGTTTAAGTCAAAGCTATGTAAGCCACTTTAGCAAACAAGGATTTCTATAGTTAGCAGTGAATACTTTTATGGAGTCTGAAAGTTCAACCTTATGATTCAATGAGTTTTTGCACCAAAAATAGAAATAAAATTGATTGAAAATATGAAGAAACAATAAAAAAAAGAACCGAATTGAGAACCTTCTCCTTTTTTAAAGTTGGTTAAAAACGGCCACTTAGTATGTTAAAGTCAAAAACAAAAGATTTTGACACCTATTACGATAATCTAGATTAGATCTCAGATAAAGAAGTGGGAATATCGTAGATGACTTTCCTTTGTCTTCAATAAACTAATTTTAACTTCTAACGTAGGTAACTAACTAACTAACTAACATAACTTTAAACCTTGAATTACGCTAAATTGCAAACGTCAGTCCCGTTAAACTTTTGACTTCACGTTTAAAAAGTAATCAAAAGTCCTTCTACGGAAATCAACGATCTCTAATACTCACATAAGATCGTTGACGGAAATAAACAAAAGATTTATCACAAAAGAGACGCCACGTGCCATCGTATAGCAACATTAAACGTGCAATATCTCTTTAGTCAATTTGAAAAGAACAAAAGTGCATTCTGTTAGTATTTGGGACACGTTAGCACTTGCCGCTCTCAGCTGGCGATGGGGTGTGGGTATGGTGAAATCGCTTTATTTAAGCCAAAGCAGTAGTTGTCAGTAGTAGAACTTCTTATGAAAGAGTTCGTCCTGTGAAGTACTAAACTACCTATTTCTGCCGCCAAGCATGCTCGCATTGCTGTGATTCGGTTTGAAGGGTACAGGCGCCGGTGAAATTACAGGCACATGAGACTTTCCACCTTTATGTCTCAGGGTCGGCCGCGCGCGTGTGATGCCTCTGGTGTTGCAGGCGTATATAGGCTACGGTAATTTGTTTTCCATCAGGTGGGCCATTCAATATTTGCGTAAAACATTAACCAGTGGTTCGCCCCGAACTGAGATGACACCTTTATCAGCCCGACTTTCCATATCTTCTATTATTATTTTTTAGAATTTTCACCTCCGACGTAATTTCCTACACATCATCGAATGGACTAAGCAACGGGGCGTACATACTACATACATGTTAGTATATCAAATACCGACGAATTAATTGATAACGTCCTTTTGACGAAAACTATAGAACTCTAACGACATTCAAATTCCTAGAAATGAGAGGTCAACAATGGATGTTATATTGGATCCTGTTTATTGGAGTATCCAAGCTTCTGAATTCTTCAATTTCAGACTTATCCCTGTATTTGTGTCACAAAAGCTACCAGCATACCAAATTTCAGCATTGAGAGATTGCTGGAAGTACCCTAGAACTTTTGATTTTTACGTTTTTTATTTCCCCTAATATCTCAGAAACTACGTAGTTTAAATACTTATTAAAAACAGTATTGGAATGTTCAACTAAAGCGCTTTCATTAAATACCCCACTTGATTTGACTGTCTCACATTTATTTCTTTTATCCCCTCTTGGATCCCAATATCTCATCAACCCCTCGACCGATATAGCTCATAACCTTACCTACATATTGTACCAATACTATCTACCTCCATACTAAATTCCATGAAGATCAGATTAACAGTTAAGAAGTTTTCAGCGGACAAACATACATACATACATATATACAAACGCCGATTCTTCCAAGTTGACTCAAAGAACTCGCTTCGCTCGTTCAATAAAATATTGATTGGCAATAAAATATTTGTAGTAAGGAATCGCTACCGCTCATGGCTATACACAGCTCATCATCTGTTCCACAGCTGATACGACAAACAATAAACCACTGGCAGTCTGTATCGCGTACCTACAGTAGACGGCATCATCCGTATACCTTGGTATACAGTGCACATTGCCGTTCCGTATACAGTTACCGAGAGTGTATAAAATAAGAGAATATTAAGTTTCTCTAGCTTCCCACGAACATGTGCGCTCGCTGATTTAGGTATACGTTACTAGCTGAATACACGTGCTTCGTTACGGTGAAGCCCATACACCTACTTTTTTCTTTATCAGCCTGTATACGTCCAATGCTGGACGTAGCCCCATTGTATTCAATGGAGGGATTTGCTATAATTACTATATTTATGTATATATATATATATATATATCACTATATTTTTTTTCTTTATGTCTCAGGGTCGGCAGCGCGCTTGTGGTGCCTTTGGTGTTGCAGGCGTCCATAGGCTACGGTAACTGCTTTCCATCAGGTGGGCCGTACGCTTGTCTGCTGCACGAGTAATTTTAGCTTATAAGACGATTCAAAATGATCCTTGTGATTTCAATGAATAAAAATCTTTTTGACTTTGACTTGGACTTTGACTTGCCAAGTAGCATAAAAAAATCACTTCGCTTGGCAGGTGGATTGGTGATCGCAATATCGGAGTTCAGTACTCAGATGGATGCTGCTGCCCATCCCATGATGCCCTTAGTCGGCTTTTATAACATCCACGGGAGGAGAAGGTGTCTTTTCTTAGGCCGGACACACTACGGAACCTATACCAACTTAAATAAAGCAGGTGGATTGGTAATCGCAGTATTGGTGTTAAGTATCCAGAAAAGTGGCTGGAATTCGAAAAGGGGTTAGACAATTTCGAAATAATTTATGGATCGGAACCCTCAGGGCGCGACTATCGCTTGCACTTGTCTGTTTTATTTGTATGATTACTATTATTTTGAGTAGTTACTTATAGATCCTGTAGTTTTGATCTGTCCTTACACCTAAGTAATCTCAGAGGCCTTACCATGATCTCTTATAGCGATTCTGTTCAAAAACTATTCAAAATACCAATTCGTCGTTGACATTCGTCATCATCGAATAACTTTAATCGCAGAAGTCTATAGACCTGCTACTGTGCCTTTAAATATAGCTGCGGACATCACGGAACCGATATCTGTAACATCTGTACTTACCTATTTACATGTTTGTATTAGATTATTATTTATATGTATAACAAGCGTAGCGTGTGCTGTCTTGCATATTTTTGCTGATGTTTATTTACTTTTGACTACCTTCTTAGGTTTTTAAGTTCTCATTTACTATGTATCAGCAACTCCTTGCTCCGAAGCACCACACAGGCGCTTCGCACCTAGTGGTAAGACGGACCATTTATGTAAGCCAAGCCGAGTTTGTTGCCTGATTCTTCTAGGCTTGGTCGCGTTGGAACAGGAGTAATTTAATTTTATATAAGACGATTCAAAATGATCCTTGTGATTTCAATGAATAAAGTTCTTTTGACTTTGACTTTGACTTTGACTTTGATATTTTGTACTTAATAGTTTTTGAACTGAATCGCATTAAGAGCTCATGGTAAGGCCTCTGATGATTTAAATCTACGAGACAAGTCCAAAGAGAATGACTCTCCAACTCACAAAATCCCGGAGAGATTAAAGTTTTTGAGATTCACTAGTCGTGCCACTGACTGTGGATCTGTAGCTTTGAGCAAAGTTGCTGAGACTCCAGATGTTGCCTTTGTTGTTTTCAACGGTGAAATGATACATATTTTACGATTTAATTGATAAAAGAAAATATTTATTTTGTATATACCAATGTTCACCATTAAATTCCTACAATTTTTATCCTATATACTTATATACATAATAATATATAAATAATGTATATTCACTGTATACGCTTTTCACCCAACAGTCACATATACATAGTCTTGATCCCACATTAAGATTCCCAGTGTCGTGGGTATCAGGAACTACGAGTACCATAGTACCATAACACGCAGACCCGGAACAAATATTTGCAGATTATACAAACGTTTGTCCTGCAGCGGGAATCGAACCCGCAATCTGTTGCATCTCAGCCGGGTATTAGCCCGCCGTGCTACAGAGGTTGTCACAATGGTTATATAAGTATAAATGAAGGTTTAAATATATAGATCATTCATAAGATAGATTCATCTTAAGAATGTAGGAAGGCTTTTCCTCAGCATTGGTTTCTCGTATTCTTCTCAAAGTAGGTACGAAGTAAGAGAGACGATAGATTAGGACTCAAGCAGACTCATTATGCAAGCTGGGTTTATAATATTTGTTAAGAGAAGTTTTCCGGTAGGGCGCTTACGTCCTTTTGTACGTGAAAGAAGTTGGCTTTTATTTTGGCTAATACTTCATCAAACTCCATGAAATTTTGTACACATGATCAGTACCTACACTAATATCTAGACCCATGATGTGTCAGTTTTTAGGGTTCCGTACCCTTAGGGTAAAACAGACCCTATTACTAAGGCTCCGCTGTTCATCCGTCCGTCCGTATGTCACCAGGCTGTATCTCATGAACCGTGATAGTTAGACAGTTGAAATTTTCACAGATGATGTATTTCTGTTGCCGCTATACCAATAAATACTAAAAAATGAAATAAAATAAATATTTAAGGGGGCTCCCATACAAAAATACGTGTTTTTTTTGCCGTTTTTATAGATTCGTCCGTCATAAGGCTATATCTCATGAACCGTGATAGTTAGACACTAAAAATTTTCACAGATGATGTATTTTTGTTGCCGCTATAATAAAAAATACTAAAAATTAGAACAAAATAAATATTTAAGGGGGCTCCCATACAACAAACGTGATTTTTTTTGCCGTTTTTATAGATAATTGTACGGAACCCTTCAAACGCGAGTCCGACTCGCACTTGGCTGGTTTTTTATTTATGATTTGGTAATCATTTAATTCTATAAAAAACTAAAGCACCACGGTTCTAGATAGTGTACTGATCATATTGTGTGCAAAGTTTCATGGAGTTTGATGAAATAATAGCCAAATTAGAAGCAAACTTCATTCGCGTGCAAAAAGGGCACGTGACCTCCTCTTAAGATAATTAAAAAAAAAATATTATTACAAGGGCCAAAGTTATTACCCAATTTAAAAAAAACACCCTGTATACTCTAAATAAGGCCTCAGCCGAATTTCATGTACACAAATATTGTTTAACATGTTTGTCTGTATTACCCTATTCATCACAAACCTACATAATACACTACGTTGTCATACATTCCCACGGTAACTCCCATAGGTGCGCAGAACTCTACAAATTTATATCCACACCCGATTTCAGCTCGTATGTATATGATACAGGGTGTATATTGGTGTGTATGTGCGATTTGTTGATGACAGAGATGCGATGTAGACTGGTACCCGTGGTGTACGAAGTAAAGTCAAGATTTTTATGAATAATTTATGTGGCACAGCGTTTTATCGCGGCTCAAAGTACATAGATACAGGCATAGAGTAACTAGTCACGTAGTGTTGTTTGCCTACGATTCTAAATGCAACTTTTGTGATAGAAGCTTGTGCTTTTCCAAAGATCAATATCAAAATGGTCCTATAAAATTAGTCAAGTGCGAATCGGACTCGTGTGGAGAGAGTTCCAACAAGTAGGCTACCATAGTAATTACTAGCCCAAATAAATTTATTAGTCAAATATTATACGCAATGTCACTTTACAAATATTTTTTCGTTCCCCGTGGGAATTCAAAAACTTAGGAAAGTCTAAGTGAGGTCGAATATTTTATATTTTTTTTGGCTCAGTTGTATCGGTGATAAATAAATAAATAAATAAATAAATGCTGGACATTTCACACAACATTATCTAGCAATACGCAATGGTAAATTTTCACATTGAAGTTTTGTGAAGTTTTAAACTCAAAATAAACGTCCCTTAATTAAATTACGTATTCTTACTTTGTGTAATATTGAAGAATTCTGAATAATTGAAAAAAAAATTATGAAGTTAAAAATTATAAAAATACTTATATTTTAATAACAAAAATAATTGAGGAGACAGATTGAGTAAAAATGTATTTTAATGAGGCTTGCGATGATTTTGGCTTCTTCTGATAATTTACTAGATCTAGAAATCATAGAGATTAATTTCTAGACCACTTCAAGCGCCAAATCGTGTCATCATCATCAGCCTGTAGAAGTCCACTGCTAGACATGGGCCTTCCTCCTAGAAGGTCACAACAAACGGTCTTGAGCCACCTCCATCCACCAACTTCCTACGAACATGAGTTAACAGATATAAAAATGATTGCTCTAAATAAACAAAACAAGTAAAAGCAAATTAAATTGATATGATAAATAATAGGACGACCTCTGTGGCGCAGCGGGCGAAGGTTCGCCTGCGATTCAGGAGGTTGCGGGTTCGATTCCCGCCTCGGTACAAATATTTATACGATCTGCAGATAATTGCTCAGGGTGTTCTGGGTATTCTATGTATATTCAAAAATATCTATCTATGTAATGTATTTATATTAAGTATATCAGTAATTTAGTACCTACAACACAAGCTCTGCTTAGCTAGGGGCAAGATAATGTTGTGTGAAAGCACCGAAGAACGTGTGATGACGCGAACACAAGCACTCCCCCCACTCCCGCGCCCCGGACGAGCCGAGAGGAGCGAGCTCCTCTGAGCTCGCTCCTCTCGCCTCGTCCGGCTATACTCCCTCCGCGTCCCTCCTCGCACTGCGTAGAGACGCAGTGCGTGGGGGAGTGTAGCACGGATTCTATACCGATGAAGACCCTCGATTACGGTCGAAACCTGTTGGTGCTTCCATCAACAAATCGGTACGTGAAAATTTCCCGTTTTACAAAATGAATTATAAACTATTTTTGAAATGTAAAGAGTTGTCCCATCTGTGCGTACCTTCTGGATTGTACAATGTACGCTAAAGGTACGTTCCTGCCTAGTATTTACCTGCGCTACGGATTTTCCTCAAGGTGAGACGTCTTCGAGTTTATTTGCGTTATTTAAAAGACGGAGATTATTTTTTGTCCCTTAGATCCTTTATTCATACAAAATATTTAAAAGGCACTCATAAACAAGCCTATTAGCATCAAACACCAGTTCAAAGTAACTCAACGGGCTATGGAGAAAGCTAAGCTTCAAGCTTCCGTAAATAAAACGAAGAGATCCGTAGTAATAAAGATCATCGACATAGCTCTCTAAATTAGCAAGCTAAAGTGGCAATGGGCAGGTCATATTGCTCGCATAACTGGCAACCACTGGGGGATAAAGGTTCTCGGGTAGTGACCACAAACCAGATGACGTAGAAAAGGAAGGCCCCTCTGCAAATGGCAACGGGCAGGCCACATGCGAAACCAACAACCAGATTGTCATGGCATTCTTTGTCCAGCAGAAGGCGAAAACCAGCTGGAATGATGACGATGATTATATAAACACTAATACAATGTTTTAAAACAATACTAACAGATAACTTTCTTAAATCGGGAGAACAAATGAGAAATTTCCGTGTTGGATGTAATACTTTTAAAGCCCCTTTTAAAAGCTCTTGACCCTGAGCGCGCAATAACTTGAGGAGCATAATTGCTCTAGTCGCGGTGCGTTCAAAAAACTCGTTAGAGTACTCCTCGACCGATACCCTACTGCATTCTGTACAAAGCACAGAAGTTAGCGATTAAGAAAGGGAATTTTCACTTACCCTGATGCTCTATAATGCCAAAGAGTAATACCAATTTACAGTATTTCATGAAATTACCTATAATTTCGTGGCTAACAGGAACAACGAGTATCATATGGTACCACAAGATCAAGACCCGCAATAAATATTTGTACATCATGCAAACATTTGTTCCACAGCGGTAATCGAACCTGTACCTCTCGCATCTCAGCCATAGCCTGCCTCACCACTGAGGTCGTCTGACATCGAATTATCCTATCCTACTATCCTACTAATCCTACTAATATTATAAACGCGAAAGTTTGTGAGTATGGATGTTTGTTACTCTTTCACGTAAAAACTACTGAATGGATTTCAGTGAAATTTGGAATGGAGATACTTTACGCCCTGGATTAACACATAAGCTACTTTTCATCATCATCATCATCATCAATTTCCATCATTATTCACGCGGGTGAAACCGCGGGGCGCAACTAGTATTATAAACGCGAAAGTTTGTGAGAATGGATGGATGTTTGTTACTCTTTCATGTAAAAACTACTGAATGGATTTGAGTAAAATTTGGAATGGAGATACTTTACGCCCTAGATTAACATTTAGGCTACTTTTCATCATCATCATCATCATCAATTTTCATCATTTTTCACGCGGGTGAAACCGCGGGGCGCAACTAGTCATAAATAATTTTAATTTTATATATTATGTATTTGTATTTGTCGTGCCGTGTTGTGTCCAGCCTAAGAATAGAACCCTCTTTCTCCTCCCGTGGATGTAGTAAAAACCATACTAAGGGATTACACTAAGAGATGGGCAGCAGCATTTATATACCTGAGCACTGAACACCAAACTGCGATCACTAATCCGCCTGCCAAGCGTGGTAATTATGGCAAACCCTCCCATTGTTTTCAATGAGGGAGACTTCGTCCAGCAATGGACGTAAACAGCTTTGTTTTTCTTATTCCGAGAGATAAAGCTTGCAGAACGGCTACTTCTTTCCTCCTAAAAACTCCTGCTCACTCTTCCAGCCGCTATGGTGGATCTTTTTCTATCCATGCAGTCAGGCTATGGAATTCGCTTCCCATCCTAGTCCATCGCTTTACATTTTCAAGCGCAGAGTTAAAGAGCACTATCTTTCCTTATAATAGTTGGTATGTATTAGTATTTGTATGTATTAGTTATTCTTATATAATAGTATTATATTATGAATTTAGTGTAAGTACATTTTTATATAGATAGGTATTTATTTTCTGTAGGTTTAGGGTTGGTATGTATTTGTTAGTATAGTATTTTAATTTTAGTGTAATTAAGTTGGGTATATTATGTTTTATATTGTCTATTTCTCTGTTTTGTATTTTATAGGTAAACATTACCCACCACTTTTATAATTTCTCCCACTTCTCTAAGGTTTGCTGGAAGAAAACTCTTTTAGGGTTAAGCTCGCCTTTGTACATGTCCTATATGTAAGTTTATTTTTCTATTATATTGTGTACAATAAAGGATTAAGAATAAACAGGCTGGTGATGTTGATAGTCCTAAAAAGTTTGAAAGGCTTTACACATGATAGCTATAATGGAAAAATGTACATTATAGCACGATACATTGCATTAAATTTTTCCATAGAAATCGTCAGGAGACCACACAAGACAGCTATAATGTATAATGGAATGTAATGTACATTAATATACATTAAAGCTGCCGTGTGTGAAGCCCTTAAGCCACTTGTAGTTTGTACCACAACATAAAGCGTTAATGGAGTCGCTCGTTAGCTACAGCTAAAGATTATCAGAGAAATCTGTACGTAATGTGTTTACAATTCATTATTAATAAGAACCCTCAGAAACTGAGTTCAAAACTTGTACAAGCTTAATATATATTAATAGTTCCTATTTGTTATCACACTAGTAGATGTTCTTGGAAATTTCCGCTATAAATACAATATTTTGATTGAATAGGCTCAAGGTGTGTGAACTAATAATAATAATAAACGTAATTATTTAGATAATAGGATCCCGCCTCGGAACAAATATTTGTACGATCTGCAAATATTTGTTCAGGGTGTTCTGGGTATTTTCTATGTATAATAAAAAAAGATCTATCAATGTTATGTATTTTATCAAGTATATCAGTTATCTAGTATACCCATAACACAGCTCTGCTTAGCTTGGGGTTAGGAAATGTTGTGTGAAATGTCCAGCATTTATTTTTATTATTATAGATAAGTACATGTACAGTGGAAGAATGAAATCGTTCGTTGCCTTAGGGTCTATTTTTAATTGTTATTTTGAACTGAGATAATGTATCAATATTACGAAAGTTTACATTTCAGATGCCAATGGCAACTCAATAAAAAGGTCTCGTGTGAAAACATAAACAAGTAACCGATTAAAGGTTTGCAATTTTGATTTTTGTTATTAAACAATTAAATTATGGTTTTCTGTACAACAGTCGGCTCAGTAGGATATTTAGAAAAGGTAATATGTGCTCGCGACATGCTAAGGAAATTTAATTGTAAACTGACGGACGTTTTTGTTCCGCCACTGTACATACGTCAATTAAGCTTTATTACCTATTTACCTGGGTCAAAGTCAAAGTCAAAGTCAAAGTAAAAAAGAACGTTATTCATTGAAATCACAAGAATCATTTTGAATCGTCTTATATAAAATTCAATTACTCCTGTTCCAACGCGACCAAGCCTAGAAGAATGACTCGGTAAACTCGGAAAAACACGTTTTTCTAGAGATGACACCTAGCTAGATTTTTTTTTGTGTAAAATGGCTGTAAAATAGTTAGAAATCAAACGTAACAACCTACAGATGGACTATTTATACTATGACTCGTGAATATAACATGGAGACAGAAATGGAGACGATTGATTAAACTCCGTGCAATTGTAATTTTACTACTGAAATGAAGATAACTACGTCTTTGACAATATTTCATCAATAAAAACAGTAGGATGACGAGAAATAAAATCGTGGACCAACTAATAGGACAAAAAAAGTAGGCCCACAAGAAAACACCATAATAAGCACCAGGCTTGGTAGGCAGATTGGTGATCACAGTATCAGTTTTAAGTACTCAAGTGAATGCTGCTGCCCATCTCTTGGTGTAATCCCTTGTCTGCTTTTATGATACCATGTGAAGAGATTAATCTGGTAATAAGCAGGACACCCTATAAATAAATAATAATAATAAATAAATGCTAGAAATTTCACACAACATTATCTAGCCCCAAGCTAAGCAGAGCTTGTGTTATGGGTACTAGATAACTGATATACTTAATACAATACACATTACATAGGTAGATATTTTTTATTATACATAGAAAAATACCCAGAACACTCTGAACAAATACCTGCAGATCGTACAAATATTTGTTCAGAGGCGGGAATCGAACCCGCAACCTCCAGCGTCGCAGACGAACCTTCACCCGCCGCGCCACAAAGGTCGTCAATGCCCTATGGCACATTATTAATAATTACATAATAATTGCCGAAGCGGTCGTAGAAAGCAATGACGGCGATGGGCTCACCACTTGTCACGTCTATATTCCTGCGATTGTGCAACAGTGAAAAGAGGCCCTTTGAGGCTCTGCCTACCCCTTCGGGAAAAAAGGCGTGTTTTTATGTAAGTATGTATTATTATTATTATTATTGAATCTACATAAGTACTATCAGTATAATTAAACTGAATTTTCCTATCTTTACCAAAAATAATGAGAAACCAAAATATATTACAAGCTCAAATAATTACCTCAACAGTAACAAAATGAGCCTTTATTTTATTACTACTTTGACAGTGACTGTTAATTAACTAGCCTGTCTGGAAAATAACGAGGTTACAATATAAACTCATCTCGTAGCTCTTGCTACGGCGTAGCATGGCGTAGTGAACGGAGCGGTTACGCCATTCGTAGCGAAGCAGAGACATAATAAATGAAGATACAGTATCAGAGGCCTTACCGTGAGCTCTTATAGCGATTAAGTTTAAAAACTATTCAGAACTATTCAGTAGTAGTGTTCTTGGTGATCGTGATGACGTTATCACTACTGCCAACGCAGTGGTGATATCTCCCATCACTCTACCGACACACGACCTCGCCGACGGGATCAACGAGTCTCTTTAGTACCGTCAGTACCTCATACCTCCAACCAGTACAAGCTTGTTCCTGTGCGTTTTCTTTCCTATCCCTCCGAATCTGGTAAAAGCCCAGGCTTAGGTCCATCCTAAGGATGCCCTTGCGCTCATTGCCCCAACTTAACTTTTAAATGGTTGAGCGCCTTTGTTCGTCAAAAACTCTGTAAAGCAGCATTGACCATGGAAACTGCAAAAAGGACAGCTAAAAAAACAGTTTAGAATAATATTACAATATGCATGCATGCGTCTTTAAACCCCAGTTACCCTAAGGCTATCATCACCCAGAATAGTGGAGCTCAAAGACTGGCAGAAGCATTAAAATTTAAAGGCCTTTTCTTAATCTTCAAAAGTATGTAGAAAAAAGTACCGTCGTTCCCCGAGAACAGTGGCACTATTTTTCCACTATCCCCTAATGGGACTGAAAACGTGTGGGACAACAGGAATTAACGCATATAAGGTTTTTAATATTTGGTCCAATTATGATTTGTCGATAGTAATGAAATCATACATTGAAAACATAATTTGTGTGGCGAAGTAGAGATACTTACTGGTTCTCTAAATGTTACTGTTTAAAGATCCAGGAAGATAAGCCATTTATTTTGTTTTCCTTAAATTATAGCCAATTGTACCAGGTTACATTGTAACATAAATATTGTAGTTTGGGTTGTAACGATCTTTTGTATAACTTTCAATCTGTCCATTGGTTTTTATGTTATTCAGATTGTATTTGTTAACTAATGTTCTAAGTTATGATTCATTATCAACATCAGCAGGAAGAAACCATTTTCTGGATTTAGGTCTCTCGCAAAGAATTCCACGGTGTCTTCATCTACTGTCTTCTTTTTATTTTTTTATAAAACTTTGTTTATCTAATGACCTTGGGAGCGATCTGGTGAATATTCACTACCCATGGCCCAAACGTAGAATAACATACACGTTAGATAACAGATTACGGCCAACACACTCTAGTTAGTCAAGATTAAACCAGAGTCAGAGTTGTAACATTACAGGATGATAAATGTATCATCTGAAACACTGCCTTTTCTTGTCTACGCCATTTATGACCTCAATATCTAAAATACAAACTAATAGCATTTCGTTATTAGCGAGTATCCGTTGTCTGTAATTGAGAATCCGAAGAGAACCTAGACACGGTAGATAGGAACAAAAATAAAAGCTTTTGAACTAGGTTTAATACGTAGGTTCCGTACATTAATTTCTGGATAGTTAAAACTGACTGTGCATCAGTTTATATTAAAGCAGATAGTAGTAGATTCGGGTTATTCCCGCTCGTCCCCACGTCTCGTCCCCACTGGGGACGAGCGGGAAGTTTTTTACTAAAACCTTCCCGCTCGTCCCCACTACCATTTGAATGGGGACGAGCGGGAAGTTTTTTTTCCGCTCGTCCCCAAATGCTTCAAGTTCACTTCACACTTATACCAAAAGTGAATATCTTAAGGTGATTCAGTATTTACTTATTTAGAAAGTTTTTTATGTGTAAGCACTTTTTTTTCCTTTTTAGATAGATAGATAGATTAGTTACTTTTTGCGTAGTTTTTTTGTTTTAAGTATTATTTACACTTATTTACAAGGTTTTTACACTGCTATATATTTTTTTTGAATTTTTCTGTTTTATGTAAATTAACACTTACAAGGTATATACTTAGGTACGTACCTACCCTGACTTTTGATATTCGCCAATTATGAAAACAAATCGCTGATGATTAGGTTAGAAATGGCTCAGCTTGAAGTATTCCTATTTCACTCGCTCGCGCGGGCTCGGTAGCACTTCGTTTCGTACCGAGTCCGGCGGGTATCGTTTTTGGCGGGTATCGAGTCTGGCGGGTATCGTCGTACCGCGTATCAAAAAATAAAAATATATGAAAGTTGATTACAAAACTTCTGTAGTTTAATTAAAAAATACTCCTCGTTATCCTCCAGCAGGGATGAACGCTAGTTAATAAGTTAGAAATAACTAAAAAATAAATAAAGTGAACAAATAAAATATATGTATAGATAGAATAAATAATGTTTTTTAAGGTACAAGTTTCTAATTTCTTCAATTTCAGACTTTTCCCTGTAGTTGTGACACAAAAGCTATAAGCATACCAAATTTCAGCATTGTGGGATTGCTGGAAGTACCCTAGAATTTTGATTTTTACGTTTAAGATTTTCCCTAATATCTCAGAAACTACTAAGTCTAAATACTAATTAAGAACAGTTTTGAAATGTCCAGCCACAGCTCTTTCATTAGACATCCCACTTGATCCTTGATGAAAAAAAATAAAAGTGAGACTTTTATTTTTTTGATCCCCTCTTGGACCCCAATTTCTCACCAACCCCCCGACTGATATAGCTCATAACCTTACCTACAAATTGTACTAATACTATCTACCCCCATACTAAATTTCATAAAGATCGGATAAACGGTTGGGAAGTTTTCATCGGACAAACATACATACATACATACAAATGCCGATTCTTCAAAGTTGAAAATAAATAAAATAAATAAAATAAATAAAATAAATAAAATAAATAAAATAAATAAAATAAATAAAATAAATAAAATAAATAAAATAAATAAAATAAATAAAATAAATAAAATAAATAAAATAAATAAAATAAATAAAATAAATAAAATAAATAAAATAAATAAAATAAATAAAATAAATAAAATAAATAAAATAAATAAAATAAATAAAATAAATAAAATAAATAAAATAAATAAAATAAATAAAATAAATAAAATAAATAAAATAAATAAAATAAATAAAATAAATAAAATAAATAAAATAAATAAAATAAATAAAATAAATAAAATAAATAAAATAAATAAAATAAATAAAATAAATAAATAAATAAATGAATAAAATAAATAAATAAATAAATAAAATGAATAATGAATAAAATGAACTAAATGACTAAAATTACTTAAGTGACTAAAATGACTAAAATTAATAAAGTCAAATAAATAAACAGTTAATTGTAGGTTATTCTAGGTATTTATTGTGGTTTAATTAAAAAATAGCCATCTTAATATCGTAGTGGGGACGATGGCTACTAAAACCTTCCCGCTCGCCCCTTCGGAGACGAGCGGGAAGGTTTTAGTAAAAAACTTCCCGCTCGTCCCCAGTGGGGACGAGACGTGGGGACGAGCGGGAATAACCCGTAGATTCGAGTGTATTAATGTAATTTATGATATTTCGAAACATACATAATAATGTGATTCAATTAAATATATAATTAATATAGTAAATTAATTATATTAATATAGTTATAATATTATATAATTATATTATTTAGCACAAGCATTAAAATTGTGAAAAAACTCAGTTCGGCAACAGCGTTGACTGTGTCATAGCTGCAAATATCATCATCAGCAAAAGATAGACGTTCAATGCTGGACATAGACCACAGAATGAAACTCTCACTCTCACTCACTCTCACTCTGAACGGTCTTGAGGCACCTTCATCCACAGACTTTCTGCTCGGCTCTGAGTATCTCCTTGAAGTATGGTAATTAATAAAAAGAAACACTATTTTATAAAACAGTGTGGTAGATTAAAAAATAAAGATTCTTTCTTGTAGCTAATGTTCCTTGCGAAACAAAATAAACCCAATCGAGTGAGTTTTCACGCATCGAGGGGTCCCGCACACGATTTTCAATATCGTTGAATGTGTATGATTTGGGTAATAAAGATATTTATGTAGGTGAGGGGTGGTTTATGGGAAAATAAGGTATTTTCGACGTGTCGTTGAGTTCGAGCACTGCTTGTATTTATTTTAAATAAGAGTTATGGTGTAAGCAATCACTAATGATATTGATCCAAAAATCATTGTGATAAAACTAAGACTATAAGATGCAGCTGAACCTATTAAATATTAAGAAGCTAAGATGTAAATGCTTGATACTATCCATCATCTTCATCATCCTCAGCCAGTAGAAGTCCACCACTGAATATCCCACTCCCAGAAGGCCATGACTAACGGTTTTGAGCCGCCATTATCCTCTTCATGATAATGAAATGCCTAAAAAATAAAGTAATAAAGATATTGTAATATTGCCATGGTAATAAAGATATTTATGTAGGTGAGGGGTGGTTTATGGGAAAATAAGGTATTTTCGACGTGTCGTTGAGTTCGAGCACTGCTTGTATTTATTTTAAATAAGAGTTATGGTGTAAGCAATCACTAATGATATTGATCCAAAAATCATTGTGATAAAACTAAGACTATAAGATGCAGCTGAACCTATTAAATATTAAGAAGCTAAGATGTAAATGCTTGATACTATCCATCATCTTCATCATCCTCAGCCAGTAGAAGTCCACCACTGAATATCCCACTCCCAGAAGGCCACGACTAACGGTTTTGAGCCGCCATTATCCCCTTCATGATAATGAAATGCCTAGTATACATCTTTCCAGAAATGTAATTCTAACACAACATGGGGCTACCCTATTATATCTGTTTATATGCCCCCCTACGTGAACTCTGGAATGCTGAACGCACCCCTGCTCGCTCTTTTTGGGGGTATGATCACAAATCAAAGTTTTATCACAGTCTGTTTGGTTATCTTGTTGAGTAACTTGAACACAGACACGAAAACAGACGATACCACGCGACGAGCTGGCGACGCCGAATGGTGACGAAGACGGCACCGAGTGGCGCTGTATAACTATGCGCGGCGTGCAACGCCGCGAGACACTCCAACACTACGACTCTCACTGTTCACTTCGACTAAGGGCATTGTGCTATGCAGACATATTTTGTGATCTAATTGCTATTCTGTTTAATTATACCTTCGGTTATTCTGATTGTTTCAATTGCAACTCTAATATGAAATTGTTGTAGTTTCGTACATTATTTTTAGTTAAAAGTCATTGTTGGAACTATTCATTTGTTAGCGTGCATTGTATGTTCTTTTTTTTAATAAATTCTGATGAGATTTGTAACAATCTTTTAATAATTAATATCTCATGAAAAGGTTGTTTGGAAGAAATAACTACCAGCAATATAGCCACCATTGTACGGCTAATTATGATAAATCCTTTTATGTATTCCAGCAACATGCTTAAATTTTATGCTATCTGGCATTAAGTTTGTCTAAGTACAATACTTTTAAGTTGAGCAATAAATAATTTTCAGTCTATCTATCAACCTCTGTTTACAATTTCAGAAAAGTCAGTGTCAAAATTCTTTTAATGGTATCAAAAACGGTACCCTAGAAATAGAACCCAGCTCGTTGTACGAAAAGAATAAAAGAATCGGCCTGAATGTACCAAACGATTCGGGGGATTACATCCAACTGTACCAATGGAGTATTCAACTTTTGTAAAATATGTATGAAATGGATTTTGTTCTAAACTGTGAATTAACTAGTTTGAAGTTATATTCCACGATAACATGGCCTACTCCTCCACCGCTATTTGTCATTAACATAACATAACACGTTTCGGATTCTATCACGTAGCATAGCTCTTTCCATAGGCCGCTACACGACTTTCAGTTTGTTTATACAGCCAATAGTAAGCGACCACAACTCAGTGCCGTAATTGATCACTGGCATCACGTTATCCATTACACGATGGCAAACTTTGGTGTGGTTTTTTGTCAAATACCCAGTTTGTGAGCTGGCAAGGATAAACATATCCGTAAGTTTGCGTTGTAGTACTTAGAAGGTTATCATTAATTAGCTCATTCATTGACAATAGCCCCTTCAGCTGTTCTCAATGCGTCCCCTGCGTCTGTGATTCCCTGAACCTGCCTGCTTGGAGGGAGACGCTTTAGCCGAGGTAGATATTGTATGCACAGATAATAGCATCGCTTTACTGTTTTCTGTTATGCGATACGCAGTGCTGCCAGCCATTACCTAAGTCTTTCGCGTTCTTCATTGCCAATGCAAGGATGCTAAGGTCTTCGAGCATATGCTGTAGTTCGAGGGCTGTTGTGGCGAAGAGAACAATTTTGTCGGCGAACGAGGGTTTATATACCTTACTCCGCTGACTTCAATGCCTTTATTTTCCCAGCCTGC
Organism: Epirrita christyi; assembly: GCA_951392215.1. Lineage (NCBI taxonomy): Eukaryota > Metazoa > Arthropoda > Insecta > Lepidoptera > Geometridae > Epirrita > Epirrita christyi. The sequence continues at coordinate 2,839,933 of OX595851.1, forward strand.
AACTAGATTTCCAAACACCTATAAAAGTATCAAAGTCATTATCCGCAGCCTTTACATGTCTTCTGCTAGACGAAGCCACCCTCATGATATGCAATGGAAGGATTTGTCAAACGCACCACGCTTGGCAGTTGGATTGGTAATCGCAGTATTAGTGTTAAGTACTCTGGTGAATGCTGCTTCCCATTCCCCATTGTAACTCCTCAGTCACCTTTTACGACATCCACGGGAGGAGATAGAGGGGTGTTTTCGTTGGCCGGTCACAGACGGACAGTATATTTATTATTTATAAATTATAGTTAAAATTATAATGTATTATAAATCTTGACCGCCAGAATAAACTTGAGTACACCAACTTACTTAAACAGACTTCCTTAATTCCTTCACTAAATCTCCAGACAAGAAACGAAAACAACGCAGGTTCCGAATAAATAGCAAGCTCTAATTAGAGAAACACGATCATCAGTAACACTTAAAATTCCCAAGTGCCACTGCACCCAAACTTAAAATAAATGTTTCCTACAGAAAGAATGTTACCCACATTAATTAAATTCCGCGCTTACTATGTACCCTAGGCCACATTTACACAGAAAGCATATGCTTAAACTATTAGAAAACAGTTGACCTGCTTATTTTAGCGTCAACTAAACGCATGCTAACCGAAAGTCGTCTTTTGTTTTGTAATTACTGGCTTTTATTCAATTCGATTTATTTAGTCATGCTTAAATACGAATAGGTAGGGTACGTCTGGTTTAAAAGTACACACATCTTCACCGTTTTTACTTGGCACTTGACATAAGCTTGACGTTCGAAAACGGTCCTTTTGTATACGGAATATGGAATATTTAATTTTGATGAATTGAAATAGTGTGTTTTTCAGTTTTAGATTAGCTCCTACTAAACATGTACAAGGTTTGGTTTAATGAGTACGCACCCCAAGACGCAGCTTTGTACCAAGTGTGTATGTTGTAAGAGCTGATTACACAGTCAGAAGCAAACTGCTTTTGTAGTGAATGGAACCCTAGCCCCACTTCTATAACCCACCAACATAACTTGATATTTAACACCCCGTAAAGTTCGCGGAATTGAGGTAACTCTGAAGAGTTGTATAGAAAGCTAGGGGTCTTTCATAGTTGGTTGCGTCAACGTTTCTTTAAAAAGGATAAAATTGTTTTCATTTCAATCTTAACAAGAGGATGTTCATAGCCTGTTTACATAGCGAGGTACTGAATAGTTTTAAGGTTGCTTGTGAATAATGAAATCAGAGATGATGAAATTATGGTTGACATTGAGTTTTTATTCAGTTTTTGGTATTGGAAACATGCTAACGTCAGGTAAAAATCTATTTATTAAAAACTGCAAAAAGTATTTACTGGAACCGTTATTAATTATGGGTCATCATTAAATATTATTATTATTATTTGTGTGCCGTGGTGTGTCCAGCCTACAAATAGACCTCTCCTTCTCCGGTGGATGTAGTAAACGCCTGAAGAATATCAGCAGGGAATCAGCCTTTAGTAGTAGTAGAACTTCTTGTGAAAGAGTTCGCCCGGTGAAGGAATACCACCGTACCTATTTCTGCCGCTAAGCAGTAGTGCTCGCGTTGCTCTGTTTCGGTGAGTACGGGTGCCGGTGAAATAACAGGCACATGAGACTTTTCATCTTTATGTCTCAGGGTCGGCAGCGCGCGTGTGATGACTCTGATGTTGCAGGTGTCCATAGGTTACTGTAACTACTTTCCATCAGGTGGGTCCGTATGCTTGTTTGCTTGAAAAGTAGTAAAAAAAAATTGGCTCCCAAGTTCCTCCCTAATCCTTCCACCACATTGATTCTTTCCATAGTACAAATAAATACATACATAAATACATGCTGGACATTTCACACATCATTATCTAGCCCCAAGCTAAGCAAAGCTTGTGTTATGGGTACTAGATAACTGATATACTTTCTACAATACATTACGTAGATAGATATTTTTTATTATACATAGAAAATACCCAGAACATACGGAACAATTATCTGCAGATCGTATAAATATTTGTTCCGAGGCGGGAAACAAACCCGCAACCTCCTGCGTCGCTGGCAAGCCTTCACCCGCCGCGCCATAGAGGGCGGTGAAATTATTCTACTAACGGCACATGAGAGTGTAATTGAACACTGTCATTTGGGTAAATTATCAATTATGAAAGCGGTTGAATCTGCTAGAATTTGGTAACGTCAGGTCGTTTGATTCCGTCGACCGTTTGCATGCTAGACCAATTACCTAACTTCAGCTAGGGCGCACTCTGCCATGAAATTTCAGCTGATTCAGAAGCTCTACATTGAAACCAGCAATTATTTTTAAAAGTAAGTGCAACTATATTCAAATCAAACCAAATTATATTTATTGTAAAACATAGGTATCAAGATGTTAGTAAAAATTTAAAACAATGCCTGCTATATAGCTATAGTATTTTTTAAACTTTCGCGATTATAAAACATATTGGTTTATTAATAATATTACTTATTATTTATTAATAATAAGAAACACGCGTCTATACTGTCACGGGTATTTATGTACCCGTGACAGTATAGACAAAATAGTAGTATACAGTATAGAATAAATAAATGTCAAATATTCAATTACATAAAAATTATACGCACAGTACACAAATATCAAAGAAGCTTTAGTACCTAAAATTGAGTTTTTTGACAATTAGTTCCTTAATACTATAAAAACACTTTTCTTGCAGCCACAACTTATTTTTTTTGGTGAATTTGTTATTGTGGAAGGCTTTTAATTTCACTGGGTATAGCTATAGAGTTATACATTGTCCCACATTTTACGTAACTGCTATTTAGGTACATTGTAGTTCTAGGAAAGTTGGATAAAACAATTCTGTCCGGGTTTCTGGTGTTTATTGTTTTATCCTCTCACATCTTCTTAATCAGCCGGTAGATATCCACTCTTGATGACGCCTCCTCTATAGCACGAAATGAGGGGATTTTCCATAATCACCACGCTTAGCTGGCAGATTGATGATCGCAGTTTAGTGTTAAACTCAGGTGGTAATAATAATATGGAATAAATATGTCACATCATAACATAACATATCACCCAGTAGACACATAGATCCTACACTAGGATTCCTTTGTCGTTGGTATCAAGAAACTACAAGTACCATGGTACTGAAACCAATGACCCCGAAGAAATAGTTGCAGATCATGCAAACATTTGTTTCGCAGCGGGAATCGAACCCGCAACCTCTTGCTTTTCAGCCGTATCGCATCGTCATATCGAAACTGTAGTTCAGTTTCGCAGTAGCGTACTGACCGCTAGAAGGAGCAGAATGTCATTGAAATATAGTGACTGTTGGACTTACCTGACGATATCGTTTGCAAGAGCCTTGTGGATCATGTTTGTACCATACAAAGAATATTGACTTGATTTAAAAAAAAATTATTTGCATCATCAAAAAAAGCAGGAGGTTATAAATTCAGTTGTTTTTTTTTTAAGGTTTGTTATCTCATATCTCCGTCGTTTATGAACCAATATGGCAAATTTTTTTTTGATAGAAAGGATTTTTCTAATTTGGTTCCATTTTTCAAAATCAAGTTCTGATGATAGAATCTTTGAGGAATTGAGGCAACTCCTTAATTATTACAGGCAAATATATAGCGATTTTGATACTTTCAGCAACAAGTTAAGCATTTGCATTCAGAAAGTATCATTTGGTGAAGTGGAACTGATGAAGAAGATCACAGATGGCCACCGGCACTGCTCAATAACAAGTATCTCGCGGGTGGCGACAAGATATCTTATTTAAGATAGCTAAGCAACTAATGAAGCAAATTTAAATAAATAATTCTGATAAAAATAGCACTATCGAACTGATCTGATGATGAAGTCGGAAATATAGATTTGTTTGCTAGGTTATTTTGAAAGAAACTATACTAATGTGATTTAGAATCGATTTAGCAAAACTGAACTTCTTTTAAGGAATTTTTAAACAAAGGATTTTTAAAAAACTGAAAGAGCAGTTTTTATTCACCAAAATACACATAACGAAAAAATCTCGCTACCTACAAAAGGTAGAAGTCCCTTGAAATTCTATTATGTTATACTCCAAAAATATATACTCAGAAAATGAACAACATAAACTGAAAATAAGCTGTTCAGTGTTGAGATATCTTTTACAATTTAATAAAATTTCACCAAAATAAACTTTTGGTGACTGAAAACCCTATTCGAACCGCGACGATCCGTCAGCCGATACGAACGTATAATACCGAACTCAAAGAAATAGTTTCACAGTGCAAGGTGCACCTTATTACCCACAAAGCCGTTATCTGACTCGGAGTTAGAGTAACTAGAATAGTTTATTTTTTTTAGTTTTTAGAGAGTTTTAGTCAGTGCAAGAAAAGCTATTTTTATTATCTAATTGTTTTTTGTGTTTTGTATGTTTTTTGATCGTTGTTTTATTTGTCGTTGTTCTATGTTTAAATGTTTTGAACACATACTTGATGGAAAATAATGTGGTCAAGGAAATAGCACAAATGTTTAGTAGATACGTATTTACCTTCAACTTGAAAGCTCCTATAGATTGTATTTATTGGTGAGAACAGAGGCTAGCAATGTTTTGCTATGCTGTTCTAATAATGAACCGTTTGGTATAAGTGGGATTATATGTCTTATCAATATTGTTTTCAAATGAATGCTATAAGAAAACTATCTGCGCTTCTGTTTGAACTGGGTCAGATGGCTTTGTCGCAGTAAGATCTTAGAAAAAGTTTCTTTCTTTAGATTGCTTTCTTCCAGGAAACATAAACCACACTGATTTTAAACTAAACATAGAAGTAAAATAATTTAATTTTAAATAAGTTATAAATCTTTATCATCATCATTAGCCTTGGACGTCCACTGCTGGCAATTCCAATTGCCATAATCACCACACTTAGCAGACGGATTGGTGATCGCAGTATTGGTGTTGAGTACTCAGGTGGATGCTGCTTCCCATCCCCTGGAGTAATCACTTAGTTGGCTTTTACGACATTCACGGGAGGAGACGGATTGGTCTATTTTTAAGCTGTATACACCACGGCAAAGTTATAAATAAATACACGAAAAATAACTATCTTCTGTTTCATCTTCTGTTTATTACGAAACAGAAGATGTAGCTTCCAGTTACCTTAATCCACGTCACAAGTCTTCAATCTGGCGTGAAAATCCAGGCTCTTTCTATTCTATACAGGGTGCTCAAAACATCCACATAAGCTTTTTAGCAGCGCACGGCACGTTCGAGTTTCGTATGGTTTAGTATATATGTTGTAATAAAACGTTACACATATTGTTGGAGAAAATAAGAATTTTGTTATGTTATGTGCTAGTGCGTTGGAAAAGTTTGTTTGTACGTGTTTGTAAGGATTACAGCTAAGTTTTAGTGAAAATAAACTTAGAGTATAATTCTTTGTAGCAAACAGTGTTCGTTTGTATTTGAACGTGTTATTTATAACTTTTCATTTAAAAAACCGACTTCCGCCATTGTATTCTACAAAACATTTGGATGGAAAAAAATTACGAAAGAACCATAGTGGTGAAAGGATTATTATACATTATTATTATATATTATATAATATTTGAGGAGTTCCCTCAATTCCTCATGGATTCCATCATCAGAACTGGATTTTGAAAAAAATGGGACCAATCTGGAAGTATTGCTATTCAAATAAAAAAAGAATTTTCCAAATCGGTTCATAAACGGCCGAGATATGCGGTAACAAACATAAAAAAAAAAAAAAAAAAAACAACCGAATTGAGAATCTCCATCTCCTCCTTTTTTGGGAAGTCGGTTAATTAAACAAACACACGAAATTGTGTGTGTTGTATTGCGTAGTGTAAATAAATAAATGCTGGACATTTCACACAACATTATCAAGCCCCAAGCTAAGCAGAGCTTGTGTTATGGGTACTTCATAACTGACATACTTAATACAAATACATTACATAGGTGGATCAGAACACCCTGAACAATTATCTGCAGATCGTACAAATATTTGTTCAGAGGCGGGAATCGAACCCGCAACTTCCTGCGTCGCAGGCGAAACTTCGTAAATATTCACTGTATTCAAAACATCAGCCTTATAAAACATATTTATAGAAACAAAACTTAATAACACAGTATAAATAAACCAGTAGCTATACCTAAAACAAGTAACAAAGGAATAAACCCGACGAGACGCTGAGGTTTCAATTAAAACTTTACATTTCAGGTTCTACTACTTATAGGAGAAAGTTTAATGCTTCGTTAATGGAAATGATCTGGTTTTCTAAAATGAAGCGGCCGTTATATAGCGGTTGCTGTGATTTACAACCTTTTGTCAAAAAAAAACCGTCTGCCGTATCTCTGTTATCAAATGATAACAAATCATGAAATTAATTAATGTTTGATAAAATGTATGCTATCCCGAAAGGGGGTACATTTTTACATAAAAGGGAACAATCGCTCAGTGCTAAACAGGACGCGGAGGGAATGCAGGAGCACGGGAGTGCGTAAGCGTTCACTCACCTTAACGAAAAATTCAAATTTAAAATGAAACTTGTCGGTACCTACACCGATATTTACACAAAATTTCCGTTTTCACATAATTCATAAAAGTTTTGCAGTAAAAATAGGGAACAATTAATTTTTGTTCAGGACTGAAATTATTTGGTAAAAAATATTTTGTTAGCTGGTTATTGGACCTATTATTTACTGGTCTCTGTTGGTTCTAGTCTTGAAGTAAAACTTCCTATTTTATCATCATCATCATTAGCCTGTCGAAGTCCACTGCTGGACATAGTCCTCAAAAACAACTGATTATAAATTTTAAATACATTATATCATATAAGTATCAATAATTTCGTTGAATGTCCTTTAATGCTGGTTGATTTGAAGTAATTTAAGTATTATTTTCTACTTTTTAGTTTAAGTTTGCATATATTATAGGCACAGGCTTGAAGTCGGTACATGTTTTTTCCAAAAATTAACTTTATTGGAAAAGATATTCATTTGTAAGAGTAGGATCATCCCTTTGAGTATAGCATACATGGACTGGGACAATGTAGGCCGGCCGTCATATGACGATCGCCGCTTCTTAGGAAACAGCTTTAGGAAGTAAATGATACTTCTTGTAGTTTTCTTTGTTTGATTTAGTTGGAAATATTTGTACAGAGTATTCATATAAATCAAAGAAACGCAACGAGTTTTGGAGAGAAGCTGTACTCGGAGTTTCACTACGTGACTTAATATGAAATGAGGAAATCTAACACTTTGACATCATATAATATTCCATTAATACATAAATAATCAATGAAAACTGATCCATCCTTTTTTACAATCATTTATTTAGCTTTAACTGTTAGTTATACTCTGTGACTGTTAGTATTTGTTAGTTCGAGATAAATCATGAAACTGAATTCTGAACCAGTTTCACTCAACCGATTGAGCTCAATTTTTATATCATACCTGTCAAGTTCAGATGACAATACAATATTATAGTGACGACAAGATGATCTGATGATGCAGACGAATGGTGGACAACGGAAGTCCTTGAGGATGAATAGTAGCCTGGCAGTGTTTGAGCTCAGTTTGATCAGCTAACGGTACCAACCACTAATTTTATAAAAATAATGTTTTATTATGTACATTTTTTAACTATAAACTAACTGCTTTTGAATATATAAATCAAAAACACGTTTATTACCCTTCCTCAATAATCCAGGTCATCATCATCATTATCAGGATGTAGAAATCCACTACTGGAAATAGGCCTCCCTCTTAGAATGCCACGACGAACGGTCTTGAGCCATCTCCATCCACCAACTTCCTATGACGTTTATAATGCCTTTACTCCATCGAGTGGAGGGTCTTTCTCTACCACGTCGTAAAATGAGGTAATAAGTTAAATTCGAACCAAAATCGTAAGCTCACCGTATCAGAGACTCCACTTATCGAAGACAGCTGAAGTTTTAATTGAAACTCCATGATGCGAACGCGGTATTTATGCTCCATTATGTTACTCTATCGGGGCTTAGGGACCGAAGAGAAATAGTTTCATATCCGGGTGAAATGGACGATGTTTCCTCGGACGGATAGCTATCAAAATGATTTCATGGATTTGTTCTTGATACTAACGACTTATTCCAGCTTTATTGTCGAACATCTATTCATTTATCTCCGTGGTTCACTCTAGTCCTCAACGAAGACCAGCGCTGGGTTGTTTAGGTGGCCTAGCAAATGCTGAGTTGGGGACCCTTTTGTGGTTTGCAAAAGACACACACATTTTGTCATTGTTATTTAATATTATGATATTTTAGTGCCTGTGTCTTTTTTGTTTGACCATAAATAAACTGTTTTTCTTTTTTTCTTTTTTTCATTATTTACACACATACATTATTTATATTACTTAAACTGATTGCAAAATTTGGTTCATCTTCAACAACCATTAGACCATCCACTGCGGGCCTCCCCATAAAATGCAATGTGGGGCCTTAACCACCACGCTTGGCAGGTGGATTGGTGATCGCAGTATTGGTGTTAAGTGTTCAGATGGATGCTGCTGCCCTTCCCCTGGCGTAATCCTTTACCCATCTTTTACGATATCCAAGGGAGGAGTTGGAGGAGCCCTATTATTAGGCCGGGACCACCACACTGCCAAAAAAATTGGTGAGTAATGTCTTAAAACCTTAGGTTTGTCTAGATACTAGATTCTCAATTATAATTATATTTGAACGAGCGAAGCGAGTTCTCTGAGTCAAGTTGGAAGAATCGGCGTTTGTATGTATGTATGTATGTTTGTCCGATGAAAACTTCCAAACCGTTAATCCGATCTTCATGACATTTGGTATGGGGTTAGATAGTATTGGTACAATTTGTAGGTAAGGTAATGAGCTATATCGGTCAGGGGGTTGCTGAGATATTGGGGTCCAAGAGGGGATAAAAAAAAAAAAGTGAGACAGATCAAGTGGGGTGTCTAATGAAAGCGCTTTGGTTGGACATTTCAAAACTGTTTTTAATAAGTATTTAGCCTTAGTAGTTTTTGAGATATTAGGAAAAATAAAAAACGTAAAAATCAAAAATTCTAGGGTACTTGCAGCTATCCCACAATGCTGAAATTTGGTATGCTTGTGGCTTTTGTGTCACAACTACAGGGAAAAGTCTGAAACTGAAGAATTTTGAAACTGGTACTCCGTAAAAATGTTACCAATATAACATCCATAGTTGACCTCCCATTTCTAGGAATTTGAATGACGTTGGAGTTCTATGGGTTTCGTCAAAAGGACGTTATCAATTAATTCGTCAGGTACTTGATATAGGTACTAACAGGTATGTAGTATTACGCCCCGTTGCTTAGCCCTATTCAAAGGTTATTTCGATGATGTGTAGGAAATTAGAGTTGTTACTGATAGATACTTTACTGTACTGGTAGACCACGAGATGAAAATTTTCAAAAATAATGATAGAAAAATGGAAATTACTTGGTTAAGTAGTCGGGCTGATAAAGGTGTTATCGCGAGGTCTCAGTTCGGGGCGAACCACTAGTAATTAAGTTTATCATTTAAACACATAACAAAACATAAGCAATATCAATTTGTACTCACAAATGTGTGCCGTGGTGTGTTCGGCCTATGAATAGTCCTTTCCTTCTCCTCCCATGGATGTAGTAAAAGTCTTACTTAGGGATTACACCTGGGAATGGCAGCAGCATCCACCTGAGTGCTTAATACCAAACTGTGATCACCAATCCACCAGCCAAGCGTTGTTGATTATGGCAAATCTCCTCAATGGGGGAGGCCTCATCCAGCAGTGGACTTATAACGCCTGATGATGATGACTCACGAATATTTCTTGTAGGGGGAGACCACGGAATCCCACCTGCTACGACCCTGACTTAACTTTTTTACTTCACAACATTCTTCATACATGCTCTCTGGTTAGAGTATTCTTATTTGACTCCATATAAAAGCAACGGCTGTATTGGAGTTTACTATCTGTATTCAATAAAAACGGGGTATTTACCATGATTTCTGAGTAAATTACAAAAACAAACAAATACTATCTCGTTTTTATTAATGATACATACATAAACACACGCCTTTTTCACCGAAGGGATAAGCATAGCCTCAAATTACCTATTTTTACCGTGGGTTGCACAATCGCAGGAATATAGACATTACAAGTGATGAACTCATCGCTGCCATTGCTTACCACGACCAACTCGGCTAAAGCTTTCTTCCAATAATAGGCACTCCTAAATAAGCCAGCAGTCAGGACAAATCTTATACCAACAAAATTGCTCAACAAGTTTTTATAGTTTTAAAAGTTGTGCAAAGTATCCTCGAATAGCAACCACGTACTATACGACGCTGTGTAGTTAGATCCCCTCTCTCCAAAAGCGATGCTGCGAACATACACAGGAAATCAGTGGCTGAATGCAGCTAAAGATAGTTCGTCGTTGCATTCTATGTGAAAAGCCTGTCCTTTAGCTGACTTCTACAGGCAGATAATGTTGAATAACTCATGGATTTTATATCCACTCTGTCACTGTCTGGCGTTTGAGAAAGATAAGTGACTGAGACTCGTTAATCCAAACTGTCACTTACGAAAATAAAAAAACCCATGCTCTCTTAGAGGGGAGATAAATCGATTCCAATCTGATCCAACGAACAACCTCCAAGTAGGTATAAAAGTAAATAAGAGAGCAATCAATACATCGCAGTTTTATTGAACAATGGTCATCAAGTAGCCAGAAATTGGAAACGTGCCCAGTCGCGAGTGAAAAATTGAATTCACTGATGGACAATTTATTCTTATTTGATTTTAGGGATGAGGGGGAAAGGGGATAGGAGCGATCTCGTTGAAATTGAGATGACAAAGGCAAATTAAACGCTTTTCTTGTTTTATTCTTTGATCGTATTGGAAAACGAGATTTGTTGTGGAAGTAGGTAGGACTGTTTTAAACGGCGTACACATATAGCTCCTAGAGAGTCTGTGCTGAAGTTTATAGTGAGAAATGGGAGCAATGTGCTATCCATATACTCTGAAAGGGTTATGGCGTGAAACAAGAGTTTTTGTGATTGGTATAAGTTCTGTTTAAATAAAGCGAATAAATACTAGCTGCAAGTAAAGGAGCTGGTCGTCTGATAATAAATCATTACCCCTGTTATTTTTAGCGGCCTTTTTATCTTTATTCTGAAAGTGCTTTGAGCAAATTTTAGTGAATATAGTGGGTATCCAGTGCGTCTCCTTTCAAAGCAATTGATTTATTGTCTCCCACTTAAACAAACATTCTTGGATCTTGAGGAGATAATATAGGTGTATTTCGTACAACAAGAACTACAGATTATACTTTCTTTATTTAATATAACGTAACATAACACCCAACAATCACATAATATAGTCCTTATCCCACACTAGGATTCCCTGTATCGTGAATATCAGGAACTATGATTACCATGGTACCACAACACTCAGACCCGTAACGAATATTTGCACACCATGCAAACATTTGTCCCGCAGCGGGAATTGAACCCGCACTTCTTGCATCTCAGCCAGCTACTCGCCCGCCGCGCCACAGAGGTCGTCATGGTATTTATACACAGAAGTATTTATTCGCTTTCATATACGAAATAACAAAAATGAAATAGAATGCCTAAAATAATGGAACCTTTATAAACACCTGACAAATAAAACCCGAAAACTATCTCAAATTCACCTATTCACAATACTTAGCTTATGAACCCTGTTTTACATGTTATTTGCATTTGCGAGGGGAGAAAGAGAAACTAGGCCATAGGTTATCCTGTTCAGTTGGCTTTGTCACTAGTTCTTTTTATCACTGGCCCTTCTTTGGCCCTTCTTATCTTGCTTAGAAACGCTAGTGGGAGTGGTATTAAAACTAATTATATAAAGTAATTATCTTGAATACTGAGCATGGATTTGTAAAAACATAGAATGGTTTGAAAAGTTATCATGTTGAAAATGCACAAAAATAAACAAAACGCAAACAGAGTTGCCAGAGGGGACAACCGGGTTTGAACCGGGGACCTACCGATCTGCAGGCGGTTGCTCTACCACTGAGCTATATCCCCTAGTCGCAAACTATGAAAATAAAATCGACTGTAAGACTAATCTCGCCAATGCTATACTGTTTTTGTAGGTACTTCTATAAATTACGTTTTAAACCGACTTCACAAAAAGGAGGAGGTTCTCAATTCGGATGTTTGTTACCTCATATCTCCGGCGTTTGTTGAAGCGATTTGGAAAATTCTTTTTTTAATTGAATAGCTATAGTTCCAGATTGGTCCCATTATTTTCAGAATCCCGTTCTGATGATGGAGTCCATGAGGAATTGAGGGAACTCCTCAAATATTGTAGGCATACGTATGGCACATTTGTAGCTGCACTTACCACATCTAGTTAGGACTGACTGTCGAAATAGAACCTTCGAGTTAGAGCGTCTTTTGTTTCACTGTGTATATAGTCCTAGATTAAGTACATGCTCGTAGGTATTTGTGATTGGATTCTGATACGAGGTAGTGTTGTAGTTTGAAGCCTGAGTAAGGCTACGACACAGGTAAGTACATACACACTATGGAGTAACCTACACACTAATTCTACCTAACATAAGCACAAAGGTCAGTGTGTTTTCTCAGTCTATTTGGACCTGAGAATTAGATCTATTTAGAAGTACTATTTGTAATTGATTTGAATATAAAGTTTTTATAGTTAAGTTATTGAATTAAAGTTTCATCTTAAAAACTCCAAAACAATACCGTCGAACTATATTACTTGTCTTAAATTTAGACTTGGAAAAACTTGTTTTTACAACCAACTCCTGGGAAAAGTTTAAATTAATATTTATGCTTTAAAACAAATCGAAACAAACTGCAAAAACTTGAAACTCGAAGACAATCTATTTGATGTACCCGTAGGACGAGTTACGTAATGCGCAATCGAATCAATTGCGAGTCAGTCACGAATTGTAAAACTAATGAACTGAATAGTGGTCATTAGTATTAATGACCACCGACCAATTTAATAATAGGGGTTAAAGTATGGATTTGTCGTATTAACGTTGTAGCCACTTTGAATTAAAATTAAATCTGCTTGGTCTAAGATTAGTGATCAAAAGACTTTTTAACAAAAAACTATAACATTCTTTACTCTGATTTCAAATTTTAGTAAATTTTTGAAAACAAACATATGTCAAGATATGTCACTGTGTGTATAAGTGTCATGTATGTATGTCATATGTGAATTTACACGTATGCTACACAATCAAGACACTTATACTCACAGTGGCATATCTTGACATTTGTTTGTTTACAAAAATTGTCTGAAATTAAAAATCAGGGAATATACAATTACCATGGGTTGGTGTCAAATCAACTAAAAGTCAAACAATGTTGAAATGAATCTTATGTTTATTTCAACATTGATTGACTTTTAGTTGATTTTACGTTCAGTATTTGCTTCGAGCAACACGGACTTCCTGCCGCGGGCCGGAAGGGATTAGCCTTAGCGATATATTACCATTCAAATAGTTCTGTCTTTTTTTGCGGGGGGAAATGTGCACACAAGCGCAATTCCGCATATACACATCCAAATACAACACTGTAATGACGACACTCACACTAACAAATCATGCACACCTCCTCAGAATAAAAACAAACCACAACTACTTTTATTAAACGCATATGCCTACTTTGGCATGTAGTTTGACAGAGAACGCTGCGAATGGCTACTCCCTTCCGTGTTGCTCGAAGAGTATTTGTTTTAAACATGGAGACCTCAAAAATTAGAGTAATTTTCTAGAACAAGTTCCGACGTGGTTCTACCGCAGCAGAGCCTCTATAGTCTTGAATTGTAATAAGCACGGTGTTTGGTGTTTTTACACGGGTTTTACTTAATAAAACTCGTAGATCGACTGCACCTATTAGTAAACTACCTATTGCCCGTATAGGTAAGCTTAAAGTCACGCAGCGGGCTATGCAGAGAGCTATGCTAGGAGTTTCACTACGTGATAGAATCCGAAATGAGGAAATCCGTAGAAGAACCAAGGTCACTGACATAGCTCTCAGAATTAGCACGTTGAAGTGGCAATGGGCAGGTCATATAATAGGTCGGCAAACTAATAACCGCGTTGGAGAACAAAGTTTCTCGAGTGGCTACCCTATTATACTAGTAAAATCTGGATCATTTAAATACTGTCATTGTGCGTAGATAAATTTAACCAAGCACACGTAAATACTTATAAAAACGTGAGAAATTCTTCAAACGTTAAAAGTAAGTATAATGTATAGTATAATGATACAATTATCCAGAAAATGTTCTACTAAAATTCCCAAAGATACTTACGCTTTTTTGCTTGGAACGCTCGATATCCTCAAAGAATCGGGTACCTTTACCAAGCGTACAATGTAAAATGTTTCAGATAAATGAAATTTTTCGCTTACAAAGGCTGTCTTTGTTAAATTGGACAGGTAAGTAACAAACCAGCAAGTACTAAAGAAAATTGGAAAAAACTGTTTCAGCTAGTCAATTCCATATTATACCACAACAATCAATACAGAGTTTGACCTGCAAATAAAATCACTATGAGTATACTCAGACATAGCCATCTTGTATTCCACAATGCCTAGCTTGACAATAGCAAAGTTTTTAATGTAATTCCCCTGGCTAATAGACAAACATGGAGTCGCGAGCCGCGAGCGTACCCCAACACTTTCAGCTGCATAATATACTTAGTCCACCCCACAGTGACCTAACCTAAGCTCAACCCTGTGCTGTATTTCAAAGTTTTAAATGTAATTCCCCCGACTAATAGGCAAACAAGGAGTTGCGAGTTGCGAGCGTACCCTGACACTCCCCCCAGTTATAGTATCAAATGGAAATGGGGAACGCAACAATGGGGTTCATTTTGGCCGCCTTAGCACTGTCCAAATCTTTTGAAACTTGAAACGAGGAATGTAATAGGTCAAAAAGCTTCCTCTATTCAAGTCTCATATAAGATAAGTACTAAGGTTAACAAAATTATTGGCATTTTTGCGTTACCCATTTCCATTTACTATTGTAATTGGGGGACTGGTCTGCAGTGTAATAAGTTTATTCACACTTTTGAGGACTTATAAAAGTGTTTTTTTTTGTTATTTATTTTTTATTGCACTGAGACTAATGACTCCGAATTTTTGAGCCTATCACTTTAACAATCAATCAATCTTTAGTGAAATTAGAGTAAATATGATGAAACCACTCTCTCAGTAACTGAACTCTTTCAGTAACGTCTTATGCTGTACTGCCTTACTACACACCGTATTCTGTCAAAAACCATTGTAATTCAATATTCATATTCATATATTTATTCAAACTGTAGGAACACTTGGGGAACACTTAATTACGTCAGTCTAGGTAGGTACATAACAAAATGGAGAACAAAATAAATTGAAAAATACACGATGAAAATAGATGCAGCTGTATAGGGGCTTTGTCATTAACCTAAGAAAAGTAATAATAAAACAATGTCAAATTTGCAGCGGCTGTATAAAGGCCTTGTCGATAAAAAAATAAATTAAAACAATTGTTAGCAGCTGTACAGGGGCTTTGTCAAAACTAAAACTACCTTATTCCTCATCATCCCAAGCTTTTGTGTCAGCTAGGTAATCACCTGTGGTGTAATATGCCTTTTTTATCAGTTTTTGCTTGATACATTTTTTGAATCTTTTTTCTGTTAGATCTATTATATGTGTTGGTAGTTTGTTGTAGAAGCGCACCGAATTTCCTACAAAACTTTTGTTAGTTTTTTGTAACCTATGTGCAGAGTTCATCAATTTATCTTTATTGCGTGTATTGAAACCATGTACGTCACTTCGCTTCTTGAAATTATCAGATACAGATATTAGA
Organism: Epirrita christyi; assembly: GCA_951392215.1. Lineage (NCBI taxonomy): Eukaryota > Metazoa > Arthropoda > Insecta > Lepidoptera > Geometridae > Epirrita > Epirrita christyi. Next base: position 2,855,850 of record OX595851.1, read on the forward strand.
TAAAAAAATATATCAGATACATCGCTGCCAATACACGCCCGTGGGAGAAAACACGGAATGACACAGGAAATTGCTTCGCAATGCCTTGTATTAAGGTTGAAACGTATGTAGTATAGGGAATATAAGGATAAGTTGGTAAATAAATAGGTTTATTATAGCTCTCATCATACTGAAGTTATCAGGTTAATCTCTTGGAACTAGTTTACGTAACGTCATAAGGAAAAATGTTAAAGAAAAATCTAAGAAAGTATGTTTTCTAACATTACTGTACTGGGATATTCACAAACTGAAATGTAAAAAGTTTAATTTAAGTTTTAAGTAAATTTTCAGTTCAGTAACCGTATAGCACGAGTTTTTGACGTTTTCGACTACGAATCCGACCAATAGCGAAAGTCCAATAAAAGAAAGAATTAATGGAAGAAGAAATAAGAATTCAAGTCTTATTTACCTTGATAGATAGTCATTGGCTAAAACTTTTCAACAGTCACTGGTTCAGAAGATTATATTTTGAAAATAAGTCGTTTTCGAACGAGTTGTTAGAGTTTTTGTACCCAAAGGATGCCAACAGGACCCTATTTTTGGACCCTAGATAATGCTTGGTTCAAGATGGCATTTGGCCAATTATTATTTTTTTTACTTCTGAGAAGCTTATTGAGCCCTGTTTTTTATTTAAACTTGCCTAACTATCCATTTGGAAGAAATCTTGTTACAAAGTGCATTGTATCCTTGTCTTATATCTGTTAAAACAAATATTTCAAAAGATTCTTAGTCCTGCATAGCAAGTCAGCTTGTTAACCAGACAATATCTCCACAAAAAAATCACTCATTTAAACTGAAATGCTGATACAGACTTCTTTGGTATCTAAAAATGAACCTTCACACTTTGGTATAAGGCTCTGGTTAATTAACACACAGGACATAATAAGCACTGACATAGAACCTTATATTCTAACAGAATAGGGTTTAAAATGGAGTTAGTAAACATAGGGACGTATTCGAGTAATTTGCATGCAGCCAATGTAACTGTTATTGCACCCAATTGGACAAAGTGTGAAATGTGCGAAGCTTGATGCGACACGCCGTTAAAAATTGAAAGGCCCTATTTGGATGACGAGCAATTCTGTTTTGTATTGAGTGAATTTTCCACAATATTGCTTTTTGTAGGTCTATAAAAAATCTTTTTAGTAAAGCATGTACCACGTTGGGCGCCAATAATAGTAATGTTTTGTAACTGTGCCGTTAAAAAGTTAAAGGCAATATTTGAATGGCGAGCAATTTTATCTTTTATCCAAAAATAGCCACAGCAACCACTGGGAAGGTTAATTAATACATAATACCTACGTAACTATAAGAGAGATTAATTAAACAATGTTGTGGATTCTGAGAAGCATTGTCTAAAGTTGAACCGCGCTGAAGTTATTACAAGCTCTTTCCAATAAACTCAAATAAAAGGCGCTGCGATAATTTAAGCATTTAATCGTTGGAGAATTCTGTAGTGAATCGACACTGGCCATGAAATAAATTTGCAACACGTTGGGCGCCAAAAGAGCAGTTTGCAGTTTTTAACACGTATCCCAAGCACAAATGGGCTAGGCTAACATATGCCTCGATTTTTCTTCTATATATCCAAGAACAAGTTCACACGTCTCAAATGTCAAAATCATTCTTACTTGTACGTCCATCAGAATAAAAACAGATAAATTTGCTTAGATTCATGATTCCAATAGTAGCCATGGAACGTACGAGTGAAAAAAGTTTGTGATCCCAAGATGAGTCATGGACAGTGAACGTGTTGCGAAGACAAGTTATTTAATGGAGAGATTTTAATAGATAGCCATTTTGTCTTGTAATTGCTTGAGTGTTTATGCTAGAAGTTTTAAGGTATTCACGATTTAATAACTCTTAATTGCCCAACGATCGATGTTATTTTAAGTGTCCCAGACCTAGTTTGAAAGACCTAATACATACGTTTTAACGAATCTAGTTATCTTTTAAATCTTATGTAGGTACGAAAGAAAACCTTTAGTTATGTAAGTACCAAAGTTTGTACAATAAAATACTATAGCAGTAATTTTATCATAACTTTATGTCTACGTGTAGTGGAAAGTATTGAACTGAAAAGAGTTTTATATCATACTCTGGAGGTAAGCACAGTATGTGACTAACAAATATAATATTGTAAATATTTTATTTTGCAAAAATAACCTATGAAGACCAAGACCAGCGCTAGGTTGTTTAGGCGGCCTAGCAAATGCTGAGTTGGGTACCCTTTTGTGGTTTGCAACTGGCACACACATTTTGTCATTGTTATTTAATATGTTTGACATTTTAGTGTTTGTGTGTTTTTTTGTTAGATCATAAATAGACTGTTTTTCTTTCTTTCTTTAATAATTGTTGGATGGCAATTTGATATCCAAAAACAAATAAAAACAAAATCGAAACAAAAATTATATTATTAAATAGCAATGTAATCCCCATTTTATTCTGTCGACGGCAGACATTGAGCACTCGATAAGAGATACCTGTCTTATGCCCAGTTTACACAGCACAATTTGGGAGTGTCAGCTACTGCAGTGCATCGACTCGCATTGTGTACCTTGCCGTACGAGTTACGTGAACGCGAGTCCAAAAGTTTGAATCCGAGTAACTACAATACTCATTTTTTGAGGAATCCATACCTCTACAGAGAAAAATGGGACCTTTATAGAATCACTTTGTTGTCCGTCTGTCTGTTTGCCTGTCTGCCAAGACCCTTTGCTCTGCCAGGAACTTGAAATTTATACCAAATAAAAATATCTGTAATTTTATAGTGCTGTAAAATAAATCAAGCTTCTTTTTCAATGCGTTATTTACGTAATATAACACACAATTAAGTACAATAACGGTAATTTACGTTTAATTTTTGTATGGAAACTGTGAAAATAAAAACATCTAAGGTACTTTCCTTAAAATTTTAATTTGAAATGTTTTGTACCATGTATATAGGAAAAAGTCTAAAATTGAGGAGTTTTGACTTTTTTACCCCTATACAGTGAAGTTTGAAGGAAAAAGTGGCTGAAACTCGAAAAAGGCTATGGTGATTTCGAAATAATTTACGTATTGTAGATGGATTGGAGCCTCAAGGCTCGAGTCTCACTCACACTTGACCATTTTATTTCATTCACTACTGGTATTTTCCTACATTACGTCATACTGCACTTGCTCTTATTATTTGTGAGGCAAGTGTACGGACGCAATGCAAGTAGGTGTCTACTGGCTAGACCTAGATCGCACTGTGTAGACTCGGCTTAAAATACTGCCTGGAGGATAATGTTAAATAAATTCCAGACGTTGCATTTACTAGCGGTGAGTTATTTAAATAGTTAACTTTATTTAGATATTTGTATTACATTTTTTTATACTCTGGCTTAAAAAGTTGCACGTTTTCAGAGTTATAAAAAATAATGTGAGTGTAAAGGTGACTTCACACGGTGAGCAATATAATAAATATCATATTCCATAATTTGTCATTCAATTGGGTTATTATGAAATAATCACTAGAACGTTTTTAATTAAAATCATTCAGGCTCCGAAATAACTTGGGATGGCTATTTAAGTGTAACTATCACTTGTCACTGACACTGTCACTGTGGTAATAAAACCCTTGTTAGACCAACTGAGTGATAATTATCACAAACCAATTAACGCAGTGTTTAAAAATTCTAGCTACTAAATTCTACTACTTCGAAATTATCAAGATTTTTTTAAATAAATAAACAACAACGGTGTTTGGGATGTTAGAATGATTTTACTCTTTGTACAAAAACTAACTAACTGAGTACTTAACACCAATACTGCGATCATTAATCCGCCTTCCAAGCGTGGTGATTTTGGAAAATCCCCCCATTGCATTCCACGGAGGAGGTCTCGTCCAGCAGTGGACGTTTAAAGACTGATGATGATTATAATGATGACAATAAACTCTTACAAGATAGATCAAACTCGTGCGATAAATCTCATATTAAGACATGGTATAGCGCCCGTCTGAAAGCGGCTTAAGATTTTGTTACACTTAAGAAACATGAGTGAGTTGATTTTGTACGTAAATTGCAACGTATTTTTATATTTCTTTTAAGAAGCTTTGCATGTGTTTAGTTATTATCGTACTGATAAATTCAGTGATTACTTTTCTCATATTGGCGTGCAAATGAAATAGGGGAAAAACAGCAGTACCCTCCAAACTATGTGACATATCGAATTCAAATGAAAATCATATTCAAATATATTTCATACGGCATTAAATACAATTATTTTTGTAATAAATTACTTAAAATTTAATAAATAAAAATAGATAGAAAATTCTTTAATGCTAAAAAATATTCTCTTCCTGATAACCTTGTGTATTGCGGAAAAAAAATAGTGACTGTTTATCAGAAATTTTTGTAAAAATACTAATATTAACTAGTTACTAATAATTAAAAATAAATTAAAAAAAAAACAGTTTGGGAGGTATAATGGTTTTTCTAAATGGGTCACTTTTGGACCACTTGATTATAGCATATTTCATTGCACGCCAGTTTATAAGTATAAACTTACATCTAGTAATGGGTTTTGATAGTTTTCGAAAACTATATGAAGTTTTGTTTCCTTCCATACATTTACTGAAAGGTCCTTAGTTTTCTTCTCGTTTTCGCTAGGGGCGCTGCAAGTAAATGTATGGAAGGAAACGAAACTTCATATAGTTGTCGAAAACTATCAAAACCCGTACTAAGCCCCCTGTATATATCGTTGCTTTCACCGAGCCTCAGCTAACCTCTTCAAACTACTTACATAATTTCCAAAACAGCAATAAGTCCACACATTGTTGCCGTAAAATATACAAACAAATTATTTTCGAGCGGTCGACTTCATTGTTTATTCGACAAACAAAAAAGAGAAGAAATCGTATGTTTGGACTGCCTTATCTCGGTCGCGCAGACGGCAAACAAACTTTTGTTATTATTAGGGAAATTGTAAGTGATTTCGTTTTGCCTCACTGAACAAAATTCGAAATGGAAATTCGGACGTTTTTCTTTTGGATTGGATTATTTTAGGTTAATTTTGCTTTCAAGAACTATTAAGTACATCAATAAAAACCTTTGAGAAGTAAGCAGTAGTTACGCATTTATAAATAAATTACCAGAAATGGGAACTGCTCGTTGGGCCAACAGAATATTTACTAGAGCTATAGGAATAAAGGCGCGAATGGCTGTCTGTAAAAAGTAGTTGTTGGCAACCAACCTCACACAACACTTACCAGGCCAGTCTCCTTTAAGAACTTAAGGAGGCTGGCTGGTAAAGAATTATAAACATTTAAATATTAAGTTCCTTTTTTACTTTTTTGATTAACTTTCTTGTTCTTTCTTGTCAGTCTTGTATAAACCTTGGATGAAATGGTTGTCTTTTTTTTGTTTTTGAAATAAGTCCTTGCTTGTTCTCAACATTTTGGTAGTAACGTACTTTCTAGTTTGATGAAAGCTTATGATCCCCTTGGCCTTCTCACTCCAATAATTATGAAGGGTCGAGTATTATTTCAAAAGACATGGAGATTAGCAACAACGTGGGACGAGGTATTGCCCGCCAAATTTGCTGCCGAGTGGGTAGAATGGTTTGAGAGCTTAGTCAAAATATCGGGCAGCTCGATCCCTCGCTGTTATGTTGTTGATCTACCTCAAGTGGCATCTATTCAGCTCCATGTTTTTGCAGATGCCAGCGAAAGCGCTTATGCTTGTGTTGCTTACTGGCGCTTTTCATCTCCAAACGGAAACATAAGATTAGCTTTAATTGGTAGCAAAGCCCGGGTAGCTCCTTTAAAACCTACCACGATTCCCCGCTTAGAGTTACAGGCAGCCCTCTTAGCAGCACGCTGGGCTACTTATATTATCGAAGCTCATAAACACAAACCGAGTAAATTGTTTTGTTGGTCTGATTCTCAAACGGTTCTGAAATGGTTGCACATTGACCCGAGCTTATTAAAAATCTTTGTTGCACATAGAGTCTGTGAAATTAGTGACCTGACAAATGTTTCTGATTGGAGATACGTGCCTTCATCTCTGAACGTCGCGGATGACGCAACGCGGTCCCGAGATGAATTCACCATGTCATCACGATGGTTTACTGGGCCATCATTTTTAGCTTTACCACCGGAAAAGTGGCCCAGTCAACCAAATGCTGACGTCGTACCAATCCTCGAATGTAAAACAAATCGAGATTTGGTGGGATTGACAGTCATAGATTCGCGAGAGCTACCTTCACCGGTAGTAGCCAATCATCTGCGTTTTAGCGTATGGTTACGTTTTGTTCGTGCTACCGCACGTGCGCATCAGAGCGCATCGGTTTTTAAGCAAATGTCTCAAAGTTCTAAAGTGCTTCCAGGTCAAAGCGGGTTAATGTCTTTAGACATTTCTTTTATTTTGTCAGCTGAATGTCATATTTTTCTGCAAGTTCAGCTTAATTCGTTTAAAGGCGAATACATGAAAATTGACGCTGCACTCCCCGTTTGTAAAGAAAGTAGATTAAAAAATGTTTCGTTAATTTTAGGAAATGATAGACTATTGCGTTTATCTGGCCGCACTATAGCTTCAACAGATATCGACTCACAACCAATAGTGCTTGATGGGAAACATCGGATAGTTCACTTGCTGATCCACTTTTATCACGTCAAGTTCGCCCATGGAAACAATGAGCTTGTGGTGAATGAATTGCGCCAACGTTTCTACATCATTGGATTAAGACCAGCCGTGAGAAGCGTCTCGAAACGGTGTCAACTCTGCCGGAATACCAAAGCGAAGGCATCTACGCCACCAGTTGGAGATCTACCTGATGTCAGAATGGCTCATCATACTCGCCCTTTTACCTTCGTTGGTGTGGACTATTTTGGGCCTTTACACGTCTCAATTGGTCGCCGTACAATGAAGAATTGGATTGCCCTTTTTACCTGTCTGACTGTCCGGGCTGTACACATAGAAGTAGTTGAATCGTTATCGTCGGATTCTGCCCTGATGGCTCTTCGACGATTCATAGCCCGTCGTGGATGCCCCACACGCATTTATTCAGACAATGGGACTGCCTTTGTGGGTGCTTCAAACATTCTGCCCGACCTGTACGACTTTTCTGTAAATAGGGGCATAGATTGGAAGTTCATACCACCTTCTTCGCCTTTCATGGGTGGCTGTTGGGAACGACTAGTACGTAGTGTAAAGACGTCGCTGAAATTCACGCTAAAAGATCGAACTCCTCGGATGGAAGTACTTCATACCTTGCTTCTGGAAGTGGAAGCGATTGTAAATGCGAGACCTCTTACCCATGTAGGAGTGGATGCCGATAGCTCTCAAGCCCTTACCCCCTTCAGTTTCCTCATAGAGACGCAGAGCAACGAGCAGCAGCTTCGGAAATTCTCTGATGAAGACGGTGAGACGAGTGGATTGGCGGAAAGCGCAACGTCTAGCGGACCACTTTTGGCAACGTTGGGTCCGGGAATACTTGCCACTCCTAACTCCTCGACAAACAGTTCCAACCCATCAAGCACTAGACATCGGAGATGTAGTATTAGTCGCAGATGGAAATTTACCTCGGAATCATTGGCCTCTAGGACGAGTTTTGGAAAAGTTTCCGGGTAGGGACAATGTCACACGTGTTGTTAGTGTAGCCACCAAAGGGGGAGTGTTGCGTCGACCAGTGCGAAAGTTGGTTCGCCTTAATGTTTAACTGTGTTCCACACCGCTCGGGGCCATGTTGGCAACCAACCTCACACAACACTTACCAGGCCAGTCTCCTTTAAGAACTTAAGGAGGCTGGCTGGTAAAGAATTATAAACATTTAAATATTAAGTTCCTTTTTTACTTTTTTGATTAACTTTCTTGTTCTTTCTTGTCAGTCTTGTATAAACCTTGGATGAAATGGTTGTCTTTTTTTTGTTTTTGAAATAAGTCCTTGCTTGTTCTCAACAGTAGTGTTGATGGAGTATAAACAAAAACGTTAATGGCTACATGTGAGTGAGCTTTGCACCGCGTGAGGGATTCAGACTATCTAAATGCGAGGGTTAGTTCCGTTTAGTTGGACTGAATCATGATAGAACTAAACTTACAAACTATCTATTATGTAAATATGAATAGTATAATCGATGAATATTTATCTAAGTTCTTATCAATTGATAGTAAGTAGGTATCTAAGTATCATTATGTTAACTTTATAATCTCGATCTGTATTATTCGTAATGGCACTACCTACATTACACAGTTAGCTGGAAGAAAATGGTAATTAGCATTAAGTTTGCCTATGTACTTATTTTTCGTCTTATGCAATAAAGTATTTTCGATCTATATAACCTTGAGAAAGAGAGAAACAAATATTTGCAGATTACGCAAAAAGTCCCGCGTTGGAATCCGAACCTCTCGCATCTCGGTAACTACTCGTCCATTATTCAATTCTTTTACTTTCTGATGTACCGGCCATCATGCGAGACAGAGACATAAAAGCCAAAAGTAAACACGACAACTCCGTAACGTTTTTGTAACACCAGTTAATTTTCACGATATTCGTATGCGCGCCCTGAACTGCGATGATTTAAAAAACGTGACATCTGAACCATGGGGAATTGTAAAACCGGTTACGCAAAAACGGTTGTTGGTTGTATAAAACAAAAGCAGAGTGAAACGTGAAAGGACGCGTGCGGTTTTTTAAAAGAGTGAACAATTGCTGGGGCTATTCGTATTATTTACATGGGTAAGAGAAAAAAATAAAAGTTTAAAACTAAAATCTAGTCGTCAAAAACTGAAAACATCTATCGAAATGTTGTAGAGGAATGCCAAATCCACAATGTATTGCATTGTGGTAAAGGCCTTCTCTAAAACAAGTCGGGTTTTAGTTTTTAAACTTTCGTTTGTTTTATAACTTTAAATAAATAAATAAATGCTGGACATTTCACACAACATTATCTATCCCCAAGCTAAGCAGAACTTGTGTTATCGGTACTAGATAACTGATATACTTAATACAATACATTACATAGATAGATATTTTTTAGATTATACATAGAAAAATACCCAGAACACCCTGAACAATTATCTGCAGATCGTACAAATATTTGTTCAGAGGCGGCAATCGAACCCACAACCTCCTGCGTTGCAGGCGAACCTTCGCCCGCCGCGCCACAGAGGTCGTCAAATTAATTTAATTAATTGGTTTAATTTTTGGTTTTTGTGATATATTTTCGGAATGTATCTATGTTCTCTTCAAGCCCTTTCATGTTTGAAGAGTTTGGTACTTCTTATATTTATACAAATATAATGTTTGAGTTGAGGTTAAAAAATTACCTTTTAATTCCGCCATATTGAATTTAGTGTGAGGTCTTATAGCCTATAACAAGCGGAACATCAAACGTTTTGATACCTCATTTGTCAAAATCCGTCAAGTAGTTTCGAAGCTACGAAGCAACAGATGAACAAGCGTACATACAAACATAGACTGCTGAAATCATAACCAACCTTATGCTTTGCTGTAGTCGGGTAAAAAGTGAAAGTTGCCATAATCATAGGTTAGGTTGATTTGACTAGCGAGAGCGAACGGTCGGTAATTAACCAGTGGCAGTGGGTTTAATGCGGGTTGGTAAATGATAGTGGCTATGAAAGTGTATACACTTAAAACTAGACACCACATACACCACTATGTCAACCTCTGTGGCACGACGGGCAAGTAGCCGGCTGAAATGCAAGAGGTTGCGGGTTTGATTCCCGCTGCGGGACAAATGTTTATATTATCTGCAAATATTTGTTCCGGGTTTGGGTGTTATGGTATCATGGTACTCGTAGTTCCTGAAACCCACAACGCAGGGAATCCTAGTGTGGGATCAGGACTACGTATATAACTGTTGGGTGTTATGTTTTTTCAACACACTTGCTCATAAAGTGGCTGTAATTTCACCGCAATTAGGCACATAATGACACCTATAATCAAACTGTGACTTTTTCATTGCTATAACTCACAAGTGAGTTATAGTTTTTTTTTATTTATTGGTTCAGTTGCTTTCCTCTGATCCCAGTTGTCCCGTTTGTTCTTAAAAAAGTTTGGATACAAAAAAGATCGTGAACAATAGAACAAATAAATTAATGTACCTATTGCTTGCTCATTTCATGCAACTTCGTATTTTAATAGATAATTTCAACTTGTACCTACGTGTTTAAAAAATAAAACTTTCACTCAAATATAACTTTTGTTTTCTCTGTAATAAAGAAAACTTTAAATTCTCCATTTTGTACGTGGCTAAAACGCTGGCCGCGGAAAGCCAAAAAAAAGAAACCTCATTCCTTTAGTCTATGGCCGATCGCCATTGTTAGATGCGCGCACATAGGAAAACTGATTAATTTTTCCCGCCAAAGCGAAAAATTTTTCATAACTCGTTTTCACTGTTAAAATTACAGTTATTTTCTTCACAAGTGTGTTGAAAAACGTCGTATGATACACGTGTGTATCAATGATTACCGTCCTCGACTCTCTTAAGACCCTAGCCTCACGGCTCGGGTCTCAATGACGCCTCTGACGTAATCACTAACTTTACACACTTGTACCATAATGTACTATTATGTAACTATACACTTTAATATATATTATAATAGTGTATACACTTGAAGTAGGTATACATTGTCATAAAAATGTCGGGTATTGTTCGAAAACGTGTTACGAAACTGACGAAGTTTATTCTTGTCAAACTGACTCACATGTTGACAATCTTAAACCTTGAAATCTCACCATCAACATCATTAACCCCGGTTGGTCTAGTGCAATGGTCACTATAGTAGCCTATACTTGTATGGAATCCTCTACACGCGAGTTCAACTCACACTTCACCGACTTTGTTGAATTAGTTACTAAAATATTAGTTAGATTTTTAATAAACAATTGGGTGCATACTCTTCAAAAGTCAATTAAACTTACAAACTCAGGCCATGAAAGTTACCTACCCCAACAATGTACAACGCTAAAAAGTCACTAAGTACAATACTAAAAGTATCTCGCTCAAACGACAATACCCTTTCAGTGAGACGCAGTAATTACTACAGTTAAAATGGCCGCTTAGACCCGAGACCCAGCGGGCCTTCACAATACCTCGATCTAGCCTATGCAAGTATGTACTCAGTCTGGCTGGATATAGTATACCTACATACGTACAGAATAGAACCTATGCATAAAACTACTGAGAAGCTATGTGTAGTAAAGTCTCTTGCACATGGGATTTTGTGATATGCTAAAAGTTACAGGATTTGCAAAAAAAAATCACATACACGTGCAGTGCGTGCACGTTAAGTAAATGTTACCGGTAGGGCGCTACGAAGCCTGCTTCATAGAATAAGGGTATTTGCCATAATCACCACGCTTGGCAGATTGGTGATCGCAGTATTGGTGTTGAGTACTCAGGTAGATGCCACTGCCCATACTCTGGTGTAATCCCTTAGTCAGCTTTGACGTCATCCACGGGAGGAGATTGGGCTATTCTATAGGCCGGACACACCACGGCAACATCCATGAGAGAAGACAGAGGGGATTGATTATTATCGGTACTTATGTATGTAGACATACTTATCCCAACTTACTTATGCATACTTAATACTCATCTTAGATTATTACTGCGTTCACCAATCCGCCTGCCGAGTGGATTATGGCAAATTCCCTCACTGTTTTCAATGCGGGAGGCCTCGTCGAGCAGTGGACGTAAACAGGCTGGTGTTAGTGATGATGACTTGGCCCTACCAAAATGCGCCTCTGGAATAAAACCGATTTGATAACTTGCTGGGCCGCGACCCGTCCACCCACCAGCTTCACCCACCAGTGGGACCACGGGGAATTTCATTTTCCCCGTGCACCCACTGCAACCTTATGCATAAAGCAGGAAAAATATATATCGATATAAATACAATTTTAACAATTCTTTACAAACAAAACAACACATTCCTATGGGAAATTAAAACGATAGACGACCGAATTATTAAAGAGAAATTAATAAATCATAAATAACCTAGAAGCCAAAAACAAAAAGTAATTCCTAACGTAACTTTCCAAAAAATGACCAACGCTTATTTCTTCGTGAATAAGTTGCAATTTGTGCTTGAAGTATCTGATAGTCTCTTAATTTATAATATTTTTCCCGTGAATCGTTTAATTTAGATTGTGGCGTTAAATATATTTTAGTCAGAAGTTTAGCTTTCGTTACATAATTTTTATTCACTTTTTTATTAATGCCGGCGTTCCAGCTTTCGGAAACGTTATTAGTTCTGTGCCTTCTGTTGTACACGCACCATTCCTTGATGATTTTTTCTTTGTTATCGATATCGATATTTTCCCGCCATAAGGCAGTGGGTGCACGGGGAAAAAGAAATTCCCCGTGGTCCCACTGGTGGGTGAAGCTGGTGGGTGGACGGGTCGCGGCCCAACTTGTTTTAGATATTCAACATCGACCATCCGAGTAACGCGACGATGCATTCCGCGCCAGGTCGCGGTGACATTATCATGTGCAAGGTTTTCCTTGAATTTTCCGAGGGGTTGGAAAGAAAAGTAAAATAGAAATGTCAGGATCATGCGTGCACAACTTTGGCGACAGAAATGTTTTATTACACATTTTTGGAACATCTTTGGATGAAGGTTTGTCTTATGTTGAGAACAAAAATACGTTGGATTCTGAGCCCGTTTTGATAATACCTTTTGTTTGTAGAATACAATGTTAAAATTAAATTCACAATTCCTTTCAAACCAACTAGGAATTTTCGTAGTTACTGTTATCACAACGAAATCTGACAAAAACTGAAAGTTTATTTATCTAAAAAGCTCAGTGGTAGAGCAACGGACTGCAGATCTGTATAAGTTCCCGGTTCAAACCGGGTATTCGTTGCTCCAAACCGGGTGTTTAGATTACTCATTATCTGGTTGTTTTGTATTTATTGTGATGATTAGAGCTTGTCGAGATGAGGCGATTTACGCACGATTGATGCGCGTTTTGCGCTCGCGCGACTGCATGTGGACGGAATATATGAAGCTCTAGTATTTCACAATCACGCGAGTCAAATCGCGCGTAAAACGCCTCATCTGGACAAGCTCTTAGTGTTCATTGTGAGGTAGGGCTGCACCATCATCGAAACCGAATAACTTGGCTATTGGTTTGAATTTGTCTTGTGCCACGAATACACATGCTAGTGGCACGGATTATTAAGATGATGATTCTAGACCTTAGTATTAGTGTTCAAAAATATAATAATAAGCGAGTTTATTTAATCACATTATCATTAATTACAAAGGTATAGGTACAGGTATAATATCAAAGAAAAAGATAGGTAGTGTAAGAGAAAAAAAAGGTCGAGAGCTTAGCCACGCCATTTTTCAGGTGTTTTGTTTTATTTTTTAAACGAAACAGATAACGAAGCTATGTTTTTATTTATTATTTTAACTAGTAACAATTCAATGTAGGAAGAGCTTGAATAATATTGTTTGGTTAATAATAATAGACGGTACCGATTCTTTTTGTCGTTGCAAAATATTGAACATAATTGAGCGCTTTAGGTATATATTTATTTGTTTTTTTTTATGTATGTAGGTACATGTATTTGGTAGGTTATAATAATATATTATATATTATGATGACCTTGTTATTTTAAGTAGGTTAGTAATTAGTTATGTTTACTTTATTTGCTCGATATGTTTTATTACCCTATAGCACTACCACCACTCTACATTACACAAAGGTTAGCTGGAAGAAAATCCTAATTAGCAGTAAGTTTGCCTACGTACTTGGTTTTTTTGTCTGGTACAATAAAAAAAATTCTATCTATCTATCTATAGACGGACTACTTAGACTCTCAATGGTTTGACACTCGTTTCCGATTGAATCTTTTAGTTTTTTTAAACGTTATCTAGTTTGTTTCAAGCCACTTCTGCTTCACAGTTGCATGAATCAAGAACTCATTCCGTAAAGTCCGAGATAAAACTGAAAGAAAAACCCAAGTTACTCTACCTACAGTTATTATAAATGAAGTTACGAGTGCAGATTAGATCAGAAATCTTTTTTCTTGTTTGTTCTTTTGACTTGGAAACTACTGAATAGATTTGAATATTTTTTCTCTAGACCTGTGAGTCCATGTTGCATGCGAGTGTTTGATTTGTTGAATGATCTATTCTAGTTTTAGGAGCTTTTCAGTTATTCACGATACAATAGTTACGACAATATGATATTTTGCAGACCTGTTTCTCAAGCAAAAAGCATTTATTTGACTGAAAATATATTGTTAACCAAGGTTTGTTAGCGATCAATTGCATGAACGAGCAAACAAAGCGAGGGAGGCCGTTTATAGTTCGAGAGTGCAATTGATTGTTTACATCGGAGTTAAACACATTACTTCTAATCACTGCATTGTGCAAGAAAATGAAAAAGTCTGCAACGAAATGTTTAGTGAACAATATATAGCATTTAAGTGTAACTTTTCGTAATTGTTCAACAAAAAACTAAGTATTAGTATTTTATAAATTACAAGCATTTGCTCGCGGGTTCACCCGCGCTATATTATAAGTTATTATAAATTATAGCCTATATTTTGTTATTCTGATGTAACATATAAATACTGTAAAGTTTAAGTAATAAATTTTGATTACTTATACTTTACAGTATTTATAGGTAATCCGTTGAGTAGTTTTTGCGTGAAAGATTTACTAACATCCATCCATCTATCCTCACAAACTTTTACATTTATATTATTGGTAGTATTATCATAATCCTGCTCATAAGGCCTGTAACGTCTCTTTTAACGAGCATTCATGAGAATTTAAAAAAGTAAATTATGAATTTTTAAACTTCGTTCGATTTTCAAAACAAAACAAAAACCTTCGAGCATGAGTGATGAAAAAATAAACGTCTGAAATATTTTTTTTTGTATCAAATTGTATTTTGCAAAATAAGCTTTTATGAAATGTGTTTCCAACTGATGACGATGATGAAACTAGTAATAAGAACTGCGAGACAAAATGGGCATTAAACACGACCAGTCTACTATTTACCATCAAGGAGTTCGCGCTGTTCACCAGATCGGGTCGTTGTTACCATAATATTTTATTGTCATCAAAATTTGATAGTTATAAAAAAATCTGTACTATTTGATCGTTGGAATTGGTTTAAAATTAAGATGCAAGCTACCACACATGACTTAAGGATAAAAACTAGTAATAGTAATAGTTCAACATATTTCCTTCAACGCCAAAACTTATAAAAGTGGACATTTGAACAGTGCTGCCACCATCCCAAACAAGCAGATAGATTATTAATTACTGTGTTCATCAGATCAAGATACACACAAAACTAGTTTGCAGTGGTACATTGAGTGGCCTTAGCGCTAAGAGCAAAATCTACGAAACAGCGTCAACCTACACGCTGCCCCAATAGCACCACTTTTAAAATAAATACCAAAAAATTGGCAAACTGAATATACCGCTTGGATGGAAGTCAAAAACTAAAACTTCAATTCGACTTTTAGCCAGCGTTACACGATTCGAATGTACCAGGCAATCATAAACAAGAGCCGGTGGCCAATACGTCCGTGGGATGAATGGCGCTTGCCAGAGCGAATTCAACGTTATATTTTCACAGATATAATGGTTCAATATTTTGTATGAGATTTGATATGTTTCACTGCTTAGATTTGTTATGAAATTTGGTTTTTAATTTAAGAAGTCAAGCTTTATCCAAAATATTTTGAATGTAGATTTATTTAGTTTTATTTCCATTTTTCTCATGTAACTTTTCAAGCCTTAGTGTTCTTCTGAAAAAAATCGACATTATCGACCAAGGTAAGCCAAATTATTGGAAGGGAAGGCTAAAAGGAAGTCAAATCAAATTAAAATTTATTTATATCATGGGATTTTTAAAATATATTTGTCAGGTATTTTTTTGATAAAATATTATAGTGTTTGGTCCGTGTTGGAGCAAAATCAGTCCGAAGATTTATATTCGTCTAAATAATCAATAATCTGAGATAAGTATAGAATGTTTATGTTCAATTAAGGTTTTAAATTTGTTAAATTTGTTTGTGTGTTGACAATTTAGTAGTTCGCTTGGGATTTTGTTGTTAAATGAGTACACATTGTCCAGTAAACGATTAACAAACTTTATGGAGCAGCTAGTTCATCTATTAGTTCTAGTATTTATAGTTATGACTGTTGCTTTGTTTTAGTTATAAGTTTATATTTATGCGAACATACATACATACATACATACATGTATAGAAATGTCATGATGTTTAATTTTTATACAATTTTTTTAATAGAATTGTTCACACTTTCGTGTCTGTATTTATATTTATGTAAAGTGAAAATCGAGTTTTTTCCTGTTTATGTGGATATGGAGGCACCATACACAAGGGGGGGGGGGCACCTTGTGGGATGCACAATGCACATGTCATGTCTAAATTTTTGGGACTTACAGGACAAGCCACCGGATTCCTGCAGATTTTTTATTTCCCGTTTTAAAACGCAAAAAAAAACCATCAACTCTCAACTCAACTCTAGTCACGTGTTAGTTGTTACCAGCCCATGACACAGGGAATCCTAGTGTGAAGTTGGAACAAACCTGTGTTACCCATAGCCAATAATAAAGTACCTATATACATACCTAACTATACACACAATAACACCATATGTCTTCTTGGAATGCACAAGCTGTGTAAGGTGTACCGTGTAACATAACCCTTAATACATCGTACTTGTGTAATTTTTATCTATCACAATATTTTTTTTTTAATAATGAATTGTACTGAATATGACCTTAGAGCATTTACCGGATGGAGATGGCAAAGGTGCCACACACATCTACCAAAGTGGTATGGCCCGTTTTGGCCATACGCGTTGTATAAAACTTGTTTGTGTGACAGCTTTTTAAGGTGGAGCGCCTTCCGCGCTCACCAAAAGTCCGGTAACGCAGCATCGGCCGTCTGAGGCCAACTGCATTTTGTCCATTAGAAAAAAAAAAAAAAAAAAGAAAAAAAAAAGCTTTTATTTGCGCTTGCGTTTGTAGAGACGTCAACTTTCTGCATGAGTGTGCGTGAGTAAGAAAACGTGTCTCCTTGCCTCCCTCAAAAAGTGGCAGAAATAGTTGAATACTAGAAGTTACTCTTGACACCACCATTCCAGTAAATGCTCTAAGAATATGAAAGACGGTAAACCAGTGATTCTTTCATACCCAAAAACCCATTCATCATCACCATTATTAGCCTGTTTACGGCCACTGCTGGACGAGCCCCCGTTGAAAACAATGGGAGAATTTGCCATAATCACCACGCTTGGCAGGCGGATTGGTGATCGCAGTATTGGTGTTGAGTACTCAGGTTGATGCTGCTGCCCGTCCCCTGGTGACCCATGACTCGAACCCACGACCGTTTGACAAGCAGCAGCATGACACCCAATTAGTCAATACGGCTCGTAGCAGGATTACAACCAAACGCAAGCAGTATATTAGCCCTTATTAGTTGTGGAAGGATGATCCATCACGATGTCTTCCTGTGATGGAGTGGAATAATCTACTGAAAGCATAGCATCGATCCCTAATGACCTACGCGACACCGTGGAGTTATGTTAAGTACTGTGTAAAAGCTTTCGTAAATGAATAAGTTTTAATGGTTTAAAATAATCTATTTAAAACGATTTTTTATCAAATTAGTGATCGGTACGGTGAGCTGATCAAAATTAGTCCATACACGGCCAGGTTAACTATTAATCATCTAAGAGTTGTTTGTCAACGCTCCATCTCATCAGATCATCAGATCAGCTCGTTGAAAGCTCGTCGAAATTTGTCATTTAAGCTAAATTAAAAATCGGATTCGGCTCGTAATTCGGATTTTTTTATTACACCATAAAACCTCATGTTGGTTTTGTCTTGCTTCTTCAAACCCACTAGCTGTTGCAGTATAGGTACATAACATAACTTAGCACCCAACAACCATATACGTAGTCATGATACCACACTAGGACTCCCTGTGTCGTGGGTATCAGGAACTACGAGTACCATGGTGCCATAACACCCAGACCCGGAACAAATATTTGCAGATCATACAAACATTTGTCCCGCAGCGGGAATTGAATCCTTAACACTTAACACACACACATACTTAAGCGACGGTCTTCAAATAATATAAAATGATGCATAAAGGAAGAAATTAGTAGATGGTGAAAGACATTTTTTTTATGCTACTTGGCAAGCTGACAAGCTTACGGCCCACCAGATGGAAAGCAGTTACCGTAGCCTATGAACACCTGTAACACCAGAGGCATCACACGCGCGCTGCCGACCCTGAGACATAAAGATGAAAAGTCTCATGTGACTGTAATTTCACCGGCACCCGTACCCTTCAAACCGAAACACACCAATGCGAACACTACTGCTTGGCGGCAGAAATAGGTACGGTGGTAGTACTTCCCCGGACGAACTCTTTCACAAGAAATTCTACTACTAACAATCGTATATTAGTGGCGGAAAACGATTTAACCCGCAAACCAAGCCACAACTCAGGTATGCCACAACATTGTATATAGCCACCAACTCTCACCTTATTTTATTTGTTTACATAAGTTCAATAAAGAATAAAGAAAATAACATTCCACCACACAAGTGCAAATACCGCGCAGTGGGCTTCAAAAGCTGATGATGGTGATGATAACGAAGTGGGGCTTTAAGCTATAATACCTACCAAATTGAACTTATTTCATCGCCTAAAAGGTACAAAACGCTGGTATGATAAAAAATCCTGTGTATATAAGCAAAGCAGTGGATAAAATATAGTTTGTTACTGAAATTCGTCAGTTGGTCCACGTTACAAAAACCTCAGATAACGAATAAACTTCGTCCTCGCTAAAAAACGAGCACATCATAATGATTTCGTTATATTTCTGTGCAAAAAATGTCATTAACGTTACTTGAAACTTGCAGCATAGAATAAATAAAAGTACCTTAACTGAGTACAAAAGTCTCATCCCAAAGTAAAAATGTTTCTGTTTGAATCTATAGCAGGCGAGTGGTATTGAAAAGGTGGTACCTAGATAATTACCACAACAATCTTATTTAAATTAGAACAAAATGTTCTTCTTCAAACTAGAACACAATATTCTTCGAATTAGAACACAAAGTACTTCTTCAAATTAGAACATATTTCTTCTTCATATAAGAATACATTGTTTTTAAAATTGGAACAGAATGTTCTACTTTAAATTAGAACACTATGCTCTTCTTCAAATAATAACACGATGTTTATTTTAAATTAGAACTTAATTTTATTCTTCAAATTATAACACAATGTTCTATAAATCAGAACAGAATGTTCTTCTTCAAATTAGAACACAGTGTCGATTCTGTCGGGATATACTGAACCATTGTGCTTATGAAGGTCACGCCATCTTTGAAAGCCTTCAATTAAAAAGCTTTGAAGGTTGGTTCGACCAAATCACATTAAACATTTCAAGATTATTATGTTCACTTCCACCGCCAGATTGAATCTTAATCCAGCGCGATAAAATTTATTTTAAATTGCAAGCTGATCTGAAGTAACACAGACCTGCTAGCAGAGGCTAATTGGCCACTACAACATTGAGGCATCTGAAATTAGGCCACCAAAGCCTACAAAAAGGCAAAAACCTCGATCCTGAGTACAAGTGCAAGTACTGTGGATAAATTAGTACATGACGTCATGGAAAATGTATAAAATCTAGTGAGATTTTAGACTCTACGATTTATAGCGTCACAAAAATAGACCGACCATATTACCCGAACAGATCTGTAGAGGGTTTTCCGCATGACGGCAGAGCAAATAAACACCTGGGCCCATTCGAAGAACAACTAAACAATAAACCTACACCGTTTATTTATTTACCCTATAAAGAAGTCTGATACGATGAGATGATTAATCATATTTATGTTTTATTATTAATATCGGAGATGCTTAATTTTTTTTTTATAATATACTTAATATCTTCGTACGTTTTGTTAACAATTAGCTGAGCAGTAACCAAGTAACGCAACTATGTGAGCAGCAGTTTGCCACGGGAAAATCTGCCATACAAAGAAAAGAAAGAAAGAAAGAAAATTTATTTATTTCACACATTAAACACAACACAAGATTACACAAAAAGAAAAAATAAACAGAAAAAAAAAAACATTAAAAATAAACATGAAGATATAAGTAGGTATATAGACTAATGTGTTGTGTGAGGTGAAATAGGTCCCTGTCTCAGCATAAGCTGCACCTGACCTGGAAAAGGCGTGCCGTTCCCAGGTCGGCGGCGCAGCGCTGGTTTTCAGACAGAGCCTAGGTGAAGCCACGCACATCAATAACTATACGCGAGGCTGACAGGGACAGCGAGGCAGCCACAAGAAGCAAGGCCGAGCCTGGCATCAGTCTGATCATTTCTTAGCTTAAAGCTCAAGATGAGCCCAACTGAAGATGGTACTGTCAGCCTTCGAGTTTCTGTATTGTTGAGATTGTAAGTCCTAAAAAAATATCTGTAGTACTCTTATAACTGGATAAGTTACAAAAACTGATCTTTATCCAGATTTTGAGTGAGCGAGGCAAACATACGTCCGTCTTGACAGAGCGCGGAAATCGGACTAAGGCATTTTTGAGCATCGACAAGAACTGATAATGCACTGGATAAGCTGTGGCAGGGATCGGGCGAGGGTGCGCTTGCGTTTGCCCTGCTCAGTCAATTCCCGGCTACTGATATTGATTATGGTTATATATCTATTTTAGATTTGGTTTTCTGTTTCCGATCAGTGTAGGACACGACTTTTTATCTCGTGTCGTAACATGAAAATGATATACAAAAGTTGTATTCAATGTTGTTTTCAACTGCGAAGAGTGTTGAATGAAAACCTGCCAGTTCAAAAAAGCGCACTAGTTCAATAAAACAACGGTTTTCCGCATCCCACAGAAAATAAATTCTGTATAAAAATGCAAAGAAGCGATAAAAAATGTGCTTCAATTTTTATTTGTTCGCTTCATTTGCTATAAATTCTCAAGTGTTGAAGTTTTAATTGAATTTATTGGGCTTATTTTGAAAGTAAACACCCTAACGCAGGATCAGCATATTACAAACAAACCTTTAGAATAAAGGCGAGTATGAATAAAATTTAATTATGCACATAAGCATTGAAATACAGTAGCCAACAGAAGTTGCTTTACAACTCGAGTAACCGTATACAACTACACTTAAAGCTATTACTTGCACCTTCAAAAATAAAGTGCTTAACGCGTTTTGTGCGTGCACTCAGAAATTTAATTAGTTATTTACTCTTCAAAACGTGATTCTTTAAATAAATTGGTAACTTATTTAAAAACTATGCCGTTTTAAGTATAAAGGTGAATTTAGCGCTGAGTCCACATGAGCTTAGAACACTTAATTTTAAAGTTCTAATGTACCTACCTGTATTTGATCACTGAAGTTGTCAAGCTATTTCTGATTGCGACTGCGGGCAAAGAGAGTGGTTCAGGAAAGTCAAACAATTCGGAAAAAAATCCGGGTTCACGTTTCAGAAAGTTATTTGACGTTCGCAAAAGCCACGGGAATTCGTTAATTAAATAACTAGGTGCTACAGAAAAATTAGATTTTTTTTTCTGTCGGCTGGTGAGTAAGGTTTTTTGAAAATTATACGTTTCCATGAGATATTGAATTTGTTACATTACATTTATAACTCATCTATAACCAGGCGAATGTTATATTTACTCGACAATAAATGATGTCATGAGGAGCCCGACCTAAACAATAAATAAATAAATGCTGGACATTTCACACAACGTTATCTAGCCCCAAGCTAAGCAAAGCTTGTGTTATGGGTACTAGATAACTGATATACTTAATACAATACATTATACACAGATACATATTTTTTATTATACATAGAAAAATACCCAGAACACCCTGAACAAATATCTGCAGATCGTACAAATATTTATTCCGAAGCGGGAATCGAACCCGCAACCTCCTGCGTCACAGGCAAACCTTCACCCGCCGCGCCACAGAGGTGGTCTAAGAATAAACCCCTCATGTGGATGTCATAAAAGCCAACTAAAGTAACACCAGGGGTTGAGCAGCAATATCCACCGGAGTACACAACATGAATACTGCGGTCACCAATTCGCCTACCCATCAGCGTGGTGATTATGGCAATTTCATGTTCATGTTTTTTATGGGGGAAGCCTCATTCAGCAGTGGAAGTCTAAAGGGTGCTGATGTATTGATGATAATGCTAATTCGTATTGGACAAAATGCAGTTCAAATAAGATGAATACAATGATAATTGTTTTATACTGATATTATATTCTACAAAATTTTGTAACTACAAAATAAATATATACAGGGTGTTTTTTTTAAATGGGACAGTATGGGGATATCCGTATCCATAAGAGATACGGGAAAACTGTCTTTGGAACCATTTGCTCATTTTGTATGAAAATGATTTCGGCATAGTTATTTTTTTGGTCAAGCGTGAGTTATCCATAAAAATGAGTAGTTTTGATCAAAAATTTTTTTTATGCGTATCGACTCAATTTCTTTTAAGGATTGTTTCATTGTATCGGAAGAAAAAAATCTGAGAAGCAGAAGTTAGTCAAATTTTATAAAATGATTTCTCATACAAATTGTAAGTAATCTGGTACCTACGTTAATAAAACTATCGCAATAAATTTTCAAAATGGCCTCTCTCTTGCTGTTTCCAGGTACGGGTACGTTTCAGAATACCAAGAGGTATTCTGAAACGTACCGAAAATACGAAAATCTTTGTCTAAGGCCACAAGAGTGGCCTTAGACAAAGATTTTCTTATTAAAGTTTGACTAAGTTCTACAGCTCTGATTTTTCTCATTTCACGAGACCATCAGAGCAATAGAACAACATTCACGACACATCTTTGTCTAATGCCACTAGAGATGTTCTGAAACGTGCCCGCACCTGGAAACAGCAAGAGGGAGGCCATTTTGAAAATTTATTTTGCGATAGTTTTATTAACGTAGGTACCAGATTACTTACAATTTGTATGAGAAATCATTTTATAAAATTTGACTAACTTCTGCTGCTCAGATTTTATTCTTCCAATACAATGAAACAATCCTTATATGAAACTGAGTACGCATAAAAAAAAATTTTGATCAAAACTACTCATTTTTATGGAGAACTCACGCTTGACCAAAAAAATAACTATGCCAAAATCATTTTCATACAAAATGAGCAAATGGTTCCAAAGACAGTTTTCCCGTATATCTTATGGATTCGGATATCCCCATACTGTCCCATTTTAAAAAAACAACCTGTATATCATATTCCGCTATATAATTGAAATAATCGTGCCTTTGTATCATTTTAGAAAAGTTACGTCTAATTATACACCACGGTTTTTACTATTCTCCTACTGAGATTTCTTTGACAATTTGCTGGCAGAATGTATAGGCGAATTTTTTTAAAATCATATTCCATTGATCAAATTTTAAATAAACTTCTGTTTTCTGAAAACCACAACGCCAAAAAACAGCGAAAACGTAGGTTTATGGTTAAACGGCTCTAAGTACGGTAAGTAGCGTCTTTATTCATAAAAAAGCTGCAGTGATTTTAAAGCTTCGTTCGCCGTGGCACTTGTAGTTTTTTGTTCATCCTGCGTTAAGTTAGATAGTCATATCCTAGCTTAAACCTAATTACCTTAAAAACTGAAACGAAATTACAGTCCAACTTACTGACAAAAATATATACAGTGGCGTGTATTCTTACTACACTATAAAACATTCTAACAAAAATAAAACCCTGTAACTTAAAACGTTTTTTTTATCTACGAAACAACGAGCTTAAAAGTAACGCAACAAAATTAAGATGTGTTTATATTAATCGGCTCACTGACCCTGCATCCAATCTGCGAAGAAACTCCAAGCTTTTCCTTTATAATTTTAATATAAAATTCCGATAATATTTTCAGCAATATAAGGGTTTCATTCACCGTTACACAAAACCAATGACCTGAAAGAGCTGAGAAAAGCCCGTGGATAGTTTTTTTTAACGGTGCTGGAACATGAGTTTCTACCAATGTCGGATATACAGTCACAATTTGCGACGCTCAAATCTATAATTTTACAAATAAAGTCTGTCATTAGAAACGTGACTTGAAACGGGACAAATGTTTGTGTAATATTTGCAGATTATACAAACATTTGTCGCAGCGGGAATCAAATCCGCAACCTCTTGCATCTCAGCCGGCACTCACCCGCCGCGCCACAGTGGTCGTCAAATACAAATTTTGTAATCGGTGTGATTTGGAAACTGTATAATTTTATAAGAAACTCACAACCCACAGGGATAGATATTAGTGTAGGTATTGATAATTTTTACAAAATTCACGGAGTATGATGAGATGATAATTCGAGATAGGAGGAAACTTCGTTTGTATGCAGAAGGCTCAAGTGCTCTAGCAGGCAGTACACTTCTCTAACACCATTACGTCTGGAGATCAAAATATCTCGTACACTCAAGTGTAATCCTATCCAAATGAGATACTTTATTTATCCAAATCGTAACCGACGTACGATAAATACCACACATACAATAAAACTATCTAAAATTTGATCGTGTACGCAGAAATAATCGTGTGCAAATAATATGTTCTCCACTGGGGATGGCTTGGTTTCAGGCTTTGGTATCTATAGCCTGCTAGCTATTCTCTGTAACCTCTAGGACAAAGAATAACATTTAGTCTAGTTATCTTGTTTCTTGCTTATTAATGTTTTAGACAATATGGTATTATTATGTTTTAATTTTGTGTGAGTCTGTGTGAGTTGCTAACTCAACAAGTTTGTTTACAATGTAATGTGTAGTTATGATACTCTTTGAAACAAACAAGCCTTAAAACAAATTAGCTCGCAGCAAGATAGCAACTTAGATTATCTTCTATCTCACTCACATGCGATTATAACTAATTATATTTGTCTCGCTCTGTCGTTGAGTAATTTACGAGTATATCCCGTCTAATGTGCCTCTAGCTACTTGTTGATTTATGTAACTTGTTCCTACAAGTTCTAGCTTGCCTTCAAATTAATGTTAAAATTCATTACAGACGCCGTAGGGCTCAAGCAAATGTATTCGATGTCTTGCGCTCAGATTAAGGGACTATATAGACGTGTCGCTTTTAAACTACAGGGGTAATTGAGCCACGGTAAAGTGGTCAACGGTTGTTATTGGCAACCACCTGACCCGAAAAATAGACCATCGCAAAGTGATCCATACTTAAAGTGTATCATGGTAAATTGGACATAGTGAAGTAAAATAGTAACTTAGGCTAATATTCAAATATATTCAAAAAAAAAAAAAAAAAAATTAAGCCTTTATTGCTGTTTAGAAATTTGTGAAACATGTTATTCTTAATTGAATTAAATCTAATCATTTAAAACAGCTTGTCTTTCGACAAAAGCTTCCTCTAAAGATTTCCATGCGTCTCTATCTTTGCCATCCGGCTCCACTCAGGACCAGCAACTCTTTTGATATCGTCTTCCCAACGTTTTGTTTGCCGTCCCTTGCTTCTTTTGCCGTCCCTCGGGTACCACTCTGTTACTATTTTGGACCATTTCTCTTGTCTCTCTCTTAACATATGTCCTGTCCATTGCCATTTTTGTTTTCTACAGACTGTTCCTGCATTTTTAAATTTAGTTATACATTTAATTTCTTTTAATTTAACTTTATCTTTCATCTTGACTCCGAACGTACTCCTTTCTATACTATTTTGACAGACGTTTATCCTGTCAAAATAGTCCGTATTTGTTAGTAGCTCTGTTAATGCCCAAGTTTGACAACCATAAGTCAAGCACGGCAGAATGCACATGTTGTAAACCTTTCTCTTATCTTTAATTGGCATATCCTTATCCTTCAAATATATTATGGTAGTATAAATAAATCATAAGCTGTGAATGAACATAGGCCAAAACCAAGACTAAATACAAACATTGTGCCTATAAAAGGTACAAGAATTACCAAAGGCCTTATAGTATCTGTTTTAATTACTATTGAATAGGATAATTGATTAAAGCAAAAAAAAAGTCTATGTCTTTCTAATAGGACTTCTTAGCAGGGACTTAGCAGTGGACTTCCATAGGCTAACATTACGATGAATATCAAATTACTGATGTATTTGAGTTAAATAGAAGTTGTTTTTTTATCCTTCTATCATTATTCTTATATTTTTTTACAGCTTTTGTTGTTTTCAGCTTTTGCGTAGGTGGAATTTAGTTTCGTATATACATTTTTTTACCTGATTGAGTAACTAACAGGCAGTTAGACCATCAGAAAAATCTGGTGTCCTATTAAGCAGTGACCGTTATTTAGAAAACGCGATGAGCATCAATTATTTATTTGAAATAAGGTTGAAAATCGCGGCCAATATTACTACCGGTATTACCCTGGCTTTAAAAATATTCATATTCATATTAGTCATATTCATATATTTTATTCAAACTTTAGGAACACAGTGGGAACTCTTAGTTACGTCAAGGTACATATAATTTTGAATACAATTTAAAATTAGAATGATCACAATAATGAAAAGAAACTTTAAAAATCCTTCCCCCTTCGCAATATTTATGAAGTGATCTACTGGGTGCTGATTGTAATGTATTGATTACTTATAGCAATAAATAATTGGTCTCATGAGGCCGTTTGGTGTTTACGTGGTCCACGCAACTGGCATCTAGAGGAGCCTTAATCAAGCGTATTTGACATCTTGTCCTGATTTACATCTCTAGCTTTTGTGAATGTTTCCATTTCTATTCATAGGGTCCTTGTGGAATTAGCCTGAGATCTTGATTGTAGATTTGTAAGGGTTTCACGAGAATTGAGTAGTTCTGAGAATTACTTAGATTGAATTCTGAATATACATAACTACCTAACTTAGGTTTTAAGACAATTTTTTGTAATCAATTTGTTTGATAAATAAATAAATAAATAAATATAGTTTTCTATTCTTTTGAATACTTACGATTTAGGTGCAACTTTTGTTAATTGATTTATGTAACTATAATAAGAAATAGAACAAAGAATAGTATACTATTATAGAATCAAACGAACTTACCTGTAAGTGACGTTCGATGATTATTAAACTTTGTGATTCGCCTGAGAGATTACACATAATAATAACTTTGTAGTAGCACGCGCATGTGCTGCCATCATACACAATTTTAAAGCAATATAATAAAATAATATTTTGTTGTGGGTACTCATACACGTTTGACCCTAGTGGCTATTGTCAACTATTCCGTGGACAAAAGGGCGTCAAAAAAAAAACAGGATTATTGTTTTAAATCTAGGGTCAGGGTGGGAGTGTGTTATCTCTCAGGCGAATCACAAAGTTTAATAATCATCGAACGTCACTTACACGTAAGTTCGTTTGATTCTATATTAAACATGTGATTCGCCTTTCGAGATTACACATAATAATAACTTTGTAGATGTTTAGAGATACACGGAATAGGTCTTTTGAAAAAGAAGAAACTGTTACATTAATTGTTTAATTAAAATCATCATCTTATATGTAGGTAAAAATAACAATGATTCCAGCAATAATTTTGTTGGAATAATCTATTCTATGTCTGATAAAGTGGACCTGCAAAGAGAGCGCGCAAAAGATTCAGTGGAATTACTAGAAACCTCTCTATTGTAAAATTTTGCAAATGCTTCTGAGTTGCCCGTCCAACCAGCTGTCTTTTTAATGAGATCGATGCTTACGCCTAGTCTGCGAGCCGCAGACGTAGAAGCATGTCTCGTGCTGTGGGCGCTGAATATTGTTGTATCTATTCCGCTTTCTTTCAAGGTCCCTTTGATCCAACGACTTAGAGATTGTGAACATACACTCTTGAAAGGCCTTTTTATGCTTATAAATAGGAAATCGCAATCTGAATTTCTTTTTTCAGCTGACATACTCAAATAGTACTCAAGTGTTCTTGCAGGACAAATGGTAGGTTTCTCATCAAAGTATGGCAGCATTAAAGTTGACTGAAGTCGATTAATTGCAGAGGTTTTAATCTGATCTGATATTTTAATAATATACTTATTATTATCTTTGTGAATATTTGAAATTCGTATTAATGATAGCGTTTGAACCCGATGCGCTGTTACCAAGGCCAAGAGAGTAGCAAGCTTCTTGGAGAGTTTATCGAATGAAAGATTTTCGTTCGGGAACCAGCTACCGAGGTAGTTTAACACAATAGTAGGATCCCAGGTGACATTTTATCTGGGCAAAGGAGTTCTTATCTTATATACTCCTTTCATAAAACGTATTATAATTGAATTATTCATAATTTCTGAACCTAAGATTAAAGTAAGCTCAGACTTAACGCTATTGATTGTGCCATATTTATATCCTCGATCAAATAACGAAAACAGAAATGCTTGTACCTGGGTAACTGTAGCCTTATAGAAATCAACTCGATTAATAGTACAAAATGAATACCATTGTTTTAAACAGGGATCATACTGCTTTATGGTAGGTACTATCAGCTAGCGACGCAATCATCACGTTTGAGGCCTCTAAGAAGCTGCCTTGGTTGACAAACGCCGACCTGCGAGCAGCCCGGCAACCACCGTAAGGTTCTGCTGAAGCTTGTGCTCGCAGCTGTAAGGGGAAGATAAATATCTTTTGTCAGGAGAGAAAACTACAGGGTCAGATACAAGTAACTTTTTGAAAAGCGGGTACCATGGCTGTGAAGGCCATAGCGGTACAACGACTATTCCCTCTCCTTTGTCATTGAAAATTTTTTGTAACACTCTCAAAATCAAACAAAAAGGAGAAAAAATATAGAAATAGCAGTCTGACCATGACAGAGTGAATGCATCAATAGCAAATGCTTTTGGGTCTCTATGCCAGGATACAAATTTGTGACACTTTTTGTTTAAACGGCTTGCAAATAAATCTATTTCAGGCTGTCCAAAAATTCTACAAATTTTTAAAAACGCATCATCAGCTAGTTCCCATTCTACATCGTCGTTAATACGGCGAGATTCTTGGTCAGCTACATAATTGTCACTTGTAATAAGACGCAAAAATGAAAATATCACGCTGCTCACACCACTGCGAGATTTTTCGACTTAAGGAATTTAAATGAGGAAATTGGATTCCACCCTATTTCTATTTATATAAGAAATGGCAGTAGTGTTGTCTATGCGGAGCAGTATCTCGCAATTGCTCAAATCTTTTGCAAAAATCTTTATGCCAAAGAACGCTGCCAACAACTCCAAATAATTAATATGATGAACAAGTTAATCTTGAGACCAACGGCCACTGGCTGTCTTGCCAGAACAGCTGATACCCCAACCCGTACGAGACGCATCGGTAAATCTCTAGACAATATTGACTTGAACGTATTGAAGCGTTACATGTATCGATGTTAGACATCCACCACCTAAAATCTTCACTCAAGGAATCCGGTAATAACATATATTGATCATAATCGTCTCATTGTTTAAGACACAAATATTTTGTTCTTTCAAAAGATTTCGTGTACATCCATCCATATTTCATTGCTGAGCAAATGGAAATCAGTAACCCAATTAGATGAGCAAAATTACGTAGTTTACATTTCTTTAATTTAGAAAAACGTACTAATTCCTCTTTAATTTTAATTTTCTTATCACTCGGTATGCTAATAGTCAAATAGTCCGAGTGAAAAACGAAACCTAAAAAGCAAATTTGCTTACTAGGAGTGTTTACGCTTTTCTCTAAATTAATTGTAAATCCTAGTGATTCAAGCAATTTTACTGTAACCGTGTAATCTGATTTACAATCCTCCCAACTGTGGGAAAACAATAACAAATCATCTAAATATATGACTGACAGAATTCCTTTGATGGGTAAATACTGTATTACTGGACGCATAAGTTTCGTGAAGATGTACGGAGCTATGTTAAGGCCAAAAGGTAGGACTTGAAAACCGTACAATTTGCCATGCCATAGAAAACGTAAATACTTTTTGTAATCATCGTGAATAGAAACAGAAAAGTAAGCGTCTTTAAGATCAATTGAACACATATAGGCCTATCCTTAGATATGAGCCGCATAGCCGTCCTGTAATCTTCAAGTTTGAAGTGAGGTGCAGTTATGAATTTGTTTAATTCTTTGAGATTTAAAATAAATCTCTTTTTGCCATAACTTTTCTCAATAAGAAATATACTAGAGCAAAATTGATCGTCGCAAGGTAAACATTCTTTAATGGCACCTATGTTAACAAGGCGAGATATTTCCTTATTCATATCAAAAATATATTTTTCTGCTTGCGGCTTATTTAGAGTGATACTATATTGGTGTACTTCATCAGAGACTGGAATACGTAAACCAGACACCCAAGATAACACTATAGGATCAGATGTTATATTAAGCCAGTTCTTATAGAAAAATCTGAGTCTACCAGCCTGAGCATCATCGGTTAGCGGCGCCTGGTCTGCTGCTGCTGTGGGCGCGCTGGACGGTAGTGTGGCGCAGGGCGTTGTGACGTCACTTGCGGCAGTATGCGCCCACCAGGCGTCGAGCTCAGCCTCGTTGGCGCTTGACGAGGTTGCGGCGGTGGCGGGCCTCTCCAGTTTAAAGCCCGGGAAGTAGATGCCTCTGGTTGTCTGTTCCTGGGTGGAGCCTTAGGTTTAACCATAGGTGGCGTAGCTTTCATTTCAGCACCCGTTTTGGAAATGGCTTTCATTGATCGCAGTTTCTCAGTAAGCTCTGCACCAAAAAGCCATTGATCTCTTTTTTGGTCTTTAATGTTATCTTTAACGTTCTTGCTTAAACCCGACATTAAAAACTGTTTCCGAGTATTTGTTTCGGAATTATGTAAATGGCATAGTAAGCAACCTGCGTCGCTGAGTTGTTTCAATGCCGTAGTAGCCTGATTAGTGTTTGTTACAGCTTTTTCATGTAACATATTTGACATTAGGTTGGCTAAGCAGGATACGACACAGCCTAGATATTTTTGTTTGTCAAAAGGTATGCCATCTCGCTTGATGAAGCTTTCATTAACCGCAGCCTTAATTTCGGGGTTGAGGAGTGGAGGCAGTACCAGCTTCAGGTTTTCTGGAGCATCATATGATTTCAATATTTCCTTTCTGGTGTCTTCCTTCAACCCATTCAAAAATATCTCTGACCATCTTACAGCAATGTCGTTATGTATGCTGGTGCTAAAAGATTCCTCTTTTGCAGGCTCATCTCCTAGAATATTCAAAATATTCTCGTCTAGAGGTACATCTGCAACTGATTCTGGCTGCTGATCCGGAATCAATGCATCCAAGGTCATAGAAGGGATAGCCTCTTCGTAGGTCGTATCTGTAAAAAAAAATACAAACCATAGCAGTAAAAAACTGCGTAGACATCTTGTAAAGATATTTCATCGGTTTATTACGCTCAGCAATTATCCTTACAGGTTAATCTGCAGAACTCTTTTACATTATCGATATAGTCTTCCAGAGTATACTCTAGGACAATGTAGGAATAACCAATATGCAACGATCCACTTTGCAAGTTGAACTGAAGTAACCAAGGTTGGTATGACCTTGCAGATCATACTCATTTCCACAAGAATACATCAAAATATCACTGATTGACAAAATGATTAGGCATCGAATTAATACTTAGTTTACCTTGTATCTGTTCAAACTCCGAACGCGAGGCATTATCCGCTGTTTCCACTGTGACTAGATCTTGTTCTTGTATCGACGAACCTGATGACGACGAAAGTCGCTTACGGCGAATTTTTGCCATTTTTCGCTCTAATTTCTTCATTTTTCTTTTTATATGCTCTTCTTCGTCCTTGTTTTTACGTTTCCCCATGTTTTTTGCTGAAAAGGAACACTAAAAACACGAAAAACTTACAAAAAACGAGAAATATACGTGTACGATGGCCGCGACACAAAACGTGTATGAGTATGAGTACCCACAACAAAATATTATTTTATTATATTGCTTTAAAATTGTGTATTGTTGTGTGCAGCACATGCGCGTGCTACTACAAAGTTATTATTATGTGTAATCTCGAAAGGCGAATCACATGTTTAATAGTATATTACTGTTGCAACCGGTAATAATAGGTGTTGATGGACGAAAGATGATGATTTAATATGGACGGCACACTACGTGAGTCCATCTATGCCTAATTCCGGCGGCCAAGGCTTGTATATAATATCACGAAAGATATGGATTTTTATGCTAACAGGTCGATCTATCTCGAACGTCCTTATTAACGTTAATAATGTATGAATAATCCAAGCATGTTTGAGAAAAAATCTTTCGAAGAAATTATAGTTACATTGCTCATAATAGTATTGCAGAGTATCAAAGACGCATTCTGAAGAATCAATTATAGAAAGTAGGTTATTTGCATGTATGTAAAGGATAATGGACGAAGCAAAATGTGAAGGAAGAACTAGAAAATACAGACCCAATTAACTTAAAATGATGAATATTTCTTTTTACTTTGACAGATTTTGGCAAATATGTCAGGATATATATATATTTATTCTACTTGGCAAGCAAACAAGCATACGGCCCACTGATGGAAAGCAGTTACCGTAGCCTAAAGACGCCTGCAACACCAAAGGCATCACACGCGCGCTGCCGACCCTGAGACATACAGATGAAAAGTCTTATGTGCCTGTAATTTCACCGGCACCCGTACCCTTCAAACCGAAACACAGCAATGTGAACACTACTGCTTGGCAGCAGAAATAGGCACGATGGTAGTACTTTCCCAGACGAGCTCTTTCACTAGAAGTTCTACTACTAACAAAATAGTAATATAGCAAGTAGTGGATAGTAGCAATATCTGCCTGTCTACCACTGTCTACCTAGATTTATGTACGTACCAAACAGTAGAATAGGTAGAATTCGAAATCCGTCTTCGTCAAAGCACCAGTAGATACGACTAAGTTTCTCAAGGAATGCAAATTAGCGTTACGATAAAGAGACAACTTGATCCGAATTTAAATTAAGCAATTTCCTAATGTGTTCGGTGGGAGCCTGTAACAGTTTACTGGCTTTGTTGAGACGAATCTCTTATTAAGTTGCTGACGGATAAACTTAGCTTTAAGGGACAATTAAGTGGAGAGAAAACTTTTTTCCCTAAGATGTCGAGTAATTTTAGCAACAAAATAAAAAAGATCTTTATACACTTCCGTTAAGGTCATTGACTACGTCTACTGTTAATTAGTTAATTAATACATTGTTTGTACTAATTTAGGCAGTACTATTTGTTAAAAGGTTTAAGTACTAAACTCTATCTTACTTAACAGTATATAGACTTTTATATAAGTAGCAGCACATAAGTCTAGCGTTGAACAAAACATGGAGGGTATATAGTTGCGCATGGGTACTGTCGCGCACGCAATACAACTATTATAAGATAGATAGAGATATAGATAGATATCCTCTCCTAATACCTTACTTTTGACTTCTGCGCAATAACGGTAAGCACTAGAGTTTTGAGCCGCTACTTAAAGTTATAATTCTTCAAGAAAATTCATTAAAAGGTGCTACGTAATTGTAGCACAAACGTAGCATAAAACATTATGCGCTTGCTACGAGCATGCTACAATACGCTACGCCGTAGTGCTGTAGCGGCCTGGGAATATAATTATTATTATGAGTGCACGCACTATAGAAAATACTCAAAAGAACTACACCATAGGTTCGCCTATTCTATACTTTTCAAAACCCGCTATTTGAAAGACTCGTTAAGGCCTTGTAACCAACTCCTAACAAACTCAGTTACGCGAATTTAAAACTAGTGCAGTCAGCATAGAAATCAGACGATCTTATTGCGAAGTTTGTAAATTTGTTACAGGTTGTCCAATAGTTAGTATTCTTTGCCGTTTATATAAATGCAGTAATGCAGTATACTTTAAAGTCGTAATTTCACATTGATTTTTGCGTCATCCTACTAATATTAATAAACGCGAAAGTTTGTGAGTATGGATGTTTGTTACTCTTTCACGTAAAAACCACTGAATGGATTTGAGTGAAATTTGGAATGGAGATACTTTACGCCCTGGATTAACACATAGGTTACTTTTCATCATCATCATCATCATCAATTTTCATCATTATTCACGCGGGTGAAACCGCGGGCGCAACTAGTTATGAATAAAAATAAAGACAGTCATCAATTCACGCCTGTTTCACCGTAAGGGTAGGCGAAGCACCGAAATGTATGAAGACCTTTGCAGCAATAACATAATTTGCGGCTGTTTTTAAATGTCAAAACAACCTTAAAAAATTACATAAAAATCCTAACATTTTCACTGAGAATAATTAATTATTCTAAGCATTTTCAGCTTTTTGTGATGTCAAATTTGGAAACAGCCTCAAAATACATAATCGCTTTACTTGAAACATTGTTTTCGGTTTCATCATCATCATCACCAGCTTGTTTACGTTGACTGCTGGACGAGGTCTCCCCCATTGAATCCAATAGAGGGATTTGCCATAATCACCACGCTTGGCAGGCGGATTGGTGATCGCAGTTTGGTGTCAGTACTCAGGCGGATGCTGCTGTCCATGCCCTGATGTAATCCCTTAGCAAGGATTTTATTACATCCACGGGAAGAGAAGGGAAGATCTATACTTAGGACAGACATACCATAGCACCTTATAAACGCTTAAACATAAAAATTACAAAAGAAGAGACAGTGACACAGAACAATCGCTTGCAGATAGATAATGGTGGTACTCTTAGCTAACGTCAAACGCACAAGAGTATTCGACTAGCATGCGTATAATAATACTAGTTGCGCCCCGCAGTTTCACCCGCGTGAAAAATGATGAAAATTGATGATGATGATGCTGATGAAAAGTAGCCTATGTGTTAATCCAGGGCGTAAAGTATCTCCATTCTAAATTTCACTCAAATCCATTCAGTAGTTTTTACGTGAAAGAGTAACAAACATCCATCCATACTCACAAACTTTCGTGTTTATAATATTAGTAGGATAACTTAAAATGTTGGCAGCTTTTAATTATCAAACTCATATTGGGTGCTTTGAACCGTTAAAACGACGGAATTTTTGGTGATTTTGCGCAATAAGAAACATAATGTCCTGTTGACGATATGAGGACAGTATATGGCAATACGAATTTGGAAATTGTATTTTCGCAACCGACTTTTTCGACTGTTTTTTTGTACCTATGTTTTTAGCACTTTCCACTGCATTATATGGGGGAGGCCTCATCCGTCAGTGGAACTCCACCACTGATGATTATAAATAATTTTTTTAGAGGATCTTGTCTTTTTTATAGGACACTTACAGCAACCCGTCATTACGCTTACTCAGCTTAAGATTTTATGTCAAAATTTTCCCATCATCCCTTTGAAAACTGATAAAAAGTCTAATCAACTTGTACGCCCAACGCTGATTTGTCAAAGGTTCTTTAAAGAGCATTATTAAACTTGTTATTTCAGGGTGAAAACTGCTTGATTGACTTTTTATAAGGAAAATGTCACTTAAGCACAATTTGCAGGATAAAAATACAATTATGTTAAACATGGCTTTATTTTTCATAATCCTACGCTTTCTATAAAATATTCACTAAATTTAATTATTATTTGACGAGCTCTATATGTGCGGCGGGCGAAGGTTCGCCTGTGACGCAGGAGGTTGCGGGTTCGATTCCCGCCTCTGAACAAATATTTGTACAATCTGCGGATAAATGTTCAGGGTGTTCTGTGTATTTTTCTATGTATAATAAAAAATATCTATCTATGTAATGTATTGTATTAAGTATATCAGTTATCTAGTACCCATAACACAAGCTCTGCTTAGCTTGGGGCTAGATAATGTTGTGTGAAATGTCCAGCATTTATTTATTATTCATTTATTTATTTTATTAAAATACAGTTTTGGAGAGACCATGGAAACACGAAGGGAACAACCTCTATTTCTGACTTAAGATCATACTAGGTTCCAAATTGGGTACAGAAATTTCATGTTTTGAAGTCAAATAGAATACGTTTAATTTTTTTCCTACACATAACAGATTCACTATTATTTAGCATCACTTAGAAATTAAACACCTAGAGAATAAAGAAAAACAATAAACATGTAGGAGAACTTTATTACATGTTATTTTAAAATATGTACGAGGGTATGTCAGGACGGCCTCGTTATCAGTAGGCTTTAGTTTGATTCTCAGTATCTTAACTATTTTCTGCATCATTACCATATGAATAGCTAATAACTCAAGTAGAACTGACCCTGGCGCTAGTGTCACACTCAAAGCGCAATACGCGCGATACCTAATAGTAAATAATAGTGCGCGTCACGTCGACGGCAAGAGCGTGCGGGTGGCCACAGTGACGCGCGAGCTATTAGGCGCGGATAAGACCAAACTGGTTTGATATCCCCACCACAGGCACATTGAGACGCTTGCCTACTAGGCCCGTAGTGTGTCCATAACGCGTGGATAGGACGTTTGAAAAAAACGCGCGCTAATCGCTCATGACCGTCGCGCTAGGCGCCCGCCTTAGCCACTACACTATGGACGCAAACGGCGGTTTCATATGTTTGATATTTAGCGCCATCGCAACCGCACTATGCCCGCACTGTGTCATAATGTGCTATCGTGCGTGATGTAATTTTTAAATGAGCTATATTTGTTTAATACTTACGCATTTAACTATGATTGAATAATGTGATTTCAATTATCATGTGAGTATTACAATTTTTTTACTCCATCTCATTATGAAGACCATTGCATCTACCTACCTCAGGTTATTAAGTTAGATACTAAAAATGATTGAAAATAGTTAGGGCAACATGACGGCCGATAATTATGTCGGTCGCTGCGGGCGAGAGGCGTCGCGTCGGGGGAAGTAAGACTTATCTCGTCGGCATCGGGGCACTCACAAAGAGAAGTACGTAAGTAGCACTTCTAGAGAGTATATCTGTTCTATGACATTGCTAATGTCTAGTATATTCAGCATTCACAGCATTAATATTCTCTAATTAACCAGTACTGAACAACCTCTCGGCTGAATATGAATTTAAATTTGGCTACTTCCCAGTATGGTCACTTTCACTTTCAATCAAATAGTCATCTTACGTAGTATTAATTGTTGAAACTTTTTCATGCCTTATGGGCTTTTGGGTGGATGTGGATATGGCATTAAAGAAGTAATATATCTTTCGCTAAATTTTACACAAAATTTATTGGTTACAGGCTCAGAGATTTTCCGGAGGATAAAAGTCTCACAAGAAACTTCAGCTATTCAAGCAATAACACACACAAGTGCGTTAAATATGATTAATTCTGTGGTGAGAGTTCTCTATTTTTCGACAAATTTTAGTAAAAGTGCTAACGTGACCAATAATCGCACAGGCTTGTTAGATGACACGGAGTATCTAGCGCCAGGGATGCTAATATCTCACACCAATAAGGGTCGGTTTCCACCGGGGCGGAGAGGAGAGGAGTCGAGATCAAAGCTGGAACTAGGTTATTGGCAGGCAGGCTTGACAAGTAAAAATGAAAAGGAAATAACGAAATCGGATTGGTTTATTCAAACACAATATCTTCTCTCGTCTCCTCTCCTCTCCGCCCCGATGGAAACCAACCCTTAAATAACAAGTGGACTCATCCCGCCTTTTTCGAAAAGAGACGTTCAGCGTCGTCTACTTTTATTTAATTTTACTTTGTAGTGTTTTTTTTGAGTTACACCATGTGATTTTCGTAGCATTATAACCAAACTAGCTTATTGAAAAAGCACAGGGTAAAATGGAATGAAATAGAAGTTTATTGCGTGACTTTTCAAAGGGGTAGAAATTTACCACCAAAGTTTAAGTAAAACTGCCACCGCTTTACTAAGACATGATGTCTTGACTGAGACTTTAACGATATTTGAAACTGGCTAATGAACAAGCCGTGCAACGTCAAATAAAAAATCAATAGTTGAATAATAGATTTTAACAATTCCATTATTAACTTTGGGTAAACATTATGTCCAGATAAATAGAACGTACTTCACGGTGACTAAGTCTAAGCCTTACTTTGAAATCGTCCCTGTCTCTCTCTAATACATGTGTTCTAACATTTGTGTATAAATAATAATAATAATAATAATAATAATAAATAATAATAAAGCCTTTTATTTATCCTTTGAGTAACAATTGATACTTAAATAATTAATGATTAATTTTTAACATACAATTATAAATAATCATCATGCATTTAAACAATATTCATGCACATTAATTTATTATAATTTAATTTAATATTTTATACACGCGTTTTATATGCAACTAAAAAATTAGTATTTATACATTTTCTATGATAATATATATATAGATTATTACATTGCTAAATATAGGTATTTATTAATATTTTACTCAAGGATCTCTATCCGAGTAAAGGCCTCCTCCTGATTATGCCATTCCTCTCTGTCCATCGCTATTCTTATCCAGTCAGTTCCTGCAGTTTCTTTAAGTTCGTCTTCCCACCTTTCTAGTGGTCTACCTCTTTTTCGTTTACCGGCTGGACCGCGCCAAGTTGTTACAATTTTCGTCCACTTCTTGTTGCTCATTCTGGCCAAATGTCCTGCCCATTTCCATTTTTGTTTTCTACAATGATGTAGAGCATCAATAACCTTTGTCTTCTTTCTAATATTTATGTTTTTTTGTCTGTGTTTTCTTTTAATATTTAGAATGCTTCTTTTCATTGCTCTTTGGGTTGTTTGAATTTTGTTATTTGTGAATTTGTTGAAGATCCATGTCTGGCTAGCGTATGAGAGACAAGGCAACAAGCACGAGTCCAATATTTTTTTCTTGAAAATAAGTGGTAGGTCTGATTTCAGTATTTCTTTGTAGGCCCAGAATTTGTTCCATGTAATCTTTACTCGTCTCTCAATTTCATCTTTATGTCTGGATTTTCCAAAAGAAATTTGCTTGCCAAGGTATATATAGTTTGAGACATATTCCAATAGAGTTTCCTGGACCCGCACAGGTTTTTCAATACTGTTGGTCATTATTTTCGTTTTTGTTGAGTTCAGTTCAAGACCAATCTTCTGACTAGTAGAGTTCAAGTCGTTAATCATCGTCTCCAGTTGATGCGCGGTTTCTGAGAAAAGTATGATGTCATCGGCAAATCTTAAGTTGTTCAGATAATTTCCGTTAATGAATATTCCTTTTCGTGACCAATCCAAGTGTTTCATGATGTTTTGAAGGACTGTTATGAAAATTCTTGGCGATAAGGGATCCCCTTGTCTCACACCTCTGCATATCCTTATCTCTGGTCCTTTCCTGTCTAACTTGACTCTACTCACGCTCTTGCTGTAGATGTCCTGAATCAATTCTATAAGTTCTGAAGGTGTTTGGCTTTCTTTTAGAGCCAGCCACATACTATCATGTGAAATTGAATCAAATGCTTTAGCGTAATCAATGAACCCCAGATAAAGGGGACGCTTTAGTTCTTCATATTTCTCAATTATTTGATCCAGTACTTGTATGTGGTCTGTGGTTGAAAAGCCTTTCCTGAAACCTGCTTGCTCAGCTGGCTGATATAATTCAGTTGTTTTTGAAAGATGTCGTTCCAAGCTTGTAGCCAGTAGTTTGTAGAGGCAAGGTTGAAGGCTAATTGGCCTATAATTACCAATATCGCATGGGTCGCCTTTTTTGTAGAGCAGGATTATATCAGATTCAGCCCACTCTTTGGGTATCTGTCGTTCCTCCAAAATTTTGTTAAATAGTATTGTTAATGGGGCAGTCAACATTTGTTTGCCTACTTTGAGAATTTCATTTGATATCCTGTCTGGCCCACTACTCTTGTCCATTTTGAGTTTTTCTAAGCTTATGAAAATTTCAGTTTCAGTAAATTTCTCTATATTTTTGGTATTTCCTTCGCTTTGCTCTATCACGTCTTGTATATTCGTTGTGATTTGTTTGCTGTACAATTTTCTGTAGAACTCTGTAGCAGTTTGTATAATGTCAGGGCGAGAGAAGGTCTTTTTCAGGTTTGTTTGTAGAGAAGGGATCCAGTTTTTAGACGTATTGAGCTCTCTATATCCTTTTTTCAGGCTACCTGAACTACATAAATGTTTCTCAAAGATGTTCAATCTGTGTTGTTCATATTCTTTTTTAATTTGTTTATGTGTTGATTTATATAATATTTTGAGCTCATTTTTCTCTTCTACATCCAAAAAATGTTTGTCTTTTAATTCATTTCTTCTTTTTATCATGTTTTTAGTTTTTTTTGAAATTATACTGTGACTATTATTTTTATCATTCTGGATTTGGTTAAGGCTGTCTAAAATTCCAATCTTGATTTTTTGGTAATATGACTCTACATTGTCTGACTCGGTGAGGTAGGATTTATTTATGTTTCTCTCTAGTTTTTCCCGAAAACATGTTTCTTCTTGTATATTCTTAAATCGGTATTCTTTTCTTGCATAATTAGCTCTACTTTTTTTATGTTTCTCCATTTTCAATGTGCTTCTTACAAGTCTATGGTCGCTGGCAAACGACAAACTATTGATCACTTCAATGTTTGTGAACTGGTTCTTCATGTTGGAGAGAACATAGTCTATTTGGCTCTTGTTTTTCTTTGGTGAAAGCCAGGTCCAAAGGTTGTTTTGGTTCTTTTTAAATACACTGTTGATTATGGTGAGGTGATTTTCTAAAGAAAATTGGATCAGCCTTTCCCCTCTTTTATCTCTAATTCCATACCAAGTAGAGCCCATGACCATGTGTTCCCCAGGCATTCGTTGGCCAATGCGTGCGTTAAAGTCACCCATTATAATTATGTGTTTCTTGCATTGTTCCATAACTTCTTGCAGTTTTTGATAAAAAGAGTTGATATCATTATCGGTGGCATCACAAGTAGGCATGTGGACTTGGATTATAGATATTCTGAGAGGGTTTAGTTCAAGATTCAGAACGCATATTCGTTCGGTTATCCCAATAAAGCTCTCTATGTTATTTTTATATTCACTTTTTATGAGGAATCCAATTCCATGTCGGCCTTGAGTTTCTCCATAGTGGCATAAAATATGTTTTTTGTCTTCTATTATATTGTATCCATTTCGCCTTATTTCAGAGAGGCCAATTATATCGTATTTAATGTTTGATATTGCCTCTTTAAATTCTATCAATCTTTCTGTGGACAGGAGGGATCTTGCGTTGTAGGTGCAGATGAGAAGCGATGCATGTTGATCTGGAGGGTTGTGGTCTTTGACCCCCGCGGTGACCGGCCGTGGTGGGGGAAATATGCGTGGAGAGGTTGCCTTCTGTCAATATTTATTTTTATGTGTGTTTTGGAGAGGCGTTGCAGTGTTCCCGATGACTGAAGCCGAAGAAGAAGAAGGCAAAGGGTCTAGAAGTAAGTCCCGGTTTTGGTTTCTTATCATATATTGATGAATGTGTGGGTGTTGTCTCTTGAATGGCTTTTTTGTGCTATTTTTACCAGAGCTGGAGTTTCCTTCAATGTTTTCAGGAGATTCTGATAAATGCCTTTTATTTGAACCACTAATAGGTTTTTTGAGATATTGGTTTTGTTTATCCTCTGGAATCACTACCAATTTATTATACTTCAAAAACGCTATTCGACCATTCTTTCTTTCTTCTAGCATCTGTGTAGTTAGTTTTCTGCGTTCTTCTAGTATTTCAGGCGGAAAATCTTCTTTAATGTAGTATGGAGAATCATTCAACTTTTTCTTGTTTTTTAGAAGATCAATTTTCATTCCCATCGTTGTTAGAGACACAATGGTAGGTCGTATTTTTCCGTCATCTTGTTTTTTACCTAAACGTCTCACTTCCGCTATATTCTCTTTATTGCAGTTTATTTCCATATATTGGTTTATAAATCGCACAATCCTTTCTTGCAAATCGTAATAGCCTCTTTCATTTTCTTCTATTCCAAAAACAATAAGATTCTTTTGTCTAGTTGTCCTTTCTAGTTGTTGTATGCGCCGGCCCTGCTCTGTTATGGTTTTTTCCAGTGAGTTGTATTTAAATTCCAAATTTGCAAATTTGGTGTCTATGTTATTGTTTATAATCTGTGGTATGCTTTGTTTCATGTCACGTAACTCCTCTGTCTGTTCATCAAATTTGTTTTGCAAGTTTCTTATCATTGATGTAAGTTCTTCCATAGCGTTAGGTTTTTATAGCAATATTATTCAAAATTCTTATTTCTGCGACCTCTTGTGGTGGGTAGCGGAAACACTTAGGCAATTAGCAAGCCAAAGTTGATAGAGGTAACATGGATCTATTCATGAAGTCCCACTGGTAGTCGCTAGATGACGCCGACTTGTATGAATACTTTAGTAATGACTTGTATATTTTACGCCCTTTTTTTAGGTTATATCAATTCAAAGTTCGTCACTACGTAATAAACAAGCCCGGCAGGGTATGAAACATGTAGGTTTAGTTCACTTCACTGATTTATTTATGATTTTATTGTTAAACACTAGCAGAAAATTGCTTTATCTGCGATATGATGTCCCATGTTGTTTTGTTTGTTTTTAACACTTTTTGTTCGTTTTACACTACGTTTTTGCACTTCCTAGGTGTATTCAGTCGTTATGCAAATGTATGTTTACTTTTTAACAGTGATTATCAAGAATATAAATTATTATCTTAATTTTAACACAGAGCCGATGTAAGCAGCGGAACAGTAGCGCAGTAATAATAATAGTAGTAATAATAATAATAACTTTTGTTAATAACCTTTTTATTAACCGACTTCACAAAAAGGAGGAGGATCACAATTCGGTTGTTTTTTTTTTTTACTTTTGTTACCTCATATCTCCGACGTTTATGAAACGATTTGGAAAATTATTTTTTTATTTGAATAGATATACTTCCAGATTGGTCCCATTTTTTCAGAATCCAGTTCTGATGATGGGATCCATGAGGAATTGAGGGAACTTCTCAAATATTGTAGGCATATATATGGCGATTTTGATATTTTCAGCAACAAACCAAGCATTTGCATTCAGAAAGTATCATAATCCTTTCACCACTCCATCATTCATCATCTTCATCATTCTTCACATCTTCATCATTCATCATCATCATCATTCTTTCATCAT
This sequence comes from Epirrita christyi, assembly GCA_951392215.1. Lineage (NCBI taxonomy): Eukaryota > Metazoa > Arthropoda > Insecta > Lepidoptera > Geometridae > Epirrita > Epirrita christyi. The sequence continues at coordinate 2,898,945 of OX595851.1, forward strand.
TTTTTTTCTCATCCAAATATTTAGTCGAATACAATGGCGGAAGTCGGTTTTTTAAATGAAAAGTTATTTTACTTTTTTTTCCCTTTTTGTCTAACCTGTTATTTGTAGCAAATAAATATCTTTATCTTTTATCTTTATCTTTGTTTGCCATTGGCAGGGACGATTTCAAAGGCTTACCATGGAGTACGTTCTATTTATCTGGACCATAGTGTTTCCTACCTCTTACTGACTAAGTACATCAACGCAGGGAAGCTGCAGTACATTTACCGAGTTTTTATTACTTACGACTTACAAATAAACGGAAGAAGGTATTTGGCATAACGAATATAACAACAACAACAACATAACATAACACCCAACAGTCACGTAATCATGTTTCCACACTAGGATTCCCTGTCGTGGGTATCAGGAACTACGAGTACATTGGAACCATAATACCCAGACCCGGCGCAGATATTTACAGATCATACAAACATTTGTCCTGCAGCGGGAATCAAACCCGCAACCTCTCACATCTCAGCCGGCAACTAGCCCGCCGATCTTCGTGATTAGAATCACGTAGGTGCGCTGCTGATGCATCATCGATCACTGCAACACATTAGTATCCTAAATCTCTACACGGAACATTGTTACCAATATGTTATCTTACAGATAATTTGCGATGCGTCTCACGTCTGTACGTGAGATCTCAAGAGCACAGAATGCTCCGCTGATATCTCTAGGGCTTGCTTTGTATTTACTATGCTGTTTTACATTTATACATGCGTCTTCACTATTCATAAGCACGAAGTCGAAGACAGACTTTGGTGAATACGTACGCATCGTACGCCATCGTTCATTTAGTACAGATTTATAACTTCAAAAATTTGTAAGTGCATACAAGCTTGTAGTATGTTGGTAGATTTAATTTTATTGTTCTCTTGTGTAATGGGTTCTTATTTGGTCTCTTTGTGGCTCTAAAAAGAGCCTTTAATTGTGGCTGTTGGAAGGAAGAAAAAGTTTACGCCAAACGGGTGACTACTACCCAACTGCGAATTAAGATATGACATGATACATAAATAGTAATAATAATAATTAATATTAATATCATCTGTCATTCAGAAAATTGTAGTATAATAAATGGCTTTTTTATTTATTTACAAACTTTTAACACCATTCGTTATGGCATTCATTGGGCCTATGTCCAGTCTAGCCTTTCGGTTTGTTCTCATAAATAAAATTGTAATTAGCAACAAAGATTTGGATGCCAGCAAAAACGGGGAGTTTATTAGTTTCTTTCATATATTTAAAGTATAGAGTTATTCAACAATTTTCATCAAAATTGAGTCAGCCCGGAAAATGCCCAGGTAAACAAATCCTATTACACTTGTTATCCCAGTTTTTCCACCATCAGACTCAAACTACCCGATTTTCTCAAAATACAAAACCAAGCAGAGAAATAAAAAACTCTAATTTTCTTTCGCAAACTCTGTTACCCGCCTTCATTTTTTTCGTAAGCGAAAGTGAATTTTTCTCGCAGAATTTTCAAAAGTTAATACAGAGTAACAGAGAAACTTGTTCACTTTGTCACGGCGAAGTTAAAACAGAAGGTACGTTTACTTTGGGAAAGTAAGATCGAAAAAATTATTAATTTAACGTAGTATTGATGTAATTCAGGCCCTATAGACAAACATTCAGCCAAATAGTTAAGAATTTTAGTCATCAATGAGTTTCAGATGTATAGAAATTTGGAAATCGTTGAATATACGTTAATTTTACTGACGTTTAATCGCTCGATGACTTTCTAAAATTGCACCCCTGGGCTGCACTGCACTGTTACGGACTGTTACGGTTACGGTGCACTGCACTATGTGCACTGTTACGGACTGTTACGGTTACGGTGCACTGCACTATGTGCATTGTTACTTACGGTTACGGTGCACTGCACTATGTGCACTGTTCGGACTGTTACGGTTACGGTGCACTGTTACGGATTGTTTACTTATTGACATCTCTAGTTTCTCATCTCATTTTTACTTTTGATGATCAAAAAAGTTATTGTGCAGTGTTTCCATTATGCAAGTAACTAGTATACAAATTGCAAGTGGCTAGTTCGATGGAAAAAGCAAGTTACTTGCATGCAGATATTTTGATAAAGTAAGGCTGGCAGGAGAGAATTGGGGTTTACCCAACAGTGGGAAAGATGATAAAGTTGCATACATTTGCATTTTGGAAACAGTGGTGAAATAGACACTGAGTTTAAATGTTAAAAACAGCAACGAAATAAGCCGAACCTTGTTTGCCTTTTGAACCTTTGTTCAAAACAGTGCGGACAGAAATTACAAAGCACGTTGGAAACGAAAGGCATTTTTCGTAAAAGTTTGAACGAAAAATATAATAAAATAAAAACAGTAGGTAAACTCAGAAAAGGTGAGACGGTCATAAGCTTGATGGATATTATTTTGGGTCTGTTAAATTATTTTGAGTTGTGATTTATTTTGTTTTGGCTACTTTGTATTTCATCCATTTGTCCAATTGGCCTTCGCTTCTCATGGACAAAGCAAAAAATTTTGTCTAACTCTGTTAACAACGCACTCTCGGGTTCAAGGTTGCATTTATATAGTAATATGGAGTTCTTTAATATTAATATAAAGGATTTTTTACGATCAATCTAACGTATTTGTTTTACAAATTACACGAGGGGGTATCTATGACCTAGAGCATCCGCCAATCAGCATCCACCGGAGTACACAATAAAAGAAGCGTGGTGTTTATGGCAAATCCCCCCATTGCATCATATGGGCCTCCATCAGTCCCCGTCTTACAGCCGACGATGTTGATGATGACATGTTTTACGAATGAAAACTATTTATGATGAATATATAAATATATATATATGCACGTAAATTCCTAGAAATAAAAGCCCTGTTTTGAAAACGTCCGGAAATTCCCATAAATTTTTGATAATGAACCTAATGGTTATCTCCAAGTTAATGATTTGTCATAAATGTTCTGCGGTAACTCCAGCCCATAACAAATGCAATACCTCTTCGGTCTAGTCCGCCTAGGACGCGCCCTACTTGACATTGCACTGCACCCTGAGACATAAAGATGAAAAGTCTCATATGCCTGTAATTTCACCGGCACCCAAACCCTTCAAACCGGAACACAGCAATGCGAGCACTACTTCTTAGCAGCAGATAAAAGTATGGCGGTAGTAATTCCCCGGACGAACTCTTTCACAAGCTCTAATACTAATAACAGTACCAGTTCATACGTTGTTCAGAATTAAAGAAAATGGTATGTGGCATGCAGATGTACGAATGGACGGACGGAAGAACAGACAAGGAAGCGATTCCATAAGAGCTCCGTTTTTTATCAAAAGCGACGCTAAAATTTTAAATTTCCCTATCCGACGATCTACAGCATGATGCAAAGTAATTTGTACCGCTAATATTACAAATTTGTTTCATAATTTACATTCTCCAAACAAACAAAGACACTTCTATTACAAATAAACACGGCGAAGATGGAATTTTATGAGCAATTCGTATGCCGCAGTAATTGAAAAATAACACGTTTTTAATTAACTGGATCCCTTACGCTTCCTGTAATTAGTGGCGGAGTGCTTGTTACTGACGCAACCCTGCCTCAGGATTCGGGACCGCTCGATTAAACTGACTCACCAAACCCATAATTCAAAACCGACAAGATTTCCTTGGTTTGGAGTACAAATAGAAAACTTTCTGTTATTTGTCGTATAATCAGTATATCAGCCAAATCGATAGGTCTTGAATCGTGGGGGCTAATTGGTAAACTGGACTTGGAGGGGTCGCAAGCCATTTTGTAGCATTGAAATGGTAGAATGGATTAATGTATATTATAATATACTACGTACGTAGATATTGCAGTGCTCTTAAGAATTGACCCCTCCTTCTCCTCTTGTTGATGTAGTAAAAGCCGTACTAAGGGGTTACACCAGGGGTTGGGCAGCAGCATCCACCCGAGTACTTAACACCAATACTGCGTTTATTTGTAAGATAAATGTATACAAACATTTTCTAAAAGAATGTCATTACAGACAATCTAAATTGATTTTAGTTCGCGTCTCCAAAACCGTCAAGAATGGTCGCGGGCGATGCTTACGAGGAAATACCTTTAAGTGATCTACGATATCTCACCAAGAGAACGATAAATTATGTGGTCTATCTTTCTAAAATGATACCAAGCCACAAAAACGAATTCTGTTTTATATACCTAATACAAATGGTGAGTCCGCGGCTTCGCACGAGTAGAGTTTATTCCATACAAAATTCAACACACCGACAATAACTGGCAAGTAGTATAAAAAACAAAAAACATATTGATAATATATAAATACAATTTAGAGATGAGTGGTCATTATCTATAGTGGAAAATTACACTTAGTCATAACGCGACTTAGTTCCAATACGCATTAGGTACACCGATTTGAAACGCATAAATTTAGGGTTATTGCTCATATATTCAAATGAGTTTCATAAAGTCTCATTTACCACTAATTTATTAAATAACATGTTATTAAAAACATTGTTATTTATTTAATGTTAAATGAGTTAACGAACTTATTTTATCAAGCTCATTACTAAGCCGAAACATAAGCAGCTTACATTCATGATATGTGGAAGTGGTGTCACAGTTAATGATATCAGTTAGTACAGACTCACTGTCATTATAAGTTCGGGTTGTAGCAAAGTTTTGATGCCGTGATATAAGGTACTGGTACAAAATTACAAAAGTTATTTTGTGTATCTTAATGAGAAAATTTGCAGATGCTGTTCTCTCTTTAGTATTTTAAATCTTTAATCATGTTACTAGTTCTTTCTTGGTTACAAAAGTTATTTTGTGTATCTTAATGAGAAAATTTGCAGATGCTGTTTTCTCTTTAGTATTTTAAATGTTTAATCATGTCACTAGTTCTTTCTTAGTTACCCCGAATGGTGAAAAACGTGACATAAGGTTTTCGTACAAAATTACAGAAGTTATTTTGTGTATCGTAATAAGAAAATTTGCAGGTGCTGTTTTCTTTTTAGTATTTTAAATCTTTTATCATGTCACTAGTTCTTTCTTAGTTACCCTTAATGGTGTAAAAACGAGTGTGGTAGAAGAATTCACAGCGCCTCACGAAAACTCCTTATTTCGGTTCCTTTGCCTGTTTTATCACGATGTTTTCTTCAACACACTTAGTATAGAACAGTCATCATTTTTTCGAGTTGATATATCTATTGGTGCTCAACCGAGGTTCTAACTCACGATCTTAGAATCGGAAATTGGAACCAAGCCACTACACCACCAGCTCTCAGTTTGTTGAAGACATTTTACTTGGTGATGTTTGAATGAAATCACACTTTGCTTTAAATTAACAAGGGAATTAATAATTTATACTTTAGTTATGGCAACTGAATTATTTGGAGATTTCCAATTTCTTTTCAAGGATCTTGGCCACTTTCAAGTGACCTTTATTGATCCAATTTATGTAAACAAGAACAGTTCAGAAATCTCACGATCAAAAATGTTATAAAAGAAACCAAATTGGAGCTGTATTTCTCTCAAAACACATCATCATCATCACCAGCCTTTAGATGTCCACTGCTGAACGAGGCCTCCCCCATAAATACAGTGGGGGGAATTTCCATAATCACCACGCTTGGTAGGCGGATTGGTGATCGCAGTGTTCATGTTGCGTACTCAGTTGGATGCTGCTGCCCATCCCTTGGTGTAGAGAAACATACTAAACCTCAATTTGTGGCAAAAACTTAAGACAGACTTTATTCCTAGTGTAAAAACGACGCATTAAAGGAACGCTCCCCTCTCAATCGACCAAGGACATTAAGGTAGCAGGAAATCGGTGGATGAAGGAGGCTTAATACCGTTTGTGGTGTTGTGTCTATGGTATATGTCTAGCAGTGGGTTTCTACAGGCTAATGATGATGATGATGTTAAGTACTCATACAACCACGTCTAGTACCTACCTAACAAACGATTGCAACTTGCGGCTTTGAAACAGATGGATACGATACACGTGTACCAAAAATACATTACACATTCAGCGCCATACTTGTTACATTAAGGGTATGTAAGTATCTGCGCCTATCTAAAACTTTCCCAAATTCCATAAACGCTACAATAAAAATCATCCACCACAGCATCCCGTATTAAACACGCCAATTCATTCCGAAACATTCACAACCAGCATTATTTCCTCCGACGCCCCTTATTAAAATCACACGAACTAAGCGTCGAGTGTAGAACAAACAATGAAAAAATTCTCGCGTATATCGCTCTCTGGAAAAAAATACCTTCAAAATAGAATGGCCGCCAGCCGCCTCAGTTCCGCTCCGCTATAAAAACCTACCCGAGCAAACTCTGTAATTCCGTTCTCGTCCCAACCGATATAAAATATGAAAGACTGAGCGAAATTCACGAGCGCCACCCCGAGCGCAGCTTCGGGTATCTCCGCTACCGGTCGGGTGATTCCGCGCCGACGGAGCGGCAGTACCGATTCTCGCGTCCGACGGTCGAACCGCGGTCTGTCAAAATCGCTGAAACTAAAAAACCGTGTATGTGTGTTTTGTGTGCATTTTTCATGTGACAGACGGTTTATTCTGCAGTGTACTCGCATTATGTGCTTTGTGTGGTGTCGGTGCGGACAGCTGATTTCCGCTCGGCCCGTTTGATGGTCCGGAAAAATGGTAAATGTTGCACCTTTTTACGTTAAACTTCGTAGTTGATAGATTTTTCATCACGATATAAATTTTGATTCTACGGCGGCTTAGATTTAAGTCTCGGATCAGTTTTTGGGTTGTCATCATGTCGTTTGTAATAATTTTGTATGGATTTAGGATAATACCGTTTTGACAACGGATAATACGGGTATTACTGCCAAAGTAGGGTTTATAATAATTAAAATTTAAGACGGTGTTAACTCATGGTTTGGTTGAATATTCCACGTTTTAAACAAATATACGTTATCACGATGGTTCTCAGAAATCTGCGTTATTTGAATTGACTATTTTTGAGAAAATAAATCTTCATCGAACAGAGTAAGCACGTTTTAAATAAAGTATTAACATAATTTAGTTAAAGGATGCATTTAACAAAAGGATCTTAAATAGTCTTATTGCATATATTTTTTTTCAGACATGTAGGTATACCTATATCATAAAAAGCATTTATTTTGCTACCTAAAAAAACTTCTTTCAGACCTAAATATTTTGGTCTCGTTTGGTTTACATCAAACTTAAGATATAAAAACAGCGTGAAAACATAATTAGCCCATAATTTTTCCACTGTTGGGACTCTGGGCCTACTCACGACGAGAGTAAATGGGATTTAACCACCACAATAGTCCAATGCAGATTGATGGATGTCACACGCCTTTAATTTTTTGGTTGTAGTTCTTATAGGTTTCCTCACGATACTTTGTGCATAAAGTAATGCTCAAATACATTTATCAACACAAAAATTCATTGGGGCTCTCCACTACTTACTGAACGCTTATAAGATTAAAAATACAAGACCCACATTACTAAACATTGTAGAGTTATGGAACTCTACTGTGTTGTAATCGCCTTCAATTGAATTTAAAATTGGCTGTCGTGGGTTTGCAACGTTAACACTAAACCTAGGGTTCTATTGAAACCCTAGGTTTAGTAGTTAGTAGTTATCGTAGAGCCAATAGCAATAGAGACTAACTAAACAATCTTTTTAAGTCAGATTGAGCAGGTTAAAATTGATCCTTGTGATTGCAATGATTAACTATTTGACTTTGACAAAATTGTGCAAGAAATGAGCCCGAGCTACTAACATTCACCCAGGCCGTTTCGTTGGAACACAATATAGCGTTCTTATACTGATGTAATACTATTAGATATAGACAGACATAATAATATACCACTTAATGTGACTGCGAATATCATATAACGGTACCATACGAACCCAGACTATGAGAGGATTCAAATCTATCCTTGCGGTCTTCCTTTCATGACATAGATAGGCAAATCTAAAACTAATCACCCACCTATTCTCTAATAATTAACTACTATTAACATTAATTAGCTTACAGACTTAATCTAGGCTGGCATGTTAAGGAATTTATAATTATAAAAGATTATTGAGGTCGCCGTACAAAGGTTAAGAATGAAATAAACATAAATTGTGAGCTTTGCTTTAAGTTTGATTGTGTTGAATATTAACTTTGTTTATCGTGGATAGAAAATAGTGCTGTGATGTGTCTGGCTTATGAATAGACCCCTCCGTTTCCTCCCCTGGATGTAGTAAAAGCCATGCTACACAACACAAGGAGAAGGTCAGCAGCATCCACCTGAGCACTTAACACCAAACTGCGATCATTGATGCGAAGCGTGGTGATTATAATAAATCCCCCCATTGCATTCAATGGGAGAGGCCTTTTCTAGTAGTGGACTTCAACTGGCTGATGATGATGATGATTGATTAATATAACTTTTCATTTAAAAAGCCGACTTCCGCCATTGACTAAATAGTTTTGGATGAAAAAAAAATTATGAAAGAACCATAGTGTTGAAAGGATTATGATACTTTCTGAATGCAAATGCTTGGTGTCTTGCTGAAAATATCAAAATCGCCATATGTATGCCTACAATATTTGAGGAGTTCCCTCAATTCCTCATGGATCCCATCATCAGAACTGGAGTCTGAAAAAAATGGGACCAATCTGGAAATTTATCTATTCAAATAAAAAAGTATTTTCCAAATCGGTTCATAAACGCCGGAGATATGAGGTAACAAACATACAAAAAAAAAAAAAATACAACCGAATTGAGAACCTCCTCCTTTTTGTGAAGTCAGTTAAAAATGGGTTTAAGCGGCTCTATATTCCATGGGTAATACTAAGATGACGTAATGAGTGCCGAAAACTTGCGGCTGACGAAACCTCCCATTTTTTGTGGTTGACTGCTTGGATTTGATTGTCCGATTGTAGGTCAATGGGTAAGAATGAAGGTCACGAATTAGATTGATCGATAGCCAATGGGAACAGAAATTGATTGATTTCAAAGAGGTTATATACGACTGATAAAGATTGTTTCCATAATCTGGATTCGATTTTTCGATCAAATTAATTTTCATGGCTTATGTAACAAAACCATTTGGCCTTGGTGGTCTCAGCCTTTGAACTCCTAATTTTTTTCTGTTTTTTTATACTTCTTGGCAAGCAGACAAGCATACAGCCCACCTGATGGAAAGTAGTTACCGCAGCCTATGGACGTCTGCAACACCAGAGGCAACACACGCGCGCTGCTGACCCTGAGACATAAAGATGAAAAGTCGCATGTGCCTGTAATCTCACCGGCACCGAAACACAGCAATCCGAGTACTACTGCTTAGCGGCAGAAATAGTATGGTGTTAGTATACCCCGGACGAACTTTTTCAGAAAAAGTTCTACTACTAACCTCCTATATAAGACTCCTTCAACTCTTTTCATGGATGTCGTAATAGGCGACTAAGGGATTACGCCAGGAGATTGGCAGCAGCATCCTTCTGCTAACTTAACATCAATACTGGGAACACCAACCCGTCTGCCAAGCGTGGTGATTATGCCGCCCCCCCAACCTATTCTATGGGGACTACTAAATGCTACTATAATGCTGAGGCTACCACTATAAATATGCCTCCGATTCGGAACCACTCGATTTGGCTGACTTACCGACTAATTGGAATGATTCACAAAACAGCCTATTATGAGTTTTGACTTTTTTACTCCTAAAATGGGAGGTTGAAGTAAAATTTACTGTGGAGTACCATAAATAATAGCTGAAGCATTTGCATCTCCGTAAACAAGGCTATCCAACAATATTTACAAAAGAGGAAAAACGTTCCATTGTTGACCACTTTATGGTCTTGGCAGAGTACAGTTTCTCTCTGGGATCAGGACTATGTATGTGACCGTTTGTGTGTTATGTTATGTTAATATTTATTACATGTATTTTTAAACGATTTTTACACTTATAGTAAGCGAGTTATTTTCGTTGAAACAACTTTTAAGAATTCTTAAAATTACAACATTTCTTATTTTATCTGTTACGAAAATTGACTTAAATTTCATAATACATATTATTTAGTTATTTTATAAAAGTAAGTATAATGGATAATATCAAAAAGTGTGCCTTTTACTATTTGATAAAAACTCTTTGTAAATAATATAAAGCAGATTTTTGATTGTTTTTTTTTGTTCAGGGAGTTGTTTTTAATTGATAGCTTTGTTGCTGTATTAAGAAAACGTGAAAATACAGCCCGAAAAAAGCACTGAGCCAATGTAAATCATTGGCCCAAACTTTGCCGTAAAAAATTGACAAACTTTTATTTTTTATCTTTGCTGTATACTATATAATTGTTCGAATTCATTAATAAAGCAAAGTGCTAAATTTCAGATATTTAAACCAAAAAAGAATATAATTAATTTTGGGACAAAGTAATACAACCTTACGGTACTCAGCAGCCGTAACGACTCAACCGATTTTGATGAAATTTCGTAGAGATAGATTATGACCTCAATTGAAACTAAGGCTTATTTTGATCCCAGCACCATGCAAGGAAAACTGCGGGTAGATGCTAGTAAATCATAACCCAGACACGAATCGTGTAAACTAAGCCAAGCGAATATACGAATATTACCGAATCCAATGAATATTTATCATGAATTTCACTGTAATGGTAATTGTGAGATCCTAAACTAACAAGCGAGTGCTGATCAAAGGGCCGGGTGGCTTCACATGTACCTACTTTACTACTTACGTATGTATACAGATACTGTGACTAACCGCTGGCTCATTCTAAAACATCTAGAACCAAATGTGTTGAACCGATCTTTGTGTCTACTTTCTTTAAATACTTATTATACTTAACTAATTATTTTTATATAATACGTAGTGCCTTACTTTAACCTTGAAGTTTTTCTGACTTTAACCTGGGGAATCTGTGGAATATAGATAATCTATGGTTGAATCGGGATGCATCCCGTGTGATACCTTTTGTCAGACGAAAGAATGGGTTTTTTGTCAGCGAAAAAATGTAGGGCAAATTCGTCATCAGCCATATAGTTTAATACAAGTAATGTCGTTTTCTTTCGGATTTTCCCGTGAACGCAGAATAACAAAATCATTTTGTGACGCCCTTACCTAAAAGCCCAATTCAAGGCTTTGCCCAAGGTTATCCGTCAGGAGTAACCTTAATGTTTTGTTATAAAAATGTAGGGTAAATTCGTTGTCACCCAAATAGTGTTACAAGTATTGTCGGTTTCGTGCGGATTTTCCCGCTAACGCAGAATTACAAAATCATTAATTGACGCCTTTACCTCAAAACCCAATTCAAGGATTTGCCCAAGGTCATCCGTCAGGAGTAACCTTAATGTTTTGTTATAAAAATGTAGGGCAAGTTCGTTGCCAACCAAATATATAATATTATTATATACATTTTTTTCTAAATTGATACCAATCCACGATAACTTCAATTCTAACCAAATAATGTTACAATTACTGTCGTTTTAGTTCGGATTTTTCCGCAGAATTACAAAATCATTAAGGGTGTCACCCTTACCTCAAAGCCCAATTCAAGGCTTTGCCCAAGGTCATCCGTCAATATTAACCTAACTGTTCTGTTATAAGCTGGGGCAATATTGTTATAGGAAAATGTGATTTGGTGTGTTGTTTTAGCGTTAGCAGTTGATATGTCACTGCTTTATTTGAATTCTGCTATAATTACCTACTACCCTTTTTGAATAGTTTACTAAAAGGAAAGGTAGCCATTTGTCTGACTCCAATTTGAGTTATTTTGATATATAGTACTTTGGAGGACAATTTCTCCAAATAGGTTGAGATTGGGCAGCTAAAAAAAAACATGTCTGTTATTTTAGACTACTATCTAACATAATATATCGAAATAAATCAAATCAGAGCCGGACAGTTGGGTTCTTTTCCTTAAGTAAAGGAAAGGTACCCAACTCGTTTTTGAATACGGTCTCAATGCAGAACCATTGAGACCGTATTCAAAAACAAGACTATTATTCTCGAATTTTAATTATAAGATTGTAGCATAACATAATTTGCCATGTGTTGTGGGTAAGGTACTACGAGTACCAAGGTACAACGACAACCAGACCCGGAACAAAAATATTATGTGGGTAGATCATGCAAATTGTCCTGCAGCGGGGATCGAAACCACACCTCAGCTTTTACTAGTCTAGAACAATTACTAATGAGGAGCATAGATATCGGCGAGATGAATCTATAACAAGTAGAATTAATAAATTAAAACTAAAAAAAAAAATATATATATATATATATATATATATAAGAATTATATAATTTTTTTTGTAAAAAAAAAATTGCCGAAAAGCTGCGTGGTATCAGCATCCTCCTTCGGTTGTATGGAAATGGTGATCACGTGGTACGTGACGTGTACCTCTAAAATAAGTCGTGAGGTAATCACGACACGAGAAAAGTAGATACACTTTTCTCGTGACGTGATTTTATTAACAACTAGCTGTCTCGTTCACGATTTTGTCCGCGCGTAAACTACACGTAGTCCGCACGTCATTGAAAACCTTCCTGGGCGTACGCACAACAACTTACTAAAGTTATGAGAATACGGGACAAACAAACACATAAAAGTTCATTTCGTATTTACAGAAAATCAATATTAGGTATATTATCCTAATATTAATTTTGGCGTTGAATGTACAGTTTTTAACCTATAAATCAACAGCTATGGTAGTCATTGTAGTAGACCTTATTGTTCAAACTCCATTTGAGTTATTTCTACAGTTTTAAATAGATTGGTTTCAGTGATAAGATCGCCTTTTGTCTTTGGTTAAATTTACCGAGTTTTCTCTGCGTATCTATTTAAATGAAGTAATTTCATGAGTCTTTCTGAAGCAAGTAGTAATTAAATCGAAAACTTTGCCCTAGTTTTATCCAGTTTGTGTTTTAAGTTTACAAATAACACAAATATTTTATGCTGATGTTAATTTATTAATAAACTTGCAGGGTTTCTTAGAAAACGGTAAGTAGTCATGGAATATAGCTAATTTAGACCTCAAATATAAATTATAGAATTGAAATTTTCATGGTTGTGAATCATTATATACCTGTACGTCAATGTCTGAAAAGTGATACCGTGAGTGTAGTGTGCATGCAGCCTTATCCCGATGACGTAGCAGTGACGTAGATGAACGTGTTTTCGACGCGCGCGCAACGAACCTACTGCCGCCGTTCGCCAGTCTACCGTTGAACGCGGTCGCAGGCTCATGATGAAGAAGCTTCTGAACTCAGTCTCGAAACGTCAGCAAAAATGACGGAAAACAATGGTAATTAGCTGTTTTTTCAATTTAAAATTAAATTACGAAATTAATAAATTAATTAGACGACGCGTCACACAGAGTGAATTGGAAAGAAAATACAAGAAAGGCAGACCCTTTTATTATTATTATTACTATTTATTATAAAGAGGTGGAATACAGCTATATGCATGCATACATATTCATTTATTTAGCCTTGTAACAATGCAAAGCTAAATAATTGAGGGGTATGGTGTTTAACCTGACGCCAGTCCACGTTGACGAAACGTCTTGGTAAAAAAAAACTTTAACCCTGATAATCTCTCAGAAGAGATAATAATAATTATTGTGTAGTTTTTTGTCAACACAAGACAGTTGACTATGTTCCATTTCCAAAAAAATATGATTCCGTGTCTAAAAATATTAGTTCCAAATTCAAAACTAATCATTATATTTCTTTCACGAAGGACGTTCATATTATTATTTCTGTAACTGTATTATCGGACAAAATTTTTCTTTTGTTAAAACGCATAAATCGAGTGAATCGTTTCAAAGTTATTATAAAGTTGGACGCTGTCCTTTTGTTTCTTTAAGGATCTTTTTTCTTGAGAGCCGCTTGTGGCTTGTCAGTGAGGCTTTTGTGCTGGAATAATCAGGTTTTAAGCGGTTTCATTATTTTTAATTTTCTATGCCTTGTGAACAGCTGATACTTACCAGGTAAGATTTTTTTTTTTCAAACATGCTTGTATTTTCATACTTTGTTTAGATAACTTTCTTCGACATAAATTGAAGTTGCCGGTCTAGGCCGTCAATGTTAGTATGAAGATCAATATCTGTCTTGTTATCACAGAGGCAATTTCAACTATGAAAATCTGGAACTTGTTATCCATCAGACATTATACTATCAAGTAATTTTAAACAATATCTGAATATATTGTTATTACATTGTTTGAAAAAAGTTTGATCAAGCCTTGGCCGCAATTAGACGTTACTGTACTCACTTATGTGTGCACACACATGAACACATTTGTTCATCAACGCCTGTTTTTTTTCCTGTACGGGAGTGGCATGCTGGTCACTCTGTGACAAATCTCCTTTTGAATAATGAAAAAAAGCCTTATTTATATGCCAGTTGCTGCATTACTGTATTAAATGTGCCCGGTCACGTCGTTTTGGTTGTGTATTTAATTTGTATATAAAAAAACAAAAAAAAAATATTACCTAATTGTACTTTATATTTTTTAAATAAAATTTATCATATTTAGCCACCCGTGACTTCACTCACATTATACCGGGATGTAACGGGTTCGATTCCCGGTTCAACCATGTAATTATTAAAATATCTAAGAATGCAGTTTAAATTGTTTTTTAAATTCAAATAATGTCTTCTTTCAGTAAAATGTTCCATCTACAATATTCAAGGTACTTTCCCTCCATGTGGCATAGCCGTGGGACGCCCTGTGTATATAATGGCCAATCTGTGTATCTAACCGGTTCAATAGTTACAGCATGGTAGCAAAAAAACGTCAGAAATTTCTCATTGATAATAAAATAATTTAGGTCTTGTAGCAGCCAAGCCATAGCCCTCCAAATATACTTAGGTACTCAAAGAAACTTTCAATGGCTATGACCCTTGAAATAACAGATCTGTCGGGACCATCTTTACCCTTGTAACCACTTACTTACGTTTATTGAACAAAGCTAAATTCATTTTATGCTTACAAATGCGAAACTGTTCAATTTATAAGTCCACTTATAACTGAAAGAGTACAAAACATGTTTAAATGAGACTAGAGTGCCATGAGCTCTTATAGCGAGTTTCACTTCAAAAACTATTCAGTACAAAATATCGGTTCCATGATGTCCGCAGCTATATTTAAAGGCACAGTAGCAAAAGGTCTATATAGACTTCTGCGATTAAAGTTATTCAATGATTACGAATGTCAACGACAAACCGATATTTTGTGCTGAATAGTTTTTGTTTTCGCTATAAGAGCTCATGGTAAGGCCTCAGCTCTATTTATACTAGTCGCCAAATAATCGCCTCTTGTGTTGAATTGGCATCGTGCTTTAGAGTGTTTTTTTTTGAATTTTCTTAGAAAACAAACATTGCTTTAAATCTATTAATTAACTATTCTAAAAATTCAGCTATTGACCACTAAGATGTTTCCGCATATTGTATCTAAGGTGGCTAGCCTATTGCGATACTTATAGTATGAGATCTTATCCGTCTCCCGTATAAGCTGACTAAGGGATTACACCAGGAGATGGGCAGCATCATCCACCTGAGTCCGACAAGTACCGACATATTTGATCTGAAGATCCCGGGCGTGGTCAAATTAATTTTTCAACGAGAAAAAATGAGGCTCAACGTCAACACAATTGAGATTTTTGTATTATTTTAATGAAGGTATATGTAACGGTGTCTTGGCTTCCCCGCTTTCCGAGGAAGCCGAGATGCTCGTTTAACTTTATTTAAGTGTTGTTAAAAATATTATTGAACGAGCGAAGCGAGTTCTCTGAGTCAAGTTGGAAGAATCGGCGTTTGTATGTATGTATGTATGTATGTACGTATGTTTGTCCGATGAAAACTTCCAAACCGTTAATCCGATCTTCATGAAATTTGGTATGGGGGTAGATAGTATTGGTACAATTTGTAGGTAAGGTTATGAGCTATATCGGTCAGGGGGTTGCTGAGATATTGGGGTCCAAGAGGGGGTAAAAAAAATAAAAGTTAGACAGTCAGATCAAGTGGGGTGTCTAACGAAAGCGCTTTGATTGGAAATTTCAAAACTGTTTTTAATAAGTATTTAAACTTAGTAGTTTTCGAGATATTAGGGAAAATAAAAAACGTAAAAATCGAAAATTCTAGGGTACTTCCAGCAATCCCACAATGCTGAAATTTGGTATGATTGTGGCTTTTGTGTCACAACTACAGGGACAAGTCTGAAATTGAAGAATTTCGAGACATGTACCCTTAAAAAACAAAACCAATATAATATCCGTTGTTGACCTCCCATTTCTAGGAATTTGAATGACGTTGGAGTTCTATGATTTCGTCAAAAGGACGTTACCAATTCGTAACAGGTACTTGTAGTATCAGAGACAAGTTACTTGTCTCTGGTGGTATGAAAGCCCCGTTGCTTAGTGCTGTTCAAAAGTTATTTCGATGATGTGTAGGAAATTACCTCGAGGAGAAAAAAAAATGGAAATTATGGAAATGGCTGATAAAGGTGTCATCGCGAGGTCTCAGTTCGGGGCGAACCACTAGTATTAGTTTCTGTACGGGAGTGATATGGTCACTGTGTGACAAAACTTCTTTTAAATAAAGAAGAAAAAAAATTATGTGGGGATTAACACGTGCTCTAAAGGAAGAATGAAACATGAGCAGGCGAATAGTTAAGTACGTGGTGCATAGTCGTAATTTTTCTAAAATGAGTCTTATTTTGGTTCTTGTTTGATTCGTATTCCAATTCCTATCCTTCCATAATCCTCTCAGCTAACTCATTACGTTCTTGGTCATCCTTATCCCTCTTCGTACAAGTAGGTACTTACCAATATTGAATTCAAGTTTGTTTCAGAAGTCAGAAACGATGGATCACCTTGACTTGTCATATAAGAAACATGTCTGCAACTGAAATCAAAGTTAATTCAATGTAATCTCATGCTTATCATGTCTTACGTCGTGAAACTTTGATCTGATATGATCCTAAGTAGTATTGAATGAAGCTTTGATAGGATTTGATTTCAATAATAACTAGAATCGATTCGCGGCTTTACTTGTGTATTAGATGTTGCCTATACTTCATAATCTATCTCTATAACGACCTCTGTTGCGCGGTGGGTGAAGGTTCGCCTGCGATGCAGGAGGTTGCAGGTTTGATTCCCACCTCGGAATAAATATTTTTACAATCAGCAGATATTTGTTCACGGTGTTCTGGGTATTTTTCTGTATGTATCTATCTATGTATTAAGTATATCAGTGATCCAGTACCCATAACACAAGCTCTGCTTAGCTTGGGGCTAGATAATGCTGTGAGAAATATCCAGCATTTATTTATTTATAAGTACAAAATTTAGGTAATCAAAATCAAAAATAATTTTCGTGAATTATTATATCGTTCATTTTGTAAAACTGTAAATTTTCACGTACCGATATAATGGTAGAAGCACCAACAGGTTTCAACCCTAATCGGGGGTCTTCATCAGGACCATTTTATTTTAAAGAACCCTAAAAACTAAGGCTGCAAGTTGAATATGAAGCTAGCCTTCCGAGATGGGCTGCGGTCAACCGTAGTGCTGCCTGCGGTCGCAATTGCTTCTATTCCAAGCACGGTGGCATGCCGTGGCTGCACAATGCATAGAACCATGCCTCAGTCACTCCTGTACCTTCGTGCGTGTACATTATACGTGGGAACTCTTTGCGGTTCGCGTCACTAGTGGCACTGCAGCCTGCAGTCGCTGCGCGCCGCGAGCGTAGAATGTGCGCCGCGGCTGCAGCCCGCAGTGACGCCGCACTCGGAATCAATTTCATAGAGATTCATAGAAACCAGTGATGTTGCTTGTAGTTTGCGGTTGCAGTTTGCGGTTGCAGTTTGCGGTCTGTAGCCCATCTCGGAAGGGTACCTTGAAAAGAATGGTTTACAGCTAGTATGATTACAATAACTTGTCAATGTGTTTTGTATGGAATATATCCGAAAAATCTAAACGATTCAAGTAAACACTGTAATGTTTTAGGCTTGCCTCTGACTACCCCTAACCTGATCGCAGATCTGAGTGAAATCTGTGCATACCTTCTTTAGAAATGAACTAATGGGGCGGAGCCATGTACATATTTTGTGAATTTAAATAAATTACACAGACATTCTATATAAATATGCGCGTTATCTAAAATCTTCCAAAATAAATTAACTTAATTTTCAAATAAATTCTCTTTATGAATTGCCTAAATTTCCTCCCATTATAGCATATTGTAGACTTAGCCAAATTACTGTTTCGAAGTTACGTTACAGATCATTTAATAGTAGCCATGGCACAATACAGATATCAAGCAGTAGCGACACTAGAAAACTTCGATTTAGAAACAACCACCCTTAGTAATCAATTAAGCCTGAGTGGACCTTGTTCAAGCTGGATTTAACCAAACGCTATTATTATTATGGCTGGTATTCAAAAAAAGCAGCACAATAAAATTAATAGTTCTATAATTTCGTAAATCAACCATTGGTCGTTAGTCAGTGGAAGAAGGCGGCTCAAGACTGATCATCACGAGATTCTATGGAGAGGCATATTTATAGCAGTGGACTAGTACAGGCTGATGATGATGATGATGATGAATCCTAAATCTTTGCAGATTAGGACCAGCGCGGGATTGCGCCTTGCTATTGAACAAAGCTCTGTGGATGATGACGTTTTTCACAAAGATTTTATTAATTTTGTATAGGTATTTCTTTCTGATTACTATTTTTATAATTTTGTTGTTATGGGGACATTCAGAAATAAACAGAAGATCAGAAACAAAATAACGAACTAATTTTCTAAAAAAAGAATTTATAGAGTCACTCTCTAACACGTGTGTTACATTTGTATGAGAGTGATAGTAACAGTTCTAAGCTTATTACGTGCTAAACTGACCTCTATTTATTCCAGACATAGTGTTTTTACTGTTTAATATCTATATAGTGGCTACATGACGAACAAAGAAATCTTTAAGTACTATTATAATATGTTAACATGCTTTTACATTCTGGAATTGTATTTAGTGCCCATTTTCTAAATGTGAATAGAAAATTACCTTACAGTGTTTGGAAGATTGCAATTTTGATATAAACATAATAATAAATGTTTATATTCCCATTGCTGTAATATTGGCGAGAGTGAACAGAGTGGATTGGTACTTTTCGGTACATGAAAATTATGATAATTATCTAAAAAATCCCTTTCTTCACTTTTGGACATGTTGTCATTCATACGACAATATCATGACTCTGTTCAGTGGTAAATATGTATCAATACTAACATTCTTATCTGCGAGATTCTGTTTGGCTGTTTCACATCCTTTTATCACGATTCTGCAAAGTACTGGACGGTTGTGAGAACGGGGCATAAGTAGTAATCAATTCTGAGATAATGTTTACTTTGTCAAGTGAATAGAATGTTTTTATACAGTTAACAGGATAACTAACAATCTGTATGTAAAAATAGTTGGTATAGTGAAATTAGTCAAATCTCAAGATAGTTTGATGAAAGTGCAAAGAACTTAAAACGTTCAAGTTCCAAGATTGAAGTTCGTCTGTGAGAATAGTTAAAATACTTGCTTTGAACCTGTCTTGACGTGTATATGTAGTTTAAGTTAAGTCATAACCACGGTCAGCTCACTAAATAGTTTGGTTTTAAGTCGAGAATCAAGCTTTAGCTCTGACTACATAAAAGTTAAAATTGCATTTAATTTTATAACGAAACCACATTTTTCATTAACTTTGAAATGCACGAAATGGTTTAATATTTTACAAGGTATAAGTAGTTCAAATGGCGCTAGTGCAGTTACAAGCAATGTGCAAACATTGAAAGTTTACACTAAAAATTACTCTATAACTTTCAATAACGTAAATGTGCAAACCTCCAAACCCTGCAACTTTTTTACACAAAAACCAGGCTACGTTGAGCTCCGCGCCAGCTCTTTCAAATGGTAGGGTTGAACAAGGATAGTTTTTACGCAGCGTTTACCAAATGACCCACTTTTTCTACTAATAAGTGAAGCTATGTTGATTCGTAGCACTGCTACGAACATTCGTAGTAGATGTAGCAGTTCTACGAATAGACTCTTGCAACATAGTTGCTATGAATACTAATACTGTCATCAGAACTTTGACGTAGCTATTTTATTCATGATTTTCATGTTAATTTTTGGTTTACGTGTGTTTATTGCCGTGGTAGTATCAGCTTTTGCTGTCGTAGTCTCAGCTTAAGAATCTGCTCTTCCAGCTCCTCCCGTGGATGTCGTTGAAGGCGACTAAGGGCGGATAGGCAGCACCATCACCAATTTACCTGCCAAGCGTGGTGATTATGGCAAATCTCTCCATTGCACTACTTTGCATTTTTCTTAACATTATCATTAATTTTACAGGTATTGATTTGTTTGAGACAACCCTAGACCCGTTCTTTCAAATGGTAGGGTTGAACGTAAATTTGGTGTTGATTCAGCTTTAAAAGGCACCTAATAGCTGTCGCGATTGGAGACAATGGACGTTATTAGAGTTGAATACGATAAAAGTGTTTTTACATTTTATATACTACATCTATGTGGTGTCAACATGACTATTAATTTGATTAAAAACAATTCGGAACCTTTTAAAACTGTTAAAGTACGCTAGTGGCTTTATTTAGGGCAGTATCTACTTAAAATAAGAGGAATGGTGATTTTAAAGACAAAAAATGGAATTTAATTTCCTTGATTCACTTGGTTCATTTAACCGTGGTACTCTCAGCCTAAGAATGGGACTCCTCCAACTCCTCCTATAGATGTCGTAAGTGACTAAAGGATTACACCAGGAGATAGACAGCAGCATCCACCTGAGTACTTAATACCAAACTGCGATCTCCAATCTGCCTCCCAAGCGTTGTGATCATGGTAAATCCCCACATTGCACCCTATGCATGCTATGGGAGAAGCCTCATTGGATACCGACCAGCTGATTAAAAGACTTGATTCTTTGAATTGAGTAACACATCCATTAACATCAAAAAAATTCAACTCATTTTTCTAGTCCAGTTCAAGATGTTTTATTTATTTTGGTTCGTTAACCTATACTGACGTGCCGTGGTAAGTCCGACTTTAGAATAGACCCCGCCATCTCCTCCTGTGAATGCCGTAAAAGCCGACTCAGGGATAACACCAGAAGATAGGCAGTAGCATCCACCTGAGTATTCAGCACCAATACCTACTGCGATCACCAATCCACCTGCCAAGCGTTGTGATTATGGCAATTTCCCCCCATTATTTTTTATGGCTTTGTCCAGCAGTGGACCTCTAAAGGCTGTTCATGATGATAATAAGACTAGACTGCAGCGGTAAATTTTGACTTGACTACATGGTTATGTTAATTCTAAACAAAAAATCAAAGAAAATACAAGGAAAAACAAAAAAGTTCAGGGTTCACTAAAATAAGGTAAAATTCTCAGACAATTGTCCTAAGACCAATTTTGGGACCAAAAACGAGCGTAAAAGAAAGGTAAAAGAAAAAAAAACCTCCCGCATGATTACTTTTATTTTCTGTCAAGCTGTGCGCATAACCCAGTTTCACAGCCTTACAACCGAGGTGTCGTAACGTGCTGGGAATCAAATAAAACCTAATTTTCATGTCGGGCTATCATCCCTTGACGGTGTACGTGACCCGGTCTTGGGTAAGTAACGTTGTAACAGTGGACGCGAAATTATCTTTAGTTTGTATATTTTCAGTCTGAGTAAGAGATGATTGATGCCGCAGATGCAACAGAATCATGTACATTTGTATTTTTCATAAACAGCCATTTCATTTATTAAGTTACGTGAAGTGACATAAGTTTTTCTTTCAACTTTCTAATTTCCAACCCAAAATGAACTCCCAAAATCAGGATTTCTTTTTTGTGCATTCCGTCACCAAATTTTGTATAATATGAACGAAATTTAATTTTTTCGTTCAGTAGACTTGGAGAAAATATAGGCTGAGACTGACAAACAGACACGAAAGTGACCCTTTAGTGGTTTGTTAGTAGCTTTTGAACTACGGAACTCTAAGAAATGGACAAAACTATACTCTTATTTTCAAGTAGTTGGATAAAAACATAGCACTTGCCTTGAAGTACAACAATAACAGCTTTCATTACCTTGTTTACTATCTCAATCTAGTGTTTGATCAAAACACTTATGCCGAGATAAATAGACATTACTTAGCACAAACTTAGCACGTACTAATGCTTAGACCTGTATGTTATAACACGCGTATTAGAGAGAGACAGGGACAATTTCAAAGTATGACTTAGACTTAGTCACCGTGAAGTACGTTCTATTTATCTGGACCTTATATTTTATAAAATCTAGAACGGTCCATTACACAATACAGTCAGCAACAATAGGAGACTAATAATTTGTGTTTTTAAAGCATCTTTTCAAACTGTTCGAACAGGAAAATTACATTTTTGACCATATATTAGTATGATATATTATATGAGATATTAGTGGAGCATTAGATTGAGCCCATACATTTTTATTCTAGAATGTAGTTCCAGTTACATTTTAAGAAATTAAAAACTGAAATGGCGGGTGAGTAGCTAAGACACAAGAGGTGCAGGTTCGATTTCCGCTGTGGGACAAAAGTTTGCATGATCTGCAAATATTTGTTCCGGGTTTGCTTGTTGTGGTACTATGGTACCCGTAGTTCCTGATACCCACGACACAGGGAATTCTAGTGTGGGATCAGAACTATATAATAAACATGTGACTGGTGGGTGTTATGTTATGTTTTTTTTTTAATGTTAGCCTACTTAAGTCCGTGCCATTCTAGATTTTCTACTCTTGTCGCTTATTGTCACAAGTCAAAACTCACTCAGCTTATTAGGCAGGAAAAGTAGTAAAAGCTTTTTCTTGTGTCCTGTGTCCTTGTGTGTACGACTTACTATTCTAAATATGAACTGCTTTTAATTTAATTTTGATCTGTCAGTATCTCTTACATTACAAATAGGTATAAATATAGTAATAAGCATGTTAAGGGGCCTGCGAAGGTCGCAAGCAAATTCAATTTGAAACAAGTGTCAAAATCAGCTATCCCTGTTTGGCACCGGGGCTTCTCCCCCTGCATGCGCGATGGGTGTACGAGCCGTTCGGAATTTGTATCAAATTAGGTCGTGTTCCGTAATACCAAAAATTATGAATAAAAACTTCACATTTTTTTGTTTAGGTGTCTATGAACCTATAAAAAAAAGATAAATACTATACAAATCAGAATAATAGCATAGTATAGTGGTAATAATGCTCGAATTACAAATGATTTTGGTATTATGTTTGCATAGGCAGTTCATCCTTCCCCGACCCCTTAAAAGAAGATTTTAAATTCAGAAGACAGTTTTATTTATTTATGTACGCAAATGTCGTGGGAAGATACGGCTGTTATCAAGTGAAAGAATGTTTTAAGTCTGTTGAAGAAGTCTAGACAGTTTATTATTCACAAGATTTATGTAAATAACACCACAAAATAAGCAAATAAGCTTAAAATAGGTTTGTACCACAACAGATTCATCTAGTTGGCGGAAAATGAATTCATTTGAATGGCCCGGCCACCATGTAGTTAGGGTTAGAAACATGCTCTCATCGAATGTACTCTTTATCATGAACATTATCATCAGTCCACTGCTGGACATAGGCCTCCCCCCCTAGAATGCCATGACGAACGGTCTCGAGCCTCTGCAAACAATCGACTTCCTGCGATATTTATAATGTATTTAGTCCATCGAGAGGAGGTCCTTCCTCAACTGCGTTGTCCGGTTCGCCACGGTTCGTATGACCGTATCTTATCGTATGTTAAAGCTACTAAAACGGCTTTTCATAAATATATTATTTAAAGAAAATCACTTTCTTAAGGAGTTGATCAAAAATGGCGTTAGAAATATCTTATAAAAAAAATAAGAATAAGTCTAAGAATAGCCCAAAGAATAGGACTCGTCTAACTCCTCCTATGGATGTCGTAAAAGCCAGCTAATGGATTAAGGCAGGAGATGGTTATCAGCATCCACCTACCAACCATAACTTCCTGCCAACCGTGGCGATTATGGCAAATCCGTTCGTTGCGCGCTATGGGTTCCATGATATGCATGATGAGGCGATCCAGCAGTGTATGCCTACTGGCGATGAAAAAGAAGACATTGGAGTGATTCGGGTACTATATAGATGCTCTACTTTTAAACTTCTACTTGACATTACTAAATTAAATACCTTGTTTAATATTAAAGGCAAGTTTTGCTTTATACATCAAGTAGGTACAGCCCAAACATCTAGGTAACGAAAAAACTTTCATAATTTTGTCACGCCAGCTACACTAGGCCGGAATTTACCCGTCGTCGAGTGTGTAGTTAAATGTTGTAGGCGCCACCCTAACTACATCATTAAGTAAGGTAATGAGTTGAAAATATTGTGTTGCCCTTGAAACTTCGTAGTAAGTACGAATTTTATGTACATGTATTATGTGAAAATCGATTCATTTGAGCTATTTCGTACGGTGTTGATGTTATTCACCTTTTAAATGTAATTGGGTGGCAACAACTTTTATATTCGATTTACTGAAGTAAATTTGGTATTAGCGCTAACCAACTCGGTAGTACCCACAAACGTACCCAGTTTCAGTTCGATTTATGGCCGAATTGGTCAAGGCAAAGCTGTTTAAATGCCAAGAAGCTGGTAAAATTTTTGCTTGATCGAATCACAGGTTCTATAGTTTTTAGCTATACATACACATACCCTATATTTGAATTTGACCTTCACTTTCTTGGGTTTCTGTGTATAACCGTTATCATAATATTATATCGTCACGTTAAAATACTCACTGAATATTTGAAAAGGTCAAACGTGTCTTAGTGAAGATGTCTAAAAATATACGGTCTTTTGATTAAGCGTACATCAATTTGTTGAAAAGCTGTGGATAATTTTTTTAAGTACCTGTATGAATGTCAAGTTTTCATTCTTAAACCTCTCTAAAGGAAAAAACGACTGTAAAATTACCTCGAAAGAATTAATTTCCAAAGTAGACTCGGTACATTCAAAATTTTACTCGGCATCGCACAATGGTAGCAAATAGATCTATGATTTTTTACACATAAGCATATTTTGTTCATTGTAAAGTTCTCTAGAAATAGAAAAAAAAAACGTATAAAATAATACGTTTTTATATAAAAATCATATTTTGATTTGGCGACTATAACTGTTGTTTGTTGTATCCAAATTAAATTTCCGTGTTTCTCTTGCAATCTCTGATTGCAGGGTCTATCTTGTGGTCAAGACCTCCAATGTCCTACTCACACTGCTTCGTGAGACTCAATTTTTTTCTGTTTTGCCCCTTGCAAAGTTGCCAAAAATCTTGAGACATAAAATGCGGCGCAATCATGTCTCTTACGGGGATATAGCTGATAGATATAGGTCACGGCGAGAAAGTAGCAGCGAGAGGTCTGAGATGGATTCCCGCTGTGGGTCTAATGTTTGCATTAATTGCAAATATCTGTGCCGGGTCTGAGTATTGTGATACCATAATACTTCTAGTTCCCGATATCCATGACACAGGGAATCCTAGTGTGGAATTAGGATGTGACGGTTAAGTGTTGTGTTATAATAGGTAACTAGGAACCTTGTTTTGGCAACCTGTAGATAATCATGCTGCTCCATATTTGTCCCTTAATAAATACACATAATTAGATCAAACATCACATAGTATAACAACACAAGTGTTTGGTCAAAACATTAACGCAAATGAAACTAAAGGGTGAACCAGCTAACTTAAGTTAAATAAAAGCCACCCGCTAAATTAATTGACCCAAATTACAAATAGTTTCCGACTACATTCGAATACCCGAATGTTTTGGAGCGTTTAAATGTTATACTATAAATAATAATTTAGCTATTATTTAATCAGTGTCAGTAAGGGCTCATTACAACCTAATGAAGCTCCAAGGACGTTTTATTTTTGGTTTTATTTGTAAAATTAGAAGACATGCTCAAAAAGCATCCTAGCATGACGCATCTAAATTTTTTCATCATACTCATTACCAACCATCAAAAGATATTCTATATATAGAAACAGCTAATTTGTTAGCTTAAACATGGGTGCAGCTAATAATTTGTTTTTGCTAAATATAATGTTGTCAATGTCCCAATAAATCAAAAAAAGGTTCTCATCTGGCTGAACATAAAAAGAACCAGTGATATTATAGAAAAATAATTAAATATATATGAATTCATATTTATTTTCAAAAGTTCTACCGAATGCATTTAGTGTTTCCCGGAGGCGACGGAGTCTCCTGGGCAACTTTTAATTCAGTTAGTACGGCATTACCTGCTCTACAAATTGTATTTCGTTCGTTGTTTTGTAATTGTTGCGGCAACTTCTGTATTTCACTGTTTGAATTCACAGAAAGAGTTACAGAAACTTAAGGTTTCTACGTACACCACGTTGAACTTTTCAGCTGAAAAACGCATACATTTTTTCTAGTTAATTGTTTGAAAAATCTAGAAAACGATATATCATGATTATGAATAAAGCGATTATACCCACATTTTTTTTAATTTTTTTTTATTTATGTTTTTAAAATTAATAAAAACTGCTTTTTTCTTTCTGTCTGGTTCTAGTTTCTTAAAAATTCAAAAACTACAAATTTTCTGCCACCATTGATATTATGGCAGAAGATGTTATCTCTTTGAACTAGGAAGAAGAAAGATTATACGAAGTCCTTGCTGCACCAAGATGAAAATGATTCATCAAGACGCACACGCTGCCGACGTTTGAAGAGTTTCATAGTTATCTAGATAGATAGATTAACACTTTATTATACACCAGGAATATATAATAGGATTTATTAAAATTAGCAGTGCAATGGGCGGCCTTATCGCTGACAGCCATTTCTTCCAGGCAACCTGTGGATGAACAGTAACGAGCGAAGCAGTAACGAAACGGCGGTGCACAGAGTAAAAATAATAAAAATGAAAGAATTATAAAATACAACATTTACTTTTATCTAGATAAGTATGAAACCAGTGAATCACGAGCGGGAGAGTGTAGTAGATCTACAAGAACGTCAAAATCAGTATTAAAAGCGTTTCTAAAATGGAGTAATGTAAACACAGTTACTTCCGAGGAAGGTAACCGGACTTCCGGACGGGGTGTCCGTGAAAACCCTGCGGACCGTTTTCCGGGATTCGCGTATAAATACACTTTCTCGAATCGAAACACATACGTGTGTGTAAGCCGAACTATAAAAGCGTCACATCAAACACAAACTCTGTAATGGTGAAGGAAAAAAACAGCTAGAAATAATTTTGCAGATTACTTAAAAAAAAAAGGTAATTGCCCGAAAATCAGAAACACATTCACTCACTTTTGCTGACGTTTCGAGACTGAGTTCAGAAGCATCGCGTTCGACGGTAGACTGGTGAAACTCGAAACGTCAGCGAAAGTGACGAAAAACAGTGGTAATTAGCCGTTTTTTTCAATTTAAAACATTCGTCTGTGTTTAAAGCAGTCGTCGTGTTAAGTGTTTTACTGGAATTGCTATTTGTTTGTTTTCAATAATCTTTGAAATCTATCAGAAATAGTGTACAACATTATCGATCACTGCTTTTATGATTTCTGACTGTTTGCTTAAACAAGTAAGAAATATTCTAAAGAATGCCTGATTTTTGTTAAAGCGGAACCATAAAGTTACTTTTTTGTCGCGGAACGTTGTTTTCTTCAAGGCACTTCACACATTCACTGAGCGACCATATAGAATGCATATATAAAATGAACACCATTTTGTCCACAGTGTGCTACAGCCGAAAACAGTTACTCTGGCCGCGTCAGTTCTTCTGAAAAATGAGGCCACTTTTGATGGAAAATCAACAATTTATTAATACAATTTAAAAACAACCTGGCTCCAATGTTTATCAAAGTTGGCCTTTACAAAAAAAACCGCCAAAGTTGTTCCAATGATCAGATTATTGATTTGAAAAAGGGTCTAAATACGAATAGCTACCTTCTCTTTGAAGCTAACCTAAATGAGATACCATTTAGGAAATAATCGAATTTGTTAATCACGAATTAGAATTAATCCTCTGTTCATCCTCAATATCCTGTTTCGATCCCACTTTCCGATACAGGGGCCCAACCATGACCTCTTATAGCAATGTTATTTTAATCTTACATTGAAATTTCGTACCATGACGTCTATAAAGTAAGCTTACTTTAGTATTGTTTTACTAGGCAGTTTTGGTGACGTCACCATAAATTATTCACTCAAATCGTACCATGAGGCGACTTTTGACAGCGAGTAATATTGTTTTTATGACAAATCTACCCGATTCTAGCAATGTTAAAAAAGTTACTCATTGGCGGCGTAAATAACATTGCTTTTCACAATTTAATACGAGAAAACGATAAGATATTCTAGAAAGTGTGTGATACGTGATTATTTTCGTTATTCTTTTCAATAAATGTGGTTTAATGGTATGGAAAACACAAATTGATATTCTATGTCCTGCTAGATGGCCAACGAATACGAAATATTCGAGTTTTTGGAAGCCGATAACTCTGAAGGAAACTCTTCAAGGAAGCAGCGTCGTAGACAATTACGTGATGAATGCGATCCCTTCAGCTTGAGTTGACCCTGAGGCCGTAGCATCAGCATCACCCACAGTAATAGAGCTCTATAACAAAATAATATTGATATAAATTTATAAAATGTATTACTTAGAATAAAGAAAAAATAGTATTAAAGAATAGTATTTATTTCTACTTACTTCTGGAAACGGTTCCACCCGGACACCCGGCAACCCTTGTTCAAAATCCTCCCCAAGTAATTGTAGAAATTTACTTTCTATGTCTGACAAAGGTTGCTCTGTCGATGGCCCTCCGCCGGTGGCTGACTGCGCTAACCGTAAGGCACTCAACCTTTTCTTCAGCTTTGCCTTATAGTCTACCCAGTACTGAAAAAATATGCAAATAAAAATACCGAATTACAGCACCTATGCATTAATGCTTGGCGGCAGAATTTGTAGGTAAGGTGGCAGTAGGTACTTCCCCGGACGGACTCTGAACGAAGAGCCCTGCTGCTCATAAATACGGATATGAAAGTACACTAAAAAAACTCTACAACAAGAATTAAAATAATTACTTTAGACAACTCTTTCCACTCCTTGTGGGCTCCATCGCCTTGAGCATTCAAAACTTCAGCGATCTCAGTCCATTTTCTTTTTGAATACTCTTTGGCTTGAAGAGATCGGTTGTAGGCAGTAGCTATATCTCTATGAGAATTTAAAAAATCCCACAAAACGTCTAGCTGCCGCCCGGAAACCCTACGCCCTCTGCTGATGCTGAAAAAAACATAAACATACCACTTGAACACACTTGAAATTCCATAGGCCTTAGAGCGTCGAAAACTTTCAGTCAAATTATAACTATTTCTTTGTTTTAAAACTCAAATCACAAAAACACATTTATAGCTGGTAGTTACTTACTTTATATTCATCATTTTATATGTATTAACAAAACAAATACTTCAAAAATATTCTCACAAATTATATAAATTTGAAGTGTCGCGCCGCTTCGAAAGGTACCCATACTCTCAAATGACACCGATGTAAAAACCATTTCGTTTTACGAAATGATAACATAGCAAACTATTTATTTTCCGTTTTTTATCGATGTTACAACGAGGTCCATGTAATTTTTGGATTAATTCGATTAATTTTATGTTTCAATACACAATTACGCATGTTTTTATCAAAATCTAATTGACTGACAATTAAACAAAATGAGAGAACTCGATTTGTAAATGTATGGTATCGGAACGTGTGCCGTATCATGAGCCGAAACATGTGCGAAAGTGATAACGCTCTACGAAAATAGAGCGTTGTCTCGTTCTTTCCTAGAGCAGTAATAGATTATCGTTCATTCTTTTACATCACTACGCAGGATTAAAAACATTATTGTTTATGAAGGTCATGGTACGAATCCGAGTAATGTTACTTTAAGCTCGAAACAAAACGCTCCGGAAACATGATGGTTTTACAATAGTTCATGGTTGGTCTCCAGGCCTTCCTGTGATTGAGTTTGTTGAATGTTTTTAAAAAAAACTTAACGTAATTGATTACGACTAGATTAAACTTATATGTTTGGTTTGAGTAGCCAGCTGAGATGCAAGAGGTTGCGGGTTCGATTCCCGCTGCGGAACAAATGTTTGTATGATCTGCAAATATTTTTTCCGGGTCTGGGTGTTATGGTACCATGGTGCTCGTAGTTCCTGATACCCACGACACAGGGTATCCTAGTGTGGGATCAAGACTATGTATGTGACTGTTGGGTGTTATGTTATGGTTATACGAAACCCTCTGCGCACGATTCTGATTCGCACCGATTTATTGTCCATAATGTACGCAATTATGCAGAGAGGTCTAGCTCTGTAGTCACTTGAATAGAATATAGCGTGTAAGTTAAATAGAAAATACCGTGTAAGCTGTCACAAAACTTGACTTAGCCAGCATTCACTAAGCCCTACGATATCATATCCTAAGTTTTAGGCCTTTCTAAACTTTTCCTCAACTTTGTTTATGTCTATAATCAGGTTCTAGAACACGATGAATTATTAATATCGTACGTACAAGCTTCTCGGTATTTCGTTTCATTCTTGAAGGCTTAAATGAGATTTGATTCGTCGGCAAGGTTATAAATAAACATCATTATCATCATCAGCCTTTTAACATCCACTGGACGAGGTATCCCTCATAAAACACAAGGTCTATTCTTATAGGCTGGACACACCACGGCACAATCATAATGTGTAATCTTGTGCAATCCACAGCGAAAAGAGGCCCTTTGAGGCTCTGCCTACACTATCGCGGAAAAAAGCGTCTGTTTATGTATGTACTAGCGTTCAATACGTCATACAAAGAAACACAACTTTTTTCCGAACGCAGAGCCTTAATGGGCCTCTTCACTGAGGCGGGGGTCGCACATTTGTAGGATTATAGACGCGACCATCAGTTGTGAGCTAATTGCCACCATTGCTAACCCATGACTAACCCATGTAACGCCTTCTTCCAATAACACATTCCTAAATAAACCAGAGGCCTTACCATAACCTCTTATAGCGATTCAGTTCAAAAACTATTCAGTACAAAATATCGGTTCCGTGATGTCCGTAGCTATATTAAAGGCACAGTAGCAGAAGGTCTATAGACTTCTGCGATTAAAAGTATTCAATAATGACGGATGTGATCGACGAACCGATATTTTGTACTGAATAGTTTTTGAACTGAGTTGCTATAAGAGCTCATGGTAAGGCCTCAGGAGTCAAATCAAAATGTTATATCAACGAAAATTGCCTATCAAGTAAATCTCAAAATTGGTTTTGGTGGTATCCTGTAGACAAATTTCACAGTAAGGGTTAATAATTAATTCAAACTTGACCCCAAATTCCAGAAATTTATGATTTTAACTCTTAGGATACTCCGATTATCACTTATTTGATTTGTCCATTAATTTTGCAGCCAGCGTCGCCACGATCCATTGTCGAATTGGTCAAGGCATTGCCAATTATCTAGTGGCAAAAATGCGTGTTCAATGATCGCTGGATCAGAATTTTTGGCTTAAATTTAAATCAAACTAATATTATAAATGCGAAAGTTTGTGAGTATGTGTGGAGATAGCTTATACACTGGATATACATATATATTATGCATAGGCTACTTTTCATAATTGTTCACTCGGAGCGCAGCTATTTTAATATGTATTTTAAATGTGGCACAAAGTAAAAAAAAATGTGTTCAGGTAATTTTGTCAAATTCAACTGAGCAGATAGTTGACACATTTTTACACAGACGATGATGTATAAGAAAGCCTGTCTGTCGCAGGAAGTCGGCGGATGGAGGCGGGTCAAAAATATTCACCGTGGCATTTTATGGGGAAGGCCAGTAGTGGACTTCTACAGGCTGGCGATGACAATGATGACTTTTTAAATAGTGCGCGTTTATGATATTAAATTTTATTAAAATAAATTAAATTAAATTGAACTAAATTATATGAAATTAAATTAAATTTCACTTCATTAAATGATGTTACATTTGAATGTGAACCTAAAATTCCGATTCAGCTGCGTTCAAACCCACATTTTCGTCTCTAATCGGTAAAAGGTTCCAGTTTGCATATTTTTGCGGGAGTGAGACTTCTGTACGTTGAACTACTTGTTCATTCTGTGGTTTTACGACCGATCGCGCAAACTCAGGCAAAATGAAACAAAAGGAAACTTTCATTACATAACAGACAAGTCGACGGAGAATAGGTTTAGATAGAAGGTACAGTAAGCGATAAAAGTAGGTAAACAATTTGGGTTTTTACGTTTACTATGTATACAACCGTAAAAAGTTGTTGCTGAATCTACTGTCAAATGCTTTGGCTTTAAACTTAAGAATTTAACGCATAAACTTTTGTCATTGACTGTACCGACTTAGTCTGGATTATCCTATGGCATGTAAAACTGAGTTTATACATTTCATAGAATTTTACAACGGGGTAAAACTGCTGCTACTGGGTTTATAGCTTGTATTTTAACATCTCTTAAGTCAAGCACCTAATTTGGCTTCCTTATTCTGTTGTGCTATAAAGTTATGGGTGAAAAAAATACTTCAGAAAAATGAAGGCATTTTTTGCACGTTTTTGTCGGTAAACGTATAGCGGATAGTCATTGGCCACCGATTTTTTTGAATGGCTATTTAGCTGTGCATATTTATATACCATTACTCCTAGAAAAACAACTGTATTATGTAGTTAAAATAAAGCGAAACTTATATAAGCGCTTATATATAGCAGTTAAGCCGTGGTCCACCCTTAGAATAGACCACTACGTTTCCTATAGACGTCATAAAAACCGACTTAGAAATCACACAACGAGATGGGCCGTAACTTCAACCTGGAGACCAACCATGAACTATTGTAAAACCATCATGTTTCCGGAGCGTTTTGTTTCGAGCTTAAAGTAACATTACTCGGATTCGTACCATGACCTTCATAAACAATAATGTTTTTAATCCTGCGTAGTGATGTAAAAGAATGAACGATAATCTATTACTGCTCTAGGAAAGAACGAGACAACGCTCTATTTTCGTAGAGCGTTATCACTTTCGCACATGTTTCGGCTCATGATACGGCACACGTTCCGATACCATACATTTACAAATCGAGTTCTCTCATTTTGTTTAATTGTCAGTCAATTAGATTTTGATAAAAACATGCGTAATTGTGTATTGAAACATAAAATTAATCGAATTAATCCAAAAATTACATGGACCTCGTTGTAACATCGATAAAAAACGGAAAATAAATAGTTTGCTATGTTATCATTTCGTAAAACGAAATGGTTTTTACATCGGTGTCATTTGAGAGTATGGGTACCTTTCGAAGCGGCGCGACACTTCAAATTTATATAATTTGTGAGAATATTTTTGAAGTATTTGTTTTGTTAATACATATAAAATGATGAATATAAAGTAAGTAACTACCAGCTATAAATGTGTTTTTGTGATTTGAGTTTTAAAACAAAGAAATAGTTATAATTTGACTGAAAGTTTTCGACGCTCTAAGGCCTATGGAATTTCAAGTGTGTTCAAGTGGTATGTTTATGTTTTTTTCAGCATCAGCAGAGGGCGTAGGGTTTCCGGGCGGCAGCTAGACGTTTTGTGGGATTTTTTAAATTCTCATAGAGATATAGCTACTGCCTACAACCGATCTCTTCAAGCCAAAGAGTATTCAAAAAGAAAATGGACTGAGATCGCTGAAGTTTTGAATGCTCAAGGCGATGGAGCCCACAAGGAGTGGAAAGAGTTGTCTAAAGTAATTATTTTAATTCTTGTTGTAGAGTTTTTTTAGTGTACTTTCATATCCGTATTTATGAGCAGCAGGGCTCTTCGTTCAGAGTCCGTCCGGGGAAGTACCTACTGCCACCTTACCTACAAATTCTGCCGCCAAGCATTAATGCATAGGTGCTGTAATTCGGTATTTTTATTTGCATATTTTTTCAGTACTGGGTAGACTATAAGGCAAAGCTGAAGAAAAGGTTGAGTGCCTTACGGTTAGCGCAGTCAGCCACCGGCGGAGGGCCATCGACAGAGCAACCTTTGTCAGACATAGAAAGTAAATTTCTACAATTACTTGGGGAGGATTTTGAACAAGGGTTGCCGGGTGTCCGGGTGGAACCGTTTCCAGAAGTAAGTAGAAATAAATACTATTCTTTAATACTATTTTTTCTTTATTCTAAGTAATACATTTTATAAATTTATATCAATATTATTTTGTTATAGAGCTCTATTACTGTGGGTGATGCTGATGCTACGGCCTCAGGGTCAACTCAAGCTGAAGGGATCGCATTCATCACGTAATTGTCTACGACGCTGCTTCCTTGAAGAGTTTCCTTCAGAGTTATCGGCTTCCAAAAACTCGAATATTTCGTATTCGTTGGCCATCTAGCAGGACATAGAATATCAATTTGTGTTTTCCATACCATTAAACCACATTTATTGAAAAGAATAACGAAAATAATCACGTATCACACACTTTCTAGAATATCTTATCGTTTTCTCGTATTAAATTGTGAAAAGCAATGTTATTTACGCCGCCAATGAGTAACTTTTTTAACATTGCTAGAATCGGGTAGATTTGTCATAAAAACAATATTACTCGCTGTCAAAAGTCGCCTCATGGTACGATTTGAGTGAATAATTTATGGTGACGTCACCAAAACTGCCTAGTAAAACAATACTAAAGTAAGCTTACTTTATAGACGTCATGGTACGAAATTTCAATGTAAGATTAAAATAACATTGCTATAAGAGGTCATGGTTGGGCCCCTGAGTAGATAATTAACACCAACACTGCCATCACCAATATGATTACCAAGCGTGGGATTATTCCAAATCGTCCTAAAGCAGAATACATGGGGGAGGCTTTGTCCAGCTTCTACCAGTTGATGATGATGATAAAACAATTTAGTGTCCCATGAATATGCTAAGATGCAAAGTCATAATTTCCATGTGTGTTGATTATGGCAAACGCCAAGTTTATGTGTGTATTACGAGTTAAACATTTACGCATTACTCAGTTATGTTTTACGACTTACGTTATTGTTCAGAAATAAAAAGCACATAATAACAACAACTTACATAACTGACACATAGTTGGAATTTAACTATCTGATGACCGGCGATATAACACAAGGCATTAAAATATCGCATAACAGTCACGCAAATACCATTTAATTAGAACATGAGTTGTGGAAAATAATCATTATCTTAAGTTAGGACTCTCTTTAATTTTAATACAGACATTGTTGATTGTTCTATTATATTTTATGCATAGGATTGTTATCAGAGCCTTTGATTCATAAAATTACTACGTACCATAATCTGTTTTAATGGTTTCTATGTATTTTTATCTACTTTCCTAGCAATACGTCGAACATATATCTATCATCTATCATCATATTTATAAAAGAAAGTCGTGTTAGTTACACTATTTATAACTCAAGAACGGCTGAACCGATTCGGCTGAAAATTGGTGGGGAGGTAGCTTAGAACCAGGAGGAGGACATAAGATAAAAATTTAATTAAAAATCCTAAATTTAATTCATATTTCCGAACATTGATACAATGTTAAAGAAGATAATAATAATATATTTTTTGATGCTGGGAATACCAGGCGCTCATGGCAGGGTAGAAAGTGGATGCATACGCGAAAAAGCGGTCTTAATTTGTTAAAAAAAAAGTCAATTAGGACTATTACAGTATATGTACCGGGACCACCGGGACAATCGGGAACACCGGGATACAGGGAGCAT
Source organism: Epirrita christyi (assembly GCA_951392215.1). Classification (NCBI taxonomy): domain Eukaryota; kingdom Metazoa; phylum Arthropoda; class Insecta; order Lepidoptera; family Geometridae; genus Epirrita; species Epirrita christyi. The sequence continues at coordinate 2,934,872 of OX595851.1, forward strand.
GCGAAAGAAGATTATAGTAATATATGTACTAGGATCTCATAAAAGAAAGAAAGAGAAAAGAATGTATGGACAGATGGTTTTGATGCTCTAATAATACCAGGCGATCATGGCAGGGTAGAAAGTGGATTCATACGCTAAAAAGTTGTCTTAATTTTTCAAAAATATGTCATTTGGGCAAAACACCGGGATCACGCGAACGAAGTCGCGCGCGGGCAGCTAGTTAATTTATAAATGAACCAATTATATTAATTCTCTAATCGTATTTTTTTATGCTGGTATAATAATACATCACATGCTTAAATTATCAGTATCATATCTTATCTTTAACTAAATTGTTATCCATAGAATATGACATATATGACACGACAAACGGTCATGAGCCACCTCCATCCACTGACTTTCTGTGATCTTGTAAATGACGTTTGTCCTTCTTGATTATAAGCTTTCCATCCTAAATCTTCTAATTTTTACGGGAAACGGAAAATACTCGTAATTAGCAAATTACGTGTACGAAATTCTGTTAATTGACTAATGAATTTATTGGTCTTGGATACAATGTAAGCTTACTCTTAAAGAACCCTCTTCATGTGAGTCCGACTCACACTTCAGCGGTTTATTTTATAACACAGTTCACTGAACATGATACTTTAAAAAAACCAACTACTAAAATTTATTGAGGTTAGGAACTGACGATAATTTTGTAAAAAGAAAACATACATACAAACATAAACACACCACAAGAGCCCCAAAAGGCCTCTTTTCACCTTGGATCGCACAATCGCAGGAGTAAAGACGTGACCAGTGGTGAGCTCATCGCCGCCATTGCTTTCCACGACTAACTCGGCTAACGCATTCTTCCAGTAATAACACACTCCTAAATAAGCAAACCCACTTAAAAAATATTTATGTTTTCATTTACCATCATCCACAAACAATGACATTACACAAATAAAGTGAGTAAACATTTAAATTAACCTAAAGCTATTTCAATGCTTTTTACCATACAATATGAGTCAGTAAAACCCCCATTCGTGACACAGTGTAATTCGATAGCGTATTGACGCGCTTTTAAATAATGAAACGATAATTAAGGAGTGTGTGGCTAGGGACCAGGTCTGAATTCTGTAATACATTTACTTTGTTGCTGAATAAACTATGTTGTTTTAGCTCAAATATTTATTTAAAAATAATAATATTGTAAATACTTCTTATAGATTCGTTACTTTTATTAAAACGGTCTTAAAAAAAAAATTCAAGTACATTTTAGAGATTCGTTCCTTTAATAAAAAAGGTTTTAGATATATCATCATTCAATTCATGCACTTGCATAGTCTCGAGTACCCAAGGGCATTGAACTACATAATAGAGGACAGTTCACAATTATACAATAATGTCTTTCACTGTCTAAAATACAGCTAGGGTGTCTGGAAGATAACATTAGTATTAAGTTTGCCTTTATCTTCTTTTATGTGCAATAAATAATTTTCTATCATCTATCTATATTTTTATGTCTAAGTGGCGTAGCAATACGTAGCATGTTTTACAAAACGTAGAGTACTACGCAACTTCGTAGAATCATTTTAATAACAACAGTATTTTTTAACGACTCATACTTGTTATTACGCACTTAAAATTCCAACAGTAATTTTATATATTTGACAATCAAAATAACATTGCTCAAAAGCTATAAAAGCTAGGTATAAAAACGTAGCTAAGGACTATCTGTATAATTTATCTGAAACCTAAATACCATCTTAACTCTTATATTAAGTATAGCAATTTTCTTTTATTATCATAAAACTATATTCAAACATACCTTTGATCATAAAATCCGTAAACAAAAGTCCGTAAGAAAATGTAATTATCCGTATACGACTAGAGATATAAAATTGAATGGCCTAATATCCTCTTCAGATATTGTACGCCTACGCATACTTTGACCCTTGGAGAACAAATATACAATAGAGCGCGGAAATTCTCAGGTCTATAATAACAATAAAAAACCCAACAGTTCCATACAAAGCCCTAATCCCACACTAGACTTTCCTGTATTGTGGGTACCTAGAACAACGAGTACCATTGTAACATAACACCCAGGCTTGGAAAATATATTTGCAGAACATGGAAACGTTTGTTCAACAGCAACAATCGAACCCGCAACCTCTTGCTTCTCAGGCGGTTTCTCAACCACTACACCACCGTCATCCGTTCTATAGTTATATAGATTTTAACAGTGAAATTGCAAATTGAAATTTTGCCCACATGCCCAAAAAATCCATTGAATTGGTTAAGTAGGTACTAAGATAATTCAATCAACCAAACGACAGACTTTCACATTTTTAATAGTCATGCCTTTTCGTTGTTCGTCTTGCGAAACACTATGTTCATATGTTGTCCATGCGTGTTTGATTTCGATTGGCGAGTGTTCATATCTGTTCATAGGGTTGTCTGTGCCTAGAAGTGCTTGATAATTTTCCCTCTGAGGTATGACCTGTTTAAGGCTTGGACTGGCGTGTCAAGTGATATCAATGATTACGAGCTGCTACGATATGCTACGTCGTAGATGGTGCTACGAAATTATGTTAATTTATAATAATTCTTCTCGTTTAGTCCTTATTTCATAAGATGACGAAGATATATTATGCTGAAGTGGGTGAAGAAAAGATGAGAATGGCTGACCAAACTACATTATGGGATAAATTAGCCAGTTTGAAAACAGATTGTTAGGTTACATTTTTGCTGCTCATTTATAAAGTTATTAGTATGTATGTGTCGATGTATGGATGTGTGGTCGACATCTCTTTTCAACAAAACGGAAAAAGTCCTATTGCCGTGTACATTTATACTCTACCAGCTGCGCCTCACGGTTTCACTTGCGTGAACAATGATGAAAATCGACAATGATGATGATGAAAAGTAACCTGTGTTAATCCAGGGTATCCGGTATCTTCATTCCAAATTTTACTTAAATTCGGTTAGCCGTTTAAGTATGAAGAAGTAACAAACATACTCATAAACTTTCGCATTTATAATATTAGTGTGATTGTTAGACGACAAACAAGTCAGAGCCTTTCTAATCAATATGTCTTTCAAAACCGGATGCACATAAACCAATAAAAGTTGCCCAATAAACCTCCCCCATAGAATGATTGTAAGAGTATGAGAGAACAATCGTAAAAAGGTAATATTGTCTATTTTTTTATTGAGGTAATATTTCGTGGATGTTTTTTGGATAGTTGGCTATATAGTGGTTTGCGACAAATCTGGAAGTTTACTACAGCATATGTTGTTTAGTTTACTACATACTATGAACTATCTTTTATACTATCTTTTAATGTTAGCGTTTCATGAATTATGCTGTGCTATAATGACATTTTGTACATATCGGATACAAGTACAAAAGTCAGACATCATTACCATAATAAGTCTGTTGCACTGCTGGACATTGGCCTCCTCTTAGAATGTTACAAATAACTGTTTCAAGCCACCTCCATCCACCAAATCCCGCGCTTTTTAAAATTACGTGGGTCTATCAAGATCGGCCTTCCTAAACTATGTCGTCCGGTTCGTAGTTGCCATTTGAGATCCCAAACATTTGTCAGTATAATGAGCTATATTGGCCTGCCCAGTGCCATTTCAATTTGTCTATTCTGACAGCTATGTCAGTGATCTTGGTTATTCTATGGATCTCCTCATTTCGGATTCTATCTCGTTGTTAAACTCAGAGCATAGCTCTCTCCATAGCCGTCTGCATTTGAGCTTGTGTATGTGGTGATAGTTGGATCATATCTCAGTGCCATAAGTCATTACTGGCAACACGCACTGATGTATGAATTTTGTCTTGTGGCTCTGAGGTCAAAGCCTATTGAATGGTTAAATTAAAAATCTAATTTTACCATCCCATATTAAATTAAACATTTTTCAGGGTGATGCGTTTTTGTTTAAGCCTTTCTATGTAGATGCATCTGAGTCTGAGTCACCCCTGACTTTTAGGAGCTGTCTTTTTACACTCGATAAACTTAGTTACCCTACTTCCAAAATAGTATAGAACCTGAGTTACAACGAACAAACTGCATAACATACAAAGTAGAATCCTTTGATACGAAATCCGTACATCCGGTTCACAAACAGGTAATAAAAGCAGAAATACAACGCATACCAACCGTGACTAAAGGCATTTGGAATATCTTTAGACTTCCTAGTTATAGAGCTAGTTATATGAACACCTACCTTGTACTCAGAGCCAAAATCTGATGACATTAACACATCCTTTGAAGAAACCCAGTGTGCTGTAGCTTATGTCTTGTTATGACGTATGACATATTACATCAAAAAGAACAAAACAAAAGCTATTTTAACTAAAATAGGTTAAAAAAATATTATAAACTAGTTGCGCCCCGCGGGTTCACCCGCGTGAATAATGATGAAAATTGATGATGATGATGATGATGAAAAGTAGCCTATGTGTTAATCCAGGGCGTAAAGTATCTTCATTCCAAATTTCACTCAAATCCATTCAGTAGTTTTTACGTGAAAGAGTAACAAACATCCATACTCACAAACTTTCGCGTTTATAATATTAGTAGGATAAGGCCTTAGTCTTTTCTTGCAAAAAGCAATTTTCCCGCTACCAAAGTCCAACTCGCAACCATAAAATCAGATGAGGCGTGGGATTTGGACTAATCTACAAGTTTTTATCCAACTATTAATACTTTTATCACTAACCAGATAACCCAGCTTCACTCTGATAACCACAGTTCTCTCACCGCAGTTTACGTAACCACAACCCTTAACCCAAATATTTTGTTACCCGCGCCCTCTTAACGTCGACGGGTTGATTTATCTATCATTCAAGGTACATTATGTACTAGTTCGAATCTGATACCTTGCGATGAAATTCATAGGCTTTTGGGGAAAAACGAGCTTTAGCAATAAGATAGGTGAAGGTTGGAATATATATAGTTCCACTATGGCCTTTTGTCGTGTTTTTGATAAAATAATGTGTCCTTTATTTCCGGCTATAATTTACATAGCACAAGGGTTAAGGACACACGCAATAAATACCTTACAGTCTATAATAATCTCATACATATCATGAAATTATACAACACGCATAATATATAATAATTATTTTAGATAGATATTTTAGAAACAAAAAATTTTTTAGAAACTTCAGCAGGAGAATAGAAGTACGTGGTGTACAGTCATAATTTATCTAAAATTATACCAAGCCTCGATAATATAAATTTTATTATGATTATAATAGTTAGGTTTGGGTGCCACCCGTCGTTATACGTAGGCTGCATGGCTGGAATGAGGAACGTATCCTTGTGCGCAGCTGAAACCCAAAGTACTTGAAGACGGTGGTCCTTCTGGATTCCGGCCATATCAAGCTCATGTGGAACGCCTTCTCGACAACACATTAGAATTTGACCATTGAACATTAAAATCTCGTCCACGTGTCGAAAGATTTCTTCTCCCGATATGTCCTTGTCTAATCTATATAGCGATATTATAATAAGCTCTATGGGACGCTGAGTCATCTCCAGTTTAAGTGTCATACAAATATACAGTCGCACGTCATTTTTCACTTTACACTGTTGTTTGCACAATTTTGGGAAAATATACGTAACCAATGGTAAGCTTTAACAATCATCGATGTCCCACGATTTAAGCTAAAGCTTTCTTCCAGAGATAACACATTCCTGGCACGACAAATCTTAAACTATCGAAAATTGCTCAACAATGAACTGTTGTTCATTTCAACAAATGTATACAAACTTAATTAGAGTGGATAACTAAGCAAAATAAAGTTTTACACATTTCACGACCATTGCCCTTAATTATAACAGTCAAAAAATACAAAATGACAGCGTTTGCCCTAAAAACTTCTATTGTTTGCTTCATAAAAGAGTTTTCAGACCCTTTTTAATGAAGGAGGCCCTTGGATGTCGACAACCTTAGGGTCTTTCGTAATGTACAAACATTTGAACTTGAAATTGCTTTTGTTAAATTAAAGATTTTTTACTAAAACAAAATTCAAAGATAATACCTAACATACAAAAATGTATGTATTTGTGTTGTAGTTAGCATGTAGGCTGTTTGAGTTCAGAAGTTTTACTTGTATTTGTTATGAGATCCGTAGAAGAACAAAGATCACCGACATAGCCTATGTACATGATTTGTTTTTTGTGCAACAAAGAATATTTTATTCTATTCTGTAGCTCTCAGAATTAGCAAGTTGAAGTGGCAATGGATAGGCCATAAAGCTCATATCACTGACAACCGTTGAATAATAAAGGTTCTCGAGTGTCGTCACACCCCGGACGACGTAGTGAAGGAAGGCCCTCCTCGCGATGGGCTAAAGGCATTATAAAGGTAGCAGGAATTGGGTGGTTGGAGGCGGCCCATCGTAGCATTTTATAGGCGTTATTTTCGTTGAAGATGTTAACGTCGTCATAACGGGTGTTTTTACCTGATACTCAAATTGATATTCATCATCATTACCGGCCTGTAGAATCCACTGCTGGACATAAATCTCCACCCTAGAATGCCACGAGGAACGGTCTTGAGCCATGTCCATCCACCGACTTCCTACGATGTTTACAATGTCTATGCCTTTTCTTTAGTACATCGATTGGAGGATTTTCCTCTACCGCGTCGTACAGTTTGTGGTCATCACTCGAGAACCTCTATTTCCCAACGGTTGTCAGTTCTGCGAGCTTTATGGCCTGTCCATTGTCACTTCAACTTAATAATTCTGAGAGCGATGCACGGAGCTATGTCAGTGATCTTGGTTCTTCCAGACTTTACAAGTCTAGAAAATTAAGTCAGGTATTTTACTAAAGTAACTTTCGTGAATTATATCATTCATTTTGTAAAAACGGGAAATTTTCACGTACCGGTATGTTAACATATCGGTACGTGAAAATTTGAGGTATTTTATTTAAATAAGTTAATAACTACGTAAGTTTTACCAGCTATTGTCAAAATAACAGCATCAATACAGCTGGTGAACTTAGCAGTCTTAAACTGCATTAAGGCAGTGAATAAAAATTTTCAAAGAAGTTGTGCATTGATTGGTAATTTCATTGTCGCAAAGGGGTTATTCATTGTACAACACAGTACTTACAAACTGTGTTAGATATCAGATAGCCGATAAGAGTTAGATACTTCAAACTTACTGCCGTTCCAGTGTTCCAAATTAAATACACTATCCTCGCTCTCCGTGAAATTGCAGTATCTGACGATATTGGTTACTATAATTATGCAGGCTGTAGCCATAAGCCTGTGAACTATCTTGGGATATGTATTCGAAGTTAGATTTTGCTATGTTATCTATCTATAAGTCTACACTGTGAGACACGTCAGCAAAAGCTGCTGCAACCGTTTTATTAAATTGTATAGGTTTCCACATACACCTCGTTAAACTTTGACTTCGGCTGACTTAAGCTTCAAATATATCAAATGTTGTTATGGTTTATTGTTTCAAAATCTAGAAACTCCTGGATAAACCTGGATAAGATTTATCCAATCACTTAAATTATAAGGAAGGCCAGACGGAACAAAAAACGTAGTTTCTCAATAATTTAAGAACGGAAAGTTATCTTTAGTATTTTTTTTTTATATTATCGGATAAGACTCGCTAACAGCCAGTTATATTCTTTTTTACCTAGAACAGCAAAGAAAAGATTTGAAAACGGGAGGCTAGAATGCAATACAAAATGTACCACTCGACACTGTCAAATGTAGATAGATAGATAGAAAATATTTTATTGCACAAGACAAAAAAAAACAAGTACATAGACGAACTTAATGCGAACTAGCATTTTCTTCCAGCTAACTTTCGTATAATGTAGAGTGGGTGGTAGTGCTATAGGGAAATAATACATATTATCGAGATTATAAAGTTAACATAATTCATAAATGTACCTACCGAACCAAACAAAGTTTACACAGTCCTCTTATGAATGCATACATACAGTTATGAAAGTCAAATATCTCGTTTGCCTCGAAAAAATTCCCATTTTCTTAATCGATAAGGAAAATACATTGATCTGTTCAATAGAAATCAATTGTAGTCCCAAATGACTAGGTACCTAAAAGTATCTACGGGTATCTAAAAGTTCTTATCGTTAAGCACAGAAGAAATCCCGCCTATTTCTTGGGTCGAGTGTAAGCGATCGTATGATAAAAGAGTCTTTTGTGTTCGTTATATTGGAGGTTCGATAGAAGCTAGACTTTTATCGAACCTGTGATATAATTTTTCTCGTTAATATCATGTCTTTAAGCCCAGGCATTGTGATTTTCAATTGCTTAAAACTCGAAGTAAAATAGAATGTTTTAAAAGCTTCCTCCAAATATGTAACGGTCAGATTGACGAATTGGGAATTTTGAATACTAACGAACAACTAAGCTTAAAGTAATAAATGTATCACATAAACTGGTTATTATGAATAATTCCTGTCATTCCCGTGGTAAATTTCAATACATTTGAAACGGTTATGTGCCTCCAACACGTGTGTGGGAAAGCCACTAGTTATGTTTTTAGGATTTTATTTAGTTGGTCTAAGTACAACGCGTGTTCTAAGAAGAACCTAAAAAAACAGTTTGTCCCGATGGACAAATAAATTAGAGTGACAAGGAAAGTTATTAGGTTTTTTTTTTAAGTTGATGAAATTTTCTGTGTCAGGGATATATTAATAACTAGCTGCACCTCGCGGTTCCACCCGCATTAGTCTCGATCCGTGAAGAATATCGAAATAAAAAATTTCATTCCAAATGTCAACTTAATCACTTTAGCTGTTTCAGCGTGAAGGAGTAACAAACATAGGTAATCACAATCTTTCTAATTTATTAGGTATATTAGTGAAAAGTGAGATGAGACTGAGGTAACCGGTTAAAGTGTTAATTTTCTCGGTATTATACTGTTTTCATTGATCATTTAATCATGTAGTATTGTACATTAACCATTTGATACGGTCATTATTAATAATAACCGGTAATTAATAATTACCGCATTTGTTACTTTGACCTTAACAATACACCCACACTTTCCAATATTATTGTTATACACGTGTAATGTTGGTCAAAATAGACACTTTGACCATTAATTATATCAAAATTGTATGTCTCGGTTACTTTTAAATCATGTTTAACTTTGAACAGTGTTTTGTTATTTAGGTCGCAAGGTCAGGAAATCTTTGTCAAAGTATTTCCGTTGTACATTGTGTATTTTCTTTTAAATATTTTCCACAACGAAAAAAGGTCTTCATCATTTTTAATTCATAAACAAATCCGGTATAAGCATAAAAAAAATTGTGAAAGCATTAGTACGCAAACGGGAAAAACCTCATCAAATCGAAGCAGCCGTCACTCTACAAAGGAGCTGGCAGGAAACCGGTGAATAAATCTCGTTTTTCTTCAAATCTCTTTTCTTCAAAAAACTCGTAACAATTGAAACAAAAGTAAATTATGGGAGCAACCGCCGACCATGAGAATTATGAAAAATTGCTGTTTCTGCAAGGGCTAATTCTCAGTCTACATTATTAATTCTCATTTTTCTTACTTTTAATAGGTACAAGGCAAACTGCCAAGTCAAAATAAAATCCTACTAATATTATAAATGTCAAAATTTGAGAGAATGGATATATGTTTCTTACTCTTTCACGTAAAAACTACTGAACAAATTTCGATTAAACTTTGTAGTATCAAAGGTTAAAAGTTAAAATAATATAGGCTATAATTTATAACAGAGGTTCCACGCGGGCGGAGCCGCGAAAAAATGCTAGTCTTAACTAAATAAAATAAATAACTTCTTGCATGTTTAGCCATTAATTTGACCAATCCTATTTAGTCCGTATGGAACTAAGATCACTGACATAGCGCTCAGAATCAGCAAGTTAAAGTGGCAATGGACAGGTCATATAGTTCGCAGAAAAACAACCGTTGTCAAAGGTTCTCTAATGGCGACCACAAACCAAACGACGCATTGCAAGAAGATTCCACTCTCGATGGACCAAGGATATTTTATAGGTCGCAGGAAGTTGGTGGATGGAGATGGCTCAGGTCCGTTCGTCATGGCATTCTATGGGGGAGACCTATGTCTAGCAGTGGACTTCTACAGGCTGATGATGATGATGATCACCGGTTGTCAACAAAGCCAAGGCGGGCGTTATTGGAAAGAAAACACTGAAAATTTAACGTAATGTTTTATTAAAACATCTAAATTCAATTAGGTTATGAGACAACTTCTTTGTATGTTTTTTCATTTAGAAGAATGGATCAGTTTCCACTAACCTGAATTCACACCCGTCAAGATAAAAATAGGTATAGCTAGGTAGGTAATTCTATTGCTTGGGTGGGTAATGGGAATCTGACCTAACTTTCTCAGTCGGCGTTTCCCTGCCCGCAAATTACTTGGAATTTTCGAGTGACTTGTTTGATAAACGACCTAAAAATCCTTTGATATGTTCAAAACTTTTGATAATGTTTAATATCATAAATTTTAAACGAATCTTCACACAAATATAAATTGAGAATCAATTTATGAAAATAGGATTGTGTAAATTAAGTACACGGGTAAAATACCTAAATGTTTTCTCACTTATGTACTAAACGAAACCTGTCTTCGGTCTGAACGGTCTCTCGTTCCGTTGTGGAGGAAAACAGAAGAAACATTGAAGGTATGCTTATTAGAATTTCACATTGGAAGATCGAAACCTAGTTAAATTCAAACCTACAAAAACACATGTTCACCGCTACCGAGAGAGCTGACTTGCGAAATAAATAATTAGGACTCTCATATTGAGTAGGATTTTCACATGGATGTAAAGGAGATATTGCTATTGTAAAGTTGTGCCTCGTATGTTATGTGCATATAAGTAGGAAAACTTTTTTACATTTTAAGCTAGGCACTTAACCCGGCGTAGCGAAGAATCTTTTTTAAATCAACCTTCGCAAAGCCTTTCACAAATAAAAGGCCTGCAGAGTTCCGTAATTGAATGGGAATCACTCGGAGTCTTCGAGTTTTAGTAAACTTTTCGGAGATTAGAAACTCCCAGTCGTATTTACAAGAAGTTGGTAATCGTTGAATTCGCTGAAACGAGAAAAACTTGAAAGATGTGTCAGATTAAAATTAAATGATGTTTGGCCAAATACAGCGAAGATTTAATTCATTTTTGTATTAATTTAATGAAATAAATTTTATAAATTATGTAAACATACATGAACATTATTATACCAGGTACACACTAACAATAAATAAATACATACATTAGGTACTTACAATACATAATATGCATAAACAAACATAACCCTAACTTACAATATTATAATAAACACATACCTACCAATCAATATATATATATATATATATATATATATATATATATATATATATATAAATAAACTACAAATTAGCATTTTATGATACCGCTCACACTTTATACGAGTTAATCATCTCAGTCAAAAAATGATTTTACACTCGAACCGATAGAGGAGACTTCTCGAATATGGTGTGGGATACTATTCCATAGCCGAATCGCAGTAATGGTGAAAGAGTCCGAATAACAAGCCGAATTGTGGATTGGGGTTTTCAATTGAAGTTGCTGTTGAGGGCGCACAGAACGGTCCGCACCGTGCAGAAGGGAAAAACATTCTTTAAGATATTGAGGTGATAAGGGATCATGCAAGATGATGAAAAGAAGACTTAATATGTGGATGTTCCGACGCTCTCTGATCTCCAGCCACTTCAGCTGAGCGCGGAAAGTAGATGCATGGTCATATTTACGAAGACCATGTATGAAGCGTATACAAAAGTTTTGCAACCGTTCCAGTCTGTTCAGTTGCACCTCAGTGACATCAGAGAAGGCAACATCAGCATAATCCATATAGCTGCATATGCAGAACTGACAACCGTACGGTAAGAAAGGTTCACGAGTGATGACCACAAAGCGAATGATGGAGTAGAGGAAGGCCCCGCTCGATGGACTAATGAAATTATAAAGGTCGCATTAAGTCGGTGGATGGAGGTGGCTCAAGTTTGGTCGTCATGGCATTTTTTGGGGATGCCTATTTCCAGCAGTGGACTCCTACAGGCTGATGATAATGATGATTATATCATTACATTTTACAATGTTCAATGAAATCCCTTTCAGCACCATATCAAACACTCGAAACATCAAATTAAAATTAAAAAAACGATGTAGCCCTACAAGCCTCTGATTTCGTTAGACCCCTTACCCGTGAATACCTGATTCACCAACCATCGGAACGCCCTGAGACTCAAGAAATAACGGTTTCCCTTCAACTGTCTTTTACGACCCACTTTAATTTGACCCCGGACCTCACTTTATTTTTATTGTTTTCTTGTTACCTGTTTTCAAAACGAATGATATAATCAGCTTCTTTTAAAGTATCAGGTTTTATTTTTCTTTTCTTTCTTAAATGAGGTTTTTTTGGGAGGAATGAAATTAACGTTATTCAAAAGATGTACAAGAATTACTGATATTAAGAGCACTTCCGAGTGGCGACCACATACCGGACGACGCGGTAGAGAAAGGCTCTCCAATCGATGTACTAAAGATATTACAAATGTCACAGGAAGTCAGTAGATTCTAGGGAGGCGGTTTATGTCCAGCCAGTGGTCTTTTACAGGCTGATGATGATGATGATGATGGTGATAAATCCAGTATAAGTGAAGCAAAGATAGTAGCTACGGCAGTATAATAGAGTTACTAATAGAAAACAAAGGAAACTGAAAACTCCCTTTATTTGAAGAGAGTTGTGCGAGTTATTTGTATGAATTCAATGAAATGTTTGCATAAACAGGCTTTGGCCCAGTCATTTCACCAGCCTCCATACACACACAAAACATACATGCATACATAAACACATGCCTTTTGCCCCGAAGGGGTAGACAGAGCCTCAAAGGTGGCAAGTGGTGATCTCATCGCTACCATTGCTTTCCACGACCAACTCGGCTAACGCTTTCTTCCAGTAATAACACACTCCTAAATAAGCCAGCAGCCAGGAAAAATCTTATTCCAACGAAAAAAGTCCAATAAGTCCAACAAACATTCGTAAAAATATCTCTGTTACTATTCCAATTTATAATGTCTATTGACACGTGGACTGGTCGTGCAAACACCACACGGAAAACGTTGAAAAAACAATGGCGACGAAAATAAATTCGGTCAGCAAACAAATCGTGGTCCCTCGAGAACAGCTGATGGAAATCCGAACACGGTAACACGTTAGATCGCAATTAAAATGGCGGTGGCAACATAGTGGACAAAATGGTGGCCAGCCAATTTTTCGATGGATTTTGCATTGCAGAATTTTTACTGATAAAAATAATAATGAGCAAATACCATAAAATTCCGACTGGATATGGTGAAGTTATTCTATCCATAGTACGTGGTACATAGTACGTAGTACGTGGTACAGAGTACCTAGTGCACGGTACATAGTGCGTAGTACGTGGCACATAGTACGTAGTACGTAGCACATAGTACGTAGTACGTAGTGCACAGTACAAAGTACATAGAACATAGTACGTGCTTGTACTTTTTCCGAAAGAACGAGAAGGAGACGGTATGACGACGTGTGACGGTTGCGGGAAGGGCCTGGACGGACTCAACTCACTTCAGAATGGAATCGCATGGAACCGGATACTTATTTTTGATTACCCAAATGATATAATTATAATACTAATGCTTATTATCGTTTAGTGAGATTGCAGCATTCTTCTGTGGTTTCTTCTTCGTGGTGTGATGTGTTTACTGTATGCTAATACGGTCCCAGTAATGCCTCATAAAGGTCCAGGTTAAGCCTGTTTTAAAAAACTAATTTTACTTAATATAATATTAATAATAGATTATGTATAGAAAATGCATTGCACATAATAAACATAACAATGTAATCCTCATCGGCACCCTGTAGATGCCCACTGCTGGACGAAGTCTTCCCCTTAAAACACAATGGAGGGGAATTGCCATAATCACCACGCTTGGTAGACGGATTGGTGATCGTAGTATTCGTGTTGAGTACTCAGATGGATGCTGCTGCCCAACCCTTGGCATTATTCCTTTAGTCGACTATTAGGAGAACCACGGGAGGCGATGGAGGGGTCTATTCTTAGAACACCACAGCACAATTGAATAGGTAATTAAAAAAACTTAATATTATGATAAACGATGGGCAGTCTTATCGCTGAGTAGTGACACCTAGCATTTTCAAACCATGGATAGATAGAAATGTAATTAATTTGCTTATAAAGTGAAATTGAGATTCGACGTTAAAAAATAAAATTGAGAATAAATTTAATGTTTTATTTATTTTGTTTTCTTCCGAGAACTTCAATTAGTATATACAATTTAGCAATTTCGTATCAAATGCTTGTAGTCATTTACGTGGAAAAATAAAACATTTCAATTGTGATTTTTGCTAACAATAAAAACGTTTCCATCCTGTTATTAAAAGAATCATTGAATAGGAGAAAATAACGACATTTCATGTTAAATAGAATTCTTAGATCAAGGAAAGAGATTGGCTCATAAATGAGCATTGTCACATTTTCAGAGAAAAACATAAAGAAAGTCTCAAAAATGTAAATCCCGATCGACAACGGGGCTCAATAAATGAAATGGGTAACAACAAGTGACATGCTGACTTTTACATTCTACTAAGTTGAAAATAAGGTTCAAAATTGAATGGGTAACTAAACCTTGGATCCTGGTGATGGATGAGTTCAATAATAAGACATTGTGTAGCAGTGCACAGATTTTGATTGATTTGACGTGCCAATTGTGGCATGGGAGTTTTATAGATGAGATTTGTGTACGAACTGGCAGAACCCTTTGTGGAGATAAAAATCTCATTAACTTTAAATATAAAATAGGTAGTTACTTGTTTTAAATTACCTAAAATATGTCATAGGGACTCATTTAGCTTACGCGGTCCGTTTGTCTGTCTGGGGGTCTTTCACGAGGGGTTTTCCTATACCAGCAGCAGTAGGAGGTAACCAGTTGGTGTGAAAAAATTATTATTGTATTTTTGTGGCTTGATTCAAACTAATAAAAAGTTCAAGAGAAAAAACCGATAGCGCATTTTAATCTATTATTAGTGACGAGATCTATTCTAGCCTTGAGTTGAGTAAACACCGGAAAACCATACTATGCGTAGTTCGAGCATGTCTGGTTTGTTCTATCTTATAAAACTTCTTCTAGGCTTGGTCGCGTTGGAACAGGAGTAATTTTAGATTATAAGACGATTCAAAATGATCCTTGTGATTTCAATGAATAAAGTTCTTTTGACTTTGACTTTGACTTTGACTAACGTCACCACGACACCGAATATTACGAAGATGATCTTTTAGAAAACACGATCCATTAGAGTTATTCGTAAAATCTGCCGTAAAAATATTAAATTAATTTAGCAAATGCTGAAAATAATTTTTTACCATATTTTGTGGAGCAGACAAAGGTCATATCAGTTTGGATTCTTCTTTTATTACATTGTACATTTATTTCAGTATATGACATGAACACGAGGTGACAAGGTTTATGTTTGTTAAACAAACTATAATTTCTGAGATTCGTTTGTAAAAAAGCTTTAATTTGACTTGACCTGTTAGTATTTATAGTTAGTTAGTCAGTGTTGGACAAATCTTGAAACTGAATTTTGAACCAGTTCCACTCAACCGTGAAATTTTTCATACCTTTTAGTTCAGATGATAATACAATATTATGGTACCGGTGAGCTGATCTGATGATGGAGACGGAAAGCGGACAATGGAACTCCTCGACGATTAACAGTAGTCTGGTAGTGTATAGGCTCATTTTGATCAACTCACGAATCCGATCACTAATTTAATAACTTTTCATTTAAAAAACCGACTTCCGCCATTGTATTCGACTAAATAATTGGATGAAAAAAAAATGATGAAAGAACCATAGTGGTGAAAGGATTATGATACTTTTTGAATGCAAATGCTTGCTGCTTGCTTGCTTGTTGCTGAAAATATCAAAATCGCCAAATGTATGCCTACAAAATTTGAGGAGTTCCCTCAATTCCTCATGGATTCCATCATCAGAACTGGATTCTGAAAAAAAATGGGACTAATCTGGAAGTATATCTATTCAAATAAAAAAGAATTTTCCAAATCGGTTCATAAACGCCGGAGATATGCGGTAACAAACTTAAAAAAAAAAAAAAAATACAACCGAATTGAGAACCTCCTCCTTTTTTGGGAAGTCGGTTAAAAAGAGCTTGATTTAAAAAATATTTTTTTTTTTTAATAAAAAAGTTATGCGCAGGGAATGATTTTGGTGTTATCACATACAAATGTTATCAAAATTAGTTAGTAATTTTTTTGATAACTTCAAAAACAATTCTTTAACCTATATTTTGATAACCGTAACAGGTAGCCAGTTAAAGTTTTCACAGATTTTTAATACATTTTGAAGGCCATAAAAACATTTATAAGTCCTTGAATTGAGCGAGTTGCAATTTTTTACCAGCCTACTTGACAAATGAACATCGAATACGAAAGCTCCGAAAAGAATAAGGGCATGCATGACTTTTGGATTTTACATGAACCATTAATGTCAATTACATTCCACTGCTGGACATAGCCTCCCCCTAGAATGCCACGACGAATTTTCTTTAGCCACCTCCATCCACCGACTTCCTGCGAGCGTAACTCCATCGAGAGCGTCGTCCGGTTTGTGGTTCTCGAGAACCTTTATTCCCCAACGGTCCAATACAATTACTTATCGTTTTTCTTTATACATTTTCTTTTTCGATGGGCATATTTTTGAGAAGGAGCTCTTTCTTGTGCTTTTCTCTGTGTCCGTTTAGCTAAGGCTTTGATCCTTAACCTTTCACAAACACAAAAAACTTTATGTAATAACGAAAACACCTGAAAAATTCAGGTTGTGGTGCCATTTGACTATGATTAATAGCTAACACGTAAATGTGTTTTTTAACTTTCGAAAAATGGAATATTTCAAATGACAGTTTACCTTTGAAGCCGAAAAGTTCTAATGGATCGCTGTAGGTATGCTGAATATTTTAATAATGGACTGGAATAAATGTTTGGAAGTTTTTATGGCTCAATAACAGCGAAAGGAATCATTAATCTCTTGATATTGTACCTAAGAATAGACGATATTGAATTGAACCAACGTGTTATTTTTACAAATTAATCTACAGGCTTGATATATTCATCAAAGTGGATATAGTCGTAGTAGCATGGAACGGCATGCATCACATACTTTGATCCGCAATCCGAGATTTAATCACACCTTTAATTTTGTGTTAAAATTTCCTTTCATTTGTATTGTTTTTCTCTGAATTAATGATCGACACAGAAAAAATCTAAACGCAGTTGACAGCCTTTTACGAAAAGAAACGTCGTCTACTTATATTTAATTTTATTTTCTAGTCCCTTTTGTAAAACGGGAAATTTTCACGAACCGTTATGTTGGTGGAAGCACCGACAGGTTTCGACCCTAATCGAGGGTCTTCAAAAAAGAAAGTCAAATTATTTTCTAGTGTTTGTTTAGTTTTTTTTTTGGTAGAATTTTAAACTAGTTTAGTTTTTTTTATAAGTACAAGTGAGACTTGGACGCATTTAAAAGAAACAAAAATCCTATGTATTATAAGGACCTTTATAATTAAATTATATGCCGGTCCTATCAAATATACAATTAAGAAAGAAAGAAAGAAAGAAAAAGCATTTATTTCCCTTCGGCCGCTTTGACAACTAAGTTTCGCAACCAGTTGTGAAAGAGTAGTTTGTCTTCTTTCTTGGCAACCAGTTGCGATAGAATAATGTTTTTCCTTATTGCGCTGCCTTGTGTCAATGATGCAGAGTGTCAGAGACACGGGAAAAAACAAAAGACACACACACAAAGAACAAAGATTAACAAAGAAAATTAAAACTAAACAGAAGACAAGAATTGTGTTATATTATAATAATGTGCCTCTTAGTACAGTCATAGCCAGCTGAGGTTCGAGGGTTCGATTTCCGCTGCGGGACAAATGTTTGTATGATCAATATTTGTTCCGGATCTGGGTGTTATGGTACCATAGACCTCGTATTTCCTGATACCCACGACACAGGGAATTTTAGTGTGGGATCAGGACTATACGTATGTGACTGTTGGGTGTTATGCTGTTGCTGACCTATAACAATTTGCGCTTTGAACGTCAACCATGTTGACATAAGAGTAGATAGTACAATCAATTAAAATAATTAGATAATAACATAGGTCATATCATAATAAAAACCGGTCAAGTGCGAGTTTTACTCGAGTGGAGAGGGTTCCGTATAAGTAGCCTACCATAGTTACCACAACTACTAATTAAACCGGAATGACGTCACCGAAGAACGGTGATGACGCGGACACAAGCACTCACCCCATCCCCGCGCCGGACGAGCCGAGAGGAGCAAGCTCAGAGACGCAGAGCGAGGAAGGACGCGGAGGGAGTGTAGCGCGGATCCTATACCCACCCTGATGAAGACCCTCGATTAGGGTTGAAAACATATCGGTACGTGAAAATTTCCCGTTTTTACAAAATGAATGAACGAAGTGAAATTCACGAAAGTTACTTTTTTAAGACCAATTAAACTTATCTATTACTACAAATTCTATACACATTTTCCCGTCATTAATATTATCCATTTCCCGTGGGAATTTAAAGGATTTTCGTTCAAGTTATCCTGTAAACCATGCGTTAGGCCCAATATTCTGTATTGTATTAAAAAATTTGGTTACAATTTTCGGGGAAAAAAGGCTTTCACAGACTGACAGATAATAAAAAAATAAAAAATAAAAATGCTGGACATTTCAACATTATCTAGCCCCAAACTAAGCAGAGCTTGTGTCATGGGTACTAAGATAACTGATAGACTTAATACAATACATTACATAGATAGATATTTTTATCATCCATATAAAATACCCAGAACACCCTGAACATATATCTGCAGATCGTAAAAATATTTGTTCCGAGGCGGGAATCGAACCCGCAACCTCCTGCGTCACAGGCGAACCTTCGCCCGCCGTGTCACACTGGTCGTCCACGATAGTGACCTTAAAATGGTTCCGCTGGTACCTTTTGAGGTACGGAACCCAATAGAGCCTTCACCTGGTATGCATTGTCAAACCCTGACATGGTATCCTTCGCAATTTTTTCACTTTGTTAATTACTGTCACTTCAAATATTTAAAAGCATTCAATTGCAGCAATCACGGAACGGGGTAGATAGTCAAATTAATAATAATTTACACCAATTAATACAAATAATCGTTAATTAGGTGAGTACAATATTAAAATAGCTTCAATATTATCGCAGTCTTTCCTGTAACGCTTTGAAAACAACTTCGGCTCTTCTTTTTACCCGACTACAGTAAAAGGAGGGTTATGATTTTAGCAGTCTATGTATGTATGTAAGTTAATTCATGTTCCTTCGTAGCTCCGTAATTACTTGACAGATTTTTACAAATGATTATTAAGCGTTTAATTGTCAAAATCCGTTAAGTGGTTTTATAGCTACGAGGGAACAAACTAACATACATATATACATAACAACATACATACATACATTGATACATAAAAACATATATACATTATTATATACATCGACTGCATAAATCAAACTTGTGTTCTTTCTTCAAATCAGTAGTTTTTGCTTTGGTCAAATATCGAAAATATTTTTACAAGTAGCATTACGTGAATATTGAAAATTGAATTCATGGAAGAGTTGTTTATACTGTTTCCATTTTGTTAAAATTCATGCAACTGATACTCAGAAACGATTTATACAATAAATAATTCAGTGGAAAAATCATGTTGAGTAATTTATTTAGACTTCCTGGAATCGATTTTTTTATTTCAACGCGGTGAGATAGACGTGTTTGTAGATATACTGGGTTGTACCTAGGTAAGACTTATGTTACCTAGGTAAGATTGCTACATTGGGATATTCATGTACAACACCTTTTAGGTCATTAGGATTATTGACCCTTACTGCTACATCCGGATCGTGGTCTAACAAAATAAAAAAATTAAAAAAACTGATACTCCTTTGGTTTACTGATCATGTGTACAAAATTTAATGGAGTTTGAAGAAATAATAGCCTAAATAGAAGCAAGTTTCGTTCGCGTACAAAAGGGCGTAAGCGCTCTACCGATAAAGTCAAAGTCAAAGTCAAAAAGATTTTTATTCATTGAAATCACAAGGATCATTTTGAATCGTCTTATAAACTAAAATTACTCCTGTTCCAACGCGACCAAGCCTAGAAGAATCAGATAACATTATAGCTCGCAGAACTGAAAACCGTAACCGTAAGGAAATAAAGGTTCTTAAAAGGCGACCACAAACCGATGATCAAGTTATATAGGTCAAAGGAAGTCTGTGGATGAAGGTGGCTCAAGACCGTTCGTCGTGTCATTCTATGGAAAGACCTTTGTCCAGCAGTGGACTTCCACAGGCTGATGATTATTATGATGACCCAATTCATATTCATATTCATATATTTATTGCTCTTATGCAGTAAGTACATTAATATTAGTAAGTATTGGTCTTATTGAACGAGCGAAGCGAGTTCTCTGAGTCAAGTTGGAAGAATCGGCGTTTGTATGTATGTGTGTATGTATGTATGTATGTTTGTCCGATGAAAACTTCCAAACCGCTAATCCGATCTTCATGAAATTTGGTATGGGGGTAGATAGTATTGGTACAATTTGTAGGTAAGGTTATGAGCTATATCGATCAGGGGGTTGCTGAGACATTGGGGTCCAAGAGGGGGTAAAAAAAATAAAAGTGAGACAGTCAGATCAAGTGGGGTGTCTAATGAAAGCGCTTTGGTTGGACATTTCAAAACTGTTTTTAATAATTATTTAGCCTTAGTAGTTTTCGAGATATTAGGGAAAATAAAAAACGTAAAAACCCAAAATTCTAGGGTACTTCCAGCAATCCCACAATGCTGAAATTTGGTATGCTTGTGGCTTTTGTGTCACAACTACAGGGAAAAGTCTGAAATTGAAGAATTTAGAAACATGTACTCCATAAAATAGAAACCAATATAACATCCATTGCTGACCTCCCATTTCTAATAATTTGAATGACGTTGGAGTTCTATGGTTTTCATCAAAAGGACGTTATCAGTTAATTCGTCAGGTACTTGATATAGGGACTAACAGGTATGTAGTATAACTACGCCCCGTTGTTTAGCCCTATTCAAAGGTTATTTCGATGATGTGTAGGAAATTAGAGTAGTTACTGGTAGATCCTGTACTGTACTGGTAGACCTCGAGGGAATTTTTTTCAAAAATAATAGTAGAAATAAGTTTTCATTTAAAAAACCGACTTCCGCCATTTTATTCGACAAAGTGGTGAAAGGATTATTATACTTTTTGAATGCAAATGCTTGGTTTGTTGCTGAAAATAGTAAAATCGCCATATGTATGCCTACAATATTTGAGGAGTTCCCTCAATTCCTCATGGATTCCATCATCAGAACTGGATTCTGAAAAAAATGGGACCAATCTAGAAGTATATCTATCCAAATGTAAAAAGAATTTTCCAAATCGGTTCATAAACGCCGGAGATATGCGGTAACAAACACTAAAAAAAAAAAAAATATACAACCGAATTGAGAACCTCCTCCTTTTTTGGGAAGTCGGTTAAATATGGAAATTACTTAGTTAAGTAGTCGGGCTGATAAAGGTGTTATCGCGAGGTCTCAGTTCGGGGCGAACCACTAGTTAAACAAACAAAGCGGGTCAATAAACAAATGTCAAAACAATGGCAATTTTATGTCAATACAAATTACAAATTAAAATGACAAAAATTAAACAAAATTAAATAAACCGGTAAACTAGTGGTTCGCCCCGAACTGAGACCTCGCGATGACACCTTTATCAGCGCGACTACTTAAGTAAGACATTTCCATAATTTCCATTTTTTTTTTTAATTTTCACCTCGAGGTTGTTTCCTACACATCATCGAAATAACTTTTGAATAGGACTAAGCAACGGGGCGTTCATACTACCAGAGACAAGTAATTTGTCTCTGATACTACATACCTGTTAGTATATCAAGTACCTGACGAATTAATTGATAACGTCCTTTTGACGAAAACCATAGAACTCCAACGTCATTCAAATTCATAGAAATGGGAGGTCAACAATGGATGTTATATTGGTTTCTGTTTCATGGAGTACAAGTTTCTAAATTCTTCAATTTCAGACTTTTCCCTGTAGTTGTGACACAAAAGCCACAAGCATACCAAATTTCAGCTTTGTGGGATTGCTGGAAGTACCCTAGAATTTTTGATTTTTACGTTTTTTATTTTTCTAATATCTCGGAAACTACTAAGTCTAAATACTTGTTAAAAACAGTTTTGAAATGTCCAAAACAGGTTTGAAATCAAAGCGCTTTCATTAAATACCCCACTTGATCTGACTGTCTCACTTTTTTTTTTACCCCCTCTTGGACCCCAATATCTCAGCAATCCCCGGACCGATGTAGCTCATAACCTTACCTACAAATTGTACCAGTACTATCTACCCCCATACCAAATTTTATGAAGATCGTATAAACGGTTTGGAAGTTTTCATCGGACAAACATACATACATACATACATACAAACGCTGATTCTACCAACTTGACTCAGAGAACTCGCTTCGCTCGTTCAATTATGTGTCAGGCGGCCGGGCAATAAAGTCTTAATGTATGCGCAGGTATGTCAATATAAATGAGTAGGTAAATTGGCTTATAACTTGTGAGCGATAAATTCATCGACGCAGTAGTAACATTTTCTGAACAATACAGATTTCATTTTTTTAACGAATAATTTGTCCTTTGTTTCATTTTTGAATTCATCTGGTATTTTGGTATATATTCTTACAAGTCTAGAATGAGGGGAATTATTATGATTAATTTAATTTAATTGGCTGCTGGCTTATCTAGGAATGTGTTGTTACTGGAGAAAGCGTTAGCCGAGTCTCTCGTGAAAAGCAATGGCGGCGATGAGCTCACCATTTGTCACGTCTATATTCCAGTGATTGTGTAACCCACGGTGAAAAGAGGCCCTTTGAATCGCTGCCTATGCCTTTGGGGAATAAGGCGAGTGTTTAAGTATGTATGTTTAATTTAATTCTGAAAATTCTACCTCATTCATATACCTTGTAAAAATCAAATCTACAGTCATTTTGCGTTGTTTGTGTACGAGGTACTTTTTTCCTATGAGCGAGCCTTTTCAAGTGACGTCACCGTAAAAGATTCCATCAAAAAAAAAGCTGTAACATGTTTCCCTATAGTAAACACGATCTCCAGCACTCTCACACTAAAACACCTCCATAAAAACGTCACTTTACAAAATATTTCGTCAGTATCGCGATAAATTTTGTTTCCTGTTTTTCCTTCGTTCCTTTATATCCGGTCTGTGTCACTGCAAAACCGCTTTTCCATGTAAAATGATCTATATCTTTGGACATGATGGTCAATTTTCGTTTGTATTAGATTTGTCCTAGCTGTGACGACCTCTGTGGCGCGGGATACGAGTAGCTGGCTGAGATGTGAGAGGTTGCGTGTTCGATTTCCGCTACGGGACAAATGTTTGTATGATCTGCAAATATTTGTTCCGAGTCTGGGTGTTATAGTACCATGTAAAGCCGCGTGGCCTGATGTCACTCTGCCCCTCAACTGCTAAAATGGAAATTTGCAATATCTGTACTTTCCTTTTTACATGTTTGTATTAGATTATTATTTATAAGTATAACAAGCGTAGCGTGTGCTGTCTTGCATATTTTTGCTGATGTTTATTTACTTTTGACTACCTTTCTAAGGTTTTTAAGTTCTCATTTACTATGTATCAGCAACTTCTTGCTCCGAGGCACCACACAGGCGCTTCTCACCTAGTGGTAAGACGGACCATTTATGTAAGCCAAGCCGAGTTTGTTGCCTGATTCTTCTAGGCTTGGTCGCGTTGGAACAGGAGTAATTTAATTTTATATAAGACGATTCAAAATGATCCTTGTGATTTCAATGAATAAAGTTGTTTTTGACTTTGACTTGACATGGTACTCGTCATTCCTGATTCCCACGACACAGGGAATCCTAGTGTGGGATCATGACTAAGTATGTGACTGTTGGGTGTTATGTTTATGTGTTTATGTTTATGCTGGCTATGCTGGGTTATTTAGGAGTGTGTTATTACTGGAAGAAATCATTAACCGAGTTGGTTGTGGGTAATTTATGCAACACGGTTGGATACCAATGAGATGAGAAGCAAAGGTCGCAATTATGATTGCACCAACCATCAATTGCTGCGTGAGGCATTTTGGAATTGTATATTTGCTTCTCGTCTCCAGCCAAGGTCGCCTATATCTTTTTCTTTATCAGCCGCTAAACGTCTACTATTGGACGAGGCCTCCCTCATAATATGCATTGGAGGAATTTGCCATAATCACCACGCTTGGCAAACAGATTGATGATCGCGTATTAATGTTGAGTACTCAGGTGGATGCTGCTGCCCATTCCCTGAAGTAATCCCTTAGGCTTCATATACACGAGCGGCACGATGTCAACGGCAGAGGCAACCGTCGTCGGCAGCCGTTGATGTATCGGCGGCAACCGTCGACGCATCGGCGGCAACCGTCGACGCATCGGCGGCAGGCGTCGACCTATAGCGACGCTTGCAGTTGTTGCAGCATGCGATGCTGCAACAAATGGTCGCAATCGATGCTCGATGGCTGCCGCAGAGCTTCGATGTTGACATGTCAACAGCTGCCACCGACGCGTCGACGGGTGCAGTTGCCTTTGCCGTTGACATCGTTACCGCTCGTGTCCAAGAGCACTTAGTCGAACTTAACGACATCTGCGGGAGGAGACGGAGTCTATTCTTATGCTGGACATATCACGGTAACCATGGCAACACGGTCGCCTATTTATGTCACTGGCTACAGTTTCATTCGTCAGAGAGTCGTCGGAGTAAAACATTCGTACGTTAGAAGGTACTATTATCTCATCTACGGTGCCCTCCGTTTTGGTCCTATGGGACCAAACTTGAAGAAGGAATAAAAAATACAGCCACTTGTCATATTTTGTCACAAGAGGTAACAGTTGCCTTGGTACTACAGGGACATGAAAATCCTGACAAAAGTTTACTCCCCAAAGATTAATAGAATTTTTCTGAGTGTTTTAATAAAGGTTTTGTTTTATTATTCAGGGCTGTCGTTTTAGGGAAATTTTCAGCATATTGAGATGTACGGACTTTTTAAAGGACTTTTGTATTTTTAGCGTAGGAATGAATAAAATAACGTATTTGGGTCATCATAGCTATTTTACTAAATCTTCTTTCCCGGAACAAAACGAACGAAGGTGAAAGAATTAAGGTGGATCGTCTCGCAAATGGTGCGAACTTCAAATTAAGTCGTGTTTTTAGACCCACCTCATAAACACTTCTTGTGTTAGCGAAAACTGATTTTGCGAAAACTAGGACTACCTAACACACATATTTTAGTTGATTATCTCATAAAGATAATTAGTTTAGCTAAGAATATATTCTTCAATGATTATTACAGTGTTTTTTTGGTTCATGGATATTCGTAGCCTACCTAATGATGTTTATGAGATGCTATCAATCAAAATATTGTGTGTTGGGGTCTCCAAATTTTCGCTATCTCAAGAAATGTTGATGAGCTGTGACAAGCAAAAAACACAATAAAGTTTGAATTTCGCACCACATGCGAGACGATTCACCTTAAGGGTACAAAATTAATATACGAGAATGGCCACATCATAAAAAAAATGCAAACTTCACATGCATTCTTCACGCTAAACGATTTCGTTTGATGTTTTCAATAAACATTTTCATATTTTATCAGAGTTTCAAATATTTTTTATCATAAAAGTGAACATAAGTCCAATCCGTGCCATGCCATGGTATGCCCTTAATAATAGACCCCTCCATTCCCTCCCGTGGATATAGCGATGCCTTACAAAGGGATTACACCAGGGGATGGGCAGCAGCATCCACCTGAGCACTTAACACCAAACTGCGATCACCAATCCGCCTGCAAAGCTTGGTGATATTGGAACTAAATCATCTAGAAGTCCACTGTTGGCCTCCTTAGAATGCCACGACGCACGGTGTTGAGCCACCTCCATCCACCGAGTTCCTGCGACGTTTATAATATCGTTAGTCGATCGAGTGGAGGGCCTTCCTCTACGGCGTCGTCCGGTTTGTGGTCGCCACTCGAGAACCTTTCGTTCCTCATCGGTTGTTAGTTCCGCGAGCTTGCCAATTCTAAAAAGGCTCTGACGATTGGATCAGAATCCTCAAAGGCACGAGTTTTACTCACACGTGCCTGTTTTATTTTTTATTTGATGTGATCTATATATTATTATAATGGTCAAAACATTATACCTTTCGGGAAATCAGCGCATAAATTTCACGGTATATATAAAACTCTTGCCAGCGAGATGTGCCAGCAAAATACCCAAGTGCCAAGAAAAATTGTGGTAGTAAGATACTTACATGTCGTAATAATCTTGAAAAATGTCCTGGAAAGACCGCATGAAGGTATAAAAAGCAGGTTACCACTGTATACCGGCACAAAACCGCGCCGTACTTTGATATAGTGGCCGAGTTCGTAGAGGGTTATAAGAGAGAATTCTGCGTTTTACGTAAATGTGGATAAAATGAAACCCGCCCTTTCAGTCCACTAACGTCAAGTTGAGAGGCTTGTGTTGTCAGTTGTCATCTTTCCTATTTATGTGGTAAGAGATAAGAAGATAGATAGTCTTTATTGTCATCATCATTATCATCACCAGCCTTTAGACGTCCTCTGTTGGAGGAGGGCCTCCCCCATAAATACAATGAAGGGAATTGCTGTAATCAACATGCTTAGCAGGCCGATTGGTGGATTGGTGGTATTTATTGTACAACACAGAAAAAATACAAATTAAGAATAAAAATACAGAATAATTACGGAAGTACAATGGGCAGTCTTATAGCTATGAGCGATCTCTGCCAGCCAAATGAAGATGTGTTCTAGATGTGCTCAACGTGTAATTTTGATAGTTATTCGTTCTGCGAAACAATTTTTTTATTTTACTATTCTGCTGCTGACTTTGCCAACCAATACCAAGCCACGATAACTTCAATTCTATTATTTTTTTATTTTTCAGATATTGAGATTTTTTTGATGATGTCTGAGCTTGGGTGCATTGTTGAAGTCTCAAAATAATAAAATGTCTGTAGACTGCTTCCGCTACGCCATTGCCATAATATAACAGCTAAACTTTTCATCCTAGAAGTGCTACTTACGTACTTCTGTTTGTGCGTGCTACGATGCCGCCGAGAAAATAACCTACTTTCACATTCCCCGACGCCCCACGCTCGCCTACAGCACCCGACAAGGGCTGGCTTCAGCCATGTTTTCGTACTTACTTTCAATCACTATTTGTATAAACTTTACTACCTGAAATACTAACTTTACTACCTGAAATAGGTACGAACAGAATTAAATAGGAATCATTATCTTAGGGAGGTAAGTAGGACCAATTGACTTCATAAAGAGATGGACCAATAAAAAATATGCTAATACTTACATGATTATTTTTTAATTATTTATTAATTACAGACATATCACATCATTCAATCATAGTTTATTGCGTTAGTAACATACAACAGCGTGGCAGCAGCAATGCGCCATCCCGCACTGATTAGCAGACTTAGTATGCACGAGTAAGTAGCTATGTAGCGAGGCTTTGAGTGCTACACTAGCACCAGTTTCATTTCTTCATGGTCATTACCTATTCATATGCCATTGCCATTAGCACATTCGCAGATACGCGTATAAGATACTTTTGTGACGATGGCTGAAATGTACATTAAAAAAAATGGACTTAAGAAGGCGTAATTGTGATTTTGCCCATCGAAATCGATCTAGAACTCAGTATCTACGGGTTCTACGAGTTAAATATTTTGGAAAATGATTTTTCTTTATTTTTGCATTTATTGTGTAAAGTTGAAAACAGGATATGTAAAAAAAACCTAGATCGTTTTATCTAATGAAAAATCCTTGTTTCGTACACGTTTTGAATGAGATCTCAGGAACCCTATGGTGTTTTAAGATACATTTTCTTACAACAAGTAGGTAATAACTATTTATTCTAATGCTAAAATCAGTTTTTTGATAAACACTTTATTATCGTCGTAATAATTAAAAAACTAAATTTTTGTGCACGACGCTCGCTACGAGATGTCGCACGGGTTATCGCGTGCTTTCAAGAGGGAGCCTAAATTGTAGAATAGTGCCTTCTTAATAACATTACTATGCTATACACGTAGTACGATTCTATTTAGAGAAATATGTAGGTATATGAAGATAATCCACCTAAGTTTACCCTTCAAAAAGGAAGACCAAAACGATGTCATGCAAGTAAATTTATGTCTTAACCCGATTTATTTAGGTTTTATAGTCAGATAACGTGGTCGGTTGGCCATGAATGAGAAGCATTCACGCGTTAGCCTTTCAATTCTGCAACATTTCTTCCAAATTCAGGGGCTTTTTGGGTTCCTTAACGCAAAATCGTGACCTCTGGCCTGACCCAAGGGGCTTCTTTATTGCGTAGGTTTGAGACAGAATTCTATGATAGAAGTTTTTAGAAGATTTGAAATTCTCGGAAACTCGAATGCAAATCTTTCTACTACTTTTAGTTAGCGCTTTTAAGAATTTTAGTTTATTTTTCTTGAGTTTCTATTTAGAAAAAATACCACTTTAGTCATAAAATTTTGTTTCACAGGTAGTTTTACGAATATTGTCTGTGTAACCTCTGTGGCGTGGCGGACGAGCAGTCAGCTGAGATGCGAGAGGTTGTGGGTTCGATTCCTGCTGCGGGACAAATGTTTGTATGATCTGCAAACATTTGTTCCGAGTCTGAGTGTTATGGTACCAGGTACCTACTCGTAGTTATATTGTCTGTGTAACCTCTGTGGCGTAGTGGACGAGCAGCCAGCTGAGATGCGAGAGGTTGTGGGTTCGATTCCCGCTGCGGGACAAATGTTTGTATGATCTGCAAACATTTGTTCCGGGTCTGAGTGTTATGGGACCAGGTACCTACTCGTGGTTCCTGATACCCACGACACAGCGGAATCCTAGTGTAGGATAAGGACTACGTACGTATGTGTGACTGTTGGGTGTTATGTTATATCATGTTATGTTATGTTATTTATGTATATATGATTATACTTACTTTGTAATATGTTATCGATGACACGTAATTAAAACCCAACGAACCCTCTAATATTTGCGGGTGATCCATTCTCGATTACTATTTCCGTCTCATTGTGCGAGTAGACAAAATGAGAGTGTGGAAAATTCAATTGTTCCCGATTTATCTTTGCTCAGGCCAAATGGAGGTTTCCAAGGAAAACGTTCACACGACAATCAAATACGTAGCTAAGTTTTTGCCTTCTTGAACAATGTTAACCGGAAACTGCTGTGGAATAAAGGATAGACTTCTTAAGACGTGGCAACCACAACTTTCAATGAGAGTACAACAAAAAAAGGTGGATAAAAGCCGCTCAAGATCGTTAATTGTTTAATACCAAAAGATATAAAGTGTAAGTTTTAAGTGTAAAATATATTATTATGTTAGTCTATAAGGTATAATATGTTATGGGCTTATTATTTAGGTATTATTTTATTATACATTTCCCATGTAGCCTTAAATAAATACAATGTATTATTATTATTAATCAGTATTTACAGTTATGTATTACAATATTTTAATTACATTTGAACCGTGGTGTATCCTAAGAATACACCTCTCCATCTTATCCCGTGGATGTCGTAAAAACTGACCAAGGGACTACACTACACCAGGGGATGGGCAGCAGCATCTACCTGAGTACTCAAAATCAAATCAAATCAAATCAAATATTTTTTATTTCCAAATAAAAGTACAAACCACTTCTTACTTAAACTAGGTACAAACTTATTCAAGTAAAAAAAAAAACATTTAGGAAATACAAAATGAATCAGCTGATTCAATTGAGTAGTTTTTTTAACAGTAGGTAATCTAAATCTGCCACCAACTACTATATTCATATTCATATTCATATTCATTTATTTATTGCTCTTATGCAGTAAGTACATTAATATTAGTAAGTATTGGTCTTATTATACTAGGTTAGTTAAGTACTTACACATAAACCCCGTTAGGGCGCTGCAATTTTATTAGATAAGATTAAATTATTATATTATTAAATTAAATATATATATATATATATATATATTATATATATATATATATTATATTATGTATATATAGTAGTTGGTGGCAGATTTAGATTCGCCCTACCACTCCGAACTAGTTTTTAACTGTATCTCGGAGGGTAGTATTCCTCCTCCTCGTGCGTGCCAACATGTATACTGCGATCACCAATCCGCCTGCCAAGCTGTGGCAATTCGGGGAAGCCTCGTTCAGCATTGGACGCATAAAGGCTGCTGATGATTTCAATATTTTATGTTAATCATAGCATATTATAAAGCTTTTAGGTTCAACCCAAAAATCAGCAAAAGTCAGCTGGAAAACACGTTCGGTTATGGTTTTTTTGTTATATTTTGAAAAATCAAAAGAAAACCCACATAATTAGCAGATTCCAATGCGTGGCCATTATTGTCCTCTTCATATGATTGCTCTACGCTAATAGGCATTTAAAGATTTGTATGGAAATCTGCTAGTTCGATTATATACAACTAGTTGCGCCCCGCGGTTTCACCCGCGTAAAAATGATGAAAATTGATGATGATGATGATGATGAAAAGTAGCCTATGTGTTAATCCAGGGCGTTAAGTATCTCCATTCCAAATTTCACTCAAATCCATTCAGTAGTTTTTACGTGAAAGAGTAACAAACATCCATCCATTCTCACAAACTTTCGCGTTTATAATATTAGTAGGATTTATTAGAAAACTGACAAACCACAGGTCTATATATTAGTATCTAGATTGTGTCTACAAAATTAATAAATGAACAGTAAACTTAGTTTTTTATGGAGCAGGCTAGCGGTACACTTCCCACGCTGAAGTATTCGATTGTCGTGTGAGCCTTGGCAAACGAATCAAAGAGGCGAAAAAGTATCTCCTTTCAAAAGAGTAATTTTCTAACATTTTTCTTTCAAGAGAGCTGGCGGATGACTGGGAGCTTTGTTTGTGAATAATAAATGTTGATGTATATTTTCTTTTTGTAGGTTTGCAAATCGTGACATCTAAATTCAAATAAAATATTTATCTTTTGACACCTCGACTGAAAAAAAAAACTACCTATGACGAAGCAAAATAATAAAATCAGAGGCCGTAGACAAAGTAACATTCTAATAGCGATGACGCCAGTAGAAAAGTCCAAAATGTATCGGATTGACGTAAGCTATCGATATGTCACGTGGTCTTATGTATTGAATTACGACTGTGGAAATGGAATCGCTTCGAAGCGAATGCCGTTTGGCTAGGCCCTCAGGAGATACAGTTTGGTGTTGCAGCTACTATCTATCATCAACATCCAAAATTTAATTACACCAATCGATAGCTATAGTATCAAAGAATTCGTTACGTTAAGTGAGGACTGTGACGCATCGCGCGCGTTGGATTGTGAAGCGCTTCTGTTATGAGATCGTTTCGCTGCGTCACAAAATTCACGTAAAACAAACGGCCGTGTCCACGACACAGCCACACCGCAATTTTTTTCATAAACAAATCTTTTTATTTTATGAACAGTGTAAATAGCGCTTTTAGTTTTTCAAACACTCGGGCCAGATTATACTAAACATTTCCAACAGATGTGCACTGCACACACAACGCAGTGCGTTACAGCGCCCAAACACCAACTGCATTAGATTGTTTGCCATATAATGTAACATAAGATAACACTGAACAGTCACATACATAGTCCTTGATCCCACACTAGGATTCCCTGTGTCGTAGGTATCAGGGACCGTGCCCAGGTACCGTGGTACCACAACATCCAGACCTTGAGCAAATATTTGCAGATCCCGCGCCACGGAGGTCGTCAAACACCTTCCATATCGCAGTTGTTGCAGTATATTGCAGTTATGCTTGTATGATTATTTATTACTATACAGCTTAAAGCTAATGCTAATATCAAAGTCGAAAAATATTGTATTTATTAAAATCATAAGGAACATTTTGAATCGTCATAAATACTAAAATTACTCCAAACTTGTATTCAGTCTATTTTTCAAAGAGTTCACTGATGAAGCGCTTATATTAGGATTATAACTACTTACTTATTGCAGTGATTGTTGAGTATTTTGTATGTTTCAATTAAGTCGTCACGTTTTCTGTGTGCATATACGCACTGATGTATAACACTAATATATTGTATGTATTACTAATAAATTTAAATGAAATACAAAAAGACAGCACAAAATGTTTATTTCAAATGATTTTTTATCAAACATGCAAATCGTAACACGAAGTTTATCTATAACAAACCCAGTAAAACAGAAAGCATCATCCATTTTTCAGCGCGACTTGTAAAAGCCTAAAAACAGATATTCTAACCGTATAGCGTATGTAGCATTGAAATACCTTGTGAAGCAGAATGTAGGCCACGGTCCACAGAGGGGAAGTATACTGTAGAGCCTAGACGTAAGAAGCATAACAGACTCTGAGTCAGTAGCCTAAAGTGGCGTATTTACATTATACTGGCAAAGATACAAGGGCCGTGGTGTGTCCAGCCTGCGAATAGACCCCTCCGTCTCTACCCATGGATGTCATAAAAGCCAAAAATTACACTAATATGCAATATGGGGATGGGCAGCAGCACCCACTTTATTACTCAACACCAATATTGCGATGACCAATCCGCCTGACAAGCGCGGTGATTATAACAAATCCCCCCCCCCCCCCATTGTATTCGATGGGGGAGGCCTCGTCCAATGGTGGACGTCTAAAGGCGGATTATGATGATGATGATGAGTTTGATTTGGATCGTTCAGTGTAGAAATAATGTAGATACATTTTAGATACCACTTAGACACAGTTCACACAGTGTACGCAAGTACACTGGACTTTACCTTAAAGTTTAAATGTTCGATTTGACTTATAAAATTATGTCAAAATATAAGCAAGTCAAAATACTGTCATCGCTTACTATTGCATAATGTCTATTGCGTGTCTTTTCGAAGGGTGTCCAGGAACATTCTAGTAAACTGCCATCGATTTACTAGAACATGACTTGACAGAGTACTTGACGACTGGATATTGTTTGATAATTATCTATGCTACGTACTTGACATTGGCAAAATTGAGAAAATCCTCAGATGCCATTAAAAAAAAAACAGGGACAAGACTAATTTTAAGCTATACTTAAATTTAAATACGTTTATAGTTTCGTAACTTTGTTTCAAAATAAAAAAAATATCGACTTTTAGAGTTACAAAGCTTGGTAACCTAAATTAACTTAAGAGTAACTTATCATTATCATCATCATCACCAGCCTGTTTACATCCACTGCTGGATGAGGCCTCCCCATTGAATACAATGGGGGGATTTGTCATAATCACAACACTTGGCAGGCAGGTTGGTGATCGCAGTTTGGAGTAAAGTACTCAGGTGGATGCTGCTGCCCAACCCTTATGGTGTAATCCTTTAGTATACTTATAACAATATATACTTTCAGAGACGTGGTATGTCTGGCCTAAGAACAGAATAGACCCCTCCTCTTGTGGATGTCAGTAAGCGTTACTAAGTCACATAAAAAGCTTATAAATAGGGACAGGGCTGTCTATCATTGAGTTAGATCGTACCCGCATTGGAGCTAGTCGCGCTATGTATAGAATTTTTACTCTGAGTATCTACGTATATACTCGTATGGGTGTGTGTGTATGATTGTGTAGGCGCTTTGTCGTGAGAAATTTACAGGTAAAGGAATGTTTGTTTAAATTTTTCATAAAGGCTGCGTTGCGACTACAATAGCTTATTCCGTTGTAGGTTTTTAAACGATCTTTTAAGATCCCTAGATTCTAAAAGTAGCAAAACATAAGACTTACAATATGTATACTAATAAGTATTATAACAGACGAAATAAAGACCAGTTAATTCTACCACTAAAGAAACTGAAAACACTTGATAAAAGCCCTGACTTTAGATTAGTTAAGATTTATAATAAAATTCCTACTATTATTAAAAATGAACCTAAGGACACAATTTTTCATAGAAAGCTTAAGCAATTATTATTATTTAAATGTTACTATTCGGTGGACGAATTCTTATCTGATAAATTGTTAATATAATTATTATGACATACTCTACTTGTTTATAAAACTGTGAATGACATGCCTGAACTTGATAATCTGTGTAATTTTAAGTTATAAGTAATTTAGGACCTAGTTTGACATTGATTTTTATGATTGATTGACTTGTTAGTTTAACTTTTTTAAGTATGCGCGTTTTTTATATAATGTGACTTATAATATTAAAATTGCAGCGCCCTACAGGGTACATGTACTTTCATAAGCTACTCTTAGACCTAAGCTATAAATTATGTACATGTTGACGATTAATAAACAATTAAACAATGTATTAGGTATGTATATACAGTGACGTGGTGTGACCTAAGATTAGATCCCTCAAACTTCTCCCGTGTATATAGTAACAGGCTTAAACCAGCAGGATTACACCAGGGGATGGGCAGCGGCATCCATCTGAGTACTTATCACCAACTGCGATTACCAATCCGCCTGATAAGCGTAGTGATTATAGCAAATCCTCCCATTGTATTCAATGGGAGAGGCCTCGTCCAGGAGTGGACGTAAACTGGATGGTGATGATGAAGATGAGGTCCTGTAGCTTTCATAATCACCAGTAGTCGTTGACTTCCACTGTTGGACGAGGCCTCCCCCATAGATTGCATTCGGGGGGATTTGCCATAATCACCACGTTTAGCAGGCGGATTGGTGATCGCAGTATTGGTGTTGAGTACTCAGGTGGATGCTGCTGCCAATCAGCTGGAAAACTCTTGGTCAATTTAGCGACATCCGCGGGAGGAAACGAACATTTTCATTTTTATTTATTTTTAAAATAAATTATTAGCAAACAGTTGAAACAAACATTGTTAAAAAGTAGACTAGTAGTATATAAATAGACAAATAAGAACATAAATTATTACAAACTTTAGTCGTAAAAATTATCTAGATTTGTTTCCTTTATCTCACTCTCTCTTTCTCACTCTCTCTTTCTTCTCACTCTCTCTTCGGGTCACTGTTTTTTACTTGGTCACTATTTTCAATGAAGCAAGATGTGCTTCATTACAAGTGATGCAGTCATAATACAGAAGCAAAACAGTGTATTTTTCTTTCGTGTATAAAAACTCTTAGACAGTTCACGATAACCTACGGATGGTTAACGGCTTTTTAGCCTTCCAAAACTACTTTTTATGTATCTGATGTTTTATACATTAGGTATCTGTCATCATGACTGATGGTTAAAGTAACCGCATGTTGTTTTGGTGAACTTCGGCCCTTTGTCCTATTACTCCTGGGGGCTTAGTACGGGTTTTGATAGTTTTCGAAAACTATATCCAACTATACCAACCCAAACTCTTTGAGGCGCATCATTCAAGACACACAAACCCTGTAAAACATACACTTTTTCTTAATTTTTTTGTTGTTGTGTGTCTAAGTACAATATAATATTAATTGTTATAATAATAAAAAAAAACCATGTAAAATTACCATAAAATGGGAAGGAACTGACTCCTGACATACAGCTAACGCTAGTTCAGGAGCCAGGGCTTCAACCTGAACTGTATAATGTGGTTTGTTTCAATAAAAACTTTTTACTTTTAATATTTTTATATGATGTTTCGTTTCCTTCCATACATTTATTGACAGCGTCCTTAGTTTTTTCTCGTTTTCGCTAGGGGTGCTGCAAGTTAATGTATGAAAGGAAACGAAACTTCATATAGTTTCGAAAACTATCAAAACTCGTACTAAGCCCAGTAGCTAGCACAGGCTAACTAACGTTAGTAACGATAGCTAGTTTCTAGCGAGATGATATTAAATAAAATAAATAAAAATAGATGCTGGACATTTCACACAACATTATCTAGCCCCAAGCTAAGCAGAGCTTGTGTTATGGGTACTACTTGTACTTGTAGCGCAGACTCAAGTACAAGTAGTATCCATAACACAAGCTCTGCTTAGCTAGGCTTCATAGAATTTGGTTGACTGTCCAACACTATCAAACATTATTTATCGCAAATACCTAACCCGTGAAATCCAGCCCAAAAACAAACCTTCTAATCCAACTCCCCACAATTCTCTTTGATGTTAAATATTTTTCGGGACCCTGGTTATTACGTAACATAGATTATTGCGCAGATATGACAAGGATAAGAGAAAATATGTAGGGACTAAAAGACCCTTATTATAGATATATCAAGGCCTCTATCTCGTAGATACAGCCTGGGTAAAATGGTTTTATGCGGACGCTGGACACTATTTAGGTGGAACTATTTTTGTTACTTTGACAGGTGAGATTGCATAGGTTAGCTGATAATTACCTTTTTAGATTTTTAGGATTCCGTATTTAAAAAGGAACCAACGGAACCATTATAGGTTTACTTTGTTATTCGTCAAGACTCCATTTCACAGGAACGTTATCGAGTTGAAATTAATATAACAAGTGGGTAGTTAAAAAACTATAGAGTGATCCAAGGAAAGGCCTTTCTTTAGCGACATTTAGTATAAGGCTTGAGAGGGGGAGGTTAGAGGGGTGGGGAGGGGAGGTGTGAGGGGGGGCCTCCCCTATGGGAGGGGAAGGTCTTCTGTAGCTTCTTTTAAAACGCCATAATGTCGGTTCTGGTCACATGGTAGTTATTATCTAACCTAACCTACTCATGTCGGACGGAGTGACAAAAACTGATAACACAAGGAAGTCTTTCCGATATCAAGATTTTATGTGTACAAATACTATAAAATAGTTAAAAAAAAAAACCTATACCGGTAGGTTAACCGAAGGCCGCCAATTTATAGCATAATATATCATTTGATCTGTCACTGTCATTGTCAAAAGCCGAAAATCGTATCCGAACACTGACAAATAGTAAAATATCACCAAAATATGGAGCTCGAAAAGTGGATTTTAGCAAATTTTTC
The DNA here is from genome assembly GCA_951392215.1 of Epirrita christyi. NCBI lineage: Eukaryota > Metazoa > Arthropoda > Insecta > Lepidoptera > Geometridae > Epirrita > Epirrita christyi. Next base: position 2,972,083 of record OX595851.1, read on the forward strand.
AAATTAATAATATTAATTTTAAAAAATTGAATTTTTTTCGCAGTACGCCATTTTATACTTAGGCTTGTGTTATGTGACCCTACATGTGATAAAAATATGAACATCCTAGCTCAATGTCGCTAAAGGAAAGTTGAGCCCTGGTCCAAAGTCCTCAGATGATTTCAGTGTTACTCGTTGGGAACCCTCCTTTTCATGCAGTGTTAAAATACTTTGTTTCTGTTTGCATTTTGTTTGTTGTGTACTTTGTAATACAAATAATAAAACTCTGACAACTGATTCACTTTGGGTGATCACAGGATCATAATCGATTTTGAAAGCAATTAGTCCAGTAACAAAAAAGTTCAAAATCGTGGTCACTTTAATAGTATAAGGCTCCCAGTGCAGTAGATTGCACTGGAGAGATTTGCCATAATCACCACGCTCGGCAGGCGGATCGGTAATTGCAGTATTCGTGTTGAGTACTCAGGGGGATGCCGCTGCCCGTCCCCTGGTGTATCTGGCCCACCTAAGAAAAGACCCCTCAATCTCTTCCCGCGGATCTCGTAAAAGCCGATATTCTTACCTTCCCTAAAATCGAGACTAGTGCGTTCTTGGCTTTATTTGTACACATTTTCACCAATAAATTGAAGTTACTTTGCAGCTTTATAAATTGATCATGCTTCACTGAATTACTGTTAAAATCTATGAAGATACCACGATTATTAAAAGACGTCGTCAGAAACACTCAAACCAAATACTGAAATAGTTTTAATTTAACTTTTTATAAACCCTACTGAAAACCTGAATTGGTACTTTGCAGAAAATTAGCTCATTCCATGGAGTACCAACTTGAGTAAGGTACTCAATTAGGCATGAGTACTCTGAATACTTAACCGACATCGCCTAGGACAGAGGACTCTCTGGAGCAGTGAGGACTGGAATATCTTTAACTGCAAGCCTGGAGTACGTAGTTAATTTGTGGTTGGATAATTTGTGGAGAGAATACGTTCAGTTATATGTTTTTTTGCATACATGATTGAGTTATAACTCAATCATGCAGTAACGTATGAACTGGTTGTTTTAAAATTTAGTACACGGATAGATTATGAACAGATTATAGGCTACTTTAACGGTATAACGCGAGTAAAGCCGAGAGTAGAAAATAGTAAAAGTTGAAAAAAAATCGTACAAAATGGTGGTTTTTACTTTACTGAATAATTTCCTAGCCGTTGTTACGTTATGGCCAGGTTAAAAGGTTTTTCTGACAATTTTCCGAGTAAACAGCAAGTATTTTCCTCGAAGGCTTCGTCAAGGGAGCTTTTCAAAGGAGCTTACGAATCTCTGATAGTTTGAAATTGATTTAATACGTACGTAAGATACCGAGTTATTTATTCTGCTGTAATTTACGTCTATGTATATTTTTATTGATATTTATAAAGTGTTTATAAATAACTAAACTCTTTCAAGTAAGCCTTATAAATAGGTTCTATAGAAAGAAACAAGGAAACGAAAATCATTTATTTTTCCCAAAGAAAACAACAAAAAATTAAACACATAAAACAAATTACCATAAGTTAACATGAATAGACAAAAGATTCAAAATTAAAGAAAAGGTTGGCATTAATGTGTTATCTGGAGTAAGTCCTTGTCTCAGCATAAGCTGCACCAGACCTAGGTACGGTGTGGCGCTGGTTTCCAAAAGGGGGTTTAGATTATGCCACGATCATCAATAAATTACGGGGTGAAAAACAATAAATAAGTAGGTATTAGGTGACAACCAATCAGGTAGGAAATCTCAGGTGTGTGTTTTCTTATTGTCCTTAGGAAAAAACAATAAGAAAACAAAAATAGTAGATGTAGGTACACAATAGAGAGGTAAGCAATAGGCGGGAAGTTGATTTATAGCTACGTTATTATAGGTAAGTACTTAAGGTGAAACGTTTCGCAAGTGGCGCGAAATTCAAATTTTATTGTTTTTTGCACATCACAGCTTATCAACACTTCTTGAGATACACATGTTTTAATTGAAAGTATCTCATAAATAGCATTAGTTCAGCTACGAATGTCAATGAATGGTTTGTATAGTGTTATTATGGTTCATTGACATTCGCCACTTGCGAAACGTTCCACCTTAACAGTAGGTTTTTTCATTGTTTTGTTTTTGGGTACGTATTTAAACGACCAGACCAATACTTTGTTGTGGGCGTGGGTATCAGAAACTACGAGTACCATGAGTTCACAGCAACCAAACATGGCATAAATTTTTCATGCCAAAATTTTGTCATAATCGTGGGATCGAACCCGCATATCTCTAGTCTCAGTCGGCTACTCGCCCGCCTAACACGGAGGTTGGTGGTTCTCCAACCAAACCTTAATTTCCGCAAGGGAGAATCCCTATAGAAGAGATATCCCTATATATATATATATATATCCCATATAGACTCTATGCATGCCACATCAACGGGTTATATGGCTTAGCACTGACTGTGGCAAAACACAAATGCCTCACCTCCAATTGACGATCTCTGTGGCACGGCAGGCGAGTAGCCAGCTGAGACGCAAGAGGTGTGGGTTCGATTCCCGCTGCGGGACAAATGTTTGCATGGTCTGCAAATATTTGTTCCGGATCTGGGTGTTGTGGTACCATGGTACTCGTAGTGTCTGATACCCACGACACAGGGAATCCTAGTGTGGGATTAAGACTATGTATGTGACTTTTGGGTGTTATGTTATGTAAAATTCCTATGTGACAGTTAAAAGCGATAGCACGATATTAAAGCAAATTCTATTCATTTCAACAATATTTTCGCGGTTAAAACTAGGTTGGTACTGGCGCAAAAAGTAGGTCACTTGAAACTGCATTACCCCTTTAACTGGCCTAAACTTTTATGCCCCTCATTACGACAGCCTTGGGGAAAACGCAATTGAAACGAAAACGTCTTAATTACTCCCCTAATCATTACAACAGTATTCCATTTGGTTTGAGAAAGTTCTGAAATAATTTGACCAATGATGGAAGAAAGTGTAGGGAAGTGCTGTAGATGTTCTGTCAAGTTTAATTATAAAATGGTGCCGTGGTGTGTCCAGCCTAAGGGATGAGTAGCAGCATCCACCTGAGTAATCATCACTGCGATTACCAACCCGCTTAACAAGCGTGGTGATTATGGGAGTTCCCCCGAATACATTCATTATTACATATAATAGTTTTTTTGCATATTTTTAATATAACTATAACTATAACTCTGTGCACTACAGACATCTTTTTCAGTAATACACGAAAGTATCTGGAAGAGAATGCTTTTTAGCATTAAGTTCACCTTTGTGCTTCTTTTATGTGCGATAAAAAAAACTATCTATCTATCTACATTCCATTAAGGGAGGCCTCGTCTTACAGTGCACGTTTAACGGGTAATGTGGAAGTATACCTAGCAAGATCGTTTTCACACGAAAAACCCTATTGTAAATTTTATCAAAATCGGGCAAGCCATTTTTGGTAATTATATTTTTGTTAAGGTACTTACAAAATAAAAAAATCTTTTTAGTTCAAAAGTACTACACACAAGCAAAATACTTATAAAGTTGCTAGTTTATGGAAAAATGGGATGAGTTTTTGATGAGTTACTAGCTAATGATGATTGAGATAAAATTCATCGAGAACTTAAAAAAATTGGGGCCTGACCCAGAAACATACCTAATATCTGAAGCGTCCGCGTTTTAATTTACGGCTCGCAGACTCTATACGTGGTAACATTTCAATGCTGCATGCTATCATTGTTATCACCAGTTAGTTGCAAATGCATGGCTATATAACGAAGTGAAATTGGCGCTTTTACCAAGGCCTTCTGTCAGTCTTTTTACACGTGCAGTCTATGGACTAGCTATACGCAGAAGACAATCAACGCCCTGCACGTGCAATATAACAACGCGTTTAGGGTTGCGTTGGGGTTGCCGAGGTACTGCAATGCTTCAGGCATGTTTGCTGACGCTCGAACTGATGGCTTCCATGCCATCCTACGCAAGAGAGCCGCCTCACTGCTGAGCCGTGTCCGCGGCAGCAACAACGCTATCCTGCGCGTTGTGGCTGACAGGGTTGACTGTCCCATACTGGGCCATTTGGTTGGGCTTCATAGTGTTCAATTATGTTTTATTTTTAATTTGTTAATTTTATGTGTGTGCGTTTTTCTGACAGTGTGTACTAGTTTAAGTTATATGGACATTTGTCTGAAATAAAATAAATAAATAAATATAATCATTATCATCAGCTAGTTGACGTACACTGCAGCGTGGCTACTCTTGACGCTCTATTCCAATCCTAATTTAGTGTAATTTTGTACTCTTGAATTCAATACTAGCGCACAATTGGAATGGAGATTGGTGGAATTTTATGGAACTAAGTGAAATCGACTTTCCTCGATTTTTTAGTACTCTTGACGCGATTTTGACGTTGTTCTTTCACGAGTCAACACGCAAAGTCAATCGCGTGCTCGATCTCTATTTCAAACTCAATTTGGTTCAAAAATGCCAAAAAAGCGTTATTAGGATTGAAACTGGATTGAGATTAGAACTGGATTGGGATTTTAACTGTTTTCAAGAGGAGCCCTGCAGGACGTAAGCCTCCTTCGAATGCTATGATAAGGGGTGATTTCACCAACAAATAAATAGTTTAAGCAACTGTTTAGCCTAACCAATTCTTTTGACAGGTATTTTCAAAGATTATCTGTCACCTTGACCAATGGTTACGGTAAACGCCCGTTTATTTGTTCGTGTTATGAGCCTAAACATTCTAGAGCGGCCATTATCCACGGAGAGATTTCCTGTAATCTTTACAATGTCGGAAACCTTGGTTTCCGATCTTGGCGATTGACTTATTAGATACCGAATATCTTAAGGGGTCTCAAACTATTCGGTAGCTTCAAAATTCAACTATCTTTTACAAAATCTGTTTAATTGCTGTATTAGTTAGTTAGGTTTTATGATATTATATTAAGAGGGCGCTCCGAAAATATAATGCTTATTTGCGTAGTTATTGTGAGTAAACCAGATGAATAAAAAAAAATCACATCAATAAAAAAACTGAAATACGTGATTTTTCAAACTTTTTTCTATCCGTGACCAAGCCAGAAACACAATAGGCAGACATTTACTCGATACTTTATTTTTTTGAAAGTTATGCCTTTAAACTAGATTTTTTGAAATTTCTAGGAAATAACTTCAGTCACATATCCAAAATAAATACTCACCGAAGGGAAATATAGTTTATTATCCGTGACCAAACCAAAATTTACCTAGACTAATTAGTATTGTCATAATAAATTAAATATATGATTTGAGACTTTACTTCTGTGCAAGATAGGGTCGTGAGATATTCAATCTTATTCCGTTAGTATTTGCGTCTAAAAGACGATTCATACATATTATATTTTCGGAGCGCCCTCTTAATGGACTACGCTATTATATTAGGATTACCCTCTAAAAATGGTAGTAAGTTGACATAAATAAATAAATAAAAATTAAACTCGAATCTGCTGGAATGTAGAACTTACTTTTGTTTTTATTTTATAAGCAACAAGTCAAATCTTCTTTTAGACATAATTAAATAAGACAAATTGATGCATTCAATATACTTTAGGTCTGAAACAATGAACCAGTAATGAAATAAGAGAGTTGAAGCTTGATTTATCGTGGAATTTAAAATTCACTCAAATAAATTGAATAAGGAAAGATCTTTAAAAATAACGCCAAAAAAACATCCCTCAAAGAAACGCTCAACGTTATTTCGTTCGAGTCGAAAATCCTCGATTCTTTAAAAGGTGACAAAGAAAATTATGTATATTAATAAATACAATTAGTTAGGGTTGGCGTGCACCTGACGTAGTAATTAGGTCACCCTTTTCCAGGGCTGTCACGACCCTAGCTATACTCCAAGAGCAACTAGTGATTTATTAACGTCATGCTTCTGAGGCCCAATTCTCGAGTTTGAAAACATTCAATTCGCAGTATAATCTCGTCTCAGTCGCACTGTCATGTAACTATTAGTAGTAGTCATAGTAACTATTACTTAATCTTCGCGTTTAAATGTCCAATAAGCAACCATACTCACAATATTACTTTCAGACTGTAATTTTAGCCATCAATGCACTAACAACAGCCAAGTTCTTACCCTTATTTATAATCAATTTGGTAGCTAAAATATCTTTTGGCTTGTTTTGGCGTATGCCATTTTTACCTCGTAACGTGAGTACCATGGTACCACACCCTAGGTAGCAGATTTTCTAAAATGTATGTAGTTGCGTAGAACTTCAAACTTCGGCAGAAAACTATGATGAAAGTGTATCCACTACCACCACCTGAAGCTGTCAACCAGAAGCATGAGGTGAGAAAATCATCGCTGACTCCTGGTGTATTCCAATAACCGTCGAGAAACAGGTCACAGTGTATTTAGTAGGAAAACTACCGCAAGCGGTCGACTGTTAAGAACTTTGATAAATGTTTACATCTTCTTAGTTGAGTTGTTGTGTTAATGAGCAATTTTTCACCTCGGTTACCTGAGCGATTAAGTTTTAATAAAGGAGTTGTTTCACAATGTTTGCTACCTCATCCAGCAATGGACGTCTAAAGGCTACTGATGATGATAAACTCAGTCACATCTTGTCTAAGATACTCTTAACCTGACCTTTCTCCTTTTCTCCCCCTTGCCCCTCTAGTTTCAGAGAACACTCTGAGGTACTGCTATGTTAAATAAAAACTAGCTTTTGTCGATTCATCTTATTTTGTTATAAATCAAATCAAATCAAATAAAAAGACTTGTATTCATTGAAACCACAAGGATCATTTTGAATCGTCTTATAAAATAATATTACATTTACACAAACTATATACCCTCGAGAGCAATGAATCCGGGTCACTTAAAGAATCCTAAAAATCTCGGAAACTAAAAATGCTAGGTTAATGCAATAAATTGTATTTAATAGACAATGTAATACTCCTTAAATGAAGGTATTAAAACTTCTTAGTTATTGTAAAGTTATATCATAAAAAAAACAAATTTGAAAAAGGGCCACTTTCGAAGATGGAACTACGAAATTACAGCATTTGGTTTTGCTTTTGTTTGTAATCTGTCATTTATGTGGGTACATAAACCATGTTGATAGTGCTCTATATTCATTATTCAAGCTGAAATTATGTCGCTTACGCCTGAAGAATGCACCAGAATACTTACAATGCTGGAAACCGGCCGGAGTCAGCGCGATACAGCCAGGACTGTCGGTGTGTCGCTGTCAACAGTACAAAGAGTTCTCCGACGTTACGAAGAAACTGGTTCTAACCTACGCAGACCAGGAACGGGCAGAACCAGGTGTACCACAGCACGAGAAGACCGATACTTGGTGAACACCATGCTTCGAAATCGCTTTCTCACAGGAACTGAACTCACAAATCAGTTTCGACGCCTCGGAGGAAGTAACCCAAGTGCATGGACAGTAAGACGTCGGCTTGCTGAATCTAACTTAAAACCCCTTAGACCTGCAAACGGCCCTAAACTGGAGCGTGGGCATCGTATTTCAAGACTAAGATATGCCCAGAGCCACGTAAATTGGAGTATTGAAGATTGGTCAAAAGTTATGTTCTCCGACGAATCAAAATTTATGCTCTACAAGCACGATGGAAGACACAGAGTGTATCGAAGACCAGGGGAAAGATTCAAGCAAGCATGCATCGAAGAAAAAGTAGCCTACGGTGGTGGGTCTGTACTTGTGTGGGCCGGAATTTCTTCTGAAAGTCGCACAGAGCTGGTGATCATAGAAAACGGCTCTTTAACTAGCGTAAGATATGTGGAAGAAATCCTCAATGATCACGTTGGTCCATTTATGGTCAATTTAGGTGAGGATGCTATATTTATGCATGACAATGCCCGACCTCATACAGGTAGGATTGTGAATGACTACCTTCAAGAGATGAACATTACTCGTATGGAGTGGCCAGCGCGCAGCCCGGATATCAACCCGATCGAGCATGCTTGGGACGAGCTAGGCAGATGCGTAAAACAACGAAACCCTCCCCCAATCACGCTTCGTGAGCTCAAAATTGCTCTCACAGAGGAATGGGAGAATATTCCCCAAAATCGTATAAGGAACTTGGTGTACAGCATGCCAAACCGCGTAAACGCAGTAATGGAAGCACGAGGAGGCAATACGAAGTATTAAAATTCAAGAAAATCGTAATAAAGTTCAAAAATTTCATGTTTCCTATTTTTGTTTTAAGGAGAGATCAGCAGTTTTTTTCTTTATGTAATTTTGTGTTAATAAAATGTATGGTGACTCATATTTTTTTTACCTTCATTAAGATCGGGGGTTTTAGGCGCGAGCCAAAGGGTTAAGGAGTATTACATTGTCTATTAAATACAATTTATTGCATTAATCTATCATTTTTAGTTTCCGAGATTTTTAACATTCTTTAAGTGACCCGGATTCATTGCTCTCGAGTGTATTTAGATGATGCAAGAAGAATAATGGATTGTCCAACTTTCAGATTATTTATTATTATTATTAATCTAGACTTATCTGAAAGTTGCGCCTATGTTATATCGTACCTAGTTACTAGAATCTTAGCTTTACCAAGACGTTCAATTATTTTATTAAGTGTTTTGTGTGATTATATTTTCGTAAGCTTGGTCCTCACGATACAGGCTCAGCCTAGTGTGAGGGTCGTCGATAGGCTCTTACTTAAGTTTATACAGTCAGTTTTAGCATTGTACGGTTTTTAACCGAATTCCCAAAAAAGGAGGAGGTTCTCAATTCGGTTGTATTTTTTTTTTTTTTTTGTGTTTGTTACCGCATATCTCCGGCGTTTATGGACCGATTTGGAAAATCCTTTTTTTATTTGAATAGATATACTTTCAGATTGGTCCCATTTTTTGTCAAAATCCAGTTCTGATGATGGGATCCATAAGTAATTGAGGGAACTCCTCAAATATTGTAGGCATACATATGACGATTTTGATATTTTCAGCAACAAACCAAGCATTTGCATTCAAAAAATATCATAATCCTTTCACCACTATGGTTCTTTCATCATTTTTTTTCATCCAAATATTTAGTCGAATACAATGGCGGAAGTCGGTTTTTTAAATGAAAAATTATTATTATTATTAAAACTATTAGTACCTACCTAGTTTAATGGTGTTATTAAATGTAATAGCTTGGTTTATATATTACCGGATTTGTTGATGTTGTAAATAAATTTATTTCTATTTCCCAACTGAGAGGTTTGAAATTAGATATTCTTAATATTTTATTCTGTGGTCATTTCTAGATGTCACGAGACCCGTTTTTGGTGATCGCCAGAGCGTAACTTGAACCCTTCCGGATTTGTAGGATGAAGGAGTTTAATTTGTTTTTGGGGCTGATTGAAAATCCATTAAAAGGTTTGAGTTGCGGTCTTGGGTTGAATTTAAAATTCCAAGGATTTATTGCATACAACTTAAACATTAATAGATACCTTAAACTGCTCTGCTCAGAGGAAAGAAAAGTACCCAAGAAAGAACAAGTGGCATGACAAATTAACCATAAAACGAGTCTAAAGCAAGTATTGAACTGTCGCGTTCGGGATACATATTCTACTAAAGAAATAATTAATAAAAGAAAATGGATTTATTTTTAACAAACTATACTATTAATTTCTTACATATCAAACGTTACAAAGTAGGTAAACATTTTTAATGTAACATAACATAGCATATAACCCAATAGTCACATAAATAGTCCTGAGGCCGTAGACAAAGTAACATTCTAATAGCGATGACGCCAGTAGAAAAGTCCAAAATGTATGGGATTGACGTTAGCTATCGATATGTCACGTGGTCTTTTGTATTGAATTAGGTACGACTGTAGAAATGGAATCGCTTCCAAGCGAATGCCGTTTGGCTAGGCCCTCTGATCCTGCACTAGGATTCCCTGTGTCGTGAGTACCAGAAACTACGAGTACCATGTTACCACAACACCCAGACCTGTATATTATGTACAGTACTGACAAAAAGAGGGCCACGCTCAGCACTATATTATTATGACACAAAAATATAAATGACTAGTTGCGCCCCGCGGTTTCACCCACGTGAATAATGATGAAAATTTATGATGATGATGATGATGAAAATTAGCCTATGTGTTAGTCCAGGGCCTAAAGTATCTCCATTCCAAATTTCACTCAAATCCATTCAGTAGTTTTTACGTGAAAGAGTAACAAACATCCATACTCACAAACTTTCACGTTTATAATATTAGTAGGATAGGATAGGATAGGATTATTTTTTTTGATATACCTAAATGATATAAAAAAAACGGTTCTGATTCAGACACCATTTTTAATAATCAGCCGGTATAAGACCACTGCTGGACATAGGCCTCCCCGCAGAATCCGACGATGTACGCCTTAAGCCGCCTCCACTCACTGACTTCCTACGACCTTTAAAATGGCTTTACCATGCGTCGTCACCGTCCCGTTCATGGTCACCAATCGATAAGCATAATTCCCCAACGGTTGTCAGTACTGCGAGCTATATGGCCTGCCCATTGCCATTTCAAATGGTAATTCTGAGAGGTATGTTGGTGATCTTGGTTCTTCTGCGGATATCCTCATTTTGGATTTAAGTAAAAAATAAATAGCTAAAAAAAAATTTGGTAATGATTTATAGTTTTTTTTTATAATAATAATATATTTATTTCAGGCTAAATGGAAAGTGTACATACAATAAATTATACCTAAACAGTTTACGCTCATAGAAATATACATATACCTTTTATACTCGACCCGAGGCGACCTCTGTGGCGCGGCGGGCTAAGGTTCGCCTGCGACGCAGTAGGTTGCGGGTTCGATTCCCGCCTCTGAACAAATATTTGTACGATCTGCAGATAATTGTTCAGGGTGTTCTGGGTATTTTTCTATGTATAATAAAAAATATCTATCTATGTAATGTATTGTATTAAGTATATCAGTTATCTAGTACCCATAACACAAGCTCTGCTTAGCTTGGGGCTAGATAGTTTTGTGTGAAATGTCCAGCATTTATTTATTTATTTATTTATTTATTTATACTATACTCTGATTTTTAATCTAAACAAAGAAATGTCAGTGTGTGTGTATAAGTGTCATGTTTGTGTATCATTATGTGTATATACACTATGGTACATATACATGACATGTATACACACAGTGGCATATTTTAACGTTTATTTGTTTACAAAAAATGTCTAATATTAAAAATCAGATTATAAAACGATTACCTTACATATTTTGAGGGGTTTTGTTTCAATATTGCTACATTAAAGCGTCGGTAAACAATGCCAGCTGGCCAGAAATCTAGATCTAGATCAATCTAGCTCATCCTTGTACTTCGCTTGAACCTGGAGAGGATTTTTTTTTAGTTGGCGTAGTAAATATCTAGGTAGCAATTCATAAAAGAACGATTTTTTTAAACTTAAAATCTCTTATTTTACTATGTTTCTTCACGAACCTGTTTCATCAATCATCTGATTTTCGGCCTTTGACTTAATTATATTTATCAACAAAATAATGTTGATTTATAACTCAGAATGATTTTATTTATTACGATAAAATAAAGCCAAAAAAAAAGCTGAAATCCAAAATGCGAGAGCATTCCCAGACATTGATATTCAATGAATAACGCATTGCAGTCAGGGCTGTCACACGCGAGGTCCAATATTTTATCGCGTGCGCGGCTTTTTACCAAATCTTTTCTCTAGGACCAAAATTTGAAATTCTATTCTTCGTTGATTAAAAGCTGCCCTTATCATATGTATTAAAATACCTGTGTATCATTTATTAAACGTACACACTATAATTTAATTGATACACAGGGTGCCCTAGATTCGGGGTGTCAAAAACAACGAGAACCCAGTTACCAAAGTTGCAGGTTATGCTAAAAAAAATTCCATAACACCGGGAATAGAACTAGCACCTCGCACGAGTCTCACCTGTCCACTTGCCCACCTGAACGTAGCTTCAAACCACAATATAGCTTGTAATATAGTCTTTATTATAGACTCCTCTAATAATCAGGGATAGTGTACCTAGTTTTCAATACATCAAATGTTTTTTTGGATTTTTTTTTGTACTTCCAGAAATTACCTCCCACAAACAAACTGTACCTACTATACATTATAATATTCATGTAGATGTACTATCTATGTTATTTCAATATCAATTTAGGTATTATAGTTAGGGCTGTCACCAACTAGTTTCATTTTATCGCGTGCATCGGAGCGATTACGCCTGTTTACTTTGAACAGTTGATAAATTTTAATTTCGTTTTTGTCGAAGGGTTATATTGTTACTGAAACTACGGACACGAGAGTTTATTTTTAATTTTTCAAATTAAATTTGTGAAATGCGCGTGAATCACTATCAATTTTTAAAGGGTTAAACCCGTTCTGTATTACATATCAATACTTATATTAAAGTTAAATCACATTACACTATTATAATATTATAAATGCTATAGTTTGTGAGTATGTTTGTTACTTCTTCACGCTAAAACGGCTGACTGGATTTGAGTGAAATTTGGAATTGACATACTCATTATTATCATCATCAATTTTCATCATTGTTCACGCGGGTGAAACCGCGGAGCGCAGTTAGTGAATAATAATGATGGCTGGATGATTATCTTGCTTTCACGCCTAAGCGGCTGGGCAAATTTTGACGAAATTTAATACACAAATAGATATAAATATGGATTAAAACATAGCATAATTATTATTCTGAAATCCAGTTTCCCCAAGAGAAAAACACGGGTGATACCTGTGCTATAAACCTAACTATGCGAGTTTGAGATAGTGTGATAGTGTGGGTTGGCCCCGAAGCGGAAAAATTATGCAAAATTTTCTTTTTAGAGACACCTGTGCGCAGCTTTTTAGTAGTAGTTTAGCGTAGTAATAAAAATATAAGCGATAATGGGATATTTAAAGAAACATCGTAACATAACATAAATTCACACCTGTGTTCTGGAAGGATAGGCAGAGAATAGATTTCCACTAGTTAAGATCCTCATACCCTCGTTCGTCCGTGGGTAGGTCAAAATAAAACCGTTCAAGTGCAATTTGAATTCGCGTGGAGAGGGTTCCGTACGTAGGCTACTATAGTAACCTCAAGACCAATGAGAAGTTTTCAGGGAGGCAATTAAAAAGAAAAAATAGTTCTTAAAACTCCGGTAGATGGCGATGACTCGCCATGGTTGTCTTCTGAAGATTTTGCAAAAGCACCCCAGAGAACAAATTCTCTTTGTTAACAAAGTCCAACTTCTTACGCTTTTGTTCTTCAAACAACACAAAACTCTAGTAGAGATACTTCCCAACGAACAGCATGAGCGTGGAAGTCAGTGACACTGACAGTTGGTGGCTGACCGACAAAATTTCAAATTTTAACAACCTTAGCTTGACTGCGCCATCTATGCATAGATTTAGAACTACTTTCTTCCAGCTGTCAGAAAACTCCCCATTAAAGTTATCAGTGGTTTTTTTTTATGAATCAATATTTGGTATATATTTATCAATATTTTTACTAAATCATAATATCTAATTATTTTATCATTCATTTATGATTATCATTTATTTTTTCTGTTTTTAATTTTATTCGCTTTTTCTCGTTACGAATATTTTCTGTTTCCCGTGGGAATTTAAAGACTTCCTGTAAACTATACGTACCCACAGAACAATATTTTGCAATTTTAAAAAAAAATTGGTTCAATAATTTTGAAGTTAGAGGGCGATGATCAATTTTCGCATATTTTCTTTAATATCTTTTGTTTAAAATAAGAATTACAAAATTAAAAAAAAACAGCGAGTGGTTTCCTGGGATACTAGGTTGAACCGAAGTACCAGTGAATAAAACATCAAATCGTTATTTATTGTCTCTGTTTTTGGTTTTACGACTTAGACCGTGTTTTACTACACCATTTGCTTGATTTTAAGCATCAATTTAATACCGAAAAACATGAAATTTTCAACATAACAAGCCAGGCAAATATACCTCCCCTTCTCGTAGAAAAATATCTTAAAAATTTTTGTATAGCCTTAATTTTAATGGTTTTTCTTCTGAATATGAAGCATCAGATTTCTTGAAGGCTTGCTAAACACACACGCATAATACAAATACAGCTAATGGGCACGCCGCACGTCTATACAGCAGTAATATACCTATAGTAGTAATATACATAAATATACGCTTGTAAACACACAAACACACATATAATAAATATAACTAGGTACATTACATTACATGCATGGCTGTAACGTACTTTAGCAAAAGTCTCGTGACTGTCAAAGTCTTACACTTTTTTCGGCCTAGCTCTCATTCGCCAAGTGTATGGATACATAACATACGTTAAGGAACTTATTTGCAAAAACATTTGTATATCTCAATTTTTTTTTTATTTTCTAGCTAACTCTCCCCCCCCCCCCATTGACCCCTGAAATCAGAATTTTACCACACGTCCATGATTGGGTCACTTAACTTTTTAATTTATTTATTTCATTTTATTTCTTGTAACAATTTACACAATTATATATTACTTGAATTCTAAACTCTGTATTATATGTATCAAATTTGAACTTTATGGTTTAGTAGATTCGGAAAAAAATTGTTGTGACAGACAGACAACACCTGAGTGATTCTATAATGGTTCCGTTGGTATCTTTTGAGGAACCCTAAAAGTATGAATTTATTATCATAACTTTTTACATCAATAATCTCCCGAAAAATCTGTTCTTTATACACCAAAAATTAAAAGCTCTCACCTTGCATTTCACGCAGAAGGTGAAATAATAAATTAGGTAGCCATTTGCTGATATCACCGGCGCTACAAATTACGATCATCATAATAATCATTATGCAAAAGTGTTATTTTGTACACGTGGTTGAGTTCTGTGTCACTCCACATCGGAGTTTCAATGCAAAATGAGCTTTAATGCAATGATTATTGAAATTATCTTTGCTTGGTATAATTTTAGGAAAATTATGAATAAGGCCCAAGATTAATTGACGACCTCTGTGGTGCGGCGGGCGAAGGTTCGTCTGCGACGCAGGAGGTTGCGGGTTTGACTCCCGCCATGGAACCAATTTTTTATATTTTTTTTATTTAAAAAAGTGTTCACAGAGTACATTAATTCATACTGAAAATAATGTTGCTACGGTAGTATATAATATTATCCTGCTCTCCATCATCGACGCCTTCGGTCACACTTCAACGGTGTTGTGCCACCAACCCAAAGTCCTGCTCCGTTATTTAAAGGAGCTGGGCTGACTGGGGTAGGGTTAGCACAAGGGGGCAATGCACAATACACCCCACAGCGGGACGTCAGTGCAGGTCTTCATCCCCAATTAGAATTAGAATTAGAATTAGTATTCTTATACGAGTTTATATACTGGCTGTGAGTTTTAACAAACCTCGCATAGGCCACATGTATGCGCCTGTTTTAGCGTCCTAGGAGTGAATCTTCTGTACGTAAGAACTGTTATTTCTTCTAGAGTTAAAGGTGCGGCGTTGATGGCCAAAAATTTATCATAAAATATGGTAGCTAATGTTCACTTCTTCAACTTCGTAAAGTGTAAAGAAGGTGATAAAAGAAAATGTTGTAAAACGGGCGGTTATGGTCCTGTAATTTTCAGCATATTTTAATGTTAAGGGCTTGTTTAAGTAATAAACTTATTTAATAAATAGAAGCAGAATGTCCGTAAGTTGTAGAACAAGATTAACTTGTGGTATTCCACCCACAAATTAATCTTGTCCTAAAATTGTACTTCGCTTTGGATAAAATACTCATGACAGGCATCTCTGGGTATCACCACTCAACATACCGGTACGTGAAAATTTCCCAAAATTTACAAAATGAAGTACTTATACAATTAATAGCTGGTAAAGACGCTAACAACAGCCAAATTCTGTCACTATCTAACTCATTAAAGTTAAGGTATTAGAAAGTGAAAGAATAGCTCTCACGAAATATGAGTAAAATGAGTACGAAAAACATTTTTTTTTGCAGATATGGGAACCCTCCTATTTGGCAAGTTGCTGCGTAATCGATTTTATAAATCTACTTGGCTCCTTATAATAATTATTATTTGTTTTTTTAATACATCCGAAGAAGGACACATTCTAAGGCTGGACACACCATGACTGAATTAATTTCGATGAAATTTGGGTTTTACGAAGATTTTAACAAGCTTTTATTTAACTTGACCTGAAGTACGAAAAGTTAGTTAGTTAGTGTGGGACAAATCTTGAAACTTAATTTTGAACCAATTTAGGTGAATGCTCTCGTTGCCTTGCCCATACAAAATAATTTAAGTATTTTTTCAATCCACAGATTGTCGTTCTTTATATCGTATTTTTTTTTCGATTTTCTAATGATTATCGTACTCGCAAATGGTTGTTTCAAATAAAAATTTACTAAGGGTAATTTTTAAAATTAGTTTGAAATACGACCAATTTTACGTATGTGTGAGTGTTTTTAATGTCCATTTTGAGTCGCCACCTACCATCGAAGCGTGATATTTTTACGCAGAGCACCCTGTTTTGTTTAATTTGACAGAGATGGCGGTTAAATGGACCTCGAGCACCGAGTTTTGAGAAAGATAGTGAAAGATGGCGCTAAATAAATAAAAGTATGCCTCGCGTTATTTTCAGCCCTGTCACCAAAATTGCGAAACGCGACGTTGCCAGGCAACGCTACGTCACAAGTTTAGTGCTTGCTAGTCACCCGTAATTATTAGGCTTTATGAGCTGGCTCTGATAGGGTTGCCAACCGTTCGTTATAATCATAGTTTACAAAGTTATTTGCGGCTATGTTCTTTATACTTTGCAATATCAACAAAGTAGGTACCTTCGAGAAAATACTTTATTGTAACGTACTTTATTGAAACTAAAGTTTCAGTTTTATAAAATAAAAATAAAACAACGAAAGAATATGTAAAAACTATACTTTCGTAACTTCATTCGCAGCAATAAAAAAAAATATTACTAGTCATTGACCGAGCGAGCAAAGCAAGGTAAGTCCTTGCAATATAATATGGCAAAATTTGCTATCGTCTGTTCGGATGTATGTACCTATGTACGTAAGTACTCGCGTACGTCGCATTTTTCAATTAATCTTGATGAAACTTGATATATGTACTTACTTATATATTTATTTTACAATATAGTTTTTGAGAAAAAATAAAAATGAAAACCAATATTACGTGAGCTCTCATTTGTTAGAGTTTCAACGACTTGTGGTTCAAGTAAGATTGGGTATATGCTAGATCGGACTATGGATGCGTTTTTTAAACTTTATCGAAAAACAAGATAGTTTGTGCTCTTGAGGTATTCTGTTCGCAAAACTACTAGTTTTTATAATCCGACCGTGTACCGTGCTGTGATTCAGAAACTCGGTGTAGCAACCCTGATAATATATCAATATCAAAGTGTAGTATGAAGTTGTCATCTCGCTCCTTAAATGCAAAAGAGCCACAAGTCGAAAATTCATTTTTTTACTGGAAAGCCTATCAAAGTTTTGATAGTAGTTTTTTTTGTATTACTTTATAAATCTTTTTTTTCTACATATATGTATGGTATATTATAAGATGCGTATTTTGAACCTTACACTACCTTGAAATTTACATTGAGATCAATGTAATTAAATGCGGAAGAAACTTATCCATAACTATCACCTCTTCATCTAGCAATATTACAAAATAAAATACTCCATAAATCTTTGACTTACTAGTAGTAACGATGAGATCTACGATCAATAATATCTAAGTCATCGCAGTAATCTCATTAAGTGTTTCATTATTATACATAAAAATCCTTTAGCTTAAATAATCAATTTTAAAATAAGTAAGTATAAAAAGTTTAACATTACTTTGGGATTACATCCTTTTCAATCAGTTTTAGGATGCTTTGTTTTTTTGTCTCAGCAACTTGTAGCTTTTTGATATTATTTTATATTATTTACTTGGGAAAAATCTGTATCCTGAGAAGTTTTGTATAAAAATATATTTTAATGTTGTTGATCAGTTTTAATAACTTTGAGGTCTGCTCTTTACGACTCTTCCTTTGGAAATCTATGTCAAGAGGCTGAACACTAGGAAGTACTGAATCAACTGATTGGTAATCAATCATCTGTACTGCTGTCTGAGCTTGAAGATGAGGATTCACTTGAGTATATCTGAATCGCTGTCTGTACTTTCCTCAATGACTAAATTTATTCATTGCTCTGGACTTCCAAAATCAGATAATGTTTTCATCAAGTAACGATAGGCTAGGATTGTGTTGGCTGTCTGTCTGGTATGGAATTTGTACCGTTTTTGATGAAGCGATTAAGATAGAGACTCCAGTGAATCCTCATCTATAAGCTCAGACAGCAGTACAGACGATTGATTACCAATCAGTTATGATTCAGAACCTCTTACTGTTCAGCCTCTTGGCATAGATTTTCAAAGGAAGAGTTGTAAAGGCATAATATATTTTTATACAAAACTTCTCAGGATACAGATTTTTCCCAAGTAAATAAAATAAAATAATATCAAAAAGCTACAAGTTGCTGAGACAAAAAACAGGGCATCCTAAAACTGATTGAAAAGGATGTGATCCCAAAGTAATTTTAATAATCTTAAAAGTGATTATTTAATTCAAAGGATACTTATGTATAATAATGAAACACTGTATTTTAAGACTGATTGTACAGACTGATTGTAATAACAGTCATTTAACAAATATTGCATGTTTGTTTATAAACAATTACAACCATAATCACGGTAATCTTATATGCAAAACAGACACATTTCCAAGTACTGCGGTTTCGTTTTAATAAAATAGTAATCAAACTTATTGAACTTTCATTCAAAAGAAACGCATTCCAAAACCTGACACTTTTATGTTTCGTAATAAAGTTATTATTATTATTATTATTAACTGGAAAGATGGCTGCTTTGCTGTGAAGTTAGTCATCAAAGTCTCAAAATGCTAAATGGGTAGTTGTGTAATTGAACTATTTTAAACGCTAAAACCATGGGTGTCTTTTTCGAATATAAAAATTGGAATCATGTAAATGCCATTTTTGCATTAAAAACGATATTGTTTTTTTTTTGATTTGTGGCTCTTTTGAATTTAAGGTGTTCTGTTTGTCTGTGGTTACCTAGCCTAGTGCACTTATTTCTCCCTATATGTTCCTTGACTTTTTTCTCTATGGTCCTTGTCTATGGTGCACTGTGGGTGTCATGCGATTAATTTTCTTTGGGGCGGTGTCTTTGAAACGAGTGCAAGCCAGGTTATAACGGTTTCACGGTGAAATTTCGTAAGTAAACAGATATTTACATAATTTTAATGTGTTACCTACTAGTAGAGTAGTACTATTATAGAAGATGCCTGCCCTTTGTTTGAAGCCTTCGTTGTTGTTGTTGTTGGACATAGGCCTTCCCCTTAGAATGCCACGACGAACGGTATTGAGCCGCCTCCATCCACCGACTCCCCGCGACGTTTATAATGTCTTTATTCCATCGAGTGGAGAGCTTTCCTCTAACGCGTCGTCCGGTTTGTGGTCGCCACTCGAGATCCTTTATTCTCCAACGGTTATCACTTCTTCGAGCTATATGACCTGCCCACTGCCACTAATTGTGAGAGCTATGTCGGTGACCTTGGTTCTTCTACGGATTTCCTCATTTCGGATTCTATCACGTGGTGAAACTCCTAGCATAGCTCTCTCCATAGCCCGTTGCGCAACTTTGAGCTTGTCTATACGGCCAATAGTTAGCGACCACGTCTCAGTGCCGTAAGTCAACACTGGCGTGTAGACTTTCGTCTTGAGGCTCTGCGGTATCGGCGACGAGAAGATTTTTTTTTATACTACTTGGCAAGCAGACAAGCATACGGCCCACCTGATGGAAAGCAGTTACCGTAGCCTATGGACGCCTGCAACACCAAAGGCATCACAAGCGCGCTGCCGACCCTGAGACATAATGTGAAAAGTCTCATGTGCCTGTAATTTCACTGGCACCCGTACCCTTCAAACCGAAACAGAGCAATGCGAACACTACTGCTTGGTGGCAGAAATAGGTACGGTGGTAGTACTTCCCCGGACGAACTCTTTCACAAGAAGTTTTCACAAAACCAACAAACTAGATATGGCGTAGTTTCCCGAACGCTGCCCATCCGAGTTGGATTCGTCGGTTGACCTCTTCATCTCATCACATCACACTAATATTATAAATGCGAAAGTTTATAAGTATGTTTGTTACTTCTTCACGCCCAAACGGCTGAACGGATTTGAGTGAAATTTGGAATGAAGATACCTAATAATAATAATAATAATAATAAGCAAGCAAGTACCTTGACTTGGCCCACGAGATTACCGCCATGTGGGATGTGGATTCGACGATTATCGTCCCGATAGTTGTTTCTGTGAATGGCCTTATAGCAAAGAGCCTCGACCAATACCTTGAGAGGCTCTCACTAAATGGTTGGATCAACGGTCAGATTCAGAAGGCAGTACTCCTGGACTCGGCACGCATAGTCAGGAGGTTCCTCTCTCTGCAGCCCTAGCCTCCGACCGCTTGGGCCTTTGCTCCGCGGTCGGTGGTTTACCGTTTTGTAATATATTTTTTACTATACTGTTTTTATATACTATTTGTTTTTATAGATAAGTAGTATTTCTTTATAGTGAAAAATGTATTTTATAACGAGTTTTAAAATAAATCAACGTCATGATAATAATATCATGGTTCACGCAGGTGAAACCGCGAGGCGCAGCTCGATATTTATATTACTTGAAATATCTTTAAAAATGTAATGAATGAAAATGTAATAAGTAAATATGTTATGTTTTCAGATCTTATCTAACACCAAGCTCCCAATTTATGGACGAAATATTTTGAAGCCGAAATTGACGAAGCTGACTCTGGTTGCACGAAAAATAATAATGCACAACAGCAGTCAGCCAGATTTGATGGCAGAAGATTTGAGAAATGGTCCACAACATGGACAGCATGGAAATGATTTATACGTTACTCACAGATCGGAACGTTTTTTTTTTATGCTACTTGGCAAGCAGACAAGCTTACGGCCCACCAGATGGAAAGCAGTTGCCGCAGCCTATGAACGCTTGTAACACCAGAGGCATTACACGCGCGCTACCGACCCTGAGACATAAAGATGAAAAGTCTCATGTGCCTGTAATTTCACCGGCACCCGTACCCTTCAAACCGAAACACAGCAATGCGAACACTACTGCTTGGCGGCAGAAATAGGTACAGTGGTAGTACTTCCCCGGACGAACTCTTTCACAAGAAGTTCTACTACTAATGTTAATGTTAAAGAACTCCCTTTTCCGCATTCGAACTCTATGGATGGTCCATTATGCGTGACGTTCTACTACTAACAAAACTACTAACTAGTCGTCTGACTGCGAGTCAATTTGGAATAGTGAGAGAGGCAGATTGTTGATTGTTTATCCAATATCATATATTTCCAACACAGTAATATTTGTACACTGTTATGTTTGCAAACGCCGTATCACCACACCCTATAAATGAGTTTATCAGCAGCATGATGCTAAAGCTGGTAGCATTTTTCAAAAATGCGATTTTATCTGAAATATATATTGAGACGTGTTCGGAAAAATGCAAAGTGCATAGATCTCAATGAAATGACATCATGTACGTTATTTATTCTCATACAAAAAACCCTTACAACATTGTCTAAAACAAAACTATATCAAGAAATGTATTTTTTTCTAGCCACTGATGATCAACCAGAATTAGCAAGTTGAAGTGGCAATGGGAAGGTCATATAGCTCGCAGAACTGATAACCGTTTGAGAATAAAGGTTCTCGAGTGGCGACCGAAAAACGGACGAGGCTGTAGAGGAAGGCCCTCCACTCGATGGACTAAAGGCATTATGAACGTCACAGGAAATCTGTGGATGGAGGCGGCTCAAGACCGTTCGTCGTGGCACTCTAGGGGACACCTAAGTGGACTTCTACAGGCTGATGATGATGTAGTTGATCATCAGATCAACTACATCTAATGATGATGAAGATGATACCTCATATCTCCGGCGTTTATGAACCGATTTAGAAAATTCTTTTTTTATTTGAATAGATATATGTACTTCCAGATTGGTCCCATTTTTTTCAAAACCCAGTTCTGATGATGGAATCCATGAGGAATTGAGGGAACTCCTCAAATATTTTAGGCATACATATGGCGATTTTGATATTTTCAGCAACAAACCAAGCATTTGCATTCAGAAAGTATCATAATCCTTTCACCACTATGGTTCTTTCATCATTTTTTTTTCATCCTAATATTTAGTCGAATACAATGGCGGAAGTCGGTTTTTTAAATGAAAAGTTATATTTAGAAGAGATGCAATGGGCACTAATGGTAACAATGAATACAATATACGAAGACAAAATGTGCAGTTGCACTGATCGCTTACCTATTGATGAATATTTGTTGTCAGTGTATGATATTTCTAGTGGAAAATACTTGTAATTATAAACCAATAAAAATACCTAATCTGTTTGTTTTTTCTTTTTATTAATTTCTGTAAAAAGACATTCATTTTTGTGGGGGTGTTTGCCATAATTACCACCCTTGGCAGGTTGATTGGTGATTGCAGTATCGGTTACTCAGATGGATGCTGCTGCCCATGCCCTGGTGTAAACCCTTAGTCGGCTTTTCCGACATCCACGGGAGGAGGATTATAGATTCTACGCTGCACACCACGGCACTTTTTATAGGGTGGCAGGAAGTCGGTGGATAGTGGCGGCTCATCCCTTCTAACAATTTTCTTTAACGCCATCATTATCGAGATACCTTATAAACATTTTTTTAACGCCATCTATATAACATCTGGGGATAATGACAACGCAATCTAGTGAAAAACAAAACAGTGAATGTAGAAGTGTGCGTGCGTGTAATTACATGAGGCAAATTGTCAGATCTTATTTATAGTGAATTTGAAATTTCTAACGACTCTTTAACGAAAATTCATGCTGCATCAAATTCTATGACCTACACCGTGCTCGCAAACGGTAAAATTACTCACTAAAGACGCTCGAGTTTTGAACAAAAAATAAAAAAGTCAATATCTGTTTTTCCACGCCATCTAGCGTGAAACGAGCTTTAAGTAATCGAAAGCATCCCCCTTAAGGCTGAAATTTTTCATACCTTTCAAATTCAGATGACAATACAATATTATGGTGACGGTGTGATCAGAGAGCTGATTCTAAATATTTTGCACACAATTGACACGGACGTCTGGTGTAGTGTAGTGTGGATTTTTGTATGGAGACACTGATGAGCGCCCTTAGCGTACACTCTGTGAACCTCATTTTCCATACAAAAATCCGTGTTACACTACACCATACCGTCCGTGACAATTGCTTGTCTAAAACGTAGTATCAGCCCCCTTATTCGCTATGACCAAACGTGACATAACGCGGGCTCGTTACGATATCTGCGTGGAATCATAGCTAAATAGCATGGGTGACGTCACACGTTATTGACAAGGAATCTCTTAGGTCATAGCGAATGACCACCCAGCTCTCTGATGTTGGATACGGCAGGTGGAGAATGGAACTCCTCGATGATTAACAGTAGCCTGGTAGCGTTGGGGCTCATTTTGATCAGCTCACGGTACCAATCACTAATTTATTAACAAGCTTGTTTTAAAAATATATATTTCAACAAAAAATTTAATAAACTTTACTACCCTGGATTGGTTTATCAGTTTCATGTAAAGGACACTTTCTATAGAACCTTAGCCCGATAAGATTTAACGGTCAATGGATTACCAAAAGTGTGATTAACCTCCTACCCTACACTTAAGGCGAATAACCCTATTCAATTAAGTGTTCAATTAATAAACTTAGCATAGTCTGAATAAAATTAAGCCAATTACTTCGATCGAATGCAGCTGTTTCATTAAACTGTTCAGAGCTATGTTGCCAGGCTATTTTGAACACTATACGGTACAAATTAAGCTCTATAAAAGCCTGAATGAATATCGAAAACATTTGATTTGTTTGAATGGTTTTAATTTGTTTTCGTTTCGAATATTATTATTTTAGTTTGATATTCTAAATCCATTTAGTATCAAATATTAAAGCCAGCATGTGTGCGTCATAGTTTCTAGGATTTTATTCAAGAAAATTGATTTTTAGTATTTTTTTTCTCTAGATGTCAAATACGCACCGACAAAAAGTTTCTAAGTGAATAAGAAAGAAAGAAAGAAAAAAAAAATACATCATCGTCATCATTACTGAGACGTGCTCGCTAACTATTGATCGTATCAGAGTCAGCATGTAGCCACTTCGGGCCTCACCCCGTGTATGCCACGATAAACTGTCTTGAGCCGCCTCCATCCACCGACTACCTGCGACGTTTATAATGTCTTTAGTCCATCGAGAGGAGGGCCTCTCTGAACTGCGTCTTTCGTTTTGAGAACCTTTATTCCCCAACAGTTATAAGTTCTACGAGCTATATGGCGACCATTGCCACTTCAACTTGCTCATTCTGAGAGCTATGTGAGTAATCTTAATTCTTACGGATTCACTCATTTCAAATTCTATAAAATAATTAAACTCTTAGCATAGTTTTCTCCATAGCCCGCTGCGTGCCTTTGAGCTTGTCAATATGATGAACTCTGTGGCGCGGCGGGTGAGTAGCTGGCTTAGATGCGAGAGGTTGCGGGTTCAATTCCCGCTGCAGGACAAATGTTTGTATGCTCTGCAAATACTTGACCCGGTTCTGGGTGTTATGGTACCATATTACTCGTAGTTCCTGATACCTACAACACAGGGAATCCTAGTGTGGGATTAGGGCTACGTATGTGACTGTTGGGTGTTATATGTTATATTATATATGTAATAGTTAGCGACCGCGTCTCAGTGCCGAAAGTCATTACTGGCAACACATACTAATTATAGACTTTGATGCGGCATCTACGAGGAGAAGATATGGCGTAGTTTCCAAAAAGCTGCCCAACACGTTGCTATGCTTGGGCCTGAAAATTTATAATTTTCACCGCCAAACGTAAAGTACGTTAGAGTAAGTACCTTATTATTAAAGTAAATTGTCTTAATTACGCTCTCAGACACAATTACATTTACTTAGTTATGCATTCAGTTGGCAGGCTAGAAACAACATTGAATGTTTGAGACTGCAAGCATTGCATTCTAGTAACTGCCGGATGGACGCTTATCGCTTACCACCCACGCATCTTGTGCCTTTGTGCCTTAAGTTAGTAAGATGATTTGATTCATTCATGTAGAGAATAAGCTTTGTCTCACATGTGTCATTTTTAATTAAATTAATTTACGAATTTTATTAAAGTAATTTTAAATTTAGTTTTTAAAAACTTAAACAACGTTCCCGTATCCTTTACTGGCGCAGCCGGGGCAGATTTTCCGAGTTTTCCGCGTAGTTTTCCGTGATTTTTCGGGAATTTTCCGACGCGAATCGGATCTGTTCGAACCAAATAAATTGTGAAGGTGCTAAGAAGCGATCGAGCATGTTGGTGACTGGCTGGTGAGTAGAATTTTCGCCATCCTTTCCTACCTTTCGTGTTTTATGTTTTGTGTTTTGTTATATTCGGAATCGAACTTTTTCCATCATAACGTTTTCTGGTTTCCTATTGTAGGAAATTGTGAATGTAGAGTAAGTAGATTTAAATAAACATTGCTTATCAAAATTTAAGTAAGTGTTAGTTTTGGTATTATTTGTTTAAATTATAAATAGCCAAGTAATTCTAGTAGTAGTTAATAGTTCTTGTTTACGTAGTGATCAAAATTTTACTAAAATCGTTTGTGTCTTTAGTTATTAAAATAAAAATACTATTAAAGTAACAGAGTAGATAGGTACGTATATAAAATGACGACAGTTAAGGTGATACCTAAAGAAATAATGAATATTATACCAAATTTTAATGGCAACAAACGTC
The DNA here is from genome assembly GCA_951392215.1 of Epirrita christyi. Taxonomy (NCBI): domain Eukaryota; kingdom Metazoa; phylum Arthropoda; class Insecta; order Lepidoptera; family Geometridae; genus Epirrita; species Epirrita christyi. The sequence continues at coordinate 2,998,055 of OX595851.1, forward strand.
ATCTTAATTTATTTCTACGGAAATGTGATTATATAATTGAAAAATATCGCGGATGTGCAGAGCAAGATATTTATGTATTTCATGCAATTACGAGTAAGTTGACTGATGAGGCCGCCGCATTAGCTAGTGAGCGAAATGACATTTCAAGCTGGGACCAACTTAAGGTCTTGTTAATACAACATTTTGGTGATCCTCGAAGTGAAGAATGTATAGCGATAGAACTAGAAACCTTAAAATTGAAACAAGGGGAAAGTTATGTAGAGTTCTGTAATCGGATACAGTCAGTAAAATCAGTACTGATTTCCAAGGTGAACCAATTACCGGATGTGGACATTAGGAGAAGTAAAGTGAGCATTTACGGAAATTTAGCACTTAATGTTTTCCTTTATAACTTGCCCGAAAATCTTATTAGATCAGTGCGAATGAAAATGCCACAAACACTTGAAAAAGCATTAGAGTTTGTGCTGGAGGATGTCAACTTTTATGAGCAATATAGCCTTAGAAGTAAAATGCTTCGCCCTCAGCCACCAGCAGGCGCATTAATGAAATTTGGCACTCCACCATCACAGAGCATGCCCATCCAACCCAGTGGCTTTAGGCCAGCTTTTAACACACCCCCTCGATTTAATTTCGGGATTCCGGGAAACAGTCAGTATAGGCAACCATTTGTAAACAAATTCGGTCAACAGGCTCCAACTGGATATAGACCACAGTTGATGCAGCCGCAACAGTTTGGAATGCAAAGGTTTACGCAACCCCAAAATTTTAACCCAAGACCACAACAGTTTGGCTATCGGCCTCAGTTCAACCAAAATCAATTCGGGTACAAGCCTCCCAATTTAAAATACAACACAGATGTTTCTATGAGGACCGCACCTCCTTTAAAGCCACAAATGCAGACCCCAACACAACAACCACAGGGTTTTCGCTTAAATGAGCTTGAATTAGGTGAAAATTACGGTTACGAAGATTTTGAAAGTCAAGAAGGATATTATTATGATGAAAACGATAATACGGATTACATCACCTCCCAAATGGAAGTGATAGCTGAGAACGAACAGGAAAATTTGGTGACAAATGAAACCGCGAATGTAGTGGAAATTGAAAATTTTCACATTCTGGCCTCAATAAAGGACCGGAAGTGATAAAAATAAATTGTAATATGAAATTAAAGCTACCGTATGTTTATTTACCAGAAATTGACGGAAAATTTATGATAGACACGGGAAGTACGAGATCTTTTATTAGCCCGCAAAAGGCTCACCAATTTTTCCGTGAGTTCACCTTATGTGAACTGTTCACTGTAATAAGCACGCACGCATCTAGTAGCCATAACGAGGTTATTGAAATTCCGTTGATGCCATCTTTCAAAAGCAACGAATTTCACAAATTCTACGTTTATGATGTAGACCCTCAATATGATGGACTTATAGGAAATGACTTATTGGTACAATTAGAAGCTGTAATTGATCTAAAAAGTCACAGACTTCGAACCAAAACAGCTACCCTGCCGATTGTACAAAGTATTACAGATCACGTCATAAAGCTAGCTCCACGCTCAGAACAACGAGTAAAATTACCCGCAGACCTGTTTTCAGGGGACGCCATAATAAATTACAAACAACTCTGCGAAGGCGTCCGGATGCCAGCAGCTATTGTTAGCGTTGAAAACGGATATTTTACCACCATTATCCAAAATACATTAGAAACACAAATGACCTTAACTATTACAGCCCCGTTTAAAGTAGATAAATTTCGTAACGACACAGTAAACTTAAATTGCTACAATGACGTAGAGATGAAAGACATGGAAGTGGATGACATTTTACAGGAAAATTTGACGAGACTTAGGCTTGATCACATGAATCAAGAAGAACAACAGTGTATTTCTGAATTATGTAGAGAATACAAGGACATCTTTTACAGTGACAAGCTTCCTTTAAGCTTCACAAATCAGGTAAAACATATTATTCGGACAAAAAATGAGGATCCAATCTATGTAAAACCATATAGACAACCTCCTGTCCAAACGCAAGAAATTAAAACTCAAGTTAAAAAGTTATTAAAAAATAACATAATTCAGGAATCTCACTCGCCATGGAATGCACCTGTTCATCTTGTACCTAAAAAAATGGACGCTTCAGGTGAAATTAAATTCCGAATGGTAATTGACTACAGACGACTTAACGAAATTACAACAGATGATAAATACCCCTTACCTAATATTATGGACTTATTTGACAAATTAGGGAAAAGTAAATACTTTACGACTCTTGACTTAGCTAACGGATATCATCAAATTGAAATTAATGAGACTGACCGACAGAAGACAGCTTTTAGTACAGAAGCAGGACATTATGAGTTTTTAAGAATGCCGTTTGGGCTTAAAACGGCACCAGCGACCTTCCAACGAGCCATGGACAATATCCTCAGAGGGCTCCAAGGTCTACATTGTCTGGTATACATGGATGACATTATTATTTATAGTACTAGCATGCAGGAACACGTTAAAGATTTAAGATCCATCTTTGATAGGCTGAGAGAAGCGAATCTGAAAGTACAGCTCGATAAATCTGAGTTTTTACGGAAAGAGGTACTTTACTTAGGTCATACTATTACCGATCAAGGCCTCAAACCTAATGATGACAAGATAAAGGCAGTTTTAAACTATCCTCTGCCCAAAACAGTAACCGAGATCAAGAGTTTTCTTGGACTCATCGGCTATTATAGACGCTTTATCAAAGACTTCGCTAAAATAACAAAACCATTAACAAATTGTCTTAAAAAGCGGAATAAGATCATAATAGACCAAAAATACATGGACGCTTTCCATCAGTGTAAAGAACTTCTCACACACGCGCCCCTTCTTCAGTATCCAGACCCATCAAAGCCCTATATTCTCACAACAGATGCATCAGCCGTTGCGTTAGGTGCTGTGTTATCACAGGGTACTGTAGGTACTGATCAGCCTATTGCATATGCGAGTAGGACCCTTAGCGAGACCGAAATGCGTTATAGCACCATAGAGCGCGAGCTTTTAGCCGTTATATGGGCCGTCAAACACTTTAGGCCCTATTTATATGGTAACAAATTTACTATTTATACAGACCATCGTCCTCTGGCTTGGCTGGATTCCCTGAAAGAGCCAAATAGTAAATTAACACGATGGCGACTGCGTTTACAGGAATACGATTTTCGTACCGAATATAAGAAGGGTAAACAAAATACAAACGCTGACGCCTTATCGCGTATTAAGGTAAACGCTATTGATGACGATACGTCAGACGAATCAATGAAGGTTAACTTAGATGAAAAAGAACAACGACTTCAAAGACACATTCAGGACATAACTAGTGAAATTATTGACTTAAGTAAAGACACTGACGAGGATGAGCCTATAGAAACTGTAGTACTATCGGATGCCTCTGATGCAGAGACGGTTCGAAATATTGAAGAATTAGAGCCTTCTTACCCTCTTCCGCCGTTATCAAGTAGCACGGAAGGAACCGTCCATTCAGCTGCGGATCTAGAATCGAAAGGGATTCCTATCTTAAATGAGGCAGTCGACACGAAACCAAACCAAATTTTAGTTTTCACTTGGTTCAAAAAGGAAATACTGGTAAAAAATATATCAAGAGAAAAACAAAAAGTTTTGGAAGTATTTTTACCATTAAATAATGAAGAATTAATCAAACAGTTTTTAAAAGAATATATTACACCAAAAACGAAATATTTTATCTATTTCGAAGATAAGCATCACAGAAAAGATTTTAACAGCGTTATTATAACATTGTTCAAGAAAGGTATGGTAGAGTTTTATGAATGCACTGAAAGGGTTATATTTGTGGAAGATGAGAATGAACAGAAAGCAATTGTATTAAAACATCACGAAGGAAAAACATGTCATAGGGGGATAAAGGAAACTATGGTTAGGATAAAAAGAAATTATTTTTGGCACAAAATGCAGGAAATGACATCAGCTGTAATTAACTCGTGTGTTGCTTGTCAAAAGATGAAGTATGATAGAAAGCCGATAAAACCAACAATAGAGTTAACTCAAACACAATCAGCACCATTTCAAGAAATCTTTATTGATATCTTTTCGATTGAAAACCGGTATTATTTGACTATAGTGGATGCATTTAGTAAAGTAGGACAGGCAATAGAAATTGAAAATAAATCGACACCGGAAGTCGTTCGTGCATTGATCAAATACTTTTCAATGTATGGTGTTCCTAACAAAATAAGTAGTGATCCCGGATCGGAGTTTAAAAATGAATTGATGAAAGAATTTGCTGATATGTACAAAATCCAGTTACATATTTGTACACCTAATAACCCAAATTCGACAAGTGTTGTTGAACGTTTTCACTCAACATTAATAGAAATTTATCGTTTGGCAAAATATGATCAAAAGTGTACTGACGCTGCTTCAGTTATGACATACTCTATAATGGCTTATAACAACACGATCCATTCAACAACAGAATTAACTCCTTTTGAGATAGTATTTGGGCACACCGATTCAAATAGATTATTTGATGGTGAATTTGAAAAGACATACATGCAACAATTGCTGAATGATCACGCTAAACGGACGAAATATCTTTATCAATACATTTCTGATAAAATTGTGGAAAAGAAGCAAAAAATTAGAGAGAAAAGATCAGGGGATATTGTAGAATTAGAACCCGGTGACATTGTGTATACTAAAGATATTAACACTAGGAAAAGCAAGGATAAACCACGATATAATAAAGCCAAGGTGAAAGGTAGAGTAGAACGAAATGTAGCCTTAATGCAAATAGGCAAGAGAAAGACTAAAGTAGCTGTTAAAAATGTGAAACGTCCTCCACAGGTGGTGCTTGGTCGTAGTGAGCCTACTTCCCCAATTCCAGGCCCTTCATTTGCAAAAGATTGAAAGCAATCCTGGAATTTTGCCTGTTAAGGAAGGACAAGCGTTCAAGGAAGAAGATAAGTGGTTGATAGTTAAGATTTTAGATTTAAGTGGTATTAGTAATGATTTAGAATTCCATATTTTAAAGTTTAAAGAATTTATTAAGTTAGTAAATAGGCATAAACCCTTTGTCAATGAATTTATGGGCATAAGGACTCAAGTAGAGTACATACGTAACATAACTGTTGTGAAATTTCGGCAGTTGATTCCCTTGCGTAGATATAAGAGAGGATTATTGAATCCCCTTGGGTCATTAATTAAGGTAGTTTCAGGAAACTTAGATAACGACGACGCTATTCGATATGATGCTCTCATTTCGCGAATTGGTTCCAAGGAAATGGTAAATGATAAAAAGATTACTTTGATCACCAGAATGTTAGATAGTTTCATAAACAGTACAGAAATCTCACACAAAAACACACTAATTCTAGATAAACGATTAAAAACAATTGAAAATTTAATTGCAGATAAAAATGGTAAAGAAAGCTCTTGTCTTTATTTGTCGTATACTTTAAGCATGTTTGATATGTTTATGAGTATGTTCAGGACCATTTATATAACGTTAAATGAAATAGAGACAGCTTTGGCATTCAGTAAGGTGTCTGTACTGCATCAGTCGATTATAAATTCTACCGAACTGATACATCTACTAAAATCTATAGAGCAAGTAAATCATTTGGTGTATGAAGCTCACGAGAGTAATTTGTTAAAATTAGAAAGAATTATTAAGGTAAAGGCTTATGTAAAGGAAAACCAGATAACGTTCATATTGGAAGTTCCACTGACAGATAAAAATACTTACAACTATTTTAAAATTTATTCATTACCCATTTACAAAGATTCCATTAACAAAACAGTAGTAGTTTTTCCTGAATTCCCTTACCTTTTGGTGAAAAATTCGAAATACCTGCCGGTTACAAAGCCATGCGAGAAAATTGCCGTGGATGACAATTTCCTGTGCAACGACGACAACGTGGCTCAGTTCCCATCACTGACCTGTGCTGAGCAGCTTCTGGAGTTCCAGGCAGACCCAACTTCTTGCGTACCATATGCTGTTGACATTGAAGATACCAAGGTGCAAAGAATCAGTTTGGATAGTTGGATCGTTTTTACACGAAAACCGACAGTGTTGGTGGAAAAATGTAGTCATGATAACATCAGAGAGTCGCTCTTGGGTACTTATATCGTAACAACAACAGAAGATTGCGAGATTTACCTGAATGAGTATAAATTGAGTTATCGCAGAACGTTTGCAGAGAGTGTTCAGTATAAAATAACCCCAATAGTAACATTACCGGAGTTGAAATCAATAAATATGACTTCATTGGCTACTGTTAACATCAAGAATATAAATTTGGAGGAAATGAAACATTTTTCACGATTCCTAAAACTAAAAGAAAGTGTATTCAGTGAAAGTGAAAATGAGATCAGTGGCGTAAATATGAAAAGTGTTAGTTTAGGCACTATACTATTGTACTTAATTTTAAGCTTAGTTATTATTGGTTTTCTAGCATATCGTTTCATGTTGATGCGAAATGACCGGATCAGAGCTTCCGCGAGACCCGATAATTTCGCACTTAATGAGGGAGGAGTTATGCATTCAGTTGGCAGGCTAGAAACAACATTGAATGTTTGAGACTGCAAGCATTGCATTCTAGTAACTGCCGGATGGACGCTTATCGCTTACCACCCACGCATCTTGTGCCTTTGTGCCTTAAGTTAGTAAGATGATTTGATTCATTCATGTAGAGAATAAGCTTTGTCTCACATGTGTCATTTTTAATTAAATTAATTTACGAATTTTATTAAAGTAATTTTAAATTTAGTTTTTAAAAACTTAAACAACGTTCCCGTATCCTTTACTACTTTGCAAATAAAACGAATAATTGAATTTAGACCGAATAGGAGCTGTAGTAATTGTAGTGTAAGAAAATTCAAGGGCATCAAAATGTCCTAATTAGTATGCCACTGAAGAAACAACTTAACATTTGTAAATGTATTATTTTTACTAGAAGTATAATTCGTTCTGTAATTAAGTGTACTTAAGGCACGGTATGATCCAAAAATCCAACCATCCAAAAATATAAAAAAATAACCAAACGGCTTTGCTTAAAGTTGAAAAGTGTATGTTGACGATGAAACTGATTTGCACTTCAGACTCTATTCATTTTGAGGGTTTTTTTTAATTAATCGAAATATACAAATCATAAATAAAAAGTATGTGCCTAGAATTTTAAAATACAAGTTTTAGCTATTTATTTTGTAAAAAAAAATTGTTTTGTTGCCGTTCAAAATTAAGAGCATTTGAATGGCAAAAAAAAAGACTTTTGAGATCAGCCTTAACTTAAATTAAGGTTGAGCAGACACTCGGAGCATCTTCTGCTTTTTGTTTTATATTTTGACAGCTGTCAGTTGTCTGGGTAGCTCAGCCTTACTTACTCAGGTGTCATCTTAACTCCTGAGTAGGCTTACCGCCACTGATCTGCAGATGAAAGATTAATCACTTATACAAAAATGTTTCAACAATTATTAAGAACTAGTTGAATGCCCGCAACTTCGTCCGTGTGGAGTTTTTCAATACATATTTCAACTCCCTGATGCACCACCATAGGGTGTGAACTACCTACCTACGTACCTATTTCTGCCGCCAAGCAGTAGTGTTCGCATTGCTGTGTTTCGGTTTGAAGGGTACGGGTGCCGGTGAAATTACAGGCACATGAGACTTTTCATCTTTATGTCTCAGGTCGGCGGCGCTCGTGTGATGCCTCTGGTGTTACAGGCGTTCATAGGCTACGGTAACTGCTTTCCATCTGGTGGGCCGTAAGCATGTCTGCTTGCCAAGTAGCATCAGAAATTCCTTTCTTAGTACAGTTAGTTTTTTTTGCAAACAAGCTTACGGCCCACCTGATGGTAAGCAGCTACCGTAGCCTGTGGACGCCTGCAATACCAGAGGCATAACACGCGCGCTGCCGACCCTGAGACAAGAAGATGAAAAGTCTCATGTGTTTGTAACTTCACCGGCACCCGTACCCTTCAAAGCGAAACACAGCAATGCGAGTAGGTACTCCTGCTTGGCGGTAGAAATAGGTACGGTGGTAGTACTTCCCCGGATGAACTCTTTCACAAGAATTTCTACTATACTAACTATATAAATTAGCATCCACTGCGACAGTAGGTACTTGGAAAACGAGGTCCAGTTAAACAAAGTAAAGGTTGAAAACAAACAAAGCCTCCAACCCCCTCGCTTAAGACATAATCAACCGTTGACGTGAAGCTTAGTCGGATCATGGTTTGAGAAGGAGGTACTCTAGATCCGTTTGTGAACAGCGAAGTTTGTTACGCCATTAATAAACCGTGGCCATTACTGGTTTTACACTGTACATACTACAATTGAGAGTAGGTAAATGCAGAAATTTGTTTGTTGTACCTTTCTACTAGAAATTTAAATATTGCTAACAAACACCATTGGCGTAGTCTATTGAATTATATGAAATCACACATTGTGAGTACCATCACTGTGTTGTTTTTTTTTACCTGATTTTCCTCCATTGATGTTGTTGTAGCAGTATCTAAAATATAACATAACGCTAGGATTGCGTCTGCCTTCTTGTTTCGCCGAAACTCGTTTTTGTTAAAACAAAATGGCGTCGGATAATAAAGTTCTTGCTCAATTTCTAGCGCACCGACTTAATATTAAATTGGTTTATTATGAAGATTAGAAGTGATACGATCTTTAGATATTGGATAGCTAAGATAATTTTGTTTTGAGATTTTGTTATTTAATATTTTAATGAATTGGGGTAATCTATTATTGGCCTTATGTTTGTTACACAATGTTTTTCTGCCTAGATTTTAAGAAAATGCTGTTGATTACCAATAAACAAAAAAAAAACAAGTAAAAAATTAAAATTGTAGAGAAATCATAAATCACTCTTCAGTGTCGGATTGAGACTTAGAATAAGGACTAAAGCACGATTGAGACTAATCCTTTTGATACACTTGTCAATCTATGACTACTTTTATGCGGAATTGAAATATCTTTGGCCTTCTTCGGTGACAACCTCCATGGCAGCGAGCGAGTGGCTAGCTGAGATGAAAAAGTTTGCTGGTTCGATTACCGCTTCGGTTCAAATGTTTGCATGATCTACAAATATTTGTTCCAGGTTTGGGTGTTGTAGTACCATGGTATTCGTTGTTCCTAATACCCACGACACAGGGAATTCTAGTGTGGGATCAAGAACCATGTATGTGACTGTTGGGTGTTATGTTGTCATAACTCTTGAAAATCCACAAAAACTCTATCCAAACGAGACTCGCACATCATCGCTCTCAAAATGACTTTTTATTGCATTAGCACGTAAGATAAGTAGAGTGGGTCTAACTAAAACAACGCCCCACTATTCCATTACGTCAGAATAAAATGGTCCATAATCCGTAATCACAAGGATCGTTTTCGAACGTCAATTGCTAAGTAAAAGCGATGGAAGGGTGTGCTGGTTCAGTCTAGAAGTACCCTTCCTTCTAAGCTGGTTTCAACCCAAATAGGTATCTAGCCAACTTAATTTCTAAATAAATCCTACCCCCAAGTATCAAATAGACCTTATTTCCTTAACCCTCATTAACCTCACTAAAAATCTCTCCGTCCCTGTTTGAAAATTACATTTTTTTAATGCTTATAGCAGCACAATTAGTTGCTGGAATTGTAAACATAATACTAAAAGGCTTTAATTCCCACCACACCGGAACATAGCGCCCTCGGGCAAACAAACTCCTCAACTAAGTTTACCATTTCAACACAGGATTTTCTCCTATCGCCCAAAGTTATATTTTACCTACCTTTATAATTAAATATGAATATTTTACGTAAACAACAATAGTTATTTGTTATGTTCGCTTATTTTAATCTTGGAATTATTTTATGATTCTTTGAATCAAATTAAAGGCAAACAAGATCACAGCATGGATATAGTACCACTATATAAAAATTCCTTGGATCCAAGGAATTTGTATAGGTACTCTAAATCCATGCTTGGATCACAGTCGTGACAGCAAAGGGCCATGGTCAGGTATTTTACGTCTATGGTACGCTCAAACGTCAATTTCGAATCTCATTCGAATAATATTTACTCCATGGCTCAAATCTCAAATCAATATGTAAATTAAAAATCAAAAATATAATCGAGTTGTGCTTCGTGTTTTTTTCGTTAATTTAAATGTTTCATTTCATACAGGTACAAATTTTCGAGTCAAATTATTATAAAAAGAACATGCCAGTATATAACGTGGAACAACGGATTGATTCAACAAGAAGAATCCAGAAGGAACTAGCAGACATCACATTAGACCCACCTCCTAACTGCAGTGCTGGACCGAAAGGAGATAATCTATACAAATGGGTGTCCACTATCACAGGACCAGTCGGATCAGTGTATGAAGGTGGCATATTTTTTCTGGACATACATATACCGGTATCATACCCATTCAAACCTCCTTTGGTTAAATTCCGCACCAAAATTTACCATTGTAATATCTCCAGTATGGCAATATGCCTGGATACACTTGGAGAGAACTGGTCTCCAGCGTTTACTATAGCGAAAGTATTGCTTTCAATATACTCACTGCTGACTGATTGTAATCCTGCTGATCCGTTGGATGGAAAAATTGCTAGTCAATATGTAAATGACAGGGTTGAGCACGACCGCACCGCGCGTCTATGGACGCAGCGCTACGCATCAAATTAAAATTAATCTAACCTTCATTGACTAAGATTGAGATTATTATCAAATAAAAATATTTGAGCAGTTGTTTGTTTGCAAGGCCATGTTTAGCATTTTCTTTTTATCAGCCTGTAGACGTCCACTGCTGGACGTAGAGCTCCCTCATGCATAATGCTGCGTCTGAGTCACTTTCGTCTACAGACTTTCTGCGACCTTTATTATATCTTAGAACTGACGAAGGCCCCCTTCCTCTACTACGTCGTCCAGTTTATGGTCGCCAACTCGAGAGTTATATGATCTACCCATTGCCACTTCGACTTACTGTTTTCGAGAGCTATGTCGGTGATCTTGGTTCTTCTACAGATTCGCTCATACCGGATCACATAGTCAAAACTCTAAGCATAGCTCCATAGCCCGCTGTGCGACTTTGTGCTTTTGCTTTGTTTATTTATTCTTTATCAAATTAAAGGCAAACAAGATCACAGCATGGATATGGGACCTCTATATCCATTTAGACTTAGAGTGTAAAAATTCCTTGGATCCAAGGAATTTTTACACTCTAAGTCTAAATCCATGCTTGGATCACAGTCGTGACAGCAAAGGGCCACGGTCAGGTATTTAACGTCCATGGTACATGTACACAGTTTCTGGCGTAACGTTTAAGTAATTACAAGACGCATTAATATTAAATTAGGTAACTTAAACCAGTTTGAAATATTTAGATAATGTTTATGTTATGACAATCGCAATAACTATATATAGTAACTAGGCAATGTTTTTTCATTCCTACGTTGATTATAGACATTAAAAGACATGAAAGTGTTACTGTGTTGTTGTACAGTATTATTTGTTCTTAGTGAAGCATACGATGATACTGACGATAGTTTTGGAGGGCATTCCAGTTGGGAAAGTTATGAATGGTATAATGGTGCGAAAAATTATAATAATAAAGTGAATGGAAATAAAAAAATACATGGGAAGCAAGATGACGTTATACATCCTAAATTATTCGCTTACGCGTCCTTTGTGGGTGATGAATGCCCTACAGGTATGGTGAAATTTAATGTCAGATGTGTTGATGTTGATTAAAATGATAATTTGTAATTTTTTGTTTTTTTTTCTTCGTTATCTTTATCTGGTTAGGCATTTTTATTTTTTCTTTTTATAGTAATATTTGAGCTTTAGTAGCATGCAACATTTGTTATCTTCCAATGTAGTGATGAAATAAGCAATTGTGCACATTTTCATTGTTATTATGTGTATATCAGTGAAGACTTGTATTGGCTCTCTGATTCTATTGTTAGTTACCTAAGTAAATTAATATTAGCTGTTGGATTTCCTTATATTAAATAAATAAACTAGTGGTTCGCGCCGAACTGAGACCTCGCGATGACACCTTTATCAGCACGACTAATTTAAGAGGGGAAGAAAGGGTTTTGTATTTAACGGCTATGTAAGTATGTTTGTATGGATGATCCATCAGAAATCTAAAACTATCGAGTCAATTTCTCTAATATGAAAGAGATTTTGTGAAGCAAAAAAAAAGTTTTTTTTAATTAAGCAGATATAGTTGTAATTTTGCTACCTAATTTTTAAAGATTTAAGTTTTCTGCTCTAAAATTGGATATTACAAAGAAAAAATCCTCAATTTTCGACTTCTCCCCGTAGAACAAAATATATTTAAATAATAAATTTCAGCATTACCAGAGAACTTGAAGTATCTTCGAGATATTTTTTTGCATATTTTACTTTCTTTACCCTTCTAACCGATTTCTAAAAACATTTACTGAGAAAAAAAATTAACCTCTATAGGTAATTTTTCTACACATCATCGAAATAGCCTTTGAATAGGACTAAGCAACAGGGCGTAAATACTACATACCTGTTAGTATTTAAAGTACTTGACGAATTAATTGATAACGTCCTTTTGACGAAAACATAGAACTCCAATGTTATTCAAATTCCTAGGAATGGGGGGTCAACAAAGGATGTTATATTGGTTATTGTTTTTTATAGTTCAGGTTTCTAATTTCTTCAATTTCAGACTTTTTCCTGTAGCTGTGACACAAAAGCCACAAGCATACCAAATTTCAGCATTGTGGGACTGCTGGAAGTACTCTAGAATTTTTGATTTTTTCGTTTTTTATTTTTCCTAATATCTCGGAAACTACTAAGTTTAAATACTTATAAAAAACAGTTTTGAAATGTCCAACTAAAGCGCTTTCATTAAACACCCCACTTGATCTGACTGTCTCACTTTTTTTTTTTTATCCCCTCTTGGACCCCAATATCTAAGCAACCCCCTAACCGATATAGCTCATAACCTTACCTACAAATTGTACCAATACTATCTACCCCCATACCAAATTTCATGAAGATCGGATTAACGGTTTGGAAGTTTTCATCGGACAAACATACATACATACATACACACATACATACAAACGCCGATTCTTCCAACTTGACTCAGAGAACTCGCTTCGCTCGTTCAATAATTATTGGTTCAACAAAAATTGTTTATTTCTGTTTTTTTTGTTTAAAATAAAAATAGATTGTCATAATATCTAAAAATACAACCGACTTGAGAACCTCCTCCTTTTTTTCAAGTCGGTTAAAAACTGAACGCCCCTTCAATCGCTTTTACTTGGCACTGAACACAAGCTTGATGTTCGAAAATGATCTTTGTATTTAGTGAATAAGGAATATTATACTTTGACGTAATGAAATAGTGGAACATGCAGTTTTTACTAGATGCACTCTGCTTACCTATATTGTTGATAACCGCTGAGTTGGTATAATTCAGCTTCTAAAATAAGCTGCATAAATTAGGCGCAAAAACGTTATTTCAAATAGAAATAGCATTGAAACTGATTGAAATTGATAGCAACAGAATTACGTAATCGAGCCACTAAGCATATTTTTCCATAGTCCGCTGCGTAAGTTTGAGCTGTTGTGTAAGATCTTATTCGCAAACATATTTACTGACTTAAACTTGTTGAAATTACATTTATAATATATGTATATGCTGTAAACATGCTGCCAAAGGCTATAATTTCCGCCAACGGAAGCGCAGTCATTGTGCTCTCGGGTAAACACACTCCACAACTAAAGTTTATCACTCCATGCACTAAGTTGGATTCAAATCGAGTTTAGCTTTGACGAATTCAAAGTAACTTCCACTTTGACCGTTTTCAAGTTGAATACGAGTTCGGAATCTTTGATTTGGATGGAGGATCAAATTTGATTATGGGCAAGGTGGGTGGCATACGAAATCTAATGCCTGTAACCAGTAGTTTTGTAGTAGCTCCAGCAAATAGAATAGAAAATAAACTTCTATGTACGATAACATAAACAAAAACAAAATTTAATATCATAATTGGATAAAATTGGCGTTTTTATCGTTTCTAAGCGACTTTTTCCAGACGACCTTAGGCAGATGTTTTGGTAAAAGGATTGTTTGTGTTATGATTTAGTGTCAATGAAAACAATTGTCTAAGTAAATAAACAATAGCTGATGCAAAATGCGACCACGGAATGCGACTCTTATACTAAGGATATCTGGAAGAGAATGCTTTTTAGCATTAAGTTCGCCTTTGTACTTCTTTAATGTGCAATCAAAAAAAAAAGTATATCTATCTCATTGGAGATTATCGCAGCTTGCTATAGTTGTATGCTTTTTCCTTGGGGGTTATTAAGATTTCGGATCCGCCATACTACTAAACATAACCCTTGGTGGTGCGGTTGCGTATAAAACGATATCACCAAAGTTATGACAACTGACTATTCAATATAACAACAAAGGATTTTTTATTACATTACTCAGAATATGGACGCGACGCAAACCGGGTAACTCGTCTCAGAATAGGGAAATGCGCGCGCGGGACTTTTTTTTTTTTTTTTTTTATGGCATCTGAAGATAATATTATACTCAATTTTGCCAATGTCAAGTAGCATAGATAATTATCAAACAATGTCCAGTCGTCAAGCCCTCTGTCAAGTCATGTTCCAGGGACTTAGCGGGGCATCGCGGTTGCGTCAAAGCTGATAGAGACAGCAACAGTATTTTTGAAATAGGTATCTAAAGCTCGCGCGCAGCCGAGGAGGAGCATATAGGCTTCTAACAGAATTATCTTGGTTCAAGCGAAATAAAAGGATGAGCTCCTAGATCCGGTGTCCGGCCAGCTGATATTATCAGTCTTAATTGATAGTTTTTAAGTATACCATTTTTGCTGTGGAGTGCCCGGTCTAAGAGACCCCCCCCCCCCCCTCCGTCTGTTCCCGTGGATGTCACAAAAGTTGATTAAGGGATTACAATAGGGGAAGGGCAGCAGCATCCATCTGAGTACTCAACATGAACAATGCGATTTTCAACAGTGGACGTCTTACGGCTGATGAATAAGTCTAAAATATGTGTGTATGGCTTATTGTTTAGGTATTATTTTATTGTACATTTTCCATTTAGCCTGCAATAAACATGTCATTATTATAATTTATTGCAAAAGGCCTTTTATTTTGTTAAATAATGACGTGACAACGTCTATGAAAACGGTAGTCTAGTGCATGATGGTTGCGTGTTTGAAAACTGCATGTCATGAAAATATTTAACTTTGTGGCACGCCATAGTTCTAAAAGTTAGATAGTAAGCGTTTCGGGACGGCCTCTTTGAAGATATAAATAAAATAACTCCTAAAAATATTTTTACGTTCAAATATAATAAACATTTTAATACTTAAAGTAATTGTTTTGACGTATGCTAAGTTTATTTACATATTACTAGATTAGGTACATAAGCCAACTTAAGTAAGGTTATTCAAAATAAAACGTTCCAATCTGTAAATTAATTTCGAAATTGTCTGATCCCTTTTCGAGTTTCAGCGACATTTTCTTAGAAACTTTACCATCCCATTGTAAACCTCCTTTTGGTGTCGATATCCTCAATGCTGATTGTCGTGACCTTTATGCTGTACGATGTTCCTCCAACGGGATCTGTCTTCAGCAGAACGGATGGCATCACTCACATTGCAGGGGTAAAAGAACAAAATTCCTAAATTTATTCCAAATTTCAGAATCGTTACTGGAAGTATCCTGGATGATTTTATTTACGCCTTTTCTATACAAAAATTTGAAGTTTAAATACTAAAACTTAGAAGCTAAAAACGAGTACGCGTATAACGTCATTTCAAGATGCTTAATGATGGATACCTTATTTGTCAAAATTAGTCAAGTAGTTTCGGAGCTATACGAAGGAATAGATGAACAAACTTACATTAATATAAAGATATAAAGAATGCTAAAATCATAACCTTCCTTTTGCTTTGTTTTAGTCGGGTACAAAATTAGGCAATCATTCCCATATATTTTTATTGTACTGAGTTAGAAGCTTGATTTGACGCGACTATAACCTTACTTGGTATATATTTTAAGTTGATACCTTATCCTTTCCTGGGACAAAGGGTCTTGACAGACAGACAGATAGACAGACAAACAGACGGACAACAAGTAATCTTGTAAGGGTCCCGTTTATTTCTGTTGAGTACTGAATCCTAAGAATTACCTACTCTTGCTTCACAGCAGTTACCTTCTATATAAGTACTAACCGAATTTGTTTACTGAGGTTTTTTTGCAGGAATAAACAGTGTTAGACATGTCACACCTGAAAAAAAAAAATAGTGACAATTGAGTATTCATTCTACGGATCTACACATCGTAGATCGCAAACCAGACGATGCAGTAACCGAAGGATCTTAAATTATATCTTAATACTCTCTGTAGACTAATGACATTATAAAGGTCGCAAGAAGTCGTTGGATGGAAACCGTTTCGGCATTCTACGGGGGAGGCCTATGTCCAGCAGTGGACTTATATAGGCTGATGATGATATTAAGCATGAATTGTCATGAGTCATCATCTGAGACGTAGGAGGTGCGGGTTCGATTTCTGCTGCGCGACAAATGTTAGCATGATCTGGAAATATCTGTTCCGGATCTGGGCGTTAATACGACATATAGATGCGTGTGTCCATGGTGTTGGTTGATGTTGTGATGACAAAAGAAAATATTCCAGTAAAGTTCACAGGTTTATTGTTCCAACACAACACGCGGCACTTATATTTTATTATAGTTCAGAAGGAGAAAAGCAGAGTAAGCTAGTACAGAAGAATAATGAATTAAACACTTACCAATCATCATCCCACTCATAGTAAAGAAAGGTATAACGCAGGCCATGTCCAATAGTATGGGGAAAGTGATATTACCAACAAGGGTTCCAATACGACCGCAAAGCATCATCAGAGATATCGCTAGCGTTCTGAAAAATGAAGAAATATACCATTTTATAAAACCTAATTTGTTGTTGCTATAAGATTTATTAAGTCTAATTTTGATTATCAGAGATATCGCTAGCGTTCCGAAAAACGAAGAATTATACCATTTATTATTTAGTAAAACCTAATTTGTCGTTGCTATAAGATTTATTATAGATAATTTTTACCATCAGAGATATCGCTAGCGGTCTGAAAAACGAAGGATTGTACCATTTAATAAACCCTAATTTGAAGTTGCTATAAGAATTATTAATGCTTATCATCAGAGAAATCGCTGGCGTTCTGAAAAACGAAGGACCATTTAATAATAAAACCTTATTTGTCGTTGCTATAAGATTTATTAAGTCTAATTTTTATCATCAGAGTTATCGCTAGCGTTTTGAAAAACGAAGTTTAATACCATTTTAATAAAAACAAATTTGTCGTTGCTATAAGATTTGTCCTGGCTGCCGGCTTATTTAGGAATCTGTTATTACTGGAAGGAAGCGTTTGTCAAGTAAATAATGGCAATGAGCCATTATTTATATTCCTACGATTGTGCAACTCATAGTGACAGGCCAATTAAGGCTCGCCTGCCCTTTCAAAGATAAAGGCGTGAGTGTATGTATGGTAATGAGGCTAACTTAGATCCGGTGATGACGACCAACAGTGGGTGATATCAGGAAGATAACGATAGTGATGAAAAGCTTTATTGTGATAGCCAATAGTTTGATTATAAAAAAATCATATGTGAAGCTACATTTGAGTACTATCACACGTCATGCGCGATATACATATCGCGCGATGTCTTTCTTGAATTCTTGAAAATGCCCATGGAACGGGTGTTGAATAAGAAAACACAAAAACACGTCGAAAATATTAAAGATAATAGTGGATGTCTTAAAAGCCGACTAAGGTATTCTACTAGCGGATAGGCAGGAGCATCCACCTGAGTACTCAACACTCAACTCCAATAACCAATCGTTTTTATGGAGGAGACCTCGTCCAGCATTGGACGTATAAAGGCTGCCAATTATGATGATGATTAATAATAAGGATAATTAAGTTAGACAACGTAAAAACGAGGAAGGGAAATAAAAGATGTGTTCACAGTCAAAATGATTTATGTCTAATCATGTTGATGAAAATGAAGTGTTTTTTCTTGAGCAATTTTCCTGCTTAACCACAGCATATTTTTATAGAAAGGTAAGTTAAAGTGATTGGGTAAAAGGGCTGGTTGGCACATTGCTGAATTTATTCAGCACAGGGCTAGTGAAGGTCAATATGGAAACCAAGATTCGATTCCAATAAGAGGTTTTATTTTTGGTCTTGTGTTATTTATAGTTCTTCATAAAGATTACACTTAACATAACACATACGTAGTCCTGATCACACACTAAGATTATCTGCTGTGTTGTGGATATCAGGAACTACAAGTACCATGGTATAACACCCAGACCCGGAACAAATATTTGCAGATCATACAAACATTTCTACCGTAGCGGGAATTGAATCCGCAACCTCTCGCATCTCAGCCGGCTACTCGCTCGCGACGCTACAGAGGTCTTCAACCTCTAGCCTCTGGCAGAGGATGGCTCTTTCTACCAGAATTGAATTTTCAATCAAAAATATAAAAAAGAGTATGTCCAAGTAAAATCATTGCCAAAGTCCATTGACTAAAAATACCATGTAGCCTGTGCTATTAAGTATTATGTGACGGTATCTACAAAGCTATCTAGTCAGCATTAGGGAACTAGCTTTGACGACCTCCGTGGCGCAGCGGGCGAATTTTCGCCTGCAATGCAGGAGGTTACGGGTTCGATTCCCGCCTCGGAACAAATATTTGTACGATCTGCAGATATGGGTGTTCTTGGTATTTTCTATGTATAATAAAAAAATATCTATCTATGTAATATATTGTATAAGTATATCAGAGGCCCAATTCTCTAATTTAAAAACATTCCAGTCACAATATAATCTCGTGTCAACTATTACATAATCTTCGCGATTCTTGTGAAGAATATGTAATAGTTACTATACGAGACAGTGCGACTGAGACGAGACTAATACTGCGAATTGAATGTTTTTAAATTAGAGAATTAGGCCTGTGTTATCTAGTACCCGTAACACAAGCTCTGCTTAGCTTGAGGCTAGATAATGTTGTGTGAAATGTCAAGCATTTATTTATTTATTTAACTCTACCACAGCTTAAAATTAAAAGCTCTCTTTTCGAACATAATTTGCGGCTTCTTTATTCGCTAGTCGGAATCAACTTAGTAAGTTAATAAATAAAAAAAGTAAATAACTTTGGTACAAAATCACTTGAATTTGTGACGGTAAAACACCTAAAACATGTTTAGTTCTCGTCAATCGAGAATATTAGACAATAGACCAGTTTCCTTTGTATCCATCCGAAGGCCGGCTATTCAATGCCTAGATAAGACGATATCAGTAGGTAAATCTATTTCAACGTCTCCACCATTCATGTCCTTTGTATGCTTTGATATCTATTTGATACAATTTGGACAATGACTATATTTTTTTGCAGCCAATTGATTTTTACAGCCTTTTAGTTTTCGGTGTCACTCAAATGTGAAAAGTTGAATGGGATTTAACGAGTTCAAAAAAAAAGAAACGAGACAGCGCTTTGGGTTAAAAAACATGTATGTTATGAACAAACGGTAAATAAAATGTTAAGACACGCAAAATATGCGGTAACTTAAGGTAGATCGTCTCGCATGTGGCGCGAAATTCTAATTTTTTTGTGTTTTTTGCTCGTCACAGTTTATTAAAACTTTTTGAAATGGTGAAAACAGGTTTTGCGAAAACTAGGAGACCCAATACACATGTTTTAATTGATACTATTTCTTAAATATCATTAGGTAAGCTACGGATATCCCTAAACCAAAATAACACTGTAAAAATCATTGATTGATTGATTGATTGGTTTGATTCATAGCTAAACCAATTATCTTTTAGAGATACTATTAACTAAAACATAAGTGTACTCGCTATCACAAGAAGTGTTTATGAGCTGTGTTGAGCAAAAAACACGAATAAATTTTAATTTCGCGCCACATGCGAGACGATCCACCTTAATACAGTTTATAATAATTTCAATAAATTTTGTAAATTATTTGGATAGTTTTATTTATTTTAGACTTAGTTTTGACGACCTCTGTGGCGTGGCGGGCGAAGGTTTGCCTGCGACGCAGGAAGTTGCGGGTTCGATTCCCGTCTCGGAACAAATATTTGTACGATCTGCAGATATTTGTTCAGGGTGTTCTGTGTATTTTCTATGTATAATAAAAATATCTATCTATGTGATGTTATTGTATTAAGTATATCAGTTATCTAGTACCCATAACACAAGCTCTGCTTAGCATGGGGCTAGATAATGTTGTGTGAAAATGCCCAGCATTTATTTATTTATTTATTAATTTTTGGGGTTCCCTACCTGCTAATAATATTAATAACACTGAACATAGTGTTCGGCTGCGCATGAAAAAATTTAGCAACTTAATTATCTATTGCGCAGCCCCACGACGGCTAACTTCAGGGTGGAATAGTTATATCGGCAGAACCACCTTGTAAGTGGTACTTAAACCCCACTTGAGAACCAATCCAGATAATTATCTTCATTCGCTGTTAAGAGGCAGGCTTAAATTCACTCAATATTATTTCACATTGTTCCTAAAACAAAGCTAAGCATAAAACGATGAAACAATTAGACTATTCATCGTTTCAATCGATACTCAAGTGTTTATTAAGAGTTTAAATCTGTTTGTTACTTAAATGATTATTAATTAGCTTATTTTGTTTCAGGTAAGTCCTCTTACAGTTTCAGTGTTTTGGAAGAAAAGGGAGATGAAAAGATTTAAGGTATTCTCGAAATCAAAATCGAAAAAAGGGTGGCTATTGTAATAACTACTTTTTTCATCATCGTAGGAAGTGTTGGATGTATACTAAGGTACTTTTGGAGCACTACCTTAAGGTCCTACTTAGTATTTAGATGACGTCCATGCCGTGACGGGTGAGTATCTGGTTGATAACTAAGAGGTGCGGGTTTGATTCCCGCTGCGGAACAAATGTTTGCATGATCTGTAAATATTTGTTCCTGGTCTGGGTGTTATGGTACTATGGTACTCGTAGTTCCTGATACCCACAATACAGGGAATCGTAGTGTGGGATCAGAACTATGAACTTATGTGTCTTTTGGGTGTTATGTGTGTGTTTTGTCATCTTAAAAAAATATTGTGGGGGGGTAATTTCTTTAAACCCTAACATAGTGGATTAACGACCCCTGTGGCGCGGGGGGCGAGTAGTCGGCTGAGATGGGAGAGATGGCGGGTTCGATTCCCGCTGCGGAACAAATGTTTGTATGATCTACAAATATTTGTTCCAAGTTTGGGTGTTATGGTACTATGATACTCGTAGTTTCTTATACCTACGCCACAGGATCAAGACTATGTATGTGAATTTGGGTGCTAAGTTATGTATGTTATGTTATTTTATATTGGTCCCGCCCGACTGAACCTGATGCCCCGTCACATGTTTAAAAAAAACATTTGTATGCTTACCGTGTAGTAGTTGGAAAGAACTCCAAAGTCAACGCCTGGTTTAAGCTCATCAGGACTTGAGCAATAGCTGTGCTCACGGAGAACAAGGCTACAATTGCTATCTTTGAATTAGCCCAGCGGATACCAAGGATAGACCCGACGCATGTGAGTCCCAGTCCTGTAAAACACAACGCCTTATTAATAAAAATCTTACAACTAGGACTAAAGTGACACCACGATATACATAAATATAAGTATATCTGTTTTCATAATTAAGTGCCTAGACCAGGAATCACCAATTAGTTTCGCTCGGGGTCCGTTTTGAGAATTGAAATGACCATCGCGGCCCGTACAACATGTTATAGAGAAAAATATTTAGTAAACAAATGTAATTACGGAAATAACAAAGATTTTTTGTTTACATATCAATGAGAAAACATTAATTTTTTGTTGCTGACTATATGTCCGAAGTTTGGAGTAAAATTGGCGCAAGCTAATTACATTAAATCCTGGAGATGTCATCAGTAAGTCTGAACCAAAATTTATGCTTAATGAAGTTCATCTTCGAAAATGCTGCTTCAAATATATGTTGACCCATGGCTTTACCTTGCCTTGAAGTTTAAGGTTCAGGTCATTGGTCCGCACAAAATGGGTCGGCGCGGTCCGGATGCGGACCGCAGTCCGCCAATTGGTGACCCCTGGCCTAGACTAAGAGAAAGCGCATAAAATATGACGACCTCCGTGGCGCAGTGGGCGAGTATCTGGCCGAGATGCAAGAGGTGCGGGTTTGATTCCTGCTACGAGATACCCTCGATACAGGGAATCCTAGTGTTGGATCAGAATTTTGTATCTGACTAGGGGGAGAATTTCAGACCAATAAATAATAAATCTGTCTTTCTGTCATATTTATATATATCCATCAGCCATTAGATGTCCACTGTTGGGCAAGGCCTGTTGGGCAAGGCCCCATAGAATGCAATGGGGGGATTTTCCATAATCACCATGCTCGGCAAAGCGATTTGGTGATCGCAGTATTGGTGTTTAGTACTGCGGTGGATGCTGCTGCCCCTGGTGTAATCCCTTAGTCGACTTTTACGACATAAATTGGAGGAGACGGGTTTCTGTTCTTAGACACACCATAATATCAGAAGGTTTATACAAAACTAGAATTATACTAGACTTATTTGAACGCGGTTCTTATTAGCGTTTAGATAATTTATCGAGGAAGGTTTTTGTGTTTCTAATTATGTAAGTATTTATGTTTCAAGTAGGAGCTGTGGGAAAAAACTATAGTTACCTATAAACAGAGGCTTTTTCCCCACCCTGTTCACTAAGATCCCAGTCACGCAGAAAGGTAATAGGCACACGCAGCCAAGGATAATGCTGTTGATGTATGTCTCAGCACCGCTTTTTGTCTGAAATGTAAATTTTAAAGTTAGCTTATGCGTTTTCTCGGGACTATGAATAAGGGTATTACATTTGGGATTTTGTTGAAGTTGTGATTGCTTAAAGATGGCGACATTAGAGGAAGTTTTGATTATTTGTCGAGTCAGTTAGTAGTAGAACTTCTTGTGAAAGAGTTCGTCCGGGGAGGTACTACCACCGTACCTATTTCTGCCGCCAAGCAGTAGTGTTCGCATTGCTGTGTTTCGGTTTGAAGGGTACCGGTGCCGGTGAAATTACAGGCACATGAGACTTTTCATCTTTATGTCACAGGGTCGGCAGCGCGCGTGTGATGCTTCTGGTGTTACAGGCGTTCATAGGCAACGGTAACTGCTTTCCATCTGGTGGGCCGTAAGCTTATCTGCTTGCCAAGTAGCATACAAAAAAAGCCACAGTACATAGACTACATACATTATTATTATTATTTTTTTATTATGTAGATACTTTATATTTTATACTTGGTATGTACTATTATATTTTATTTTTAATGTATGTAGGTAGATGTAAGTTCCTACCAACCATTTGTGTTAGTTTATAAGTAGTACGCCAGCCACCAACTGTCATAAACCAGGTTTGACTGGTAAAAAATGCTATATTAGCATTAAGCCCACCTTTTTGTTACATTTTCTTTGATGTGCAATGAAGTATAAATAAATAAATATAGTACATAGACCACAGAGGGCCCATCTCCATTCCTTCCTCTACCCTTTTCTCAGCTGTGCACTTGGATGTGGCTTCGCACCCTAAACCAACACGAACGTTGGGCACAGACCACGGACTGCAGACAGTCAAGAGCAGTTGGAAGCGAAGCGTGTGTCGGCTGTCTCACCACGACTTATGCTTCGTCTGCCAACGACTACCTATAATGAGCATAATGCACTATCCATAGAGTTCGAATGCGGAAAAGGGAGTTTTTTAAGAGTATATAGATTTTAGTGACAGGTAATAGTTATGTGAGTATATAGGTAATCCTGGAAACCTTGAAGTACGTGCTTTGATTTTATAAATAAATAATTACAATAACTTTCGTATAATTGTAACGTTAATTTAACCAAACACCTCCTACCAAATTCCCTTCCACGGGAAGGCGACACGGACCGCACTCACCTTGAAGAAGACCCTTGATTAGGGTGCCTCGACTTATATTACAAGTTACTGTTTCGCTAAATAGAAAATACTAAAATTATGAATATAGTAATAGGTATATCATCATCATCATCATCATCATCAGCACTCATCACCCTGTTGAACTCCAGCAGAAATTAAGCATTAGTTCGGATTCATTCGAGGTTAGTGTCTGTACTAAGCTGCGCATGAGTGCAAAATGCTCAATACGGAGTGTTTCAT
Organism: Epirrita christyi; assembly: GCA_951392215.1. Classification (NCBI taxonomy): domain Eukaryota; kingdom Metazoa; phylum Arthropoda; class Insecta; order Lepidoptera; family Geometridae; genus Epirrita; species Epirrita christyi. The sequence goes on from OX595851.1 coordinate 3,022,379, forward strand.
TTAAGAAATTCAAGAACAACCCACCTTCTATGATATTGAAGAATTACTATTTTAACTCGATTAAAGCAAGCTATAAGAGCAGTGGCTATGGGTGGTTTCCCGTGGCAAATGACGAGCCTATGATAAGAAGAGAAGTGTACTGAGTGACCTCACAAAATATTATGAACACAAAAACTCATCAAGCAATGTCCTTGAGTTCAGAACTAAAGGGCCACTTGTTAGTATTGTGAATAGCCGAAACATCTTGGAACAACGTGACCCTAACCGCAAGGTTGAACTTGGTACTGAGTACAATATTTACATTGTTGTAAAGTAAGGAAGTTTAGCTAACCCTAAGTGTTTGGGTGTTTTCTCGTATCTCGTGGCCGACGAGAGCCTAAAATTTAACATAGTAAATACTATATTTGCCTACAATTCCTTTGTACTTTTATTAAACTCGTTTTTCCTAGTTAGTGTGGTAGATATAAATTTAAATTTAGATTTTCATAAAACATGTGTTAGTTCCTTCGGTATTCACATACCATAAATTATACCGCGGTATATACCAGCTGCAACTTAATCTGCGAGTAATTTTCGTAAAGCTCGATGCAATATTTTCAAAAAGAAAATACACTTCAATTTCGGTTTTCAACTGTTTTTTTCATTTGTAATCTTACAAAAACAAACGTTACGTTTGAAGACCAATTCTCGTAATTATAAAAACATTAAATTAAAAGTATAATCTCATTTCAGCCCATTGTCACGTCTGTCACTACATGCGTAGACGAAGTAACTATTACATCTTCGCATGCATAGGTACGTTATCTCTCTCGCTCTAACAAATTCCTTCCAGAGCAATAGAAAGCTTAATTATTAATCGAATGTTGACTGATTATATTGTGAATTGAATGTGAAATCGAATTTCAACGCAAAAAGGTGTATCACGTTGTCTTAATGGTCGAATTTCGACAAACTCTTTTATAGTGAGAATCTATTGAAGTCGAAATGAACATTTACGTAAAATTTCAAGTTTGCAGGGTTCATAGTTTTGGAGATCTGAGGATGAGTCACCCCTTTTTAGTTTTAAATAAACAGATATTATAGATTTATTCGCATAATATTGATCAAGCGAAGCGATCTCTGTGTTAACTAGTTTGGCGTTCGTAAGCATGTTTGTATGTGGGTATCGATGTTTCATGGGAGTTTGTTCGAAAATAACTTTCGAACCGTTTATCCAATTGCCATTAAATTTGGTAGGTAGGTTAGTGATACCAACACAATTGACAAGTTTGTGCAAGGATTCGTTGAGATAGGGGAACCACTAGTAATTAATATGTTAAAGATATTGTAAGAAATTTTGGTGGTATTCAATTTTTTATCAAGCTGTGGATAGCCTTTAAAAATATTGAATTACTTACCGGTACACAAATATCAGTCGCATTGTAGTTTCTGGTTTTGACTCTCAAATCATGCGTGTACGTGTCCAGCATTTCACACAAGTCCTGGCTGTCATCTACTTTGTAGTGTTCAACGATTGTTGAGAGTTGTGGGAACCATAATCTGATAATGTTGTACCTGAAATCATAAATCGGAAATAGTTAAATTTTTTCTACTTCAACAGCCTTTTCAACACACGTCCACTGTTGGACGAGGGCTCCCCCATAGAATGCAATGGGGGGTATTTGCCATAATCACCACGCTTAGCAGGCGGGTTGGTGATTGCAGTATTGGTGTTGAGTACTCAGGCGGATGCTGCTGCCCAATCCTTAGTGTAATCTCTTAGTCGGCTTTTGACATCCACGGGAGGAATCGGCAGGATCTATTCTTAGTCCGGACACACCACAGCATTATACCTACCTACTATACTAAATACCGTTAATTCTAGATGTCATTATTAGACCTGCATTTGTTCATACTTGTTATGTACCTATATTTATTGATTTGTTCTTACCTACCTACATAATTATTATAAATTCCTGTAGTTTTTTATTTTCGTAGCATCACCTAGCTAGACCCTGTCTGAAAACCAGTGCTGTACCTTATCCGGGCTGGTGCAGCTTATGCTAAGACATATTATTTGATCTCTGTCTGGGTCAGATATCGATGATGCCTAATTTATTTTTAATTCTACACATTTTCTGTACTTACGTCTTGTCTAATAGTATTTGTTTTATGTATCTACTTGTGTTGTGTTCATTAGGGAAAAATAAATAAATTTTCTTTCTTTTCTCTCTTTCTTTCTAATTAAGAAATATGATCGTTTCATAATGGATGCATACCAATGTTTTATTGTTGTGGCAATGAGAAGGTCAAGTTGGGGAATATAGGTTTGCAAGTGGAGACCACAAACAGTAGAAGGCAGCCTGCCTCTTGGTAGACTAAAAAAACATTTTAAAGGACGCAGAAACTCAGTGGATGGAGGCGGCTCAAGACCGTATGTCATGTCATTCTAGGGGGGACGTCTATATCAGAAGTGGACTTCTAGAGGTTGTGATGCTGATTTGTAACATTTTTCAAAAATAGCTCTCTGAACTTCAAAACCATCTATACACACTTGTACACGCCCTAACATAATTACTTCTACACTTTATCATAACTTTATCTTAATTGAACCTACACGTTCCAAGTTATAATTAGATCTTAGAGTGATTATAATTAGTTTAGATAACAATCAAACATAATATTGGAACAAGCTACATGATCGGCATTTAATTAAGTAGATAAAGGCTCTGACACACGTGAAGGTTTTAGGCCTACTGGAGAAGATTCATCCGTGCAAAAGATGGCTTTTATTTTTCATGTATTGTATATTTGTTCTCTTAAAAACCTGCAAGCTATTTAGCTCACCTATACTTTATTATTTTGCAAAATTCTTTTGGTATTTAATAAAAAAAAACGTAAAATCTACTTTATTGCGCTAAAGAACTAAACAGTGGGGGTACAGAGTGGCGTAGCATTGCTACGGACCAGCTACGCCACCCAAATTACAAAGCCTCTACGCGGTGGAAAAATGGCAATCAAATGACGCCCCAGTAACTGCGTAACAAAGCTTAAATTGTTCAGTACCTACCGCCGAGTATCAGATAATGGAAAACACATTTTAGCCGCAAGCATTGAAATTTGAAACACAATGAACCTATTCAAAACTACTGGGTGTGTTAATTTAATTAATATTCAACTTAACAGCGACTGATTTTACCCAATTAGATGAGAATTCAGTAGGTGGAACGATAGGTGACTCTTATTGGAATGTCTACATTAGTTAACTTAGGTGTTCTCTTCCAAATTTAAATATTTTAATACAATATTTAAATTTAAATTTATAAGTCAAATGAGTTAGTGAATAGTATTACAATTGATTGATATTACTGTGTGTGGGTACTTTCTTACAATTAAATAACCTCAACTTGGCTTACCAGCTGATTTAATAGATAGAAGGTGGTGCGGTATTTACAGCAAATAGTGCAAACCAAAATAAGAGTACATAGCCAACAACTGAATTTATGTTTTTTTTTTTTAAATTTTATACATTCATGGTCATTGTTTAAATTGACTCCAAGAATAGCAAGCGCAAAATATCGCATACATTTTGCAGCATTGCGTAAAAAGTACTCTTGGTTTGTTTTTACTAAAAATAAACTTACATGGCCATTATAAGAAAGTTCATTAAGCATATAAGTGCTAGGTATCCAACCAAAGGCTTACGAAACATCGGCTTGATGTTGTGCAGTCCCGTTACAATCTGGTGACGGAACTTTGACTTCAGTGCTTCTTCTGGCAACTCGTGAAGCGTCTGTTTTACGTTGTCTTTCCAAATGTTGACATACTGAAAAGAACTTCACGTTTTATAAAACAACTTAGTATTAGAATAATTAATTGACTTTATAAAAAATAAACTCTGAAGAAAACAGTGGAAGCCTACTAAAACAACCAAATTTTCAGAAAATCTGAACGGAACGTTATTTTTGGAGTTTATTTATACTAGCATACTTTTGGCAAGCAAACAAGCATACGGCCCACCTGCTGGAAAGTAGTTACCTTAGCCTATGGACGCCTGCAACACCAGAGGCAACACACGCGCGCTGCCGACCCTGAGACATAAAGATGAAAAGTCTCATGTGCCTGTAATTTCACCGGAATCCATACCCTTCAAACCGAAACACAACAATGCGAGCAATACTGCTTGGCGACAGAAATAGGTATGGTGGTAGTAAGTACTTCACCGGACGAACTTTTCACAAGAGAAGTTCTACTACAAACAAATTAATGTTTTATGGAGTTTAATGTTTGAATACTCTGATTCTGATCAAGACAGGAATCTTCTGCACAGTATTATCTCTATCTTGTGGCTTGTCTTTAATAATCTTATCTTATCTATATATATATAAATATATATCTAGTTATTTTAAGTCGGAAAGTAGTTAATTATGTTAACTTTATAATCTCGTTATGTATTATTTCCCTATAGCACTACCACCCACTCTACATTACACAAAGGTTAGCTGGAAGAAAAGGCTAATTAGCATTAAGTTTGCCTATGTACTTGTTTTTTTGTTGTCTTGTGCAATAAATAATTTTCTATCTATCTATCTATCTTTTTAGGACCGTAAAAAAGACAATCCTCTATGCTGTCGCGTAATTATTGCTATGCATCATAAATTAATTGCATTGAGCAAAAAACCTAGTTGTTGTTACCATATAAATAACCAATAACCAAGTAGAAATGACACTGGCGCTAGTGTCGCACTCAAAGCCGCGCTAAATACTTCCACTCGCGCATACTAAGTCTGCTAATCAGAGCAGGCTGGCGCGCGTCAGCGCAGATGAGGTGCACGCTGCTGCCTTGTTGTTGTGATTTAAAACATTTGTGTGTTACTTATAAAATTAAACTATTATTGAATAATGTGATTTGCTTGAAATTATCATGAAAGAATTTGCATAATTGGTTTTGCTTAATCTCATTATGAAGGCAATTGTACCTACAATACCTATGGTATGATTCCTATTTAATTCTGTACGTACCTACCTCAGGTAAATAAGTTCGATACTAATAATGATTGAAAGAATGTAGGACAACATGACGGAAGACAACCCCTGTCGGATGATGCGGGCGAGCGCGGGACATAGGGGAGCGTGGGTGGTATTTATTTCAGCGACATCGTGGCACGCTCAATAAGAAGTACGTAAGTTGGAGAGTTTATTTATTCTATGGTACTACTTAGTTCATTATAGAGAAAATAAAATTAAGAAAATAAACTCTCAAGTACCGCTTTTCTCCTTTTTCCAAAGCACTTTTCATCAGGCCATAAATCTCTGAACACTTTTAATGCGTTTAATAATCCACTCTGATCATAATAACATTGAAAATGAACATTAAATCTATTCAAACGCCGAATAAATAAATCACTTTACAAAAGTGTCTTCAACGAAAGTAAATTAATATTTTATGCAAATAACATCTGAGTGGAAATAAATTGGATCTAGGTAGTCTAAAATCGAGATTAAAATCGTCCTTTGGGTCTTATCCTTAGGATTGTTTATTGTAGACTGGCTCTTGCACATTATTTTTTCCCTGATAGCTGAGATTTTTGCACTCCTAGACGTTATACAGGCCTACTGGATACCAATGAAGCCCTCGATAAGATCTTGGCAGTCTCTTCAGCAATGTTAATTTAAATTTATAACCAAACATGTATAAAAATATAAAAAAAATATATATGGTGATATTAAATAAATAACATTAAAAGTGTAATATTTTTCTGAAAAGCTCACAAAGTTACTAATGAAAGAGCGTATTAAAGTACATCATTCTCTTAATATTTTTAGGTCAGCTAGTCAGCGCAAATTTTATTTACAAAGAGGAGTGCAGCACTTCCTATTCTATTATCATAAATTTTACTTCAAAACTGCGATGCGAAACAGATCCCTATCCTAACGCTTTAAAGGCAGTAATTGCATCTCCGGCCTATCAGCTCTGTAGCAACTTGCTAATTGCATTTTCTAGGAACAAAACAACATGAGTTGCTTGTTTATTAGTTTAGTGCGGTCGTTGTTTATCTTCCACACTGATGGAAGCGGCGACTCGTGGACATCTCTTGGAGGTCTGTATAGGTTGAATAGTATATTTGTAGGTGCTGGACCTTCGTATTATGGTAGGCACTACGGTTATTTTATGCTGTAATAAATACTGCAGTAAGAGTCAAACTTACACGAGATTTAACAAATTAAACCCTAGCTCAAAGGTCTAAAGTACAAAAAACTATCACTACATGTTACGGTTTTGAAGTGAAAGTGTGTTCTTACTATAGAAGTGGCAAAAAGCAAGTGTTTTATTTTATGAAAACCTCCGTGGTGTGGCGGGTGAATAGCCGGCTGAGACGAAAGAGTTGCGGGTTTGATTCCCGCAGCGGAATAAATGTTTGCATGATCTGCAAATATTGGTTCCGGGTCTGGGTGTTGTTGTACCATAGTAATCCGTAGTTCCTGATAACCACGACACAGGGAATCCTATAGGCACACTATAGGGTCATAGCTCTGTTGTAACTATTGGGTGTTATTTTTATATTTATATTTATAAATATTATGTGAGCTTACCGGATAAGTGTCAGCAGGTTTTCCAGTATTCATCATGTAAATATTGATCAAAATGTTCCTTGCTTCATCATATCGGTTCTGGGTGATAAGAAACTTAGGACTCTCGGGAAGGAAAAAGGTGTATAGCAAACAAGCCAGAAGTGACCATAGCGACATGGCGTAGAGGTAGAAGTTCCATGTATTTAGCACTGAAACGCAAAATAGTTTTGAGTTATCCAAATAGTGATGAATAGCTTGTGTTGCTTATAAAAAACAAATGTTATTAATATTGTAAATGGTCACAAGACAGACAAAGAAGAAACAATGACAATAAACATTCAAGGTAGTTTAGCTACCATGGGTTTCGTTTGAGAGTCGTGTGGCTATCATTACCAGCCTGTTTATATCCACTGCTGGACAAGGCTTCCCATATAATACAATGGGATGATGGCCATAATCACCACGCTTGGCAGGTGGATTGGTGATCGCAGTTTGGTGTAGAAAACTCAGGTCGATGCTGCTACCCATCCCCTGGTATAATCCCTTAGTCGGCTTTAACGTCATCCACGGGAGAAGATGGAGGGTCTTTCCTTAGGTCAGACACATCATGATTATGACTGAGTATATATATAAATGGATCATCACCTATTACTGTAGATACACTTTCGCTAATTGGGATCATATAGTTGATCAGAATATTGCCTAAAGATGAAAAACTCTTACCAATTGCTCCGCCAAACAGTTCATACTTCCAGTCATTAGTCAGAATTACCCAAGACATTGGCGGTACCAGTATCTGGGCGAAAGCTGCGAACGAAGACTGAAAAAGCATCACTCTGTCTCTTATTTCATTATGACAAAATTCTGAGGTTAAAGTGAGGACAGCACTGAATGCTGTGGCAAATCTGTAAATATAAAAAAAACATAGCATAACATAACACCCAACAGTCACATACGTAGTCATGATCCCACATAATATTCCCTGTGTCGTGGGTATCAGGAACTACGAGTACTATGGTACCATAACACCCAGACCCGGAAAAAATATTTGCAGATCATACAAACATTTGTCCTACAGCGGGAATCGAACCCGCAACCTCTTGCACCTCAGCTGGGTACTCACCCGCCACGCCACAGACGGTGACTCAGACTAAGAGAGAGGGTGGAGGAGGAAGTAAGAGTCTGGGGATATATATATTATTATGCAAGGGCGATCACAAACCGGACGACACTTTATAGAAAAGTCCTCCTCTCGATGGACCAAAGACATTATAAACGTTGCAGCAAGTTAGTGGATGGAGGTGGGCCGAGACCATTCGTCGTGGCATTCTATGGAGGCTTATGCCAAGCAGTGGACTTCTATAGGCTGATAATGATGAAGCCATTATACCAAACTCTTCATATCTTCGTCTTCCATGTTATGCCTCGATTCTGTCAAATGCCCCAAGCCAGTCATTGACCCTTTCAATAGCCAAATGACGTTAAATGTATACAGCACACAACTTTCATCATTGAAGATGTAGAAGGCGAGGTAAATAATACTGTCCACTTCTTCACAACCATTGCAGGTGTAAGGGCTTGAGGGGAGTCCAGCTTGGCCAACTATCATTAATTTTGTCTTAATTTTATGGATGGATAGCCCCATGGCCTCATCCTCGATATCCAGACCTACTGATGATGACACGATGATGATTTGTGGGAGCAAATGAAGTCAGAGGAATTTCCTCTTGCGATTACTTCAGTTATATATGGAATGATCTGCTGAGGTTTTCTCTAGTCACTACAGGTATGGGGTTCTTCAAAAAGGGCGTTTCAAAATTCTTAAAGAGTCGGCAACGCGCGTGTGTTGCCTATGGTGTTACAGGCGTCCATAGGCTACAGTAACTACTTTCCAGTGGGCCGTATGCCTGTGTGCTTAAGCAGTTGAATAAAAAAAAAAGTCAGTTAGAGTATGTTCAATGAGAGACCCATCGTGGCCAAATTGTGAACTAGGTACATATTAAAACCATAACTAGGAGCTGGTTTCTTTCTGTTGGCATTTTGAATTAAAAACTAAATAACTTTTAATACACAAAAAAAGTAATCAAGCACAGCAGCGCTCTCCAATCCTACGACGGGTCTATCGCTGAACAAATTCTATCAGAATTGTCGTAAGCGGAAATCTTTGGTCACTGCTTATCCCTCCAGTAGGTATGTATCATGATAAGACATTAGGTACTTACAAGAGCCCTTCAAAGAATTTAGCTGCAATAAGCACGTTGTACGTCTGGCTTGTACCGGATATCAAAGTGAACACAAATATGCCTCCGTAGCCGACTACGACGAATATCTTCCTGCCAAACGCATCAGTCAGGAAACCAGCTAGTACTGATGATAGCAGCATTCCTGGAAATTGAGAAGACAATTTTATTGTATAGTATCCAAACTAAAACAATTTTGTCATTAACTAACAGTAAATATCCAAACCTAATTTTCCAACTCATACTATGCCACGGGATGACACTTCTTCTTTTTTCTTTACCAGCTTGTTTGCGTCCACTGCTGGACGAAGCCTCCCCCATTGAATACAATGGGGGGAATTGCCATAATCACCACGCTTGGCAGGCGGATCGGTGATTGCAATATTGGTGTTGAGCACTCAATGCTGTCCATCCCCTGATGTAATCCTTTCGTTGGCTTTTTTATCCACGGGAGGAAAAGGAGAGGTCTATTCATAGGCCGGACACACCACGGCAGACATACTATACAATAACTACGCAACCGATAATACAATGTATAAGAATTCATTATTGAAAAGATACTGAATAAAATAATCTACTAGGTATAATAACATAATATTTTTAAGCTTAGACAAAAACATTTCAGATACTCTATTTCACCACTGAATATTTCACTTTGTCGCGAAGATGTTAGTTTTCCCGACTCAGAAGAGCATCAAAATCGATTGAAATCAGATAATTGTGTCAATTGTGCACATCTTGAGTTCACCGACTAATAGGTCCTGTTGGAATCGGCTCAAACGAAATTAAAGTCTCATTTCACTAAATTTAGGTAACAGTTTAAATACTTGATTCCTTTGCGCTTAGGCAAGCTCGTTATGGTTGCATTCACACGTTAAGAAAGCGTATTCCCCAGCTAACAGGCGCTGGGCTACAACTGCTAGGATGATGCAGTAGGTATATGATCGTCTTGTTCTCAAATGATTGTTTTTAGAAACGTTTCTAATCTATATTGCTATCTATATGTGCACGAGTTGAGCTCTATACGACCATCATGCATTCTTTTCACTTCAATACAAATACATGAGAAAGTTTTGCCCTAGGGCTTTTATCTCCTATCTCTCTTGCAGTTTTATGGAAGTGAAAAGGACACATGATCATAACTGGACAAGTGGAAGAGTATTAAGATGATATGTTAAAATATTTCGAATCTCGACTATTTTAACATATCATCTTAATCTCTTCTCTCGGGCGGAGATAATTTTTTTTAAAGTAGTTAATACAAAAATAAATCTTTTTATATTTATTAAAATACTGTGATTAGCTACCGAATAGTATACAAATAAAATGCCAATATTTTCTAGATTAGAAGGATGGAAGTAAAACGGATTATAAGAGCACCGATTTCAAAAAATAAATCTATCGAGAAAAGTTCGGCCTCGTGTTTGTTTTTTTTTTTTTAGATTACATCCTCAATTAATTAGTATATAAACATCAAGTATGTAACCTTTACCGTTACTGAGTAGGCATGTAATTCAGCGACTTAAATTTTTTAACATATCGCCTTAAATAATACTATATTCATTTAGGTAGTTGCTGGCAACCAGCTTTCTATGTAAATGTATTTTATAGCTGGCTAGACCTGGCCAAGTTTCGGCAGATTAATATTAAGTTTGTTCGACTGTGAGTTATTGAAATTTGTTTTAGTTTTGGACTAACTTGAGTCATGAGTGTACTGTACGTTTAATTATTCGCAGGAATTCACATAACTAACTGTCGTGGAACTTGACAGAGTTAAGACAAACCATACATATACATGATTATATTTAGAAGTCTATTTTTTATTTTGTATTACTTATTCCTTTTTGGTCACTGTGATTGTATTTATTTACTATAATAAGAATAGTTGAAGCCATTTCTACCTAGGCCATAATTCACATATACGTAGCTTAGCTACATAGTATTTTATTTATGAATGAAGATCATTTAGACCCTGAATATCTAAATATTAAAAAAATAGATAAATCAAATCTAGCGATTTGTTACGATTTTTTGCCATAAATTCCTGATTCTTCTATGGTTCACCACTACGAAATTAAACAATTTTTTTTTGAATTTTTTAGGAACCGGAATGTAGATTATAGTTTTTGTTGAAGTTGTATGGAAAAAACTCTACCTAGACGCATTCGTGGCCTAGTTTATTCATAATATCGTTCTGTTTGACTTTTTTTGCCTATAGGAACATCTTGTTTTGTCACTATAACATAATTTTATTAAATCAATTTGTAGCTTAATTAATTGTATTACAATAATTAATCCACCAAAGCTCTGACAATGATGGATTAACAGATAATTCGAGTCAATGTAGTTCAAATCGTAACACCTATTGACAGTATAAGTACCTATTAAATGAGTAATGGTGATGCTTCGTGGCATGTTCTCGAACAATGTGGTTGGAAATTGAGCGTTTCCGAGTGCCAAGTAGCACCAACAAAGGCCTCAAATAAGTAACGTAGTTACCTTTTGGAAACCAATTGAGATTTCTAGGTCAATCTTCATCACCATCATCAGCCTGTAGAAGTCCACTGTTGAAAATAAGCTTCCTCTTTAAAGCCACGTCAAACGGTTTTGAGCCGCCTCTATCCACCGATTTCCTGTGACGTTTGTAATGTTTTTGAAAATATAATAGGTACTTGAATGTCTTTTTCTTATACCCTGATTTTTTATTTCAGACAATTTTTGTAAACAAACAAATGTCAGGATATGCCACTGTGAGTATAAGTGTCATGATTGTGTAGCGTACGTGTAAATTCACATATGACACACATACATGACACTTATACACATAGTGGCATATCTTGACATTTGTTTGTTTACAAAAATTGTCTAAAATTAAAAATCGGAGCATAGGTTAAATAGCATTTTCAAATATCATAGTATAAATACACCTTTAAGGGTGAAAACCATTTCAAATCTTCGGCCTCGAATTTTCGGATTTTGTAAGAGATTAACAGAAAGCTACCCTACAAATACACTCGAGAGCAATGAATCCGGGTCACTTAAAGAATCCTAAAAATCTCGGAAACTAAAAATGCTAGGTTAATGCAATAAATTGTATTTAATAGACAATGTAATACTCCTTAAATGAAGGTATTAAAACTTCTTAGTTATTGTAAAGTTATATCATAAAAAAATAAAATTTGAAAAAGGGCCACTTTCGAAGATGGAACTACGAAATTACAGCATTTGGTTTTGCTTTTGTTTGTAATCTGTCATTTATCATTGTTTGATTTCTGTTTTTTTGTTGTTTTTTTTCTGCGTAAACGCAGTAATGGAAGCACGAGGAGGCAATACGAAGTATTAAAATTCAAGAAAATCGTAATAAAGTTCAAAAATTTCATGTTTCCTATTTTTGTTTTAAGGAGAGATCAGCAGTTTTTTTCTTTATGTAATTTTGTGTTAATAAAATGTATGGTGACTCATATTTTTTTTACCTTCATTTAAGGAGTATTACATTGTCTATTAAATACAATTTATTGCATTAATCTATCATTTTTAGTTTCAGAGATTTTTAACATTCTTTAGTGACCCGGATTCATTGCTCTCGAGTGTAGTTCACAAAATCAACATCACCGTAGAAATAACTTAACTTAGGTACCTAAAACAATTAAGTGTCACCAATTAAACCATGCTTATGTAAAGGTCGTACTCTGAACTGTGGATACTATATATAGGACGCTAGAATTCATCTTTACCATCAGCCTGTACAAGTCCACTGCTGGACATAGGCCTTCCCGTAGAAAGCCACGACATTAACTTCCTACAATCTTTATGGTTCAAAGGAAAAGCTTGCCTGGAAGAAATCACTTTCAGCAATAAGGCCACCCATTGTAATGCTAATTTAAACAAATCCTATATGTACTCCTGGAAAAAACAATACAGAGTTAATCTATCTATCTTTATAATGTCTTTAGTTAATCCAGACTAAAATTATTACTGTTAACTAATTCTCTTTTCAAGCCAAAATAGATCATAGCATTCCTTTTCCTTTTTGCACTATACTCATGCTAAGGCCGCATTCTGGATTAAGTACTACCTACTTAATCCAGAATGCGTATATTGTTGTCCACGTTATATTGTTGAGTACAACTCCAGAGGCCCAATTCTCTGAACTATTTTAAAACTACACTGAAAGTTAACCGAATCGAGACTAAATTATGAATTGACAGAAAGTTGGTATTCTGCTCCCTTATAAATAATAATTTAGTCTACTTTCAACTCACGGTGACTACCATTAGAGTAGGATAGTTATATATATAATTGCAAAGAGTAAAGAGAGACTCCATCTACAATGCTAAAATTATCGAAAAAACTTTGAATCGTTCATGTTTCGGTCACATTTCGATATAATCACATTAGAGTGTTGTATTTTATGTTTAGAGAATACCATTTCTGACATCGACACAAGATCGAAACATGATCCGAACTCTATTTTAACTATTTTTTCGTTAGAGAATTGGGCCTCAGCTTGCCAGCTATGAAGCTTGTAATGGCTATGAATCATTAATTATGTACCAATCAAATTAAGAACGTAAGCTTACCTAAATAAGGTATTGCATTGAGTATCCCCTTTTGTACTAAACTCATGTGGAGGTCGCATTCTGCACTGGGTAGAAGGTAAGACGTTGTGTTGCTGACTAGCACTCCAGCTATGAAGCCAGTGAAGGCTATAGAGAGTAGCTTAACATGGAAGAGGCCAAACTTGCACGCTTTGTAGGCCGAGTTGATTTCTTGCATCGGCAGACGAGACCTGGCTGGTACGTTGCCACCTGAAATTGATACAAGATACATTCATTACATAGCATAACACCCAACAGTCACATACATAGTCCTTGATCCAACACTAGGATTCCCTGTGTTGTGGGTATCAGGAACTACGAGTACCATGGTACCACAACACCCAGACCCGGCCCCAAACAAATGTTTGCATGATCTGCAATCTGAGCGGGAATTGAACCCGCAACCTTTTGTTTCTCAGTCGGCTCATTGCTCGCCGCACCACGGAGGTTTTTAAAAGTAAAGTAAAATATTTCTTTATTGTTAAAACTGTATCAAATGGGCTTGGCATTAAATGCTTCGTACATTTATCTCAACATAGCAATTAATTAATATTTGAAAACACAAACTATGCCAGTGTTTCCATCATCATCAGCCTGAGAAGTCTACTGCTGGACATAGGCCTACCCTGTAAAATGCCACGACGAACGATCTTGAACCACCTTTATCCACCGACTTCCTGCAACGTATTATAATGTCTTTGCAGTTTGGCCTAAGAATAGACCCCTCCGTCCATTCCCGTGGATGACGTAAAAGCTGACTAAGAGATTTCACCAGCATCCGCATCCATCTGAGTACTTCACGCCAATGCTGTGATTGCCAATCCACCTGCTAAGCGTGGTAATTATATATTGAAAATGAAATTGCATTCGATAATAGAAGCTTCGTCCATCAGTGGACATCCAAAATAAGGTAGTCGGTAGGTACAAGTTTAAATCGTGACTGCTAGCTAGGACCTACAGTAGATTTATTACTAGATTAGGTTTATCATAAGCACTAAAAACTAGTTAACATCGTTCAGCGAACCGAGGATTTTGACCTTTAATAAAATCTTAGTTCATGACATGTAACCCTTTCAGCTTTGACAGCTTTTATGTTTGACATAAAAACGATTGAATATAGAATAAGTTAAATTCAACATTTTGTTTTATGTGTAAAATAAAAAAATGTGTAAAATACGTTTCAGCCTTAGAGTAAGGACTGATTGCTTCAGTCTGTATTCTAAGGTTTCAGCATATTATGTAGACTAGGTAGAGTATTACATTTACATTTCTTCTACGAAAACATTGTCTGCTCTTATTAAGTATATACAAGGCGTAAAAAGACTACGAAACAAAAAAAAAACAAAAAACGAAAAAAAAAAAACAAAAAAAAAACACGAAAAAAAAACGAAAAACGATACAAATACGATAGGTACGAAACGAAAAAAAAAAGGTTTTCTCCGGTATGAATCACCTCTCAGGCGAAAGCTATTTTTTATAGCTATGATATAGGTAGCTTTACCAGTACTTTCGCTATTCCGGAGCCGTCTATTTACACGCTGTATACACACTCTGTACGAACAAAGGGCCAATTATTTTAATAACTAGTTGTTCGCCCCGAACTGACACCTCGCGACTGACTGAGATCTTTATCAGCCCGACTACTTAAGTAGGGAAGAAAGGGTTATGTATTTAACGGCTATGTAAGTATGTTTGTATGGATGATCTATCAGAATTCAACTTTTGATATATGACGCAAAAACCCATTAACAACAACTGAAAGGTTTTGCAAAAATTGCCATCATAGCACACCATAATTTAATTTTTCACCTCTGTATTGGCTTATAAATTCTTCCTCATACCAAGGCTATTTCAGAACGGCTTATAATGGGGTTAGTGTAGGTGGGTAGTCGTGTACGTCTTTTAAAAGATTTTCCCCGATGTTTGCGCGTGATGGATTAGCGTGAAATATAGAAATATTCTCCAAAATGAAATTTCAGTTTAGGTAGAGTTTCTCTCAGCTTATTATGTTATAAGCTTCATCTTTATTTGCTTCCTCAACTAGAAAAAACGGGACCCTTATAGGATAAGATAAGATATTTTTTATTCGATTTAAAAAAAAATAGTACAGATTAATCGTATTTCTATCGAAATTGGACATTGTCGAGCAGGTGGTGTGAAAAAAAAGATTTATGCCAATAAACGTCTTTTTTTGTATAGAAATTGCTAAAGTGAAAAACTTTCAGGGTCCTTGCAGTATCCTCATCATCATCATCATCAGCCAGTAGAAGTCCACTGCTAGACATATAGGCCTCTCCCCTAGAATGCCACGACGAACGATCCTGAGCCGCCTTCATCCTTCCAGTAACCTAACTCATAATTCTGAAATTCGAAATACTAGGCTTTGTACTACAAATAAAGGAAAAAGTCTAAAATTTAGGAATTAACAATATTATACCCATTGAAGAGAGGTGGTGAAGTTTGTAGTAAAAACATAAAAATATAAAAATTGAAACTTTCTATCTATTTCAAAATAGTTAATGAATTAGCTAGTCTGTGACGCAGGAAGTTGCGGGTTCGATTCCAGCCTCGGAACAAATATTATTGCAGATATTCGTTCAGGGTGTTCTGGGTATTTTCTATGTATAATAAAAAATATCTATCTATATAATGTATTGTATTACGTATATATCAGTTATCTAGTTGTCATAACATAAGCTCTGCTTCGCGTGGGGCTAGATAATATTGTGTGAAATGTCCAGCATTTATTTATTTATTTTATAATTGGAACCCTCAGGTTGTGAGTTTCGCCCACACTTGCCCGTTTATATACCTGTGCTGTGTGCATTGACGTCCATTTTGAGTTTTCTGCCGTAGGTAGATAAAATACACAAGGGAAATAAATAAAACTCGCTACCATTTGTACAGAATCCCAATCTGCTTCGCTACTCTATTTCAATCTTGAGGTATTTCATCTGTGGTTGGTGTTATGTGCTCACGTTTATAATGCATGGCAAATACCTTCTTCCTCAGTTTCTCAATCTTTACGGTCTTTGCTACCAATGGCTATATTGTCTTAAAATCGAGATATAAATCAAAAATAAATTCTCAAATAAAACAGCATTACTGACTTCAATTTTGATTAATTTTACAAGTCGCTCGGAATACCAGAGCAATTCCCATCTCAGATTCCTAGAGATTGATGCTGGCTGGCTTATTCCGCATTCAATTATAAATAGCTAGGTAGGTACCTAGTTAGATTTGATTAGTTTTCATTAGTTAGCAAAACACTTGTTTACATTTGCGATGTCAATAGAGGGTTTCTAGAAAGTTTGTGATGTAAAAAGGAACTAAAATCCCTATAGTTGGTAACAATTGTCGACTTTTAATTCCGTATCACTGGTTGTTTCTTGGTTTTTTTGAGGTGTATGTATCATCATCATCATCATCAGCCTACATAATTCCCCTGCTGGGTCCAGCATTATCCATATGGCCTATGAGCTTAACCCATAGAATGCCACGACGAATGGTATAAGCGTGTTTACTATTGGGGGTTTGCCATAATTACCATGCTTAGCAGGTGGATTGATGATCGCAGTATTGGTATTAAGTACTCAGGTGGATTTTGCCCATCGTTAGGTGTAATCCCAGTCGGCTGTTACGACAACCACCGGGAAGAGACGGAGGGGTATATTCTTAGACCTCTCGGGCGATTTAGGTATGTGTATTGTGTATAAAAATAAACCCCTCTGCGGAGAGCACCAAATCAAATCAAAGCAAATCAAATCAAAAGAATTTAATTCATTGAAATCATAAGGATAATTCTGTATCGTCTTATAAACTAAAATTACTCCCGACCAAGCCTATAGAAGAATCAGGCAACATACACGGCTTGGCTTAGCACCCTATCCTTTCATCACAATTGTTCTTTCTACGAAGGGTTACAATCTGCCTGACAAGATAATTGTTTTGTGGTGAGTTTAGCCTGAAAATATTGTAATAAATTTCATCAAATTGTTGAGAATTTACATAATAGTTCTGTTTATCTGATTCTACTTAATATCAAGAAAAATCTGTGTCATCAAACATGGGCATTATGTTCTAATATTTAAACAGACGTCAGGTGCAGAAATAGTGACTTAGAAGTCATAAAACATTATCAAATTAGCCACAAATACAAAAATGATGATAGCAAATGATAACAATGTTGATTCAAACATTCAACATTCAGTGACGTGATAACGGAAGTGTTCGACTAGGTACGTTAACAATGACGCATAAATATCTATGAAAATCTTATTGCAAAGAGTTTTGTGAAAGAGTTCATCCAAGAACTACCACTGTACCTTTTTCTGTCGCCAAGCAGTAAGCAGGCTGTGTTTTGGTTTGAAGGGTACGGGTGTCGATGATATTACAGGCACATGAGACTTTTCATCTTTATTTATCATGGTCGGCAGCGCGCGTGTGATGCCCTGGTGTTGCAGGCGTCTACAGGAAACGGTAACTAGTTTCCATGAGGTAGGCCATATGCTTGTTTGTTTAGAAGTATAAAAAAAAAGTTTGTATTATACCAAAATAAGATATTTTGGAATCAAAACCAAATAACAAAATAGCTTGAACAGGACAATGCGTATTTTATAGTGCCCGGCTGCACACGTCTTTTTGGCTCTAGACAATGTCGTTACCAATAGTGTTAGGTACTTTGGTACTATCAACAACTGTCAAATGAAACGCCATCTCCGACAGGACATATCATAATATAGTGGTTTTTAATATGTCTGAAAAAACACGCTATACCTATTAGTAAGTAGAGCTACTATACATAGCAATATAATACTATATATATACTATATATATATATATATAGTGTTACTATATATTTGTTCGTCTATTTTATACTAAGTAGAGCTCCTTATGAAAGAGTTTGTTCCAAGAATTACTACCACCATACCTATTCTTGCTACCAAGCAGTAATGCTCGCATTGCTGTTCTCTAGTTTGGAGGGTATTAGCCGAAGAAATTACAAATACACGAGGCTCAGAGTGGCGAGAGCAGTGCAATGCCACGCAAGGTGCTTCCTAGCCCTTTTGATCGAAATACCTTAAACGCGTGATGCCAATGAGGGCATTATATCTTTTTAGGTGGCTGTAACTTCAGTATTTCAGGTTTTAATAGCTCTTAGAACAACCTAGGCCAACTTTCACTCAAATTAAAATTATGGTGATTTTTTAAGTAGGCTATAATTATGATGACTATGTTATACATTAAAAATACGCACTATCGTTAGAAACAACCCTGTATAATGTAAAGACAAAGTCATAGACACGGGTTCCCACTTTTAATTAAACGCAATATCTAATAGGATCCGGAATACACAGTACAAGAGAAAGCAATTTAAACTCGTAACACGGCATACAATGTCTCTGTAGGTATAGTGAAGTGAGTTGACAATCAGCTAGTTCACTCCACACAGTGACGCCTAGTTTAACCTAATGGTAGTCTGATGCCTGACACTCGATCAAAAGTTAGTACAATTGAATCGATTCCCTTTTCTATACGCATACATTTTGACAAGCCAAATTAATCGTTCTGGACCATAGCTTGATTTTACAATGTTTTTTTTAAGTTTTTTAATTTTTATTTTGTGAGTCACTTAAAACAATCTTTTTTATGTGCTTTAAATGTACATATTATGTAATGTAACATAATTATAATAATGTAACATAAATAAAAAAATGCTGTATCTACATGAAATATAGATATTTCATTCAGGCCGAGCGCGTTTGTAGAGGACTAATAACATTCAGTATTTAATTTTGTATTAAATTTTTTGTACTCGTAGTACCTAGTAGAGCTTTTTGTACAAGATTTCGTCCGGGGAATTAATAATACCATACATATTTCTGCTGCCAAGCAGTAATGCTTGCTTTGCAGTATTCCAGTTCGAAGGGTGCTGGTGAAATTACAGGCAAATTATAATTTTCATCTTTGTCGCAGTGAACTGCCAAGTAGGGCACGTCTTAGGTGGACGTGACCTAAGAGATATTGCATTTGTAATGGGCTGATATTACCGCGGGTCATATCACATATCACATGGGTCACATGCCAGTTCCGTCAATTAAAGGCCACAGCACACCGGCTGCGTACGCGTAGACGTAAACGTGCACGTCGACGTACCATGACGTTGTAATGTATGGAACTGTATGAGACATGGCACACCGCTTGCGTGGCGTGCACACAAGCGTGTACATACGTAGAGACGCGCGTGTCTACCTTACGTGTTGCATACGCATCCGGTGTGCTTTAGCCTTTCGTATGTAAAACGGGTCGCATAATACTATTCTCCCATAAAATCAAAAATCTTGATAGGATCGGTTTTTTCCAGAGGTGAGCTAGCTGTTTTCGTAATTTCGGTTCCGCTACTGGCTGTATTATGTAAAATGGCTTAACATAACGTGTTATGTAGGACGAAGATACGGGTAAGGAATTAAATCTTGTAATTACTACGTATGAGCTGCTTTGTATTAAGGAGGTAATTCTCCTATTCTAGGGTGCGGAGAATGACACAACTACTCCACTGGATTAAATTAAATGTAAAAGTCTAACCTTACTTTTAGTGACTACTAAAATAATAGTAACTATACTAATAACATAACTGACACCCAACAGTCACATACATAATCCTGAGGGCCTATTACGAGTTTTGCATTGCAAAAACCGGAATGCGGAACGTGAGCATTCAACGTGACTTACGTAGTAACTATTCATCATTCTGTGCCGCGCAGTCGCGACAAACAGTACAGATTAGTAAATAGTTACTACGTAAGTCACGTTGAATGCTCACGTTTCGCATTCCGGTTTTTGCAATGCAAAACTTGTAATACACCCTCTGATCCCACACTAGAATTCCCTGGGTATCAAGGAACTATACAAGTACCATGGTACCACAACACCTGATCCGGAACAAATATTTGAAGATCATGCAAATATTTCAAATGCTCGTTTTTGCTCTTTTACCTATACGTAAAACGAGTTTCATAATATTATGTACAACGCACAATTGCAAAGTCAGACAAACTGGTTGATAACAGTTTAATCAGAGTTGTGCGTATAAGAGTGTTTTTTTTTAAACTACTTAGCAAGCAAAACATCATACGGCCCACCTGATGGAAAGTAGTTACCGTAGCCTATGGACGTCTTCAACACCAAAGGCATCACACGCGCACTGCCGACCCTGAGACATAAAGATGAAAAGTCTCATGTAATTTCACCGGCACCCTAACCCTTCAAACAGAAACACAGCAATGCGAACACTACTGCTTAGTGACAGAAATGGGTACGGTGGTAGTACTTCCCCGGACAAACTCTTTCATAAGAAGTTCTACTACTAACAATAAATATAATATATACTAAATAGTTAGTTGTAGGTATTGGATATAAAACACTTGAAACTAAGGTGAACGGGGTATTTGTTGGGCAATTTTCGTTGGTTGATTTGTCCTGGCTGCTGGGTTATTTAGGAGTGTGTTATTACTGGAAGAAAGCGTTAGCCGAGTTGGTCGTGGAAAGCAATGGCAGCGATGAACTCACCACTTGTCACGTCTTATTCCTGTTACTGTCCAACCCACGGTATAAAGAGGGCCTTTAAGACTCTGCCTACCTCTTCGTGGAAAAAGGCGTGTGTTTATGTATGTATTAACAGGGTGGTATATTATATCCCAGCTTCATATTTCACAGCACTCTTTGAGTGGTCGACGCATGTGGGTTTGACAGGGACGTTGCCCTGCATTTTGGAACCGCAACCAAAAAGTGATTTATTATACAAAAGGCTTGAAGCTAGCAAATTTATTTCATGTGTAGGAGGCATTAATCAAATAGAAAAGGTTTATTTTTAAACAACTAGGTAGGTATGACAATGAATATCGGCAGGTAAAATCTTATTAATTAATGGATTTGATAAAAACATAAAGATAAGTCTGATTATAGTCTAAAAGTAGGAGCTGCATTCACGAGGGTAATTATAGTAAAAACGATCAAGATTTTTATTCATCATCATCATCATCACCAACCTGAGGCCCGATTCTCTAATTTTAAAACATTCCAGTCACAATATAATCTCGTGTCAGTCGCACTGTATCTTATAGTAACTATTACTTAATCTTCGCGTATACATGCGAAGATTAAGTAATAGTTACTATATAGGTGACAGCTGACAGTGCAATTTTTAAATTAGAGAATTGGGCCTCTGTTTACGTCCAATACTAGACGAGTTTCCCTCATTAAATACAATGAAGGGATTTTCCATAATCACCACGCTTGGCAGGTGGATTGTTAATTGCAGTTTGGTGTTACGTACTTGATTGATGCTGCTGCCCATTCCAGACTTTTACTACATCCACGGGAGGAGAAGAAAGGGTCTGTTTTTAGGCCGGACACATCACGGCACGATTTTTATTATGTACTTGAAAATGATGTCTGAATGGAATTGTTTACAAAAAGCCATTAAAATCAGGCTCATTTTATCAAATCCGTGGAATCACTGTAAAGTTTTTCATGGAATGGGAATAAAGCCATGATAGCTTACATTAGTAAAAACAACGTCAAAAAATAGTTTCTATAAAGTTATTTTCACTGAACTCACCCGCTGCCGCTAATGCCGGTAAGCTAATTTCACTCATTTTCACTTTAAGGTCGACTTGTAAATTTTTAAATAAAATAGTCTCTCTCCCTCTTGCCTACCTACCATGTCACCTGTTCTAACTGTTATAAATAAACTGTCATCCTATCTTATTATATAATGACGAAACTAATTATCTAGATCTTGCTGCGACCATTCTATCTTGAACCCTACTTTTGTTTAAACATCCTCTTATACTGTAAAGACAGAGATTCTTTTAAGATGGCTACACTACGTAAACTTAAGATAAAATTATCAATCACTAGTTATTCTACTATGCTACGAGATTCTGTGATACAAATTAATGATAATACGGTTATTGATCTCAAAATATAACGTAGTAGATAGCATTAAACTATCTACTACGTACTAATATCTGTCTAAGGTTTTACTCTGAATAATCAATGATCAGTGGGGTTACTCTTGATAAAAGTTCCAATCTCAATCCAGTTTCAACGCTTGTTTGGCACTGTTGAACCAAATCGAGTTTGAATTCGAGATAGAGCACGCGATTGATATTGCGTGAAGAACAACAGAGACAGAAAGTCGATTTCACTTAGTTCCATAAAATTCCTCTCCAAATTGTGCACTAGTATTGAATTCACGTGTATACAAAATGACCAAGGAATCTACTCTCTGATGACAAATTACACTAATTCCTGAATTAGGATCGAGTAGAGCATCAAGAGTAGCCCTGCAGTCAAAGAATACTATGACAAAGCTTTACTTTGATTAGAAAAGATTGTCTCTAAGAACATAATAGTTGTGGAATATTATAAAAAGGTTTTTATTGAACGAGCGAAGCGAGTTCTCTGAGTCAAGTTGGAAGAATCGGCGTTTGTATGTATGTGTGTATGTATGTATGTATGTTTGTCCGATGAAAACTTCCTAACCGTTAATCCGATCTTCATGAAATTTGGTATGGGGGTAGATAGTATTGGTACAATTTGTAGGTAAGGTTATGAGCTATATCGGTCAGGGGGTTGCTGAGATATTGGGGTTCAAGAGGGGGTAAAAAAAAAAAAAGTGAGACAGTCAGATCAAGTCGGGTTTTTAATGAAAGCGCTTTGGTTGGCCATTTCAAAACTGTTTTTAATAAGTATTTAGCCTTAGTAGTTTTTGAGATATTAGGGAAAATAAAAAACGTAAAAATCAAAAATTCTAGGGTACTTCTAGCAATCCCACAATGCTGAAATTTGGTATGCTTGTGGCTTTTGTGTCACAACTACAGGGAAAAGTCTGAAGTTGAAGAAATTAGAAACCTGAACCTTAAAAAACAACAAACCAAAATAAGATCCATTGTTGACCCCCCATTCCTAGGAATTTGAATGACATTGGAGTTCTATGTTTTCGTCAAAAGGACGTTATCAATTAATTCGTCAAGTACTTTAAATACTAACAGGTATGTAGTATTTACGCTCTGTTGTTTAGTCCTATTCAAAGGCTATTTCGATGATGTGTAGAAAAATTACCTATACCTAGAGGTTAAAAAAAATTCTCAGTAAATGTTTTTAGAAATCGGTTAGAAGGGTAAAAAGTAAAATATGCAAAAAAATATCTCGAAGATACTTCAAGTTCTCTGGTAATGCTGAAATTTATTATTTCAGTATATTTTGTTCTACGGGGAGAAGTCGAAAATTGAGGATTTTTTCTTTGTAATATCCATTTTTAGAGTAGAAAACTTAAATCTTTAAAAATTAGGTAGCAAAACTACAACTAGTTGGCACTGCTTAATTAAAAAAAACTTTTTTTTGCTTCACAAAATCTCTTTCATAGTAGAGAAATTGACTCGATAGTTTTAGATTTCTGATGGATCATCCATACAAACATACTTACATAGCCTTTAAATACAAAACCCTTTCTTCCCCTCTTAAATAAGTCGGGCTGATAAAGGTGTCATCGCGAGGTCTCAGTTCGGGGCGAACCACTAGTATTTTACTAGCTGAAACCGCAACTTTGTCCGTGTTTAAAACCCCTAAAAACCCTTCTACTGCTACCTTTTGAAGAGATCCTTTTAGCCTCTCCCAATTTCATCTTCGGACCCTGGCTGTCACGTATTATTATTGAACGAGCGAAGCGAGTTCTCTGAGTCAAGTTGGAAGAATCGGCGTTTGTATGTGTGTGTGTATGTATGTATGTTTGTCCGATGAAAACTTCCAAACCGTTAATCCGATCGTCATGAAATTTGGTATAGGGGTAGATAGTATTGGTACAATTTGTAGGTAAGGTTATGGGCTATATCGGTCAGGGGGTTATTGAGATATTGGGGTCCAAGAGGGGGTAAAAAAAATAAAAGTGAGACAGTCAGATCAAGTGGGATGTCTAATAAAAGCGCTTTGGTTGGACATTTCAAAACTGTTTTTAATAAGTATTTAGCCTTAGTAGTTTTTGAGATATTAGGGAAAATAAAAAACGTAAAAATCAAAAATTCTAGGGTACTTCCAGCAATCCCACAATGCTGAAAGGTGGTATGCTTGTGGCTTTTGTGTCACAACTACAGGGAAAAGTCTGAAATTGAAGAATTTAGAGACATGTACCTTATAAAACAATAACCAATATAAAATCCGTTGTTGACCTCGCATTTCTAGGAATTTGAATGACATTGGAGTTCTATGATTTCGTCAAAAGGACGTTACCAATTAATTCGTCAGGTACTTGATATTCTACTGGTATGTAGTATGAACGCCCCATTGCTTAGTCCTTATTCAAAGGTTATTTCGATGATGTGTAGGAAATTAGCGATTAAATTAGAGGTGAAAATTGTATATCTCAGTAAGTAAATATTTTTAGAAATCGGTCAAATAAAAAATCTCTCTCACGGTAGAGAAACTGATTCGGTAGTTTTAGATTTCTGATGGATCATCCATACAAACATGCTTACATACATTGAATACATAATAACCCTTTCTTCCCCACCTAAGTAGTCAGGCTGATAATTTAGGTGTCATCGCGAGGTCTCAGTTTGGGGCGAACCACTAGTTATTATTAACCGTCCCACAAAATCAATTTTTAGTAGCCATTCTATCGTTGAACATGTCTCGGCATCTTCATCTACCGTTAAACATTTCATAAAAACAAAAGAGCCCAAACACGACTTCTAGGTATTGCAAACCGTTAAATGTTAAACGACATTTGAAATAACATCACACTAAAGTTTTTCAATCAAGGGGTCCCGTTTTAACCTTGAGATCCTGAAAATATTTTAATCTCAACAACAATCCTTTGAAACTTTTACTACATCGAAATACACTGAAATCTGAATAAAACGTAAAGTGTATTTTTTTTACAAAGAAAACGGTCCTGTACTTCTTTCCAAGAAAATTTGGTTTTACAGGTAACTCTGAAACAAGTGTTTGTTCATTTTGTTTGAGAAATCTAATGTCTTTAAAGTGTCTACTCTACACCAATGGTTTTTGAAATACAGAGCATTTTTGTTTCACATTTAAAGGCGTTTTTGGACCTCTTAGAGGACGAATTTTCCAAATGTCTTTCTTAGTCCGTACATTCTAAAAGATACACACCCTCTACATTTGAAATCTCTAGATCCAACAGTTTGGGCTCTGCGTTGTCTACCAGTCAGTCAGGACTTTGATTCTTATACCTTTTAGAAAAAATTACGACTAACACCACGTACTTTACTATTTTGTTCCCGTCTCACGACCTTTGAGCGTGGTCGCGGCCGGTGCTCATGAGGAAGGACCTCAAAATGGTCAACGAAACGTCAGCAGGAGAATAGTAAAGTAAGTGGTGTATAGTCGTAATTTTTTCTAAAATGATACCAAGCCACGATAACTTCAATTCTATCACACCTAACTATTTATTAAAATTAAATTGTCGATTGATATATCAATTATTATCTCTGTGGGGAAGCAGGTTAACAGCTGCAGCAAAAATAAAGCCCTTCATCAATTGAGAATAGTGCCAATCACAAATAGGCCACCACAGCAATCTTCTAGTTTGCATATCGGAGACCTAAGCTAACCCCGACGCTTGTGACTCGACGCACGAGCAGTAACTGGTTGTGCATAGCAGTCATTCCAAATTGTGCTGTTGATGTAGCTCCAGCTTGACTGAAAGAGTATAGTGTGGTTACTTTTACGACAAGGAATATTTCATTCCCACACGAGCACTTCACCTCGACGCCATGGCAGTCCAACTGTTGTAACAGACATTTTCAGTCCGATTGTTTTTAAAGCTCACGTTAATATTCCACGAATAACACAACAAGTATCACTTCTAATCATAAGGCCACTTGTAATTATTTTAAAACTACACTGAAAGTTGACCGAATCGAGACTGAATTGACTAAAAGTTGTATTTTTTATTCTTGAAAATGGCCTTTTGTTTTCCATTATGTTTGTGATAATGTTTTAGCTCAGAGCTGAGTATTTACGTTAATCTAAGGTCATTATATATCTCCTAAATGTACTTAGGCTATGACCCCAATTTATCAAAAACTAAATAAAAACAGTTGATTTGGTGTAGAGCAACCTAAAAAAAATAAGTGAAAAAGTTTAGTGGTTTGATGCGAATTGACGATCCCACAAAATCAATACAAAAATGTAACAACAAACTGTTCATATTGTTTATACCGAGTTTCTATACAATCTACTCAAGCATAAAACCTTTGGGCTACTTGCCCAAATAATATTCAAACACGAATATAATGTTCATTCAACCAACCGGAACACAGATATCAGTCGTAGAATTGCTTACAGAAATGCCCCTCGTCTTCAAGCCGCTCATGTAACTGTCCAGGAGCACGCACAAATCTTGGTTGTCGTCTATTTGGTAGTGCTCCACAATGGTTGATGGTTGGGGGAACTATATTGGACACTCTCGTATAGGTGGACTATGTTGTATCTAAAATATGTTATTAGTCAAAAATAATATTAAAACAACGTCCAGCTCATAAAGATGTTGATAATGAAGATTACATTTGATGATGATCATTTATTTATTAAATTAAACAATGAAAATTAAATAATATTATAGTATTTATATATAATTTTTATTTAATTATCATGCATGTGGATGTGCACTAACGGATGGATCATTGATCTTTTAAGGCCCTTTGCCGATTGAACCTCTTGTTTGTGTACCTATGTTTTTGAAATGTCGATGTAGTTGTAGATACTGAAATGAAAATAATAATTTATTTTATTTTTAAATGTAAACAGAGGAATTTCGTATTATAAATTAGTGGCTTGTGGGTGAGTCGAACAATCTACTTATGTTTAAAATTGACCCTATCACAAGTTTGATAATAGTATAGTCGTAAGTGATTAATTGCCCCCGAGATATACCATACTAAGTGAGCGAAAGCGAGTGAGAACGCTGCTTGGGTGTAATTGATCGCTTACACCCAAGCATAACACGTAACTTTTTATCATGAAAGCAAAGAAAATAAAATAGTCTTATAAAATAAATTGAATTTTCATAACTGTTCTTTGATACTAAGAAAATTTGCATTTCTGATTTCCCGCCTAGTTTAGTTATTTTTCACATTTGGACTGTGGACAGTCTCATTTTTAAATACAAGTAAGGTTTTTTTCACGGAGATTGTATTTAATAAAATTGAAAAATAATTGCTATGAATGTAATGGGCCTCGTTCTATTTTCAAATATACTAACGGCCCGTAAATCGCATTTACAGAGCTGTTTTCAAGTTAACTATGACCTACTTTCTTAGTAAATCCTTAACTGTAAATGTGACGAAAAACAATGCGTAGTGCGTCTTCTTTTCAAAAGTCATTCTTTTGGTAGTATTGCGTTCCTTGTACAAAAACAACTTGAGCAATTCGAAAAACAATTTGGAACGCTCACATAGAATATTTATAGAAATTAAATAATGTTCCCCTAATCGTGTACTTGAAAAGCTTTTGAGAAGTGCCAGAACTTTACCGGGTAACTTTCAGCTGTTTTTCCTGTTTCCTCCTTATACATTTTTATCAGGATCTCTCTGGCTTCGCCGTACTTTGCTGTGTTACTAAATACTTTGGGCTCTTGGGTAGCGTGGAGCAGAACACGCACGCAACAAACAATCTTAATGATATGATGTTATGGTAGAAATTCCAAGTATTGAGTTTTGAAATTTAAAAACTTTATATGAATTTACTTTTCAGTTAATTTTTTTTTCCAGGTGTTTCTATATGTGAATTGAATCTAACGTATACAATACAATATCATACATGGTATTGTACATATATACATCATATTGTACATATAAACATTTATACATGGTATAAAATGCCACATTTTTTTTTTAAATTATATTATATACATTATATTATATTATATTATATTATATTATATTATATTATATTATATTATATTATATTATATTATATTATATTATATTATATTATATTATATTATATTATATTATATTATATTATATTATATTATATTATATTATATTATATTATATTATATTATATTAAACCTTCCGTACATATTGTTCTGCGATACCTTGTACACTTAGGTATGTTATAACGTGGGTTGAGTTATTTTTATACGTTGGAGAGCTAGTGCAAAGTATATCTTTCACGGAACGAAAAAGTTTAACAAATTTTTGTTGCTTGATAGGAACGTCGGGTTATTGTGCAGTATATTGTGTTCACTACATGATGGAATCCGAAATGAGGATATCCATAGAAGAACTCTATGGTCACTGACATAGCTCTTGGAATCAGAAAGTTGAAGTGGCAATGGGCAGGTCATATAGCTCGTATTGAGAAACACAAATAGATTTTAAAATGTTGAGTTAAGAAAATACACGAAAATTGAAATT
The DNA here is from genome assembly GCA_951392215.1 of Epirrita christyi. Lineage (NCBI taxonomy): Eukaryota > Metazoa > Arthropoda > Insecta > Lepidoptera > Geometridae > Epirrita > Epirrita christyi. The sequence continues at coordinate 3,051,218 of OX595851.1, forward strand.
GAGGCGGGAAAAAAAACAACTTATGAATCTAAAAGTTTTTATTTACACGCATTTATTTTATATATTAGATATAATTATATATAAATGATCGTGAAGGGAAAATGCGTTTAAATAATAATTATGTTGTGTAATTCTATGAAGGATTTAAATTCAGTAGTTACTATGGATGCTTACTTGTACGGAAGCCTCTCCGATTTGCACTTGACAGATTTTTATTTAAAATTTATTTATACTTATTTCAGTTGTGTTATTATTTCCGTAAATAAAGTCTCCTTTCAGTTTTTAAAAGATAAAGATCTTAAAGGAAGTCTCTGTCATTGCTTAAAAATATCTCGAGACTTGTTTTGTTTCCTTGGAAACGAGGGAATATGGTAACATAGTGCCCTACACGACACCATTTCAGTTATTGTCTAAACAATTACTTTCTCTTTGGCTTTATAGATAGGCCATTTCAATACTGTCTTACCGCCTGTCTACCGTTATCAAGAGTGCTATTCATATGTCTATTTATTTTTACTTGTGTCAGTCTTCAAGCACAATTGGGAATACGTTATTGTTCATCCAAATTGCGTGTAGCTTTCTGTTTAAAGTTTACTGGCTTCCAATACAGACCAACCTACCTAGCTATATCTATTTCCGTATCTTATGTATGTTACATATCATTCCTATCGAATTAATCGATTTAAGTAAATTCATCACACAAATTTATATTCTATGAGTAGTTGAGTTGCGAAAGAGTTTGTTCGGGGAAGTACAACTACCAAGCAGTTATGTCAGCATTGCTGTGTTCCGATTTGAAGGGTGATATAACAGGCACATGAGACTTTTCAGCTTTATGTCTCAGGTTGACGGGCGTAGTGCAATGCCACTAGGCGCATCTTAAGTGGACGTAGACTGGTTACCGCTTAACATCAGGTGGGCCAACTGTTTGTTCCGTCATTTCTTCTTCATCAGCCGGCAGACATCCATTGCTGGATAAGGTTTCTCCCATAGCTTGCATAGCCTGCAGGCAGGCGGATTGGTGATCGTAGATTGGTGTTATTTACTCAGGTGGATGTTGCTGCCCGTCCCCTGGCGTAATTCTTTAGTTGCTTTTTACATCATCCACAGGAGTTTAATCAAATAAAAAATTACGAAAAAACATTTCATAATTTATTTTTGTTTTATTTTCAGACACAATTATTATATATCAATTGACCTGATTCCATTGATGTATTAAAAAAAAGATGAATCCGTCTTTATATTTTTAACAATAAAATGTAATTTAGAACGCTTGAAACCCCAACAAACACGACCCACATTCAAAATACACTGTACATTACTGGCTTCTTTTTGTCAGAAATTCCGCCGGCTTTGGTGCTAAAACACAGCCTTTGAATTTCGTATCACATTCCCTTGATGTGCCTTCGGACAGGTTCCGGCATGTGAAATAGGAGCGGAATATTCATGTGAACCTTTTCAAAGAGGGGCATCAATCGCCGCGGATGAGGCGGCAATATTGAAATGCCTGGGTCTGCTTAGGCCACGGCCACAGACGCGGGTTCGATGCGGGACCGACACGGGCCAAATGCGGGTCAACTTTTCTGCATCTGCCAGTTTCAAGAATTCAGACCCTTAGTTTAGACCCATGCAAAATTTGCAACGTCACACTCTTTCCAAGTTGTCAAAGCCTCAGTCAAGTCATGTTTTAATAAAGAGGTGGCAATTTTACTAAAACTTTGTTGGACAATTTCCACCCCTTTAAAAAGTCACGCATTACATTTTTTTTAAATTTCTTACACTAGTTTAGTTAGTTTTGTTAGTAGTAGAACTTCTTGTGAAAGAGTTCGTCCGGGGAAGTACTACCACCGTACCTATTTCTGCCGCCAAGCAGTAGTGTTCGCATTGCTGTGTTTCGGTTTGAAGGGTACGGGTGCCGGTGAAATTACAGGCACATGAGACTTTTCATCTTTATGTCTCAGGGTCGGCAGCGCGCGTGTGATGCCTCTGGTGTTTCATGCGTTCATAGGCTACGGTAACTGCTTTCCATCTGGTGGGCCGTAAGCTTGTCTGCTTGCCAAGTAACATAAAAAAAAAACTAGTGATTTTAAAATAAGCTACAATGTTTCAAATGCCACCAAAATATATACTAAAAAATATGCAATAAAAAATAAAATTAAGTAAAAGTAGACGACGTTTCTTTTCGAAAAATCCTGAAAGAAAACTTAAAAGATATAACCTCAAAATGTTTCTAAGAATCCTTACAAAAAACAAAAAAAACATATTTCAATGATTCTTATTCGTGCCTACAGTATTGTTGGTGTATAATAATAATATAATATGTGCTCTCACCGTCCCAAGCGACGACGGAGCGGAGACGCAAGGCATTATGTTCTGTGCTGACAGGCACGGCTAACTAACCCGGGCAAGCTTAATTCGGGCTTGAACTCTAAATTGATTTGACAAAAACGGGACGTGCAGCTCTGTTTGACTAGGCCTTTATACGGCATATTTGTATCGGGTGTTGGGACATAAAATGTATGTGTTTAACCTTGATTTGGCGTGTTTCGGCATAAATAAGAATCTTCTTCAGTAAATGTGATAGGTTTAGGAGTATTGGGGTTTCTTGTTTGCGAAGACAATGCATACATCACCCAATATTGAGACAAAGATAACAACGGAAAAATACAACAATTTACTATGTATACATACACAATAATATATGTACATAATATCGGTTTTTAAAGTACACACTTATGGGATATATTTAGATTCTACTATATCCAAAATATATATAATACCTATATACAAAATAAATTATACTATACCAAAAATTACCAACCAAGTGGGAATCAAACCCGCAACTGTTTTCTTGATACGGTGATGCGTCACCGCTGCGCCATTGGTCGACTAATTTGGCGTTGTTAGTTTTTGGATATTATAAAATCTTTCTTTGGCAGTGGCAAGATATTCACTACTGGACGTATGCCACCTCCGTAAAATGATATGAGCTACGAGTCGCTTTTGTCCTGCGAGTGCAACCAATGCGATCCAGCCCATCCGGCGAAAGGGCGTTCTAATACCTAAACCTTAAATCTACTTTTCATCCCACCATCTCGGAAAGAGTATTTTTGCTATTCGATATCTGAGCGTACAAGCCGTTTTCATCCCATCTATTCGAAAAGGACGACTTGGTTCGCCTTTAAGTGCACCCAAAGGGTGGTGTTTTCTGTATGAAACTTCTATAAGTGCGCCGCAATTATCTTTTCCGCGCACTTTTTGAATTTGGAGCATCTTGAAAAGAATCAAACACAAATAAGTGCGCCGCAATTATCTTTGCCGCGCCCTTTTTAAATTTGGAATCTTAGGAATCTTAGTGTTCAGCGCCAAAGAAGTCGAACGCAAATATTGTTTAAATAAATACTGGCTGGTACCGACGGCACATAGTCGCGCCACCGGCTGAATAAAAAAAAACAAATTAAAAACGCGCGAACTACAGCCCGCGATTTCGTAATTTTTAACCGACTTTACAAAAAGGAGGAGGTTCTCAGTTCGGTTGTATTTTTTTTTAATGTTTGTTACCTCATATCTCCGGCGTTTATGAACCGATTTGTAAAATTCTTTTTTTATTTGAATAGATATACTTCCAGACTGGTCCCATTGTTTTATTGTGTAGGCGATTTTGATATTTTCAACAACAAACCAAGCATTTGCATTCAGAAAGTATCATAATCCTTTCACCACTATGGTTCTTTCATAATTTTTTTTTCATCCCAAATATTTAGTCGAATACAATGGCGGAAGTCTGTTTTTTAAATGAAAAGTTATTCACGGATTGTTAGAAATTCATGCTTTTGTTTTGAAATAAAATATGAGGTGCCTTTTATTTTCTCATAGACGGTGATGAAAAGTAGAGTGTAACACTCGGGCGCAAAATATATTTTTGGCTCGGGCGACGTACTTTGAATCTCTCGCTACGTTCGGGATTCTACTAAAGAATCCCTCGCTACGCTTGGGATTCAAAAAAGCGCCCTCGCCGATAAAATATTATTTTGCTCCCTTATGATACAATCTACTATTTTATCCGCTAGAGGATAAAGTAAAATTGAATTTAGAACATACTGTGCACTAAGTTTGTGAATTCAAAACATCATTAAACCTATTTACTTCTACCTCCATGGTACCGAATTTATCATACAACCTTTTTTAATTTGTTAAAAACTCAGACTCGGAACCTTCTTGGTGTATTACTCGCGTGCCATTTTCTTTTTACGCCATTTTCTTAAATCCTTAGGTTAAAAACAAGAAACTTGAAAACAAGTGAAAAACCTAAAATGAGTGATTCTAGCGACGAGGAAGTTTATTTGACGCTAACAGAATTGACTGAAACTGTTAAAAATGCGCAAAAGTATCTTGTGATTGTAAGTGTTTTTTTTTGCATTTCGTATTTTCCTCGCTGAGGTGGGATAAAAAGTTACGTGTTGCACTCGAGTGCAAAGATTTTTCACCTCGTGCTCTTTTGATTCCCTCGCTAGCTCGGTCATCAAAATTGAGCACGCGGTTAAAAAGCAACTTTGCACTCTTGTATAACAAATAACTATTATATTACACCGTCGTATCTTTGCCATGGTGTGTCTAGCTTAAGAATATACTCCATAATATTCTCTCGTAGATGTCGTAGAGCTGAAACCAGGGGTTTAAAAAAGGATGGGCTGCAACATCCACCTGAGTTCTCAACACCAATTACTGCGTTCACCAAACCGCACCTGCTATGCACTGTAACTATAGAAAACCCCCATTTAATTATATGGGGAAGACCTCGTTCAGCAGTGGATGTCTAAAGGCTATTGATGATGATAATCTTTCCCAAAGGGAGCTGGGTTTCCTGTAACTTAAATTCAAATTATATTATTTTGCAAAACTGTGGTATCTAATGATGTTCTTAATTAGAAGGTAAGTGAACGACTTTGAAATTATATGATAGACCTGATTTTGCTACTACTCTTATCATGATCAGCCAACATTAGTACCATTCTGGTAATTATAGGCCTCTAATATATACCTGTCTCCCATTCATCGTTTTAAAGTACGACTCAGGGTAATTAGGGTATCTAAAGTGTTTTTTGAACGTCCTCAAATTGCTCGAAGTATCTAAGACTAATCTAATATGTAGTAATAACTAATGCATGTATCATAGGTCACTTATCGCTAACGATATAATTACGAATATAAAATTTAACAGTTTTTAATTCATTTGAAACATGCGTTAAGTGTTCCGTAAATATGAACTGGATAGGGACTGTAAATTAATTTAAAAAAAAAAAAATCCTCTATTATTTTCAGTGGTTTTAAACATTTTAAAAGCCCTTTATGGAAACACATTGTTGCATCCTAGACCCTATTCATGCAATGGCTGCTCATCATCAAACTCTGGAGTCTACGGTAGCAAGACGTCATGTCTTAATCAGAACTTTGGATTCAAACTTGAAGATTCAGCTGCAGTAGTAACACAAAATAAAAACCAAAGGAGCTCAACAAAGGAGCCTGATGTCATCCAATTATAGTGAACTGATGATCCTGGAAATGGCAGCACCACTTTCCACATAACCATTCTCATCTTTCCTACATAAAAACGCATTAAAATCAGAGCACTAGTTTCAAAGATATGAGGCCATAGACAATCAGAAATAGTTTTTTTTATACTACTGCGTAAGCAAACAAGCTGACAATTTGGCCAAGACGACGCTGAAAAGACTAACTGACTTTTTTTTCTTTTTTTTTAAAACTGCTGCATAAGAAATCAAGCATACAGCCCACCTGATGGAAAGTAGTTACCGTATCCTATGCACGCCTGTAACACCAGAGGCATCACACGCACGTTGTCGACTCCTTAAGAACTTTAAAACACCCTTTTTGAAGAACCCCATACTGTAGTCAATAGAGAAAACCTCAGCAGGGAGACCATTCCATACAGACACACAAACACACTCTGTCCTCAAACTTATACCACCCATCTTTTTAGTCAGGGTTTAAAAATGAGGCATCTAAGTTTTTAAATCACATTTGTTACTTCTTCACGCTTAAACGGCTGAATGGAAGTCAAAGTCAAAAGAACTTTATTCATTGAAATCACAAGGATCATTTTGAATCGTCTTATAAACTAAAATTACTCCTGTTCCAACGCAACCAAGCCTATAAGAATCAGGCAATAAACACGGCTTACATAAATGGTCCGTCTTACCACTAGGTGAGAAGCGCCTGTGTGGTGCCTCGGAGCAAGGAGTTGCTGATACATAGTAAATGAGACATTAAAAACCTTAGGAAGGTAGGTAAATTTAAAATGGAGTTATCTTATACCCTGGATTAACACATAAGCTACTTTTCATCATCATCATCAACATCAATTTTCATCATTGTTCATCATTGTTCACGTAGGTTAAAACGTGGGCGCAGCTAGTTATTCAAATGGTTTGATGAGATAAGTCGCATCTAAACCAGACACGTCTGTTTTGTATATTATGTATATTAGTAGTATTTTTACTCTGTTGTTTAATTATTATGAAGTTAATTATTATTTAGAAAATTCTGTGTATACTTTAAGTTACCTGTCTGACTCATGTTTTGCTAATCATTATAGACTTAATTAAATTCCCTCGAGCAAAATTTTGTGAATTTGAAGGTATAAAATAAGAAATCACTTTTGAACGCGAGAGCATAATCTTAATGTGAAAACCTTATACGAAGTTTAAAGTTTAATCAGAGGTCAAAATCTTAAGTACGAGCGAGGTACAAAATGAAAACAATACAAGAGGTAATGGATACATTTCTAAAACAGAAGAATTGTAGAATTATTTTTACTTATTTATTTTAGCTCACAGTTAAAAAAGCGCGAAATCAATTTCGATAAAATTTATTATGGGACCATCTTTGAAGTATGACCTACCAAACAAAAAAGAATCACTAAAATCAACTCATAATTGGCAGAGAAATCGCGTAACAAACATACAAAAAATAAACATATCTACAGTCGAATTGCAAACCTCCAATTTTTGAAGTCGATTAAAAATTCTTACAATCCTCCCATTGTATTCGATAGGGGAGGCCTTTCCCAGCAGTGGACTTCAGGCGGCTGATGTTGATGATGATGAGGCATTGTCCAGCAGTGGATTTCTACTTCTTTGTTTTTTATCAGTTATTATATATTATATATTATATATTCAAGCAAATAGCTGGTAGTAGAACTCCTTGTGAAAGAACCACCTATTTCTGCCACCAAGCAGTAGCAGCATTGCTGTGTGTGTTCGCGTTTGAAAGCTATGTATGGGTGCAGGTGAATTAACAGGCACATGAGACTTTTCTTCTTTATGCCCCTACTCTGAGGATGACGACAAATTTATTGGAAACTAGTTGCGCCCCGCGGTTTCACCCGCGTGAATAATAATGAAAATTGATGATGATGATGATGATGAAAAGTAGCCTATGTGTTGTGGGTTTGACTTTAATAACAACATCGATATCAGGAACCAGTCATGTTAGTATAATGGAATAGCTAACGGATAGTTTAGGTCTCTAGTTAAATTTAGTTAACCAATTCTCCAAAATGAGGTGCAGTTGCATTTGCGGCGGGGTAACTTCATAGGTAGTGAGCAAACAAAGGGAATTGTTACTGATAGATCCGGTGGCTATGATCCGGTGAACTTTGATGTTACTAATAGATCCGTTAAATATTTAGGCAGTTTTCGTATTACTAACTGATCCTGACGTTGGAACTGGAGTAATTTAAATTTATAAGACGATTCAAAATGATCCTTGTGATCAAAATTATTTTGAATTGATTTGATTTGACCCGGTGACGGGATTCATTCTTTGACATATAATATCTTCTCGTCAATACCGCAGAGCCACAAGTCTATAATAGCGTGTTGCCAGCGATAACTTACGGCACTGAGACGTTGTCGTTAACTATTGGCCTCATACACAAGCTCAAAGCAGCGGGCTATGGGGTGGCCTATGCTCGGAGTTTCACTGTAACAGAATCCGATATAAGGATATCCGTAGAAGAATCAAGATCACCGTCATAGCTCTCAGAGTTAGCAAGTTGAAATGGCAATGGGCAGATCATATAGCTCGAAAAACTGACAACCGTTGGTGAATAAAGTTTCTCCAGTTGCGACCACAAACAAGATGACGCAAAAACAGAAAGTTTTTTTATCATTGTATAATGCTTAGTAGTCATGGTGCGTCCTGCCTAGAATAGACCCCTCCTTCTCCTCCCGTGGATGTTGTACAAGCCGACTAAGGTATTGCGCCAGGGTATGGGCAGCAGCATCTACCTGAGTATTCTACACGATCACCAATCCAGCGTGATGATGATGGCATATCCCTTTATTCAATGAGGGGAGGCCTCGTCCAGGAATTGTATGATGTCACCAAGTCTTCAAATACTTCAATCCTTGGGATCAGAAGGTGAAATGTCTTCCCATTGTAAAATAGGTTTTAAATTAACCCAATACCGTTGCAACTAACACCACACCACTAAAAGCATTACGCTAAAATTAATCATTGTGTAATGGCACTCTATAACACCGCACTCGAACACCTGGGTCTGCACCCGTACGGTCTAATCCAGCCCATTTGTTCTCAACTATTCACTAAAATACTACAGACTATTCAAGAATACAATAACCAATATAGCCCTCAGAATTATTAGCAAGTTATAATGTCATATTGCCTTAAAAACCTCATGCTCTCCGATTTCTTTGCATCTTTGCAGGAATTTAATTTTAGTATTTGTTACAGCAAGCCAATGCCAATTTGTCAAGCCAATATCTCTTGGGTGTTTTTCAGGTTCTCCTTGATTGGCTTTTTTCTCTGATTGCCGTATCATAAGAAGAAAATACGGCCAGAAGCGAAGGTTACGGCAATCAGACCTTCAGAGCAGATCCAGTTGCCGTATCTTTCGCTTCTAAAGATACATGAAGAAATCGGAAAACATGACGTTTTTACGTAATATCCTACGGCTTGCACACGGTTGAGTCCATTTCATTTTTTAAATACGATAAGTAGGTACCTATGCCAATCAGTCAAGTATAATTATACCATGCATACAGGTTGTTCGATCTTTGCTCATTTAAAATATAGGGTAGATAATCTCTTTTTCACACCACCTGCTCGACAATGTCCAATTACAACGTAAAGTAAAGCATTAGTTCTATTAAACTCCCTAGGGAATAAAGTGATTTGAATTTGGAACGTCAAATTTGTCGTGGAAAACTCTAAGTAAAAAAATGCCCGTATGGCATTGTAAAGAGAACACGCTGTGCGCGTGTTTGGTGCTGTGATTTTCCGTAAAATTTGTTGCAATATTCATGTTGATAAAAAATTACAAATGATAGTGATTCTACTCCAGAGTTTATCAAAACAGACGGTTTAGAGATTATTGATAATCTGCTACCGCAAAAATCAAAACAAGCCCTCGCTTTTTATTGTCTCGCAGAAGGCGTGAAAAGTAGAGTATGCTCCTCTGGAATAAAGCCCGTCTTCATCTTGGGCAGCTTGAACCCCTCGCTAGACTCGGGAGTTAACTTTAGAGTCCCTCGTTACGCTCAGGGTTCAATATGCCACCCGCGACATAAGAAGCCGCTTTATTCCCTAAGTGCATAATCTACTATTGCATCCGCTTTGTCCACGACTACCGCCATTTTTGGAATCGTTGGATGAGAGCTTGAACGGCAGCACTCCATAACAAGAGTGCTTGTGCGATATGCTGATACTGCCGCGTCCAATTATTTTGAAAAGCTATTCAGTGAATAGACAATTTTCGTCTGAGACGTTCTAGCAATTGTGCTGTGCATTCAATTTGTAATTTTGGAACTATTGAAAGCTAGATACACTCCCGGATAACACCTGTGCTGAGCCCCACTGTACCAGCGCCCTACATCCGCACACAGGTAACATGATTAATTAAAATCCGGGGTTTTTTTGTCTGTTTTCACATTTTACCATTATTAAAAAGATAACGCACACAAAACGACTTTCCGACTTTTCATGAAAATTCTGGACTGATATTTGCTGGGTCATTTCTCTTTCATTTTCACCACGTCACGCTTTGAAAAGGGTCTAAACTTCTTGGAAATCGGCCAAAAAAACACTTTTTCAAGGTTTTCTATTTTTAAAGGCAATAAATTTTCAGATGAAACTTTGGAAATGTTCGACAAGCTATAAAATTCACAGAATTCAATTTATCTCGTTTCATGTTCATTATTTATTTTGTATCCAATTTCGATTAATTTATGCATTGATGATATTACCTTGTTGATTTGTTATTAACAAAGTAATTTAAGAGATTTAAATTATGATTCAAAAGCAACTAATATTTCTAAGGATAGCCTTTGGTGTGATCACTTTGTATCTATAGACAACGTAACGCAAGCAACACGTGGTGGCGGTTGTGCGACTCCGGAACCAGTTTTACCGCGTGACCAGATATGGTCGCATTGGGATTGAGTTAGTTTTTTAGTAGTAGAACTTCTTGTGAAAGAGTTCGTCCGGGGAATTACTACCACCGTACTTATTTCTGCCGCCAAGCAGTAGTGCTCGCATTGTTGTTTTTCGGTTTGAAGGGTACGGGTGCCGGTGAAATTAATGGCACATGAGACTTTTCATCTTTATGTCTCAGGACCGGTAGCGCGTTTTAATCTACTAGTGGTGACATCTAGTCTAGTGTTAAGTAAACTTCAAAATCGAACACTCTGCGTGGGGAGTGAGAAGAGACGCAGTCTGGTTCATTACTTTTACAGAGAATCGAGAGAAATCTAAAGGTGCCACTTCACTTGGTGTATATTCGCAAATGTTTGCGTTGTTTTTCCAATGTAAAATTAACCGTGAGTCTATCGGTACATAATTTTATTTTCCTTGGCAAATTAACGCAAACATTTTGCAAATATACACCAAGTTAAGTGGCACCTTAACATTGCATTGCTCAATTTTTTTCAATAGGTTACATTTATTTATTGTACAAAAATGCTATTTCGTAGAATAAGTTCTATTGGTGCATTCTGTTTGTTGGTTCTTGAATTTCCCAAAGCACACAATATTTTTACTAATTTACGGCTCGCAAGCAAAATCTTTCCATTTCGTAATATCCGCACAGCTGCCAAATAATATAAAAACTTGGAAAGTTTTCGTATCAATGGAATATCAGACTTGGGACTCGGGCATACAGATTTGTTGGGTAACTTATGGGCTAGGGACTAGGGTTGTGAGGATATGGAAAATGAGAAGAATAGCCGAAAAATCTTGAAATAATGTCAGAGAACCCTCTGGTCTTCTTTTTTTAATACCCATCAGTCACATACCTAGTACTGATCCAACACTAGAATTCCCTGTGTCGTGGGTATCAGGAACTACGAGTAGGTACCGTGTTGACCACAACACCCAGATCCGGAACAAATATTTGCTGTTGCCCATTCTCTAGTGTAATCCTTTACGAAGGCTTTTACTTCATCCACGGGAGGAGGAGGGTCTATTATTTGCCGGACACACCACGCACGTTGTCATACGACTTATTATATTCTCATTATCAGCCTGTGTAAGTCCACTGTTGCACACGGACCTCTCCTAATGCGCGGCATTCAGCCCGATTTTTGGTTTTTCTAATGTTACTTTTATCCAGCCATATGACGCAGCTCCTAGGTAGTGGTGTAGGTTTAACAAAAAGCCGGACAAATCAGACACCAATTTTTTGACCGGATATAATTATAAATGTTTCAGTCAAGCCAACCCAAGTTGCGACCAAGTTGGTACTGCATAAAGAATTCTCTTCCACTGGTTTCAATTCGAATGTGTATTGAAGTGGAAAACTTTCAGTAAGTGCTTATTTTTGAAAAGTGATGAGTTTTGTTTAGTATTTAAATTTGACTATGGCTAGCCGTGGTAGTGTCTGCCTAAGAATAGAACTCCCAACTGTTCCTGTGGATGTTGTAAAAGGCGACTAAAGGATTAACGCCAGGGAATGGGCAGCAGCAACTTCACTAAACTGCAATCACCAATCCGCCTGCCAAGCATGGTGATTATGGCAAATTGTCTAATGAACAGAAACATAAAATAAACTGGTAATAATAAGGATTATACCTAAGTATACATAACATTAGATGTTATAACTGTTTCGGCACTTAATAAAAAAATAAACTAGACATGCATCTCTTCTTTAACCCCGCATAGTGTAGGGTTCCAATGTTTACTTAACTCAAGACTAGGGGTCGCCGCCAGTACATAAGAACGCGTTATCGGTTTTATTCCTTTGTTGGAAAACTCTTGTATGGACACGGCGTTGAGATTTGTTTTTTTTTTTATTCATGTATGGTTCATGCCCATACAACACCTCATCATTAGCCGTTAGAAGTACACTGCTGAGGCTTCCCTCATAAAATACATTGGGGGAATTGCCATAATCACTGCACTTGGCGCACCACGGAGGTCGTGAACGAATCTTTAGCAGGAGAATAATTATATTAAAGTATGTGGTGTATCATATCAGCAGCCTTGAGACGTCCACTGTTGGACGAGGCCTCCCCCATAGAATGCAATCGGGAGTATTGGCTATAATCACCACGCTCGGCAGGTGGATTGGTGATCGCTACAGTTTTCGTGTTGAGTACTCAGGTGGATGTTGCTGCCCATCCCCTGGTGTAATCCCTAAGTCGGCTTTTACGACATTTATGAGAGGAGATAAATTGGTTTATTCTTAGGCCTGACGCACCAAGACCTAAAAACAACACTAATCAGTATTATAAAAAGCTTGCGTAAAAAAGAAATTGGATTGCTGGGCAGATGTCGCTTACAGCAGTGCCTTGTAAAAGGGCAGTCCACCTAGTGTCTAAAGGTGCCAGAAATGAGATAGTCACTTTCAAACCTAACAAAACAGTTTTTTTACGATAAAATTGATTATAGTAATGAAAAAATCAATTTAATTTAATTTCGAATTAAAAAAATTTCTTTACTTTTTAAAAATTGCTTATCATTTTCAAAGTAAGCTTAAGTTTTTTTGGGATGTTTTATTAATTATATTTGTATTACTAAGTAAATGTTTAAAATACAATAATTAATAAAAAAAAAAAAATTAAATACTGGTCTTGTCTTCCGTTCAATAAGCACTTTACCAAGGACCATGCAACATTTTTGCGTAGCACAAACCCGTAAGCCGTAACATGGACGTAACATTCTATTGGACATCAACACAACACTCTGATGAATAATTTAAAAACTCTCCCTCATGTTCGGCAATGTTGACCAAAATCGTTAATTTATTATTGAAGTGTAAAAGGGTCCAAAGCTCGTCTCCTGAATAAGTGATCGGTTTGGTTAAATAATTAATAAAACCTTACGATCAATTTAAGGTTCAAGGGGTCAGCTCTTGGTAAAGCTCTTATAGCAATTCAGTTCAAAAACTATTCAGTACAAAATATCGGTTCGTCGTTGACATTCGTCATCATTGAATAACTTTAATCGCAGAAGTCTATATAGACCTTCTGCTTCTGTGCCTTTAAATATAGCTGCGGACATCACGGAACCGATATTTTGTACTTAATAGTTTTTGAACTGAATCGGTATAAGAGCTAATGGTAACCCAGCTGGTTCTTAAATTTGTTTCAGCTTAAGACTAAACACGAAATAACTACGCTTTGAAAACAAAATAGTAGATTATGCACTAAGGGAATAAAGCAGTGTCTTATGTCGCGGGCGGCATATTGAACCCTGAGCGTAACGAGGGACTCTAAAGTTAACTCCCGAGTGTAGCGAGGGAGTTATATAGAGTCCTGAGTGAAGCGAGGGGTTCAAGCTGCCCAAGACGAAGACAGGCTTTATTCCAGAGGAGCATACTCTACTTTTCACACCTACTGTGAGGCAATAAAAGGCCAGGGCTCCATTAAATAAGTATCGTCTGTTTTGATAAACTCTGAGGTAGAATCATTATCGCTCGACATTTTTTGTTAACATCTAATACTATATTACAAAAATATTGCAATAAAGTTCACTGAAAATCACAGCACCAAACATCTCTTTTGTTTCACATTCTTTAAAATCGCGCCTATTTCTTTTTATTTTCTTGTTTTGCTATAGTGGCCAGTTCGATTTTCGAACAAACCTCTTTACAATGCCATATGGGCATTTTTTTACTCAGAGTTTTCCACGAGTTTCCAACACGAATTTGACGTTCTAAATTCAAATCACTTTAATCCCTAGGGAGTTTCATACAACTTTATATCCCTAGAGAGACAATGCTGTACTTTACGTTGAGGTTGCATGATTTGTAATTGGACATTGTCGAGCAGGTGGTGTGAAAAAGTCTTTATCTACTCTCATACTGAAATATAAAGGTTAAAAAACTAAAAACAAAACTAAAATGACAGTCTTTATGCACATCGAAATAAATTTAAAAAATTACATTACGATACAGCTCTTCTAGGGGCAACTATATCATAATATAACTTTTTTTCCATTACGATACAACTTCACTTGGACCAAGGAGATTGCAATGCCGTTTTTCTATACATAATCTGTGGCCGCGGCGCAACACGCTCGCGCGTATGTATTTTGGCGATAAATGTTTACAAATAAATGCAAATATAAGCTGTAATTTTACGCAAATTTAATTGTCAAATTTGTTTTTGTTTTAAGAAATGTCTGAAAACGACAGTAACGATACTGAAGAAAATTTTACACCACCGGACATTTTCGAAGCTGCAACGAACAAATGAACCTCTCACCGGCGAAATCTAGAAGGTATTACAATAAATGTTACCAAGACTTTAAAATATAATATTACCTATTTCATGGGATTAGATAAAGCAGTGTATGAAACTGCACATAATTTGGTCTTAAAACATAACATCATAAACTACTATAGCTAAATTACAATAGAAAAATCTACGCTAGAAAACTATAGAATTATAATTTGCCATTATGCAATGGGCTTGGCTTTGACGACCTCTGTGGCGCAGTGGGCGGGTAAGCTGGCTGAGACGCAAGAGATGCGGGTTCAATTCCCGCAACGGGACAAATATTTGCATGATCTGCAAATATTGGTTCCGGATCTGGGTATTGTGGTACCATGGTACTGTAGTTCCTGATACCTAAGACATAGGGATAGTGTGGGATCAGGACTATAATGTATGTGACTGTTTGGTATTGTTATGTTGTATGGCATGTTAAGGTTCCCACGTACACCTCGATAAAGTTTTCGACTAAATTACGCTTCAACTCTCTCAAAAACCTGTTTCCTGGTTCATTGTTTAAAACATTTAAGATTTTGCGTACCTTGATAAAGTCTTATCCAATTATAATCTACAAAACTTTATAAAAATCTGAGTTGCAGTTTTTAAGTAAATGAGAAACTACGTTTCTTCGTTCCGTCTGGCTCTAGTTTCATTGAAACAGAAGAAAATTAAAAGTAATTCAACCGAAAAAGTCTACGAGGTGTACGTGGGAACTTAAGTGATTTCTAGTTACTACGTACTTAGATCAGTAGAAAACCAAAATCAGCGGCATAGCTCTTAGAAATTAAAGTGGCAATGGGCAGGTCGTATAGCTTGCATAACTGACAGCCGTTGAGGAATTAAGGTTCTCGAGTGTCAACCACAAACCGGACGAAGCAGTGTAGAAAGGCCTTTCTATACTACATTGTCTGGTTTGTGGTCACCATAGGCCTTCCCATAGAATGTCAAGACGAACGGTCATGAGCCGCGTCTATCAACCGACTTCCTGCTACTTTTATAGTATCCTCCATTGAGAGGGGGTAGCTCAGGACTGTTCGTTTTGGCATTCTATGGGGGAGGCCTATGTTCGGCAGTGGACTTCTACAGGATAATGATAACTTAGACACCTACCACCTTATCTATTTCTACCGCAATGCAGTAATACTTGCATTGCTATGTTGTGGTTGTCAGTAAAATTACAGGTCTATGTGACTTTTCATAACATGGCACACCTAGCAGGCGCAGTGCAGAACCACGTTAAGTGTGTTCCAGGTGATGGTGGCTTGTGAAGTAAAACATTGCTAGACGCACAGGTTTCCACTTAACGTCAGAGAACCTAGTCTAGAAACGTAACAAGCAATCACAATGGTTGTTTCAAAGTGTCCGCTAGGGGCACTTATCGGTTATGTCATTCAAAAATTCATGTAGTATACACCACACGCTTGTAGTTGCTTGCTACATTGCTAGTCTAGACCTTTAGGTAGGCTACCTGATTATTCAATTCTTTCATTATTCAATAAAAAAGTGAATATCTAATAAAGTTCTTCACTTTCAAGGTGAAGCTGATATACGTGTTACGCACGAAGAAGCAAACCGTTTAGCAACAAAGTTGTTCAACGCACACATGATTGATCGCTTTGAAAGCTTTCGTCGAAGGGACATCTTCATCGATAATGTTAACCGCTTTCAAAGGTTATATCCACCATGTTTGTTTTTTATGTCAATCGTGTCTTGGAAAGTTTTTGGAAAGTTAGAAGTGGTTTGCGTAGTTGTTTGCGGGGTATCTTGTAATCTGCTTGTTTTGATTACTTTATAAAACATCTTCCTCAAGTTGGGCTTTCCACACGTGCTGGAGTTTTGCTGGTAACCGGGAGATTTTAAATTGCTAGAGTCCAAGATCTAGGTTTGACGATTGCGCCAGTCATCAAATGCAGCCTTTGAAGGATGGAAAAGTCAACTCTTATAAAATCGATTTGGCTGTGTAAGCACGAGTAGAAGCTTGAATTTAAAAGCATAATTTGGGAGTATTTTCAGATGAATCGGAGTTTCGGTATAAGAAGAAAATTCGATTTGACTGAAATTATGCAAAAAGCAAGATTTATGATCGCAAGCGTACATTTAAGGTTTGTTGATCTTGGTTTTTTTTTAGTGGAATTGAAGCCAGTACATATCAAAGCAGTTACTATGTGACCAATCCTTGAATAGAATCGGAGAACACTCTCTTTTCAGTTGTATTGGATCCTAGATACGGGGAGTGTCGTCTTTTTCAGAAAATTATAAAGCAAAAACGGCTTAAGGTTAATTTTATGAGACATAATGGACTAATTGTATTGCCTGCTAAGAAGCGTCTAAATTCAACAAACTAGGCGTCAACCCTGTCTCAATATAATTCACTTAGGTTTCCACATTGACGTAATAAAGTACCTGAGTAAAGTTTATTGTTCTATGGATCCCGCACTGGGGCTAGTCTGTATCGCGGGTATCCGTACTTAGTTTACCAAATAAAAAATTTTGTATGTTAATAAGGTACTACACAACAATAGAAACTACCAAAAAGATGCTAATAAACTAACCACAAAATATAAACTAACAGGGGGTGTGTATGTGTATAAGTAGATTTGTGTGTGATGTATGTAGTGTGAGTGTGTATGTGATGATGAGTGAGTGAGGTTATACGTTTTAAACCAAAATATAAAAAAAATATTAATATAGTATTATATTTATAAAATCTTTTGGTTTTCACTAATGTCAAAAGCCTTGCCATCATTATAACTAATCCAAACTGGATCTCAAAGTGCCGAACAAGCGAAACCCTTCCTATAGTTTAGTTAACGAGATACTAACCCAGTTACGATAGGTACGTATGAGGATCTCTTTCGTCATAATCTTGTGGATATAATTTATCAGAAACTCGAACTACGCTGGGTCGGGTATATATCACCTTAAATGAGGTAGGGCGTGCAATTTTGAGATTGTGGCGACATAATGTATTGGGTTTAGTAAGATAACTTATAGGTTTATCTACCTATTTCCTAACAAATTTTCTTGGGAAACACTGGATGTATTTGTTACTGTGATTTTTTATTTGTTAAGGATTAACTTCCCGATTCAACTCAGTGCGATTGGGAACACTATGCCATAAATTATATCTTCTTTACTCAGATATATACCTACCGCGGAGCCTCAAAACGAAGCTCAATGCATGTTGTTATGACATACAGCCATAAAAAGTTGATTATGAACTAGGTTTTAGTTTTTGCCGTGAATACGTCATTAAATTTGCTTCCATAGTAGGAACAATCCAGAAAACTGATGATAACAAAATCGGGGGGGATACAGTTTGGTGTTGCAGCTATTATTTACATTCAAAATTTTATTACACGACTTAAAGCTCAAAGAATTTGTTACGTTGAGTGAGGACTGTGAGGCATCGCGCGTGGCGGAGGGAGAAGCGACACTAATTTGAGGTCAGCTGCGTCACATAATTTCGTATTCACGTAAAACACACAAACGTGTCCACGACACAGCCACACCTCAATGAGCATGGCACCTCAGCCAGCACCTCACCTCATGAGTGTGAGCATCACGTAAACGCGATGCTCACACTAGGCCTACTGTTATAAGGTTCATGCATGTTGTTTGAGCAACTATATGGATCTTATTGATAGATCATTAATCAAGAAAGGAATACTGCGTAAAAAACAGAAACAGTTTCATGCATTTTTATGTAGAAACCCCCTATAGCGGATGTTATTCTATGAAATTACTGAAGCTTTTGTTACAAATGGACATTTCAAACGCAACAACCACTTAACTTGTGAATGGTATTTTCAAATTAAAAAGAAAAGGTCGGGACCTTTTTTAACCTATGCGTAAATTTTGACGCATTAATTTTTCAATGGAAAGGCTATTTTTGCAAGACCCAAAGTCGGGCGAAAATTTAATGTAGTGTAAGCAAATGGTCGCATTCAGCTTTGGATCAGATAATATTCTAAGCGTTGCAGAAAAGTATCTTTTTAAAGGCGAACTTTTTTGATAAGTTTTTTTAGTTTATTTTGTTTATAAGAAGATCAACAGCAAATACAATTTAGATTGTTACACATAACTTATACTATAAAAAGGCCAATAATTGATCTTCCTAAGGTAAATTACAAATTAAAATAGGTACTTTACAGCCCTCTAGCTTAGTTATACGTGAGTGAATGTGTAATTATGTGAGCGAGTGTGTGGGTGTGTGAGTGGGTGTGTGTAAGTAATATAAACCCAACTGTTCTAGCATCCACTGTCGTGGTGCTGGGATATAAAGTAACTTATTTTTGAATCCATTCTATCTCTGTACCACATCAAAATCGGTTCAGCCGTGGGAAGAAAGAAACAAAGAAGACATTCATACTAACTGTACACAATAACATAATAATACAAACACTATAAGCATAAACAAAAAAAACATCAGGAAATCAAGTTTAGTGCGCGTACACTAAACTCGTTTTCCTGATGTTTTTTTTGTGAGGAAGGCTGCCATGTACACTGTTGTACAAAAAGCCCTGAGTTTAGCATGTGCTGTGAATAAATTCAATTGGCTTGATTTGACAATCCTTCTTACTACTATGTGGGAAGCGTCTGTGTGGTACCTTGAGAACAAGGCAACGTTGATACATAGTAAAAGAGTACATAAAAACCTTAGTTAGTATTCAAAAGTCAAAAGAATCTGCAATAGTTCATAAGTTTAGTCACAAATTTTGTTAAAGTAGAACTTCTTGTGAAAGAGTTCGTCCGGGGAAGTACAACCACCGTACCTATTTCTGCCGCCAAGCAGTAATGCTCGCATTGCTGTGTTTTGGTATGAAGGGTACAGATGCCGGTGAAATTACAGGCACAAGAGTCTTTCATCTTTATGTCTCAGGGTCGGCAGCGTGCGTGTGATGCTTCTGGTGTTGCAGGCGCCCATAGGCTACGGTAACTACTTTCCATCATGTGGGCCGTACGCTTGTTTGTTTGCCAAGTAGTTTAAAAAAATAAAACATAAAATGACACACACATAGAAAGCACACGCTATCAAGCGATATACTTATAAATAAATAAACTTCTCATCAAAAAAATCGAAACACTTCCAAGATTTTCTTTCTAGCGACAAATAACCTATTAGGGGATTATTTCTTTAAGAAAAGCCATCATTATTATTATTTGCTGGCAGCTCAGAACTTGTCGTACCTCGGAGTTTTTTTTTTCCGTTTAAAACAATATTTTTCTATCCATTATACCTTTAATATACACATAAACTTGAGACGTGTTTCGATTTTTTTGATAAGAAGTGTAGAATGTAATACACTTTCCTAATTACATTATCGTTTAATTACATAATTTTTTCGGCATTGCATACAAATCTTGGGATACCAAGTTCAATCATTTAAAAAAGTAGGCCAATGCTTTATACCAGCTCTTGCCCCAACTGGCTCGCACTGAGAATCGACTGGCCAATTTCGGAAAGAACATTAATTTTAGCACGCAGAACTTATGTGGCATTTAAGTTCGCTCGGAATGGCCCACTTTTTAATCCTAATATAGTGCATCGGATAACTAGCCTAGTCTTAAACTAAGATAGAAAGAAAGAACTAGGTGCAATGGAGAGTTTGATGAATTAGACGGTGCCTGGGCTGCAAGCATCAGCCAAAAAATTTGACATCTCGATATACTGACCTTATCTATCGAATCGTGTCGATAGGTCGTAGCATAGAACTAGCCTCGATAACGTTAATCAAGACTTGTCAAATGTTGCCTATGACAAATGTCAAAATTAAGACCCATGCTAGAGTTTTCTGAAAAATTTGTCGAATTTTTCAGACAATCCATAAAGTGAGTTCGATTCTACCTACCTCGACATATACCCGGTTTGTCGAATTTTAATGTAATAAAAATTTTATCGATACATATATTTATGCTTGCAGCCGCGTCGAGAATTTTATCATAGTCCTGATAATCATGTCTTTTTTGTCGTATTCTTCGTTACTGAAGGTCGTGCCCGTTCTGAAAAGATTTCGTAGAGGTGCTACCGTCGAAGAAGCTTTTCCACACTGTTCTGTTTTTGCATGTGGGCAGCCGAAACTTTTACCTCAGTTATCCCTTGCTTCAATAAAACCTAGTATTGGAAAATGCTAACCACATTCCTATCTCTTGTAAATATCATTGAAATATTTGTTTTGGCTTTAAAACTCTGCAAAATTCGTTTTCCATTTTAGTAAAACCACGCTTAATAAAATCAAGCAGTAACAGCGCTACAGAAGCGAGATTCAAAAACTGCAACCTAAAAAATGCTTTCAATTTGCAAATGGCAATAAAAAAATAGTGAACACAGACTGCCAACTAACAGTTAATTCAGTCAAACTAACGGTAACTTCCGCAGTTCACAATTTGAATTTCAAATTCTCAATAAGGCACCGCTCACGTTCCTACCGCACTCTCGGTAAAACTCTGGGATTCATCATTTCGAATTCTGACAGTGAGAACTTCGAACAAATAGTGAGGGAAGTGGGAGTGAAGTACGGGTAAGTTTTATGACTGGAATGGGGAGGAAGGATGTAGATAGCACGTCCCAGTTATGGAACGGGAGCACTCCATTGTAGGATATATACGCGTCGTAAGAAATCCTATTTTAAAGTCTGAGAATGAACCCGTCTTAGGCGTCGCTGTGTTTGTTACAGTGTAGAAAAGTAGCGTACTCAAATAGGGTCTTGAAATTAACCTTTTAAAAATCATTTATTTATTATTTGTTTATTTATTTAACCAGAACGGCATAAGTTACCAATTACACTAATTAAAGGGGACACACAATCAAATAATATTAAACAATAGAAATACAATAAAAATAACATAGTCAAAACAACAGAAATAACAGAATAGATAATAGTAATAAAAATAAAAATATAAAAACAATGTCAAAAATAACGTCAAGTATAATGTCAAACAGCAACTTTCCCACATTCTTCTCACAGAACCCCAGGCACTCCGACAGAATCATCTTGCATCCATCCACAAACACATGAAATTCAGAGCTCGCATCCATGAGAGCATTGAGCACAGAGAGGCATCATCATCATTACCATCACCATCACCGCAGCCACGGCCTCTCTTTGTTTTGTATTTATATCGTAAAATTACTTGTTTATTGCTTCTGTGTGATGATCAACAAAGTGTTAATCTATTTATCTATCATCATCAGCCTACAGAATTCCAGCAAGAAGAAGCCTCTAGAATTCTACATTTAAATATTTATTAAATATTTTGAAATTTTAACATTTACAGATCAAAGTCAAAGTCAAAAAGAACTTTATTCATTGAAATCACAAGGATCATTTTGAATCGTCTTATAAGCTAAAATTACTCCTATTCCAACGCGACCAAGCCTAGAAGAATCAGGCAACAAACTCGGCTTGGCTTACATAAATGGTCCGTCTTACCCCTAGGTGAGAAGCGCCTTTGTCGTGCCTCGAAGCAAGGAGTTGCTGATACATAGTAAATGAGAACTTAAAAACCTTAGGAAGGTAGTCAAAAGTAAATAAACATCAGCAAAAATAGAAAAAAAGAATCATCATCATCGTCATCGTCATTATCAGTAGCATTTAGACGTCTACTGCTGATCGAGGCCTCCTCGCCTCCATAATAGTGCAATGGGAATTGACATAATCACCACGCTTGGCAGGCGGATTGGTGATCGCAGTATTCATGTTGAGTACTCAGATGCTGGTGTAGTCCCTTGGTTGGGCTTTACGACATCCACGGGAGGAGACCAACAGGTCTATTTTTAGAATGGACTCACCACGGCGGTATTAGGATTTACATTAGAATTGACATTTAGAGATGACTGAAAATAATCGAATCAAGATACAGGCTTCGCCTAGATTGGGACCCGATGGAATGTCTGTAGCATTAATAAACATACAGGTATAAATTAAAGTTACTATTTATTGGATGTCATATTTTATAATCTGTGTTTATTGATGCGATTTGTAATTGTGTTTTCTAAATAAATAAATTTATCTTATTTTATCTTAGACAATCTTTGAAAACACCTGTCAAAAAGCATTGGTTAGACTAAACAGTTGTTTAACCGCCTGTTTATTGCTGGTGAAATCACTCCTAAAACTGTTATCGCCAGTCTTTTTAAGAGTTATGAGTAATAAAGCGACATCTGGCGAGTGGTAATTGAACATGTAACTGACCGAGCACTTGGACGCAATGCAGTATGCTGCACCACACGTCGAGGGATATAAAACTTACATTCAATTTATTATTTCATGTTTTTTTGTCCCTATGTACAACATAAGCAAGTTGAATTGGCAATGGGCAGGTCATATAGCTCGAAGAACTAATAACCGTTGGGGAATAAAGATTCTCGAGTGACGACCACAAACCGGACGACGAGATAGAGGAATGCCCTCCACTCGATGGACTAAAGACATTATAAACGTCATAGAAAGTCGGTGGATGGAGGCGGCTCAAGACCGTTTGTCGTGGCATTCAAAGGGGGAGGCCTATGTTTCACGTCGGGGTCACCAATGTTGGGGTCTGTCCTGTGCGAGGTGTTTGGGTTTTGAAATAAAATAGTTTCGAAGATTCTAATTACTTGTATTAATTAATTCTAAAGTTAAAGGACACGTTACAAGCTTGACGGGCCCAGGGAGACTGCCCGCCCGCCGCGTGCCTCGTGCATGCAACCTACTTAAAGTATTGTAGGATCAGCAAAAGTAAATGTTATAGTGTTGTAAGGTGGTCCCAACATCCAGCAGTGGTCTTCCACAGTCTGATGATGATGATGATGATGATGTCCAACATCGTTTATTAGATTCATCATCACCATCATCATTTCACTGTTGGACGAAGGCTCCTCCCCAATGGCGGGGATTTGTCATATTCTTCAAAAGCTTTGCAGGCGGATTGGTAAACGCAGTATTAGTGTTAAGTACTCCAGATGGATGCTGCAGGCTCATCCCCTGTTATTATTCTTGTATCGGCTTTTACAACATCCCAGGGAGAAGACGGAGGGATCTATTTTTAGGCAGTACACACCACGGCCTCTTCATTATTATTTTTAAATCCTGCTAAAACCTATAAGAAGGTACACAGTCACGCATGATAGATAAAATGTTTAAGTATCAACGTTTTTTATACTATAAACCGTTAAATTCAGTGCTCTTTGTGTAGGTACGTATGTAATTATATAATAATAATAATAATAAATGCTGAACATTTCACACAGCATTATCTAACCCCAAACTAAGCAGAGCTTGTGTTATGGGTACTAGATAACTGATATACTTAATACAATACATTACATAGATAGATATTTTTATTATACATAGAAAAATACCCAGAACACCCTGAACAAATATCTGCAGATCGTAAAAATATTTGTTCCGAGGCGGGAATTGAACCCGCAACCTCCTGCGTCGCAGGCGAACCTTCGCCCACCGCGCCACAGAGGTCGTCAAATAACATAAGCATCTAAGCTAAAATAAAAGATAGATATCTTTTATTTTAGCTAAAATAAAAGATAGATATCTTTTATTTTAGCTATGTTTTAAAGTTGACTTTTCTAAAAAAAGCTTCGTCAAAATACTGATCAAAATCGAAGAGAGTTCTTGACAGTATTAAACCATAAAATCTCACTTTCCCATAAATTATCTCAACGGGTTCTGTGGCCCATATTGTAATTAAATACCTCTTTTGAAGTGAAACCTTCGTAAATTACTGAAACATCACCCTGACCGTACTCTATTGTACGAACCCCTTTATCTTACTTTATATCTCAATTTTCCCGCTTTTTTCGAGGAAGGATCCGCTTGATATCAATCTGAAACACAGAGTCAAAATTGTGATAGACCTGTAGCAGAGTTTCTTTGTAGCCAGAGTTGGCTTGTTTAAAGTCCGAGAAAATTTATCCGAAACAAATTGTAATGTTAAACTTTAACACTAAAGTAATCTAAATCTAAATAAAAAAGCCTCTAATATTA
Organism: Epirrita christyi; assembly: GCA_951392215.1. Taxonomy (NCBI): domain Eukaryota; kingdom Metazoa; phylum Arthropoda; class Insecta; order Lepidoptera; family Geometridae; genus Epirrita; species Epirrita christyi. Next base: position 3,075,960 of record OX595851.1, read on the forward strand.
ATAAAATAATTTTAAAATAAGAATTGACTATGTATAATGTATATAATTATTATTTATATCTTAAAACTTAGTTAAGGACCCCTTGCGGGTGGGTATAGGTCTTCTCCAAAAGTTGCCGAACTTTTCTTTCCTTCGCTTTCTTCATCCATGCCTTTCCTGCTAACTTTACACTACAGTACATACCACTAAAGTACTATCGCTTTAAATGTATAAATTCAAAGTTTTTTCTTTATGGCTTTTGGCGCCATCATTTTAAGGTTGTTTTACGTGAAAACTAGTGGAGAGCGCCCGTGACTTCGTCGTTGTCAGCTTTTTCCAAACAAACTCCGCTGAACCCCTTTTGAGGGGTTATTTTCGAAAATACCTTTCTTAATGCATCCGTTTACCACTAAAGAAACCTTTCATATTTCAGGTCTCTAAGACTGACCTTTTGGGCTATGCGTTGATAATCGTCAGTGACGCAACGATCAGTCACGCAACGATCCTCCTAATATCATAAATGTAAAATTTTGTATAAGGATGGATGAATGGATGTTTGTTACTCTTTCAAGCAAAAGCTACTAAACGGATTATGATGAAACTTTACAGTATTCTTACTTATACATCAGAATAACTTATAGGTGATAAGTATGTAGAATGCCTGCGGGTAGCGCAGGATTCTGATAAGCACTCTGTGGGCAGGTCTGTGGCCCGGCTGCAGGGTCATCTTTGTTTTTAGTCTGTCTCGTTGATTAAACGCAAACAAGAATGTCATGTTTTTATCTGGAGAGATCCGACTGTTTCCCATAAATACCTGGATGGAAACATCTCAATAGGTTATAATTTATAATAGAGATTCGAGGGGGCGGGCGGAGCTAATAGAGGTTCCACGTGGACAGAGCTACGATCAAATGCTAGTTTTATATATTTTGATGATTAATACGAAATAGTCTTATGCGAGTAACTACAAAAAAGAAACACAAAGGATTTGTTCAAAGGGTTCTCTATTGAAAACCCCATGCAAAGCAGAGACTCGATGTATAGTTGCAATGTGACGCATGTGTTGTTATAATCTTACTGTTCATATCTTTGGAGGAGCTCATAGTCTCTAGTTATTACTCTGATGTCTGTGGACCCTGGGTTGTAAAGTTAATGGGACATGTTCGATCCTTTGACTATCTCAGTGTCGTGTGAGGGAAGATTCTCTTTATTCTGTATAAAACTTTTGAGCTTCCAAAAAACCGAAGTACAAAGGTCTATTATGACAAGAAAACTTGTATTATCATCGTTAGAACATAATGTTCCCAACACCATAGCTAAGGCCTATTCGGGAACGGTGCTTTTCTAGAGTTTTAAAAAAATAATAACTTTGATCAGGTGTATTTCAAAGGGGTTCAAATTATTTGGGTATTATAGAAATAAACCAAACAATAAAGCGATCTTTTCTTTCTTACGAAAAAAATTTGGTTTTAAATGAAGAATAAAAAATAAATAATAAATCTTTAATTAATACATTTTTAAGTACCTCTACAGGAAAAATCCGGACCGTTATAGGCAACGTTGTGAGTGTATTATAAGATCGTTGGTTATAGGATTACTTTATTGTCCGTCTAGCTGTCTGTTAAAAACCTTTTTCTCAGAAACGGCTTAAGGTATTAGCTGTTAAATAATAAAATGTATACCAAATATAAAGATCTGTGAGCAAATAGTGCCGTAAAAATATCAGCTTTTATCTCAATGCATTAAAAATATATATAGTAATGAATGGAAATCGCGAAAATGAATAAAATCTTGGGTACATCCCATATGTGAGTGATCTCATATTTCTGTTATTTGGAATGATAATTATTTTGGTGTGACATAGTGAAAGAATAAGTCTACAAATAAGAAATTTAAATTTATTTTCACACCACCTGCTCGACAATGTCCAATTACAAATCATGCAACCTCAACGTAAAGTATAGCATTGTCTCTCTGGGGATATAAAGTTGTATGAAACTCCCTAGGGATTAAAGTGATTTGAATTTGGAACGTCAAATTCATGTGGAGACACGTGGAAAACTCTAAGTAAAAAAATGCCCATATGGCATTGTAAAGAGGTTTGTTCGAAAATCGAACTGGCCACCATAAGCAGAACACAAAAAAAAAAGAAAAAAACGTGCGTTTACAAAGAATGTGAAACAAAAGATTCTTTTGCGATTTTCAGTAAACTAAGTAAGTAGCTATTGCAATATTCATGTTAATAAAATATTACAAACGATAGTGATTCTACTCCAAAGTTTCTCAAAATAAACGCGTTAGAGATTATTGATAATCTACTACCGCAAAAATCAAAACAAGCCCTGGCTTTTTATTGTCTCGCAGAAAGTGTGAAAAGTAGAGTATGCTCCTCTGGAATAAAGCCTGTCTTTGTCTTGGGCAGCTTGAACCCCTCGCTTCACTCAGGACTCTATATAACTCCCTCGCTGCACTCGGGAGTTAACTTTAGAGTCCCTCGTTACGCTCAGGGTTCAATATGCCGCCCGCGACATAAGATACTGCTTTATTCCCTTAGTGCATAATCTACTATTACCCCTAAAATAAGATGGTGAGTTGGAAAAAATGGCTGGAACTTGAAAACGGCTCTGACAATTTTGAAATAATTTACGGCTACCCAAGGGCCCCTGAGTCTTGACCACATTTGTCCGTTTTATTGATTTTTATTTCATCATTAAAATAAATCTATTAAAATTACTGAATTATATCATGTACGGAGCAACTAACAAGCCGTTTGGTAAAACTTTTCAGATAGTAATATATTCGAGATAATGTTTTATTTGCAAGATGAAAAAGAAACCTTTTGTGTCTTCAAATAACTACTAGGTTATTTAGTGTCTTATTTTGGGCTAGACTACTAAATCTTTACTTTTAAAATGGACAATAATTAAGTGACGCACGCTTACACGAATCTGCTTTTAGCTGGTGTGTGATTCAAACTAGAATTCAGAACTATAAAAGAACAGCTATAGTTTATTTTTTTAAATAAGTTTCTTTTGTATCTAATTAGGTGTTCAAGCGTAGAAAGCTCGAGTTGGTATAATTCATTTGTTTGTTTGTTATTCCCTTTCTAACGCACGTAGCCGTGCCGTAGCCGTTTAGTTTATTTTCACCTACAAAAGATCAGAAGTGGCAAACATGACCTAGATTGACGCATAGGCTAGCTTATACTATGCTAACAAAGCCGTAGGCGAATTATTGTTGCATAGTAAGTAGCTATATGCTATGTACAGCCATAGGTACAGGAAAATGCAGTTAAAGCCTGGTGGAAAGTAGCCCCTAGTGTTCGCTATTGAAAATTTCATTATGCGTTCTATTTACTTGCAAGAGAAATTGCGTGAAATTCAGAATGTTAGAACGTAATAATACCACAGTTTAAGGGCATAATAAGGCGTATTTACGGAGCTTATGTGAAGCCCATGGTTCCTCAAAGAACCGCTAAATTACAACTGACATTAGTTAGTACTATCAATAGTAGTACTATCACTAATAGAAGTACTATCAACAGTAGTACTATCAACAGATGTACTATATATCGTAGTACTATCTATAGAAGTACTATATATAGTAGTACTATCAATAGAAGTACTATATATAGTAGTACTATCAATAGAAGTACTATATATAGTAGTACTATAAATAGTATTACTATCCATAGTAGTACTCTACCAATGACAGCCTTTTGGCATCCATTGCTGGACGAGGCCAGGAGGCCTCGTCCAGCAATGGATGGCAAATCCCCGCATTGTATTTTATGTAGGAACATAAAATACAATGCGGGGATTTGCCATAATCACCACGCTTGGCAAGTGGATTATGGTGATCACAGTATTTGTTTTGAGTGCTCAGGCGGATGCGGCTGCGCATCCCGTGATGTAATTTCTTAGTGAGTATTTATGACATCCACCGAAGGAGATGGAGGGGTCTATTCTTAGGCCGGACACACCACGGTCAATAGTTCAATAGTAGTACTATCAGTAGGTAGGTACTATCAAATGTAATAAAGCGGTGACTGTCGACATCATGCATATTTTTATGACGATACTTTGAACGGAATGGCGAGACTTCCTTCTGCAAGACGGAACCGCTGTCTAGCAACAATAGGCATGATTGAGTACGGTCTGCAAATCGAGAGTAGACTTGATACTATTACTTCGTTTATCCGGTTCTTTCTTGGTTTCTTCATCAGGTTAGAGACCAGCTAGAGGTATGGTGGAGGAAGGTCCTTGTGACCAGTGGTAAAAGAGCGAGTGTAGTAACAAGATTTAGTGCACATCGAAGATGCCACTAAAGGGTATGAATAGTTCGGTAAATTGTACTAGTTTTGTTAGTAGTAGAACTTCTTGTGAAAGAGTTCGTCCGGGGAAGTACTACCACCGTACCTATTTCTGCCGCCAAGCAGTAGTGTTCGCATTGCTGTGTTTCGGTTTGAAGGGTAGGGGTGCCGGTGAAATTACAGGCACATGAGACTTTTCATCTTTATTTCTCAGGGTCGGCAGCGCGTGTGTGATGCCTCTGGTGTTACAGGCGTTCATAGGCTACGGTAACTGCTTTCCATCTGGTGGGCCGTAAGCTTGTCTGCTTACCAAGTAGCGTAAAAAAAAAACTAACTACTGCCACTGAAAAGTTACACTTGTTCGGTCAACCGAACTAACAACTGTACAACTGCTTCTAGAGGTTCTGTTTAGGCACATGTCTTAGACATGTTTCTAGAACCTGACATGTTTCCTCGCGATGTTTGTTTTTACCTTTTGAGACTAGGTAACATTGCACTCAGTAGGCTTAATGATACGTGATGGCACTTTTATAAAACCTTAGTCATTATCATCATCATCACCAGCCTTTACTGCCTAGACGAGGCCTCGTAAATACAATAGGGGGAATTACCATAATCTCCACGCCTGGCAGGCGGATTTGTGATCGCAGTATTCATGTTGAGTACACAGGTGGATGCTGCTGCCCATCTCTTAGTGTAATCCGTTAGTCAGCTTTTACGACATCCACGGGAGGAAATGGAGGGGTCTATTCTTAGGCTAGACACACCATGGCACCAAAACCTAGTACCTTAAAATAAATACTTTAAAAACCAATAACTGTGATAAACCTCGTCATGTAACATCATGTTTATCTAATATTTTTTTAACATTTACCATTTTTTTTTCAGGTAAGATTTTGCTCTCGTCACGTTCTCCAAATTACCTACGAATAAACACATCAGTCGTCGAGTTACGATGCAGTAAGTCAATTTTGAATTCTATAGCCCTGAAATAAAGTTGTAATTTATTCGGCTCATTTCTGCAGCTGTAATTCTCACGAGATATATCTCGGAGCCACAAAGTCCTCTAGATGAAAGATACAGAGTAAATTAAGAGTTTATTTCGTTTGTGGATCTTCTGGTGTGGTTTGTAATAGGATGATTCTACAAAATGTATTACATGTGGTTAAGAAAGGCTTTAGATCGATGAAAAAATAACACTATAGTCTACAAAAACCACAGACTGCAAGTAGCCCAGGCTGTAAAAGACGGTTGTCATAGCTCCGTCCATATCCTCTAGTAGAACAAGAATAACGCAAATAGACCCGTTTGTTGCCCATGGTACTACCAGTATTACTACCAGTAGTACCACTGGTAAATAAAACCCCTTAGAACTACCAGGCAATTTTACCACGGAAAGTTCTTTTTTACACGACTTAATAATATTCTTTTGGCTTAAAAAGTGAACCCTAAATTGAAATCAGACATTTCTTTGTTTGACTCCCAACTTCCATTATGATATAAAATAGTAAGTATTACAAACATAAGTCTCTTTTCCCACTGACTGAATTTCACCCTGAAGAAAGTTTCATAAGGAATTCCATGTAACTTGTTTCTTTGTAAAGTACTTATGCCGAAATCCCTTTATACTTTCGACGAAGTATTATTCCCTCGTGTGGAGGGCGGGCGGTTTAGATGAATTGAGAGTAAAACAGTTTTGGCCGAAATTTTCACTATTTTGGTGAACTTTAAATGACAATTCGTTCAGATAATACATAATCTATAAATTAATAATCTTGCACCGCGTCTAGCTGTGTTCCAGTCACCGCGATAATGGCGGGTTATAGCAGCTGATGTTAAACCCTAAACCAAATGCAACTTCAAAATCGATTGAGTGCCTCAGTAGTTTTGTTTTTGTAGTGTTTAACTTTTTTAAAAGTTAAATTATGAATGTATTATTAGAAAATGTTTCATTTTTAACCGACTTGAGAAAAAGGATAAGGTAATTACTCAATTCTAAAAAAAAAAATATTATTTTATGTTATTAATATAAGAATAAACTTATGTTTTTTTTATGTTTGTTACGCGATTACTCCACCAATTATGAATTGATTTCGATGGTTATTTTTTATTTGGTAGGTCTTATTTCAGAGGTGGTTCCTCTTCCAAATCAAATTCTACCGAAATTGATTTACTTAGTGCTTTTTAAAAGAGGTCGGTTTTTGTTTTTTCTTAAAAAATACTTTTCATTCATTGCATTTTTGAATGTGTTACTATTAATGGCTAATTAGCCCATCTAAAGCAATTCTGAAAGAGCTTGTTATCATAAACAATTGGTAATATTCAACTGACAGTCAATTAATGATTTGGTGAACTTATATGAGTCTAAAGTCCAGATAAATAGAACGTACTTAACGGTGACTAAGAAGCCTTACTTTGAAATTGTCCCTGTCTTTCTCTAATACGCGTGTTTTAACATTTGTGTGACAGTGATAGGGACAGGTCTTTCGTAAGTCGTACTTTGACTAACATCTAAGTACGTTCTATTTATCTGGACCCTAAGCTTTTTAAACAAAAAGGTAGTGATTTTCGTTACGGTAAAATTTTATTACCGTTTTTTGGTATCTCAATTTTCATGGCCTATATCAAAATACACAGGGGGACATGTGGTGGCAGTGTCATGTGTAATCAATCACCCAGCACCCACAAATACCCGTGTTGTAAATAATCTCCTTTGAAAGCTTCACTGATGCCGAGACGGATGCTGAGCCGGTATGCCGGCGTTCTCGTTACCTAATCACTCCTATTTCTACTCTTACGTGATTATGACATTGTTTTAAATTGCTTTGACTTGTTTTCAATTCACTAGCATAAGTATTGTCTTGTTATTTTTTATTCTTGATCTTGACTCCAAATTACCTACCTGACTAACAGTAGAAATAAGACCTATAATACTAACAATATTGTACGTACAGTGAGTAATAAATAGATACAAATACAAATACAAATCATTTCTTTCCACATAGCATCCAAATAACAGCTATTTTCTTTAATTTAACATAAAATTACATCATCATCATCATCAGCCAGTGATGTTTACTGCTAGACGAGGCTTCCCCCATCGATTAAATGGGGGGATTTGCCATAATCATCACGCTTGGGAGGCGGATTGATGATCGCAGTATTAGTGCTAAGTACTCAGGTGGAGGCTACTGCCCATTCTTTAGCAAAGAGGTGCAAAATTCAAGTTTTATTGTGTTTTTTGCTGATTACAGCTCATCAATACTTCTTGAAATAGCAATAACTGATTTTGCAGGAATCAAGAGACTAAACACACATGAGTTAATTGATAGTATCACATGAATATCATTAGCTTAGCTGCGAATGTCAATAAACCAAAACAACGCTATAATACAAACCATTCAACGCAAAATTAGTGTTTGCTATTTAGATAATTAGATGATTGATGAGAAGTTTTAATGAGCAAACAAATAATTTCACGCTACTTTGCTAACGTTCCAAATTAAGTGACGCTTCCAAAAACGTAGATGCTTGCTGCTGTTATAAAATTTTGATATCCTCATCTTGATCTTGACCATCACCCTATAGGTCTTAGAGGTGGTTTTTCACCTGACGAACGTTTTTTACAAGAAGCTCTACTACCTTACACCTTACATCTTGTCCACTTTCTCCTTAACTTTGACCATCACCACAGAGGTCTTTTAAGTACGTTTATCCAAACTTAGAATAGAACGTACATCAAATTATTCAAATTTCTTCATGTAGTAACCAATCATAGTAAAGGATAATGCCAGACGTGGTGAGGCAGAGGGACTTTTCTACTAGTGGAATGTACCCTACTAGTGGGACAAATAAGACGACAAAAAGTAAGGTTGAACTTTGCCCCAACCAATATGAATACTGCCTGTACCAAGAATAACATAAAGGGCTTAATAAAAAGGTAAAATAAAAGAGGAACTTCATAAAAACTCCGAACATATAAATATAAGATCAAAGGAAGCTAGCCACCCGGAACTTTTGTAAACTTATAAAGAACTTGCTTTTTGCAGTTCTTGCAAATTGTATTAAGTTTGGTCCAGTAATAAAGGGACGATAAGTGTGTGTTGGAACTTTTGCCAGTGTTCTGATAAATAAATTATAAAGTGTGGCAAACTATATAACGGAGAAAAATACTGAAGGACATTAAATACCTAGTACCTACTTATGGGAACTTAATTATTTGTATGTCATAATGTATGGCTGAGTATGTTGGACGTGTGAATTATGGCCACCAATGTAAAATTACCATATTCAAAACAAATTTATCTTTATCTTTTATCTTTGATAATAAAGAATTCTGTCTGTATTTGTGCCACTAAACAGCTACATCTTAAATCCAAGTAGTTAGTAATAGAGCTCCAAGTGAATGAGTTCGTCCAAAGAAGTACTCATTATATCTATTTCTGCCGCGAAGCAACTTTGCTGTTTATTTTTTAAAGGTGCCAGAAAAAAACACAACAATGAAGAGACTTCTCACTTTATGTGATTAAATTATTATGTGTTTGTTTGAAATGTACTTAACTATGAATTTGTGTACCTAATAGTATACCCAATTAGTGTAAATGGTATTTGATGCCGTTCTAATTAATTAAATAAATAAATGTCTCTAGGTGACAAGCGCAGTGCAATGCTGCGTAGAGCAAGTCCTTCTTCGAGGTCATCATTACCATTATTACAAGCCTGTTTACGTCCACTGCTGGGGTGAAGCCCCCTCATTGAAACCAATGGATGGATTTACCATAATCACCACGCTTGGCAGGCGGATTGATGATCGCAGTTTGGTATCGTCTCGCTAGCAACTAGCTAACGTTACTTACGTTTAATCAGCCTGTGCTAGCCGTATTTTGTTTAAACTTACGCACGTGATTTGCCATCCAATGCTACTCTATAAAGTGATTTTGCACCTTTCCGAGAACCCTAAATGGGAATAGTTCAACATAGGACAGACGAGGGACGGACAAGACAGTTCGGGAATACGTAAAGTTTACTGAGGTCCCTTCCTAATTCGTAGTTTCAAACATTAGAATTGAGTTTTATTGGGTTTTCAAAGAAAATAGGTAGAAAGGTCAAATTGTGGTTAGAAGATAATTTCCTTTGTTTATTTTCGTTCGTTCTTCACCGTTTTTGATGCGTATATTTTTATCATCATCATCATCAGCTGATAGACATGCACTGCTGGATGAGAGCTCCTCCATAGCATGCATAGCGTGCAATGGGGGGATTTGTCATAATCACCACGCTTGGCAGGCGGATTGATGATCGCAGTTAAGTGTTAAGTACTCAGGTGGATGCTGCTGCCCATCCTGTGGCGTAATGCTTCATAGAGTTGCTTTTTACAACATCCACAAGAGGAGTAACATAACATAACACCCAACAGTCACATACCTACGTAGTCATGATCCTACACTAGGATTCCCTGTGTCGTGGGTATCATGAACTACGAGTACCATGGTACCATAACACTAAGACCCAGAACAAATATTTGTAGATCTTATACAAATATTTGTCCCGCAGCGGGAATCAAACCCGCAATCTCTCGGTTCTCAGTCGGCTACTCGCCCTCCGCACCACAGAGGTTGTCGTGGAGTTGGAGGAGGCCTGTTCTTCAGCCGAGACTACCACGGCTCGGCTTTACCAATACTAAATATAATTAATAATTAATTAATAATTTAATAATTCACGAAGAAAACGGACTCCTAAAGCATATCAAATTGACGAGTTTCTGTGAAATGTTTTTATTTGACATGCGTAAAGTTTTGAGGCGTTAAGTGTCTAAGCGATCAGTGTCACATTTGACGACCTCCATGGCGCGGTGGACGAGCAACTGATTCAGAAGCAAAAGGTGCGCATTCAATTCCCGCGAGACAAATGTTTGCATGAACTGAATATTTGTTTCGGGTCCGGGTGTTCTGGTACCACCATGTTATCGTAGTTCCTGATACCCAAAATACAGGAAATTTGAGTGTGGGGATCAGTACTATATTTGGCTTTCATATTAAAATCTGTTATGGGTTAAGCTTAAAAAAATTGCCATTGTCAAGGATGGCTTATGGCAAGGGTTATTGCACATGGAAGAATGCATAATGTCAAACAGTAAAAGGATTAATTTTAAGCATTGTTTAAATTTAAATAACCTTTTAACTTTATAAGCTCGGAAAGTTAAATTAGTGAAATAATAATTAGTTATTAATAATTAGATTTCTTTTGAAATCCTCTCTAGCGTATTAAAAGCACTTTTGCATACAGATTTCGAATGATTAAGAAAACCTTTTCGTCGGTGTATAAAAATTGTGTCTTTCGTGCGGCAGCAAAGTTATTTTGTGTCTCGTACCTTTGAACCTCTCGCTACGCTCATGATTCTTTTTCTAATCCTGGTATCTTTCACTTGCTCAGAATTCAATACACGTACTCGCGCCAAATTACCACTTTGCAGCCTTGCATAATGAATAACTATGTATTCTATGTATGTGACTGTTAGATGTTATGTTAATTGATTGGTGCTATACACTGATGAGGAGGGCAAGGTCTCTATGTATCCTTGCATCTGTATCTCTGCTGTTATCTGTGACCAAACAATAGGTAGTTATTTCACCTTGATAATTCTAGAATTCTCGATCTATACGTATTCACAGAATTCTTAGATAAACTGATTACATTTTTTTCATTTTTAAAGTTCATTTATTAGACATTTTAGGTTTAACGAACTTTATTTCTCATAAAAAGTAAATAGTTCACTTACAATGATATAAATACTTAATTCTAATATTATGTTAATGTTGTTTGGCCTCTGGAGCCTTAGATAATGTACTTATACTATAGAATACGAGGGCTGCACTAAAAGTATCGGGAATGGAATATTTCCACTGTTTCTGTCATATTAAAATCTTTTTAATTGAAAACTCCTTGGTTTTAAAAATCGAATACCATTTATTTATTTAAAAAAAGATTCTTGGTCTTGTCACAAGGTTTTGTCAAACTTGTTTAGTCGTTGAGAAAATGGAATTGACTCGAGTAAATTCAAGAGCGATGATTTATTATGACTTTCGAAGTGGTTTAACACAAAAAAAACAAACAGTGTGTTGACCGGATGATTTCTGCATTTGGTGATGAAGCCCCACCCAAAAGCACAATTTATCGATGGTTTGCTGAATTTGAACGTGGACGTGTCAAGCTCAGTGATGATCCCCGTCAAGGTCGTCCAAAAACTGCAGTCACCCAAGAAAACGTTGATGCTGTGCGTAAGCTGATTGAGGAAGATCGACATGTGACATACCGCGAAATTCAGGCAACTTTAGAAATTGGCATGAGTCAAATACAAGTAATCTTGCATGAACAATTAGGTGTAAAAAAGTTGTTTTCCAGATGGATACCGCATTCGCTCTGTGAAGAGCAAAAAGTGGCTCGCGTTACTTGGTGCGTCAGAACTCTCGAAAGATTCCACGCAGGATCCTCAAATGCTGTATACAACATCGTATCAGGTGACGAATCCTGGATATACGCGTACGAACCCGAAACAAAAAACCACTTCCTTGATTCCCGAAATTTTCAGTGCCGCCCTCGTATTATATACTTCTTAAGTTTATTTTTACACACATCAGAAATCTTAACTTTTCCAATGTAAGTAAATTGAATCCTACAACGTAAAAATCATGAATTTAAAACACGTAAATTAAGCTTAAAGCGCTTATCAAACTTATTAAGAAACATTTGTCTATATACTTACTTAATTAGAAACAGTTTACTGAATTATGTACGTTTTACCTACGAGTAACGAATACATACATGCAAGCTTTAGTTGAACACTACATTTAGCACCGCAAAAGTTTTTGTAACAGATAGACCAGTGGCCGACAATATTCATAAGAAACTGCTAACAAAATGAGTAGTACCTACTTGGTGGGTACTTGTAAAACTATTTGCTAGGTAAACAAATAATGAAGCTAGCAGCAGGAAAAATATATAGTACCCGCTGCTGATGAAAACTGATTCAAAGGAAAATCTCCAAATCATTTTAACAAAGATGGTGTAAATAAATTAGTATCCTTGCTTTTCTTCTCGCACATTTTCTGCCTGGCGCTGCTTTTAATGTCCTTAAAGGTTGCGTATTCTCTTACAATTTGTTTCTTTAGGCTCATTGTCTTAAAACAATACCAACCATTATGCAAACGTATAAGTAAGACGATACATCTAGTGAACAAACATACTTGTAACGAGACGCCTTGCCTGGAGGCGTTCCTTAATAAGGGAGCGTAATCTTCGAATAAACAATTCATTGGGTTGATACGGTATTCATTACTTATCATTTATGCTAACATTCGTTTATTTTCTTTAGGCTGACAGTGACATAATTTTAAGTATCAACATCATTCATTTTGTGTAATATTTGCTCCAAGCCGAATAATATGTTTCTTCCATACCAGGTAATGGGCAGCAGCATCCACCTGAGTACTCAACAGGAGGCTTCGTCCAACAGTGGCCGTCTAAAGACTGCTGATGTGTGATGTGAAATGTAATATTATTATTGTTATGATAATAATATAAAGTTGCATCTTTAATTGAGAACTATAAGCATTTTCGCAATCGGAACAATTTGTGACTAAAATGGAGTTAACGGCTTCCACTCGAGTTGCTGTCACTGACCCAAGCAAATCGAACTCGATCATAAATCTGATATCCATCGGTGTAATCGAGCGTGTTGATGAAGTAAACAATAAATCCACTGCTGACCTTAAACTTTGTGAGATACTGCTGTATTAGCGGGCAGCGTGCCAAGTATGGAAGAGTTGAAAGGAAAACATTCATTTGGGGAGCTTTATCATCATCATCATTATCAGCATGTAGAATTTCACTGCTGGACATATGCTTCACGTCTAGAATGCCACGATTAATGGTCTTGAGCCACCTCCATCTACCGACTTCCTGCGACGTTTGTAATGTTTTTAGTGTCTATTGAGAGGAGGGCCTTCCTCGACTGTAGTCCGCACTTACGCGTCCAGTCATGGTTCTTTCAAAACAAACTTTAATTAAATGAATTTACATCTTGTTTCCCAATAAATACCTACCCAAAGCGACAGAATAAGTTTATTGAATCCGTTCAGTAAATTTAACTCCAGTTTTTAGTAAACATGTACAATGTACATTTTCTGTTTTGTATACCCGTTGCGTATGACTATGCCTGCTTAAAATTTTATTTACTGCTTAATATCACCGTTCTTATTACATTTATAGAATAGAATAGAATAGAATATTTTTTATTACACAAAAAAACAAATCATGTACATAAAATAAATAAAAATAAAAATAACTTTATTGCCATACAAAAAATATACACCTTTAAATTAAAAATATCCGTAAATCTAACAAATTTTTAAGTATGGACCGCCCATGGCGGTATAAGCCTCCTCCAATGATCGCCAATCATGTACATAGGCGAACTTAATGCTAGGAAGCATTCCCTACCAGCTAACCTTTATTTATATTTATATTAGAATTATGGATTTTTAGTTTCATTTAGTTTTTTATATTTATTTGCCGTTCAATTTAACTTTTGTTTTTGTAATAAAATCAACATCACGTAGCAGACCATTCGTCTCAAGAACGGCTGGAACGTTGACGCTGGTAAGGGCCCAGCGAATTATATAACTAATGTTAGCGTGGCGGGATATCCTGCCAATGGCCCTGATGCACAATAATCTGAGGTGACCATGCTGTTTGACTTCAGTACCGCACTGATACTGATGACAGCACTGCGTAACCAATCGTAAAGAAGTTACAAGACAGAATGTAACAGAACCCAATAAAGTACCAGTATTGTGTGAGGGAAGTGCTTGCAACCATAGCCCTGACGCCCATTTAGAAACGGCTAGAAGTAACAAATAATTCAGAATCAGTTCAAACAAAGGCCTGCCTTTAATGTAGGTTATGTTATAATAAATAATAACAATGCCTTTATTTCCAAACTTTTTAATATTTATAGTTTTACTTTGGCACCCAAATTGGGTGCAGGCCTCTCCATACGGTTTCATTGTTCTCGATCTTGTGCGAGTTGAGTCCAGGTCTTCCCTGCCACCTCCACGAAGTCATACAACACGTGTCATACACGAGGTTATGTTATACAATGGTTAAAACACCCCTTAAGCCCAAGGAGAGGGTTCACGTCATGGCGAACAACATTAGTTCTACGACTTCATAAACTTAAAAGTTTTTCATTCATGAAATACCTCGTAAACTTTCCTCCAAAAATGTACCTAACACAATATGACGCTGCCCTATTATAGCATTCAGAGTTCACGCATAGAGGTCAAATACACAGCTATAATAGGGCAGACTAATAGGATATTATATGATACACATTGTATTATAAGGTATTTATGATCCGAAACTATTTGAAATTGTTAGTGAAAAAAGTATGTAAAAGAAATAGCGTGATGAATAAATAGTACAAATATTCGATTTTTTTTCAAGAATCAACCTGTTAAAGTCAAAATCATATATTATAATTGAGTTTAGCACATATTCCATACGGTGAAAACAGATAAACTCCTTTTTTTGATGACTGTAAAAAACCGAATATCACGTAGGTAAATTCAATAGCAATGCGTTCAAAAGATTACGAGTAGCAAAAAGCCTCTGATATTAAGCTCCATTGCGACTGGAATCAGACCACCTGTCACCGGGAGTCGATTTAACGCATCGTACGCGTGGTTGGATAGAATAGGGTACTGTACAGACTTAGCACATTCGTACGATTAATGGATGATTCACGCTACACTGAGGCCGTATCGGGCTCACGATACAACATTTTGTGCTGA
Organism: Epirrita christyi; assembly: GCA_951392215.1. Taxonomy (NCBI): domain Eukaryota; kingdom Metazoa; phylum Arthropoda; class Insecta; order Lepidoptera; family Geometridae; genus Epirrita; species Epirrita christyi. The sequence continues at coordinate 3,091,101 of OX595851.1, forward strand.
CGATGAATATTTAAAAAGGATTTATACAAAGTTTTTGTTCCTCGACCGTTCCGTGACCGTTCAACGGTTAGCATTTTTCTACTGAGGCTCAGTTGGCTCAAGTCTGCAAGCAAGTGCTAGACTGTAAAACCTAGGGATCAGGTCAAAGCGCGAAGGAGGCACGGACGAGGCTCGGCTGAAAAACATGCAAGTCACTATAATAAGAACATTTTGTATAAGATATGAATTTATAGTTCAAACTCGACCATGGCGTGTATAGTCCATGCCTTACCCATGCCTCATTCACACTTCGGCGGTCTCATGCTGGTTTTGCATATTATCATCCCTGTGTTATTTTGAAGCTTTGCTACGAGAATGCTACGATGCTACGTGCTACGGTGCTACGCAAAATATCAGATAAAGCTTCAGTATTATTATGACAGAGCACTGGTGAAGGGTCGATATATCACGACTCATATTGGCTTTTCTTTTCAAATCTAAGTAAGGTAGCACCTACCACTTACAAATTTTGCCATAGTGACTACTCTATACACTGCGTTGGACGTGACTCAAGAGGTGGTGCCGTTGACATAGGGTTCCGCTTAACAACTTTCCGTCACTTAATCGTACTTAAAACGAATAAACTATTATATAATTCGTTTTTGTTTTACAATGGGGGCTTAGTACAGGTTTTGATAGTTTTCGAAAACTATATGAAGTTTCGTTTCCTTCCATACATTTACTGACAGCGTCCTTAGTTTTCTTCTCGTATTCGCTAGGGGCGCTGCAAGTAAATGTATGGAAGAAAACGAAACTTGATATAGTTTCGAAAACTATCAAAACCCGTGCTAAGCCACCTGGACTCGGATATTTTTGTACTCATCAGGGGGCTTAGTACGGGTTTTGATAGTTTTCGAAACGCAGTATATGAAGTTTCGTTTCCATCTATACATTTACTGACAGCATCCTTAGTTTTCTTTTCGTTTTTGCACTGCAAAATGTATGGATGGAAACGAAACTTCATATGGTTTCCAAAACTATCAAAACCCGCGCCATGCCCCCTGAACCTAGCTTTAAATAAAATGATACTACCAATGAAATAGAATGGAATATACAAGTACGTACATCGACAAAATCTGAACACAGCCTGTTTCGTAACGAGGAGCATGACAAAATCGAATAATCCGGCTAATACCCGAACGCACGCGATGAAAAACGATCGTCGTTTTGAGTTTACATATTTGATTTGTGGCAACCATGAAAATCACTTTGTCATTTTTTCGATAAAACAGTAACTCTTGTTGTCCATGCAATAAAGTTCAGTTTTTGTGTTTGTTTTTTCATGCAGGGATGTCACCTTTCGATAGCGGAGAGACTAGTTCCAAAATGTATGACAGCTTGTCAATACCGGAATCCAATAAGTGTTTGCAGAAGCAAAGCTCAGTTTTTAGAGAATATAGTTAAATTGATATTTAAACGCACTAGTTTTGAATAGTTACTTGGCCCCATTCGAAAAAAGCTCTATTACAGTTTTTTTACAGACAGTCTGTAAAGCAAAGGTCAAAGGGGCATATCTTGGCAGATGTATGAGGTGGCCAGTTGAAATTTTCACAGATCAGGTGTTATTTGAACATTAAACTTGAGCAAATAAAAAAAAACAAAAAGAGCACAAGTGAAGGAATTAAACTGATAGCACGTTTTAATCAACTAGTGGCGACATCTAGTCTTGAGTTGAGTAAACTTCAGAACCCTACACTGCCGCGTGGATCGATTAAAATAAACTAGACATATATACAAATATGTATGTATGTTTAGTTTATTTTATTTATGCACCTATCAAGGTATATTTTATGTTTTATTTGGCACATCCAACAGATAAATCACCAAACAAACATTAAATTACCGAGTTAATTACGTTTTATAATGTACGTGTTTCTCCAATAATTCAACTATACAAATTAATCGAATAATTAAAGACTATTTTGATTCTCTACAACCTCCGTGGCACAGTGGGTGAATAGCTGGCCGAGACGCAAGAGGTGCGGGTTCGATTCCCGGTGCGGGGCAAAATGTTAGTATGATCTGCAAATATTTGTTCCTTGTCCGGGTGTTGTGGTACCATAGTACACATACCCACGACACAGGGAATCCTAGTGGACTACGTATGTGACTGTTGGGTGTTATGTCTTAGAAAGAATAAAAATAATTTTAGACTTTTCTTGCTTGTGCTCGTAATCTATCTCACTCGAAAACTTGTCAACCCTCAAGGGTATATACTCGAGAGCAATGAATCCGGGTCACTTAAAGAATCCTAAAAATCTCGGAAACTAAAAATGCTAGGTTAATGCAATAAATTGTATTTAATAGACAATGTAATACTCCTTAAATGAAGGTATTAAAACTTCTTAGTTATTGTAAAGTTATATCATAAAAAAATCAAATTTGAAAAAGGGCCACTTTCGAAGATGGAACTACGAAATTACAGCATTTGGTTTTGCTTTTGTTTGTAATCTGTCATTTATGTGGGTACATAAACCATGTCGATAGTGCTCTATATTCATTATATGGAAGCACGAGGAGGCAATACGAAGTATTAAAATTCAAGAAAATCGTAATAAAGTTCAAAAATTTCATGTTTCCTATTTTTGTTTTAAGGAGAGATCAGCAGTTTTTTTCTGTATGTAATTTTGTGTTAATAAAATGTATGGTGACTCATATTTTTTTTACCTTCATTTAAGGAGTATTACATTGTCTATTAAATACAATTTATTGCATTAATCTATCATTTTTAGTTTCCGAGATTTTTAACATCTTTAAGTGACCCGGATTCATTGCTCTCGAGTGTATATAACTTTTCAAAAAACAGAGATTTTGACTAAAATATCTTCAGTTATAAATAAAGATATTCTGTAATCTCGGAACCCTCATAAAAATCAAATTAAAACACTCCCTGATTGCTTTACCTCGGTTTGGAAAACTGTACAAAATTAATTCTATCAAACTTTCTAATCTGAATGGGGAATATCACAGAATTTTAGAGATTCCGTGACGAAAATTACAATTTAACTATAGAAATTGGCAAATTTTGTAAAGAAGCATTTATTTACACAGAATCTAAAACTGACGAGTTCAAATCACAGGCATCCACCGATTTGAATGCAATAATAATAATATAATTTTAATAATAATTTGTTAGTAGTAGAACTTCTTGTGAAAGAGTTCGTCCGGGGAAGTACTACCACCGTACCTATTTCTGCCGCCAAGCAGTAGTGTTCGTATTGCTGTGTTTCGGTTTAAAGGGTACGGGTGCCGGTGAAATTACAGGCACATGAGACTTTTCATCTTTATGTCTCAGGGTCGGCAGCGCGTGTATGATGCCTCTGGTGTTGCAGGCGTCCATAGGCTACGGTAAGTGCTTTCCATCAGGTGGGCCGTATGCTTGTTTGCTTGCCAAGTAGCATACAAAAAAAATTACTGGGTCTTATTTTAAGTTTCTGATAGCAGAATGTTATCAGCAAGTAGTTCCTCGAACGACATCGGTGTGCGGAGTAAGGGCTCGTACACAAAACTGCGGTGCGATGCCATGCGAAGTAAGAATGATGATGAGAAGCGAGATGAGTGCGAGTGGAAGTGGTAGAGGTAGCTCGCAGATTTTTGCGATGCGACGTCGCATCGCAGTTTTATGTACGAGCCCTAAGGAATATGTTTTATGATCTGCAAATATTTGTTACGGCCCTATGGGTGTAACGTGGGTTCAACAGTATCAAGGTAACAGTTCCTAATACCCACAATACATGTAATCCCTAGTGTGGGATCAGGACTATGTATGACTGTTGAGCATTATGTTATGTTATTATGATATATAGGCAGAAAAAACAATAAACATAGAAATACTGCAGGTAAATCACGCTTATACCTAACTGTGTAGGTACATGTCTTAATACCTGTAATAGAAAAATAATAAACTTCTATGTCTGGGTTCCAGACATTGCATGCCTCCGTATCGACCAAACAATACGTAACCAGCCCCGTCACCCCACGTTCAAAGTATTCCAAGGGGTAACCCCTAAGTTAGACCAACTTGGTAGAACTCTCAAAGGGTGCGAAGTAAGTTATAACTGTTGCCTAATTTTGGCGTATCTTTGTGCATTTAAAGTGATGGATGGAAGTTTGGAATTAACTTATTTATTTTCTAATTTTCTAAATAAATACAAACTTTATTTAAGTTTGGCTAAAGCATAATATGAATCATCATCATCATCATCGGCAGTGGCGTTTAGACATGCACTGCTGGACGAGGCTTACCCCCTATAGAATGCAATGGGGGATTTGACCATGATAGTCACCACACTTGGCAGGTGGATTAGTGATCGCAGTTATTGGTGTGAGTACCTACTCAGGGTGCTCCTGCCCATCCCCTTGTATAACCTTGTTGTATACCTTAGACGCCTTTTATGACATCCACGGGAGGACGGAGGGCTCTATTCTTAAGCCGAACCGTTAATGGATGTAATAGATTATTGTATCCATAAAAGCCAAGATCGGATGAGCCTGCGACGCATGCCAACTTATTATATTTCAAGTAACTTAAACAGAACATATTACAGAACATGGTCTAAATCTGAATTTAGTCCAGGCGTACTAGATATCGACATTATATACGACTTTAATACAAAAGCAAATGGTTTGTTTCCCAAAAAGAATTCTCGCGCTACTACACAAATTTCCAAAGTATAAAACTGACGGATTGTGTCACATCACAATTGAGATGTCGAAATTCTTACCTCCAACATGTAATCCACTGTCAATTTGTAGACCATTGCTAAACTAGGGGGCTGCCTGGTTTTAGAAAAACCAGAGTTGGTCCATGCTTGTGTAATTTTTGGCATAAGCTTGGACAATCTAGCTCGAAAGTTGCTTCTGGAAAACAAACCATCTGCTTTTTTATTACAGTCGTATAAACCAAAGGTCGATATTTAAGCCAAGCCTGGTAGTCCTGGTTTAAACTCAGACTAAGGTCATGTTTTGTAATAACACTCACAATGTTTAAGTTTTTCACATATTTTTTTCATTTTTATCAGATCAAATTTCATCAAAGCAATTCAATATCACAAAGATCTCTTAGTGCTACTGTTTACTGAGAATTTACTAAGTCTGGCTTACTTAAAGATCTACAACTTGAACAAAAAAAGTACAAGATGGATGGCGTAGAGAAGGTTCCGTGCAAGTAGACTGCCATAGAAGCCACTAGCTAGACCATTTTAAATAATTAGCCCTCGATGAAGTTAAGCAACACATTCAATACGCATTTTCTTTTCACGAATGTTTTTCTTTTCCCTTGGAGACCCGTGGGTTTCGTGTTTTCATCGGATGAACGGAACCCTAAAAGTGAATCAAATGGATGAAAAAGTTGATGGATCACGAGGGTCGTCTCAGGCGGGCGACCGAATTGTCATATTACCAAATAAAATATCGAAAAAGCCGAGCATTATCAAGAGTAATATAACGAAAATACTTTGTGTTAGGTATAAATTATATTCGTCTTTCCTTTATCCTTCTACGTACAAAAGTATCACTCCAACGACACGCGACTCACACTACTCGTGAATCTGTGCCACGCATATAATGTATGAAATCAACATTGAACCTTATAGTAAGCGTAGGAGCGCTTCATTTCCATTCGGTAAAATTAGAAGAATTTCCCTGCCTGTTGTACTGGACCAAATGTGAGATACAAAATGAATGATTTCATCCATCACCTTGTTGAATCTATGATCATCGCGTTTGAACCTCAATTTACATTGCAAGTTGACATGAACGATTCTTCCCCTCTGATCAACTAAATTGCTCAACTGCATCAAGTTAAGCAGTGGGTAATACCAACGGCTCAACTGGTAATTGCACAACTATAAATAGTTGAGCAGTGGGTAATACTGACATAAACTATTCTTCCCCACTACTCAATTAAATTGATCAACTGCATCAAGTTGAGCAGTGGGTAATACCAACGGCTCAACTGGTAATTGCTCAACTATGAATAGTTGAGCAGTGGGTAATACCCACTGATCAACTAAAACTGCACAAATATATAATTATAGATAGAAATAAAAGAAGTGACACCCGCATTTAAATACCAAGAAAATAAATATAAATTCTATTCGCATTTCCTTTTTATCCTCGACTATCCAAACATAATATTTCAGCGTAGCGTGTACACTCACAATTATTGTAGGCTCGTTTGTTCCACGAATGATTGATGATCCAGGGAGACCGGTTTTATGTACAGTCAGTGGTAAAAACTCCTACACTCTTTTCCATTTCCATATTCTCCATCATCACGTTAGACGTCGACTGTTGGGCGAGGTCTCCCCGTACAAACCTCCCGTATTTTATTTGCCATAATCAACACGCTTGGTAGGCGGATTGTTATTTTATATTGGTATGTATAAATTCCAACATTCTGTAGGTATGCTCTTTTCTAGAAGGTTTGTCGAGAAATAGCAAACGCAAATAGCTGCATAGTTTTCTAGCTAATAGTATTTTTAGAATTAACAGTTTTTTAAAGGGATTGATGGTAGGTATATTTTAAGTAGGGTCAAATTTCAAAAAATATACCTATTTGTCCTAATAATACTCAAAAGACTCTATGGCGCGGCGGGCACGTAGCCGGCTAAGATGCAAGAGGTGCGGGTTCGATTCCCGCTGCAGGACAAATAATTGCAAGATCTGCAAATAATTGTTCCGGGTCTGGGTGTTGTGGTACTATGGAACTCGTAGTTCCTGACACTCACGACACAGGGAATCCTAGTGCGGCATCAGGACTATGTATGTGACTATTGATGGGTGTTATGTTATGTTGTTCTCTCACACAGCAGGCTGCTAAACTTTGAAATGCATTACCTATTTCAATCCGACATGCCAAATCTCTCCCTATTTTCAAAAGCATGGTCACTCCACATTTTCTGTTGACTACAATAAGACTGTCAAATTAGAATGTTTTGATATAAAGCTGCTTGTTTTGATTAAGAACCCAGCGAAGGATGGACTGCCCATACAAACGTAATACCGACGTCATTTGTAATTCGAGCATATTTCCAACATATTATGCTATTATTCGGATTCGGATAGTATTTATCTATGTTCCCAGATAGTTTTTTTTATCAAAATATATACCTAAAATTAAATGTAAGCGAATTACTTTTTGTATATTTTTACGACCTAAACGACATGTTTTCATCTTATTTGTTTCGTATGAAAAACAACGATATGTTACGTATTTTATGTGTAGGAACATAGCTTATATTGTCAAGTAACAGAATAACAACACGATATAAAAAAAACAACAAGTTTTTATTCATCATTTTTGGTATTACGGAACTTGAACAAATTTCTAAAAAATTCTGAACGCCCATATTGCTATCGCGTCAGAACCGAGGGCCGGTCGGGGAACTACGGTTGTGTGATGTTTGACAACTCGACAGGCACTCACACTAGTACACTGTGTAACCCCGCACTTCGCTTGCTCTTGTGTTTGTTCACCTATTTGTTTGTTATATATGACATTGCAATATTTTTGTAATTTTATTTAGATTTGCCTTGTGATTTGGAATGAAGTAACCTAGGTAACTAACATACCTACGACTTGTGCTTTGTTTACCATTCAGTACCTAGTTTTTGCGAGAAATAGTAGCGGCTCAACTTTCCTTTAGCGACTGTGACCTACGAGGTTCATATTTTTATCACATGTAGGTTCACATAGCACAAGCCTGAATATGAAATGGCGTACTGCGGAAACCAATAGTTTTAGCATTGTGAGCTATGACAAAAAATCAAAGAAAAATATTTCAAAGTAAATGCTCAACTTTCCTTTAGCGACTGTGACCTACGAGGTTCATATTTTTATCACATGTAGGTTCACATAGCACAAGCCTGAATATGAAATGGCGTACTGCGGAAACCAATAGTTTTAGCATTGTGAGGTATGACAAAAAATCAAAGAAAAATATTTCAAAGTAAATGCTCAACTTTACTTTAGCGACTGTGACCTACGAGGTTCATATTTTTATCACATGTAGGTTCACATAGCACAAGCCTGAATATGAAATGGCGTACTGCGGAAACCAATAGTTTTAGCATTGTGAGCTATGACAAAAAATCAAAGAAAAATATTTCAAAGTAAATGCTCAACTTTCCTTTAGCGACTGTGACCTACGAGGTTCATATTTTTATCACATGTAGGTTCACATAGCACAAGCCTGAATATGAAATGGCGTACTGCGGAAAAAAATAGTTTTGGAGCTATTCATTGTTGAAATTTGCTAAAAACTGGTTTCCGATCTCCATATTTTGGTGATATTTTACTATTTGTCAGTGTTTGGATACGATTTTCGGCTTTTGACATTGACAACCCACCCCTCCCCTCCCCCCTCAAGCCTTATACTTATAGTCGCTAAAGGAAAGTCCTTCGATGAATTCTCAAACAGGAGTAAGCACGTAAACAATCTCAACTCTGAGAACACAAACGATGACAGAGTTCATTGATGTTCAAGGAATACGTAACCGACTGGACCGTAAGAGCAAAAAACACGACTAGTTGAAAATTGAGAAACCACCAATTTTTAGCAAAATATACCATTTGGTCTGTCACTGTCATTGTCAAAAGCCGAAAATCGTATGGGAACACTGATAAAAAGTAAAATATCACCAAAACATGGCGTTCGGAAAGCGGTTATTAGCAAATTTTAAAAATGAATAGCTCCAAAACTATTGGTTTCCGCAGTACGCCATTTCATATTTAGGCTTGTGCTATGTGAACCTACATGTGATAAAAATGTGAACTTCCTAGCTAGCAGTAGCTAAAGGAAAGTTGAGCGTTTACTTTGAAATATTTTTCTTTGATTTTTTTGTCATAGCTCACAATGCTAAAACTATTGGTTTCCGCAGTACGCCATTTCATATTTAGGCTTGTGTAAATAATGTGATAAAAATATGAACCTCCTAGCTCACAGTCGCTATTGGAAAGTTGAGCCAAACTCAACGATCATCAAAGCACCAACTTGCCCCCTTATTCGCTCTGACCAAACGTAACATAACGCGGGCTCGTTACGATATCTGCGTGGAATCATCGCTGAATCGTATGGGTGACGTCACACGTTATTGAAAAGAAATCTCATAGGTCATAGCGAATAACCACCCTGATCACAATTATTGGAAAAAAGTTTGTGCTCGCGAGTTCTAACTGTTCGCAGAACTAGGTACCAAGGAGTTTTTATTGCTAGATATATAAATGTAAAAAGTTTGTGACAAATGCCAAATATGCCAAAAAAATATTTTTGTCCAATGCTAGTTTGCATAAAAAATAAATACCAGCTTCGAATTATGAATGGTAACGGCCACAGAATAGAAATAAGTGTTCGGCTGTGCCCCGCGCGCGCCTGCGTTAGCCAAACAGGGACAGCAATATGCAGGCCGACTTTTGCGCTATTCTCGAGTTGATTTAGCGTGCGGCCATCACCGCAACCTTAACATAAAAAAATATTACTTTACATTTCCTTTTGTAGCTGAATGTACCGAGTTTTTATACAAGATAACTTCATATCACAGCGAGCATCTGCTTTTTTGGAAGCGTCACTTGAACGAGATTTTATTTTTGTGTTTTTAGTCTCATCACTTTTTATCATCTTGTCACTTATCGTGACACTTTTTGGTGAGATTTTTGTGCTTGACTTGATTATTTTATAAATGTATTCATTACATCTATCCAAGATTGCGGATTTTATATCGTGATGACTTAACAATATTGCATCATCATCATCATCAGTCAGTAGAAGTCTACTGCTGGAGGTCTCCCCCATAGAAAGCTATGACGAACGGTCTTGAGCCACCGCCATCCACCGACTTTCTGCTACCTTTAAAATATCTTTAATTAGTTCATCAGAAGGAGGGCCACACTGCGTCCGGCTTCTGGTCGCCACAGAACATTTATGCCTCAACGAAATCACACTGTAATAAATATATATTTTATAATATTTTCAATGAAGCTTATCATCAATTAAAACAAAAGAAGTTTGTTCGATAGATGGCGCTGACTCAACTCTAGCTGCCAAGATTTACAAATGTATTATCTGTGGTGTACGCGTACTAAACTATTATCTAACTAGTCTGTGGCTATTAGTCGTGATATTCTGTTTGTGTTTGCTTTTTGAGTGTGCGCCAGTGATTTCGTGGTGTTTTTGAAGTAGGCAAAAATAATTACCACGAAACGAAAGTATATCTACGTTGTTGATGTTGACATTTAACTTTATTTTGACACTTGACAGCTAGGTACAGAGCAGTGCCATCTATTTTTCAACGCTGAAAGCATTATTTGAAACGGCCGTGAAAACCCCTCATTGTGACCTCGGCCAACAATGGCTAACGGCTGATTCAAGAATCGGAGGTACTATTTGAATTCAGTAGATGGTGTGCAGTGTACCAGATAGGTGCATCAGTAAAGGATAGAATCGCGTTGACTGTACTGGTTGTGCTATTAAAAAACTCTTTGAGAGTACAATAAAGCTTGTATAAAAAATACAATATTTTCTCTTACCTTTACTTGACGAAGCACCTAATCAGAACAAAACCTTAATTAGAACCGAGCCGTTCGATTCCCCAGCGTCATATTTCTAATGTCATGCTAAACTAACTCATATGCTCTTGTACATATGGATCAGTTTCATTGTGAACAATAACGAAAAGGTTTTCTACCATAAATAATAATTCTTCGAACCTTACTTAGTCTTTACTTATAATCTCCGTTATATGATGTCTCGTATGTGAAAACTTTATCAAAATCCTTGCATTAGAACTCCAGCTTATTGCACATGCTGATTGACACAGATAAATATGGTACCATGGAGCTATAATGGTAATAACATAACACACCCAACAGTAACATACGTATATAGTCATGATCCCATACTAGGATTCCCTGTGATCAGATTTTGATATCAGAAATTACGAGTACCATGGTACCATAACACCCAGACTCGAAACAAATATTTGCAGATCATACAAACATTTGTCCCGCAGCAGGAATTCAATTCACAACCTCTCGTATCTCAGCCGGCTACTCACCCGCCGCGCCACAGAGGTCGTCAATTGTGTATAAAAAAAACTATAAATTTTAGATTGTATTTACATTCATACACTAAATAAAAACATATTCTTAAATGATATAATTCTTATTGAGCTAATCACTCGCACTTAATTCACTTTAAGAACTTAGTTCAGCAAATCATTTTGATACTCGGAACCGCTAAGTTCTAAAGAACTCCTTAGTTGCATCCTAGAGTCTCTGTAAATAGCTATAACATCGTTTTGTTTCCTCAGTTTTATATAAACTACCACCCCTACTGCTATCACCACAATAGTCAAAACGCTGCACCAGGCAATAACAACAGACGTCGAACCGCCACTTTTCTCTTCAACTTCATCTTTTACAGTTGTTTCATAGTTATCGTCGCCACATTTGATACCATGAACGTTGTCTTCATGGTAGATTTTATGGATAGATGTAATTTCTATTTGATGAATTTCATAATACGAAAGATCTTTGAGCGTAGCGTTCCGTATAATCTCATGGCATGAAATCGGATTCCCTCCCAAACTCAAAGTCTTCAACTTTCTCTGAGTTACAAGTACCAGTTTCTCGATATCAAGGGTCTTTATCCGATTATAATCAATTATCAAAGTTTTAAGCTCCTTACATTCGTGGAAAACGTGCACGTCTAGGGACTCCATCTTGTTATTGGATACGTCCAGTAACTCTGTTTTATGTAATCCTTTGAGACTCCCGTAACGCAATTTCGATATGTAATTTGATGATAAATTTAGTAATTTCAAATTTCTCATATTCTGGAACGTGCCTGGAGGTAAGTCTGCTAATTTGTTATGGCTCAGGTCAAGAGATTGTAAAAAGTCTATGTTTTTTAAAAAGGTATTATTTACAAAAGAAATATTATTATAGCTCAAATCCACGATAAGCAGCTCTTTGAAAAAGCTTAAGTTGATGTTAGTTATTTTGTTAGTGGAAAGCCGAAGATCAACTAAATTTGCCAAAGTATTTGTGTTAATATTATTGAATTGTTCGATGTTGTTATTCGTGAGATGTAGAACTTGCAGTTCTGGAAATAATTTTGCATTAGCGTTAGAAACATCCCATAGTCCATTATGAGACAAATCCAAATATAATAATTTGCAACTTTCTGGAAATATTCCAGAAATATTTGATAATTTGTTATTGTTAAGGTAAGCCGATTTCAAGTTAGTGAGAAGACTATTGTTGAATTGCAACTTTTCTAGTTTATTGTATGAAATATCTAAGCTGTACATGTTACTCATATTTCTGAAATTATCTGTTTCGATACTTTCAATAACATTGTGTGATAAATTCAGTCTTGCTAGAACTGGCATATCGACGAACGCCAAGTGATTGATTTTACTTAAGTTATAGTTGCTCAAATCTAAAAATCTTAGATATTTGGCTGGACTGAACATTTTAGCATCTACATTTCCTGTTAGTTGGTTATCTAGTATGTTCAAATACTGCAAGCAAGCCACTGGTAAGGCGTTTATCTCAACTTTTGTTATTTTGTTTATAGATAAGTCAAGTCTCTTTAGTGATGTTTGTTTGTCAAATAATTTTTCTTCAATTACAGTAATTTTATTGCCATTCATGTATAACTCAGTTAAGTTAACTAAACAATCTTTTAAAAAGTCAAGCTTTGAAACGTTGTTCCATGAGAGATCCAATACTAACACCGTTGAATTAATGAAGGTGAAGTTTTCTATGTCTTTGATATGGTTTCTACTCAAATTCAAGTGAACCAAACTGGTCATTTCTACAAACGATTTGTTTTTCAAAATAGTTATATTCTGCTGTGCTAAATCAAGTTTAGTTATAAACTTCAATCCCGCCAAAGTATTGTACATTATTTCTCCCGTAATATTATTTTTCCCTAGATCTAGGTATGTTAAGTTGTTAAATTTGAAACTGTCTCCCTCTATAAAGCTGATGCGATTTTTGTATAAATATAAAAACTCCAGTTCCACGTTATTTGAAAACATATGTTTGTCTATTTTTGATTTTATCACATTAAAACCGAGGTCAATCTTTCGCAATTTAAATGATTGAATGAAACAGTTTCCGTCAACCGTCTCTATCTCGTTGTGGGACATGTTCAGTACCTCCAAATTCTCAAGTCTATTTGTTTCATAGCCAGTAATCTTTGTAAGATGATTGTAAGACAAGTCTAGAAACGTCAAGCTCTTCAAATTCACTAGCGTTATATTTAGTGTCTCCAAGTCATTGTATTGCAGATACAATGCATTTAAAAATTTCAATCCTCCGAAGCAGTTGTCTGATAGCTTTTTGAGCTTATTCCCATTTAGATACAATTTGTACAGACTAGGTAGTTCTAGTAGAACTTCATCAGTAAGATACGTCAGCTCGTTATACGACAGATCCAAAATTTCCAAACTTCCCACCTTACTATCCGAAATTTTAAACGACTCCGGTTCTAGATGATTTAATGTGTTGTAAGAAAGGTTTAAATGCTGCAATGATACTAGCGTTTTGAACGTTTCATCCTGGATTTCTTTAATCTTGTTCCCCGATAGGTCCATGTAAGTGCATTTGGTGTAATACCTAAAGCTGTGTCTGCCCAGCGTTGTCCAAGCGTTTCGGGAGGCCTTAATGAAGCGCACTCGGTTGTCGAAGTTGGTGGCTCCGAAGAAAGCTGTCGTGAGCAGCTCAGTGGACGAGTTGGTGATGACGAAGGTGACGTTGGGATCTCCATGGCAAAGAGGGTTGGAAGCACTGCCCGGGTGGTATAGGCAGGTCACTGTGTAGGTGCAGCTGGAGATATCATCGACGAGACAGAGGGTTGTGGCTGAGGCCTGGTTGACGATTGTAAAGAAGCAGGTGAACCCTGAAATATAAAAACAATACTTAGATTATTATGAGTCGCAACATTTTTAACCCATCATGTTGACTGACAATCGGTCTCCTGTAACTTCCAAGCGTCAAAAAATTTTGAATTAGGTAAGTGAAGGCGATCAATAAAATTGAGGGTGTATTGATATTAGATTAGGGTATTGGTAGATTAGACGACGCGGCTTCGTAATAAGTAAAATCAAATAGATTTCAAAATTGGTAATTTACCGTTCTATACGCATCCCCGACTATTGATAACTATATCTGTGTTGACCTAAAAGCAATATTTTGATTTGATCATTTAGAAACACTGTTTAAGTGTATTTGAAGGCATTTATAGTATTTTAGTGGTAGACAGCTCACCTGTTAAGGAACCTTTATATAACCATTATTCCCCAACGGATTAATTTCCCCAATAAAAGTTTTGTTTTCTAAATTGTATGATAAAAAATACTTACATAGCAGATTATCTAAAACCATGTTGTAATGCGGACTATGAATCCACTATTGATCAACTTACGCCACTACTTGTAATATCCATAAAAATAACACTTTTTAATAAGATAATCGTAACAATGGACGGCCACTAGCGGACAGTGACCAGTGGACATAATAAAGACAAACTTTATTTATTAATTATGAACAAGAGTGGCGTAGAGATGACCTCTTAGGAAGGAGCCTCCACGAGGCGCACGGAGAATCCTTTCACCATACCGTTTCCTTCAACATAGGTCATAGGTAATTTAGTTAGTAGTAGAACTTCTTGCGTCCGGGGAAGTACTACCACCGTACCTATTTCTGCCGCCAAGCAGTAGTGTTCGCATTGCTGTGTTTCGGTTTGAAGGGTACGGGTGCCGGTGAAATTACAGGCACATGAGACTTTTCATCTTTATATCTCAGGGTCGGCAGCGCGCGTGTGATGCCTCTGGTGTTACAGGCGTTCATAGGCTACACGGTAACTGCTTTCCATCTGGTGGGCCGTAAGCTTGTCTGCTTGCCAAGTAGCATAAAAAAAATAGCCCTTTTCAAGGCCCCCATACCTCAAGTCTCTGGCCTTACGCAGAGATACGAAGAAAAAACCGATGACATATTGACGTATTAGAAGTATCATATTATCAACATCATCATCACCAGTCTGTTTACGTCCACTGCTGGACGAGGCCTCCCCCATTACATACAATGGAGGGATTTGCCATAATCACCCATAATCATCTGCCGAGCGTGCAGGTGGATGCTGCTGCCCATCCCCTGGTGTAATCTGTTAGTAAGGCTTTAACTATATACACGGGAGGAGAAGGAGGGGTATATTCATAGGCCAGACACATCACGGCGTTTCTTATATATCATCATAATATCCTTCCTACTTCCTACTATCCTACTCCTACTATCCTATCCTACTAATATTATAAACGCGAAAGTTTGTACGGATGTTTTTTACTCTTTCACGTAAAAACTACTGAATGGATTTGAGTGAAATTTGGAATGGAGATACTTTACGCCCTGGATAACCACATAGGCTACTTTTCATCATCATCATCATCATCATCAATTTTCATCATTATTCACGCGGGGGAAACCGCGGGGCGCAACTAGTAATATAATATAGTAGGTATAGTATATCTTTCACATACACACAGACCTGCGTTTAGGACATACACACATATATATGCACACACAAATAACGTAAACATACACGTAATTACAAAATTAACCGAATTAACTATTATCGAGGGAATTCAATAACAGTATATTGTTATACTAGGGCCGTAAGCGATAAATTACATCCTAGAATGCGAGCGATGACGCTTAAGGTGCAATTGATCGCTTACACCCAATAATAGCACTATCTTTTCATGAAAATGCTTATTAATGTCTTATAAAACAAATTAAATTTTCATACCAGTTTTACTCGTAGAAAATTAGCGTCCCCGGTTTCCCGCCTTCTTTTATTTTTTGTTCATAACGGAACTGTGGCCAGTTCCATTTTTAAATAGAAATAAGGATTTTACATGGAGATTGTATTTGATTGTAGCATTTTAAAAGTAATGAGACTCGTTCTATTTTCAAATTTACTTACGGCCGTAAATCAAGTTTTCAAGTTAACTTTGACCTACTTTCAGAGCATAGAGTGATGAATTATAAAAACAAACATGTAACAGCTTTTTCTTTGAAATTATAACATGTTTAAGTTATTTTAAAGTAGTCTCTACTGACGTTTTGCTCTCCGGAAATCGTTATCAATGCATCCTATGACGAACACAAGAATGTATTTATGCAAAGTGTCATAATAACGATACAAAGTTTATGATGGACTAGATAAATCACCCGTGGGTCTTTACTTTACGAAAGATGATTTAAGGAAGCGTCAGGTTGGATCAGAGGCACTTTAGTTCGTGTCTAAAGGGCCTTATTAGTATTGCATAATTAAAATATCTTCTATTCATGTTTCATTATGCATTTTTACTAAAATAACTTTCGTGAATTATATCTTTTATTTTATGAAACGGGAAATTTTGACGTACCGATTATGTTGGTGGAAACACCAACAGGTTTCGAAACCTAGGTTTGGTTAGGGTTGAAACCTGTTGGTGTTTCCACCAACATATCGGTAGGTAATTAAGTAAAAACTTTCCGTTTTTATTAAATGAATAGTTATGCACGAAAAACATATTTATGGTGTGCCATGGTGTGCCCGGCCTAGAATAGACACCTCACTGACCTCCGGTGGATTTCGTAAAAGGCGACTAAGGGATTACACCAGCAGGATGGGCAGCTGCATTCACCTGAGTACTTACCACCAATACTGCGGTCACCAATCCACCTGCTAAGCCTGGTGATTGATGTCTTTGTATACTTATGAAGATCATCAGCAGCCGATAGACATCTACCACTGACCGAAGCCAGAATGAGTAATCCCGCCATAAGAATAATAATAATAATAATAAAATGTTTATTGTCGATAAAAAACGTACAAAATAAAAAATCTAAGGTTGATACAAATTAACAGTAAACAAACAAAGAGATTGTACAGCACATAAAAATCTATATGGACCCCTTGGCTTCTAAACTAAGAAAAACTTGTATTTTTAACCGACTTCCCAAAAAAGGAGGAGTTTCTCAATTCGGTTGTAATTTTTTTTTTTTCATTATTTTTTTTTAATGTTTGTTACCGCTTATCTCCGGTGTTTATGAACCGATTTGGAAAATTCTTTTTGTATTTGAATAGATATACTTCCAGATTGGTCCCATTTTTTTCAGAATCCAGTTTTGATGATGGAATCCATGGGGAATTGAGGGAACTCCTCAAATATTGTACGCATACATATGGCGATTTTGATATTTTCAGCAACAAACCAAGCATTTGCATTTAAAAAGTATCATAATCCTTTCACCACTGTGGTTCTTTCATAATTTTTTTTCATCCAAATATTTAGTCAAATACAATGGCGGAAGTCGGTTTTTTAAATGAAAAGTTATAGAAGCCAAGAATGCCATAATCATCACGCTTGGCAGGCGAATTGTTGATCGCAATTTTTGTGTTAAGTACTCAGGTGAATGCTGCTGCCCATCCTCTGATCTAATCCCTTAGTAGTCTTTTACGACATCCACCGGAAGACAGTGAGGTGTCTAATTCTAGGCTGGTTTTAACTACATCCACGGGAGGAGACTGGGGGGTCTATTTTTAAGCCGGACACAACGACACAAATGTTGCAATTGAAAAATTACATTACAATAGGTATCAAAGAAAATTGTATCTTTGAAACTATATAAGACCTCAAGCAACTAATGGTGAGAGCATAGATAAGGTAGATAAATCCAAGCTGACATGCTATATTTAAGGCCAGCATAGTTCCAGTTATTACCCTTAAGGGAAGAATCAGCGAAATCTATGTTGCGCAGTAAATGTTAGAGGCAGGCAGATTTATCACTAGGGGAATAATTATTTAATTCCTCTGGTTTTACCGTGTGGTGCAAGATATACAAGTTTTTTCGTAATACGTTCGATAGGAGCAATAAATTTATCAACAGGATATTATTGATTGAAATTAAAACGCATACATTTATTATCAACCGACTTCAAAATAACTTTTCATTTAAAAAACCGACTTCTGCCATGTATTCGACTAAATATCTGGACGAAAAAAAAATGATGAAAATACCATAGTGGTGAAAGGGTTATGATACTTTCTGAATGCAAATGCTTGGTTTGTTGCTCAAAATATCAAAATCGCTATATGTATGCTTACAATATTTGAGGAGTTCCCTCAATTCCTCATGGATTCCATCATCAGAACTGGATTCTGAAAAAAATGGGACCAATCTGAAAATAAAAATAAAAAAAAGAAGATTTTTCCAAATCGGTTCATAAACGCCGGAGATATGAGGTAACAAACATAAAAAAAAAATACAACCGAATTGAGAACCTCCTCCTTTTTGTGAAGTCAGTTAATAACTTTTCATTTAAAAAACCGACTTCCGCCTTAGTTTTGTATTCGACTAAATATTTGAATGAAAAAAAATGATGAAAGAACCATAGTGGTGAAAGGATTATGATACTTTTTGAATGCAAATGCTTGGTTTGTTGCTGAAAATATCAAAATCGCCATATGAATGCCTACAATATTTGAGGAGTTCCCTCAATTCCTCATGGATTCCATCATCAGAACTGGATTCTGAAAAAAATGGGACCAATCTGGAAGTATATCTATTCAAATAAAAAAGGAATTTTCCAAATCGGTTCATAAACGCCGGAGATATGCGGTAACAATTGAGAACCTCCTCCTTTTTTGGGAAGTCGGTTAAAAAGGAGGAGATTCTCAATTCGACTGTATTTTTTGTTGTTGTATGTTTGTTACGCGATTACTTCGACAATTATGAATTGATATTGTATATTATATATTATATTTTATCGAAATTCAAGCGTTTTTTGTAAGAAGATATATTTTTTTTTAATTTACTTTTGTCATCTGAGGTTACATCAGAGGCAAGACCAAACGATATTTTTGACTCATATCTCTTTCTGCCTTAGAAGATGGTAAGCATTCTTGAACATAATGACCCCGCATAAAATGTCAGGTACCAACTACCAAACTCAGGAAAATTATTGGCGTATTGAGATTTTGCTAGTCGTATCAAATCAAATCAAATATAATTTATTGTGAAACATAGGTATGGTATTAAGATGTTAGGTAAAAATAAAAAACATTGTCCACTATGTTACCAAGATTGGTGTACAATAATATCAATGAAGCTAGATATGTCTATAAGAATTTAAATGTCAAACAAATTACACATGTCATATACCTATATATTACCTACGTCAGACTTTATCGTATCATGTGTGTTGTAAGTAGCAGAAACTATGAGTACCATACACCACACCCTGACCCGGACCAAATATTTACAAATCATGCACATATTCATATCGAAACCATACCTCTCGCATCTCAGCCGGCTACTCGCCAACTGCCCTCTGGCCACGTGGTCCTACTGCCTTTGTCCTACCGATCGGACCACATGAACTTTTTTTTCCTATTAGTTCGATTAATCGGATTATAAGGATTTGTAATTCCGCTTCGTCCTACCGATCGGACCACATGAACTTTTTTTTCCTATTAGTTCGATTAATCGGATTACAAGGAATTGTAATTCCGCTTCGTCCTACGAATCGGACCACATGAACTCATTTTTAATGGTGCTCAATTTCTCACCTCTCAAAAGTTAATAATTTTCTAATATGCATTAAAATGTACCCTATATTATTTACAATATTATTTTTATTTAACGGAATCCCATTAATTTACTTACCTTTGAACCTAAGTACCTCTTTTATTAGTATGAGACGTTACATACGACGATATATCTTTAACTTTGTCCGACCAGACGATAAATTGTAATATTGATAATAAATATTTCAATCTCTCGCAAGAAAAGCAGGAATAATGTCCGTGACAGATATCTACTGTCTTTATATTATTTCCTAAGAAATTACCTAATACGCAGTATGCAGGTCGCATTACTCGCATTACTCATGTCTAGAATGCGTGATCCGATTAGCGGTACCACATGGTCTAAGAAAACGTCAGTTTCTATAGTCCGATTAGTTAATCGAACCAACAGGAAATCAAAAGTTCTCGTGATCCGATTAGTGGGACTACGTGGTCTAAGAAAACTTCAGTTTCTATAGCCCGATTAGTTAATCGAACCAACCGGAAAAAAAGTTCATGTGGTCCGATAGGTAGGACAAAGGCAGTAGGACCACGTGGCCAGAGGGGCCAACTGCACCATGGGGGTCATCAATAACAATGACGGCGCTATACAAACCCGAATTTAAACAAACAATTGCAGTCGGAAGCAAACTTTATGTTAACTGTGACTGTGCCAAATAGATAACCGATAGATTCACTCAAAAAATAGTACCCACGCGTAGATAAATCTACACCGTCCCAGATAACACCAAAGTGTGGAGCGTAAGTGAAATAAATCTCAAGGGTCTTTTAAATAGCAATGGCATCGACGTATCGTCACCCAAGGCAGAGAGAGAGAGAGAGACTTTTTACTGGCACATTGACATTCAATGACAAATGAGTGCGTTCAATCGCGTGTGGGTTCGGTAGTTTCATCCTCAGATAATATACCCACAGACTAGTAGGATAATATACCTGTCTAGATAGACAGTCGGGCTCGACGAAACTCAAACTCTGTGATTCTACACACAAATTCACGTGTTTGATACAGTAGTTGAGTGTAGTACACAGCTGCGTTCACGCACACGTCTCTAATATGAATATCGGTACATTATCTGCCGGTTGTTTGTTGCGTGACTCTTCTAGTTATGTGTTCTGATTCTAAAGTTTCATCATTATGTGTAATAAATCGTTGTTTTTAGTTCATGTTAATAGTAATTTATTTGTGAAAACATTATTATGATGCAGATAAACAAATAATTAATAAAGATGTAAATGGATCTTTATTCATTATTTTATAAAGAATCTTCTTCTATCATTATTGAGCATGCAAATAATGTAGTTCCGTTTATTAAAATATACTGTAATTGAAAATTATATTGGCAATCAAAGTCGTCAGTTAAAAACTCTCTCACTTGTAGTGACATTTCTCAAAAAGAAGTACCTTTACTTTGATTTTTTAAACGTACATAATGCCAGTCTCTTGTACACTAATAAAGATTAGTTTTAATATCCCTCACATAAGTTCCACAGAATCATACATAAAGACGACACTATTCTAAATGGTCCATGATTCTGTGGTTCATATGCGATTGATATTGAAATTAACAGCCGTATTCTAAATGCACGCAGTGCACCAATTGAGCGCATAATAGAAGCCGTTATATTCGCCAACTATACTAAAACCAACAATAGGTACCTAGCTTTTCAGTTGGTAGGATTGCTAGCTAATCTAAAGTGGGAGCAATAATGGTCATATATTGAAAGCCGATTTAAGGGTTGGCTTACACTACATCGCTTGGAATTGCATAACACTAATAAAAAAATCTTCATGATCAGCCTTTAGACGTCTACCGCTGGGCAAGGCCTTCCCAATTAAATGCAATGGTGCAATTTGCCATAATTACCACGCTTGGCAAGTGAATTGGTGATCGCAGTATTCGAGTTGATTACTCAGGTGGATGCGGCAGCCCATCATCTGGTGCAATCCCTTATTCCTTTATTGACAACCTCTGTGGCACGGAGAACACGGCTCTACGCTGTCGGACTATGCAGCCAAGGCTTTAAGTATTTAAAGCCTATTTTGTAGGGGACCTTTAT
Source organism: Epirrita christyi (assembly GCA_951392215.1). Classification (NCBI taxonomy): domain Eukaryota; kingdom Metazoa; phylum Arthropoda; class Insecta; order Lepidoptera; family Geometridae; genus Epirrita; species Epirrita christyi. The sequence continues at coordinate 3,112,842 of OX595851.1, forward strand.
TTGCTGAGTCATTACTAACGAGTGCATTACACCACAAGGCGGATCTCATGCGTGCAGTGCGTGGTGGCCCGCGTGGCGTGAGGGTGATTATCATATATATTTATAGCTATGATAATCTAGTCTAGCTTGACCCTAAAGTGACACAGCCCTGAGGATGCCTGAGGCAACCGCTCCTCTCTTATCAATTCAGCCGCCCGGAATCACCCATAAAACAGAGGAAGTGGCCAAAAAGACTATTTAGACGTCACCCTTGTGGACAATTGGATGGTGATATTTTAACACTTGATTCTGGAAAGTTGTTTAGTTCCGAGTTATTTTTATTGCATTGTTTGTTTGATATTTAACTATTGTGTTTTTTCGATTTATTTTTTATCGATTTTAGGCTGTGAAAGGGATTCCTTGATTTCATCAACCGAAACTGGAGCAATTTAACAGGAACAGGAGTCATTTAATTTTGAGACGATTCAAAATGATCCTTGTGATTTCAATGAGTAAAGTTCTTTTTGACTTTTACTTTGACTTTGAAAACCTCTTTTAGGGACTGACAGTTGTATACGACAGTCGAACATAACTATCCCTGATTTTAATTTCAGACAATTTTTGTAAACAAACAAATGTCAAGATATGCCACTGTGAGTATGTGTCATGATTGTGTAGCATACGTGTAAATTCTCATATGACACACACGCATGACACTTATACACACAGTGGCATATCTTGACATATATTATGTTTGTTTACAAAAATTGACTGAAATTAAAAATCAGGGTTATAGCTGGATAATTTGATATTTCTCATCATCAAGGTCAGCAGCATTCAGCCGATGCACTGCAGAACGATGGTTTTTTTTAAGGTAGTACTTAAAAAACACGTTCAATCCAAATAGTTTTAATAAGATTATGTGTTATGTTTTGGGATATAGGATATTTTTAGTAACACGCTAGTAATAACTTTAAATTTTAGCCGTAAAAGTTTATCCCGACTACGGAACCCAAGCAAGGCGCTGTGCGAGGTCTGACACGTACTTTGCTACTTTTAAGAAAAATTACGACTGTGCTGTTCTTTATTATACTTGAAACGTCAGCATGAGAACAAAGTAAATAAAATAATAAAGTCGGTAGTGTATAGTCATAATTTTCTATAATGATGGGTACCAAGCCACGACAATTTCAATTCTATAACTATATTCCCTAACCAAACATTGCATACCGTATTGATGATGTCACCATAACAATGTGTGACGTAATGGCTTATGTGTGACGTCACTAACTTCATTATCACGAGTTTACGAGGGTGCCGCGTCTGTCAGACCGCAGGTTATACCACAATCGATTAGTGAGATGGACTGGAACCTAATTACAACCACTAACTAGCAGTTTTTAAGAAATAAATAAATAAATTCTGGACATTTCACACCACATTATCTAGCCCCAAGCTAAGCAGAGCTTGTGTTATGGGTACTAGATAACTGATATACTTAATACAATAACATTACATAGACAGATATTTTTTTATCATAGAAAAATACCCAGAACACCCTGAACAAATATCTGCAGATCGTATAAATATTTGTTCCGAGGCGGGAATCGAACCCGCAACCTCCTGCGTCGCATGCGAACCTTCGCTCGCTGCGCCACAGAGGTCGTCGTGAAGATTTCATCATCATCATCATAAGCCGGAAGACGGCAATGCCTCTGCCGATCTGATGGGATGCCTCATCTAGCAATTGCTAGATGAGGCATCCCATAGAGTGCAATGGTCAATCCGATGGATGCAGATGCCCGAAATCTTTGCTTTGAAAGTTGATTGGTTAATATTTGACGTTTACTACTCGTCTCAGTAACGTTACATATTCATGCTTAGACCTCTGGTGTATTCCCTCAGGTGGTTTTTACAACATCCACGGGAGGAGACGGAAGGGGCTATTATAAGGTCGTACATTATGCCAATCGAGCAATGAATTGGGAATAAGTTGCGTGCACGCTTTAATGCACGCTCAGTTGTAACGATTGAACGCCCCGCTGCACGCCCTGCTGCTTCCTATATTTGCGGCTTCACACCTACTGCTCATTCACCAGTAGTTCGATAGTCCACAAAAGATATTTTTTATTTTTTGCTTTATTTTCTACTTGGTAATCAAACAAGCATACGGCCCACCGGACGGAAAGCAGTTACCATAGCCTATAGACGCCTGCAACACCAGAGGCATTACACGCGCGCTGCGCCGACCCTGAGACATAAAGATGAAAAGTCTCATGTGCCTGTAATTTCACCGGCACCCGTACCCTTCAAATCGAAACACAGCAATGCGATCACTACTGATTGGCGGCAGTAATAGGCACGGTGGTAGTATTTCCCCGGACGAACTCTTTCACAAGAAGTTCTACTACTAACAAAAAAAATATAATAACGGTTGCAGAAAGGACGGTGTATGGAGGTGGCTAAAGATCGTTTCTCGTGACATTCTATGTTAAATTACAGGCACATGACACTTTTATTTTTTTACGACAAATAACATAACATAACACCCAACTTGGTCACAACACTTAATCTTGATCCCATACACTAGGATTCCCTGTGTCGTGGGTATCAGGAACTACGAGTACTATGGTACCATAACACCCAGACAAAACAAATATTTGCAGATCATACAAACATTTGTCCCGCAGCGGGAATCGAACCCGCAACTTCTTGCAACTCAGCCGGCTACTCACCTGCCGCGCCACAGAGATCGTCAAGAAATCCCGTTTTCCTTATAGACCAACTAGTAAGCACAACTATTATAGTGTGCTATCAAATAAAACAAATTACAACAAAATGCTCAGTTGAATTCTACAGGCTTTTACGGAGTGAATTATGCTTCAATTTATGCTAGCACTATCCATATTAACTAAACAAACGGAGTAGTTACCCGTGCCAGAGGAATAAAACTTAGTTCCTCAAACTTAGTCCAGTTCTCTGGAGGTTATTGAGGTCGGAACTTTCCCATTCAGGTACCACTTTAATCATTTACACCGCAAAAGAGGTGGGTAGTATATTTAGTTCCTCAATAAGATTCTTAGTAGACATGTCAGTTTTATTTATTGGAAAAACAACAGCGATACATTTAAAATCTTAATGCTAGAAAGTATGGCCTGTAATAGGAAAATAACATGTGAAATTTCAAGCATCTACTATCAACCGTTTCCGAAATACAGAGCAAAAGCCCTTTTTGTACCCCTTAGAGGGCGAACTTTCCAAATTACTTTCTTAGTACACCTATACACTCTAAAAGGAACACACCCTCCAAATTTCAAATCTCTAAAAAAAGTGAAAAAGTGTGGTTTAAGTTGTGCGTTGACACTCTGTCAGTCAGTCAGTCAGTCAGTCAGCCAGTCAGGACTTTGCCTTTTATAGATAGATTTATCAGTTACCGTGCAAATAAGTGTTTCGTTATTTGGTTTAAGCAAATTAACTATTACAAACACAGATATGAATAAATTATAAACAAACACCCGATTGATTAATACTTAAACATTGCCAAAACCAATTAAGAGTAACTAGAATATAATAACCAAATACAATTTAAATTCCGTTCAAACCTTCCTCTATTACAATTTAATTAATTTGCTTAGCTCTAACAACAATTGTGGGGATTGGAACCGCTTTATATTGGACTCCGATGCTCAATTTTTGTACTGTAATTTGTATTGTACTAGCTCTGATAAAGAGGGTTGGGAGGTCTTAGTTTGCTGGTTAGCGTTTGAAATGGGGGATGAAAAGTCATCAAGTGGTTTTCAAAGCGAACGTGACATAGCCGAGGATTCGAGATCTGTAATGAATGACTCTTCTTTGAGTCTTTGAATTGCTCAGTTGGTTCTCTAATTCATTACTCAAAGCACATAAAGAAACGCGAACAGTATAGTCATGTTTCAGTCTTGAGTAGTTTTCTACTTTAGGTAAAATAAGTTAGTACATTGTTCACTGAGTGAAGTGATCGATTCTCAACGAAGGCATACACACGAGGTGTGAATTGCACTTTCTCCTAGTGATACGTAGTGTTTTATACCTATACGAGAAAAATAAAGATTTTGAATTCTCGCGGCGTCATCAAAATCTTCTCAATCACTATAATTTCAAGTATAATTTATATTATAGTAAACACAAATTGAAAATTCTATAAATAAAACAAAAGAAATCGCGGCGCGCGATTTTCACTTATTAGTTATTTTTTTAAATTAATGCTTACAAAAAGTAAGTGGCCAGTATAATGTTGCGAACTTGGTGATCAAAAAAATTGTATTTGGGCAATACCCCAAATTAAAAATAAAACAGCACGGTATCAATTGATTACAACATACTAATGCATTCATTTTTTTTTTTAATTTTTTGATTTTTTCTGACCAGCCCCTCCTTTTCCCCAACTGAAAGACACTCGGTAACTAACGTTTGCTAAGAAAAATTACCATCAATTGAAAATAAAATTCATATTGATAACTGATTAATCGATTAACTGTACACCGCTTCTAAACTCAATAGATATAAAAAAAAACTGTAGTGTGGGTAATATAGATTTGTCTTCGAAAGATCCTGAATGATCTATATACACTCGAGAGCAATGAATCCGGGTCACTAAAGAATGTTAAAAATCTCGGAAACTAAAAATGATAGATTAATGCAATAAATTGTATTTAATAGACAATGTAATACTCCTTAAATGAAGGTAAAAAAAATATGAGTCACCATACATTTTATTAACACAAAATTACATAAAGAAAAAAACTGCTGATCTCTCCTTAAAACAAAAATAGGAAACATGAAATTTTTGAACTTTATTACGATTTTCTTGAATTTTAATACTTCGTATTGCCTCCTCGTGCTTCCATTACTGCGTTTACGCAGAAAAAAAACAACAAAAAAACAGAAATCAAACAATGATAAATGACAGATTACAAACAAAAGCAAAACCAAATGCTGTAATTTCGTAGTTCCATCTTCGAAAGTGGCCCTTTTTCAAATTTGTTTTTTTTATGATATAACTTTACAATAACTAAGAAGTTTTAATACCTTCATTTAAGGAGTATTACATTGTCTATTAAATACAATTTATTGCATTAACCTAGCATTTTTAGTTTCCGAGATTTTTAGGATTCTTTAAGTGACCCGGATTCATTGCTCTCGAGTGTATATACTTGTTTTATGTGCAAAAAATAAAATAAAAATAGCTATTAGATCATTCAGGATCTTTCGAAGACAATCTATATAACCCACACTACAGTTTTTTTTATATGATTTAGGTACGTTTTAACGAAGAACGTATATACGAATGGCCCGATTTAAAACTCTGTAAAATTGACACTGTAAAATGCTCCAATTCTCCAAGTTTTGCAGCTGGTTATACAATAAGGTTGCCTGCGAGAGTTGTCAAACCGGACTAACTTTATTTCCATAGTTTGGCACCGGTTACATGCGCTGTTTACTAACAGCTTCAGCTTCAAAGTTCCAGTTCACTGTTTAGGAGACGTGACTGAAAAACGGTGGATTAAGATGGAACACGGAGTGCGATGCCCAGCGTTTACAACACATAACATAACATACATAACATACCACGCAACAATTACATACATAGATCAGCCCCCCTATTCCTAACTGAAAGTCACTCGTTGACTAACGTTTTGACAAGTAAAATTACTATCATTTGACAATTCTTAATGATAATTTTGAGCAATTGATGGTCATTGTAAAGATAGATCTGATCTCACACTAGGATTCCCTGTATCGTGGGTATCAAGGAACTACGAGTACCACATGGTACCACAACACCCAGACCCAGAACAAATATTTGCAGATCATGGAAACATTTGTCCCGCAGCGGAAATCTAACCCATGAGGTGTGCTCTTGGGCTAATCGCCCACTGCGCCACGGAGTTTATCATAAAAAAGGGTTATTCTTTAACTTAACGGGGACAAACCTAGGCTCTAAAACGGCCTATTAAAAAATGGAAGCAAAAGGGTCGCCATACCGAACGCGGGCAGGCTGGATCACAGACCGCAATCAAACCTCATCCAATCTGCGGCTATCAAACGTCATACCAAACCAAACGCAGCCGGAACGCGTTTGATTTGACTTCTCTCGTAAATTTCCTTGTAAGACATTGTAGCTGGGCCATGTTCGGTGTGGAGATAGGCATGGTGGATGGTTGATAAGACAAACGCACTGAAAAAATTCACTGTGCCTCCATTTGTGATACGTATCTGCGAAATATCATTCAGTTCAAAAGAATCCATAACTTAATAAGCGAGCGATTATACCTTTCCCCTTTTCCCTCCACAAACGGGCAGATAACATCAGAAGCCTCAGATATAACTCTTATTTTTAAAAATAATATCCTGCTCTAAACGAGCAAAACAAACGTTCGTAGCTATTTCCTTAGTATAATTTATTTGGTTAGGGGAGATTCTCTAAAATAACCAAATATTATGACCGACCTTGGAACTGTAACAATATGCAAATAACAGCTTACAGCGTATTACTATCTAAATATACCGGTTGTTAGTCAAATTATGGAAAATAACAGGTTGCTAATACTTTTATGAGCTGAAAATCGTGTAGCACTGACGGAATCAACCCTATCTTTGGCGTCAACGGTGACACGACGAGCTATTTAATATGAATATCAGCTGTCGCCTGCGGTTTTACCCACGTTCTTTTTAAAATCTTCATTTATATATGAGAGTTTAATCAAAAGATTATGCCACCCTCGAAATGGCACTTACTATCTACTGTCTACGCTTACCAATCTTAACAAAATCAATTCATTTTGTTGCGTTATTTTACCAAGGTAAACAACATTATGTCCCGATAAACTCATGGTTGATTTTACCTTTGAAAAATAACGCAAACATTTGCGAAAATACACCAAGTGAAGTGCCAGCATGAGAATTAGCAAGTTAATGTTGGAATGGGTAGGCCATGTAGCTTGTAGAGTATTAGCTCGTAGAACTGAACACCGTTGGGGAATATAGATAAGGTTATTATTATGAATAGTTAGCAGACAACTTAATTTCGTTATACGCATAGATTTCTTTGAGAATTATAGGTGATCAAAATTCAGATGACTGGCATCAGGCGTCTCAAAATGGATCACACAGCTTTCTTCTAATAAATATTATTATCTCATTAGGTTTGTTTTGATTAACATGGTAAGCAGTTCTTCAAAGAGGTAAAACATATATTTATACATATTCTCTGTCGTAATATAACATCGTGTACGCAAGACACAGATAATATAGCACTAATGTTACCACGCGATCTCACTCATATCACGCACCCGTGGATTTGTGGGCCGCCACTTGGAGATCAAAAGCGTGGAGCTCTTGGAGATGTCATCTTGAAATAATCTTAGAAGTGGTTTGTGTTGAATCGATTGGTACGATGAAAGTTTGATTTGATGTTCTTAAAGGGAACCGTGTGTTTTTATTGCTAGCTCATAGTTAGTTGATAACTTCACAACCGTGTGGTTTGGTTGCTACCAAACCACACGGTTTGCCTGCTGCCGCCTGCTGACTGGTTGATGAATTCACAATGGTGGGCATCATCACGGGATACTGTGATCTCAACCACCATCTGCTGAAGACAGGGGCTACGGTACGGACAGTGGGCTATGTCGCGGCTATCTTCAGCACGAGGAGATGGTGGAGCATGTGTGTACTGCACGGCCACAAATGAAGCCAGGATAAAGACGGGATCCAGGAGCTGAAAGAGTCCTGTTTAACTTCATCCACTACTCACTGGGGACACTGGAACAGTGCTGCCATCAACCCAGAATTCTTCTCCGTTATTTTAAGGAGTTGAGCTGGCTGGGCTAGGTTTAACAGGGGGATAATGCACAATACACCCCAAGTCAGTGCAGATCTTATCTCCCCCATTTTGAATTAGAATTAGATGACTTCACAACCATACGGCTTGGTTACAGGCTGGTTGATGATTTCTTCACCACGCGGCTCGATTGCACGGTGGTTCATGTCACTGTCATTTAATTTTTGTTCTAATCTGTCTGTTCCCTCACATTTTCTGTATGATGACGGATTATTACGGCCGACTTGAATCATGCTTTTAGCGTTGAAATAGATGGCGCTGCACTGTGGATAAACTGTCAAAAAGAAAGTTTGACTTAGTGGCAATGTGACTTTGACAAACATCAAAAATGAACCTGAAGAATTTATGACAGTTGAAATTAAGTCAGAGCCAGTTCATTCAAGCCAGTTGGAACTACTTTTTTGTTTTTAAATCGAAATTGAAAGAATGAGGCAATGATATTGTGAACCTTTTTCTAGTGTAGGCTTCTTTATATAACATCCGAAATATTTTATTTATAGACTGTAAATGCAGCTCTATAGACACGTGGTATTCGAATAAAAACACAGACATGTATACCTAAAAGCCCATGTTGAGCAAAAGTTATGTGACCTGACGACACAGACGAATTTTAATAGTAATTTTGTTAGTTGGTTGTTTGCTTCGGGTGTGTAGGAAGGTCGTATTTGCTCGGGATTAGTCCAGAACTAAGCGATAATTTGGTTTTGTGTGACTCTTTGCGACCCATGTCTACAATAGGTAGCTTTGCAAATAGGTAAGTTTGTTTTCAGATACCGATTGCTCGTTTTATGCTAATTTCCTTTGCGAGACGGGTTTGTATTTTTTAGTAGTTACTAATAGATCCGGTAGTTATGATCCGGTGAACTTTGATGTAACTGACCCGGTTATGACGATCTGCCTAATGAATGTCTATAAACTACAGCCTGTGAAAAGTCAAGGAGTCAATAATATTGGAATATCTTTCAACTAGACTAGGAAGCAGTAACAAGTTGTTTAAGACTAAATATTAAAATAAATAAATGCTGGACATTTCACACAACACAACAAATACATTTATCCAATGAAAAATATCGAATTAAAAATCCTAAACAAAAAATTTTTTTTTTATAGATCACAGTTTTTTTTTAAATGAATTCTGCCATGTTTTCTTAAAAAACGTAAAGTTATAAAGCAGTATCTCAACTAATAGGTAATATAAAAATGCTAAAATGCAGAAACAATTGTTACTAGGCAAACGATGCCCTTCATGGCTTCATCTTAAAACAGTGGGAGGAGAACTTAAAATAATAAATTTCTTTTATAATACGTCATCTGAGAAAGAACAAAGAAATGTTACAAAGTTCAAAGCGGCAGTAATTTTTTCCGTTGAGTTATTGCCTTCGACCGCATTCATGCATGAAACAGGTTACCAGCACTTGTGCCTATGCTTACCGGCACGAACACGTTTTGGTATGAATAATATGCATTTTAGTAAAATCTGCCTTACCTCAGTAACTCGCAACATTATTTAGATAATTGTGGTAATCTGTAATTGTCTTTTGGTTTATCATATTTATATTTTTTTTCTGGATTAAATATAATTAAACACTGTTGATAACCAATAAACGACTATGCAAAACCATTTAGTGACAGTTAAACCCGGCCAGTAACACAATTCAAGTGCGCTTGGACATAGTAAACTCGAACTAGTTAACATAAATGTGCATATTTTTATCATATGGTATATTTACCATATGATAAAAATACCATATCATATTTTATGATATGGTTACCAAATAATAAATTTAAAAAAAATTAAAGTCTGACTCGTCACGGGTCTAGTAATTAGTGTACTGATCGTATGTGTACAAAATTTAATGGAGTTTGATAAAAAAAAGCCTAATTAAAAAAACAAACAAACTAAAAAAAAAAAAAAAAAGCGGAAAAGCGGTATGCTTTTAAGCGAACTTCGTTACCGTACAAAAGGACGTAAGCGCCCTACCGGTAACCTCCTCTTAAGAGTCAGTAGACAGTCGGAGTTAGCCTGCTTGATACGTAAATGCACTCTTCGTAGAGAGCTCGTAAAGTTTTTTGTGGGCCTAATGAGAATGTCCTTTTATGTTTATTTTATTGACGGCTGTAAAATTTTTGTTTATTAACGGAGAAGTGGGTCAGTTTGTTTTAGATTTGAGGGTTAATTACTTAATTTGCGATTTAATTTGGGACTTTGAGAGTTTGACCGAAAGGACTGAGGAAAAACAAGTTAATTAGTTACAACATCAAACGCCATACGAAACCTTTAGCAACCTATTGCTTTAATATTCAAAACAAAGAAATACCCTAGAACTCAACATTCAATAGTAACTTTTTTTTTGTATCCTGCTTATACCGCTAATGTAGGACCAACACTGACTAAAGGAAACCTGACTACATTTTTTTTTAAATTGGTATTCCAAAAATTTTACACGATATATGTTTTTATACAGTAATTTTTGATAGAGGTTTTTTAAAGACTTAAAAGAAAGAAGAAAAGAAAAATAAATTTATTTGATACGAAAACAAAACAATACAAGCAAACAGAACAAAAGTAGAATAGGTAGGATAGGACATACCTTAGAATAATGACTGAAGCTTGGACATAAAATTAAGCATTAGGTAATTAACTAAACTAAAAAGTGAAACGTCCCACACGCTCACTCTGTCCCACTCCAACTTAAATATTATGTTGGTACCAAAGTTATTGTATAATCTTAGCTGTTGGAAAATGCATTTAAATTGTAACGTCTTACGAAGTGCAATGCAAGAAACACGTTATTGCAAGTTTTACTTTCGCTATGGTATTACTTTTAGTTTGAGATTGCAGTTGGGAGCAAAAGGCATAAACGACTTAGCAAAGTTTCGTCTGATAAACCTGTTTCTTGTGTCTTTGCACGATACAAGCAGGAATAAAACGGCTTGATATTTAATAACCCTATTTTGGGAATTAAAAAATACCGATGAAAAGGGTATGCCACCTTTTTAAACCCATTTGACGGACTCCAACATCACACGGCAGCTATTAAAGCTGCCAAAATTAACAACATAACTCATCATTACCTTTACAGCGTTAGCTGCCATTTATAAACAAAAACATTACCCGACCGCTACACGGCCAACACATAAAAACTCCAAACTTTATACTTAACAAAATGCACCACCATATTTTCTAAGCCCGTGCTAACTTTTTTTCTCGTTAAAATTAATTTTAGACGGGACCGAAGCTTTATTTTGTCTACGCAGAGTAGCAGAATACTGCCGGGTTTAAGTTTTGGAAGAGAAAAAAAGGTACAATAAACGAATCTGCAGTGAACGAGCCGACGACGTCAGAATAATCCAAGGATTTCAGGCCACTAAGTTAGCGGGACTGTAGGTAAACGCTTGAGCGTATGACCTAACCTGAATCCAGCAATGCGTAGCTCATGGCTACGCCGTAGCGGGATCTCTGCAATCTTCAGCGGACCTAATACCATCCAAGTGAAGACAGATGCTAACTGCTTTTAGTAAGGTGTTTCATTAACCAAGCTTTAAAAATGCTACAACGGTTTGATTTAAGACTTATAATAACTTAACATAACACCCAACAGTCACATTCATAGGATTGTGTCGTGGGAGTCAGGAACTACGAGTAGGTACCATGGTACCACAACACCCAGACCCGAAACAAATATTGGCAAACATCTGTCCCGCAGCGGGAATCTAACCCGCACCTCTTGCGTCTCAGCCAGCTACCAGGTGAGGTCGATAATAACACAATCAAAAGTAGATAGAGAAAGATACAAAGCTCAGAAAAAGATTCACAGCCTGTTTCTCTTCACATACGTGTATAATTTTGTAAAAAAACGCGTTCCAGAACCGCTATGCTCCTGAATCCACTGTTGACTGGCCTGATCTTAAGCGCATTTCGCCAGAACGCTGTGCAAATTGGATCATTAAAAGCTTATGCTGACAGTTCTGAGTTGCTTACAAACGTGTTCAATATTAAAGTCCACTTCTCTGATAATTTCTTGGGAGCACTCTTTTACTGCTGCCATTTAAAAATGTTATCAGAGAAAGCTACCCTTTGATTCACCTGCTCACTACCATCTACTGTTCGCATTTAATCGTGGCATTAATTTAAAGGTTAAATCACTTTAATAAATAAATCGACAACCAAAATACTATTTACAATAATTTTGATAAAAGATACAAGACTCTAGAAAGTTCTTGCCCTAATGATTGATGTTCAGAAAATTCTGATTATAGTTTGAACTTTCGGGGATAGTGAGAAGTTTTCTTTTTAGTTTGTGGTAAATGATATATAAAGTTCTTCTTTATGTCTACAGATGGCTCGCTCTCCAAGGATGAATAAATGAATTATCTGACAAAAATATAGCTTTATGCACGGTGTGTGTATGGTTTAAAATCGTTGTCTGACCATTGACAAGATAATTATTACATAGTAAAACAGCGCAATCTCAGCAACGTATCTAATATGACCTACTGTAGATTAAAAAGGACCTATCTCTAAGGTATACGTCATTATATATTCTGGTCTAATAATTATTTTCGTCAAAAATAAATAATGTTAATTTCTCCTGAAAAATGTACACCCAATTATAGCAATAATAATGGGTGTGGGTGGTATATGGAAGTTGCTTTGATATTTTTGTTGTTATTATGTTGTGGTTGACACTAGTTGTCCCCCCGTGACTTCGTCTGCGTGTAATTAACAGAAGTAATATACCTAATAAAAACTTTTCACACTTCAAATTCCATTTTCACTTTCTTTCCTTTTCCGTACTTACAAATAACCTGTAAAAAAAAACCATGTAACTGCAGTACAATTTATTTCGCCTAAAATATAATTTAATGATTATAATAAGGTACCTAGCATAAAAATTATGTTCCATTTAGTTTAATAACATAAACCCTGTTAAGTCACTGGTTATCAGGAGTCACCGAAGCGGTGATATCATCAAAATTTAACGTCCTTACAGGCCCAAGAGTAACAAGCTTGTATCTTTATGTTACCTTATAAAATTGCTGTCCCGTAACATCCCCCGACACCAAGCTAAGGGAAGCGTACACAAATGATATAAATACCCGTGTTTTGACATAATCCGGTACATTTTAACCTTCGAGTAACACGGAAGGGAGTAGCCATTCGCAGCGTTCCCCTCTGTCAAACTACAAGCCAAAGTAGGCATATGCGTTTAATAAAACTAGTTGCTAGTTTCTTCTTATTCTGAGGAGGTGTGCAAGGTTTGTTAGTGTGAGTGTCGTCATTACAGTGTTGTATTTGGATGTGTATATGCGGAATTGCGCTTGTGTGCACATTTCCCCCCGCAAAAAACGACAGAACTATTTGAATGGTAATATATCTCTAAGGCTACTCCCTTCCGGCCCGCGGCAGGAAGTCCGTGTTGCTCGAAGATTTTAACCCAGAAAATAAGTCCGATCGGCTGTTTTCGTTTGCGCAGAAAAGCGCAGACTGATATACGACAGTAGCCGAACGTATAGTATAGCTCTGTCCCGCTGGCATGATTCGTACACTGTTGGACAGAGTCAAATGATGGACAAGATGGCGCATGACCGGCCGCGATTGTACCGCGAAATCTATTAACCAATAACAGCACAAGATTTTGGCGCGCGGTTGCTATTGGTAGAAAGAAGGTACTTTGTGCTAGTATGTTTCATTTATGTGAGTTTAGTCAATTTATTTTATTATGATTCTTATTTTGGAGAAGCTTCGTTGTCTTGAGGAACATTTTGAGTGGATCTTATCTTTATTTTCAAAGATCTTCTCTCTCTTCTCTTTCTCTGAGAATCTTACAAAAAGAATAATCTAATTAGGAAAACGTATTACACTCTAGATGACTATATTTATGATAAAGCCAAGTGGACGGATGTCGCACTGCCCCTCGACTCCTTAAATTACAAAATTTTAATATCTGTACCTGCCTTCATGGTGTTATTGTCTGCAAGTGTTGCGCGTGTCATAAGCCAGTTCTCTTTTCTACAAATCAGCTGCTCCTGGTTCGATAGGCACCACACAAGTGCTTTCCACCTAGTAGTAAGGACCATAAAAAAACCAAGGCTTGTTTGTTGTCCTGATTCTTCTAGGTTTGGTTGCGTTGGAACAAAAGTAATTTTAGTTTTTAAGACGAATCAAAAGTATCATTGTGATTTCAATGAATAAAATACTTTTGACTTTGAATTTGACTTAAACATTATAATAATGACACATCTAATTAAGCGGTGCTTCTGCAGACGATGACATTGTAACAATTAACATAACACCATTAATTACTTAAATTCTTAGTCCTAGTGTAATAAAATAAGTGGCATAAAACGGCCATCCAATACAAATGTTTTTTTAAGTAACCACGTATCTCATTATTTTACAACAAAATTGTATTAACGTTAAAATTTAAATTTAGATAATTTGAAACTAAAATACAACCAAGACGTTCATAAACATTGTTTTTTTTATGAAAATTTATTTGAAAATTTCTCTTTGTTTAAATATTCAGATAAAAAGGAAATACTTAAGTACTCAATCGCTTTATGAAACGAGGAAACCTTTTAAACTTTTGAAACATCAAGAAGGTTACGGCCACAACTGCGATAAATTCGTCCATTATTCTCACGTCTCGGAACGCTGGTGTACATCCCGCCTAAGTGAGGACTTGTATTTTATAACACAGCATTTTCTTAGTAATTTTTCGGCTGACGGATTGCACTCTTATCCTCTGGCTAGAGACCCTCTTGGCCCTCTGCTGTTTTTCTATTCAAAATTATGGGCAAGATTTTTGGGAAGAAAAATATGTATTCTGTGCATGTTAAGAAAGCTTTGTGTGACGGAAAGAGCAATATTTTGAATTCTGCCGAACCTAGAATAAAACAATCGCAATGATCTATGATCAATGACACCTGAGTGCCCCTTTAATTGTTTCGTTGAGGTAAGGAACCCTAAATACGGCCTAAGTGCGTTGTAATGTTTGAAGAATGAAAGAAAAAGAAAAAAAATACTAATTATTATAAACAGATTAATCATCGTCATCATCATCTTGTAGACGTCTAGTACTGGACCAGGCCTGCCCCCATTGAATTCAATGGGGGGATTTCCAGAATCTACACGCTTGGTAGGCGGATTAGTGATCACAGTATTGGTGTTGAGTACTTAGGTGGATGCTGCTGCGCCTATCCTCTGGTTAACCTCTGAGTCGGCTTGTACGACATCTACGGGAGGAAACGGAGGGGTCTATTGTGAGGCCGGACACATTCCATGGCATCAACAGATTAGTACTGCTAGGTAATTCTGTTTTGCTAGCCGAAGTCTTGTAGTAAAATATCTATAGATTTTATTTTAGAATCTTATTGACGCTCATGAAAAAAATTATTAAAGCTTAAAGCCTTATCCTAAATATAAAATAGGATAAGGCTCAGAAAGTCTAAATACTCATAAAACTTTTACGATCCATTTACCAAACCGATCCAAATTCCATTAACAAACTGATTAACCCCCTTTTTCCCGTGCTGACCCCCCTTTTCTCGCTCTCACCTCCCTTTTTCCCATTTCATCACAATTATCTAAGGTTGATCCGATTCCACGTAAAGATCTGTTTGGTTTTATGGCTTGAGGAGTGTCATTGACGTGACCTACGACCACATCGTAAAATACCAATAAAAGTGCCAATAGAACAGGTTAGGCTGTAAATGTCAGATACTGCTTTCTTATTCATGGAAAACCATTTTTGGGATTGGTCTGGAACTAACCTGTAATAAAATTGGTTGTATTCTAAGGGCCTTATTCATAATGATTTTTTAAACCTATTTTAGTTATAACTTTTCATTTAAAAAACCGACTTCCGCCATTGTATTCGACTAAATATTTGGATGAAAAAAAAATGATGAAATAACCATAGTGGTTAAAGGGTTATGATACTTTCTGAATGCAAATGCTTGGTTTGTTGCTGAAAATATCAAAATCGCCATATGTATGCCTACAATATTTGAGGACTTCCCTCAATTCCTCGTGGATTCCATCATCAGAACTGGACCAATCTGGAAGTATATCTATTCAAATAAAAAAATAATTTTCCAATTCGGTTCATAAACGCCGGAGATGAGGTAACAAACATAAAAAAAAATACAACCGAATTTAGAATCTCCTCCTTTTTGTGAAGTCGGTTAAAAATAGCTTTTGTCTTGTTCGCTCTGATGTACAATGTCATACGTCAAAACAAGACAAAATATATTTTAGGTCAAATAGGTTTAAAAAATGATTATGAATAAGGGAGTATATGGTTTAATCTAATAATAAAACAAGCTAAGTAGTTATTATTAAACAAAACGCTATAATGGTTAAAACCGCTCACTAAAATCGTTCCAACGTGCCGCGAGGGGCGAGCCTGAGACGCAAGAGGAGATTACCACTGTGGAACCAATTTTTCCATGATCTGCAAATATTTGTTCCGGGTGGGTGTTATGGTACCATTGGTACTCCGTAGATCCTTAATACCCATGGCACAGTATGGGATTAGTACTATGTGAGTGACTGCTGGGTGGGTGTTATTTACTTTTGTGATAGTAGAACCAGCCCCTTGATTCGGGACAGCTCGGTTCGACTGACTTACTGGCTATACGGCAAACAAATGTTCCCCATTAAGTACAGTTAATCTTACTAAACTGATGGAAAGAACTAATGAAAATATAATATTTTACTATAAAACCGACTTCCGCCATTGGATTCGGCTATCTGCGTGTTTTTGTTTGGTAAGAGTAACATAACACTAACTAGTTGCTGAAAATACCAATGTTGCTATATATATATATGGCTACAATATTTGAGGAGTTCCCTCAATTCCTCATAGATTCCATCACCAGAACTAGATTTTGATAAAAATGCGACCAATCGTATATCCTATCAAATAAAAAAATAATTTTCCAAATCGTTTCATAAAATGACGAAGTAAGACGAATTCGCAATGAAATATAGGGTCACTTAGAAAAACCGCAATGCCTCCCAAATTTATTTTTTGTTTATTTATTTTTTACAATATTGAATAAGTGAAAAAAATGTATCTGTTCTGCGCTCGGCAAAGCAACAGCGGACCTGCCGAGTTTTTGTGGTGTTGGTATTTCTTTGTTGTTCTAGAGCGCAGCGAGTCAACTTTTTTGTAAAAATGCTTCGTACAGAGGCGAAACACGTGTCGAATTCTTTCTGAGTTTTCAAACTCGGCTAACGCTTTCTTCCAGTAATAACACATTATCAATTATTTTTTTTTGTATCTAAATATTAAGTTCGTTTTTTACAAAAGTTATTGTGTTTAATGCCGTATGAAATATATTTAAATACCATTTTTATTTCAATTTGGATATTTTGCGTACTTTGGGAGGTATTGTGGTTTTTCTAAATGGTTAATAGTTCATTACACGCCAGTATATTTCGATTTTTGACGAGAGGGCCAAGTCGAACGATTCCATATCAAAGGGGCAAATCATATTGCCACAGATTTAAAATCAGTAACAAAATTGGCATTTTTATTATTTAAACATATTATTTACTTTATAAATTCCATAATAAACTATCTCGTTCCCAGTTTCAGATAACACGCCAGATAACCAGATAATATGTTATCAAAATTCAAATCACATTATGTAGCAATGGGATGACGGGCGGTATTGAAGCACGTACAAGAAATAAATGGGTTCTGCAAAATTATTAATATTGAAGTTTATATTTTTTTTAATTAAAGTGAAAATTTATTTTTGTTTGTAGTGAAAGTGGACACACATATGAACAAAAATAAATTCAAATGCCCTAATAATAACTCCAGTGATGACTTACGGCACTGAGACGTGGTCGGTAACTATTGGCCGCACAGAAAAGCTCAAAGTCGTGCAGCGGGCTATGGAGTGGGCTATGTTAGGGGTCTTAAGGGTAGAAGAACCAAAATCAATGTCATAGCTCTCAGAATTAGCAAGTTGAAGTGGCAATGGGCAGGTCATATAGCTCGCAGAACTGACAACCGTAGTGGAATAAAGGTTCTGCCACTTCTTCACAAGTGGCGACCACAAACCGGACGACGCGGTAGAGGAAGACCCTCCACTCGATGGACTAAAGACATTATAAACGTATGCAGGAAGTCGGTGGATAGAAGCGGCTCTTGACCGTTCAATAGTCATTCTAGGGGTAGGCCTATGTCCAGCAGTGGACTGACGATGATGTTGAATAATAAAAAATAAAAAAAAACTGACTTAACGTATAGTACTTTATATAAAAGGTATATTATGTATTCAAGTTTAAAGTAAGAGTTGTATTTTATTATTCTTTCATTGTTATTAGTAGGGGCAATAAGCGTCGATTTTTGGCCAAACCTTGCACTTTTGTCTCGGAAGACGCCACTTGGCACGATTGTTCTTTAGGTTATTCTGAGCAGATTCAGCCCTGTAGCCACGAAGTTACCCCCTGGTGGTGGCTGGTAGCCAGGGGAGGGGGAGAAGTGTGCATCTCCCGCGTTGCAGTCCGAGCTCAGTTACTGTCCATTTATAGCTACAAGGACAAGTTTGGTATCGTTTTCGTATAATTTAAAAATGGGGAATTCATTTCTGGAACAAAATTTTTACCTGACCATATAAAAAAAACTAAAACTTAACAAATAAATAAAAAATTTAAAAAATAAAAAATAACTAAAATTGTCTCTTACAGGCATACTACATCGTTTTTTGGTAAATAAAAAATATGCTGTTATAGCCTATTTAATATTGAACCTAAAAAGTATTACTTATATGACCACTTCTAAACAAAAAGTTTGTCAAAAAAAATATTTATTGAGTTGCTTATTGCCCCTACTATATTATTTTTACTCTGTGCAACGCCGTTTCGTTACTGCTTCGCTCGTTACTGTCCATCACAAGGTTGCCTGGAAGAAATCGCTCTCAGCGATGAGGCCGCCCATTGTACTGCTAATTTTAATAAATCCTGTTTTGTATTCCTGGTGTACAATAAAGTGTTAGGGTCTTATTCATAATCATTTTTAAAACCTATTTTAGTTAAAATAGCTTTTGTCTTGTTCTCTCCGATGTAAAATGTCATACGTCAAAACAAGACAAAAGCTATTTTAGCTTAAATAGGTTTCAAAAGTGATTATGAATAAGGGGGTTAATCTATCTATCTAATAATAAATAACTCAATCATAGTTATGTGTAAATTATATAGTTTGTAAGAGTCATTACGCACTGTCGACTGGTCGCCGGCGAACTAATTATAGTTTAAATAGGTGTTTACGCACTTGGTCGTTGGTCTCCTGGCCCTATAGTTGCCTATGTTTTGGTCGCCGAGGGACTGAGTCGCTGGCGACAAGTCGACAGTGCGTAACGGCTCTTAGTTCAACGCGGTGTGACCGATGTAAGAATATACCCCTCCATCTCCTCCCGTGGATGTTGTGCTGACTAAAGAATTACACTAGGCAATGGGCAGCAGGTTCTACCTGAGTACTAAACACGAATACTGCGATCACCAATCCACCTGCAAAGCGTGGTGATTATGGTAATTCCTCCTTTTGTATTCTCCTCGTCCAGAAGTGGACGTCTCTCGGATGATGATGATGAAGTACAACGTATAAGCAATGGCTTTATTGCTGCAATGGCAGCAAATGGCATCCATTGTTTCATTTAAGTTGGTTAAATTTACTCTGGATATGAAATGATTTCGTTTTATTCAGAGGCCCAATTCTCTAATTTTAAAACATTCCAGTCACAATATAATCTCGTGTCAGTCGCACTGCATCGTGTAGTAACTACTACTTAATCTTCGCGTATGCATGCGAAGATTAAGTTATAGTTACTATATAGGTGACAGCTGACAGTGCGACTGAGACGAGATCATACTGCGAATTGAATGTTTTTAAATTAGAGAATTGGGCCTCAGATTTTTCACCGATGAATATTAAATATGAAAAAAATTTGCTTAAAATTATGTTCTGAATACTTTTCAGTTGACATTTTGACTTTTTTTGTTTATTTATTTAAATTCTTTGGTTTTTTTGGTGGTGTCGACCTAAAAATAGGAAACGAATGTCTTAAAAAGCGACAAAGGGATTACGCCAGGGATTGACAGCTGCATCCATCAAAGTACTTAACACCAACACTGCGATCACCAATACGAGTGCCAAGCGTGGTGGTTATGGCAATTCCCCCCTGTTCTATGGGGTAGTACGCGTCCAGTAGTGGTCTTATATCAACTGATAATGATGATGATGATGATGTTGAATGATTTTAAATAAATACTCTGTTTGAAAATGGACGTTCTTTATCTGTATAATGGTTTAATATTATATTATATTGGTAAAAAAATAGAGTTTTTTATCACGGAACCCTAAAAGAAGATGCGGTCGTTATAGCACACGAGTATGACATTTTTATAATCTAACTTTTCTGTCATCAATCATGGCTGAAAAGGTACAGCGTGTGGCGCGGGGATTATTAAAATACCCGCTGATCTCTAAATTGGGACACATGAGAAATCAGTGCTTTTTGTGATAAATAGAAAATGGGACCCAATGGCTCAGTTGGAAGAGTGTTGATGAGATAGAGGCGCATCAGATTCAAATACTGTAGGAATCTTTTGATTAATAACAGGGTTTTTATTAACAGGTCGCTTTCCTGTCTGTATGTTTGTTCGGTACAAATTTTGTAATCTTTTTCAGTAGTTCGGTTGTTTTGTTCGGTGCCAGACTACTGATACTAAAAAGAAATATATTTATTTCACTTATTAGGTACATAACAGCAATTACTAGCCCTTCCAACCAAATTAAGTTAAAAAACTACTAGACTACTGATACTAATAGTCTCATTAGTTCGGCTGTGACGTCTAACTGAGCTATTGAGACTAAAAAAGTATCTGTGAGTAGAGGACAAAATCGAATTTAAGCAAACACTCACTTGTCCATGCACAATATGCCATAGTATAATTCAGAATCTGTACCTATCCCATGTTCGATTTCTTTGGAAAAGAGACAGCGTTCGTACGAAATTCAATGCTCACGGTAAGCACTCGATAGAGCTTATTCCAGCGATTACTCCAAGGAGATTATCCGACTTATATTATGGGACTGCAATGTAATCTACATCGATTCGACAGTTAAACCTTCATGCATGGTTTTTTGCTCTTTTAAACCTCCCTTAAAAGGTATCGATCAAATGGAATGGAACTATATGTAAACATTTGGCACATACCTATACCTATCCATTCCACTTAGACGTGATGATATTTTGATACGATTTGACGACCTCTGTGTCGCGGCGGGCGAGTTGCTGGCTGAGATGCAAGAGGTTGCGGGATCGATTCCCGCTGCGGGACATATTTTAGTATGATCTGCAAATATTTGTTCCGGGTCATAGTTCCTGATACGCACGACACAGGGAATCCTAGTGTGGGATCAAGACTACATTATGCGACTTTTGGGATACGTATGTGTCTGTTGGGAGGACTACGTATGTAACATAAGATAATTCAAAATAAGAATTCAGTATAGAATTCTCCTCACGTTATTATGAGAAGTTATTTCTTATACTTATAGTTGCCGCTATGTAGAAGTACACTGCTGGATATAGGCATCGAGAGGGGGATACTTCCTCTACTGCATCGTCCAGTGTTTGGTTGCCACTCAAGAACCTTTATTTCCCAAAAATCCTGAATTGTCAAAATTCCTGTTGTCAATTCTGCGAGCTATATGACCTGCCCATAGCCACTTCAACTTGCTTATTCAGAGAGCTATATCGGTGATCTTGGGTTTTCTACGGATTTTTTCATTTCGGATTCTATCACGTAGTGAAACTCCATAGCCCGCTGCGCGACTTTGAGCCTGTCTATATGGCCAATTGTAAGCGACAACACACACCTTGAGGCTGTGACGAAAATATATGCGTATGGCGTAGTTTCACGAACGCGAAATTGGTTAGACCTTCCTAATTTAATCGTCTGTACTATTTAGTACATAACATAGACATAGTGAGAGTTCCCAACTAGTACTGGCATAGGTGCGACATGGGCATCAAACATGATGTTCGTCTCGCCCATGTGTGTATGTGTACCCCATGTACCCACGTGTTGGGAGACGGTATTGAGGTCTCTGAACATCGTGCCAAGGTCTTCCAACAATTCTGCCATATCAACCGCTATATTGCGACCGTAATAATAATGGCCATCGCTTATTAGCAAACCAGCTTATATTGAAAAATGAATAATATTATTTAAATAAATAGATTACCATATTTTCACATCCATTTATGTCCCCAAAGGGATAAAATAATTCACATGAAAAATGAATAAAAGTCCGGTATTTTGATTACCCTAGGACAAAGGCACTATTTCTATTCTTCCCGTCCCTCATGTTTATTTTATTTTGTCATGAATTATTTAATAACGGACCGAATGGTAACCCTCATATTTTTATTAAAAAAAAATACAAATTGTTCGTGTTCGGACGATTAATTTATAATAACCGAACTTTTTTATTGGAAGGGAGGTTGTTCGATTGTTTAAATTACACCCATTATAAGACAATTATTTTTCAGTAGATGACACTGTTTTATTGTTTATGTGTTATTATATAATTATGGTTCACTTACACGTTAAATTCATAGTACGTAAACATGGCACAGAGCGAGACTAATTGTAGCTATTATTAATAGCTACAGATAATATTTGCTGTTAAATTGATACCTTCCTTTTTCTGTTCTATGATGGTGTGCGTGGCAAACACTATAGTTTCATTAGTTTAAAGTTTGGTAGGTAATTTTTAATCAAAAAATAATAAATAATAAGGTAACACGCGATAAATACCCGTGACAATATAAATAAATATAATTTTTAATCACTCATATCACTCGTATATTGCCTTAGCTAACACAAATTAGTTATTATTTATTTGTTTGTGATGTTGATTAATGTATGTTTAAAGTTACCGTGGTGAGTCCGCCTGCCAAGCGTGGTGATATCTCCCAATTACATTATAGTATAGAGGAAGCCTCATCCAACAGTGGATGCCTAACGGTTGATGATGAAGGAATTTGGCATATAGCCTGCCTGTTTAAAACGCTGTGTTTAAAAGTGACTTAAAGACTTTAATAGGAGTTCAATATAAAGTTTTGACTCTACAAAACTTGAACTAAGATAAAATACTCAGCGAAATTTATAAAGATTTTTGATGACTTCAGTGGCGACTGAGATCGTCAAAATTGGTCTTTATAGCTGAGATGCGAGAGATTGCGGGTTCGATTTCTGCTGCAGGGCAAATGTTTGTTTGATCTGCAAATATTTGTTTCGGGTCTGGGTGTTATGGTTCCATGGTACTTTTAGTTCCTGATACCCATGACGACACACCCAATATGTGGGATTAGGACTACGTATGTGAGTGTTGGATGTCATGTTATGTTATGTTATTAGTTAACATCTATCGGCTGATGAAAATGAAAGTAACTGGCATGTGGTCTGCCTATTTGAAATTCAGTGTTAAAAAGTGACTTAAAGGCTTTTTTAACCGACTTCCCAAAAAAGGAGGAGGTTCTAAATTAAGTATTAAGTTCTCAATTAAGTTGTTTTTTTTTTTTTTTTAATTTTTGTTACCGCATATCTCCGGCGTTTATGAACCGATTTGGAAAATTCTTTTTTTATTTCAATAGACATACTTCCAGATTGGTCCCGTAAGATTGGTTCAGTATCCAGTTCTGATGATGGAATCCATGAGGAATCGAGGGAACTCCTCAAATATTGTAGGCATACATATGGCGATTTTGATATTTTCAGCAACGAACCACGCATTTGCATTCAAAAAGTATCATAATCCTTTCACCACTATGGTTCTTTCATAATTTTTTTTTCATCCAAATATTTAGTCGAATACAATGGCGGAAGTCGGTTTTTTAAATGAAAAGTTATTAATAGTTCAATATAAAGTTTTGACTCTACAAAAATTCAACTAAGATAAAAAACACTGCGAAAAGTGTAATGACCGTACAGTTTTCCCAAAATGGACCTCTCATTTACCATCTTGTTTACGCAATTCTGACAACTTCTTCACAAAAAAACTATCCAAGCTACCATAATCATAATCTATCCGTTTCTATTCAGTCAACGAGTTCACCTATAAAAGAGAAAGTCCATTCCAGCCGGAAGATATATCTATTAATTCCAACAACATCTCTCTTGATACGTTTCTCTCCTGAATAACATGACTATCTGTTCGTATTTGCTTTCTCAATATCCATTTATTAAGTTCAATCAGTGGACATCGCTTGGGTATATAGGAGCGGGAGTGGGAGTCATGAGAGGTAACGGAAGCAATAAACTAAAATGAGCATTAAGCAATCTATAGATTTAGATATAGACGTTGTTGATGTATCGACATAATCTGAGAAAGTTTGTGTGTATGTTTTTTACTCCTTCACGCAAAAACTACTCTACGGATTTTGATGAAACTTTTCATACATCAGAATAACATAATATGTTATGTTATAGTATAATATATAATTTATACTCGGGCGAATGTTATAAAAGTTATCATGACAATATAAATATTTTCTGTATCTACTTACCAATATTTTGCGACACGCAACCGCTTTCTTCATCAATAAATTACTATGACTGTCGATGGTTATTTTTTTTTTAACCGACTTCCCAAAAAAGGAGGAGGTTCTCAATTCGGTTTCTCTTTTTTTTTAATTTTTTTTTTATTTGAATAGATATACTTCCAGATTGGTCTCATTTTTTTCAGAATCCAGTTCTGATGATGGAATCCATGAGGAATTGAGGGAACTCCTCAAATATTGTAGGCATACATATGGCAATTTTGATATTTTCAGCAACAAACCAAGCATTTGCATTCAAAAAGTATCATAATCCTGTCACCACTATGGTTCTTTCATAATTTTTTTTCATCCAAATATTTAGTCGAATACTATGGCGGAAGTCGGTTTTTTAAATGAAAAGTTATATATAAATATGTTGTTTTTTTCTTGATCTGTCTTTAGTATGTATTTAAAAAGAACCTTAGAGTAAGTACAACAAAAAAAAACAAAGAAAAAACCAAACAAATTTGACAAACTAGAATTTGATATGAGAAGGAAACAAAGCGCTCCTCTATGCGTATAATCTTGCTAACCTTTAAAATACTAAAATTATTAGTAAGTAGAGCTTTGTGCTGAGGTGTGTCCGGCTCAAAATAGACCCCTCCGTCTCCTCCCGTGGATATCGTGAGAGCCGACTAAAGGATTACACCAGGGGATGGGCAGTAGCATCCACCAGAGTACTCAACAACAATACTGCGATCACCAATCCGCCTGCCAAGCGTGGTGATTATGACAAATCCCCCCATTGTATTCTAAGGGGGTAGCCTCGTCCTACAGTGGACGTCTAACGGCTGATGAAGTAAAAATGAGCTTCATGAGATTGGTTTTATCGGGCGAAGACTTACCATACCTGTTTCTGCCACTAAGCAGTAATATAAGAATTCCTGTTAGAATGGTATGGGTGCCTGTGTAGTTAATAAACAGACACCTGTGACTTTTAAATTTTATTTCTCAAAGTAGTGGACGCATTGCAATGTCACGTAGGGCACGTTCTAGTTGGACGTGACCTAAGAGGTATTACAATTATAATGGGCTATCATTTAACAGCTTCGTAACGTACCAAGTAACAGTTTTATAAGTCAAATGACAATGAAATGATGACCTCCTCTGTGGCGCGGCGGGCGAAGGTTTGCCTGCGACCCAGGAGGTTTCGGTTTCGATTCCCACCTCGGAACAAATATTTGTACGATCTGCAGATATTTGTTCAGGGTATTTTGGGTGTTTTTCTATGTATAATAAAAATATCTATCTATGTAATGAACTGTATTAAGTATATCAGTTATCTAGTACCCATAACACAAGTTCTGCTTAGTTTGCGGCTAGATAATATCGTGTGAAATATCCAGCATTTATTTATTTATTTAAATAAAAAAGTAGTTAGAATAAAAAATTATAGCTATATAGTGATTGGCGTGGTTGTAGCTGAAATTTTAGACACTCAGTGAGGTTAGCGATATCAGCTCAGGGCAAAAATGAGGACATCCATGGATAAACCAAGATCACTGACATAGCCCTCATAATTATCAATTTGAAGTGGCAATGAGCAGGTCATATAGAGAGACCGTTCTTTGTGGTATTATATAGCCTATGCTCATAGCAGTGGACTTCTACACTCTGGTTTACATTTTTTTTTTTATGCTACTTGGCAAGCTGATAAGCTTACGGCCCACCAGATGGAAAGCAGTTACCGTAGCCTATGAACGCCTGTAACACCAAAGGCATCACACGCGCGCTGCCGACCCTGAGACATAAAGATGAAAAGTCTCATGTGCCTGTAATTTCACCGGCACCCGTACCCTTCAAACCGAAACACAGCAATGCGAACACTACTGCTTGGCGGCAGAAATAGGTACGGTGATAGTACTTCCCCGGACGAAGTCTTTCACAAGAAGTTCTACTACTAACACACACACATGATACATGAATGACAAATGTTTTAACCTTTACCTAGGTACTACGGCACTATACGTAAGTATATAGTTGACAACCTCCATGGCCTTGCGGTCGATTAGCCGACTGAGATGCAAGAGGTGCGGGCTCGATTCCCGCTGCGGGACAAATGTTGCATGAACTGCAAATATTTGTTCCAGGTCTGGATGTTGTGGTACCCTGGTACTCGTAGTTCCTGATACTAACGACACAGGGAAACCTAGTGTGGGATTAGGACTATGTATGTGTCTGTTGGTGTTATGTTATACCGAACGAAAGTTGTTATAACATGAAGGTCAGATACCTACAAAGTTAACCAAATTATGTTTCGAATGTTATGTTTTTCACCCACATATCGCCCACTGTAGGGATTAGGCCTCTCTTGCAATCTATAACGATCAACGATCTCTTGCAATCTTGGTTCTATGCAATCTATAACGATTCTCCAACAACTCAAATCTTGTATCTTAAACCAAACCCACATCGCCCCAATATTTCTTCATAAAATATTAAGGCGCCTATCCTCCTCGATACTCCTGCTCGATGTTATCTTTGGCTCACAATCATATGGGAAATAGCTAAGTTAGATCAGGCGTGTAATTTTAAACAAAAGAAGATACAATATACGCTGTTTTATACAGTCTTTTTTCTAGAAACAAAAAGGATTCATATTCTACTATCCTACTAATATTATAAACGCGAAAGTTTGTGAGTATGGATGGATGTTTGTTACTCTTTCACGTAAAAACTACTGAATGGATTTGAGTGAAATTTGGAATGGAGATACTTTACGCCCTGGATTAACACATAGGCTACTTTTCATTATCATCATCATCATCAATTTTCATCATTATTCACGCGGGTGAAACCGCGGGGCGCAACTAGTTTGAAATATAATTTGTTAGAAGCTAAAATATACAGGTTTTTGTTTTTTTTATACTACTTGGAAAGCACTATTGGCTTACGGCCCACCTTATGGAAAGTAGTTACCATAGCCTATGGATGCCTGCAACACTAGAGGCATCACACGCGCGCTGCCGACCCTGAGACATAAAGATGAAAAGTCTCATGTGTGTGTAATTTCACCGGCACCCGTACCCTTCAAACCCATTGAACCCATTTGAATGGTTTGAATAAAAGTACGGTAATTTATAGTCCAATTTAATATTTGCGTGTTTCATATACACGAGTTTAATTAGCACGTATAGACACATTAAATGAGATAATGAATAGGTCTTAATTCACCACCCAAGGGAACAAACACGTTTTACAAGAGGTTTTTAACGAGCGTCAAATCTAATGTCCAGATAAATAGAACGTACTTCACGGTGACTAAGTCTAAGCCTTACTTTGAAATTGTCCGTCTCTCTCTAATACGCGTGTTGTAACATTTGTTTGACAGTGACGGGACGATTTCAAAGGTTCTATTTCTCTCGACCTAAAACTGAACTATTTCGTTACGTCAAAATAAAATATTCCATTATCCGTAAACATAAGAACCGTTTTCGAACATCAAGTCAAGTGCCAAGTAAAAGCGTGCAGTTTAACTAGATGCACCCCACCGTATGCATTGTGACTGTGACGTCATTTACCGCTAATTCTACTACTACTTCGTGAAACAGGTTCTTTCTCGGTAACTCTGCAGTGACCAACTTGACGTATAGTGGCTCTGGAAAGGGTCTAGTGACTAATGGTGAAAGAACAAGTGTGGTGAAAGGGTTCAATTTGCCTCATAGAGGCTCCTGTCATGCGCGAATGTAATGGCGTATATATAGGGTTAGAGCATGGAAGTAATAAGTACTACGTACAACTTATTACTTCCATGGGTTAGAGTCGTATCTAATATTTAAAAAAATCCTGCATGGATTCAAGGATTCACTTTTTGTAATTATTGTTTTTATTTTTACCTCGTATAGTAAACTTTTTATTCACCCCACGTAACTTTTTCTTTTTCTTTCAATGAAAGAGGTCAAATTAAATCCATAAAGTACAAAAACGAGAGGGTAACTTCGACGTGACATTGCTGGACCTAGACTGCAGAATCACATTTTCGGTCTCAAACCTTTTTGCTTCTCTTTGTTCGCTCAATTTTATAGCAATGAGGGGTTTTCACGGTCGTTTCAAATCATGCTTTCAGGGTTGAAAACAGATGGCGCTGCTTTGTACTTATCTGTCAAAATAAAATAAAATGTCAACGTCAACAACGTAGATAAATTTTCAACACACAAAGAATAATCTACCTAAAACCACAAACAAAATAAGGCACTTTTGAGCATAATCACTACGAAGTATACACCGGCAACGCACAGATAATACATTTGTCAATTTTAACTGCCAAAGTTGAGTCAGCGCCATCTATCGAGCCAATTCGAACTACTTTTTTATTTAAATCTATAATGAAAAGCCCTTATTGAGCCAGTATTGACTATTGAGCAGTGATGACTTATGGCACTTCAACGTGGTCGCTAACTATTGACCGTATAGACAAGCTCAAAATCACGCAGCGGGCTATGGAGAGTGCTATGACGTAAATGATATCTACGTGATAGAATCCGAAATGAGGAAATCCGTAGAAGAACCATGATGACCACATAGCTCTCAGAATAAGCAAGTTGAAGTGGCAAGGGGCAGGTCATAGAGCTCGCAGAACTGACAGTCGTTGGGGGATAAAGGTTCTCGAGTAGCGACCACAAACCGGATGACGCGGTAGAGAAAGGTCCTCCACTCGATTTACTAAATACATTATAAACGTTGCAGGAAGTCGGGGGATGGAAGCGGCTCAAGAACGTTCGTTGTGGCATTCTAGGCCTATGTCCAGCAATGGATTTCTACAGGCTCACGATGATGATAGATTCTATATTATTCAGAAAAGTGGGTGGTGCTGGCTTTTTTTTTGCTATCTATCAAGTTTCTCGTGCGTGGTGCACGATTTTTGCATCTTTATAACCGACCAAAAACCCAAGCCGTGACTTACCGATAATTTTTTTGGTCTCTAGAAACACTCACATCGTATCTGTGACACTTGATCTGTGACCTATAAATTGAGACGGCAGTAACGGAGTAAACAACCAAAACCTGATTCCAGCTTTCTGAATTGATATCCCACCCAATTTACTGAATCAATGTCGTTCATAACTCAAAGGCCTGTTGATAATAACGATTATTAGCCAGCCGTTAAGTTTTAACTGGCTATCATAATAATAAAATGTTTTGTGCTGAACGGTTTTGGGTTAAAATTCATTTGTAAATTGGTTGTTGGGCATTTATGAGGCTTTAAATAAAATTATTTTAATTATTGAATTCCTCGAGTTCTTATTCGCTTAGGTCATCAGAAAACTTATCCCTCAAAATGCCTGTGCACAGCAGCTCTTTTTATGGTAAATCTTTCACAGTCCAAGCTGTGCGTCTGTGGAACGCTTTGCCGGTGGAAATCAGGCAGGCATCTTCACTGCACACATTCAAGCAGAAACTTAAAAATCATTATTTGTCTGACCTACCCTCGTTTTGATTGGAATGTGGAAATATCCTGTGAGTGTTTATGTAGATTAGTCATATTTTTTTTTCTTTTCTTTTATCAGGGCATATTATAGTCTTATTACTATTTATTAGTGTATTATATAAAAGTAAGTATATTATGTATTCGAGTTTAAAGTAAAAGTTGTATTTTAATATTCTTTCATTGTTATTAATTTTACTCTGTGCACCGCCGTTTCGTTACTGCTTCGCTCGTTACTGTCCATCCAAAGGTTGCCTGGAAGAAATCGCTCTCAGCGATAAGGCCGCCCATTGTACTGCTAATTTTAATAAATCCTGTTATGTTTTCCTGGTGTACAATAAAGTGTTAATCTATCTATCTATCTATCTATCTATATATCTATCTATTTATCTATCTATCTATCTATCTATATATCTATCTATTTATCTATCTATCTATCTATCTATCTATCTATGTATCTATCTATCTTTCTATCTATCTATCTATCTATCTATCTATCTATCTATCTATCTATCTATGTATCTATCTATCTATCTTTATTATTTTAATTATTGAATTCTGTGTCCATGAGTACGTACATTGCGAATATTTATTCAATAGTATATTGTTAAACAAGGAGCTAAAATTACCCATTATATACGAGATTTTGAGTGTTGTTGGTGAGAAATAGAAACCGAGTTTTTATGGGCTGAGAAAATAAAAAAAATCCAATACAATATGAAATAGTTTATTTCTCAATAAGCAATTAGAGACCAAATCCTAAAGATTTCGCGCCAATGCCATTTTTTATTTCTTGTAGAAGCCATTGCTTGCATGTGTAGGTGATTAAATGAAACCACTACTTTTAAGTCAACATAAGAAGAAAGTTGAGAGTGCGTACAGAGCGGTATATCGCCAATTTTGACACTTTTTTGATTTTTTCTTATAACGGAGCCGCGTCGTGTGTCTCCGTATGTTCGTGACTAATCTACCCTAGCAAAACAATAAAAATGGGTAAAGGTCTGTACCCATCCTCAAAATTCATCTTTCTTTTTAATATACCAAAAGAAGCCAACAGATGGCATTACATGTAGCTAATACACTAAAAATAGAATAAGTAGAAATTTTCAAAAGAAGACAATTTAAGCAGTACCTAAATATAAAGGCATATATAAAATTAGTTCTACCTAAGACGTGTGTCGTCTACAGCATGCATTCTAGCAAAGATATCGCCGATTTTAGTTCCATTTTCGATTTTGTTATACTTTACTTATACTTTTATCTTTTTCAGCATACCTAAATCCAACCCTGGTCTAATGTGAAAAAACTGAAGTTGTTGGATTTCAGTTTCTTAAATACTAAGATCTTGTGGATTTTCTTATTTTCTACAATGCTGACTGTATTTCAATGTTTGATCGGATACATTATAACCATAATTATCCACCGTTTTATTTCATTTCAAAGTTCAGTCAAAATCGATAGACGTAAATAGGTACCTTGGTACTTCTGCTACAAATCAAATAAGGCTAGTAACCTTGCATTAGAACCTTCGTGTTTATTCCGATAAACAATTGTTCCTAAGCATACAGAAATGCATTATGTACTGTTATTACTGCACCGCTGTATATAGTAGGTACTTATATATTATTCTGTGGTGCAGTGGGTTGATAACGTTTACATCCAATTTGCTTGAGCAAATACTGCAGGGGTTTATTCCTGAGCTACCTAACCACAGAAGTGTATTCTGAACTGTTCTACATTAACAATTCTATGGAGAAAATACCACTTGTCCAAAAATCGAAGGTGTTTGTAACTTCTACATTTCAGGCTAATTGAACATAACTTTATGTTCATTCACCCAGAATAATAATAATTTCTTTACTTGCATATTTAAGGTACATACAAAGTTCTTATAACATAACATAACACCAAACTATCACATACGTAGTCTTGATCCCATACTAGGATTCCCTGTGTCGTAGGATATGGAACAACGCATAGCATGGTACCATAACACTCAAAACCAGAACAAATATTTGCAAATCATACAAACATTTGTCCCGAAGCGGGAATTGAACTCGCAACCTATTGCATCTCAGCCGGGTACTCACCCGCCGCGCCACAGTGGTTGTTATATTTAGTTAATTAATTCAGGTGGTACACATTTAGTATGTCTGGGATACAAAGCTGTGGGATAAAAAAAAGGAAGATTACCAATGCATAACCATCATTAAATTACAACAAATGTTATATAAAAAACGTAAATAAATCAAATGTCAACAATAAAAAAAAATATAATATTCCTTAATATTAACAATGTCAAAAAAATTACTGGAATGATAATAATACTCACTCTTTTAAAGTCTTTAAAATGGCAAAACCTGTTACCTAAAAGCCTGGACATAAGCCTCCCATTAAACTGCCACGATGAACAATCTGCAGCCTTCTCCACCCACCGACTTCATGCGGTTGTTCCAATATCATTTATTCATCAAATGGGCCGTACAACGCATCTTTCGGTTCATAGTCGCTACTCGAGAACCTTTATTTAGCAGTGGACTTCTACAAGATGATGATGATGATGACCTTTCCTTTAGTCCATTTTCGTTACAAAGTTTAGTAACCGTAGGATTAAGACAATTGTGTTTAACTGTCGAATTAGATTGTTAACTTGTGACCTTCCAGAGATAGACACATATCGTAGAGTCATAACTCTACAATCTGAGATTAACATCTCACGAATACCAATCGAAGTGGAATTGGACGATTGGTTATAATGTTTCGATAGAGCAATTCTACTGTAGGCTTAATCAAGTAATCAATCTGATTGAATTTGTATTTGCTGTTCATTATCTACAAAGTAAATAATGAATTTATAACAGGGTTTATAATTATTATGAACAGTAATTAAAACATTTGAATCAAGCTAAAATAGAATAATAAAGTGGCCTTAAACAAAATAATATTCAAATAGCGATGACGCTAGCAGAAAAGGCCAAAATGTACGAGATTTATGTATGCTATCGAAATGTCAAGTGGTCTATTGTATTGTATTAAATCGCTTCGAATCGAATACTTTTGAGACAAAGTAACATGTAAAATGTATATGAATTTGATAATATAAGCTTGTAAAATGTCTATTGTATTGTATTACGAATATAGAAATAGAATCGCTTTGAAGCGAATACCGTTAGACTGCGTTTCCACCAGAGATGAGCGAGGAATGTGTTTTTTAAGAACCAATAGAATCACTTCATTAGCCTCACACAGCGCAGCTCTGGTGGAAACGGCTTAGCGAGCAAGGTTTTTATACGTACAAAACAATTAAGGAGCGTGCGAGGAATGTGTTGCGAGCGAGAAACTACCAGCAGTCAGTCTGAAAAGAGCTCGCTACACATCCTCGCACCGCTCATCTACGACCCTTCCACAGCCTCGCTACACATCCTCGCACCGCTCATTTACGTCGCACATCTCTGGTAGGAACACTCACACCGTTCTACAGCCTCACTACACATCCTCGCACCGCTCATCTTTGGTGGAAACGTAGCCTTAGTCTAGGATGGCAGGTATTCTGTCGAATGGATAGCGTCAGCATTAATAACAGTCGCGACGCAGATGACATGATGCTGCTGAGCGTAACGGTGGGTGGTCTCAGGGAATAGCTAAGGGTTTATGAGGCTTATGCTGGTAAGCAAGGGCTCATTTATAATGCTAAGAAAAAAGAATTTTTTGTATTTAAGGCTGCTGGTAAAAATCCCAAAACCTAGCTCAACATTATCCTAAGTTGGTCAAACAGTAATCGTGTAACGAATTTTAAATATTTGGGACACTTCTTTGTTGTCATTTAAAGGGAGCGTAGGGTTCTATCGGTAACAGGCAGCAGTTACAATAACATAACACCCAACAATCACATACATAGTCTTGATCCCACACTAGGATTCCCTGCGTCATGGGTATCAGGAACTACGAGTACCATGGTATCACAACACTCAGACCCTGAACAAATATTTGCAGATCATGCAAACTTTTGTCCCCAGCGGGAATCGAACACTCTTGCGTCTCAGCCGGCTACTCGCCCGCCACGCTACAGAGGTCTCCAAATGTCGTAGATTTTCCCGTTGTCAAATTAACCTAGTGAAAGTCACTCTTTTTAAATCCTACTGTCAAAGCTTTTCACCAAAAGAATTCTGGAAAATAAGAAAATGTAAACGTTATTATATTTCTACGCAATAAATATAATAATTCTTCTGGATGATGTTCATTCTGCAGTGCATTGTAGATGATTGGACTGTACCAAACGTATGGATTTCATGCCGTCACGTTTAAAATAACTGCGATCCTTATTCACAGTCGTATAAGGCCCTATACTATAAAATGTCCCTTTCGGGGCAGTCAAACCACCATACTGAGGACTGTGGCAGAGGTTCTGACATCTCCGCTTTGGAAGTGTCTTGTGCGGAGAGTGATTAATGAATGCAGCTAATATCTCCATTAATAATTCTTGGCATATTTTGCTTGCTTCTATGTTCATTTATTACCCATTTTTATTTAAGCATTATGTTGATAACTTATAATCCAAAGTTATAACAAACAAAATATTTTTATTCAATTTGATTTATTAATACAAACAATACAATGGCTAAAACGGCTACATTCAAGCATGTTTTTTGTATTATGATGAGTAAATGTCGGACAAGCCACTTGGCCCACCTAATTTTAAGCTATGCTTTTACGTTTTTGTATTTAGATATTCATAAAAATATTAAAATTATCATGGTAGCATTGTCTTTCTTCTTTTATTTCTCAAATGTAAACAGCGGACTAGTAAGTTTTTCTGATTTTTAATTTTTACCGTATATCAACATATATATCAACGTATATGTTTGATATTGCTCAAGTAGACCTGAACCGATGCTTGATTGCTTGATTCCATCAAGCAAAACTCTCATTGAAATAGTTCCAAGCAAGGAATTTTTATACTAGTTCCAAGTTACACAGCCACAACCAATCACAGATAGTCACAAATGCTTCAAGATTGTAATTTTTTTCTGGTAATGGTTTCAAAAGTAGCTTTATGTCATAGATAGAAACGCTATCAAAAGCCTTATAAAAATAGAAGATAATAAATCCACTGACAAAAGGTTCTGATAGGCAATCCTGGTATGAAGGTGGCAGGTCTTTGATCATCGATGCTTATACCTACATTATAACCCACCCTTTGATAATTAATTTTTTATTGCCTCTTTGCGTTGGAAAGGGTATTTATTGCCGTAATAAAAGGTACACGAATAATGGCCGTTTTTGATGTGCTATGAATAGTGGTTTTTACGTGAAAAGTTTCCGGAAAATATCGAAGGTTTTCATGAAAATAAAACTGGATATCTTTTATCTACTGAAGCTCATTTTCACATTTTGATAACATGCTGAATGGAGAGATAAGAAGAGATAAAACAAAGTTTCTTAATAGCTTTATTCGATGCCTACGTCTGCTACGGTGTAGCAGATGCTACACCGTAGCAGACGTAGGCATCAATAATAATAATAGCACTCGTAGCTAGTCGTAGCATAGATATGCTACGACTAGCTACGAGTGCTATTATGGGGATTTTTACCAGCAGCCTTAAATACAAAAAATTCTTTTTTCTTAGCATTATAAATGAGCCCTTGCTTACCAGCATAAGCCTCATAAACCCTTAGCTATTCCCTGAGACCACCCACCGTTACGCTCAGCAGCATCATGTCATCTGCGTCGCGACTGTTATTAATGCTGACGCTATCCATTCGACAGAATACCTGCCATCCTAGACTAAGGCTACGTTTCCACCAAAGATGAGCGGTGCGAGGATGTGTAGTGAGGCTGTAGAACGGTGTGAGTGTTCCTACCAGAGATGTGCGACGTAAATGAGCGGTGCGAGGATGTGTAGCGAGGCTGTGGAAGGGTCGTAGATGAGCGGTGCGAGGATGTGTAGCGAGCTCTTTTCAGACTGACTGCTGGTAGTTTTTCGCTCGCAACACATTCCTCGCACGCTCCTTAATTGTTTTGTACGTATAAAAACCTTGCTCGCTAAGCCGTTTCCACCAGAGCTGCGCTGTGTGAGGCTAATGAAGTGATTCTATTGGTTCTTAAAAAACACATTCCTCGCTCATCTCTGGTGGAAACGCAGTCTAACGGTATTCGCTTCAAAGCGATTCTATTTCTATATTCGTAATACAATACAATAGACATTTTACAAGCTTATATTATCAAATTCATATACATTTTACATGTTACTTTGTCTCAAAAGTATTCGATTCGAAGCGATTTAATACAATACAATAGACCACTTGACATTTCGATAGCATACATAAATCTCGTACATTTTGGCCTTTTCTGCTAGCGTCATCGCTATTTGAATATTATTTTGTTTAAGGCCACTTTATTATTCTATTTTAGCTTG
Organism: Epirrita christyi; assembly: GCA_951392215.1. Lineage (NCBI taxonomy): Eukaryota > Metazoa > Arthropoda > Insecta > Lepidoptera > Geometridae > Epirrita > Epirrita christyi. The sequence goes on from OX595851.1 coordinate 3,149,173, forward strand.
ATTCAAATGTTTTAATTACTGTTCATAATAATTATAAACCCTGTTATAAATTCATTATTTACTTTGTAGATAATGAACAGCAAATACAAATTCAATCAGATTGATTACTTGATTAAGCCTACAGTAGAATTGCTCTATCGAAACATTATAACCAATCGTCCAATTCCACTTCGATTGGTATTCGTGAGATGTTAATCTCAGATTGTAGAGTTATGACTCTACGATATGTGTCTATCTCTGGAAGGTCACAAGTTAACAATCTAATTCGACAGTTAAACACAATTGTCTTAATCCTACGGTTACTAAACTTTGTAACGAAAATGGACTAAAGGAAAGGTCATCATCATCATCATCTTGTAGAAGTCCACTGCTAAATAAAGGTTCTCGAGTAGCGACTATGAACCGAAAGATGCGTTGTACGGCCCATTTGATGAATAAATGATATTGGAACAACCGCATGAAGTCGGTGGGTGGAGAAGGCTGCAGATTGTTCATCGTGGCAGTTTAATGGGAGGCTTATGTCCAGGCTTTTAGGTAACAGGTTTTGCCATTTTAAAGACTTTAAAAGAGTGAGTATTATTATCATTCCAGTAATTTTTTTGACATTGTTAATATTAAGGAATATTATATTTTTTTTTATTGTTGACATTTGATTTATTTACGTTTTTTATATAACATTTGTTGTAATTTAATGATGGTTATGCATTGGTAATCTTCCTTTTTTTTATCCCACAGCTTTGTATCCCAGACATACTAAATGTGTACCACCTGAATTAATTAACGAATAATGGCCGTTTTTGATGTGCTATGAATAGTGGTTTTTACGTGAAAAGTTTCCGGAAAATATCGAAGGTTTTCATGAAAATAAAACTGGATATCTTTTATCTACTGAAGCTCATTTTCACATTTTGATAACATGCTGAATGGAGAGATAAGAAGAGATAAAACAAAGTTTCTTAATAGCTTTATTCGATGCCTACGTCTGCTACGGTGTAGCAGATGCTACACCGTAGCAGACGTAGGCATCAATAATAATAATAGCACTCGTAGCTAGTCGTAGCATAGATATGCTACGACTAGCTACGAGTGCTATGGTTTGATTAAAATATGTAATATGTATATTGAAAATCATCAAACACAGCTTAAAAATATGGTAGCACATTCAATCACCTCACTAATCAAGTTTATCGAAACTTCATATTCCTTGGCATTTCTTCATCATCTCCAACTAACCAAGCCCACTCGACTTTGTAAGGCCTTCCTAATCTACTTCGTTTTACAACAAAATACACGTACTTTTCTAAGGACCTCACGCTAAACGTGGTCTGAATTACAACCCTGAAATCAGTCAAGGGTAAAACTGTCTCAGAGTCAAAGAAATAAATAAGTAAGGGTGAGCACGTAGCTTAAAGGGTCCTTTCTGATAACGGAATGACTTTTTAAGCATGTTGTCTATTAAGAGCTATACTCAAACAAAGATTACGAAGCTTAAATAACGTGAGAACGCAATGGCAGTGATAAAGTTTTTCTTCAACAGCCTTGTCCACTGTTGGGCGAAGCCTCTCCCATAGAATGCAATTGGGAGATTTGCCATAAGCACCACGCTTGGCAGGCAGATTTGTGATCACAGTTTGGTGTAAAGTACTCAGGTGGATGATACCCAGTGGTTTGATCCTTTAGTAAGGTTGTACTACATCCACGGTTGAAGATTTTGAGGTTTATTCTTTTGTTTCTTAGGCCGGACGGCACCGATAAAGTTGGTCAACCATAATTCTCACAAAGCTAAAAAGTGGCTTTTTGAAGTATTGCCTGTCTTTTCGGAAATAAAAATTGATGCACATTATTTATACAAACAAGTCTTGCAGAGTAATTAAAAACCCGGAACAAACAAAATAAGTGAAAAGTCATTCACTGGTGAATGATTCATATTACGTAGGTGATTTTCGGAAAGATAGTCGTAATTCTATTTTCCTCTTATTATTTTAGGAGGAAAAGGATTTTATATTTCGCGGAAAATTTCATGTTTCCCATCATTTTTTCATTTGTATGCTACAAACGCGTAGCATGGTCTGGATCGCAAATTGGATGAAAATCTGAGAATGGCATTACATAACACCCAATAGTCACATACATAGTCCTGATCCCACACTAGGAATCCCTGTGTCGTGGGTATCGGGAACTACGAGTAACTACGAGTACCATGGTACCATAACGCCCAGACCCGGAACAAATATTTGCAGATTATACAAACATATTTTGTCCCGCAGCAAGAATCGTACCCGCAACCTCTCGCAACTCAGGCGGCTACTCGCCTTCCATACCACAGAGGTCATTATGAGAGGCCAGGTTGAATGGTATTATTCATTTTAATTTCATAGCATCTTCTATCGTTATTTTCTTCTTCATCAGCCGGTAGACATCCATAGCTGGATGAAGGGGATTTGCCATAATCACCACGCTTGGCAGGCCAATTGGTGATCGCAGTTTGGTGTTAAGTATTCAGGTGGATGCTGCTGCCCAGCCCCTGGTAAAAAACCTTAATCGTCTTTCACGACATCTACAGGAGGAGTTGGAGTCCTGTTCTTAAGCCGAGATTACCATGGCTAATTTTCTTAGTAATGTCTACGAAATTCGTAGCTTCCTCTACAACACATACCTATTAGAACTGAACTCGCAGTAATCACTCCTGTGTCCAAACTAGACAAAAAACTAGAGGCAATCAATCTAAACGGCGAAGTACATTTGTTGTGTCTTAAGAGGGAGCATTTTGTAAAGCGCGCAAATCACATATATCAAAGCCAGAGACAAAACATCTACAAATATAGGGAAAATATTTATAATATTCTAACTAATTTATCCTCCTCTTAATTCCTTCCTTTTGATGAACTAAAGACATTATAAAGATTGCAGTAAGTCAGTAAATGGAATAAGCTCTGTTTTCGGGAAAGCTAACAAAAAACGCGGTAGTGGTTCAGAAGACTTAATTTTATTGTTGCACTGTGAAGATTATATATTACTTTACGAAACGCATCGATAGCGCGTTCTAATTTGCTTACTGTCTCCATCTAGTTATGATCTTTGCAAATTGTTCCATTGATTGAGTGTTTTCATATAACCATGCTCATAGCATAACATAACACCCAACTGTCACACACATATAAATAAATAAATAAATAAATAAATGCTGAACATTTCACACAACATTATCTAGCCCCAAGCTAAGCAGAGCTTGTGTTATGGGTACTAAATAACTGATATACTTAATACAACAACATTACATAGATAGATATTTTTTATTATACATATAGAAATATACCCAGAACACCCTGAACAAATATCTGCAGATTGTACAAATATTTGTTCCGAAGCGGGAATCGAACCCGCAACCTCCTGCGTCGCAGGCGAACCTTCGCCCGCCGCGCCACAGAGGTCGTCAAAAGTCGTCAAAGTCGTGTATATACATAACTTTGATCCCAAACTAGGATTCCTGTGTAAACTATTAATCTTTATTTTAACCTTACACCTGAGTATGTCAGTACGGTTCTCCAGTCCTCAGGCTTAGCATAAAACTTTAATTTAGGGTGTGAGGTACGTGTTTTGTTTTTTCTAAGACTTTGATTTTACTAGCGTGTTCATACAGTTCATACATAAATGGACGTTCTGTAGTATTTTATCTCCGTTGTTTCTGTCTTAACTAAAGATTTACGATATTTACGAATGCTACACGCAACTTTATTATTTCCAATTGGCCGTGGAAGAAATATCGAGGCGTTTTTGATTTATAATGTCTTTAGCAGTTGGTTTGCCTGTTTCTGCCTATATGTGAGTACTTTTTGTGTGAAATTGGCTAAAACGAAGAATTATGTCGATGACATTTTCAGTGGAATAGTCAAGTGTGTGAAAGTAGCGCAGGAGAGAGAAACGAATCATTTTACACTTACAATTAGTTTTTGTTATTTTTACTTGTAATTATTTACAATTGTTAGGTCGTTGTGTGTCCGGCCTAAGAATAGACCCATCCATCTCTTCCAGTGGATATCGTAAAAGCCAACTAAGGGAATGGGCAGCAGCATCCACCTGAGTACTCCACATGAATAATGCGATCACCAATCCACCTCCTAAGCGTGGTGATATTTCTAATACTGAGGGCTACGTCTCGTATCTTGGTTCATCAATGAATTCCCTCATTTCAAATTTATACTTCTTAGTAAAACTCCTGGCATAGCATAGTCTATAGCCCGTTGCGCGATTTTGGGCTTATGTATAAGGTCAATAGTCAGCGATCACATCTCAGTACCTACCGTAAGTCATCTCTGACTTTCGTCTTGAGGCTCTGCGATATCTGTGACGAGAATATATGGCGTTGTTTCCCGTGAGGTTAGCACGAATAACTAACGTTATCGAGACGCTAGCGAGACGATCGCCAATGTCAAATATTGGCCAATGGCATTAGGGTGGTTTGAAATCTTTGTAAGTTGATTGGTAAATATTTGACGTTTACAATCGTGTCGCTAGCGTCTCGATAACGTTAAATGTTCGTGCTTGGGCCTCAGAACGCTACCCATCCGAGTTAAATTCGTTGATTAACGTCATTGTTGAAGTTGGACCTCATAGTTGAATCGATTGACTCAAATAGACATAGTGAGAGTTTCCAACTAGTACCAGCATAGGTATCTATATATATGGTATAAATGCCCATGTCGTGATGTTGCAGGCGCGGTCGCAGACAAAGATTTTGGGGGGAGGTCACCATAATTTTTTCTAACTTTTTGGACCAAACAGTGGCTACAATGCAAATTTACAAAAAGTTATGGAGGTTTTAACACAACAAATTAAATGTTTAGATAGCCTGGATCATGGGCGTACCCAAAGTTAAGCCAAGGCAAAGGGCAAAGCAAAGGGCGCGCGAATATTGTGTATTTAAGAAGTGTAAACAGTCAAAGTGTTTGTTTTTTTAGTAGCAAGACTAGCCCAAAACTGTTATAACTGAGTTAGGCTAGAAAATTTCGTAATTCTGAAATGTAAACAGACAAATTTCTTGTGATTTTAGTAGCAAGACCAGCCCAAAAAACACTATAATAGAAGCACAGACAAAAAGACTGTGATGTTGTCGATCTTATGCACAAATTTTAAATATGAAATTCGGCCTGTAAATAGGCTGTTCCCACTGGACTTCATATTCACAGCTCACCCAGCTGAGCGAGCAGATGAGTAGGTATTATAAATGAGCATTACACGGCTGACCGCAGGTGGATGATCAAAGCCCTGCCTAATCGTTTGTTCAGGGGTGGGTCAGCTAGCGAGCGCGTGGCAATGTAGTTTTGTGTCACTATGAGAACTATTAAAACAATTTTACGATGGCGATGAAACAACGTTAATCCTATTAATATTTTTTGACGATCTCTGTGGCGCGGCGGGCGAGAGCCGACTGAGATGCGAGAGGTTGCGGGTTCGATTCCCCCTGCGGGACAAATGTTTGTATTATCTGCTAATATTTGTTTCGGGTCTGGGTGTTATGGTACCATGTTACTCGTAGTTCCTGATACCCACGACACTGGGCATCCTAGTGTGGGATTAGGACTACGTATGTGACTGTTGGGTGTGTTATGTGTTATGTTATGTTATATTTTTTGACAATCTCTGTGGCGCGGCGGGCGAGAGCCGACTGAGATGCGAGAGATTGCGGGTTCGATTCCCGTTGTGGGACAAATGTTTGCGCTGTTGGTCTGGTGGATGCTGCTGCACATTAATCAATCAATCAAATTACTTATTTGCTTCAAATAGGGTTACTAGGATGTTAATCATAAAAAAGTACCAACTATTTCTACCATTTTAGGCATGCAAAAATTTAATTACTTTATTCAATTTCTAATAATTGAATTATTTCATTATTCTTTTTTTTTTTTTATGCTACTAGGCAAGCAGATAAGCTTACGGCCCACCAGATGGAAAGCAGTTACCGTAGCCTATGAACGCCTGTAACACCAGAGGCATCACACGCGCGCTGCCGACCCTGAGACATAAAGATGAAAAGTCTCATGTGCCTGTAATTTCACCGGCACCCGTACCCTTCAAACTGAAACACAGCAATGCGAGCACTACTGCTTGGCGGCAGAAATAGGTACGGTGGTAGTACTTCCCCGGACGAACTCTTTCACAAGAAGTTCTACTACTAACAAAATTAATTCTATTAATTACCGAAATCTATAAGTCTTTACATCCTCTGGTGTAATCCCTTAGTCGACTTTTACGGCATCCAAGGGAGGAGACTCTATTCTTTGGCCGGACACACCGGTGTTGGCGATGAGTTCCAAATTCAGGGCTTTCCGCATTATAGGTACACCATGGCACCATTTCGCATTTAAAATATAATATTTACAGATACAATATAAAATGTATCTACAAAGGAACGTCATAAGATCGCAAGTCAAACTCGGGAAGTAAACGAGTAAGTGCTCGAATTCAATTGGACGCCGTTTGAGAGGTGAGACCGTTGGCGCTGGGTGGTAGTTCACGACAAGATTCGATTCCCACTACAATGGACAAGGGACTTTTGTGAGTTTATTTATAACTTACATTAAAAGATTGTATAATGCTTCTATAACATACTAAGGCCAAACAATCCTACCTACTATAATGTGATTAAATGCAAAAGTTATGACATTTATTTGTAACGACTGAACTGATTTCGATTAAATTTGGTATAATAGATTAATTATGACTTGGATTGAGACATACTAGGATACTTTTTATTTCGGTACCACCTAGGAAAAGCTGCTGACGAATAAATTAAAAAAAACTGTACATTATATACATTTATAAAACAGGCAAGTGCGAGCGAAACTCGCGCCTTGAGGGATCCGTTCCGTAATTTTTTTTTTATAATTACAACAACTTTTTGAGACCTCTGTAATGTTAATTTATTATATTGTCACGGGTATTTATCGCGTGTTACTTTATTATTTATTATTCCCGACGTTTCGTACGTTAGTAGTAATAATAAAACGCGATAAATACCCGTGACAATATAATTAAATATGTGTTCTTATCGCGAGAGTTTAAAAAATACTCTGCAATGTCATTAGTCCATCAATAGAGGGGGGGCTTTGTGATGAGATCTGCGAAAAAGTATGTATGTGTGTGTGTATATCTCTGTATCCCTAACTCTCTACTTTTCAAATAATTCCTAAATTTGTTTTTTTTTGTAAATTGGTTTGAATAAGACAATGTGTTTAAAATATAAAAAAATCAGTTACACGCTATTATTAGCTTTGATTTTTAACTTTGAGCTTTCACCCAGATTACGGAACCCTTCACTGTGCATGGTCCGACATGCACTTTGCTATTTTATTTATCTTTAAATTGATTTTAAATATTGATGTAGATTTAAATAATTAAATATATACGTTTACATCTGAAATGAGGAAATCCGTAGAAGAACCAAGGTCACCGACATAGCTCTCAGAATTAGCAAGTTGAAGTGGCAATGGGCAGGTCATATAACTCGAAGACCTGATAACTGTTGGGGAATAAAGGTTCTCGAGTGGCGACCACAAACCGGACGACGCGGTAGAGGAAAGCCCTCCACTCGATGGACTAAAGACATTATAAACGTCACAGGAAGTCGGCGGATGGAGGCAGCTCAAAACCATTCGTCGTGGCATTCTAAGGGGGAGGCTTTGTTCAGCAGTGGACTTGTACATGCTGATGATGAAGATGATGATACATCCGCCATGGGAAGATTTTTTATCAACAAAAGTTATACTGTAAATGAGAGAAATAGTTACGAAACCATAATGGTCCATTATTATTGCCGTAGTTAAGTTATAAATTACCTACTTAGTTCCTGCGCAGGTAATACTTTAAAAAGTGATTTACCGAAATGAGCTGGTGAAACGTTTGAATCATAGAGTGGTACTTAGCTGGTTTACTCCGTAAAAGAAATCGGAGCCAGACTGCCTTTTAATTCAAAGATGCCTTTTAATTAAATATGCGACTTTTGCTTGTGCATAAAAGGAGCAATGTCACCAACCTCAAGCTTATTACCAATACCAGTGTATATATTATTCAATTATCCAACAAAAAGAGTCAAAATACGTCATCCTCCAAACCCAAATATCAAAAGCCGACCTCCAAGGCGCAGTGGTTGAGTAGTTGGCTGAGACGCAAGAGGTGAAGGTCGATTCCCGTTACAAGACAAAATTTTACATGATATGCAAAAATTTGTTCCGGGTCTGAGTGTTGTGGTGCCATGGTACTCGTATTTCCTGATACACACGATACAGAGAATCCTAGTATGGGATAAGGACTATGTATGTGACTGATGGGTGTTATGTTATCTTCTATCCCTTTTTGAGCTACATAGCTACCTCAGTGTAACTAAGAAAACACCAGTAATAACAAAAAAAAACGATTTAGCATGTACTAGCTGACAAGCTGGTAAGGTCGATGACGTCACAAAAGTCACTAGATGTTTGGATTGGATACGTGAAGCAAGATAATTAATGACGTATACAAATGGAGGCTTTTTAGCAGTAGGATATGTTGGGCTGTGGATGATGATGATGATGAAATAAGAGTGTGCCCATGCAACCTTAAAGTAAGAAAAACCTCCCTCAGGCGAAACGCGTTACACCCATTAACGGTAGATTACACCACAATCATTATGAAATCTACAAAATGGCCCAGCTGTTTACTCCTTAATCTGTGACATAGGCCATTTGAACCAATAAATTATGCCGTAAGCACCATTCCGCGCCGACACTGAAAACGTGTAATTTATATCTATGAATTTCTATTTTATAACCATATTTCAGTTACAGTGCAATTTTCACGTACGTGAATCAATTTAGCAAAAATAAAATTGACCCCAATTTTGTTTCACAAAACTATTTTGCGATGGAAATTGTTAAAAAATAACTTGTCATCAATTTGACGAATAAATGTCAGCATAACCAAAAGAAAGTGGTAGAATAGAATAGAAAAGAAAATATACATTATTGAACACATGATGATAAAAAAAATAATTATGATAAAATATAGGACAATGGGCGTGACCAAATGACCATGGTGTGTCCGGTTTAAGAATAGACCCCTCCATTTAATAATAAAAATAATAAATAATAAACATTTCACACAACATTATCTAGCCCCAAGCTAAGCAGAGCTTGTGTTATGGGTAACTGTGTTAACTGATATACTTATTTCCTCTCATGGATGTCGTGAAAGCCGACTAAAGGATTACACCAGGGAATGGGCAGCAGCATCCGCCTGAGAACTCTATACTGCGATCACCAATCCGCAAAGCGTGGTAATTAAATGGCAATTCCCCCATTGTACTCCCACAGGCTATTGATGATACCCAAATACTTGAAATTTATTATTTAAATGCAAAACCAACCCCACAGAACATCGCTGATTTTTGGAAAGTACATACAGTATCTGAAAATAAAACATGGAACCTAGATGGCATCAATGCCATCAGTTATGGGATCATTTCATACATAACAAATATAATTAATCGGTTAAAAGAAATATACAAGTAGGTGACAAATTACTATCGTCCTTTTCTTTGAAGTTGGCTATAACATCTATCTCAGGAGAGAATTGAAGCTGAGAGAGTAAGGCCAACTCATCAATGTTGTGATTTTGTTCGTACAGAGCTGAATTCAGTCAGTATCCATGAGAAAGTTAGCGTAATGCAAAGGCGATATGTATACTTAAGGCAAGGACTGATCTCAAAAGTAGTATTTTGAACAGACGAGATAAAATAATGAGATGCAAAACATAGTGTACGTAGAGCAATATACAGTTACACCAAACAGAATTTTGAAATAAAAATCACACAAATGACCACCCTAAAAAAGCTTTGGCATTCAAATGTTCTTAATTTTGAACGGCAACAATACAATTATTTTTACGAATGAAATAGCTAGATTATGTATTTGAAAGTTCTAACTGCATATTTTTTATCTATGATTTGTTTATTTCGATTAATTTAAAAAAAAAACCCTTGAAATGAATACAGTCTAAAGTGCAAACCAGTTTCTTCGTCAAATATGACATGCGATTATCAACTTTAAGCAAAGCCGTTTGGATAAAAAAAAATGATTTTTCGATTTTAGTATCATAACCCGCCTTAACTAAACTATGGAGATGACATGACCAATTGTGAAACGTCACGCGCCACCCTTATCTTTCCCGTACAAGAGACGGCTTGTACGGGAAAGATAGCGGGTGGCGTTTAGCGATGAGCGCCTTACGCTTTTGCTTAGGTTTGATGTAAAGATATGCGAAGCTTAAATTGTCTCGCCTCGCTGTTTAATAACTTTTAAATAAAATATGGCCGTGGTGTCCAGCCTCAAAGTAGACCCCTCCATGTCCTCCCATGGCTGACGTAAAAGCCGGCTAAGGGATTACACCACGGGATAGGCAGTAGCATCCACCTGAGTATTCAGCATTAATACTGCGATCACCGATACGACTGATGCCAAGTGTGGTAATTATGGCAATTCACTGTTCAGTGTTTTTTTTATATGGAGGCTTCGTCCTCCTTTTTGGACGTCTAGACGAGTGTTTCTCAATATGAATAAATGATTTTGATTCTGCACTGTTACAGCTTGAAGAATGTAACCCTGCTGTAACATAGATAAAATCTAGCATGGAGTGTACATTTTTGTAATACAGGAAACCAGCTTTATCATAAAAAAGGAAGGTTAACTTAGGTTAACATTATTTATGTTCCTAATTTTAAATTTCTAGTTTATAAGCAACATTTTGCTAGCAGTAAAATTACAAAGATTTTGTACTTTTAAAGTAATAAATTATCTTTGTCTTAAACTTTAGCTTGTATAGACAGCCGGGGTATAGATGTCTATACCCCGGCTGTCTAACTGCAAATTACAGGTATTGTAAATACTTCTGGCTACGAAAATAGAAACACCGTAAGGTCAAAGGTTCTTTAATGGAATGACTTTATTCCAAACTTAACATGTTTCATTTTAATTTTAATGTTAGTTTTCTACTAATCTGCCTTTGTCACGAATACTTACTTATGTTAAACTTACCGTAAAGGAATCTTTGCATGCTTAAACTAAGCATAAGTATGAGTACACTAAACATTGGACTACCTAAAACTTATTTTACTATACCTACTTAAGTCATCATCATCATTACTAGCCTGACATCCGAGGACGAAGCCTCCCCCATTGAATGCAATGGGAGGATTTTCCATAATCACCACGCTTGGCAGGCGGAATGTTGATCGCAGTTTGGTTTTAAGTACTCAAGTTGATGCTGCTACCCATCCCCTGGTGTAGTCCCTTGGTAAGGCTTTTACTACATCCACGGGAGAAGGAGAGGTCTATTCTTAGGCTGGACAAACAACGGCACAACCTTCTTGCTGACTTGAGTAAACAAAGTTACTTATTTGATTTGATTTGGACATAGTCTATACAAATAGTAAATAAAATATCATAGAACCGTTGTGTTTATTTATACTGAGTACGTCTCTGCGTGTATAGAAACTGATTGGCAACAACAAATGGGGCGGAAACTGATTTTGGACTTAGTTAAAGACATCACCCTGGGGATGTTTCGTTTTCGATGCTAGTTCCGGAGTTGGGGACTTAAACCACCATGGCATGTAATTAATTCTCATGCACAAAATATTTATACGTTCCTAGTTTGAAAATCTTGAAAATTTTGATTAACTCAAACATGTTTCCTGAAGATAGGCAGAGGCCATAGATTTCATTACGTCTGCGGCCGTGCTACCCATCTATTTGAAAAGAGGTCCATTGAGACTCAACTTACCTTTTTCCCTTTTGAGAAAACTGCGTGTATCTTGTTACGTGTTATGTCTTTTACATTGCCAGACTGATTCAAATTCGATCAAAACAGACAAATTATTAACATAACATACATGACACATGACACCCAACAGTCACATTCATAGTCCTGATCCTACACTAGGATGCCCTGTGTCGTAGGTATCAGGAACTACGAGTACCATGGTACCACAACACCCAGACCCGTAACAAATATTTGCAGATCATGCAAATATTTGTTCCGCAACGGGAATCGAACCCGCAACCTCTTGCGTCTCAGCCAGCTACTCGCCCTCTGCGCCATGGAGGTCGTCGAAATTATTATGTAAACTATTCCATGATTATTCCATTCAGTTAATCAATCGACAAAGACTTTTAATGACTTGTTTTGGTTTACAATCACCTATACAAGATATAGCTAGCTGAACCTCTCTCCCGTTGTAGGTACCTCTTGTATAGGTATAAATATTTCACTAACATCTCCTAGACTACACGACTTATCCAAGTGGGATAGAACTCTTGATTGTAACATTGTTGGTTCGTAATTTTCTTATTCATTCCAAGTAACATCATCGATAGTAAATTTATTTACTAAGTACGAAAAAGAAATCATCATCAACAGACAGTAAACTTCCACTGTTGGATATAAGCTTACCTTATAAAATGCCATGACAAAACCCTATATCCAGTGGCTTCCTGCTCTATCTTTGAAACATCGTTATTTCATAGAGTTTTCAGTTGTAGAACTTCTTGTGAAAGAGTTCGTCCTGGGAAGTACTACCACCGTACCTAATTCTGCCGCTAAGCAATAGTGCTCGCATTGCTGTGTTTTGGTTTGAAGGGCACGGGTGACGGTGAAGTTACAGGCACATGAGACTTTTCATCTTTATGTCTTAGGGTCGGCAGCGCACGTGTGATGCCTCTGGTGTTTCAGGCGTCCATAGGCTACGGATAGTTCATCCTCGCTCGTAGCTGGTCTTCACGTCTTCACTCTAGAAACTTTATTGTCCAATGATTGTCCGTTAGAGTTTGACGAGTGCAAGTGGCAATGAGCAGGCCATTGCCAATTCAACTTGGTAATTCCGAGAGCTATGTCGATGATCTTGTTCTTAGCAAACAAACTGATTCAAAATTGAATCATCGCTTTTTTAAAGTCGGTTTCTATTATTAATTTTTCTAAAAATTTACTTTTTTAGCTAAGGACTAACTCGCTATGTATTCCTAATGTCATAATTAAAAAAGAGCACGACAAAGTCTAAGGCAAGTCACGTTTGTCTATTTTTCGGAATCTTTGCTCCTTTGACACAACCCGCGCTCCTAAATACAAAGTAATCAACTAATGAGTGGGTCACGTCATCCCATTAGCCACGTCTCAAATCCGACAATCTAGTCGGACCGAACAATACGTCTGGGCCACATTGTCGCTTCGAAAGCCAAGCTCGGGTAAGCACAAGAGATTTTTTCTTGAATAAGGAAAATAAAAAAGTTTTTGTGGGTATGAAATCACTATTGTTTAAAAACTTATTTCTTCCTCTTCTTTAGGTTTTTAGGGTTACCAGTAATCCTATCCTATCCTACTAATATTATGAACGCGAAAGTTTGTGAGTATGGATGTTTGTACTCTTTCACGTAAAAACTACTGAATTTATTTGGAATGGAGATACTTTACGCCCTGGATTAACACATAGGCTTCTTTTCATCATCATCATCATCATCATCAATTTTCATCATTATTCACGCGGGTGAAACCGCGGGGCGCAACTAGTTATGAATAACTGCTGAATTTTGGAAATACCTTTCATAATGCATGTCTTGACCACAAAAGGAATATACTCTACAAATTGATTTGATTGGCTACCGCATTTATTACTTTGGCCGTGACATTGCCATTTTGTACATGGGCTGTGATCAAAAAGGCGAGTTTTTTAGTTTACTAATTCAAATAATGTGGTATATATAAATAAAGTTTGACTTCTACTTTCACCACTGCCGCAGAAGGCACACTGCCAACTGGCATACAAGGCGGGATCCAGATAATTAACTGAGTTTTGCTTATCGCCGGGATAATCTAAGTTCCAACCTAGTTCGTACTTAATAAACTTAGTTTTTGTGGATATTGTTGGAGCACGTTACACATCCATAAGAGGGGATACGGCTAGGTTGTGCCACCGTTTGTGAAAAGAACTTTAAAAAGAACAATGTTTTTTTCTTAGATTTTACAACATCCTAAAAATTACCAGCCAGGCTTGGATAACTGTAATGGTTCTCCTGTAGGAGAAACTACGGCGCTTTAAGCTGGTTATACCATTCCACTAATTCGACCAGCCGTGGAGTCAACCAAGTGGCGCAGCGGCTAAAGCATCTCCGTATCAAGGTCGCGGGTTCGATCCCCGCCTGGTTGGTTATTTTCAGGATATTATTAAATCTTAATCATCTTCTCATAAGTGTGATTTTCTGTTTTGATGATATCGTTTACATAGCTACGATAGTCTACGTGCTACGACGCCTACGCGCTACGACGTAGTAAAGAGCGTTATTAGCCGTAATACCAAGCAGGGAAAACTTATTGAATATTTTCTGGAATACTGAATAATATATTTCTGGTAGTTCGTTCGTTAGTCGGTTATTTTTGGTTTTAGTAACGTATTTGATTCGACGAATCCCTAACGAGAATCAAGCTGAAGTATGGTGTAAAAAGGGCCGTGTGACCAAAAGAGCCAGTGGGGTGAAAAGATTTAGTGCACCTCGCAGAGACTACATGTCACATGGCTTCGCGTAATGAGAATGTGATGACGGCAGTTATAAATTTCGTCTTTTTTTGTTGCAGATGAGATGGCGAATGGCGGGCGGGATGGGCTTGCCACTGGCGGCAGCTGTCTTCTTCATGTTGCCACTCTTCACTTCCTCCACCGGCGATATACGTGAGTTCACTTTGTTTTACCCTTTAAAAAAATATTGTAGTAGTTCTATGCCACCATCATCATTAGCTGGTAGATGCCCACTGCAGGATATAAGCCTATCAATAATTGGATTGAGGTGAGTCTCCATCCACCAAATTCCTACAACCGCTATAGCGTCATCAGTCCGTCGAAGTGCAGAACCGTCCTACACCGCCAGTGTTTTTTTTTCTGCAAGCTATACGCATAATGCCACTTCAACTTACTGATTTAAAAAAATATAAATAAATAAAAATAAATAATGCTGAACATTTCACACAACATTATCTAGCCCCAAGCTAAGCAGAGCTTGTGTTATGGCAACTAGATAACTGATATACTTAATACAATACATTACATAGATAGATATTTTTTATTATACATAGAAAATACCCAGAACACCCTGAACAAATATCTGCAGATCGTACAAAAATTTATTACGAGGCGGGAATCGAACCCGCGACCTCCTGCGTCACAGGCGAACCTTCGCCCGCCGCGCCACAGAGGTCGTCACACTACACTCACTATGTCAGTGGTCTTGGTTTTTCTACGGATCTATTCGTTTCGGATTCTATCTCTTAATGAAACTCCCGAGCATAGCTCCCACCACGGCTCAATACTCGACTATGAACTAGCGTATAAGGCTAATATATTTGGAATGTGATATGACAATTTCTACATTCCACAGGACATCACGGCACTTCAAGAGCACGAGGGTGGCGAGGCGGCGTCCAGCCATCCTCTGACGTCACAGCTAATAACTCTGTTAGTAATATAACTGCTCAACTCGGCGGCACAGCCTATTTACACTGCCTCGTAGGCCATCTCAGCGAGAGAGGGGTTAGTATTGTCTACTTTGACTAAATTCTCAATTCATAATAAACGAACAGAGATATATAAAACACTCGAACACGTGAATGAACCAGCCATGATCTCTGAGGCCCAATGCTCTAAGTTATTTTAAAACTACACTGAAAGTTGACCGAATCGAGACTGAATTGTAAATTGACTGAAAGTTGAATTTCTAGTCTCTTATAAATAACAATTTAGTCTACTTTCAATTCATGGTGACCACCATTAGAGTAGGATAGTTATATATATAATTGGAAAGAGTAAAGAGAGACTCCATCTACTTATGCTAAAATTAACGAAAAATCTTTGAATCGTTCAAGTTTCGGTCACATTTCGATATAATCACATTACAGTGTTGTATTTTATGTCAGGAGAATACCATTTCTGACATTTAACACATCGACACAAGATCGAAACATGATCCGAACTCTATATTAACTATTTTTTAGTTAGTGAATTGGGCCTCTGATGCCTAGCTGTCTAGTAATTTCTTATCTCAAGCATTTGTTTGTCGTGTTTCTAGTTTTTTTACTCTGTTTAAGGTATTAAAGCCCACATAAAAGCCTTAGTGACTGATAAAGAACTATAGTATGGTGAAAGGGTTAAATGGATAATTATGGCATTATTCATTACCATCGCAAAATTATTGTATCAAATATACCTGAGTCCTACCCTGGTTTTTTTATACTACAGGTTAGCAAACAGGCATTATGGTCCACCTAATGGAAAGTAATTACCGTAGCCTATGGACGCCTGCACCACCAGAGGCATCACACGCGCGCTGCCGACCCTGAGATATAAAGACGAAAAGTCTCATGTGCCTGTAATTTCACCCGGTACCCTTCAAACCGAAACACAGCAATGCAAGCACTACTGCTTGGCGGCTAAATAAGTACAATGGTAGTACTTTTCACAAGAAGTTCTACTACTAACAAACTACGGTTATCACAAAAAACCCAACAATTTCCGTCCCTAATGCCGTCTCATGTTATTTTATGTTTTCTGAAAATATTTGAGCTTTAATATTGCTAAATGGCTTGTATTTATTTCAGCAAGTCTCGTGGATAAGGAAACGTGACTGGCATATCCTGAGCTCTGGCAAGTTTACGTACACGAACGATGAGCGGTTTCAGGTAAGCTGGACGAGTTATTAAGGCTTTAGTTTAATGCACTTGAACGGAAGAGCAATATCCAATCTGGAAAACTATTAGGGGCTTACTCTATAAGTCCTATTATGTGGCTATTTGCATAATTGGAACTTTATGAAAATACTGATAACATGTATATTTCAAAAAACTATAATTACTATAATTTTTTTATTTGACTAAATGTTGGAGCTGGCATGTGGCCCACCTGATGTTAAGAGGAGGTGCACCGGTGGTTAGCAATAGGGCGCTTACACCCTTTTGCATGCGAGCGAAGTAAGCTTCTAATTTGGCTATTATTTCATCAAACTCCATGAAATTTTGTACACTTGATCAGTACACTAATATTATGTTGACCCGTGAAAAAACAAACTTCGTTTGCGTACAAATGGGCGTAAGACCCTTACCGGTAACCTACTCTTAAGCGGTAACCCAAGCCTAGATACGAATGCAATACCTCTTAGGTCACGTCCACTTAGGACGTGCCCTACTTGGAATTGCACTGCACCCGTCATCCTGAGATGTAAAGATAAAAAGTCTCATGTGCCTGTTTACCGGCATCCATATCCTTCAAACCGGAACACAGAACACCGCCAGAAATAGCCATGGTGGTAGTAGGTACTTCCCGGGATGATCTCTTTCACAGGGAGAGAGAGCTCTACATTGGCAAATAGAACAGATAGATATAGAAAGATTAAGTAACCGTATATAATTTGGAAATTAAACTAATGGCTAACGGTATTTTTTTTATTTTGTAATTTCTCGACAAGTAAGTTCATTAACTCGTTTATACTCAACAGTAACGATCTCTCAACAAAGGCAAGATTTTAGACGGAAAATTTCTAATGTAAACATATCAGGACAAGTTGAATGAATTACAGAAGAACAACAAGCGAACATATAGAGGTATATGAGCGAACTTTTTCAAATAAAATAAAACAAACAAGATCACAAAAACATGCCAGTATAACAAACGTATCAAGATTTTATCCTTAGGGCGGGTTCAACCTCAGTATAAGCAAAAAGTTGTACTTAACTATCATAGATCGACTTTTATAGCGAAACGGGTTTTTTATGTTATACGATGAGAAACAAGAAGACATCCCACCTGATGGCAAGCAGTCACCATCGCCTATGAACATCTACAACACCCGTGGCATTGCAAACCCAAATATAGAACCCAATGTAACAGAAATGTCAATAGATATTTGACATTTCTGTTACATTTGCCTATGATTTTGAAATACATAAAAACTATAGAAAATGAGATCAGTTAATAGACTTTTTAGACACGGTATAACCAACATTAAACCGGTCACAATTTTGTTCACAATTTTGTTCCCATTTTATATTAGTTGAGATACTAAAACCCTCAATATGAACGTCTTACGCGCGTTCATTTCTTATCTCCATGTTCTTACCGAACAATTCTAAAACTTATTTGCAGTTATGCAAATATTTAAATTGTCTGCGTTACAAAAACTGTTTGAAATCCCATGTCATCAATATTTTAGCTGAACTAGATGGCACAAACTCACAAATTTGCGTACAATCAGATCAGTAAACCAACTGATTTCAATACACAGCGATTCCACAACAAGTGTAGTATTGATTGCCATAATGGTAATTACGTGATATTCCTTTAACTAAATAAACCGATTTCTGGTATGTTCTTAACCTAACTAAAAAATAATTTTGTCAAAAATGCCCATATAAATTAGATACTAGAATAAGAATACAGTGAGGTTACAAAAACTAAGGTAACAGGTAGTAACCAAGTAGTAAGTCAGTGCAACAACCTAGACTCATCAATAATTGTACACAAATCTTTGAAATTTAAATAAAATATAGACTTGCGGTTTTTGTCAATTAAATAAATAAGTGTACGTATAAAAAATAAAAAATAAACATAATTTATCTATAAATATTCATAATTATTATTCTAAATTATTATTGGAGGCTGTAGAGTGGTGATTTTTGTCTGTATTTTAGTCCTATACATAAACTAAAGGCAGTTAAATAACAAAAACTTTGGTTAGGTTAACCTACTTGCCATAGAAGTGGTTATAGCCATAGTAGTGTAGATACTCTTTTATGGTTTGCAATGTTTTATCTAACATATGTATTTTCACCTTATTGATTAATCACCTGTTGTGTTTATTGTATACCTATATATATATTGTATTGTTTTACCTGTTGAAGTTTTCAGTTGACTTTAGTTTTTGAGGAAGCTTATTATTTAACTGTATTCCCAAAAAATTTGGATTGTTTTTCGATATATTTAACCAATGATTATATTGCTGTCAGATAAATTAGAGTAGCTCCGACTGATTAGCAAAGTATTTAACCAAGGCTAGCATAATTAACTCTGAGCAAATCGTACAGAACAGTAACTTTTACAGCGCCATCGTTGATTTAAATCACATCCTGGGGTTAAAATGCTAATTTCAGTAGCTTGGCGCAATTAGGACTTAGTAGTTAAACGTTTCATCGTAGCAACCTAATGTTGGGACAGCATTCATCGTAGGCAAATGGACAACTAGAATTCCGTATTGCTCCAACGACACACAATATGAAATCCTAGTTTTGATAGTGATGTGGCGTTATAAGGTGTTAATTTTACGTATAAAACTTCAGGTCAGGTTAGGAGCTAACCCAAATAAAGCGAGTATTGCGACGTCCGGACACATTCGTTAGCATTTAGAGCCACCGTTTAATTTTGCGGGTGACCAAATTTGGAGCAATTTACGAGGCCCAGCTACTATGTATTTTAATAAGCCTTACCTGTATTTATTTTACATGACGTAAATGGGGTTAGATTTGACTGTGGCGGGTGCGATAAATGGCTTATGTGGAAATAAGCTCAGAGCTGTGAAGAATAAGTTATGAATTCGGTAGATATGAAACTACCTACTTAGAATAATCGTCTGCTATAAAATAGGCCGACGGAAGAAATTGTCTCTATTGGATTGCTAATATTTTTGAAATGCGTAACGGTAAAGATTCTTGAGTATGCTTGTTTGAAGGGCTAAGTATGCCGGTTTTTAGTGACTATTGTGACTGTGTGTGTGTGTTTTGTGTGTGTGTGTGTGTGTGTGTGTTTGTGTGTGTGTGTGTGTGTGTGTGTGTGTGTGTGAGGTAATACTGATAATGTTGTGCATAGTTTTGTTAAAAACAAACTTATTACTCACATCGTTTCTTCAAAGCTAACATCTATGACCATTAATATTAAAAACAAATTAATTAATTTATGGTATAATAACATTATACCATAAATATCAACCTATTAATATTAATGCAGGTTCAGATATTGCTAATTGACATCTTAGCAGTCGAGGAGCGCAGCTTTATTATTAATATAGTCATCACACAGTTTATTACGCTTTCTTATTTAGATTATTATTCTATAGGGAGGCCTTTGTCCAGCAGTTGACTTCTACAGGCCACTGATGATTATGTAGCTAAGTCTCACCTTCTGTCAAAAATGCCAATTACACGTCAAGTTTTAAACCCGTATCACTAATCCTTCAAATAAGCCTACGCAAAATTGTATCTCTACCTGTATGTGGTACTTACATCTAATTTTCAAAAATATTAGCGATTCACATCGTTTCCCCGCGGACACCCTGAACGTTAGGAAAGTGGTTAGGTTTTCCAGGTAGCGCTAAATATGTGTGCTTAGGGAAGTGCTTTTGAAGCATTCCTCCTAAAAGCCCTTACGCTCAGAAATGGCTCAGTTATAAAACCTAACATCCTTTTATGGAAATAGTAGCAATCAAGGGTTGCCAGACAATCTTTACCTTGCTGGTATTTTTGGACGATGTGCAATTCGTACAATTGCTATTTTGTTCAATGGTATTGGAAGTAGGTACTACCACAAATCACTAAGTACGTTGTTAGATTCTTTTAATACTTTCCCGTTGAAGGGTATTTGTACGAATTTATGACAAAAAAACACCCAACAGCCATATACATAATCCTGATCTCACACTAGGATTCCCTGTGTGGTAGGTATTAGGAACAACGAGTACCATGGCACCACAATATCCAGACCCAGGTTAAATGTTTGCAGATCATGCAAACATTTCTTTTGCAGCGGGAATCAAACCCGCAAACCTCTTATTCCTCAGCTAACTACTCGCCCGCCAAGCCACGAAGGTCGTCCATACCTTACCAAATGTACATACCTAACTTAGATCCGAATTCTTCGTTGAACAAAATAAAAAGTAATTATTAGAATTCCCCGAGAACTGTATTTTTGGGTTGGTACTTCGTTGAACAAAATAAAAAGTAATTATTTGAATTCCCCGAGAACTGTATTTTTGGGTTGGTACTTCGTTGAACAAAATAAAAAGTAATTATTTGAATTCCCCGAGAACTGTATTTTTGGGTTGGTACTTCGTTGAACAAAATAAAAAGTAATTATTAGAATTCCCCGAGAACTGTATTTTTGGGTTGGTACCTGTACTCTGATTTTTAATCTTAGACATTTTTTGTCAACAAAGAAAAGTCAAGATATACACATAATTATGATACACATACATGCCACTTATACACACAGTTACATTTCTTTTGTTTACAAAAAAAATCAGAGTCATATACTCTGTGTTTCTTTAAAATGAAACACAGTAGTAATTCAATAAAATCTATTAAGAAAATGCTTCTCTTGAGTTTATGGTATTTTTTTGGGTTTTCAGGTCTTGCACGGTGAAGGCTCAGAAGATTGGACGTTACAAATCAAATTTGTGCAGAAGAGAGATAATGGCACGTATGAATGTCAGGTAAGGATACAAAAATAGATTACGAATGGAGTACAGGATGCTGGCCTAGCTATTTTCAAAATTAAGAACAGGTTGCTAACCTTCCTCTGATGTTTCTAAGCGGTAACTCTAAAGCAAAAAAAAGTGAAAGGTTTTTCAAAGATCATTTTGAATCGTTTTAACTCTGCAGTTATATAACACAATACCTATATTGTATTTTGGTAATAGACAACAAAGTACAATTGCTGCTCATAGCACTGAAAGCAAATATAAATATATCTGAATGTTCAGGCCGGGAAGAACACAAAAATACGGTATCTGTATTTGAGTAGATTGTTAATTAGGTACTTACGTCATTTTAATTCCATCAACTACCTGAGTTTTCTGGAACTATGTCGCGAAAAATATGGAGATATTTTCTGTTTCAACTTGAAAACTGCTGTAACGATTCAGACTACCACTGAATTAATTAATATTTTTCAAACAAAAACACTTGTAAGAACGGTAAAATAATTTGAAATGTTTTTGTTACCTTTCTCCTGCCTAAAATGTACACCAAAAATTTATTTGAAGATACTTGTGAGTAGGTACCATTTTGATATTCTGTGAGATTGAGTTACTCAAGAGAATATACAGGTAACTTTAGGAATTTTCGATGTCCTATTATAAAAAAACAAACCTCGTTTTTTAGGGTTCCGTACCCAAAGGGTAAAACGGACCCTATTACTAAGGCTCCGTTGTCCGACCGTCCGCCCGTCGTATAAGACCAGGCAGTATCTCATGAACCGTTTTAGATACACTTAAAAATTTCACAGATGATGTATTTCTGTTGCCGCTATAACAACAAATACTAAAAAACAGAATAAAATAAATACTTAAGGGGGCGTCCATACAACAAACGTGTTTTTGCCGTTTTTATGGATAATGGTACGGAACCCTTCGTGCGCGGGTCAGTCTCACACTTGCCCGGTTTTTTTTATATAAAAAGTAGCATCCAAATACCATGGTTGATTTATTTATATTCGCGAGCTACGTCAGGTTCGTAGCAAGTGGAAATCCATGGTGGCCTAGCCCTTCGGGAAACAGGCATAAGTTTCTTCATCATCATCAACCGGTAGACATCTACTGCTGATGAGGCCTCCCCCATAGCATACAGCCTACAAACTCATAGCGAGCAATGGGGTGATTTGCCAAAATCACCACGCTTGTGGCAGGCGGATTGTTGATTGCAGTTTAGTGTTAGTACTCTGGTGGATGCTGCTGCCCATCCCATGGCGTAATCTCTTTGTTGCCTTTTACGACATCCACATGAGGTGTTGGAGGAGTCCTATTCTAAGGACTAGACTGCTCAACTTACGATATAACGGCTCGGCGAGTTCTTATAGTAGTATGAAGTTTAAAATAAAAATCACAACAAAGAGAACTCCAATGACCTATATAAATAGAAAATAATTTTTTGCTCTATTTACAAAACGGAGCCGTCGAAGCCGGAACGTAATCCACGCGAAATCCAATATGAAAATTTTAATTAACGCTGAAATCAACTAGGTACGTTGTACCATCCTACCATCGCCTTTGTGAAATATATTAATTATCTACAGAAGTCACTCCAGCGACTTCTGTAGATAATATAGTTCTGTAGTTCTATCCGTAGAACTTTAAATAGAATTACTGTACCGAAAAATAATTATCTCGACGGCTCAATTATTTTGTTTAAGCTTTTCTTAATTAATCGCTTTACGTATGTATCAGTTATTGGTCTCATTTCATGATGGTTTCTAGGTATCGTAGGAAGGTTCTCACCTTCTAGTAACCTTTCTTCCTACTTATGAAAGGAGTCATTAACATGTTATTTTTAGACGAATCGACTCTTCGAGTATCAGATGGGATACCAACCCCAAAACAATGAAACTGGTGTGTAAAGTCTTACCTGAGAGCTGATTCTACGTTTTGACAAGCAATTGGCACGGACGTATGGTGTAGTGTAACACGGATTTTTGTGTGGAAAATGAGGTTCACAGAGTGTACGCTAGGGGCGCTCATCAGCGTCTCCATACAAAAATTCACACAACACTACACCAGACGTCCGTGTCAATTGCTTGTCAAAACTTAGAATCAGCTCTCTGTAACAAAAGTATTCACTTACTTATACCACACCACTTTCTGAACTACTGGATTAACGATGAGAGGCTAGTTTGCTAACTTTTTTCAGATCTTAACACTTTTAATGGTGAAAACATTTTCTTCTCTCTCTCTGTAGCGATGGTCTGGTTTTTTGTTTTTTAAATTGTTGCATTTTTGTTTTTTTTCTGTGATTTTTTTCTCAGCCGCATTTTTTCCTTTAACAAGGCGGTTTTACACAGACGATTGTGTATGACTATACAATACAACTTTTTATTAGTAACACCAGGTTACACGTCAGAAATTTAAGTAATTATATAATTGGCAGAAGCCACATTCGCAATCTCGTTTTGAAAATCACTCTGGAATTCGCATAACTTTTAATAAAGTCCGGCAGCCTGTTATATACCGATGGACAAAAAATTGTGGTTTTGGACCCATTATGTAAACCGACCTCTCCGATTTGGTTAGCTTGTGTGCGGGCGCGACAAGGTGACGCGGTAACGTGGCTCTACTACAGTGAGGCTCACACACACGTCTGGTCACGTTTCAATTCAAAAAACAATATTTATTATAATATCAATATTTATTAGAATCGAGGAAAAAGTCCGCAGTGAAAGTGTGAAGAAACTATGTAGTCGTTTTCTACATTCTTTATGCAACCTCAAGACCGCACCGAACGGAAAAGAGTCCAAGAAAATAAATCAGTAAAAGCGGCGAGCTCTTTTGTTCGCATAATGAGGGCAAAAGATTCTTAGTGCCTATAGAGAATTCAGGAATGCGCTGATATCAAGCCATTCTGGATGTTTGAAGATCGCCTGACTTAAAAAAGGCTGATTTGTACGTAAATTATATGATGGAACTAATTATTCAGATACCATTCGTTGTTTTAAATGATGAAAATAAGCTATTTTCGTTGAAATAGTGCACGTTCAGACAAAGATTATGCAAGGGCATTTTTGTAGCAGAACGATGATTTTGCTACGCGTAGACACCTCTACGCGTGCTACATACTGAAAGCCATGATGGCGTAGATATTCTTCTGAAGCTGCCCTATACACCAAGGTGTATATTCGCAAATATTTGCGTTATTTTTCCATGGTAAAATCAACCATGAGTCTATCGCTAGGTACATAATGTTATTTTTCTTGGCAAAATAACGCAAAAATTTGCGAATATACACCAAGTGAAGTGGCAGCATAATACGTCTGTTTGACAGTTTCTTTATTTGTCCTTTTAAAAGTCAACAAGTACAAGGGACTTATTAAGGACTTTAGGGACTAAAGCACCTAGTCTCAACTTACCAAATAGGTAACATTTCACCGGGTTTTTCTGGCGTTTTGAAATAAAATAGAACAGGTTAAAAAAAGTAGGTTTCCTAACACCCGTTTTTTTTAACCGATGATGATGGTTAACCGTCAGGTCTGTGACCACCCTTAGAGAACAATTAGCTAGTTGTGTAATGAGGCGTCTGGCACAAAGTATCAAAAGTCACGGAACCCTTGCTTACTTCGTGAGACCCCAACGCAATAACTTCCATGTTTTACTTCCTACTTATTATTCAAAATTCATGCAAAATACTCCCCTGCTCGCGAAAAGAGCCAACCTCTAGTATTTATCGGAGTAATATCACTAAAAGCAGTAGTTAAGAACATGGCAACGTATTTTCTTAAAAATATACCATTTCAACCCACCTATACGTTGCCAACTCAGAGATAACTATCCTATTACCATCCTCTGATTGAAAATGATAATGTACCCGAAAATTGTTCACGTTTACCCTAATATTGGCTATTGACTCCGAAATTACCTTCACAATCAAGTGCCTAAATACAGGGGTGTAGTAAGGATCTTGGCGCAAATGTCAAGATGGTGCTTTCTATTTTCAGTGAGTAATTTTGACTGACAGTTTACCACAGAGATTGATAAACAATTTAACTCTTGAAAAAAGGAAATTGAAAGATTGAGTTGATTGTAGGAATTGGTCAGTTTTTGTATGTTGGCTAAGCTTGACCAGAAAACCAGTTATTCCTTGTTTTGGGCTACTGTATTCTCTTTATCAACCGTTACGTCTTTAGACGTCCACTGTTGGACAAGGCCTCCCTCATAGTATGCAATGGGGGGATTTGCCATAATCACCACGCTTGGCAGGTGGATTGGTGATCGCAATATTGGTATTGAGTACTTAAGTGGATGCTGCTGCCCATCCCCTGGCGGTCCCTTAGTCGACTTTTACGACATCCACGAAAGGAGACGGAGGTGTCTATTCTTAAGCCGGATACACCACGGTAAGAACTTTGTTTTATTCTTCTTTTAAGATTCAAAGTCTTTTTGCAAACGTTCGCTCTTTATGAGCTCCGCTAAAATAACTGTCTCAGGTCTCTATCACTGGTCCCTAGTTACATCCCTGCCAGCATTACTCCATTAGAGGCATAAGCGTGCCAACAGCCTCTCTCCCGGCCTTCCGATACGGAAAATCATTTTTGCTATGTAAATAAGGTAATATAATCTACATACAACGTTGCCTTTGTTTTTAAAGATTCAGCGAGTGAGAGATGAGTGCCCTCTTCAGCTATTTTTATTGTTTTCCGTTCACAATTGGATTAACCAGTTTATAGGGAGGGAAACGGTAAAGGTTTGCTGTTTGTCGTTTTATTTCGGGTTGCTGAACCATTTCGAAGGGATTTTTATTTTATTTTATTTATTCAGCGTAGCAAGACACCGTAGATTGTATACAATTCATTGTTATTAAAATCTTATCGTGTACTAACGTTGAGTAAGCAGCATAGATGGAGACCGACCCTTAACTTATCTGGGGGGTTAGTACGGGTTTTGATAGTTTTCGAAATACGAAGTTTCGTTTCCTTCCATGCATTTACTTGCAGCGCCCCTAGCGAAAACGAGAAGAAAACTAAGGACGCTATCAGTAAATGTATGGAAGGAAACGAAACTTCATATAGTTTTCGAAAACTATCAAAACCGTACTAGACATAATGTAATACTAACCATTGTTCATGGAAGCTAGTCAAAACTAGCACAAAACTGTTCCGACTAGCTTATATTAAGTACATTAAGTAAAAGGTTTCACTTAGTCTAACCCTCTAAACTATACCGAGAATGGATTTTAAGGACAATCCATTCTCGCAAATCTAGTGCCTACATAATATCTATTTAGGTTTATCCTATTCAAAAACGTGATTTCTTCAACATTGAGCCTTATCTGTTAGGACTAGAGTTTAAATTTAACGTCTCCAAAAAGTCTCCTTCAGTAAACAACATGAAACAATACGTTATACATGAGAGCCTACGAAACAATCAGGCTGCTACTTGGGATGACTGAAAATAACAGGATTGTCGATTTTGAGTCTTATTATGTTGAGATAGGATGGAAATCAAAACATATTCATCAGAATTTCTAAGCCTAGGATAATACCTTTCACGTTAGAAAGTTGGAATGCCTTAAATATTACGAAAAGACTCGTCTTGCTGACGTTGCCTAGATTTACAGGATATTTGTTGAAGCCTTTTGAGTTCGGTAATTTTTTTAAATGTATTTTAAAGCAACCAAATAAAAGAAAACGAGTACTTATCTAAAACAAGTAATTGAGAATGAGCAGTTTTTTTTTGTTCCTACGAATGCAGCTACAAGCCTTTTGTTTAATACCAACTAAGATGTCATACAATATCCGAATACAATAGTTTTAAGGGTCTATGGTCGTCGGTCAGTCTGTCAGTCCGTCAGATATGCTAGGAAAAAATGTCGCATACAATGTAAACGTAAAAGCAAATAAAGTTATTAAAACAAAATATAAAATATATTTTCTGTTAACAACACCTTTGATCATATTACTTTAATTAAAGCCTTCCTTATGATTTTATTTGTCGGTTCCAGGTGTCCACCCGGACGGGGATCGTGTCGCACTACGTCCGGCTGCAGATCGTGGTGCCGGAAGCCTTCATCCTCGGCTCCGGGGAGCACCACGTAGACCTCGGGAGCGTTATACACCTAATCTGTATTGTGGAGAAGGTAATGCATACAACCTAAAGAAAACTCTTTATATAATAATAAAGCAATTTATTTTCTCTCAACAAAAGGTAGCTAGTAGAATATACCGGGAGTAAAAAGACTACTCCCGAAAACTGAAACAGTGCATTCAGACCATGATTCTGAAAATATTTAAGCTGAAAAAACACGAAAAAAAAATGCTTACTTTTGGTCCGCTTTTTTCGTGTTTTCTTTATAAGTATCCATAAAATATCGTTAAAGGAACACAAAAACCTATTTTCCATCATTAAAAACACGTTAATAAATAAAAATATCAAAAAAAGCAATGAAAAGCACATGAGAAATATTGGCCCCACGGGTCGATCAGCTGACCGGGAGCGTTGAACTCGCGTGGCCGGAATAAATGCGTACATTGCTGGCTGACAAATACGATACGAAACGAAAAAAAAAGTTTTCTCCGGTATGAATCACCTCTCAGGCGAAAGCTATTTTATATAGCTATGATATAGGTAGCTTTACCGGTACCTTCAGTATTCGGGAGCTGTCTTTTTACACCCCGTATAGTGCTTATCTAAGTGTTTCGATGCTTGAATCGCCTGTTTTACAAGAACAAGATCACAGGATTTTTCTTAACCTATCTCAGGCACCGGGCCGTAGATAGGTTTAGAAAAATCCTGTGATACAGGCCCTGCCCCGCGGGATGAACATGCCATCAATAACACAGTTAAAAACATTAATCTGACATCATCATTGAAGTTTAAATTACTAAAGTTGGCTTTAAGTTGTGTTGAGTGTAGATGGGGGTGGTAGTATAAGAGGGTATGAGGTAACTACTTTGAATGAAGCGCAGTAAATTAATAAAAAAATTGTGTTTCTGGTGAGTGTAAAACATGGCGAATTCTCACCATGATGATGAGAAGAAAGGATTAAGTGTGCCAAAGGAAGAGAATGAGTGAATGAGTGAATGAACGAGGTATTGAGATTAGAGGAGGACATTGGTGAGTGTGTAAGGGTCGGTGTGTGGGACGCCTTCAACAATAGGACTCCTAATGACCGATGCAACAGAAAAGTAGACAAGGTAGAATTGGTTTCGACGATTAAGTCGCTAACTGCACTGTGGAGAGATGAAAAGAATCCGAAATGAAGCTACCGACAGAGAATTTAGGTGTTCGACCGAGCAAGTTACGGGTCAACTAATATTCGCATTGCGGTATGTGCGTCAGCCCTAAAGTGACGAAGGGTTGGCCAAATTCTTGTCAGCCATAGAAACGATGGACATTGCTACTCGTACCACACTAATAACAGAGTTCGAGACATTCCAAGCTAAAATTGCGCGCCCACTATTTCATTACGTCAAAATGATATATGTATCTTATTTACCATAATCACAAGGATCATTTTCAAATATCTTTACTAATACTAAATGCGAGGGCTTCTAGTCTAGGTTTTACGAATCGTAATACCGCGTTTATTGTTAAGTGAGAATCTTTTTAGAAAAATTACGACTATACACCACGTACTTTACTATTCTCCTACTGACTTTTCGTTTGGGTTCCCGTCTCACGACCTTTGAGCTTTTTTCGCGGTCGGTGCTCACGAGGAAGGACCTCAAAATGGTTAACGAAACGTCAGCAGGAGAATAGTAAAGAACGTGGTGTATAGTAGTAATTTTTATCTAAAATGATACCAAGCCACGATAACTTCGTGAGAATAATTTTATCGGTTTAATTTGTCACATATTACGCACTAGTAATTCAACGATCAATGGCATATATATTTCGATGGTTAATTAGGCCAGGGACACACGTACGGAAATTGCTCATTGTGTCACGTCTCTGAAGTATGTTATTAACTCGAAATTAAAACGTAATGAACGTGTAAAGGGTTCCGCCGAGTTGGAGCGTATCTATTGTGCGAGAGAATTGTTAAATTCTGCTTTATAAATTCGACATAAAATTTAATGAGAGATTGAAATTTGAGTTTCGGCTTTTATTTAACTTCAATTTTGTTAATATGTAGTTGAATCTTACAACTGAATTTGAAACAATTTCCATTCAACTAATTGAGCTGAAAATATGCACCTGTGAAGTTGCAATGATAATACAATATGGTGACAGCGAACTGATCTGATGATGTAGACCGTGAACAGCAGAACTCGATTCAAAATATTAAACTTAAATAATTAATAATAATAATAATAACGTTAATTTTTACTTCACAAAAAATCTCTGAGATTAGTTAAACCAAACAGTTAAACAATTTGTTATCTAACTTCCAATGCTAAGGTCGTAGGTTAAAATCCCAGGCATGCCACCAATACATTTTTCATCTTGAAAAATGTATGTGTGTGATCGCAGTGTTGAGTATTTAGGTGGATGTCAAAGTCAAAGTCAAAGTCAAAAAGAACTTTATTCACTGAAATCACAAGGATCATTTTGAATCGTCTTATATAAAATTAAATTACTCCTGTTCCAACGCGACCAAGCCTAGAAGAATCAGGCAACAAACTCGGCTTGGCTTACATAAATGGTCCGTCTTACCACTAGGTGAGAAGCGCCTGTGTGGTGCCTCGGAGCAAGGAGTTGCTGATACATAGTAAATGAGAACTTAAAAACCTTAGGAAGGTAGTCAAAAGTAAATAAACATCAGCAAAAATATGCAAGACAGCACACGCTACGCTTGTTATACTTATAAATAATAATCTAATACAAACATGTAAATAGGTAAGTACAGATATTGCAACTTTCCATTTTAGCAGTCGAGGGGCAGAGCGACATCAGGCCACGCGGCTTTATCATTAATATAGTCATCAAAAGTGTAATACGCTTTCTTAATTAGATTCATCTTTATGTAGGATTTAAATCTTCGAATAGGAAGTTTAAATGCACCTTCTGGAAGTTTATTATAGAACCGTACAGAATTCCCCATAAAAGACCCACTTACTTTCTTTAATCGAAATTTTGGTATATTTAGTTTGTGTTTATTTCTCGTGTTAATACCATGCACGTCACTTTTTATCATAAAACTATCCAAGTGTTTATGTGTATGTAATAATATTTCATAGATATATTGCGATATTACTGTAAGAATATTGATTTCTTTGAAACGCTCCCTCAAGGAGTCACGCGACTTCATTTTATAAATGGCACGTATTGCCCGTTTTTGTAAGACAAAAATAGCTTGGATATCTGCTGCTTTACCCCACAGTATGATACCATATGACATAACACTATGGAAGTAGCTAAAATAAACAAGCCTAGCTGTAGCTTCATCAGTAAGCTGCCTTATTATACGAACTGCATATGCAGCGGAACTAAGTCTACCAGCAAGAGCCACAATTTGTGGTGCCCACTGCAACCCTGCATCAATATTAAGCCCTAAGAAAATGGTAGACTTGACAAGATCAAGTGTCTCCCCATTTATTTTAATATTAGTTGGATAATGTTTTACATTAGGCAATGTGAATTTGATGCATTTCGTTTTTTTAGCATTAAGCAAAAGATTATTAACTGTGAACCACTCAAGAACACGCGATAGTGAATCATTTACATCATCGTAATTAGATTTAGATCTATCAACTTTGAAAATCAAAGAAGTATCGTCAGCAAATAGAACTATGTCACATATGTCTTTAACAAAAAAAGGAAGATCGTTAATGTAAACTAGGAATAAAAAAGGGCCTAGTATTGAACCCTGTGGCACCCCCATGACAATAGTCGATCCTGAAGACCTTTCACCACCAACATCAACTTTTTGGATCCTATTGGATAAGTAAGAATTTACAAGATTAATTGCCTGATTTTGTATGCCATAATGTTTTAACTTGGAAATTAAAGTATCATGCCTCACGCAGTCAAAAGCTTTGGACAGGTGCAGAAAACTCCGATCGCGTCCTGCGAGTTCTCCCATGCTTCAAATATGTGTTCTAAGAGCATGGTACCAGCATCGGCTGTCGAACGACCCTTAGTAAATCCAAATTGATGACTATGAAGAAGTCCGTGGAGGTTAAAGTGTGACAATAACTGAGTAAGAATAAGTTTCTCGAAGATTTTACTTAACGCAGGCAATATAGAAATTGGCCTATAATTACCTGGATCTTTTTCGTTACCAGACTTGAACAAAGGAATTAATTTACTATGTTTCATAAGATCAGGAAAGACTCCCTCGTCAACACATCCATTGAAAATGTAGGCCATACACGGCGCAATATCAATAATTATAACACCTAACACCTTTGTAGATATTCCCCAAAGGTCTTCAGTATTTTTAATATTAAGTGACTTAAATGTCTTAACAATATCATTGGCATTAACGTATCTGAAACTAAACGCGACCTCACACTTATCAACATTTAATTCCAATAAAGTAGATGCTCCAGAGGCAGTTGATTTTAAAGATTGAGTCACAAAATTAGGTATACTAGAGAAAAAACTATCAAAGGCATTTGCGACCTCATTATTATTTGATAATGTTGTATTGTTTACGTTTAAATTAATTTGTTTACTACGAGGTTTAGCTTTACCTGTTTCATTATTTATTAATTTCCAAGTTGTCTTAATTTTATTTGCTGATTTTTCTATTTTATTTCTCAAATGCAATGATTTTGCTGCATGACAAACTGCAATGATGCTGCTGCCAATCCCCTGGTGTAATCCACGGGAGGTGATGGAGGGGTTTATTCTTAGGCCGGACACATTACGTGCGGCACCAATTCCAACTAACAATATTTCATGATTATAACAATAACAATCACTTACGAGTCCAATAAATTCACTAACTACATTTGCGTTACGAATTCCATCATTCAACATCCCACTTATCCAAATGTATGAAGTTTTTATTGTGGACTTTATGATCCCGGAAAATAATCGTAAAAATCCGCTTGTTTTATTAAAGGACGACAGCGGTGCCGTAATTTTATCATCGTCGGTTCCCGAATGCTAGGTTGTTTACAGCTTTTCCCGATTTTTGGCGAAAATATTTTTGTGGTTTCCGTTTCCGAAATACTATGTTAACAATTACGAGAATACAAAAGTATTGGGTATCAATCGGCCGACGAGTTTACAGTAAAACGGAATACAAATTCCGCAATAAATGAAGTAACAACGTAATAAAAATTGAAAATGTTGTTTTTGTTGCCAAAAATAAATTGCTTCGAGCAAAATAAAAGTTGCTCTATATCACAAATGGGGTGTAGTGGAAAAACTCTGTAGTATTGAATACTAGCATTTGTTCACGGCTCCGCCCGCGTGGAAACTCTATTGGCTCCGCCCGCGTGACACCGCTATTATAAATTATAGCATGTATGTGTGTGCGTGTGTGTGTTGTATGTTATTTTGATGTATAAGCTATAATACTGTAAAGTTTCATCAAAATCTGTTCTGTAGTTTTTGCGTGAAAGAATAACAAGCATCCATCCATCCATCCACCCTTACAAACTTTTACACTTATAATATTAGTAGGATTCTCTAGCATTACAACGTATGCATTTATAAGTCTTGGGTCTCTTGTGGTCCGTATATTTAGGTAGGTAATATTGTTTTAGCTGTCGAGCACTTTTGTAGCCACTCTGCCTGAGGCTTCTGTAATTTTGACCATTGTTGGTATAAAGAGCCAGAAATATCTAACCTATTTTCTATTTACCCGACTGCACCAGGCAAAAGAGGGTTAGGTACCTGTTTTTATCAGTCAATGAATGTATGTTAAAATTTTACAAAAGTTTTCAACAGCCTTTTCATCGAGGTACCACCTATAAAATTATCTAGTTAATACTTTATTTCCTAAATTCAAACCATTCTTTTCCAGAGTCCAACACCTCCCCAATACGTATTCTGGTACCACAACGATCGTATGATCAACTACGACGCTACTAGAGGTGGGATCACAGTCGAGACGGAACCGGGTGCTAGGACCCAGTCACGACTGACTGTGAGAGGCGCGACTCTGAAAGACTCTGGGAACTATACGTGCAGTGCGAGCAACACTGAACCGGCGTCGATACACGTCTTCGTTTCTGAAGGCAGTAAGTACCGAAATAGCTCCTCAATGAGGCAGGGAGTTTTTATGGTAGAGATATAATGCAAACACCCGACGTGAGAACATGTCCAAACACATTTTCTGAAGTACAAGGTTATATGGCGGTATATGCATACTGTGACACCCGATATCTCGGCTCGCACGATCAGCTGTTCATTTCTTGAGCTTCCAATACATGTTTTAATTGACATGGTTTTTTTTTTTAAATTTATTTCTATGAAAATTCGCCGAATGGTCCAATATTAATCACTGCTTCATCATTGGGATAAAATGAAGCAAGTTGGAAGCAAGCCATAAATAGTTTGTTGACGTCGGGTCTTCGTAGTATATCCCTATCATTAGTCGAGTTTAACTAAGAGAGACGCGACTGTAAAGGACTCTAGGTACGCCCATTACAATGTATCGTTTATAATAATGGCTCAGTGTGCCCGAGGTGAGTTACTCTATAAGACTTTGGATTCACTTGGCTACTTTCGAAGCACCTTGTCAATTTCTAGACACAAACATCTTGGTAATATGGTATGTCATCTACATAAATCCTCAAAATACGCTATCATTGACCACGCCATTTTGTATATTTCAGGTAACAAAATGGCGGCCATCCTTCGCAGAAACACTAGCGCAATCCACGGCATTACATCTAGCGTCACTTGCCTACTTCTGCTCGCTTCTGTGTTAGCACACTTTGGCCTGCGATGACGGCAGAGACGGAGAGTCAGTCAGAGTGTTCAGTGAAGTTATAGAGACTATGCAAATACGACGTTTTAGTAACTGAGCATAGAAAAATATCTATGCGCTCTGTAAAAATAATCAATAAATAAAACCATAGTTTGAGTAACATGTTGATAGCATAGACAAAACTTTGCGTTCATAGAGTCTGACACACGAATCGTCACTCACTAAAGGGTTCGTAAAAATAAAACAGATCACAAAACTTTATTGTCTGGACAAAACCAAGACGAGTTAAGGGCTGACACAAATCCGGAACGGGGCCGATCCGGGGAAATATTCGTACTGTGAATTAGAACCTAATCGGTTGATAATACAGTTGAATATCGGCATTCTTATAATTATATACTATTAATAATAATAATAATAGTCATTTATTTCAGGCTACATGGGAATTGTACATTAAATTATACCTAAACAATAAGCCCATAGAAATATTTACTTTAAAATAATAATAGGTTATAATAATATTTACTAAAACACATAGGTAACACAAGATAAGTACTTACATTAAAAAAATATTAAATAAAATACCTAGGTATTATTTTTGGTTCTCGCGCTGGTGCACAGAAATCCAAAACCTGTACAAAAGGGCTATTTAGGCCTTCAGACATACATTGCAAAATGCCGTTTTTGGAATTCCTGTGCCCATCCCAAAAAGACGCTATTCGTGCTCTTATGATCGAGAAGAAATCCGGAACCCGTGCATCAGTGAACATGCCGCGCTACAGAATCGTGGCTTTTTCATGAGAATGCGATATGCGTCATTGTATTGCACCCTTATGGTACTATACGATTTTCTCTTGTATTTGAACCAGAGCTGACAGGTATACATGCATAAGCAATACGCTTTAAACAAGGTAATTTTTACCTCGTCACTACATCTGGCAAATCTCCTTGCGAGCATGTTGCACCTGATGGACAGGTTCCGTCTTTCACGTTCAATATCCAGATCATCCCTCAGATCTTCCGTGATAATATGTCCTAGATATTTGAATTGCTTCACAACCCTCAAACTATTGTCATCAATGTCCCACCAGGGCCGATAATGCTGTTGCCGAGATAAATAGGCGTTACTTAGCACGTACTAATGCTTAGACCTGCCCCTGTCACTGTCACACAAATGTAAAACACGCGTATTAGAGAGAGACAGGGACGATTTCAAAGTAAGACTTAGACTTAGTCACCGTGAAGTACGTTCTATTTATCTGGACCTGTGACTTTTTATGGCTGCCGACGTAATTTCCATCATTTTCCACAGTACCTACGGACATTTCACGGCCCGGCCCCGTCCCTGATATGTGTGGGTACTTAGTCCTTTATCGGCAGAACTAGTTTCTCTTACAAAGGTCTGTCGTCGAGCAAACAAAAAAATCGACACCTATACTTGCACTTGGTGTACCTTAGTGGGTTGGGTTTTGCCCTCATCATGGTGGGTAGCGAACCACATTGCCAAGGTATTTCGTATGACAGACTCCATGAGCATAAGATGTCAGTCTTTACTTACTTTGTAATACAAATAAATTACCCATAACAGTAGGTAATACTTAATAATAAATAGCATTCCACTAGGTATAATAAATACTTTGTAAGTTATCACCATACTTCTGATTGCTAAACCGATGCCAAAATGTACCTACAATAATAATTCTATTAAATTTTATAAAATTGAGACTTCAGTTTACAGTACTCGCCTCAAAATATGCACGAACAGAGTTCGTTTGGAGTAAGAATACAGTCGCTAGAGCGGAAAAGCAATTATGCAAACTATCTAAGCATCAAACTGTGTTTCCATATTCTGTAACACAATAATGTGGTATTTGCTTCACTGCATTGTTATGTGGCGGGTACTATAGTCGGTCATAGATATTATTTACATAGGTACTTAGTTGCCTACCTAGATATCCAAATGTAAGAATATACATGTGAACATTCTTTTAATAAAATAATCTTCCAAATTTTTTTTTTAAGAATCAATACTAAAACACCAACCTATAGGACAAAACATTTTCAAAGGTTGAAATTTTTTTACCGGGGAATTACTGTAAGTTTAATGATTTCAATAACTAATCATTAAGTTGTAAAATAAAAATACAGTAAATTTTAGAGGTAAAAACATTATAATGACGTAATTAAAGTAAGGTTAATAAAGAGTTAAATTAACATATAAATTAAATATTTAAACCATTTGTGAATATTAAAAATTCTAACAGAAATATTATTCAATGCACTATCTACATATACCAATTTCATATTGTATCTACTTATATTTTTGTTTTATTTGGGGCTAAGTCAATTTTTTAAATAACACCAATTTAAAATGTAACTCTGTACCTAAAATAAAAATGTTTGTACATATTTTAGATTTTCATAATCTGTAAAATCATACCATCATTGCATCTATTTTCGATAAATTCAAGATAACATTAAGTAGGTAGGTATTGTAATAATTAACCTGGAATAAAGGCTATCGATTGCGAGAAGTCAGTGGGTGGAGGCGGCTCAAGACCGTTAGACGTAGCATTGTATGCGGAAAGCCAGTCTACTGAGCCCTTTGTTCACAAATCTGTCGTTAATCTTTTATGAGCTGAAGCAACATCACTTGACTTGATACTGTGAATGGGTTAAGTCTAAAAATAGAATGGCAGAGCCAGAAATTTTGTTTTTTCGTATTTTCTTCGGAACCTAAATGAATAGTTGTAAGATATAAATAGCAAATTAAATATAAAACTTGTTAAAACTTATAAATAAGTTGTTTAATAAGTTAATTTTAGATAATCGATTGAATTAACTTGGCATTGAGTGGGCGTAAATTGAAATGAGTCAGTAAGTAGGAAATTTAAAGTTATCAGTAGCTGTCACATCATCCTACTAGGCCAGCAAACAAGCATACGGTCCACCTGATGGAAAGTAGTTACCATAGCCTATGGACGCCTGCAACACCAGAGGCATCACATGCGCGCTGCCGACCCTGAGACAAAGGTGAAAAGTCTCGTGCGCCTGTAATTTCACCGGCTCCCGTACCCTTCAAACCGAAACACAGCAATGCGAGCACTACTGCTTGGCGGCAGAAATAGGTACGGTACTTCCCCGGACGAAATCTTTCACAAGGGGATACTAAGTATATGAGGATATTTGCCATAATCACCACGCTTGGCAGGCGGATTAGTGTTCAGTACTCAGGGTAGATGCTGCTGCTGCCCATCCTCTGGTGTAGTCTCATAGTCGGCTTTTACGAAATCCACGGGAGGAGACGGAGGTACACAGAGAGTGCATCGAACGTGTTTATACTTTTATGTTAACTTCGTCCGCGTGGACTTTTTCATAAACTAAAACACGTCACTGCAACCCCTTAGGGGGCGAATTTCGGAAGTTTATTTCTTATTGCGTCCCTAGACCATAAAATAAATGAACTCTCCAAATTTTCCTTTGTTACCCGTGGTCCCTGTGATAATCCCTGGAAGGTACCACGGGAATTATTTTACCCGTGGTCCCTGAATTTTGTATAAGCCAACTAATTTAAAAAGGTATAATAACTTAACTGTATATTATTAAAGAAAACAATAAAATAAAACATAAGTACCTACATATACCATGGTTCCTGTGATAGTCCCTGGAAAAAAGGATATTCTCTCATATGTTTATATGTTTTCATGTCATATGTTTTATTTTATTGTTTTCTTTAATAATATACAGTTAAGTTATTATACCTTTTTAAATTAGTTGGCTTATACAAAATTCAGGGACCACGGGTAAAATAATTCCCGTGGTACCTTCCAGGGACTATCACAGGGACCACGGGCAACAAAGGCAAATTTTAGGTATCTAGTTGTGATAGGTTGATTTTCAGTCAGTCAATCACGAAACGATTTTATATATATATTGATAACAGAAAGAACATACTTACCCTGTTATTCATGATAATTTTTTAAAGGCTGCAGCACACCGCCTGCGTACGCGCAGGCGTCGTTGTGCACGTCGTCGTACCATGACGTTGTATGGAACTCTATGAGACCACCGCTTGCGTGAAGTGCACGACGACGTAGACGCAACGCGTGCAGTTACGCATTGCAGCTAGGTACGCAACAGACCGGTTGCGTTGCGTGTGCAGCACGTATGCGTCGACGTATGCGTAACCCGGTGCGTCAGTAGTCTACGTGTGTCTCGAAGGCGTAGAGACGCGCGTGTCTACGCCGTAGCGACGTGCGTGTCTACGCCGTAGAGACGTTACGTGCTGCATACACATCCGGTGGGGATAGGCCTTAAACCTTTGATAGCTAAAATAGCTTTTGTCTTGTTTTGGCGTATGTCATTTTACATATCAAACAACAAAACAAGAGCTACTTTATCTAAAAATTATTATGAATAAGGGAGTTAATCTCTTGTTGTCTTGTGTCTTGTGTATATCACAGTATATCGCCGTAAGAGGTAGCCAGTTGAAATTTTTCTCCATTTTTTTCAACTCTATTTTTATTTTGTTCTCTAGGCAAATAATAGCACTAGTGGTGACATCTAGTCTTGAGTTGAATAAACACTTATAATTATGTCTGGTTTATTTATTCGGTGGGAATATAGGAATAAACTTTGCAAAATGATAAGATCAGATACCAAGTTAATTCAATAGTTATTATAATATCACTATGAAAACCATAAGCTCTATGGTGGGACCATAGTGTTTAAAACTAGTCAAAAGTATACTTATTCAAAAATTCGTTATCTTTTTGTAAATAAATAATTTATTAGTAAATACGGTAGATAGACATAATTATTAATGTAAATAATCCTTCGGTGTTACCCAGATTTCATTGTAAATAAAATTTTGGTGATCATGTACGCAATAAATAATTTTCCTTGAGACTTGTTTCTTTATTTTGATGTGCAAGAAGAGGTTTGTCATTTTTCTGTGTAAATTTTAGTGAGAGAGAATTAAGTTGGATCTATAAGAGTTGGACAGAATACAACTTGTACCCAAGCTTCTTCTTCATCAGCTAGTCCAGTGCTGGACGAGGCCTCTTCATAGAATTGGGGGATTTGCCATACTCACCAAGCTTGGCAGGCGGATTGGTGATCGCAGTATTGGCGGTTGGTATTCAGATAGGTGCTGCTGTCTATCCCCTGGCGTAAACTCTTAAAATAGGCCATAAGCGAACAAATGTTAGTCACCTATTAGGACATCCAAGGGAGGAGTTGGAGGAGTCCCTTAGGGCGATCGGAATCGGTACACCGCAGTAATTCCATAAAATTTGTTCCATCATGAAACCAGGACTATAGTCATAGTAGTTTATTGATAACGAAAACTGTTACAGGTCATTAAACATATTCATAAGTAGGTAGGTATAGGTAAAAATTAATTATTAGTGTTAAACTAATAGTAATGTCAAATAATTAAGTAATTCATTTTCATTTAAAATAAATCCTGAAATTGATAAATTGTCTGATCCACAAGCCATGTTTTTAAATTGTTTTTGAAAGATAGGGTCGAACTTGAGCTTCTAACACTTTCTGGTAGTGCGTTGTATACCGCGGGAGCCATAACATGCACTAGTTTTGACATTTTAGTGAGTCGCCTACGTACCGCACTCAGCTTTCATTATATTTCGCACAGTTCCATTTCTGAATGCAATACCAAAAATAAGTTGGTTCTTATCTGGCTCAACGCATTAGTATTGCCATTCATCAGCGTGCAATGCAGCCAACGTCTTCCGTCTGGTAGTAATTTGGATCAGTTGAGCTATTTTTAGATCGTTTTCAATTCATTATTCAGTATTTATTATTTTTAGATCGTGTTAATTTGTATAATATATTATTAATTTTGTTGAATTATTTTGTTTATTAGTAGTTGTATTATTCTTACTGTTAACATAGTTTTTTATTTCATGATTTTTTTGTTTGTTTATTCAGAGTAAGTAACAAAACCAAGTAAGTAAAAAATACTCATAGAAATTAGAATTAGACGAAAGGAAATAAAAGTCGTTAAATTGTCTTTGGTAAAAATGATTTATTGCTTTTAAGCTCATAATTTGTAGCAACATGACTTTACAACTTACATGAATATAACTAAATACAACATGACTTTACAACTTACATGAATATAACTGAAAAACAACATGACTTTACAACTTATATGAATATAATTGAAAAACATTAGAGTATTTGATACAAAATAATATAACAAAGTTTAGAGGTACATTCATAAACTAAACACATGTCTCTTATGCAAATGTGCCACAGCTCATAATACGGTAACTAGAAACAGGCAAAATTTATGCACAGAATGTATGCATTTTTATACCAAAACGGTAACATATATTAAAACCATCACAATACTATACTACCGCTACCAAATAACATACACATAAAACAATAAAATAAATTAAGCTTACAATCTAATCACGAGCTCAAATAAATATCTCTTTCGATTTGTACGGTATACACACGGGCCACCGGCTATAGCCGCAAGTGTTGTGGGGAGGGGGGGATTTGATTGCTAACGCTACCAAGGTTTACACACTCTGATACGATTAATCGGCACACTTCACTACTACAATCAGGGCTGAGCGGACTTCGTGAGATAGAACAACTGTACCTACATACAGTTCTCCAATCCATAATACTACCATCACTTCATTGTAACGGTTCTTTCGTGGTCACTCTGCGTTAGGTCGGAGACCAGCTTGATGTATGGTGGCCTTGAAAAGGTAAGCCCTTTTCAAGGCCACCATACATCACCATACGTCATAAAACTATGTTTTCGCGCGAAAAGAAACTCTATAGTAGGTATATTTTAAGAGTCAACTATTGGCAAAGATGTGGTTAACTACATATATTTTTTGCAGCCCTTTAAGTGCAGCAGTTAATTACTTACAGATCTTTGAAATCATACATTAAAGTTAATTAACTTGATGTAGCACCTTAAATGTAAAATACCTTAACGAAAGTTTCCACAACTAATTTTCTTGGATTTATGCTATACAGTAACTGTTATTGGAAATTTGATGATGAAACTGTCTGTACTTACTAAGCCAAGTTGCTTTGTATTTGTGCTACGTCGGCTCCGGCGGGGAGATTCTGTGGAAACTTATCTAACCGCGTACCATGACGATATTGCATCGATTTTGAAGTATGGTTTGTAATTGTGGGGAAACTCTGTAGACTCTGATAAAGCGTTCATTGTCCAAACAAAGTGCGTCAGAGCTATACGCAATGCGTAGTTCTCGGATCACGGTACGCCACTTCTCCAAGAACTCAAAGTTCTAACCCTTCCATGCTTGTATATTATACAGCTGCCCGTATTTGTGAAATATCATTCTAGTGTGTACGCCACTCGTACATAAATCAGCACCAGACATCAAAGGTATA
This sequence comes from Epirrita christyi, assembly GCA_951392215.1. Classification (NCBI taxonomy): domain Eukaryota; kingdom Metazoa; phylum Arthropoda; class Insecta; order Lepidoptera; family Geometridae; genus Epirrita; species Epirrita christyi. Next base: position 3,190,945 of record OX595851.1, read on the forward strand.
GAAGTATGTTTGCTAATAAACTCTAATGCAAACTTGAACTTTATAAACATAATCGGCCTTATTACAGAACATGGACTAAATCTGAATTTAGTCCAAGCGTACTAGTCTAGGATTAAATATCGACATTAGGCATATGAGACTTTAAATACGAAAGCAGATGGTTTGTTTTCCGAAATAAATTCTCGCGCTACTTCGCAAATTTCCAAAGTATCAAATTGACGGATTGTGTCACATCACAATTGAGAAGTCCAAATTCTTACCTCTAACAAGCAATCAACTGTCAATTTATAGACCATTGCTAAACTAGAGGGCTGCCTGGTTTTAGATAAACCAGAGATAGTCCAAGCTTATGTCATTTTTGGCATATCTAGCTCGAAAGTTGCTTCTGGAAAACAAACCATCTGCTTTTGTATTACAGTCGAATATACCCTAGGTCGATATTTAAGCCTAGTCTGGTAGTCCTGGTTTAAACCCAGACTAAGGGCGTTTTTTTATAATAACACCCAATGTGTATATTAAATATATTACAATGGTGGTCAAAATTGTCAACAAACTACCTAAAGATCTAACAGATATGCTATCTATTTAATACGATTTTAGTGATTTGAAAACGCGCATTACTCAGATGACTTTTGTTTAACTGTCTTTAAAAAGTTTAAAATAAATCAGTTTTTACAGAACTAAATTTGTGACATTATTACTGAAGTGAATTTGACATTGTGTTTTATTTTGACTTATCTTAATTATAATCGATTAAGTATCTTCTAATTAAATAAATAATCCAGTATTGATATTAGGTAAAATCTTTAAAAAATCACATACTTTTTATAGGTTGGATTAGTTGAATTGGCTATTATTACATATAACTACTGGACTTACTTATAAAAAATATAAAAAATTAAGCAATGTTTAAAAAATTGCGTACCCTTTCTATTGGATAATGTTAAACAGAAACGGGACTAATTTTAAACAATGCTTAAATTTTAATAACGTTTTTAGGTAAAGTACAGGTAAACCCTTCTACGAAATAAATTATTTATTCATTCTTGTTTCGATTGCTACTTATTTTATGGGGCAGATATTAATTTAGTGGTAAAGTATAGTCTCTTAAACAGGAGGTATTTTACTGTCATTGAGTATCTAAAGTCGATTTTGAATCAACATTACATACATATTTTTTCGATTCTTGGTGCAAACTATACTGTCATCTAATTGTACTAATATTATACATTCACAGTTTGTTGCTAAGCAAAGCTGTACCGGCTCAACCGATTTTGATGAAATTTGGTACAGATACATGGATACTCATGTTTACATCCCGGTTGCCCCATGCTAGTAATAAATGTACAATAATTGTTCTACTGGCCTGTCCAGTTGTCTCATAAGCCTCTGGAGTCTTCTGGTTCTTGGTACTGCTGTTTGATGAGGTTCCAGTAGAAACCCTTCTGTTTCTTCAGTTGGTCGTGGGTTCCCATCTGAATTTAAAATAATAATTTTAGACTATTATGATAAGATCAAAATCAAGATTCCCCTCCCAGCCGTGGTGTGTACGGCTTAATAATAGACCCTCCCGTGGATGTAGTACAAGCTTTACTAAGGGATTACACCAGGGGATGGGCAACAGCATCCACCTAAGTACTTAACACCAAACTGCGATCACCAAACCGTCTGCCAAGTGTGGTGATTATGGCGAATCCCTCCATTGCATTCTATAGGGGGAGGCTTCGTCCAAGGATATCTAAGGGCTGATAAAGGATAAGAAACTAGTAAGTTGGTACATTCAAGTATAAACTAATTGATTCATATTTTTCTGTACTTTTTAATCACAAATTGTGTATTTGGCTAAGTTATATAATATAATTTATGTGGAATAAAAATAAAAATGCATTTTTAACCGACTTCACAAATAGGAGGAGGTTCCCAATTCGGTTGTTTTTTTTTAATGTTTGTTACCTCATATCTCCGTCAATTATGAACCGATTCAAAACTCAGTTCTGATGATGGAATCCATGAGGAATTGAGGGAACTCCACAAATTTTATAGGCATACATATAGCAATTTTGGTATTTTCAGCAACAAGTTATTGTTTTGTATGCCTTTAGCAAATAACAACATGTTATAACAACAAAGGCATAACAACATTAACATTTCGGCTATCTAGCCGAATTAAATGCGGAAGTCGGTTTTTTAATGAAAAGTTATTATTTTATTAGAAAGTCGTTCAAACAATTTTAAATACTGACCATCTTCTTTCTACTCTACTTACTAGACTAAACCCTTGCTACAGAGAGTGACTTTTGCATACTTGAACAATCTTCCCCTTATAAAATAATAAAATAAAATCACCAACACTGTTTTTTAGCTTTTAAGCTGTTTGAACGACTTTCTACTCCAAACCCTTGCTTCTGAGAGTGATTTTAGCTTACCTCAACAATCTTCCCTTTATTGAGTACTACAATAAGGTCTGCATTTATAACGGTCGAGAGTCTGTGAGCGATCACCAACACTGTGCGTCCTTTAGCCGCTGTCTCTAAAGCTGTTTGGACGACCTTCTCGCTAGCAGAGTCTAGAGCACTGGAAAAGAGACAAAGAGCAAATAAATACTACATATACACGCACACACAGACAACATTATCACCAGCCTTTAAGACGTTCATTGCTGGACAAGGCCTCCCCCATAAATACAATGGGGAAAATTGCCATAATCACCACGCTAATTGGCAGGCGGATTGGTGATCGATCTCTATATTTTAGACCGAAAGTTAACCGAATCGAGACTGAATTGTGTATTGACAGAAAGTTGGTATTCTGCTCCCACATAAATAAGAATTTAGTCTACTTTCAATTAACGGTAAATACCATTAGAGTAGGATAGTTATAGGTATATATAATTGGAAAGAGTAAAGAGAGACTCCATCTGTTTAAGCTAAAATTATCAAAAAAACTTTAAATAGTTCCAGTTTCGGACACATTTCGATATAATCACATACAGTGTTGTATTTTTAAGCTAAAAGAATACCATTTCTGACATTTAAGACATCGACACAAGATCGAAACATAATCCGAACTCTATTTTAACTATTTTTTAGTTAGAGAATTGGGCCTCAGGTGGATGCTGCTGCCTATCCCCTGGTGTACCTTAGTCTAAAAAAGTTTAAAAGTGCCCAAGATTTTCGTCACAACGTCATCTCGAATTATAGCTAAATTGGCAACGCATCGCCTATTACAATGGTATCGAGTGGGAAGCCGACCTAAAGTGCGTCATCCGGTTCGTGGTCACCTCTCGAAGTATATTCATCAGCGTTTGTCGGTTCTACAAGCTATAAGACCTGATTATGCTAGATAGTATATTTTAAACTTTGAACACATATTTATTATTAATATTTATTAATATAAAGTCAGGAAATTAAATAAAAGCGCGATAAATCCCGTGATCATTTAATAAACAGTCGAAGGGACCATCCACGGTTTGAAAATTTTTGGGAAGACCTTTGCCAAGCAGAGCGTTGGACGAAACAGAATAGAAAAAAAATCTAGATGACAGTTAGGCCGGTCATACACGGTGTCGTATATACGGTTCCACTTTTGTAGTACTTACGTGCCGCGGTAGAGGCGACGGCGCCATATGTAAACGCCCTTACCTCGTAGCCTCGTCCAGTATCAGTAATGGCGGATTCTTGAGCACAGCGCGCGCGATTGCTATGCGTTGTTTCTGACCGCCGCTGAGCGCCATCCCTCTCTCCCCTACCAGAGTGTCATAGCCTTCGGGAAAGCTTTGTATGAACTCGTGTGCATTTGCCGTCATTGCTGCTTGCAACACCTACAATAACACAGTTAAAACGTGAGTGACCACTGACGGTATAAGTTACAGTGAGTTTTTTTTTTAATATTACTTGTTAAGCAAACAAGCATACGACCCACCTGATGGAAAGTAGTTACCATAGCCTATGGACGCCTGCAACACCAGAGGCATCACACACGCGCTGCCGACCCTGAGACCTTGACCTTAACACATCCACCTCGGAGTCAAGCCACAGCCCGGCTGTAAAATATGTATTAATTCACACTGGTTGCGAAAAACACGGGTTCTTGATTGATGACCTTGAGGTTGACCTTGACCTTAACACATCCACCACGGAGTCAAGCCACAGCCCGGCTGTAAAATATTTTTTAATTCACGCCGGTTGTGAAAAGCATGAATTCCTGTCCGTCGGCCTTGAGGTTCACCTTGACCTTAACACATGCACCTTAGAGTCTAGCCACAGGCCGGCTGTATCATATGTTATAATTCACGCCGATTGCGAAAAGCATGGTTTCCTAGCGCATGACCTTGAGTTTGACCTTAACACAGGCACCTCAAGGTCACAAGCCTCAGTCAGCCATTATAGATGTTTTCTTTCACGCTGGTCGCGAAAAACACGAGTTTACTGACAGCTGACATTGACACAAGTACCTCAGGGTCGCTGGCATCGGGTCGGCCATAACGAATGTTTTCCTTAACGCTGGTCGCGAACAGCACGGGTTCCTGGCTGATGAGCCCTATGGCGCGACCTCTGAGCCAGCTGCAGTCGAACTCCCGTACGTCGGTACCGTCTATTGTGACGCTACCATCGTTCACGTCGTAAAACCTAGTAACAATCAAAAATTAGTACATTTTAATTTGTAAAAAATTAAAGATGATAAGACCTGAGTTTTGTTTTGAATATAACATAACACCCAACAATCACATATATAGTCTCTATCCCACACTAGGATGCCCTGTGTCGTGGGCATCAGGAACTACGAGTACCATGGTACCATAACACCCAGACCAGGAACAAATATTTGCAGATCATACAAACTTTTTTCCCGCAGCGGGAATCGAACCCGCAACCTCTCGCATCTCAGCCGACTACTCGCCCGCCACGCTACAGAGGTCGTGAATAAGTACTCAGATGGATGCTGCTGCTCATCCCTTGGTAAGGCTTTTACTAGATCAACGGGAGGAGTAGGAGGGGTCTATACATAGACCGGACACACCACGGCACCTAAATACATACATGTTAATGTTAAAGAACTCCCTTTTCCGCATTCAAACTCTATGGATGGTCCATTATGCGTGACCTAAATACATACATGTAAAGACGTGAGTTGTGACCAGTTGCAGGGACCAAGGAGACTTGTGACTTATGTACGCAATACTACACGCTCGAAACGGTTAAGAATATCGTTAAAACTAACCCCCTAGACGCAATATTACAGGATTTACCAATCCATAATATCTTTTTAAATTGAAAAAACGGCTAATTACCACTGTTTTTCGTCACTTTTGCCGTTTTTACAATTTAAAATGATTCCCAACCACGAAAGTTTCAATTCCATACTATCCTAGCAGAGCAATTTCAACCCTATCACCATTGGAGGTAAAGTGAGATTTCTAATCAACACTATTAACGGGCGGTTTATTGTGTAGCCTAACCAATTCTTTCAGATATTTTTCTACATTGTCTGTCATCATGACCGACGGTTACAGATAAAGTTACCACCTGTTAAGTGATGCTGAACTTGGCCCATACTATAAATAGGCGGTAAACGGCTGTTCTACCTGATCAATTCTTTTGACAGATATTTTCCTACATTATCTGTCATCTTGACCGATGTTTACAGTTACCGTTTTCTTATGTTAGTGAACTTGAACCTGTCAAATGATTATCACCTTTCTAGCAACGCAGCTATCGTCGACTTTCCATTGCCCGAAGTACCGACGATCGCTACAGTCTTGCCTGCCGGTATTTTCAGGTTAAAGTTTTTCAGGATTATCTGAAATGGCGAAATTGGCGATGAATATTTTTTTTTTACATTTTTTTGGAAACTCTAATGCCGAGTTAAATAGACGTTACTTAGCACAAGCTTAGCACGTATTAATGCTCAGGTCCTGTCCCTGTCACTGTCACACAAATGTTAAAACACGCGTATTAGAGAGAGACAGGGACGATTTCAAAGTAAGACTTAGTTACCGTGAAGTACATTCTATTTATCTGGACCTTACGAAAGATGGTCTAAATCTGAGTTTAAACCAGGCTTACCAGTCCAATCTTAAATATTGGTATATAAGACTGTTATACAAAAGCAGATGGGTTTGTTTTCCGAAATCAACTCTCGAGCTAGTCACTTATGGGCATTTTCACCAAACAATACTTTTTTTCCGGTACACAAACTTAAAAAAAACGTTTGACAAATTGTTAAATTTCAATGAAAAACTATAAAATTTTACATAAGTTAAGTGTGTCGTAAGCGTTAGTGGTAGTTGGTTGGTGAAAGTGAGCATTAGTAGTAGTAGAAGTAGTAGAGAGCATTGTTAAAGAGTTTATCCGGGGAAGTACCACCTACCACCGGAAATACCTATGGGCTGAACTCACCGCTTCAGGTCTAGTTGGGTATGCGAATGTGACATCTTTGAACTCAACATCTCCATGAAATTGGTGATACTTGATAACTTTCTGTCCAGATGTGTCCATTTTTGGCTCTTTGTTGATGTACTGAAAGTAATAGTTTAATTGTTAAACAGTTATTTAACGAAAAAAATGATTGTATTTTTCGCCCATTTATTTTGCAAAATATACCCGGGATAATTACCTACAGTCTTTTGTCTTATGCGTTGTCAGACATTATCACATACGATTGAAAGAGACAAAAACACAGTGTAACTATTGCAAAACTACGCCATGTTTATTTGTGTTTTCATTTTGCCTTACAGGTCGATGTCAAAACTGCTACACAAACCGTAACCAATATTCGGTAAGATACCTTGACATTGACCTTGTGACCTTGACCAATGATAACTATTCCTAAAAATAAAAATAAATTACCTCGAAAATAACACTATTTGTGCCGAGGCCTATTTGAAGGCCGAGACGTTACCGGCTGACATCTATGGTGGCCTTGAGAAATACAATTGACTAATGCTTGTCTTAAGTATAGATCATCATCAGGCTGTAGAAGTCCACTGTTGGACCATAGGCCTCCCCCCTAGAATGCCACGACGAACGGAGTTGGCTGCCTCCATCCACCGACTTCCTGCATCACTCATCGGTGTATCTCTTTTTTCTGTCATGAAGATACTTAGGGACCGTCCATTAATCACGTGAGGCTTGAAGGGGGGGGGGGGGTTGGGGGTTTAAAATAATCATGAAATATCACAAGGGAGAGGGGGGTGTAGTAAGATATCATGTGTATTTATTTTTACGTCAATTTTCACGTGATTAATGGATGGCCCCTTAGGACGATTTCAAAACAGCTACACATACTTTAACAGGAATATATAACTTGTGACCTTGACCGTGACCATTACTGAATTTTTCCTCAATAACAAAGTAAATTACCTCAAAAACTCGCCCTCCAGCGGTGACCCCCTTCACAACAGCGCCAAATAGTAGAGACAGTTGTGCGACAGAGCGTTGCACTGTTTGAGCGTTCACTAGGAAGGCCATGACGTCACCGGCTGACATCTGATTGTTCGACATTAGGTGGCCACCTAGGAACATTGTACCAAGGACCATTCTGTAAATAAAATCAATTTCATCATATTAACTTGAATGTCCTAACAAGACGTTTCTTTTGATACACGTATCGGTGTGTTCTAATTCCTTTGCTAAGCCTATGTCATCTGCAAACCAGAGCCAAAGCTACGGGTAAGGACCTCAGCAGGGCGATTCTAAAACGTCGGAAACGTTTCCGATCGGATTCGTTAGTTTTTCATTTCGATGTGGTAAGTAACTAAAACAATTTTCTCTAGTAAAACACAGTAAAAAACAATAAATATTGTATATTACTGCGTTTTACTAGACAAAATTGTTATAAAATTGTTAAAAAACGAAATGAAAATCTAACGAATCCGATCGAAACGTTTCCGACGTTTTAGAATCGCTCTGCTGGCTTGCGTTACTCGCCCCAGCTTCAACTGTAGTTACTTCTAGGTCTCGTGGTTTCGCTGAGATGCCTTCCTGCTTTGGTTGGTCCATCTCTAGAGCTTTGTTGGTCTGTTTTGGCGGCAATATAACGTCACCCTACGGAAAGGCGGGTGCGCCCAGGGGCCGCAAGGGCCTTCGAGTGGCGTGAGGCTGTGTGTTTAGTGGAGCTATGGCATAGAGGATGTGTCGGCGTGGTCTTACATTTGTGAACTGTCAACAACTGTCAAATACAGCGAAACTGGCAAGATGTGGTGGCAAACCTTACGATTATGATCCTAAACTTAATTTTAAGATTGAGAGCCACTGGGCTGCAATGATCGGAGTAAGCTTATTCGCGGCAGTTCTTCTGCGAATAGCGCCATCTTTTGAACGTATGCTAGTAACTCTTGAAGCGGATGTTTCAACAGTGCCTTTATGTGTCACTTACCCGTTAAGGAACAGATTAGTGCCGGCCTGGAAGAGCCCCACGCCCAATCCCAGCTCCATGCTGAGATCAGCAGCAGCTTCACATTCCTCCGCGAACATTCGCGCCTCGTTCTCTTCGCCAGCGAATGCTCGCACTGTTCGCATGTTCGAGATCGCTTCTTCAGCCACTAGGGTCGCTTTTTCTGTCTGGAAAATGAGCAAAAAACAATTATCATGAAGAAGTCCATAATGGGAAGTTTTCTGACAGCTGAAAGAAAATAGTTCTAAATCCATGCATAGATGGCGCTGTCCAGAATATATGGTTCTCTAAATTTTGTCGTTCAGCCACCAACTGTCAGTGTCTTCACTGACTTCACTCGCTCATGCTCGTAAGCGTTCGTTGGTGAAGTATCTACGTAAAAAGTTTTTGTTGAAATTCTGATAAATTTGTTAGTGCTAAGAAGTTGGACTTTGTTAACAAATAAATTTACACAAAAACAAGTTTTTTTTACTAGTGACCTTTGCGTTTGATTGCTTTTAAGGTCTCTGCAAAGAGAATTTGTTCTCTGTGCTGCTTTTGCAAAATCTTCAGAAGACAGAACCATGTCGAGTCACCGCCATCTACCGGATTTTTAAGAACTATTTTTTCTTTTTGAGTGGCTTCCTGAAAACTTCCCATTAAGGCAGTTCTACTGCAAGGTATCTACATCTTCTTCTTTATCAGCCTGTTTACGTCCACTGCTGGACGAAGCCTAGATGCCTGGATGGTGCCATAATCACCACGCTTGGCAGGCTGATTGGTGTTAAAAACCCAGATGGGCTGCTGCCCATCCCCTGATGTGCTTAGCTATATACTTACAGTGCTAGAAACCTAGAAGAGGCCACTATCAAGAGGTTGACAATTCTTCAATTCCAACCCCGCGAAATTTCGGCTCGCTTCGCCCGCTTCCACAGTTTTCTTTAAGAGAATTTTTAGACGCGTTTGTGATTAAATTTTGCCGGCTTATTGAGCTATTTACTATCATCATCTTTATCAGCCTGCAGAAATCCACTGCTGGACATAGTCCTCCCCCATAGAATGCCACGACTACCCCATCCACCAGCCACCAACATCCTGCGACATTTCGTTGCTCCATGGAGAGGGGGCCTGCCTACACTGAGTCGTCTGGTTCGTGGTCCAATGCCATTGAGTGGGGTTGGTACTCTGTACTAAATCTTTGACCTGTGACTGGGCTTCTCTGGACAGTTTCCTGAGCAGAGAGCCTATGAAGGATCCTCCGATGACCACAGAAGGCACGCACAGCATCGTCAGCCCGGTCAGATGCGGCGAGATGACCAGCAAGCTGACGGCCGACCCGACCACTTGTGTTATCGCTCGCAAACCGCCCGAGATCGTCTGCTTGAATGAACTCTTGAAGTCCTGGACATCTACTGTTAATCTGAGAAAAAAAAATTATGTCATCATAATCATCATCATCATCGGCCTAAGAAGTCATAGGCCTCCCCCATAGGGTCCCGGACCGCATCCATCCACCGACTTCCTGCGACGTCGGTCCATGAATCCTACTGCGTCGCAGTCCCAGTTCGTGGTCGCAACTCAAGAATCTTTATTCCCAAAAGGTTGTCAATTCTGCGAGCTATAAGGCCCTAGCAAATTCTCGACTTCAACTAGCAAATTCTCGACTTCAACTAGCTAATTCTCGGATCTCATCATTTCGGATTCTATCACGTAGTGAAACTATGATCATAGCTCTCTCTTTAACCCGCTGCGCGACTTAAGACTACTGTATGAGGCCAATAGTTAGAGACCACATCTTAGTTCCATAAATCATCATCAACACTATAGCCCACATTAGTCCAACACTGGACATAGGCCTCTCGCAATACGCGACACTGCATCCGGTGTTCCGACTCTTCTCATCCACTTCCTGCCCACCGCTTTTCATAAGCCATCACTCCACATAGCCCCCTAAGGGGTCGCCCCACACTACGTTTGCTTAGGGTCGCCCCATACTACGTTTGCTTAGGGTCGCCCCATACTACGTTTGCTTAGGTATTTAAGTGTGGCACAAAAACTGTGACCACAGGCCTCGAGCGAGATCTGCTCAAATCACATATTTAAATGTTCCCGTGGTCATATGGTGCGGTTTATACGTGAAAAATACCATCATTATCATCATCAGGTATTAGGTATTACAGACAGCCCCTTATGTAGAGGTTGTCTAGTGGCAGACGAGAACCCGGCGCATGTGCTCCTGGAGTGCAGCAGTGTGGCGTCTCAAAGAAGAGCTTTCCTCGGGTCGCCGAGAACTACCGGGCAGGCCTGCGCCGGCATTAGTGAACTACTGGCCTTCCTGGAGGATATCGGGTGGCTGGATTAGCAGCCTCCACTCGCCACGCAAAAAGGGCCCACTGGTGGCCCAGTTGCGGAAAAGAGTCTGCGCTACAAGTACAAATACAAGTAGGCTGGATACACCACGGCTTAAATTTTACTACCCACCTATTAACAAGCTCTCCTGTTCGTTCCTGGTCAAAGAAAGCCATGTCCTGTTTAAGTATAGATTCGAACAAGTCCTGTTTCATTTGCGATGCCACTCGCTCTCCAATTTGGGACAGTAGGTGGATATAGAGGAAAGTGAATCCTGCCTGAAAATATACAAAGTAAAACACACAAACAATAACACAGGCTAGCTGGATGAATAAAAACTTGTATAAAAGCCGTCATCATCATGATCAGACAGTAGAAGTCCACTTCTGATCAAAGCCTTCCATACACCGACTTCCAGCAACCGTAAGAGAACTGTATCGCTTACCCGCTACATACAAACCGAAGTTTGCCCCTCATTTAGACACTAAGGGCCTTGTTCATAATATTTTTTTACCCCTTTTTTTAGTTAAAATAGCTTTTGTTTTCTCTCTGATGTAAAATGCCATGCGTCAAAACAAGACAAAACATATTTTAACTAAAATAGGTTTAAAAAATGATTATGAATAAGGGGGTTAGTAATCACTATCCCTACAAACCTTGGTGGTTTTTTAAGTGCTATTTCTATATAATAGTTTTAATACAATGTGAGTAAACAAATTTAAAAAAAAAAAAAAAACTTTAAATTTTGTATACAAAACACAATCTAGAGATTAATGTCAAGATCTGTGGTTTGTCACATACCTATTAAATTGTACAGAATTAGACTAACATGTGTTATAAGATATCCATACAAAACTTTAAGAAACTGACAACCCACAGGTCTAGATAGACGGGGAGAATTAGAAGCTCAATTTTTTTAAAGCGTTTTATGCTCACAGACCTTTACTTTTGGTATAAATTTCAAGTGATACCTTTAGCTGTTTCTAAAAAAAGGGTCATTACAGACAGACAGAGACACAGATAGACAGACAACAAAGTGACCCGTATATGGGACCCATTTTTACCTCTTAAGGTACGGAACCCAGGTTAACACAACAAAGGGAAGCTAATACTATCAGACAATGCTTCAACGAGCTTTGTGACATGTCTATTGGCACTTCAACTTACTAATTCTGAACTCCACTTACCTGGCCAATATATAATGAGATCAAGGTCATAGCTGGGACCTTAATCTCCTCAATGAAGTCCGCCCGGTTAACCATCACATTGGCCAGCACATTCACTATAACGCCCAGCATTGCAGGAATGTACACATTTAGAAATGCCACTGCTATTGCCGACTGAAAAGAGACAATATATTATTTATACATAAAAAACATTGTATGTGTGACTGACAAACTAACTGACTGATTGAGTACAATATAAAATAGACAAACAAATATATAGTAACAATTCCGCTCCTCTCCAACGAAATCTCTGAAAGAACTACATATATTACTATATATTTGTTCGTCTATTTTATATAGTAGAATGGATTTCTGCAAAGTCACGCTCGAATTAATTAATTATCACTGACTGAGTCTCAACGCACAGCCTAAACAGTAAGTCTAAAAGACCTAAACTTTAGAGGGTACATTCTTTTTGTGGTTAACCCTTAATGAAATGTTAGATAATTAGTACTTCAATAATTTTTTTATATCCCTTCACCCATTTTTTTTAAAAAGATTTTTCTACACCATTACTGCATCCAAGGTCACTCCGCAAAGCCTGCGAAGACCCCAGGAAGCTTCTGTGCTTCTGGACTGAGTTAGCCCGGCTAACTATCTAGCCAGATAACTCTCACGCATAATTAGCCACCTATAGAGTTTGAATGCAGAAAAGGGAGTTCTTTAACATTTGGTAACTACTTAAAGATTGTAAGTTATCTTTTTCTGGGAATTAGCTTCTCCTTGTTTGATAGGCACCAAACAGGCGCTTTCCAAATATTAGTAAGAGGGATAATAAAAAAAAAACAAGATGTGTTGTTGCCCTGATTCTTCTGGGTTTTGGTCCCGTTGGAACCGGAGTAATTTTATAAGATGATTTAAAATGATTCTAGTGATTTCAAAAATAATACTTTTGACTTTGACATACTTAAACAAAGCATGTATATACTTACAGCAACAGCAGCCGCCAATAGTAAATTATGAGGCTTCAAATACTCAAAAAATCTCTTCCAGTCAAACTTAGAGCTATCATCGTTCACATTGGGCCTCCTTTGTATTATCCTCGAAGGTGACTGAGCCTTGCAGAATGCTGGACCATTGTATAACAGACGGACACCAAGCCCTAAACTGACCCCGACGCATAGTTTCCACGGACTACAGATTAGGAACAACTCAGACTTAGCACTTTTTTCTGACCCACACTTCACTTCGGAAAAGTGTCGTTTAAAAGCATTTGAAGGCTTGTTCTTTACCAAGTTTTGGAAGAGCAAGTTAGTTTTTGAAGTCAGCCACCTGAAAGATTTTTTTATTTTGGTATCAGACATCATTTACTCTGAAAATGGATTAGGTAAATAAAAGTGATCATGAATTTACCTTTGCCGTACTAATTGACAAGACGGCGTTTGAAGTAATTGCCACATTTCTATGAATTATTATTAGACAATTAATGCTTATATTGGCAATTTTTGCATGATTTTTGTCAGGATTTTAGATAATCGCCGATTTATTTTAATAAATAAAATAACTAACCTAAAAATAAAATCTGTCAAACAGTCACTATCAGTGTTGCCAACAGGTGAAAAGTTCCTAAATAGAACCGAAAAGTGTTGAAAAGATCCGTTTGTCTAAATATTTCTGATTCAAGTAGTTACTCAAATCGTAACATCGTACCAATAATCGATACGTACCTGTAGGAACAGAAATATGTAAAACCAGGAATTTATATTTCTATGTATAATAAAAAATATCTATCTGTGTAATGTTATTGTATGTATATCAGTTATCTAGTACCCATAACACAAGCTCTGCTTAGCTTGGGGCTAGATAATGTTGTGTGAAAATGTCCAGTATTTATTTATTTATTTTTATTTATTATACAATTTGATATATGTAGGATATTATTATAATTTTAGGCGCCTGTGTTGTACGTATTGACGTACCTTCAAAGGTGAGTAATGACTACCTACCTGCGGATGAACGTGAATATGTAGGCCAAGGCGTAGCCAAGGCATTCATAACTACACGAGTCCATCAATGCCATTTTGAGGCTAAGGCTTCTATAGTAGGTATCTACTTAAATATAACAATGCGTGGATAATCAAACTAGGTAGATTCCTACATCATTTTCTTTCATTTCCATTGATTATAACTTATAAGAACCAACTACTTTTTAACTAACTTCAAAAAAAGGAGGAGGTTCTCAATTTGACTGTATGATAAGTACCTATGTTTGTTACGCGATTACTCTGCCAATAATTATGAATTGATTGAATTGATAGTTCATTACTTCAGAGTTGGTCCCATATAAATTTTATCGAAAATTGATTCAGCACTTTTTGAAAGTCGGATTTTGTTTTTTTTTTTTCTAAAAATTAACTTTACAGGTTTTAAAATAGATAGGTAAGTAGGTACTTACCTATTTTGATAGGTAAGTTTGGCGTTATGATTTCACTGATATGATATTCAACGGGTGAAAGGAAAATTGGCTCAACTTACAGTTTTTGAGATATTGACTCATACAGGCCTAGATGTGGTGTATGATGTGGGCAGTTTAAAAAACTATAGCTCGACTACAGTGAACTATAATGTTTTCAATATTATGCAAGGTGGCAAAATAATTAATTTTATTACACCAAATTGAAATTGATGGAATTTTCTTCAATTTAAATTCTGTAAATTTGACATAGGTACAGTACAGAATTTGTCCGTATCCAGTGATCACGAAGGCCCACAGATATAAATTTTGCAGTGTAACCAAAAGTTCCGGATCACTGACTTTTTCAATTCTGGCAACAGATTTATGTTTTTACAGAGGAGACACTCAGCTGATACCATAAATTTTGTAATAACAACAATAATGTTTACCTATTTATTAATTTCAAGCACACATTTAAGATTATGATTATGAATTACAAATAAAATGGCTTTGTAAGCAATAGGTCCAATAGAAAAACGGCAGCCATTTACCCATTTAGCCATTGGTGTGATATGATGTGGCCCAATAGTTCACACCATTATCACACAAATGGCAGCCATTTAGCCATTGGTGTGATAATGGTGTGATGTGGTGTGGCCCAACAGTAGGTAGGTAGGTACCTAGGTAGGTACTTACGCTAGGTAGTTACATCGATGGTGATTATAATTGTGTACTTAAAAAGGTATTTTAAAATCAAAATGAGGTTTCATGGTAATTTTGTATTAGGGAGAGGGATTCAAATAAAAAATAAAGTGAAAAACCAAGCAATTTAAAAAGTTTATTTAATCAGTGAGGGGGCAGAAGCTCACGCGGAGATCCTGCACTGAAACGAACACTCGAAACCGACGTGAAGAGAAAAAATATAGGTACCGATCTACCTACACTATGCACGTAGGTAACCTACCTCCAGGTAGTACCTACCAACTTATGTAGGCGTTTCCAGCTCTTAAAATATCCACAGCCAATTCAAAACACAGTCAAAATATAATAAAACTATATCTATCTATAAAATGTCCAATGATAGAATGGCAGATGGTCAAGTGGGAAACGCGCTCTTTTAGCGCCGCACACAATTCATTGTTTAGCTCAAGTGGTGAATTCAACAACTTTATTGGTCTATCGCTCATTCATTGATTTCTATGCTGTTTTATGCCATTTTGTTTGTGTTTTTAGGAAAAGTTTTAGGAATTAACTTTTAGGATACTACTATAACAAGCATAATTATAGCTAGGTAGGTACCTAGGTACCTCATTGATATTTTATTCGCATTTACAAAATTCTTTCATCGAACCGACGTCACGCGTATCGCGGGCTCAATGTAGCTAGCTACCTACCTACCTACCTATTAGTATTTTAGTATATTGACATTCAGCATGGCAATGCCACTCGTTAGAGAGTAGGTAAGTACCTATTATGTTCCTTGGGCAATGCAGCCAGCTTCATGGAGACGCTTCCGTCTGTTAGTAATTTGGATCAGTTGAGATAATCGATTTCAAAGGTCTTTATAAAGACCTATCTTAGTAGGAAAAACTTAGTTGAGCTATACTTACACACATAAATATGTACCTATAGCTCTCAACAGTATTTAATTTGTACTTTTTTTAACCGACTTCCCAAAAAAGGAGGAGGTTCTCAATTCGGTTGTATTTTTTTTTAACCGTCTTCCCAAAAAAGGAGGACGTTCTCAAATCGGTTGTATTTTTTTTAATGTTTGTTACCGCATATCTCCGGCGTTTATCAACCGATTTGGAAAATTCTTTTTTTATTTGAATAGATATACTTCCGGATTGGTCCCATTTTCAGAATCCAGTTTTGATGATGGAATCCATGAGTAAACTGAGGAACTCCTCAAATATACATACATACATGAGGAACTCCTCAAATATTGTAGGCATACATATGGCGATTTTGATATTTTCAGCAACAAACCAAGCATTTGCATTCAAAAAGTATCATAATCCTTTCACCACTATATCTTTCATTTTTTTTTCATCCAAATATTTAGTCGTATACAATGGCGAAAGTCGGTTTTTTAAATGAAAAGTTTTTTTTAAATACCTAGGTAGGGGAGACCTAGGAGGGTTGTGACAGTTTTTACTTTTGGGGCTATATTTCGCTCATGAAACATTCCACAGTTATGACCCCATGTGATTAATTTAGCGGCATTCCTTCTGTTTTCAAAACAACCACTAAAACTAATTTAAGTATTATGTTTTCTGAGAAAATCGACAAAATTAAAGACCACTCCCCCTGTCACTACTCTCCTACTATCGAGGTAAGTTGTGACAGGTACCGAGGTAAGATGTGACAGCAATATATTAGATATAAAAAATATCATTACACTTAATATTAATAAACCAAACATGTTTTTTTAGGAAAAAGTTCTTTTATTATGCTTAAGTATCAACAAAATTAACATATTAACATTCTCATAATAAGTAATTATAGTTTTAATTAATTTAATATGGCATCGCTTTGAGATCAATCATTATTATTATTATAATCAGTCCAAAATGCTAGTGGCTTGAGGCAGTCGCAAAGATAAATTAGGATGTCGTTGCATAAATAGCTTCAGCCACAATTCTCCTGCTTTTTCATTTTTTTTTTTATATTTTTTGGCTAACTTATATGCAATGACTCTAGTTTCTTTCGTTTTTCAGTCCATAATTAGATAAGCCTCTTTCTTCTTAATATATCTTGATAAAGACATATAGGCTTGATTGTAAGAGGCCGCAGCATGTCTTAAACTTTAACTTCTTCAAAAGCCAGGTCGTAGATTTCGACACTAGCGGTTCCTCAATCAGTAGTTTTTAGGCATTCTGAAACGAAAAAAAAGAGCCATTCAGCATGCAGTATGCTATTATATACATTATGTACCTACCTACTAAGACATAAACAAACATCTAAAATTAATAAAAAAACATTAAGGAATTAGCTAAGGTTCAAAATGGAGTAATATAGGAGAGTTGTGACAGGCTGTCACAACTCGCCTAGGTGTTTCAAATGACGACTTGATCTGAATAATAGTTCATATTTTCTAAACACGATGCGCACACAAAAGATTGTTGCAACGTTTTGAGAGTTGAATTACCATACAACTTAAGAAAAAATAAGACAGCAATGTACATATAATAAGAAATGATACAAATTCAAATAAAATTTGGAAGAAAAACTTACTTTACGCATTTTTTTGTACACAACCGTCGTATTAACACAACAGCGCCTCGTGTGTCGCCGGCATGCACTGAGTCGAGTAGCGCGTATCGAAAGCGTCATGCATACGGTTTTGTTAGCTCGCTACCTATAATAGGTTCGGAGAAATCGTCCTTGTCACAACTCACCTCTGTCACATCTCTCCTAGGTCTCCCCTACCTTTACAGTTTTTGTAACCGCGGTGTCATTTTCTTCTTTTTTAAGTAGTAAATATTCGTTTTACACGACGATACCTACCTATTTTCTTCGTTTGCAACGAACAAACATAGTTAGGTACTTACCTATTTTCTTAACTCCTATAATATACCTACCAGCAGTTTCAATAAAATGTGACCATACGGGGCAAATTCATAATCGAACAAAATTAAATAATAGAATACTTACGACTTAAGCTTGTTATTTATGGTTTGATGTGACATCCGTATGGTATAAGGTATTGCCAGCTCAACGTTTAGGGCGTGATGCTGCAAAATTGAATGGGATTATTGTGGTTTTAATTTGGTAAACATGTTCCAGTGTCAAAAGATGAATAAACAAAAATATCCTACTAATATTATAAACGCGAAAGTTTGTGAGAATGGATGGATGTTTGTTACTCTTTCACGTAAAAACTACTGAATGGATTTGAGTGTTTGGAATGGAGATAGTTTACGCCCTGGATTAACACATAGGCTACTTTTCATCATCATCATCATCATCAATTTTTATCATTATTCACGCGGGTGAAACCGCGGGGCGCAACTAGTTAACAATATTTTAAGCGGTAGTCAACGTAGGTACTTACTCAACGCAAAAAGTGTTGCTTACACCTTTGCTACGCATCTCATGCTCACCTCATGCTACCTAGGAACACCTTTGCTACGCTCATACTACATATTTGGTATGCTACGCATTTGCTACGCTCATGAATCACCTTTGCTACACTCACGCTACATCTTTGCTACGGTCATACTCACCTCCTCTCCACTACCTCACCTCACCTTCAAGGATTCAACGGTTTTTAGACAGACGAATTGACTCATTTGTATTTTTTAAATTTTGTATGCGTATACTCTTTTATTAATTTATTGTTCCTTCTGTAAGTAAAGTTATTCAGGTAGCTACTTAATAGTAGGTAGTTGGTAGGTATTAATGACTGGTCTTGTATGGGTTCCGTTAAGAAATATAGTATTTTCAGTTACTTAATGACTGGTTTTGTATGGTTCCCGCTTCAAGAAATATTTTATTTTCAGATTCATAATGAATGGTTTTGGTCCCGCTACACGAAAATATTTGTTATATCCAGGTACTTACAAGCTTTTCATTCCTGCTCGAAATATTGTATTTTCTGACAATGCCACGAGTTATAAAAGAGTTGAAACACCCTATATTATTGGAAGTTACATTCATGCTCCATTTTAGCGCCTCCACAAAATCAAATCCAATAAAATATTCCGATTCATTAAACACTTGCAAATATACAGCAAGTGGCCTTTAATAGGATTAATGTTTTATTGGAATCAATATGAGCGCGGATCGTGACAGAACGATTAATTATACAGGGTGTAAAAAGGCCATGATTCTCATCAAAGTTATATTACTTTACAATTCAAATGTTGTTGACTCTGATGAAATTAGGTAGGTATAAGCGGGAGACTTTTCTAAAATACTGAAAACAAAGGGGCCGTAATAATTTTAGCGTAGAGTTATTAATACTGATATAATTATATACGTCTTTTAATATTAGTTACTTACCTAAGACGCGTTGGAACAGGAGTACCTACCTAATTTTAGTTTATAAGACGATTCAAAATTATCCTTGTGATTTCAATGAATAAAATACTTTTGACTTTGCCTTTGACTTTTAACAATGCTGTAATTTTTGGCTATCCCAGAACAAGTATGCTATCCCGCAGCGGATGATTCTTAAAACAAAAAGAAGTTTCCAAAAAAAGTTCAACAAATTTTCTGAAGTTATCACCCAGGTTATTACTAGGCCAAATGACTCATACAATTTTTCACCATTCATACAAATTGTATTTCTGTACTACCTGATGTTACATTTTAGCGCCCCAAGTGGTGTCATACAGCTGGTAAATGACCACCCATGATCATTGCTCGTACCCGCTCAACTTAATACCAATAACGTACACCCCTCCAAAAAGCACTGCACCCTTATTTCAAGATGTTAAGGTTGATTTTTGACTATCATTTATAAAAGTTGGTTGTTGGAACTTTGTATACGAAGGGGGCAATCCAACAATAATCAGTGCAGTTATGAAAGCTTTTATATCGGTACATCAAGTTTGCTTTTTGAATGAAGTTTATGTAAATAAAGTTTGTCTAAGTGGGTGTTCGTTTCAGCCGGCAGATGGCGTGAGGCAAGATAATACCGCATCGGTTCTATGGTTATTAGTTATGATTTAAATAAAATCAATAAAGATTTGGTTTAAGTAAGTACCCCCCACTGAAATTGTTTCGGTGATTATTTTAAATGACGGTTAATTATAGGGTTACGAATATAATAAATATAAGTGTTGGTGAAACAAACAAATACCTACGCTCGTCTATTATCCTCAAATTGAGAGTTGGGAGTATTTGAGTATTTATGTCCTGATCCAGCACTGGGATTCCATGTGTTGAGTGTTTTCAGGAACTATGCGAGTGGGTACTATGGTGTCAGAGCATCAGACCCGGAACGGGTTTTTTGTTTCATATAAATTTTTGTCTTGCAGCGGAATTCGAACCCGCAATCTCTCGCATCTCGGCGGGCTACTTGTCTGGTGTGCCTCTGAAGTCGTCTAAATGCATACATACATACCTATACTAAATGTCTACTTGATAACTGTCGGTTTGTTCTATTAATTATAATGTAAATCCG
Organism: Epirrita christyi; assembly: GCA_951392215.1. Lineage (NCBI taxonomy): Eukaryota > Metazoa > Arthropoda > Insecta > Lepidoptera > Geometridae > Epirrita > Epirrita christyi. The sequence goes on from OX595851.1 coordinate 3,211,421, forward strand.
TTATTGGCTGTCGGTTTGGAACATTGGTTTAATATCTTATTTCTAAGAGCTGTGGATTTTGTTGTGAAATAAATAAAATAAAATAAAATAAATGTTTTTTTTAGGGTTCTGTAGAAATCTCAACAGGCAAAAACGGAACCCATAAAATAATGTAAAAAAGATAATTTTGTTTAATTTTGTCTATTTGTCAGTCTGTCTGTGTGTCAATGTCAATCAATAAGACCTTTTTTGTTAGGAACTGCTCTATAGGTATCATCTTGAAATTATACCAAATAAAAAAATATGTGAGCCGCAATGAATATCTTATTTTTGTATCAAAATCATAAAAATCACATACCTCTAGGATATTAATGACCACACAGTTCTGCTAGGATACTTTGTAACACTAATAAATTACAGGTACATGAGACTTTTCATCATTATGTCTCAGGGTCGGCAGCGCGCGTGTGATGCCTTGGTTGTGACTTGAAAAATTGGGGTTGCAGGCGTCGGTAGTAACTTCTTTCCATCAGGTAGGCCGTATGTTGCCGCTTGTTTCCTTGCCAAGTAGAACAAAAAAGAAGTCTAAATATAGGAATTTCTACTTTTTTACCCCTAAATGGAATGATGAAGTTTGTAGGAAAAAGTTTATTAGGAAGTTGTCATGTTATGATATAACTAGGTAACTAGGAACTTTTAACGTTTTCACTAGTTTACATACCTACTCAAAGTCTAAAGTAATCCAACATAACTTTTCATTTAAAAAACCGACTTCCGCCATTGTCTTCGACTAAAATATTTGGATGAAAAAAAAAATTATTAAAGAACCATAGTGGTGAAAGGATTATGATACTTCTTGAATGCAAATGCTTGGTTTGTTGCTGAAAATGTCAAAATCGCCATATATATGCCTACAATATTTGAGGAGTTCCCTCAAATTCCTCATGGATTCCATCATCAGAACTGAATTCTGAAAAAAATGGGACCAATCTGGAAGTATATCTATTCAAATAAAAAAATAATTTTCCAAATCAGTTCATAAACGCCGGAGATTTGCGGTAACAAACAAAAAAAAAAACAACTGAATTGAGAACCTCCTCCTTTTTGGGAAGTCGGTTAAAAATCACGGCACACATGACGTTTGTAAATATTTACAGTAAGAGCAAGCTGTCCGCTCTTTACTGAGGATTATGGGATTTTTATTATGAGAAACTTGCCCGTTATGAAGGGCCAACTGCTCTAAACAAATATGGTAATAGCTTTGTTTAGTAGTTGGAAAACGTGTACAGCTTTTGTTGGGATGACGTCATAAAAATTAATTAAAATAATAATACAGTACTGGAATGTAACGTTTGCCTATTTGCCCGACTACAGTAAAGCATAAGGAGGGTTATGATTTTTGCAGAATATGTATCATGTTACTTTGTTAATAATGTTCCCTTGCAGCTTACTTGACGGATTTTTACGTTTAGACCTGGCGGCGCTGTCTTGCTTGACGTTCCATGTGTGACTAATATTTGACGTCACACTAAATTCATTAAAAATATAAATTTTAATAAGTTAATTATTAATTATAATCATCATTATTATTTAGTTTTTATAATAATTATATTATTACTTATAATAAAACACAATTTTTCCAACCCCAAAAAAATATAATAAATATAAATGTGGTATCGAATAAAAGAACTTGATGAGCGTATTCCAAAAATATATAATAACTAGCATTTGTTAGCGGCTCCACCCACATAAATAGCATACGAATATGTTATACCAGAGACAAGTAAATAATAATTTCATCAAAATCCGTTCAGTAGTTTTTACGTGAAGTAGATACAAACATCCATCCTCACAAACTATTACATTTATAATATTAGTAGAATAACCAACCTCTTTTTTCATCTACCTATCGCTGTAATAGCAGGTACCTATATTAGGTCGTGCCCTTAAGATTTTTCAGTGACTTTTAATTGCGTAGCTTCCTGCCAAAACAAAACCAAAGACCTAAATGTAACTACACACAACAAAACGCTTTACCGACTCATAATTCCTTCCTTTGACTCACCTTGTACCAAATTCATAATAATTTGAGGAACAATTACCTTTTCCTTTCATGTTACACCTTTGTGGCCGGTCGCATTGCGTACTATTTGACTTGAGCGTTTAATAGAGAGTAACCTCAAAGAAAAATGTACTCATAGACAATTACTCTACGTATGTAAGTATAGGGCACTTGCTGGGGCGCTGAGTCAGGCGCTAGGGACGGATCATGCTTTGGATATCTTTAACAAGTTATCAAATTGCTATAACCTCATCATCACCAGATTGTCTGAAAGAGATCGCTCTTAAGCAATGGGCGGTCCATTGAACCTCTGATTGGAAACTTTGTATATTTTTTTTGTTTTTTGTATAAGTCCAATAAAGTTATAATTTATCTAATTTATCTATCTATCTAGATAGATAGATAGATAAATTAGATCAACAGCCTGTTTACGTCTATTTCTGGACGAAGCCTCCCCCATTGAATACAAAGGGGTATTTGCGATAATCACCAACGCTTGGCTGGCTGATTGGTGATTGCAGTTTGGTGTTAAGTACTCAGGTAGATACTGCTGCCCATTCCCTGATGTAATTCCTTAGAAAGACTTCATCCATCGGAGAGGAAGGGGTCTATTCATAGGCTGGACGTTCCACGGCACCTGACGCACATTATCATCATGTTATTAATTATGAGGTGTCGTTCACCAATAAGTTCCTACTTATCTATCTCTATATAAGTTAGTAAAGCTCAGTTTATTTCAATTCAAAGTTTTTAAGTGTAAAACAAAAAAAAAATAATAAAAGAAAAAATACCAACAAAACAATGAATATGTAGATGAACTTTTTTATGAATAAACGTATCTATATCTATCTTTATAATTAAAAAAGCGGAAAAGTCTTTAAGGTGTTTCATCGGATTAGTCCCGGAAAAAACAAGGTAACTTAACAAAACGTAGAAGTTCCTAGAACAAATGTTGTTGCCAATTATGAGAATAATTACCCTCTCTGAGGATTGCATGCTGGAACAACCTGTACATAGAGAATAGAACGGTCTACCTGAGTAATGAAGGAAAGTAAGTAAGGCAAGCAGCTTTTTTTATGAATCCTTAGTTGTCGGCCTTTTATGTGTTGTTTGTGCCAAATAAACGTTTTTAGAAAAGCATTTTGTCTTAATCGTAGAGCCTGCTCTACGCCGTAGCACTTACACCAAATAGCTCAAGAATCTTATCGTTCATTATAAAGAATTTTAAGGTTAAGTAAAACCATGAGCACATTTAAATGTTTAGATTATAAACATCGATATCGTATTGTTATTATAAATTGATTAATACTTCTTTGTATAAGATAATTTCGGCTCTCCAATACTACTGAAAATGAATCATAGCGGCGAATATATCGACAATTGACAATTTTGCACGCCTGCGTGCAGGCTGAATACAGTGACTAAATTAGTTATAAGACCTGACATTTTAAAATAAGTATTCTTGCAAATAAATGATTGATTTGATTTGATTTGACAAACAAACTTTGAATTTATTTTCATCGACATTATTATTCTATACTGGTTTGTCTGTCACCGCACTAGGGCCTCGTCTTGTGGCCTTTGTGGAGACTACAATATTCGTTTTGTTACACAGAAAACATACGTTTTTGACTTTTAAAAGGTCTCTAATATCATAAAATAATATACTTACATAAAAAAGTAATAGCAACTTACTGAAAATATAAACGTACATACTTATAACTCACATAAACAAAAGACTTGCATAGAATCTTGTTATATCCAAAATCCCCTTACGATGTCCCCTTTGGAGCTGTAAGTTCAGGCTAACGGGGATTTTGGTACTCCCAAAATCAAAATTAGGTACCTATCCCCAAAATCTCTTTTGAAGTGGAAATCATGTTTATTATCGAAAAATAAAAGTACAAAAAAATAGTAAAAAAGTTAATAAATAAAAGTCATAAATAAAAGTTTTCGGAGCGGTAAATGATAAATGAATTTATTGTTGATAGATCTAGGCGGTAACATTACATTGGTTACACTACACCATATGTCCGTGTCAATTGCTTGTCAAAACTCAGAATCAGCTCTCAGTTACCATCAGTCAAGGTGGTAGACTGACAATCTATCAAAATAATTGGTCAAGCTGAACCGGCGTTTAACCCTCAGAATAATTTTGCTTTAGCCATTATTCTGAGGTTTAACCAATGATGAATAATAATAAATAAATGCTGGACATTTCACACAGCATTATCTAGCCCCAAGCTAAGCAGAGCTTGTGTTATGCGTACTAGATAACTGATATACTTAATACAATACATCAGATAGATATTTTTTATTAAACATAGAAAAATACCCAGAACGCCCTGAACAATCTGCAGATCGTACAAATATTTGTTCAGAGGCGGGAATCGAATCCGCAACCTCCTGCGTCGCAGGCGAACCTTCGCCCGCCGCGCCACAGAGGTCGTCAAATCATCCGTTGATTTGTCAGTGAAAAAAAACTGATTTGGTAAAATACAAAAGCCGAGATCGAGGGGGCGTTACTGCTTCACTCGCTACAATCCATCCAAAAGTTGCCTGGCAGTAATCGCTTTCTACAATATAGCCGCCCATTGTACTGCTAATTTTAATAAATCTTATTTTTTATTCTAGGTGTACATTAAAGTGTTAATCTATGTAAGCTTCCTCTTCTAACTTTTATCGATAAACCTTTTTAGTATAACTCGTCTGTCCCCACCCTATGGTCTCGTCTCCTGGCCTTTGTGAAGCCTCTCCAATATTCGCTTTGTGAAACTCCACCGCGCCTCTAATACGTCGCTGTTTGCCTTCGTATAAATACATTGAGCTAGGAGTATTTTTAATGCTTCAATGGCTTTGGTACTTGAGAAATCTTGTAAGCCTTCCTTTAAGCTTTTAAGTTTTCAGTGTCTTTACAGTAAATAAGATTATCCTACTAATAATCCTGATCCCGGCATCGAGATTTTACCATAGCTTTTCCTGGCACCCGTGCATGACAAAGCTCATCTATACATCATATAATATAGAACCCTTAGGTTTCTCGAATGACTTTTCTTTCCTATACCTACAAGCTATTGAATGAGCTACCATCTGAGGTTTTCCCGCCTAATTAGACCTTTCAAGAAATTAAAAAAAAAATGTTCAGTTTATGCGACGCTTATACAATATCCCCGGTGTTGCCGATGCTATAAGCGATGGTGACCACTTTCCATCAGGTGGGCCGTAAGCTAGTGTGTATTTATATATGTTGACGACCTCTGTGGTGTGGCAGGCGGGTAGGCGAATGAGATGGGAAAGGTAGCGGGTTCGATTCCCGCTGCGGGACAAATTTTGTAATGATCTGCAAATATTAGTTACGAGTCTGGTTGTTGCGGTAACCATGGTACCCGTAGTTCCTGATACCCACGACTCAGGGAATCCTAGTGTGGGATCATGACTACGTATGTGTCTGTTGGGTGCTATGTTATTTATGTAGGTATGTAATATTAGTAGGATAGATAAATTATCATCATCAGGTTGATGTCCTGTTCTGGACGAGGTCTTCTTCGAATATAATGACGGCATTTACCTAATTAAGTTTTCTATAAGCAACTTTTGATGCATGTAAAATTACAAAAAAAAATATTTTTTAATTTAAAATAAAATTATCTTATTTTATCTTATCTTAAAATCAGAAGCTATAGAATAATCTTCTGCATTACCAGCTAGCTTCTTCCTATTCGCAAAACAAGGACCCAAATCACTTCGCAAGCCAACGTTATCGTTAACATCGTTTATTGCTCTACTCTTCTATATCTATACATATAATATATGTACAAATATGTTGTCGTGTCCGTCCCCGGGTACATTATTGACTTGTCCAATAAACGTGCGAGTCCGCGCGCCTTTTGCCAGCTGGAGGCTTGGTAAAGGTGGAAAAAGACTCATTAATTTCATGATTTTTAATTGTAAATAAAAAATTAATGGTACCGTGATGTGTCCGACCTACTGCAACACTCCACACTCAGTGCAACAAGTCACTTTCCACTCGGTAACCCAATCTACTATCATAAAGAGACAAAATTCAGGGAGAAACATACGTTTGTATGAAAATACCAGTACCTGCGTCTCTTCTATGGTATTCAGAACTCTACAGAATGCGATATGTGTTGTATAAATTTTGTATATGCACGAAGTGTTTTGGTACAGCACGGCCGATGTTCTTGGCCGCTCTGAAGTTAGGCTTTTCGCATTGTAATTGACAATTTAAAATATTTATTTACCGAAACAGTAAAACAAATAATACATACGACATGTAGACAATTTCAAAAATACAAACTACGGACCGTTTAGTTCCTGAACCAATTATTGTGATATCAAATGGCCAACTTCAGGAAGGACTATTTTAATTTGAATAAATGACAGAACGGGCCATTACAATAATTCTTAGGTCACCTAGGACGTGCCCAACACTCCCGCTACTGCGGCCGTCACCCTGAGACATAAAGATAAAAAGTCTCATTTGTCTGTAATATCACCGGCACCCATACCCTTCAAACTGGAACACAGTAATGCTAGCACTGGCGGCAGAAAAAGGTGTGGTAGTAGTACTTCCCCGGGCAAACTCTATCAAGGAACTCCACTACTATAAAAACTACTACTAGGTACTAATATTATTTCAATTATCAGTATGACCAAGATACATCGATCGTACCTACTTTTTGATTCCTGGTTAAAGTGTGTCACACACGTAGACGCAGAAAGCAGACGCGGTAAGATATCTGTATCTGAGCGCGTATCTGTCCATATCGCTCTCTATACTAAACTTAAGGAGTAACACACACGTAGCATATTACTTATAATTTACCGTCAAACATTAGGCACTGATATATATCAATATATCAAAAGATGGACAGATGATATCTGTGTATACAAATTGAAATACAATACAGAAGGTTTCCGCGTGAATGTATCATTTTCGTATACTACCACATATGCTACGTATGTGATGCACTCCAATGTACTCTTCCCGAATAGAAATGGAATATATTGACAGTTTTATTGTCAAGTAAACTAAGAAATGTCTTTCCATACTTCCTAGCATGAATGGTCTTCTTATCCCCGCAGATTCCTTCGCGTGATTAAATGAGCCGCCGGCCATCGCTATATTGCTGTCCCGCGACACGCGCTAATGTACCCCCTTGAACACCCCCCCCCTTAAACCTCCAGGGGGGTATGGACACGGATAGTGGATAGATCGTGTGTGGAATCAAGACGGTCCTTTCTACACTGAGAAAAATGACATTTTGGCTTCATTATAAAATATCAATACGTCTTTCAAAAATACGATAAATTGTTCTAAAATAAGGTTGTATCAGTATATATAATAAAATAATCGAGTTTAAATAGTAAGTAATACAATATTATGATGACCATTCTCGGTAATAAACGGTGACAGAAGATAAGAAGATTAAATCGATACTTTACGATGCTTTCCTCTTAAAATAACACTACGTAATATGACATGGTCTGCTGGATGTCTGCTGGGCAGAAATTCGATGATACCTAAGATATAACAGTTTTCGTCACTTTATTTTTGTAGTTAGCATCAATTTTCTTGAAGCTTCTATGTATAAAATCCTTATAATATACGACTACGGACTATATCTTCCGCCGTTTCGTTACTGCTTCGCTCGTTACTGTCCATTCAAAGGTTGCCTGGAAGAAATCACTCTCAGCGATAAGGCCGCCCATTGTACTGCTAATTTTAATAAATCCTTTTATGTATTCCTAGTGTACAATAAAGTGTTAATATATCTATCTATCTATCTATCTATGTGACTACGGGCATACAAAAATTAATTAACAAATGAACAAACATCAAATATGATTACGGAATCATAATATTTGACACAGCATACCAAAATACAATTACGTAACAAATTATCATCGAATAAGATTACGGAATCATAATATTTGAAAAGGCACTCCAAAATACCGTGATCAGCGCACAAAAATACGTTTATCGTTTTACTAAAGTATGATTACAGATTCATAATATTGGATGACCGGCATATTAAAATACTGTGAAATCACCAGCCTACTGCGAACGGCACGCGGGGAGGTCCTAGCCCGGTCATTTTATTCTATTCAGTTAACAGGGAAGCACATGCGCTCCGCCCCTTGTTTGAAGTTTGATTTTAATGACGGTCATATAATAAATATTATTATAAGTATGTTAGTGTTACAAAATGTGAAGTGATTTGAAGCAACAAAGTGCAATAAAAATCAGCTGGGTTTCATAATACCTAATAATTTGATCGTGTTACGCACCAATGTTACAAATAAGTGCATTAAGTGTTATAAGATTAGTGCACCAGTTTATGCAAGCTGTTGATGTTAAAGCTTGTGACAGTACATAACCCAGTTTTGCCGACTGATGCCCAGTGATGTTCATTTAAAATGATGTGGTTGTACAATAATCTCCACCCCTCTACTACGCACACTTCTGGCTGGTTGGTGAACGCCAGGAGGGCTCAACGTGCCTATCTTATTACGTTGGGTATCCTGGCAAAGCCCGACTCCCGATCCCGTTCTCTGTCCAGCACGCCTGAAGTCGCGTCGTGTTCTGGGATCAATCTCCAGGGACTTAAAGAAGGTATTGATTTTAGTCTCGTATTAAGTAAAATATCTAATGTGAAAGCCCATGTTAATTGGAGATACTCTTTATGGTACCATAAAGTAAACATGTCACAAAATACTGTATTTAGGTAAATTTAGCTAATTTCCTTTCGATTTTTGAAGGCTGACTTCAGCAGAATTCACTACCTCAAATTTAAGGCTACTTTCGACCCCCATATTTAAAAATCTATTTGACCTAACCACTTGCAATTTTTTACAGGTGACGCGGATAAGGTGCAGTCAGCTTTGAAACAGTGGTCTCGAGCCTCAGCTGGTCCGTGACAGGAGGTCGAGCGCCATCTGGCAAGAGATGGTGCGAGCCCGCCTCCGTTACCTAATACTCTAGATTATATATTTTGCGTTATTTAATAATATTTTGTAATTTTCAATAAAAATGTTAATCTGTCATATGTTTTTCCATTATAGCAAATAATACCCCAAATCCACTGTTATCTAGAAGTACCTACTTTATTAGGGTTATTTTCTGTTTTGCGTACTTTTTTCTGAAGGTGCTTTCCTCTCATTTCCGAGTAATTTCTGTTATTTAATCCTACTATTTATCCTTGCTTTCCTACTATTATTGATGTGCTTTCCTATTGTTTATTCTTACTATTTTTCTACGCTCTCCTCTTGTAGTAAGGCTCGGGTATTGTTCCTTCTTCTTAAAATGTGTGGGCCAATTTATAAAGATAATTGACACTTTGTAATCTACTCTGACCCATAACCGTGCAAATGTACGGTTACGGGAATGATGACGATGAAAGACTATACATCATCATCATTCTCTTAACCGTACTCTTGCTTATTCTATGTGTCAATTATCTTTATAAATTGGCCCATACATATTTAAGAAAAAGGAACAATACCCGAGCCATACTACAACAGGAGGCGTAGAAAATAAGTAAGAATAAACAATAGCAAAGCACATCAATAATAGTAGGAAGGCATGGATAAATAGTAGGATGAAATAACAGGAATTACTCGGAAATAAGAGGAAAGCACATTCAAAATTGTAGTAAAGCATACAATAATAGTAGGAAAGCATCGATAAATAGTAGGATGAAATAACAGGAGTTACTCGGAAATGAGAGGAAAGCACATTAAAAATAGTAGGAAAGCATACAATAATAGTAGGAAAGCATACAATAATAGTAGGAAAGCATGGATAAATAGTATGATAAAATAATAGGAATAACTCTGAAATTAGAGGAGAGCACATAAAAGTAGTAGGAAAGCATACAAAAATATGATGACAGTCATATGTAATGTTATGCTCTCTCTCAAAAACTAATGGTCCATTACGATTACCGTCACCGTAAGTCCGGACATACGGTGATATGAACTACTAATGCATGGTGACAGCTCATCATAATATATGGTTAGCAGCAGCAACAGTAGTTTCATCGTACTTTATGGTTATTTCCGTATGCTCCCTACTTTACGTGAAATCACCCTATTTTTTGATGAACAGTTTTCTCAGTGTATTGCTTTGCCGCACTATTATATTTTCTACTTGTTTTAGGTATTGTTGATGACTCTACGATTAAAATAGAGACGATTTTTTTTAATAATCTTGGATTTATCTAAATGAATGAACGATTTTTTAATTTTATTCTTTTTCAGACAGTACCTAAACATAGTACCTAGGTATTATGTTAAGGGACTCATTCAATTTGTAAAAACTTCATTACTGTATTCCGGCTACTATTTTGCCACCTACTTACCTCTGCCCTCTTTAGAAGAGGCTCTGTAGCAACTAGCGTTTTGGCGAAATTGAATAGGATACACGTTTGCATTGTAACTTAACCCTTTAATCAACCATCATCATAATCATTATCTTGTGATGCTTTTCCGGATTAACTTGACTTCGGATTCTCACAAATTATATGACATACAAACCTAATCGACAGTTAGTTCTACAGTTTAGCCAAGCAATAATTTTTACTGAATTTTGAGATTTGAATTTGGAGCCTAAAAATTTGATTGAAATTCTTTTACCATGAAGCACAAGAACTTGTTCGAAAATCAAACGGCAAGCAGAGCACAAAAAGAAAAAAAAACGCTAGAGCCGCAAAACGCTGTTCCAAAGAAAAAATAAAAACATTCAACAAAGGAATATTACCGAGAATACAAGATTCTATTAAAAATAAAAATGTGTGACGAAAGCTGACTCCGGAGACCATAAAATCAAAGAATCTACTTCCTGAAAATCTAAGGTGTAATTTATTAGAATTCTTCGTTACGCTTAGGTTTCAATACAACGCCCGTGACGTAAGACACTGCTTTATACCCTAGGTTAATAATATACTATTATAGCGTTAACCATGCTATAGACGTGTATATTCAGCCATTTCACTTTTCAATCTTCTTTTGTGAAGTCGGTTATTGAAAAGGACCTACCCGCTGGTCAATTCCAGTAATCACCAATCTTGGCTTGGACTGGGAGGGTGGTCCATTTCCTCCCCAACCATTAACCCTCTAAATTCATTACTGCTGTCGCAATAGATTGGTTTTGGGAAAAAATATTTCTTCGGAACCGACGGTGAATATTTTTGCGGGAAGAGAAAAGAGGGAATAAGGATGGGTTATTATTTTTTAAAAAGATCGAAATTATTAAGTGTATTATAGCTAATAGATGAACACTTTATTGTACACAAGGATGAGTTATAGCAAAAAATGAATATACATAATTAGCACAGTAAAATGGGCAACCTTATCGCTGAAAGCGATGTCTCGACTAAAAGTGATATTTCTTTTTTTGACGAGCTACTGTTTGTGGGAAAAAATTAACATTAAATGCACAAAATGGAAAAACCAATGACGAAAACATAACTTGTAGAGTCTGTTCAGAAAGAGAGCCGTCGCGACGTGGCCAAATTGTGAACTAACATTGTGATATTACAACCATATTTAGGAGATGGTTTCTTTCTATCGGCATTTTGAATCATAAACTAAAGAAATAGTTACAGTTGTAACAGGATAAAAATAGAACAGACCCTAAAACCCTAAGTACCTTTAGGAACCCTAAAGCCCAAGTTCACGAACAAATAAACAAGCATTTACCGTAACCATTGGTCAAGGTGAAAGATAATCTTTAAAAAAACCTGTCAAAAAGCATTAGTAAAACAACATAAGTGTGAAGTTTTCATGTGCACAAAATTCATCTAAAGTTTCACTAGCTTTTTAATCAAACAATAAAACACCCTTAAGGTCCCATATTGTATTACAACAACCTATATAAAATACGTCATACACGACCATCAACAATCTAGTCCGAACATTTTATCCAAAAATAATCCCACATGAGTCGTCCATAAATAAAAATCGCACTTCCATCATCCATTGTGAGGCATCATCCCAGCCTTCGCGCTTTCAAGAACATAATCCTTCAGGAACTCATTGTTGGCGGAGCGTCCTAAGCGTTGAAGACAGGGCATTAATCCTGCCTTTTGAAGACAAGAGATATCCATCAATTGTCAACATTGGGCTGGAGGGGCACGTCCCTGCGCCACCCTATGCCACCCCCAGATTTCCCCCTTACTCACACAAGGGAAATTTTGCAAAGAGTAAATAAACAGATTATTTTAGCTAGAAGGATCTGTTTTATATCCATTTATTAAAAACATCGATGAGGATTCGACAATTAAATACAGTAGTAAATTTTCGACTCGTAGCCTGACAGTGCTACGGTGTAGCCGCGCATACCTTAAAGGCCAAAGCACACCGGATACGTATGCAGCATGTAACGTAGACACGCGCGTGTCTACTACCCGGTCACATTATCTCGAGACCTGGCGTCGATGACGTCACGTCGCGTCGGCTTTCTGATATGGTGCGCAAAACAAGCAACCTCAAGTAGGATATTATTATAAACAATAAGATTTCCAACAAAACAAATATTGATAAAAACTTTCGTAAGTGGTATTCATAATTAGATAGATTATAACCGGTTTAACTTACGTAGATTATTTTCGAGTATACTACCCGAGGTTTCAAGCAATTTAGATGCTCTTAATCATGTATGAGTGTTATTCTCGCTGCGCGACGCGGAGGGCACTGCGTCTCTCAGCTCTTGCGGCCCGGCTGGTTATCGCCGGCGGCGGTGGGAGTTGCGACGCGGATGACTCATCCTCGTCCTCCGAGCTACTTGGATATGTCGATTGAAGAGCGACGCACACTGAACTAATCGTATCCGGACTATCGTTGGTCACAAAACAAATATTGTGTCAATTAATTTAATGTAGGTAATATATATAGTATAGGTAGAGAACGGGGCGGGAGGTTCGCATTCCAGCGAGGTCTCGAGATAATGTGACCGGGTTGTACGTATGTACACGCTTGCGTGCACGTCACGCAAGCGGTGTGCCATGATTCATATACAGTTCCATACATTACAACGTCATGGTACGTCGACGTGCACGTCTAAGTATACGCGTACGCAGCCAGTGTGCTGTGGCCTTAAAGTTTAGTTATAGTTTAAGGCTTAAACTAATCATTGCGTCTAATCAGCCCATAGCAACTACATTTGTCATGTAATAATATTTAAAAGATCATTTGATGCCCGGATTTGTTGGTAAATTTTCGTTGGTATAAGATTTGACCTGGCTGCTGGCTTATAGGAGTGTGTTATTACTGGAAGAAAGCGTTAGCCGAGTTGGTCGTGGAAAGCAATGGCGGCGATGAGCTCACCACTCGTCACGTCTATATTCCTGCGACCCATGGTGAAAAGAGGCTCTTTTAGGCTCTGCCTGCAGGAAAAAGGTCAAAGTCAAAGTCAAAGTTTATGTATGTAAGTATGTATGTATGAGTCGTCTTCTTCTAAACCAGGTGAATTTTACGCTTGTTCCTCATACATAGGAAAATCATTATTATCTAGAGGTATTGCATTTGAAATGAACTGGGGTTACCGCTAACATCAGGTGGCATAAGCCAGAACAGTTACATCATTAACCAAAAAAAACAGGCTACAAAATCTTGAACTAGAAAACATTTAATCACGATACACACAGTTACAAAGTTGTTATTGGCTGAAGTCCTACAACAAATGATGAAATCCTCTTATGGAACTCTCTTCCAGTCTAAATTCGGAAGGCTACGTGCATAGGAATTTTCAAGTCCAAACTGTACCAATACTTTTTCTCATTGCAAAATTATGAACAAAATTAAGCGCTTATGTTATTTTCTTATTTGTTTTCTTTATAAGTATGTTTATGGTAGGTTATAATAATGATATATATATTTATATATATTTTTTTTATATGTATCTAGTTATTTTAAGAAGGTAAGTAATTAATTATGTTATCTTTACAATCTCGTTATGTATTATTTCCCAATAGCACTACCACCCACTCTATATTACACAAAGGTTAGCTGGAAGAAAATGCTAATTAGCATTAAGTTCGCCTATGTACTTGTTTTTTTTTTGTCTAGTGCAATAAAGTATTTTTTATCTATATATCTAACATAGCACAAAAAAGAGAGGTAATCAGCTAAGCCCCAAAGAACGAAAAATTAGTCTATTCTGTTCACTTTTCTATGGCGTTAAACATAGCTATGGGAGTGAGCTAGTGATTGTCAAAATTTGGCTTCGTAGAACAAAGCGCTATTTACCAAGCGAGGAGCCTTTGTGTCGGTATTACACCACTCTACATAATATTGTGAAAGTTCTGACAATACAGTGTTTGAACACCGACCGGTATTACGACGCAGCTCGAAAAATTACGGCGACTTTGAGGTGATAGGGATTAGGTAGGTATTTCTTATAAAGTTCAGCTTTTAACTGTGGTTTTAATGGGTTATTGGGTGAAGTTTTCTAGTTTAAATCTTAAGATTTGTGAGATAATTAATTGTTTTGTATTTGTGATGCTGTTAAGCGTAAACCACAGACGATAATCGGTATCGTATAACGATTGAAATATTTTTCCGATTCTTGAAACTTTTTATGTTGTGTGAAACGGAGTGCAAGACAGCGTGGGGTTTGCGCTGGCAACACTCCCAACAGCCATCTTGCATCTTTATGACTTTAGCCCATGGAAGAACAATCTTCCATACGTTAGCCACTGAGCCGACATTGAAATTCGCCACTGACAGTCGATGCGAGTGCAAGGAGCTGGGTGTATGTTTTTGTTATTACTTTATTTCGATTAAAAAACAACCTTCCCAAAAAAGCTCGAACACAGTGAGGTACCTAATGATGAAATAAGTGAGCATACTACATCTAGTCAGTTTTTCGTTCATAAAAATATTGTATGTCTAAAGTTTCTATTTGCTTTAGTTTGAAGTAGACCATTTTAAAGGAGTCATAAAAATAACAATGCATTTCTACAATCGTATCTAGATAAATATTTAACCTACATTAATTTCCTGTATCGAATCATTCGAAACGCATTAAAATTATTCATGCCGTCACTAGCAACCCTACTTCATGCCAACCGCCAATTAAATAACAATAAAGCATGGAACAGACAGCATGCAGAAACCGAATTATACCGAAATTAATTGGCCGAAAACCCGTTCGAACACACGTTCGGAAAGCTTTGCGTTCGAAATTCAAATGAGGCGGCAGGCCCCACCCTACGCTCCGCCCCGCCGCCATCTTGGATCCGGGTGGGAGCACGAAGGGGGGCTATTAAATTATTTCATTCCACATCGGGCCACGCTCGGTATCGGATTAAAACAATTGCCTGCGAAACCGTAAATGGATAATGAATTTAGCGAAGAAAATAATATGGCACGAAATTTAATATACTCTGAATCCTAACGAAATTACGGAATATTTTTAGATTAGGCACTGCTTTGTGGGGGCTTACTGAAAGATTTATCATTTTGTCTTCCATTTCTGTTATTTTGACGATATTCTAAGCTCCATCTTAGGTACTAATATACTAAGTACTTACCATTTAAAAAAGGCTGGATGGACTTAACATAAACCTATATAAAAAAAACATTAAAATGTTAAAGTTTGTTACTTTTAATAACATAACATAACACCCAACAGTCATATTATACGCAGTAGCATAGTTTTAAGGCGTAATCAACACTATAGATAACTTTTTATTTATATCATCAATATCATCATTATCAGCCTGTAGAAGTCAACTGCTGGGCATAGGCCGCCCCCCTAGAATGCCACAACGAACGATCTTGAGCCGCCTCCATCCTCCACCAACTTCCTGATGCGACGCTTGTAATGTCTTTAGTCCATCGAGTGGAGGGTCTTCCTCTACCGCGTCATCTGGTTTGTGGTCGACACTCGAGAACCTTTATTAACCAACGGTTGTCAGTTCTGCGAGCTATTTATGCCCATTGCCACTTCAACTTCAGAATTAGCATCTGAGAGCTATGTCGGTGACCTTGGTTCTTCTACGGATTTCCTCATTTCGGATTATATCACGTAGTGAAACCCTTAGTATAGCGTTCTCCATAGCCCGCTACGTTTAATTTATATACAATCCAAAAAATGCGATCAAGCTAGACTCGAACCCGCATCGCTGCCTCTAATCGGCAATGCCTTTAGGTGAACTAGATCGGAAGTTTTTGTCACATCTACATTTAAATAAATAAATAAATGCTGGACATTTCACACAACATTATCTAGCCCCAAGCTAAGCAGAACCTGTGTTATGGGTACTAGATAACGGAATATACTTAATACAATACATTACATAGGTAGATATTTTTTTATTATACATAGAAAATACCCAAAACACCCTGAACAAATATCTGCAGATCGTACAAATATTTGTTCCGAGGCGGGAATCGAACCCGCAGCCTCCTGCATGTTCTTTTTAAGAGTAGATTAACATTTGAAAGCATGTAACTTCGGATAAGTCGGTAATAAACCGAGTGTAATAGGTCAGTGGATGAACGGTGGATGGAGGCGGCTCAAGACTGTGTATCGTGGCATTCTAAGGGGTAGGCATGTAGGTAGTGGACTTCTACAGGCTGATGATGATGATGATGATGAAGATGAACAACTTTGAGAATAAACTTTTGCATTAATATAAGCCGTAAATATGAAAACTATGGAAACGTTCCTAACTTATAAGCTGCAGTGACCCAACAGGGGTTCGTTCGAAGCTCTTTCTGGCAAGTTTGGAAGCTAGTGGAAGTTGCGGCCGCGAGTGTACGCGCGAGTTTGTAGTGACGAACACTGCGGTCTCTCGTGTCGATGTTGAAAGTATCAAGACTGTCAGTGATGGAAGTAGCTCTACATTAACTATATTTTTTTCGGTTACGAATAAAAAAGTTTACTCTGAAGTTCAGGCAGATCAGATAACTAATGGAACCATGAGATCGTTAAAATACTTTTTTTGATAGCAAACTTTTCATTTAATTTATTTTTGTGGCATACTTATTAATATACCAAATCAGTAGGTTAAACCTAAAATATGAAATATCTAAGTTTAGTTCATGCAAAATAAAGTTTGCGTAATTAATTATAACAAAAACCATAATTTTTACAAAAAAAAATATGTAGTTTAGGTACCTTATTAGGTGACTAAAAGCGGATGTAGGTATTCGATAGGAAAATTAATTTTAGCTTTGGCCAAAAATCAGAAGTTGTCGAATAAGTACTATTTTGTTCGTATATTTAACCGAAGCCGAAAAATATCGACTGATTAAAATAAACTAAAGCCACTTTCAACCCATACTCCAGCAGGTGAGAATCGAACACGATTTAACCATCAGCGTGGCGTCGTCAGTCGCATCTTGCCTCCCTGTCTCCATTCCCCCTTGTCTCCGATTCAAATTGAATAGTCGAGTTGCACCGCGCTGAAGTAACTATTGTGAGAGCTGTGGCCGCTATGCTTGATATAGTGATGTGAAGGGTGTTCCAAAAGCTAGTTTGGCGGATACGGATTATTTGGGTCAAAAATTAATTTGCGTGATAAAAGACAAGTTATGTAGCGCTGATGAACAAGATTTTAACGGTGCGCTTTTCAAATACATTTCTTAATCATATCGTTGTCATTCGCTTCGTGTCGTGTTTCAAAGAATACGCAGCGCGAGTCTATGAAAGGATGGTGCCAAGTACACTTCGTCAAAATTTTCAGCTGAACTATCTGCTATCTGGTGGTTCGCCCCGAACCGAGACCTCGCGATATCAGCCACTACTGAAGGGGAAGAAAGGGGTTTGTATTTAACGGCTATGTAAGTATGTTTGTATTGATGATCCATCAGAAATCTTTAACTAACGAGTCAATTTCTCTAACATGAGAGAGATTTGGTAAAGCAAAAAAAAGTTTTTTACATAAGCAGTGCTGTTGTGGTTTTGCTGCCTAATTTTTAAAGATTGACGTTTTATACGGTAAAAATGGATATTACTTGCAAAGAAAAAATCCTCAATGTTCGACTTCTCCCTGTAGAACAAAATATACTATTATACTAAATAATAAATTTCAGCATTGCCAGAGAACTTGAAGTATCTTCGAGATATTTTTTGCATATTTTACTTTCTTTACCCTTCTAACCGATTTCTAAAAACATTTACTGAGAAAAAAATTTAACCTCTAGGTAATTTTCTACACATCATCGAAATAGCCTTTGAATAGGACTAAGCAACAGGATGTAAATACTACCTCTTCGTATTTAAAGTACTTGACGAATTAATTGATAACGTCCTTTTGACGAAATTCATAGAACTCTAATGTCATTCAAATTCCTAGGAATGGGGGGTCAATAATGGATGTTATATTGGATATTGCTTTTTAAGGTTCAAGTTTCTAATTTCTTAAATTTTTAGACTTTTTCCTGTAGTTGTGACACAAAAGCTACAAGTATACCAAATTTCAGCATTGTGGGATTGCTGGAAGTACCCTAGAATTTTTGATTTTCACGTTTTAGATTTTCCCTAATATCTCAGAAACTACTAAGTCTAAATACTAATGAAGAACAGTTTTGAAATGTCCAGCCAAAGCGCTTTCATTGGACACCCCACTTGATCCGACTTTCTGTCTTTTTTTTTTACCCCTCTTGGACCCCAATATCTCATCAACCCCCCGACCGATATAGTATAACCTTACCTACAAATTGTACCAATACTATCTACCCCCATACTAAATTTCATAAAGATCGGATAAACCGTTGGGAAGTTTTCATCGGACAAACATACATACATACATGCATACAAACGCCGATTCTTCCAAGTTGACTAGAAGAACTCGCTTCGCTCGTTCAATAAATTAGAGCCAGACAGAATAAAAACGCAACGTCGGCGTCGGGTACCTAGTTATTTGGTTGTGATATGTAGATAGATCAATTGTTTCATTTTTAAATTTTGCATAATATACTTGTATTAGTTGTATTATTCTTTCTGTAAATAAAAATATTTATATCATAAACTTATTTATTTTATGCTAGTGCATATTATTATTTTAAGATACGAACCAACTGCTTGCTTGTCGTTGGTTATTGCTGGTATTGTGTACATTAACATTTTTTTAAATAATTTTCAGTAATTTTGTTTCCGCATACATCGTCACATACATTACGGATACGGAACCCGTACCATCACTAGTTTGAACTGTGTGCGCGCAATTGGGCGTATGTGGCTTCCGTAGTAACTGTTCCGTGATCTGTGGCTCCTGCTCGAAGACAATGCGGTGGAAATTTTCAGATCGATACGGACTTGTTTTGCCGTGCTTACGCAGTCTGCTATAGAGCGAAATGTTTCTGAATTAGATGAAATGCCCGAATCCTAATCTGCCGACTGGGAAAATGTATTTTTTTTAAATAAAAAAACTAGTATCCGTATACTTCAGCTACATACCACTCTTACACCTATTATTTATTTTTAAATCCGCATGGCCAAGGAACATTATTTTTTAAAACATCCAAACTTTCGTTAGTTTTTTTTGTGAATTGATTTAGGTACCTATAATATTGTATTGTGCTACATTATGTTCCATATTTTTTTACTTTTTATCAACTATCTCAACTTCTGCTCTATTTTTAAGTTACTGTTTTTTTTTGTTCACACTTTTTTTTTATGTATACCTTCTCTAACCGTGAAAACCTGTTATTCGCCTTCTGCTACAATGTCGATTCTTTATTCTGGTGTTTGTGCTGTTGGTTTTCCTTTAAATAAATAAACACATACATAAAGTAAAGAATAAGTATTATATACAGTTAAAACAGTTTCTTTTTTAAATTTCGTTGTAGTAGTACTTATTATGTTATCGGAGTCTCAGGATCAAAACAAGTCTCACGATAACTCATTTATTAAATTCCATCTAATATCCCACTTCATCATCATCATCATCAGCCTGTTGAAGTTCACTGTTGGCCCTAGAATGCCACGATGAACTGTCTTGAGCCGCCTCAATCCACAGACTCACCTAAAAAATCCAACTTAAATATTTTTGTTTTTATTTATTTTATTTAAAGTGCACTGTGTAAACCACATTAAAAAAAATAAACAAAAGTATTTATAGGTGTTTATGGGCATCACAGCGTGCGCAAATATAACCACATAGATATGTATGAAAAATATAACCCTCCGTTGCAGTCGAGTAATAAGTAGGAATTATCGTCTCACACACCAACCATGTTGCTCTATGAGTAGAGTAATGTAGATAGAACTTAGCTATGTAATGAATTATTCATAACTTGGCAAGTTTCCAACGCAATTAAGTTATCTCGTTGAAAACTTTAAGTAAATAAACTGAATAACCATTGTATTAGGAACTTAAATTCTGTTTCAATGACAAGACGGCGCTGCTAATAATGGTCAGATCGCGATATCGAAACCGGCACGGCATCTTATGACCTAATTAGCGTATTTTCTATCCATTGAATTGTGTGAAGGGGGGGAGGGGGTTACCATGAGCTCTTATAGCGATTCAGTTCAAAAACTATTCAGTACAAAAATATAGGTTCATCGTTGACATTCTTCATCATTGAATAACTTTAATCGCAGAAGTCTATAGACCTTTTGCTACTGTGCCTTTAAATATAGCTGCGGACATCACGGAACTGATATTTTGTACTGAATAGTTTTTGAACTGAATCGCTATAAGAGTTCATGGTACTTCAGCTATAAATTGTAAACAGCACTATTAAATAAGTATTTATTTTCAATAAAGGTTAACAAAGTATGTTTATGCAGATATGTAAACTTAAACTAAGTAAGTAATGGGTAATCTAAGGATGATACTTTTTAAAGTTCATTGTAAGTAAGAAGTATACTTTGAAATAGAACCTTTGTAGAGTCAAAACGTTGACTCCTCGCTCTAAGTAAAATATATACTTGTATGTAGTAAATCACTTTTAGTTTTGTAGTATAATATATAGTAGAGTAGAGCTTCTTGTAACAGTTAAAGAGTCTATCCGGCCGGGGAAGTACTACCAACACCAAGTCACCAGTAATGTGAGCAAGCATTTCTGTGTTCAAGGATGCCGGTGAAATTACTTATAGGCTAGGCACATGACGACTTTCGTGGTGCGCTGGGTGAGTAGCCGGCTGAGACGCAAGAGGTGCGGGTTCGATTCCCGCTGCGGGACAAATGTTTGCATGATCTGCAAATATTTGTTCCGGGTCTGGGTGTTGTGGTAACATGGTACTCGTAGTTCCTGATATCCATGACACATAGATTCCTAGTGTGGAATGAGCCCCACAATTACAGTAGCAATGGGAAACGCAACAATGAATATCATTTTGGCAGTCTTAGCGCTGTCCAAATCTTTTGAAACTTGAAAAGAGGAATATTTAGGTCAATAAGTTTCCCCCATTCAAGTTTCGTAAGATATAGAGATGTGACTGTTGGGTGTTAAGAGACTTTTCATATTTATGTTTCAGGATGTCAGGTGCAGTGTAATATGCCAAATTGACGTGAACGGTTCGCTCCGCACCTACCTACTTCTCGCCGTAAACGATACCTACGATAATTTAATACCAATATACCTTCACTAATAATGCTTTTTCTAATTTACCTACTTATGCTGGTTAGCTAATAACTAAACTTCTATACCTACCTAGTTACCGCAAAATAGTTCATTTTGTGTAGTTACGGTGAATTTCCTACCCACCTAGCACCTAACTGTTTTAAAAGTTGGTTTACCTTGGCAGATAGGTAGGAGGTAATCTTTTGCTGTTTGTCTTGTTTGGGTCATTGATTAGATCTCAATTACTTACTTGGTAGTACACTGTACCTATCTAAAACGTTGTCTGCTTGCCATTGATATAAAATCTGTCAATGCTACTTGCCTACTTTTATATAAAACAGTTACCTAATCTAGTATAAGACTACTGACCATATCAATATTTTTACACTAAATTTAATTTAGCTCATTTTAAGTGAACTGTAAAGTTCTTTATGAGTAATAAACTTTTTTAAACCGAAATAGAGCAGCCTAATGTGACAGAAGTATTGCATTTTTAATGGGCTGGTGTTCGCAAAATGCCAGTTATTTGCTTAAATAATAATACCTTCATCAAAACTTTGACGCCCCTGACGGATATAAAATTGCCTTATATTGTTCCGCAAGTTTTTCGCGCACTTTCGTAAACAGTTCACCTCCCCACGAAATTCTCATCAAGCATATAGATACCTACTTAAATATATCTATACAAACTCGTAGGTAGGTTGGTATACAGTTTGCGATGGATTGGGAAATGTGCCGGGTGCACATCAATAATGCACGCGAGCGGACAAATCACTTAGCGCGTCGATTCGGCCTATCTCTACCTATGGATAGATAGATTTCAAACTTTGGTTCAGCTTGTTTTTGCTCATAAATATAGGCAAATTTTTTTTTTTTATTTTTTATATCAAGTTGTGCTATTGTATTAACTTTTGGTTATTTTCTTTACATGTTTTTTTACTACCTAAGATTTTAAAATTTTTTTTTTCGATAAACCAGCTTCTACTTTTTCTCGGTGCAATAATAAAAAAAAGGAATACGTACGTTCTTTTTTATATGCACGCCAACAATTTCCAACAAATTTTATATTATTTATTTTAAAACAAATTTTGATTTGCTGAACAGTAGCGAGGCTATTTTTAGTACACATTAAAATAAATTAGGTTTTGTTTAGGTACACGACATTTATTATTATAAATATAGCCGCGCACTGTCGAATTCACGGGAATGAAAATCAGTTTTTAACCGACTTCCCAAAGAAGGAGGAGGTTCTCAATTCGGTTGTATTTTTTCATATAAGTTTATCAAAATTTTAAGTATAATAAACAATAAGTACTAGTTCGTTTGATGGTGAATTAGATTTCACGTCAAATTTAGACAATGCTGAAGAAACAAACTTCTGTTTCATGAATTAAATTGTTTATAGTTTCCTCGCGAACTAAAGAAAAGTACTATACAAGTCTCTGCCGAAACAGCGAAACGGCCTCGATTAAAATCACTTCGTAAGAACTCGGCTTCGCCTCGTCCTTCCAATACTCACCCGTAGATTGCTTTATTTCGGGCCTAGATTGCAATCAGCTAGAATATTATGAAATACAATAAATATTTATATAAAATATACGCAAGATTTTTGATTATACTGAACACTTTCCCCCTTATTCATAATCATTTTTTAACCGACTTCCCAAAAAGGAGGAGGTTCTCAATTCGGTTGTTTTTTTTTTTTTTTTTTTTGTTTGTTACCGCATATCTCCGGCGTTTATGAACCGATTTGGAAAATTCTTTTTTTTATTTGAATAGATATACTTCCAGATTGGTCCCATTTTTTTCAGAATCCAGTTCTGATGATGGGATCCATGAGGAATTGAGGGAACTCCTCAAATATTGTAGGCATACATATGGCAATTTTGATATTTTCAGCAACAAACCAAGCATTTGCATTCAAAAAGTATCATAATCCTTTCACCACTATGGTTCTTTCATAATTTTTTTTCATCCAAATATTTAGTGGAATACATTGGCGGAAGTCGGTTTTTTAAATGAAAAGTTACATTCATTTAAATTACAAATATTAGTAAGCCTATTTTAGTTAAAATAGCTTTTGTCTTGTTTTGCCGCATGTAATTTTACATCAGAGAGAGCAAAACAAAAGCAATTTTAACTAAAATAGGTGATAAAATAATGACTAAAATGATTATGAATAAGGCCCTTTTGTTTATAACATGGATATGGGTATAGGGCCTAAATCCAAGGTATCCTTTAGCGTATGAGTCGATTCAAAATGATCCTTGTGATTTCAATGAATAAAACACTTTTTATAATTTGACTCGCAATAAGTTTATTGTTGAAAAATGTATTTTTCAAAACAAGCTTTTTTTAAACTCGGTATCGGAACCTGATCAAAATGAGCCCAAACACTGCCATGCTACTACATATCATCGAGGAGTTACGTTTTCCACCTTCCGTCTCCATCATCAGATCAGCTTGCCGTCACCATAATATTGTATTGTCATCTAAACTTGACAGGTATGAAAAAAATTCCAGCTCAATCGGTTAAAGATAACTGATTTAAAATTCATTTGCAAGATTCCACCCGGACAAACATACATACATAGCAAGTTAAATAAAAGCTTTTAACTTTTAAAAAGTTTGTAAAAATGCATGCAAGCGTACAAATTAAATACCTAACACATTTATTTAGTTCCACCTCATGAATATTCATGAATCTAAATTAAAAAGTCCAGAGAAGAAAGAGCGACATATTTTCCTTAAAAAAACGTCCGAGCTTCATCAGGGAGGTATTTCATTAAGTCTTTATCCGATGGCTGAAAGAAAGACCTCACATTCTTGGAGTCCACTTTTGTAATGAAGAATGGCCTTTTTATAGGACCGTTGTCTTAAATTCTTTAGACATTTCTTACGCGAGTGGCTTTTTTGCGCTTTTGTGCTGTTAATTTCTATGAATTAACTGATTGTGGCTGAAGAAATTATCTCTTTTGGAGTTTTTATGAAACATTTATTTTTCCTACTTTAACCTACCCGTACCGAACGGGTTAAGTCGACGTTCAGAACAGCAATTTTTTTACAATGTAGAATAGTATAGACTAGTGGTTCGCCCCGAACTGAGACCTCGCGTTAACACCTTTATCAGCCTGACTATTAAACCAAGTAACTTCCATTTTTAACCGACTTCCCAGAAATGGAGGAGGTTCTCAATTCTTTTTTTTTTTTTTTTTTTTTTAATGTTTGTTACCGCATATCTCCGGCGTTTATGAACCGATCTGGAAAATTATTTTTTATTTGAATAGATATACTTCCAGATTGGTCCCATTTTTCAGAATGAGGAATTGAGGGAACTCCTCAAATATTGTAGGCATACATATTATGGCGATTTTGACATTTTCAGCAACAAACCAAGCATTTGCATTCAAAAAGTATCATAATCCTTTCACCACTATGGTTCATGCATTTTTTTTTCATCCAAATATTTTAGTCGAATACAATGGCGGAAGTCGGTTTTTAAATGAAAAGTTATTTTATAATTATTTTTGAAAATTTTCACCTCGAGGTCAACAGGATCTATCTGTAACAACTCTAATTTCTACACATCTTCGACCTTTGAATAGGGCTAAGCAACGGGGCGTAATACTACATACCTGTTAGTACCTATATCAAGTACCTGACGAATTAATTGGTAACGTCCTTTTGACGAAATCATAGAACTCCAACGTCATTCAAATTCTTAGAAATGGGAGGTCAACAACGGATATTATATTGGTTTATTGTTTTATAGGGTACATGTCTCGAAATTCTTCAATTTCAGACTTTTCCCTATAGTTGTGACACAAAAGCCACAAGCATACCAAATTTCAGCATTGTGGGATTGCGGAAAGTACCCTATAATTTTCGATTTTTACGTTTTTTATTTTCCCTAATATCTCGGAAACTACTAAGTTTAAATACTTATTAAAAACAGTTTTGAAATGTCCAACCCAAGCGCTTTCATTAGACACCTCACTTGATCTGATTGTCTAACTTTTTTTTTTTTTACCCCCACTTGGACCTTAATATCTCAGCAACCCCCTGACCGATATAGCTCATAACCTTACCTACAAATTGTACCAATACTATCTACTCCCATACCAAATTTCATGAAGATCGGATTAACGGTTTGGAAGTTTTCATCGGACAAACATACATACATACACACATACATACAAACGCCGATTCTTCCAACTTGACTCAGAGAACTCGCTTCGCTCGTTCAAAAATACTTCATTGTAGAGTCAGAGGCCGTAGACAAAGTAACATTCTAATAGCGGTGACGCCAGTAGAAAAGTCCAAAATGTATGGGATTGACGTTAGCTATCGATATGTCACGAGGTCTTTTGTATTGAATTATGACTATAGAAATGGAATCGCTTCGAAGCGAATGCCGTTTGGCTAGGCCCTCTGTTCAGGAAGAGACCCGTCGTGGGATTTAAGGCCACTGTTAGCGGTTAATACAATAACGCGTCTGTTTTGTTTTGATCCTATTACAACTGTAGCTATTCAAAATGCCAACAGAAAGTAACCAGCTCCTAATTATGGTTGTAACAATGTAGTTCACAACGTTAGTTCACAATTTGGCCACGAGGACTCTCTTGCTGAACAGACTCTACCAAAAAATAAACAAAACTTAACAAGGTAAATTAAAAATACAAAGGGCAGACAAATCACTTGCATAGTTGTTGGATAATTGTATTCGCCTTTATCTTTATATTTCTTGTTTAATTTTGATAAATTGTTACTCCACCTGAATCTGCAAAGTAGGTAAACGCAATTAAATTATTGTCTTTAAGAGCGTATGCACATGGTGTGTTTTCGGTGTGTTTTATACGCGCGCACCACGCAAGTATAACGCGCTGGAAACGCAATACGCTCAAAGCCTGTGTTATTCCATGAATTCAGCGATGCGTTTGTATAGCTAAAAACACGCAGTTTTGGCGATACAGACGCGCTGGGGCTGCGCGTTTTTAATACGCTTTTATTAGCTTCAGACGTATGTTAGTATGTTTGTATGTTAGTATGTTAGTATGTAACGGAATCTTTGAACATGATTTTGACCCCCTTCAAAACGTCGGATTAACTCGAAATTCGGCATACTTATTAAGGACCGATGACAATTCAATATTTTAAACATTTTGTCCCGTTATCCTTACTAGGATAATCAGGATCAGCGATTTTTGTTTTCCTGAGACCCGGAAGGTCTGCGTCAATGTCAAGTAGCATAGATAATTACAAACAATGTCCAGTCGTCAAGTAATCTGTCATGTCATGTTCTTTTCTATTTAGTTGTATTTTCTATAAATAGCGTACATTTTTAGTTTTTTAAACTATTATATTTTTTTTTGTTAGAAACTCATCAAAAGTGTTACTTTAGTAAACTAAACATCAACGTCAAGAGGCTCGCTTGAGTTTTCTTTTTATACTTACTACTACTTTGCATGAATACAGGCCTATGGCCCACCAGATGGAAATTAGTTACCGTTAGCTTATGGACACCTGCAACACCAGAGGAACCACACGCGCGCTGCTGAACCTGATACATAAAGATGAAATGTCTCATGTGCCTGTAATTACACCGGCACCCGTACCCTTCAAAACGAAACATAGCAATGCGAGCACTACTGCTTGGCGGCAGAAATATGTACGGTGGTAGTACTTCCCTGGACGAACTCTTTCAAATAAGTTCTATTATTAAAGCAAAGTTTAGCTTTGCTACCACTATTAAAAATAAAACATAATAACCGGTGTATCTATTGGGTACTACATTTACGAGTAAAAGAAGATTGTGTGGTCATTATAATACGTTTCAAGAATTTGTACTAGTTCTTGAAAAGTGTTAC
The DNA here is from genome assembly GCA_951392215.1 of Epirrita christyi. Lineage (NCBI taxonomy): Eukaryota > Metazoa > Arthropoda > Insecta > Lepidoptera > Geometridae > Epirrita > Epirrita christyi. The sequence goes on from OX595851.1 coordinate 3,238,874, forward strand.
AATGGCCGCACGGCATACGCGCTCAGTGCGGTTTTACCGCGTTTTATAGCGTTTTTTGTCCTCTCTTATTCGAAAATTTTCATTTGAAATTTTTCATTCGATATTTGACATTCGGGATTCTTTATTCGAGATTCCCCATTTTCATATTTACTGCACATTTTCTTGTTTTTTAAAAAAAACGTATATACCCCCACCACCCACCGCCACCGCAACGCAAGGTTTTAAGCGATGGCTAAAGCGGAACATAAAGAATTCGGGCTATAAATGGCTCGGCCACCTTGAATCTAACCCGTTTCAATCGATACAATCGCAAGCAATCTCTCGGATACGAAACGTGCGTTCACAGCACGTATAAAATACGTCGTCTGCGTAGGGCTCTAAACAGAAATCAAAATCTCATCAAACCCATCCCCAAACGTCACCCTTCAATCTTTAATGACAAACAGACAAACACCACTCAAACGGCAAATTGAACGGCAATTACACCGACACCATCTCAATATTACATCACTTTGTTAGCAATATATTACAACACTTTGTAGCACGCACGTGGCTAAGCAATATTGCTTTTTATTTGTCTATTCGTCCCCTTGAAAACTTGTCAACATGTTTCTATGCATACAACCTTACCCTTTCATTCTTCATAACATTATTCATTCAATTCTGGACCTTACATCCCTTAATACTAGAGTTAACAAGTAATTTTTGAGGGTTGAACTTGTCAGTGTGGGTAGTCCTGTTTTTAGTTTGCTCAGCGGATATTAAAGGCTACAGTGGATTCGAGTGTTTGAGAATGCTGTCTGTTCACATAGAAATCGTATTAAAAGATTTTGAATTTTCCAGTCCTCAAATAAATGGCTTATTCTTAAACGCGTATGATTAATCGAACTTACCAAAGAGTGAGTTGAAAGCGTTACAATTTTAATCTTTTCATGGATTCCAGTATTTTAAAATGCTGACTGTTTCCATAAAAATCTTATTAGAAAATTTTGAATTTTTCCATCCTTAACTAAATGGGTTTTTCTTAAACGCGTATGATTAATCGAACTTACCAAAGAGTGCGTTGAATGCTTTACAATTTCAATCTCTTCATAGATTCGAGTGCTTGAAAATGCTGCCCGTTCCCATAGAAACCGCATATGATTTTGAATTTTCCGGTCCTCAACTAAATAGCTTATTCTTAACCGTAATATTAATCAAACTTACCATTTACCAAAGAGATAAATAAAAAATAAATAAATAATGCTGTACATTTCACACAACATTATCTAGCCCCAAGCTAAGCAGAGCTTGTGTTATGGGTACCAGATAACTGATATACTTAATACAATAACATTACATAGATAGATATTTTTTATTATACATAGAAAATACCCAGAACACCTGGAACAATTATCTGCATATCGCACAAATATGTATATGTTCCGAGGCGGGGATCGAACCCGCAACCTTCTGCGTCGCAGGCGAACCTTCGCCCGCCGCGCCACAGAGGTGTTCAAAGGTGATAGTTCAGAGGTGATAGTGATCTTGAGTGCGGTACAATTTCAATCTTTAGCTACCTATATAATATTATATATATTGAGAGTTAGCTCAACGCATTGCCATTCAGTGTGGCAAAGCAGCCAGCGTCTTGGCGACGCTGCCACCTGCGTCAGTGCCATTTGGATCAGTTGAGACAATTATATTCAGACCGTTTGCAACGGTTTTTAGATAAATAAACTATTTGCTATTTTATGCAATTATGTTAGGTGTTATGTTGGGTGTTATGTTAAGTTATTTCATTTGTATTTTTTAATTTTCGTTATTCTTGTATTAGTTGTATTTTACGAATATTTAATTAAATAAAAAAAATGGCTTTTCGCGGCATGGGAACTTTTTTGTATGAAGATTTTTATTTGTGTTACAGTTACAGCGAATTAAACTACATATAAAATATAATAAACTTAAGAGTGACGTAATAGTTACTCGACATGTGAATTATTCATGGGCTCGCTATTATTTTTAAGCTTCGGAAGCTCTACTACCACTTAAACAGGCAGTTTATTTTTCATGGGCATGCTTAGCTTTGAAAGCTTGGCGCAATTATAAATATTTTAATTAAAACCAGGCGGATTCCCGGGTTCCATTTTAATTCTCCGCGTTCATATCAGGTTCACCATTTAAATTTCTTGATATTTTTTTTGCTTTGGTTTATTCAAATTACTTTACAACAGCCATCATCATCATCATCATCAGCCTGTAGAAGTTCAACTAGAGCTTTTCTCTAGAATGCCACAACGAACGGTCTTGAGCCGCCTCCATACAACGACTTCCTCACATCATCAGCCGTTAAATGTCCAGTTCTGGACGAGGCTACCTCCATAGAATGTTATGGGGGGATTTGCCATAAACACTACGCTTGGAAGACGGAATGGTGAACTCAGTACGTGTTGAGTATTCAGGTGGACGCCTCCCCTCCCCCCCTGATCCCTTAGGCAGCTTTTACGACATCCACGGGAGACAAAGGGGTCTATTCTTAAGCTGGACACGCAACAGCACGACTTCCTGCGACCTTTATATGTCTTCAGTCTATCAAGAGGGGGGCCTTCCTCTACTGCGTCGTCCCGTTTGTGGTCGCCCCTTGAGAACCTGTATCCCCAACGGCTGTCAGTTCTGTGAGCTATATGTCCTGCCCATTGCCACTTCAACTTGCTTGCTTCGATGATCATGGTTTTTCCACGGATTTCCTCATTTCGGATTCTAGTAAGGAACCTCCGAGCATAGCTCTCTCCATAGCCATATAGCGCGACTTTGAGCTTATGTTTAAGGTAAGTGACTACGTCGCAGCGCCGTAAATCATCACTCATCGTGATGATTAAAAAAAAATCACCACGCTTGGGCAGGCGGATTGGTGATTACAGTACTCTTATTGAGTACTCAGGTAAATGCTACTGCCCATCGCCAAGTTTAAGGGCCGGTTTTAATTGAGGGGAGAGGAAAGGAGGGGAGAGGAGATGTGTTTGAATAAACCAATCCGATTTCGTTATTTCCACATCTTTTCTCCTATTAGCTTCGGTGGAAATGGATCAAGCGGAGAGGAGAGGAGATGTCTAGTTTTTCTATAGAATTTTGTGCGGTGAGCGAGCAAGCGGCGCGGCTGAGCGGAGAAGTGTCTAGTTGGGCGCACCCCGCACACCGCTGCCTTCTCGCGGCTCGCAGATCCGAAAGCGTCATTTAAGCTCACATCTCCTCTCCGCTACACTTCTCCTCTCCGCTTTGGTGGAAATAACCTGCCAGCATTGCAGTACATCTCCTCTCGTCTCCTCTTCTCTCCGCCCCGATGGAAACCGGCCCTAATCCCTTAGTCGGCTTAGTTAGAGGTGGATAGATCTATTCTTAGGCTGACTGAACACAACACGGCAAGTTATTATTTAAAGCCTACAAAAGGAATCTTAGTCTGAACATGATGGGCGTGGAGGGGGATGAATAATATTCATTATTCAACAGTTAACACTCTGTTTATAGTCTGTCCGCGGTTGCTTAATTTAAAAGGTCTCGACGATTTAATTTTAATTTTTTGCATAATTTTTCAAGTAAAAGCTTTATGCATATTTTCGTTATATGGATGAGAAAAGTTAAAAAAAAAACTATTATATTGAAAATGTATTAATCAGTTAGAAGAAAAAGGTTTTTGTTTCATCATCATCATCAGAAGTCCACTGCTGGACATAGGCCTCCCCCTTAGAATGCCACGACGAATGGTCTTGAGCCGCCTCCATCCACCGAATTCCTGCGACGTTTATAAATCTTTAGTCCATCGAGTGGAGGGCCTTCCTCTTCCTTTTTCTCCTTTTTCCTTTCCTTTACCTTTCCTCTCCCTTTTTCATTTTCTCTTCTTTAGGTTTTTTTAAATGACCTCAAAAAAGGAGGACGTTAATATAAAGTTTGGCTTTAATGGTATATTTTTTTTATATTTAACAGTAGAATTTCTTGTGAAAGAGTTCGTCCGGGTAAGCACCTAAGCACTACCTGTTTCTGCCTCCAATCAGTAGTGCTCGCATTGCTGTGTTTCGGTTTGAAGGGTACGGGTGCGCCGGTGAAATTACAGGCACAGAGACTTTTCATCTTTATGTCTCAGGTGTTCGTGTGATGCGTCTGGTGTTGCAGGTGTCCATAGGCTACGGTAACTACTTTCCATCAGGTGGGCCGCATGCTTGTTTGCTAGCCAAGAAGTATAAAAAAACAAAAATTATGACCATAAAGCTGAAAACAAGTTTCAAAATGTTGTAGAGCAAGAACAAATCGACGAAGCCTTCAACTTAATTAACAGATGGAAGCTTTTCTAAATAAAAATCCTCGATTTGGCATCGGACTGCACCTATTTATTAAGTTTTAAGGTCTTTTATCATCAATATTGGCGTTCATTGTAATCTCATTCTTTGCAATGTAATTCATTGTATGGCTCGAAAAGTATTTGCTTGCAAACATCGATATGTTATTAGACGACGAGATGCCGCGGGGGTGTTAGCTATTCGCACTGCTAATGTGAGCGCCGCGTGTCTGTACTTACCCTTATTATGGACGGGGCGATATTAGGGCGATTTTCACATAGAAAGCATGTTCGTGGTGTCTACTTTGTAGGCAGGTCTAAACCCCTTATTCATAATATTTTTGAACCTATTTTAGTTAAAATAGCTTTTGTTTTGTTCTCTCTGATGTAAAATGACATACGCCAAAACAATATAAATATAAATATGTCGCATCCGGTCATGATTTCGGGCTAAAAACGGAACGCAAGCGCGCCTTCGGTGGACTTCACTTCGGGTGCGCTTCGACAGAGTCGAGGTGTCATCGCTGGACGGACTCGGAAGGGGAACTCATTCGAGCACTGCGCCTCGACGGGGAGTCTCAACCCGATCGCCACAGAGTGAATACGTCTCGGAACTGTCCTCACGTTACGTTTAAACCGTTGTAGTAAAGTCAAAGTGCTAGTTACTGTAGGTAATCATTTAGTTAGTTTAGCCTTATACAAATTTAGTTTCGATTTGATTAAAACTGTGTTCTGAACAAAGTAGGGTGTTTTCTCTTTGTACGATTACCCACACTAGCCCACACTATGTATGAGGATAGCACGAAACATCCTGCAGCTCCGACAAATATATAATTTTTTATCTATCAAAGGTTTGAAAATTTATTATGAATGTGAGGGTAAGTTTTTTTGCAACCAATTGACACGGTTGTATGGTGTAGAGTGTAACACGGATTTTGTATGGCGAAGTCGATGCCCGCCCCTAGCGTACCTACACTCTGTGAATTGTGTCTATACAAAAATCCGTGTAACACTACACCATACGGCGTGTTAATTGCTTGTTAAAACTTTAGTCTGAGTTTTAACAAGCAATTAACACGCCGTATGATGGGTCTCTGAATTGCCAGTAGACGCCAGCGGGCAGGCGCCGGCATTCTATGTGAATGTAGCCGTACAGTAAATGCGTGCCCTTATAATGGTAATATGACAGTGTAAACTAGCCCTATAAAGACTGTCAAATATGATATTTCCCATGGTTGGGTTTAAATTGTAATGATTTAAATGGGGTAGTTGAAATATTACCTTACTTTGTGGCATGTCACGATAATATTTGTGTGATATAAAGTAATTTATAGTTTAAAAGTTTAGAATGGTCATAAATTAATCATTATTTGAGGTACTGGGAATACGCCGTGGTGTGTCCAGCTTGAGAATAGCCACTTCTTATCCTCCCGTGGTTTTAGTAAAACCCTTACTAAGAGATTGCACCATGGGATGGGTAGCAGCATCCACCTGAGTACTCAACACGAATACTGTGATCACCAATCCGCCTGCCACGCATGGGGATAATGGATCCCCACGCTAATATAATCCTACTAATATTATAAACGCGAAAGTTTGTAAGTATGGATGGATGTTTGTTACTCTTTCACGTAAAAACTACTGAATGGATTTTAATGAAACTTTACAATAATATAGCTTATACATCAGAATAACATATAGGCTACAATTTATAAAGATATTATGTGAATTGTCCATGTGTTGACGATAAGTGTCAAGTAAGTAGGTACATCTGCGAGCTATTCTGGCGTGCGCTCCCAAAACCGCTAGAATTATACATATGTAATGTATGATGGAAATGTTTATCTTAAATAGTCCTACAAAAAAGCCCACCACAGATTATATATAGGTTATATTCTTTTCTACGCCACGCTAATATAAGCTACTCGAAATACTAAACCTGCGCAGACGAAGTCGTGGGCACCAGCTAGTAATATATATATAATATGAATGGGATAAATTCCCTATTCTATGGTGGAGGCCTCGTCTAGCAGTTGATGTTAATGTTAACGGCTGATGAGAAAGAAGTCAGATCTTCATACAATTTGGTAGATTAATTTGGATAAAAATTATCAAGGTACGAGATTCTATACATTTTTTAATCAATTAACCAGAAAAATATAAGCATATTTTTGCTGAAGATTTCGACTACGTTTTGAACCTTAATATCCACTGATGCTGGACCAAGCCCTCGCCATGATAGATGGAGATAAACAGCAACAGTGGCTGAAGAAAATTTATTAATATTTCGTCTTCCAATAAACAATTCAGCCAACAAACTGATTTCCCTACGGTGTAAATTACATACCAAAATCAACAAAACACTTCAGAGGCAGCGAAGTGTAAGTGTAATCTCGTCACACTTGTGACGTGCTGACACGTGCCGATGTAATCAATTGACGCCTTTTTATTAGCGCACGCTTGTTGAAAATGTTGTTGTGTAGAGATTGTTTTGTCACTGTTTTTTAGGGTTTTTTACGTCAAAAGGTAACAACAGAACCAGAGCTTCACTCAGGTGTCTGTATTATATCTGTCTGCCACAACCTATTCCCCTCCTCATTCTGAACATTTAAATTCCCACGGGAAGTAAAAAAATATTTGGAAAAAGAAAACCCGTGTAGTTATGTGTTGATTGTTGTGTAGAGTCACTCTTTCTTTGTGTTTTTTTTACGTCAAGGTACCAACAAAACTATTATTAGGATCACTTAGGTGTCTGTAGTCTTTTTTCCACAACCTATTGCCCCCCACTCCCTCCTATTTCTGAACATTTAAATTCCAACGAGAAGCAAAAAAATATTAGGAAAAAGAAAGCCCTTGTAATTATGTGTTGATTGTTGTGTAGAGTCACTCTTTCTTGGGGTTTTTTACGTCAAGGTACCAGCAAAACTTTACGATCACTCAGGTGTCTATATGTCTGTCTGCCACAACCTTTTTCCCCCCTCCCCCTCCTATTTCTGAACATTTAAATTCCCACGGGAAGTAAAAAAATATTTGAAAAAGAAACCCCGTGTAATTATGTGTTGATTGTTGTGTCATTCTTTTTTAGGAATTTTTACGTCAAAAGGTACCAACGAAGTCTTTTTGCCACAACCTATTGGCCCCCACTCCCTCCTGCCTCTAAACATTTAAATTTCCACGGGAAGTAAAAAATATTTGAAAAGAGAAAAACCGTGTATGATTGTGTTGATTGTTGTGTAGTCAGTCTTTTTTATGAATTTTTACGTCAAAACTGTTACTTAACTGTTTTGATTTTTTGTCTCGCAAGTTAGGGTATGGTAAAGTTAATCCCAAGTTAAGTTACCCAAGAGGGTAAAGATGGCCTATTCGACGGTACTATTCATCATGATCATCAGCCTGTAGAAGTCCACTGCTGGACATAGGCTTCCTAGAATACGAGGAACGGTCTTGAGCCGCCTCCATCGACCGACTTCCCCCATTTATTCCAAGATCATCAGTGATCTTATTTGATTTCTAATTTAATCTAACTTAAAATTGTTTTCGCATTATGCCAACTGTCTTAGATACTATTAGGTATAATTACCACGCTCATTAGTATCTATTTCATACACACCTACATTGAATAGGTCCTTATAAAGGCACATGCCCAACTCAAGCTGTCTGGCTTAATCTCGACGCGTTGTGCAAAAGGGTTCTTGAAAACGTGTCATCAGACTGAAAGGCACTATTTTCATACGTGTGTAGACGAAGCTTTAACATGGCGCTTGAGGAAAATAATATGTAGTATACAGTAGTAATAGTATTGTTGTATTTCCGGCCTTAGAATAGATCCCTCCGTCTCCTCCCGTGGATATCGTAAAAGCCGAATAAGGGATTACAGCAGAGGCTGGGCAGCAGCATAATAATAATAAAGTTTTTATTCAGACAACTCATTTAGTCTATATTATGATTAAAGGTAATTACTTAATAACTAATACAGATTGGGAGAGCTTCCACACCAGAAGACAATTATTTATATATTTCTCCAACTTAAAAATATAGTTACAAGGATAACCTTAAATCGAATCTTAAAATACTGAATAAATGAGAGCTGGTGCACAAAAGGTTTCGTGATAAAATCTGTTTATCGGGTCACCAGGCCCATAGGCTATACGTAGGTACGTCTTATTATGAGTTTGGTACAATGGTCATTTACGACTCCAACGAACACTACCCTTTGTGCTACGAAAAAGTTTTCAGCTCAGTACCTAAACTAAGCCAAGGCCTGTATGATAGCATACCGAGTGAAATAGAACCCCTGCAAACAGAAAACCAATGATACATCGAAGTAGCTAATAAACCAACCAAAGAAATTGCAAACAATTACTTATGTATTTCACATAGGGAGTAGCCTTAGCGATATATTACCATTCAAATAGTTCTGTCATTTTTTGCGGGGGGAAATGAACACACAAGCGCAATTCCGCATATACACATCCAAATACAACACTGTAATGACGACACTCACACTAACAAACCTTGCACACCTCCTCAGAATAACAACTAGTTTTATTAAACGCATATGCCTACTTTGGCTTTTAGTTTGACAGATAGGAACGCTGCGAATGGCTACTCCCTTCCGTGTTGCTCGAAGTTATAAGTATTACAACCAAAACCAAAAGACGGAAGAAATGCAAGCGTCAATTTATGTTCCCCGGACTGTAACCCGGGTATCCTCCGCCCGAGATCCGGTTTATTTGCGCTTATATTGTGTGGACACAATACTTCAGAGGGATCATGTCGCTGGCTTGCTACCTCCTTACTGCTGAGGTATACCTATTTATCTGGATAAATATGCCATGGTTGCGAGATTTGTAGTGTACCTAGCTTTTGCGCTTTTAAAGAGATAATAACCTCTTATAAAAGATTTTTCTTAGTTCTTCAGTTACAAACTGTTAACTGTTGTGTTGTGTGTGTTGTGTTGTTTTGTTAGTAGTAGAACTTCTTGTGAAAGCGTTCGTCCGGGGAAGTACTACCACCGTACCTATTTCTGCCGCCAAGCAGTAGTGTTCGCATTGCTGTGTTTCGGTTTGAAGGGTACGGGTGCCGGTGAAATTACAGGCACATGAGACTTTTCATCTTTATGTCTCAGGGTCGGCAGCGCGCATGTGATGCCTCTGGTGTTACAAGCGTTCATAGGCTACGGTAACTGCTTTCCATCTGGTGGGCCGTAAGTTTGTCTGCTTGACAAGCAGCATAAAAAAAAAAAAAAAAACAAACTGGCCATGAATACTTAGCATTAGCATTGGTTTAGCCTTAGCATTCATCATCATCATCACCATCCTGTTTACGTCCACTACTGGATGAGGCCTCCCCCATTGAAAACAATGGGAGGATTTGCCATAATCATCACGCTTGGCAGGCATATTAGTGATCACAGTTTCGTGTTAAGTACTCAGGTGTACGCTGCTGCCCATCCCCTTCATCCACGGGAGGGCAAGGAGGGGTCTATTAGGGATTTTTTTTATACAACTTGGTAAGCAAACAAGCTTACGGCCCACCTGATGGTAAGCAGCTACCGTAGCCTATGGACGCCTGCAACACCAGAGGCATCACACGCGCGCTGCCAACCCTGAGACATAAAGATGAAAATACTCATGTGCCTGTAACTTCACCGGCACCCGTACCCTTCAAACCGAAAAACAGCAATGCGAGCATCACTGCTTGGCGGCAGAAATAGGTACGGTGGTAGTACTTCCTTGGACAACCTCTTTCACAAGAAGTTCTACTACTAACAAAAGGGGTGTCTTACGCCGGACAAAACACGACAAACTTTAGCACTATAACTCACCTATTTGTACAAACATCATTTTTAATTTTAGCAATCAAAGAAACTAATATTTAAATTTTCTATTCTAACTCATTTCTCAATCTCTTCTGTGAAAAACAAACTAATCTCTATAGCAGACAACTTTTCAAAAGCTCTAAATTGAACAAACTTCTAAATATAAACAAATTGTTTGACTAAGTGATTTGAGCCCCTGAGAAACCACGCAGATGAGTGCAGAGTAAGCTCAATCGCAAACGAGGACCCCCGATGGTGATCGTGCATTGTGTCGGAGTAGTCTCCGACACAATGCACGAGTTGTGTCGGAGACTACAAAGACGAGTAAATACTCGTGTTTAAAAAAATCATCGATTCATATAAATACAATTTTTTTACCAATAAACAAATGACGACCTCCGTTACGCGGCGAGTGAGTAGCCAGCTGAGATTCAAGATGTGCGGCTTCGATTACTGCTGCGGGACAAATGTCCGCATGATCTGCAAAATATTTGTTCCGGATCTGAGTGTTGTGATAACATGGTATTGAGTACATGATGCAGTCCAAAATTAGGTATATAAATGTACACATCTACACCTAAAACCTAAACATAAACACCTATTAAAAAAAAAGATTTGTGCGATCTGCAGTTAATTGTTCCGGGTGTTCTGGGTATTTTCTATGTATAGTAAAAATATCTACCTATGTAATGTATTTACGTATATCAGTTATCTAGTCGCCACAACACAAGCTCTGCTTAGATTGGGGCTAGATAATGTTGTGTGAAATGTCCAGCATTATTTATTTATTTATTTTATTTTATTTATTCCAAACAAAACAAAGACCTATGCAATTAAACTAAAAGTAGGCTATTTCACGCAAACGATCTTAGGGGGGAGGTTTTCAGCTAGTATAGAATAAATGAGTCGCTTAATCATTCATGAAAGGTCAAGGCGAATACAAAATTTGAAATGCATGGTGGATGGAGGCGGTAAAAGACCGTTTGTTGTGGCATTCTAGAGGGAGGCCTATGCCCAGCAGTGGATTTAACAGGCTGATTATCATGATGATCTAGTACTTGAACAAATCTTATTGCAATATTGGAATGAGTTATAGTGAAACTAATGACAAACTAAGCGTCGAATACAATGCAATTACCAAACACTTTATTAAATACTACCCTTCTAATTCCACCCCCCAAATTAAAGCTGCCGTCGCCCGAAGCACTCATTCAAATCTTATTTGTTCTTTTTAGTTGACAAAGTCAACAGTTTAGGAGGACGGATAAGCGTTGGAGCTGCAAATAGAGGCGGTGGGAACAGCAATGTGAAGATTTGGACAATGCAAATAAAAAAACAGTCACAATAACTTTTCATTTAAAAAACCGACTTCCGCCATTGTTACACGACTAAAAAATTTTGGATGAAATTTTTTTTATGAAAGAACCATAGTGGTGAAAGGATTATGATACTTTCTGAATGCAAATGCTTGGTGTTTTGCTGAAAATATCAAAATCGCCATATATATGCCTACAATATTTGAGGAGTTCCCTCAATTCCTCATGGATCCCATCATCAGAACTGGATTCTGAAAAAAATGGGACCAATCTGGAAGTATATCTATTCAAATAAAAAAAGAATTTTCCAAATCGGTTCATAAATGCCGGAGATATGCGGTAACAAACATTAAAAAAAAAAAAAAAAAAAAAAAACATCTAGATTGAAAATTTCGTGGTTAGGAGTCACTTTAAATTGAAAAAACGGCTAATTACCACTATTTTTCATCACTTTTTGCTGACGTTAGTTCAGAAGCCTCTTCGTCATGAGCACCGCTCGCGACCGCGTTCGACGGTAGACCGGCGAATACATTATACATGTATTCGCCAGTCTACTGTCGAACGCGGTAGCAAAAGTTACGAGAAACAGTGGTAATTAGCCGTTTTTTTCAATTAAAAAATTAAAAATAATAATCTAGATCCGTTGATAACCAAAAGCACTAATTATTAGAGTTACGAGTTCTTAATACATTATTAACCAAGGGAATAAAGCAGTGTCTTACGTCACGGGCGCCATATTGAATCAAGCGTAACGAAGAGCGAGACGAGAAGCGTATAAATCCTGAGTGCAGCGAGGGATTCAAGCTCGTGCAAGACGGAGATAGCTTTATCCCAGAGATTAATGCTCTACTTTTCACACTTTCTTCGAGACCTTAAAAAGCAAAGTAATAGATGCATTATATTTTAATTAGGTAAGTACATTTTAATTACCTACCTAATCACCTACGTAGGTACCTATTTATAAATTAAGAGAGAAGGTTGATGTTTGATAATACCTATTAGGCAAGTTGTGGAACGACAAAAAAATATTGAAAATACACTAGAAGTACAGATCAAAACAAGCGTCTTTTGTTGGTTTTCCGCGTGTGGAAATTGTCGTAAGCTTTCATAAAATTCTGTTCAGATTTTTTTTTGTTAACGATATAGGATAGGCGTCTGACTAAATGGCCTCCGGAGTCAAATAATAACTTTCGCCACTCTCACTCGACATTTTTATTATGTCGGATGTGTATGTGTATTCTCGGGAATATTTCTTTGTTGAATGTTTTTATTTTTATTTTTGGAACAGCGTTTCGCGTGCTTTTTTCTTTTTTTGCTTTTGCATGCGGAGGTTAGTTCGATTTTCGAATAAGTTCTTTTTGTGTGGGTCTCTATGGTAAAATTTTCATACAAATTTTGGGGTTCCAAATTCAGGATTCATATCATTTTGCCAAATTGCCAATAATCTCTTATTTCCAAATTTCTATATATCTGAAACTCATTGATGAGTCTAAAATTTATACACCTATGATATCAATATTTACAAGTGCATCCTCCAGTAGGTACATCTCCTGAAAAACTGTGATTTGCGGACTCTTTGATGATATTTTTGATGACATGGTGACATTAAAAAATTGCACCTCTGGTTCCTAGGCCTCACTCACTATACCAGTAATGCCACTTGACCATGGCAATTCTGTTTGACAGCTGTTTTTTTTATTTTTTTTACATTAGGAACAACAAACAATTACACCAAAAAACAAGAATACAAATATTTCTTTAAAGATAGGTACTAAAAGTGCAATCAGCCCCGTCGTCCACGAATCCTACTCCTAATATTATAAACGCGAAAGTTTGTGAGTATGGATGTTTGTTACTCTTTCACGTAAAAACTACTGAATGGATTTGAGTGAAATTTGGAATGGAGATACTTTACGCCCTGGATTAACACATAGGCTACTTTTCATCATCACATCATCATCAATTTTCATCATTATTCACGCGGGTGAAACCGCGGGGCGCAACTAGTTTGATATAAAAATAAAAATATGAGGGCGCAACTTTGTTTTTGTCACGTTTGTTTTGAAAAAATAATAATAATAACAATTAACAGATTGATGAATAAGTACCTACATCATTAATATATAAGTATAATAATATCAATATATATTTTTTTCATACATAATCAATCATAATAATAAGGAACATAGTATATGTTGGTGAACTTTAGCCAAAGAACCATAAAATAAGATAAGTATTATTATTTTGATACAACACAATACAACTATGAAGTTTGGGGTAAAACGAAGCCCAATTACAAGTAAGTATCCTATGTGATGCAACCGTTAAATATGTACTCACAAAAAAAATACTTCTAAATCCTTATCTGCCCAACAAAGCATTAACCGGTAGTTAGTTTCCAAGCAATCAGACACCACACAAAATAATTTACGGTTCTCAACCGCGAACAATCCAGGCATTTTGCGAAATGGCTGGGGTTAACGCAGCCGGGCGTTATCGAATCTGCCCCACCGACAAAATATTTATTTCATTACTCCTATTCATAGGCTCTAATCTGTGTTGCGGGGCAAGTTTGAACTCAGTGTTTGTTTATATCTGCAAAACTGTTTTAAAGTTTTGCCTGAGCGCTTACAAATCATTTTTATTTGCGTTATTCAAGACTCATTTGGGTAGAGATGTGTTTTGAATTTTCGATTTAAATGCAATTTTACTATAATATGGTTTAGTTTTGTTAGGTGTAGGTATTAAGGGTTTTTTTTGTATCACAAAATAAATGTAGCCATAAACTCTTATCAAGTTTATTGCGTTTTTTCTTTATTTAAAGTACTAGCTGCACCTCGCGGTTCCACCCGCGTAAACAATGATGAAAATATTTATTATATTGTCACGGGTATTTATCGCGTGTTACCTTATTATTTATTATTCCCGACGTTTCGAATGCGTTACAGCAATCATGGTCGCGGGCTGAATACCCGTGACAATATAATAAATATGTGTTCTAATCGCGAGAGATTAAAAAATACTAATGATGCAAATGTCGAAATAGTGAGACGGTATCACCTGCGCTTTGAGCCGTTCAAGGAGACGGTCGCGAGTTTATTTTTGGGATATTATAACATCATAAAATATGTATAATAGTGTATTAGGTGTAATATATTTGTATAGGCTTATTATTTAGGTATGATTTTTTTGTATATTTGCCTTGTTGCCTAAAATAAATGATTCATTCCCACTAGTTCCTTTTGGCAGTCCCTTTAAAGGTACTAATGGGACTTTTTTTCCCACTAGTTCCTTTGAAATAATCAAAGGAACTAATGGGAAAAAAATGTCCCATTAGTTCCTTTAACCCATGCTGGGCAGGGGGATAGAAAAGTGGGTTTGCGCTGCACATAGTATAGGCCAGATTTTACTACGGTAGGTACATCCTTTATTGACTTCAACCGGAAAGGATTTTACAGTACCTTTTTAACAATGGGAGTGTTAATAACTGGTGGTTCGCTCCGAACTGAGACCTCGCGATGACACCTTTATCAGCCCGACTACTTAAGTGGGGAAGAAAGGGTTTTGTTTTTAACGGCTATGTAAGTATGTTTGTATGGATGATCCACCAGACATCTAAAACCACCGAGTCAATTTCTCTAAATGAGAGAGATTTTGTGAAGCAAAAAAAAAGTAGTAAAAATTTTGATTTTGGAACTTTTTGGAAATTACCCTAAAAATGGGGAAAAATATTTTGTCCATACGACACTTCTGGGTGCTGGAAACGCTTCTGTGTAATCAAAATTTTGATTTTGCAACTTTTTGGAAATATACTTCTTATGTGATAACTACTATGTGTCGTGGTATGTCCGGCCTAAGAATAAACCCCTCCCATGGATGTACTTAGAGCCTAACTAGGGGATGGGCAGCAGCATCCACCTGAGTTCTAAACACCAAACTGCGATCACCAATCCGCCTGCCAAGCGTGGTGATTATGGAAAATCCCTCCATTGCATTTTATGGGGGAGGCTTCGTCTAACAGTGGACGTTTAAAGGCTGTTGAAGATAACTACTACATTCACCTAGAAACTTTATCAAAATTTCAATTTTCTATGTCTACCAGCAACATTAAAATGCAGAAACAGATCATAGCTTACTACGCGGGGCGTCACTACTGAGGGTAGGATTTGTCGACCCCTGTGGTGATATTATTATACCACCCCTTTATAATCAACCCTACTCTACTAATAACAACGTCCAAAATAGTATAACAGCAATTTGTCAACGAGTCTTCTACAGCGGAACACTATTGTAAGGATAATGCCGCGATCAAACTCAGCTTCATTGTCCCAGAAAAGTGATTTAAAAATAAACTTTAAGTCAAAGTTGTAAGGCTAAAATTCATTTGATGGTTTATAAGTATAAATAAGGGCTAGTAAGATTCATTTAATTCGTATAGACAGTGAGTACGACTCTTAATTTTGACGGTGATGTTGGGGTGTGAGTTTGATGGTCTGCAAGTGGTTTACAAATTTAAATATTGTTTGTCACTGTCAAAATTTATATCTCCTTAGTAGTTCAATATTTAAAAATATTTTGTTCTCAAAGTACATTAAAGGAATCTATCTTTCTGCCTAGTGATATTTTTTTTTTTATACTACTTGGCAAGCAAACAAGCATACGGCCCACCTGGTGGTAAGTAGTTACCGTAGCCTATGGACGCCTGCAACACCAGAGGCACCACACGCGCGCTGCTTACCCTGAGACATAAAGATGAAAAGTCTCATGTGCCTGTAATTTCACCGGCACCCGTACCCTTCAAACCGAAACACAGCAATGCTAGCACTACTGCTTGGCTGCAGAAATAAGCACGGTGGTAGTACTTCCCCGGACGAACTCTTTCACAAGAAGTTCTACTACTAACACAATAGTACGTAGTACGTAGTAGGTAGTATAGTCACGGTAGTGATAGTAGTAACGAAAAAGCAGGAAGTCGGTGGATGGAGGCCGTTCGTCGTAGCATTCTAAGTAGGGGTTATATCCAGCAGTAGACTTCTACAGGCTGATTGTGATGATGATAGTAGTAACAATAAAACAGACAAATACGATTGAAATTCGCGTCCTGAGGGTTCCATCTGTAAATTATTTAGACATCGTCAGAGCCCATTTCGAGGTTCAGCCACTTTTTCCTATAAACGTCACCATCTCATTTAGGGTTAAGGTAAATTTTAGTCATTTTCCTTTATTTGTGCCGCAGAGCCTCTTAGCATTCCAAATTTCAGAAATGTGTTGTGTTGTGAAAATCCTCAAGGGTAAACCTCCTAGAGGATTTTCATTTTCACTATTTCCATTTAAAAATTAGACATTCATTGACATATTTTTTTTGCATTGAGAAATAAAAAGTTGATTTTTTTACGGCACTTTACGCTCACGTACTTTTATATTTACTACCACCCACTCTACATTACACAAAATTTAGCTGGAAGAAAATGCTAATTAGTATTAAGTTCGCCTATGTACTTGTTTTTTTTTGTCTTGTGCAATAAAGTATTTTCTATCTATCTATCTTTAGTACAATGGGTACCTAAACTTTTTGATATACATTGGTTCTAAATTTTTCAAGTGAATTAGAATTTTTTAGGTAACAAACACATTTAACAAATACGCATCCAATCTCCTACCCTTACTCGTCGGTACATTATGTAAAGGAAGGGATGAAGGGCCTCTGTGCAAATCTAATAAACATCCCTTGTGGACATTTGCAAAACAATTCGGCTCGGCTTGATTTGATTTTCAGAGCGATGAAATGTTTTGCTCAGAGCCTTACCATGAGCTCTTATAGCGATTTAGTTCAAAAACTATTCAGTACAAAATATCGTTTATTCCAATCTTTTCTACCAACAGTTCGATAGTCTAACAGTTTGGACAAAATTATTCCAAACTGTTAGACTGACTAGTCAGACAGATTGGAATTTGGATTTTCGCTCAGGGGCCTTAGTAGGGTACGGGTTTTCATAGTTTACGAAACTATATGAAGTTTCGTTTCCATCCAATACATTTACTGACTGCGTCCTTAGTTTTCTTCTCGTTTTCGCTAGGGGCGCTGCAAGTAAATGTATGGAAGGAAACGAAACTTCATATAGTTTCGTAAACTATCAAAACCTGTACTAAGCCCCCAGTATCGTTTGTTTTTTGTTCGTCGTTGACATCCGTCATCATTGAATAACTTTAATCGCAGAAGTCTATAGACCATCTGCTACTATGCCTTTAAATATAGCTGCGGACATCACAGAACCGATATATTGTACTGAATAGTTTTTGAACTGAATCGCTATAAGAGCTCATGGTAAGGCCACAGAAGCCTTCGTGCCTACCTATTTGTGAGATTTACCAATAACAGTATCTACTGATACATGGCCTGTAGTGACGTAACACCCAAAAGTCACATCATCATCATCATCATCATTATCATCAGCGTATAGTACCAGATTAACAGAACAGGTACAGAGGTATATTATTATCATCTATGGCAGCGCCCCGTAGTGGCATTAATAATTCAAATAAATCTAGATAATTTCAAATAAATTGAAATAAGTAAGTTATTGTAAGAGGTTCATTTGTTCGTTGCAGCTTTGAGAATGTCCGGTGGTGTAAAATTTTCTTCAGTATCGCTGCTGTCGTTTTCAGACACTTTTTAAAACAGAAACTAATTTGGCAATTGAAATAAAAAAATAATAAATTAATAAATTGAATAAATTGAAATAAACTTAAATAAAAAAATACAAAAAATTGTTTGAATTTATTTGTATTTGGTTCTTCTACGGATTTCCTCATTTCAGATTCTATGCCGTCCTGAAACCCCTAACATAGCTCTCTCGTAAAAGAGACAAGATCACCGACATAGCTCTCAGAATTAGCAAGTTGAAGTGGCAATGGGCACATGGGCAGGTCATATAGCTCGCAGAACAGAACCGTTGGGGACTAAAGGTTCTCCAGTGGCGACCGCAAGCCGGACGCGGTAGGAAGGCCCTACACTTGATGGACTAAAGACGTTATAAACGCAGACAGTCAGTGGAAGGAGGTGGCTCAAGACCGTTCATCATGGCATTCTAGGGGGGAGGCCTATGTCCAGCATTGGACTTCTACAGGCTTATGATGATGATGATATACTTGTAGTAGTTAGGCAGCTATTAATCATTATTTATAGATTTCTAATTTGACAATGCCCCTTTACAGCAGCTACAGCGATCTGACATTTTCCTATCGAATTTTGATGTTCCAGTTAAGTATTTTAATTTCAATGTTTACTTCTAATTTGACATGCAAGTACCAAGGATTTTTCTTTACTATATATATATATATTTATTGACACCTTAAAACCTTAACACGGTACAAACATAGGGCATGGTAAGTAGGTACACAGGCTTAAAGGTAACTATAGTAACAGTTTTAGTGTCGCAACTGACCCCTAAACTAAGTTAATAATATCCTGTATGATAGGTGACAGCGCCCACCCTCAAACTAAATTTATTAAACAATTTTATGCCAATAAAATTAAATTTAAACTAGTTTAGTATTTTAATTATAATTTACGTAAGTGTTTTGTAAAATTTATGACTGTTTATAAAAGTGTCCGTGTGTTGAGTGAAAAATAGATAAAATAAAATTTAAAGGATTATACATCACATACTCACTATATCCATGGCAAGTACATAATGTTGTATTGAAAATGCCCTTTTACAGCAGCTAATATTTTTTGACCTGTTATTCAACTACGTATTTTAATTTTGGTATTTAATTTGTTGGACAATGCTTATTACAGCAGAAACACGGTTATTGTGTATTTTGTTAATTATATACTTAATTAATTACTATGTGAAATGCTTGTCTGTTTCTAGCGCCCCTACAGTTAAGTAGTTACTTACAGAACCTACCTAATTTCTAAATATAATGTATGACGTGACCAAGTTTCTTGTTCCTATGGTTTTAATAAACGAGTATGAGTAGTATGTATTATTCTTTCTGTAAATAAAGATATTATTTTAGATCCAAATGACAAAATTCAGACCATATTGATACAAAGAACACACTAAGTACTTCAACAAAAACTTGCACAAAAACCTACTTGAGCTATAACCAAATAATATTCAATAACACGAAATTTACAATGCAGAACTTAAATCTCTTGCCCCACTTCATCTTCAGTGAAAGAATCGAACCCGGACCCATGTGTTCGAGTGCCGGCAAGCACTCCACATGAATGCACACGTCATAATAATGGAGATGTTACAATTTGCACAGTTGGATAATTGATATGGAATTATAGGGGCCATGTTGGCAAAGAGTTGGCGCAGATGGGACAACATTCAATTTGATGCTGCCTACAGACTTCGGGTTATTCCCGCTCGTCCCCGAAGGGGCCAACGGAAAGTTTAGTAGCGTTCGTCCCCACTAAGATATTACTATATTACTTATTAGTAAGCTGTTTTTGTCAGGTAAT
This sequence comes from Epirrita christyi, assembly GCA_951392215.1. Classification (NCBI taxonomy): domain Eukaryota; kingdom Metazoa; phylum Arthropoda; class Insecta; order Lepidoptera; family Geometridae; genus Epirrita; species Epirrita christyi. The sequence goes on from OX595851.1 coordinate 3,258,799, forward strand.
AAATAAAATTACCTTGCAATTACATTTTTGAACAAGATCATGGATTCCTTTTAACTAAATGTCCTTGATAATAATTACGATTCGAAGAAAAAAATACTCTTTTGTCACTATATATTTTTTTATCATTTCCACCCTCGAACACCTTTTTTTGCACCTTATAAAATATACCGGGTGTAACAAGACACGGGACGTCTAGACCGTGATTCGCCATCAATGAACGAAGATAATAAAAAATATATAGGAAAAACTTGGGGTTTTTTGTACCTAAACATTTTTCAAAATCCCAGTTTTTGAATGAAAGTCATGATTTGTTTAATTGTTGCCCAACTACACCAGATTTAGAATAATTGTTTTTTTTATTTGAGTGAGTGCAGGAACAAGCATATAGCCGCCGTCTTATGTGCTTATAATTTCACTGGCACCCATACCATTCAAACCGGAACAAAGCGAACCAAGCATTACTGCTTGGCGGCAGAAAAAGGTGTGGTGGTAGGGTAGTACTTCCCCGGACGAACTGTATCACAAAAAAGCTCTACCGCTAACAAATGACTTAATGCCTTTGTAGGGGTGGCTGTAACTAAAGTTTTCAGGAACTATTTTTTTACACCCTGTATACCTATACCCTCAACCAAATGACGAATAGGTAGCGGACAGACAGGAACTAAGTGCCGTTATACTGCACTGCGTTGTTCGAGCATTATATACCGCTGGCGGAGTGAAGTGTCTCATCTGATCTATCTAATCTATGATCTTAGCTCCCGTCTTTTGAATGACAAAACACGAAATGGCATTGTTAAAATTAACCAGTGCGTGCTGTATATCCAATTGTGCGCATGATGACTTAATAGGTGCATAAATACTCTATGTGATGCCTTACAAATAAACGTAGTGCAGCCATGGAATAACTATTAAGGCTCTATTACTATTGCTATTACTAGCCCCCTTTTCCCTTATTGAAAGTCACTCGGTGACTAACGTTTGACAAGTAAAATTCAGTAAGTTTAAATTGCTTAAAATTATCATTAAAAATGAGGGCTTTTCAATTTCGATTTTATAACAAAAAAGTAGTTCCAACTGGCTCGATAGATGGCTCTGACTTAATTTCAACTGTCAAAAATTGTTCAGTTTCTCTAATGTTGTTTGTGAAATTCACATTGCCATTTAGACATACTTTCTTTTGACAGTTCATCCACAGTGCAGCGCCATCTATTTTCAACGCTAAAAGCATGACTCGAGTCGGCCGTGAAAACCCCTCATTGTCAAAATGATGGCAATTTTACTTGTCAAACGTTAGTCACCGAGTGACTTTCAGTTAGGGAATAGGGGGCTGATCTGAAAAGTAATATTTTGAACGCCCTGTGCACCGTGACGAGATTAAATAATGAGTTGCAAAAAATAGTGCAGGTAGAACAATATACTAATAATAGTTATAATAATAACCAAACAGAATTTTGAAAAAAAATCTGGTTTTGTAAATGAAATTCGCACAAATGACCATTCTAAAATTGCTTTGGCATTCAAATGCTCTTAATTTTGAATCTTCTTCTTCTTAGTCGTACACTCTTGACAGAGTGGTCGAGGTTAAGTAGGTCTTGCTTGAGTGGCGGCTCTTGCGATGCGTCTCCACTCGGCTCGATTAGCAGCATTGCGAGAACATTCGGTCATGGAAGTTTGTGTGCTGGACTTTATAAGGTCTGACCACCGTGTGAGAGAGCGACCCCGTGATCTCTTACCCTCCATCCTGCTTTGCACTACAAGACGCTCCATTGAGCCTTCATTGCGTGTTACATGACCAGAGAACTTTAAAATTCGTATTTGAACAGTCGACGATAATCTTTCTTTAATCTTAAGTTCTTGTAAAATCGATACATTGGTACGGCGCGCTGTCCAGGGAATAGCAACAACAATTTTTTTTATGTATCAAATAGCTAGACTTGTTTTTTAAAGTTCTAACCACATTCTTATTTTGTATGGTTTTTATATTTCGATTAATCCAAAAAAACCCTCAAAATTAATGCAGTCTGAAGCACAAACCAGATACATCGTCATCGCCAATATGACAAGCAATTTTCAACTTTGCGGAGATAGAAAAAAATCAAACATTCAAAAATAAAAAAATAAATTTCCAAAAGGCTTTGCAAATTAAATTAAATTAAATTGATTTACTATTTTTTTATGTGTACCTTTTGTACGTAGGTATAAATGACTGACTATCTGACTATCTATATTCCATGGTTATTCCACATTTATTTGTAAGACTGCACTTGTATTTTGGCACGTATTCATTTGAAAATGATACTACTACTTAATTTCTTTATTTGTTCATTGTATTTTTGGACGAAAAACCACAATAAAGGTATTTATCAAGAAGTTTGTGATGTAGAGATTTTATGCAACTCAGTGGGAGGTATTTCCTTCCTGTTTTCATTGTCCGATTTTAAGGTGTGATTGTTCACGGTGGGGGGGTTGGGTCCATTTTGTGGGTCATTCTATCGAACTATGTGCAAGACCAATCAACATTCACCGTAGCTTGTCCTTTGATGTTTAGTTTGGATGGTAATTCTAGTATATAAATTATTAAGATTATGCATACATTTCGACGACTTCTGTGGCGCGGCGAGTGATTAGCCGGCTGAGATGCGTGAGGTTGCGGTTTCTATTCCCGCTGCGGATGCTCGATACAAATGTATGTATGATCTGCAAATATTTGTTCCAGGTGTTAGGTACCATGGTACTCGTAGTTCCTGATAGCCAGACACAGGGAATCCTAGTGTGGGATCATGATTACGTATGTGTCTGCTGGGTGTTATGTTATTTGTCCCGCAGCGAGAATCAAACCAGCACCTCTTGCATCTCAGCTGGTTACTCATCCACTGCACCACGGAGGTCATCTCAACACCTCAACGTAGAGACTCTCGCGGCTTAGCTAAAGAAGGCAAACATCCTTAGGTAGGTAACTTAAGGATTACGCCACGGGATGACCAGCAGCATCCATCCAAGTACTAACGCCTATACTGGAATCACCAATCCAGTGTTCTGGGTATTTTTCTATGTATAATAAAAAAATATCTATCTATGTAATGTATTGTATTTTTATATTACTTTATATTTTTATTTTTATGACTTATTATAAATTTCATGTCATACTTTTATTTATGCTTAATGAAAACAATGTATGTACCTATTTTCTGGAATTGACAAGTCATAGTACGTAGCACTTAATTTTGTGTGCCAATAAATGATTCTATTCTAATCTATTCTATTAAATATATCAGTTATTTAGTACCCATAAAACTACTCTGCTTAGCTTGGGGCTAGATAATGTTGTGTGAAAAGTCCAGCATTTATTATTATTATTAATCCACCTGCCAAGCGTGGTGATTATGGCAAATCCCCCTTATTCTACGGGGAAACCTTGTCCATGAGTTAGACTTCTATTGGCTCATGTTGATAATGATTATAATTATAGTTTAGTTTACCAGTTGTACCACTGGTTGGTAACTACTGTCATTATTAGATCTAACTCAAAGTACATGCATGTATCTAAATGATTTGCACCAGACAAGTTTGCTTGCTTTGCTAATTTAATTATTATTGTAGCTACATTGTTGCGATATCAATGTTATCTTTAGAACTGCTAATATTTGTATAGTAAATAAATACTAAGTAGTAGATAGAATATCTATTATCTTTGGTGTATACAGGCTGTTTCAGGAATGACGGACCTGTGCAATCAGGGGGTATATAGAGATCGTTTACCCCACCTCAATAACCCCTATATGGTTCTACGAATTTCTTCGGACTTATTACAGAACATGGTCTCTGAATTTAGTCCAGGCGTACTAGTCTAGGCTTAAATATCGACATTAAGCATATACGACTTTAATACGAAAGCAGATGGTTTGTTTTCCGAAATCAATTCTCGCGCTACTACACAAATTTCCAAAGTATCAAACTGACGGATTGTGTCACATCACAATAATTGAGATATCGAAATTCTTACCTCCAGCAAGCAATCAACTGTCAATTTGTAGACCTAGGGGACTGCCTGGTTTTAGAAAAACCAGAGATAGTCCATGCTTATGTCATTTTTGGCATAAGCTTGGACTATCTAGCTCGAAAGTTGCTTCTGGAAAACAAACCATCTGCTTTTGTATTACAGTCGTATACACCAAAGGTCTATATTTAAGCCTAGACTGGTAGTCTTGGTTTAAACTCAGACTAAGTCCATGTTTTGTAATAGCACCTCTATTTTTTTAAATTTATATTTGCAGACAATGCCAACATTTGTCCCGCAGCGGGAATTGAACCCGCACCTCTTGCGTCTCAGCTGGCTACTCACCCACTGCGCCACGGAGGTCGTACGTAACGGAGGAGATATGCTTGGTCATGTTCGGTTCAGTGCCTAGTGCACGCTCTATGCGTACATTGAGCACTAAATCAATAATTACATATTTACCTGTATATTACCAGCCGAAGTATGTTATTTCTGTTACTTTGTTGTAACAAGGACACGACGATAGACACGCAATTAATTTAACACAGGTTTTGAAGAGCTGAGTATCTTCCTGGCTTCAAGATACATTCATAACAACATAACACCCAACAGTCACATACCTACATAGTTTTGATCCCACACTAGTTAGTTGTAGTAGTATAGAACTTCTTGTGAAAGAGTTCGTCCGGGGAAGTACTACCACCAAATATTTCTGCCGCCAAGCAGTAAGATTGCTGTGTTTCGGTTTGAAGGGTACGGGTGCCGGTGAAATTACAGGCACAGAGACTTTTCATCTTTGTCTCAGGGTCTACAGCGCACGTGTGATGCGTGTGTAACTGCTTTCCATCAGGTGGGCCGTATGCTTGTTTGCTTGCCAAGTATAGTACACTAGGATACCCTATGTCGTGGGTATCACGAACTACAAGTACCATGGTACCACAACACCTAGACCCGGAACAAATATTTGCAGATAATGCGAACATTTGTCCCGCACCGAGAATCCCCGCATCTCTTGCATCTAAGGCGGCTACTCACCCGCTACGCCATGGAGGTCGTCGGAGGTTCAATGGATTTGACTGACAATTAAGTCATGATATGGCTCAGAGACCACTCAAAGACTGATCTGAGCTAAAAGAACAAGTTCTAGCAGAGATTATGAAATATTTTTTTCCTTCTTTAGAGTCTCCGTACAAAATATGTGTAATTCTTATACTATCTTATTTATAATCAATTTTTAAACCTTTGATAGCTAAAATAGCTAATGTCTCGTTTTGGCGTATGTCATTTTTACATCAAAGAGAACAAAACAAAAGCTATTTTAACTAAAATATAACATTTATATATTTATAACATTTCAGTTTCGGAGATTGAGTTGGTTTGTACAACCTGATACCTGGTTGTACGGACCAAGAAAAATGCTTATAACTTCCAAACTATGGAACTACAAATTCAGGGAATAGTGTTTTCAGGGACTACAAAATGGCTACAAAAACATAGCAGATTCCTAGCTCATGGGTCCAACATCCTGATGTGAATAAAATATCGTGCCTAGCACCAAGCTAGGTTGTTTCACAATAATTTCTTAAATTTTCTTTGCATTTCAATCTCTTATCACATTTTTACATAAACAAAATTAACATTTGTGCAATCCATCATAAAAATAAATGGGACAGGCTAATGTTTGTTTTTTCAAAACCTTACGCCGCATTTACAATGAAAACAGATGTGCTCGTCTGCTACTGACTGGCGCTTACCGGGAGAACTGGTTGTTGGTTGGGCCAACGATATAGTATCAAATAGCGAACAACTCCTCCTACTGTCGTAAAAGATGACTAAGAGCCTGACGGATGCTGAGGATGGGCAGCAGCACACATCTGAGTACTTAACACCAATACTGCTATCACCAATCCGCCTGCCATGCGTGGTGATTACGGCAAATCCCCCTTGTTCTATGGGGGTCTCATCCAGCAATGGCCGTCCACCAGCTGATGAAGAGAAAAAAAACATGCGCTTAGAAAACTCTTTTATAGAGTTCAGTTAACTTTAATATAGGTTACCTAAGTTTTTATTTTGTCTATAATTTTGTTGAAACTAAAAGATTAGTCTGATCCTTTGCGTTTTAATAATAAATTAAGGGCGTCTGAAGGTTTATTACGAGTTTTGTAATTTGCAAATATCATTTTGCGAGACGAGTGTTTGCCGTGACTTACACAGTAAACTTAATCATTCTGTGTAAAAAGTTGATCCCCTGGATCGTAAACTTTCAAATATTTTCTTTAATACTTGGACGACCTCCGAGGTGCGGTAGGTGAGTAGCCGGCTGAGAGCAAGAGATGCGGGTTTGATTCCCACAGCGGGACAAATTTTGATGCTATGCAAATATTTCTAATACCAAATTTAAACTAATTTCATCTATTAGAAAAGTAAATAGGCTATGCCAGACAAAGAGACAATAGAGTTATCCTGTAATTACAGGCAGCAATCTGTTTTCGACGTGAATACGGCCTTAAACATCATTTTTATCAGACGTTGCTCTTGCGCATGACAGATTGGGCAATTCGAAAAAACAATATAGACTTGACAAAACTAACATTGGATTGGGAAAGAGAACAATGTTTTGATTCTGTTTGTTTTTTCAAAACAAACATGCTCCACGTTGTAATACTTTTGATAAACATTTTTGTCTAACTTCATGTTTTGCAATGAGCTTGTAACTCGTTAAAACTTATTCATCCATCATCAGACACTTAGGATTCCCTGTGTTGTGGGTATCAGGAACTGTCAGTACCATATAGTACCATTCTTTATATTTCAGTTTGCTGATGAATTAATTATTTATTTACATAATATATTTAGTATATTCGACTTCAACGTTCGTGATGTCACTAAGGGTCGAGTTCGCCAACAGATGTTGATAATTTAAACAGTCGTTTAAGTCATAAACGGCTGTTTAACAATATTTTGCTGTTCACCACACACTAACCATTGATTAAGTACTGTAATCGACTGATTAGCCTAAACGTAGTAGCCACCTTAGTTTAACCATTGGTTTATTGCTCCGTGACATGAAGTGAAGTAAAAACAAGAACAAATTACTAACTATTATTGGAAGATGCTTTGAATTATATCTTTGAATAATGTATTAGATGACTTTGAAGAACAATTATTATTTTGCGCGCTCCCCGTATTTACCAGATACGATGCAATTATTCCGAGGAATATGAAGAGAGAGCATTTGGCACAAGATTTCATTTGTACACACGTTTATCTTCCATATTCACTGATAATTCCAAAGAAAACAAAACTTAAAACTGCTTTACAAATAAGAAACATAAACATGAGTTTGATCACAGGGTTTGACAAAACAATTGACTGACTGACTGACATGACCATTAAAAGGATGCCAATAAAAAAATACGGTTACGTTACGGTCATAGCTTTGACAAAAGTGGCATTAGAATAAGTAGTATTATACTGTACCCTACCTATGTTGGATGTCATTTGGGTGAAAGCAAATATAAGCGGAAGCATTGCCATCTTCACAAAGTAATGTCATACCATTCGATCATTTTCGACTCATTCATTCAAAAACGTTCGGTTAACTAACCGTTGTTTGAAATTAGATGATGTACTCGAAAAAAGCGTTGTATGTTTAAACAACTGTTAAATTGTAACAAGGCGGTTACGTAATCAACGGTTATGATGTAGTTGGCGAACTCGCCCCTAAGGCAGGCCCTGTCTGAAAACCAGCGCCGCGCCGTATCTATTTGTAAGTCCGGTAAAGCTGTATCCTGAGACAGGGACCTATTTGATCCCCCACACAATATGCATTACGCCTTTTGATGTTTTTTTTAGGGAAAACTAACTACTTAGGTAGGTACTGTTGTTTTTATTTTGTTTCTTTTTAAGTGGAGACAAATAAATGTATTTTCTTTCTTCTTTCTTTTTCTATTTTCTTACCACAACACCCCGGAACAAATATTTGCAGATTATGCAAACATTTGTCCTGCAGCGCGAATCAAACCAGCACCTTAAGTAGGTAGGTAATATCATATTCAGTTATATTTCCGTTCCAACAATCCACCTTCCATACATACTAACATACATGAACACACATATTTTTCTCCGAAGGTACAGCCTCAAAGGGCCTCTTTTCACCAACCCTCGTAAGTGTGGCGTAATTACCAAGCTTGGAAGGAAATTACCCCCTTTGTATTTATGGGGGAAGCCTCGAACAGTAGTGGACTTCTAAAGGCTTATGATAATGATGATGATATTTCCGTTTCAGGGTTGCGCGTTGAAGTCTTTTATTTAAAAATAAATAACTATCAACAAAAAATATTTAAACATTAAGTTATATTATTCCAAATACATTTTTTTACTGCTTAAAATAGCCGCTTCTATAAAGACCACCCAAAAACCTTAGGTAAGATACCTAAAGACGGACCTAATTCACTCCCGACACTTTGATAACACGCGCGTCAATGTAAGCCACGTTGTCTGCCTGTTTGTACAGTTTACCTCACACGATGTTAAGAAAATAATCCTGAGACCTACATAACTTAGCTTGATTACTTTCACTGAAATAACATTACATAACACCCAAATATATTCCTGAGGCCGTACCATGAGCTCTTATAGCGATTCAGTTAAAAAACTATTCAGTACAAAATATCGGTCTTACCAAACGGTTACGTTTTAGACCTGTGGCAAGGTAAGGTCCTAGAGATTCTATAATATTCCAAAGTTACCAGCCAGGTGGGGATCGAACCCGAACACTTTCTTTATACAGAGATGCGTTAGCTGCTACGCCACTGGCCAACTCCATCGGCTGGTTGAAATAGTCACGCCGTATCTTAACCTACAGATGCCTACATTTTATCAAAGCCTTTTCAATAACTAAAGTTAGTTAAGTTGACGAGAGATGTCGTTTTCCTTATATTTTTACTGTCCACATTTATAAGAAATATTAAGATTTTTCATAACATACCAAAGAACCCATGGTAGACCTTGGTCCTTTACAGAGCTACCAAAACCAAGAAAAAAACAATGTTATGAAGTAGTAGTAATGAAATAGCTTTATTTTTGGGATGGTTTATTTGTAAACCTTCATGACGTAAGCGACGACCAGGCTCGTCTCTCACTAAGAAATAAAATGAAAAAAATAAGGCAAATTTTTAATTATGTTTATTTTTAAACCACGTTTAAGTTAAAGTCAACGAATGACAGATGCCTAGTTTGATCCATTTTACGGCGTGATACTTCCTGGCAGGACCACTTTAGCTTTTCCAATTTTAAGCTTACGTCAATTGGAGAAGTTTATTATCAAAAAAACATACAGTCGAATTGAGAACCTACTCCTTTTTTTTGAAGTCGGTTAAAAATGAAAAATAACTGTTTCTTTCACATTTTTTTTTAAATATACCTGTAGGTAATAGAACCGCCCGCTCAAGACTGTTTGTCTTGGCATTCTAGGCCTATATGTCCAGCAGTGGACTGCTGATGATGATGATGACTAAATTAAAGAACTGGCAGATAGCCCAACGATAAACCCTGCAATACTTCATAAAACTAATTACGTGCATTGTATTGCTCGAAATCAATATAAGGTCATCTGTCATCTACTATATAAAAATAAGTCGGGTTTTCCTTCCTGACGCTATAACTCGAGAACGGCTGAACGGATTTATCTTATCTTGGTCTTGAAATGTTCGAGGAGGTCTAGGGAAGGTTTAAAAGGTGAGAAAAATTAGAATAACTGCCGGAAACACCGGGACCACGTGAACGAAGTCGCGCGCGGGCCGCTAGTATTATTATATATTTATATCAATTTACAGGCTCTGCCTACACTGATGCTACGGCGTAGGTCTACGAGTACTGCTATAGTGTAGTAGTAACAAAGTCCTCCGAGAACTGAATTTATATGGTGGTTACCCTTGTAGTAGGCAAAAGTAAGCTAGTACGCAGGAAGTAAAAATAAGACATAATTAGCTACACTTAATCGGCTTTTCTTTGAAAATTATGTACAATTTCGGGAAGACATTTATTTATTCGCAGGCTAGGTCTTATTGTGCGTGGTTCCACAATACTGTTTCAATCCGATATGATGAATCCATTATGTTCCGAGAATTAAATGCTGGATAGAAGTTGTAAGTCAACTTCTAAGTAAATATAAAAAACAATAAAAATCTTCCCACCACTATTTTAAGCTTAAGATTGTTTTTAGTGTTAATTTTTTAATAAAATAAATAAAAACATTTAAAAAAGTAGCTATGGGTCATGGTGATAACCCTTACCTATATAATTTGAGCTGAGTGTAAATGAAAGTAAAAACCTTAGGTATTTGTTCATATAATTTTTTATTCCTTACAATAAGATTTACACAAAAATATACTACAATGAAATACAAATATGACATCAGAGCTTTTTAGGTTCTTTTTACAGTAATTATTTAATTTATACAAATTTTAGCTCTTTCATCCTGAAGCTACACTAAAAATTGCATACTAATTAGTTACAATAAAATATATATACACTTAAATACTTACAACGTAAACTACTTTGTACACGAAGTGACTAGAGCATTTTGCAAATAATTATTATAGTTTTTGGCTACTACACAGCACAGGCAGAAGAATATTATGTTTGTTTGAATAACTACAAAGTCCAAAACAAAGTACAAAAGCATACAAACAAATTTTTTAAAACAGACCAATTTAAGTATATCCACGCATTCAATACATGCTACAATATATTTTAGTATGACTTCATTTTGTACTTATCAATCATAAAAAACATCCAACCTACTTTACTTTGAAATTGAAATAGGTATACGTGTTATAAGTATTGAATAACTTTCACACATAGGAACTATGTATTTAAAAACAGGATATTAAAACACATACCAAACTCAAGCCGTACAAAAGAAACAAAATAAATTCTCAATGCTTGCACCTAAGTATTAGGAGCGTTAGTAGGTAAAGGATGAATGTAAGAAATAAATAAGAAAATATCATACAAACTGTTATTTAAATTTTTGACTGTAGTTAAAAATTAAGCGGACAGAGTTGTGGCCAAAATTTAAACATATATCCTATTTTTTTTGCCATAAAAATAAATGGTAACATAAATTATTTGGTCAATTGAATTGAATCGAGGATTTTTTAATTTAACTGAAACATTACTTTTATTAAAGTTCAAGTCTAAAACCACCACTGAAAGACATTGACTCAAAGTTCATTATAGCACATCAGTCGTAAATACGTACGAGGTCGCTGATCCGACGGGGGCTTTAAAACGGGGGTGGAGTGGAAACACACCCGTTTAAGTACATTCACCTCGCCCAGTCATCAGGCGGGCTGTTACCTAGGTGCAGCGGCGAAAATGCACTTCTTCGCGGCTCCATAGATACAGATTCTTGCGAACCGATGATTGATTCTATGGAAAACCCATTCCGGGATCTCTTACACCGAGGTTCCGTGTGTTCGGTGACTCTTGGAGGTAACGGAACTGGCCGTAATGTCGCCGGTGGTGGTCGTGGAAGAGACAGCAATGGTGTAGGAGGCAGATAACATGGCATCGGAAGGAGAGGTCCATAGGCTTCCCGCGCCAACATGGCTACAACAGCATGAGCGTGCTGGAGCGAAGGCGCAGGTCTTTTATACCTCTTTCGACGCCGTAAGAAACTACCATTATCGAACATGTCTTCAGCCAAAGGATCCAACGTCCAATAATTCCCTTTACCCGGATTTCCCGGTTCTCTAGGAATCTTGATGAAACAATCATTCAGACTCAAATTATGTCGGATTGAATTCTGCCACGCTGGGAACTTTTCCCTGTAATACGGGAATCTGGTCATGATAAACTCACATATGCCACTGAGGGTCAGCTTCTTGTGTGGTGATTGTAAAATTGCCATGGTGATGAGAGCTATGTACGAGTAAGGCGGTTTGATTAGTTGTGATGATGATTTCGATTTAGACTTCTTCGGTGATGAGGGCTTGTTATCTGACGGGGATGAAGCATCGTATCTGTCAGAGTCACTGGATGGTGGTGGTAGATCTGGCGTATCCTCGTCAACAGATACGTAGGTGTCGTCTTGGGGGAATTCAGTTTCACTTGTGTCCCTTAGATAGTGGGGTAAGTAGAGCCGAGGTGGTGGCCTTAGGTCCAAAGGCAAGTCGCCGTCGATTATCATTTCGCGGTATTGAGCAAGATCACAATCTTCCATTTTGCGGTCACATGTCAGAGATGCGTGTTGGCGCGTGGCGCGACGCGGACTGCGGCTGTGGCCTGCCGGCGGGCGCTTCGGAGGCTGTACCCTACTGCCCCGCCCACCGGGGTAGAAGGAGCTGCGTTTACGTTCCAGTAAACACAACAATTGTAGTTATTATTACTGCGGGTCGGCTCTTTGTGCATGAATTTCAGGCCGACGACTGATAATTATTAGGCCGCTTGGGACTCATCGATTCAACTAAGTTGCGGTATTTACTTTGAGTTGAATGCTTGAGGGTTTTGTTTTTTTGTTTATGAGGGTTTTGTGTTGGTTTAATTGAATGCATTTTATATGATAATACTTATATGAACTGTGACAATACGGCTAGCACAGGCTAATTAAAGTTAGTAACGATAGCGAGTCGCTATAGTAAATGACATATATTTAACCAATCAAATTACAAAGATTTCAAGATTTCTCGATGTAATTGGGCATATTAACATTTGCGATCGTCTCGCTAGCATCTTGGTACACTAGTTTAATCCACTTAACGCGTAGAGCGTTAAGTGGATTAAACTATATAACTATTTCTACATTAAGAACACTCAAAATCTAAAATGAATCTCATACCTAATATGCTGATATTGGAAGATAGGTAAATGTTCATGTAACTAATTATAATGAAGATCCGGATAGAAAACTGATGTACGTACTCTAAGAAATAAAATAAACAAAAACTGCTTCTGTAGACATGCAGGTGATAAGCACCAAACATTTCAATCAAATACGAAACGAGGGATGAGCCATTAGTAATATCTAAAGGCTCCAAATGGGCTTTCGACCTCAAAGCAAAAGAGATTCAAACGAAAGCAATAAAACATCCAACACACTCGCAAAGGCAATTGTTTACTGTATATCCCTAATCCCTGCCAAGGGAGTACCTTTTGAAAAATCTCATAAAGCGAATACTAGCACTCCATTCAAGGTAGATATCTTCAAATAAAACTCGCGTAAAAAATATTCCCGAAACTGACAATGTGAGGAGTTGAAAACCCTCGTATATGTTTCCAAGCATAACATTTACCCCCCGGGCGTTAAGGGAAAAGCTATACGCGAGAGCAAGACGAAAAATCAACAGATAAAGAGGGGTGATTTAGGAACCAATGGGAGGAGTGATAGCGTAGGGCGGGGCTTAGTAAAGCTAACATGTCAGGGCGGAGCATTAGATCCTATTATTGTCTGGCAAGGCAAATAATATTTTGCACAATGTACACATTGGGGTAAAAGGGGGTGCGAGGGGGTTGCTAATTTATTCCCAACTTCGGTTACGGCTTGTTTTTCAGCTTTGCGAGCTTGTTATTTAAATTGGACTCTGGCTGTTAGGTAGGTATTTGTATGTAGGCTGTACTTATTGTGTTCTGATGAAGGAATTTTGCCTTTGTTTGTTGTTATATTGAATTTTGTGGCGATCGTGTTTGTATAGGTTTTTGTAGCGGATTTTGTTTGCGACTGGTTTTTATTGGAAACTACAAATATATTTATTTTGCGAGCTTTTAATAATTTTTTATTTTTAATATTTCTCGGACTTATTGGGTCATTTTCGTAGGTACAAGATTTGTCCTGGCTGATGGCTTATTTAGGAGTGTGTACTACTACACACTACTGTACTACTATACTGGAAGAAAGCGTTAGCTGAGTTGGTCATGGCAAGTAATGGCGGCGATGAGCTCACCACTTGTCACGTCTATATTCCTGCGATTGGGCATTAAGGTACCAGTTAATCTTGTGATTGGCCCAATACGAGTTACCTATTATTATTTTTTTGCCTTTGTAGGTATTCAAAATAAGTATCTATGTAATTATCACTAGAAACGGGATATTTACCATGATTTTTGAGTTTTGTTGATTCCCGATATTTCGGCACAATTTCATGCGCCATGATCACGAGTAAACTGAAGTCTTTGCGAGTAGATTTTTATTGTTATAGGTAGCCGTAACGATCTACCCTCTTTCTCACTCTTTTATTACGAACACCCCTACCATCAGTTTCATTGTCACACTTAACTCCATCTCGACACACCACACTAACGGTATCCGGACGAGCAACTGGTACCACACAATTTTTCCGATTGCTACACATTCTCACCACAGGATTCCAGACTCCAGACAATTGAAAACCATCTTCTCTATTGAAATTCCTGTGTTTAGTAATCTCAATTGCCTCTTGTACCAGTCTTGGTATGTAATGCCGCTCTGTTGAGATTACCTGTGGATTGTGTAGCTCAATCCAATGGTTTGAGCCAGATTCTATGAGGTGTTCCGCTATAGCTGACTTCTGTGTGTCGACGTTTTTGACCGCTCGGATGTGCTCCTTGACCCGACAAGCTATCGTACGTTTAGTTTGACCAATGTAAGAACTCCCACAGCTACAATCAATCTTATACACCCCTGGTTTTTCAAGTGGAAAACTGTCTTTAGGTGAGCGCAGGTAGTGTGAGATTTTCTTTAAGTATCTATGTGTAGTAAGTTTTAATCTTGTTTATAGTTGTTTTCATGTCTTATTTGTAGCCTGTGTGTACCATGATACTCGTAGTTTCTGATATCTACGATACAAGGAATTCTAATGGGATCAGGACTATTTAGGTAGATATTTGATTGTTGAGTGTTATTTATATTGATTTTTATAATTAAACCTACTAATAAAAAAATGTTCTGAGTTTATTTATCCTAATTAAGTATTCGAAAGTAATTAAATTAGTTTTAAATAATTTATGTCATAAGATGTTATGCAAACTAAAAATTGTACCTACATACGCTAATCTGCTTTCCACCTGGTGGGCCGTAAGCTTGTCTGCTTGCCAAGTAGCATAAAAAAAAACAAAAATTTTGTTAGGTTTTTTTAATAAATAATGGAACCCTCTTTTTCCCCACTTTTTATTTTATTTTATCTGACCCTAACATAGATCCCATTTTTCTACTGGTAGGAAAGCTTTTCTGTGCTCCAATGATTGTACACATAATCTCCAATTCAATTCAAATTCAATTGGCTCCAATGCCAGTGATTTAGGTACTTGTATTTCGGCTGAGCTTGGTGCTGTAGTTCCTAACCTAGGTTCATCAGACTATAGATGGCGCCACTAATAGACTAAAAAGCGCTCTTGGTTTTATTTTTTTATTTGAGAACTCTTTTAGGGGAACACTGTTGTTATTTTTTTTTTCATTTCGAATTTGAAAATTTGAGCTACTTACCTCTCCTACGGAACTACCAAGATATAGCCCTGGCTGTGACAGAATTATAGACATAGGTTCGTCGTAGACAGTATAATACCTAATACCAGAGACAAGTAAATAATATTATTTTCACACCACCTGTTCGACAATGTCCAATTACATATCATGAAACCTCAATGTAAAGTAACGCATTATCTCTCTAGGGATATAAAGCTGTATGTATCTTCCTAGGGAATAAAGTCATTTGAATTTGGAACGTCAAATACGTGGGAGACTCGTGGAAAACTCTAAGTAAAAAACCCATAATGGCATTTTAAAGAGGTTTGTTCGAAAATCGAACTGGCCACCATAAGCAGAACTCAAAAAAAAAAGAAAAAGGTGCGTTTACAAAGAATGTATACAATTTACTGAAAATCACAGCATCAAACACGCGCACAGCGTATTGCTATATTCATGTTGATAAAAAAATTCAAACGATAGTGTTCAGATAGTTCTCCAGAGTTTATCAAAACAGACGCTTTAGAGATTATTGATAATCTACTACCGCAATAATCAAAATAAGCACTGGCTTTTTATCGTCTCGCAGAAGGTGTGAAAAGTAGAGTATGCTCCTCTGGAATAAAGCCTGTCTTCGTCTTGGGCAGCTTGAACCCCTCGCTTCACTCAGGACTCTATAACTCCGAGTCCCTCGTTACGCGCACGCTTTAATATGCCGCCTGCGACATAAGACACTGCTTTATTCCCTTAGTGCATAATCTACTATTACCAGTCTCTGCTAATACGGTACAAAAAACCGTACAAAAGCACGTGTGTGTATACCACCAGAAAGATAATAATTCGTCCTATGAGACATCCAACTAAAATAAGACCCTAGGTACAAAACCTAGGTAGGTGTTCACCTTTATAAGCACAGAGATTCTTCGGCTAATCCGTCACCGTCCGTTGCGCAAACATATCAATGTAAGATAAGCTTGAGCTAAGCTGGATTACCGTGTGTAATGTCCTCAGAAAAGTAAACTTAGCGTAGCTATAATAGGTATGTAAGTAAGTCTGTCTGACGTAGGTACCTAGAGTACCTACCTACATTATACAGACGCTTGGATGTAAGTAGGCCTACCTACTTTATATTTATTTTTATGTCATCTTATGAAAGAATGAATGATTAAATAAATGATCAACTTAGCATTTGCTCACGATCTTGCCTGCGTAACCTCTATTATAAATTATAGCCTATTATGTTATTCTGATGTACCTACTGTACAGTTTAATTACCTACAATCCGTTCAGTAGTTTGCGTGAAAGAGTATATTTAAGTAAGCAAACATATCCATCCTCACAAACTTTTAGATTTAGGTCTGCTAGTAATTTTGATCATTCGAGCTTCTTGAGCAAATGAGCATCTTTAGATTGTTTGCAACGGTCGTTATAGATAGCTCAAGTTCCATTCGTATTTTTTAAATTTACTAACTACACATGGTACATAGATATTATTTTTTCCTTTCGTATCGAAAGGACATTTCAGCAGAACGTCCTAAAAGCCAAACGGCATTAATATGCCATTTTGTTTTTTTTTTGACGCTATGCTAATGCATACCGCCCTAAGTATTAGCAACATGACCTTACATCGGACAATGAGCCATTATTTTTGATAAAAGAAAAACATCATCATCATTTCAGCTGGTTGACGTCCACTGCTGCATATAGGTCGCCCCTATAAAATGCCGCGAGCCACATTCACAGACATTTAATAATATACTTACCTACTTTAATTTATTAATCGCGCAGACGTCTTCTGCTGGACGAGACCTTCCCATAGAATCGCGACATTCAGTCAAGTACGAGGATTTACGAGATGCCTAAGAGTTCCATAATATATATAATAATAATAATAAATTTATTTCTCAAATCAAGCATATTATATATTATAACGCTTACCTTAATGCTACACCATCGCGCCATTTGTCTACGCGCTTTGCAAAACTAGCTCGCGGTAACCCTACTTTTATTCATATTCATATTCATATTCATTTATTTATTGCTCTTATGCAGTAAGTACATTAATATTAGTAAGTATTGGTCTTATTATACTAGGTTAGTTAAGTACTTACACATAAACCCCGTTAGGGCGCTGCAATTTTATTAGATAAGATTAAATTATTATATTATTAAATTAAATTGTATGCATGCATGACTATTTATTCTTAATTAAACAAACAAAGCGGGTCAATAAACAAATGTCAAAACAATGGCAATTTTATATCAATACAATTTACAAATAAAAATGTCAAAAATCCGTTAGGACAAGTCAAATCAATTAAATAAAATTAAATTAAAATTTAAATTATGTGTCAGGCGGACGGGCAATAAAGTCCTAATGTATGCGCAGGTATGTCGATATAAATGAGTAAATAAATTGGCTTATAACTTGTCAGCGATAAATTCATCGACGGAGTAGTAACATTTTGTGAGCAATACAGATTTAATTTTCTTAATGAATAATTTGTCCTTTGTTTCATTTTTGAATTCTTCTGGTATTTTGTTATATATTCTTACAAGTCTAGAATGAGGGCTCCTAAAAAAAGTTTGTAAACTGGAGGAGGGTGTCATTAGCTTATTTCTATTTCGTCTGTTGTAATTTTCATGTGTTTCTGACTTAGACCTAAAGTAATCTCTATGCTTTCTTACAAATATTGATGCCTGCAGAATATATATACATGGAAGTGTCAAAAGTTTTTTGTTAATAAAATGTGGTCTACAACTTTGTCGATTTGATATATTAACTAGTATTCTTATACATTTCTTTTGCATGACAAAAAGCTGGTCAAAATCTACACTCTCGCCCCACACACTGAAAAAAATTGTCTCCAATCAAGTGGCTTTTTAGCTTGTTTGGCGAAAATTTGATTACAGTAATCACAACATGATTGTTTTCAACGAGTAACACTTGGTTGCAGCAGTACAGGTTCAAATGGTAAAACGCTCAAACATCTATTTTAGTTGATCTGAACAAATGTTCATTGTAAAAGCAAACAATTTTGAAAAATGTTAAACTCGAGCAACTTCCTTGTTTCCGTCAATCAAGCCATATTGGTGACTTCAATCTAGCTCATTCAAACTTGATTAAGCTTATTAAGTTGGCATTACGTGATAATATTGATAATTCAACTTGATCATATTTATACAGTAAGCAAAGTCAAAACTATCACACAACTGGATTATACATAACAAATACGTCATGATAGCATCAATCAAATAAATTTCACAACTTTATTGCAGCTATCAATACATCGCGCCTAAAACAATCACATAGCATAGTCGTATCAATCACATAACTTGATTGCATTCATCAAATAGATCACGGTCGCTAGGAGTCTTTGATTTCAGTGATCCGTGTTACCAACTCCCATTTCCAATTTTTGTTTCCATTTCTCTTGATAAAGACTTAGGGTTTTTGTTTTTAAGTGTTCCTGTGGACTAAGGCAATAGATTCAATTTTTTTTTAAATTTTAGTCTCTGTCGTTCAGGAAAAAGAGGTGGGTCCATTTTCGTACATTTTTTTATAATTATTAAACTATGCCTATAGAATTACAAAAATAAGATTTCTAACCCTCATAGCAAACCCTTTCATTTGATATGTCACGCGACTTACTTAATGTTTTTATTAATTCTCTTGTTTTACGTTTTACCCCTTAGATAAGCCCAAAAACCAGATTTCGTTTATTTCCACTAAACGTCTCTGTTTGTTTCCCCAAAATCTGTATGTGTGTGTACCTACCGAATTTCATTTTGTTTCATCCAGTAGTTTCAGAGAAAATACAGCTGTGACAGACAGACAGACACCAGAGTGATCCTCAAGTGGTTCGGTTTGTACACAAAACCTTTTTTCTATCAATTAATTTTATTCATTAATAATTAAGGTCATTCGGATTTACGATACCTACTTCAGTAGGTACTTTAAATAAGTAGGCATAATGTAGGTTCTACAATGTGTAAGATAGTAATATTTAAGCCTTAGCACAATGATCACATTTACGAGTGCACTATTGCGTGTAAACCGCAATACGAGTGCACTTCTATACAACATAACTCGTATACATCCACACGAGTTCATTCGATCCGAGTGCACTCATACTGTGAAAACCCGGCTTTAGTCTCACAATTATTTACTAATATGAAATCATGACGAAAATAGTGTGTTGTAGGTGTGCAGATATTCGCTTTTTGGCACTTTCAGGGATGCCAATTAGCTTCTTTTTAAAAACTGAGTTGGCAACACCTCACACCAACGCCAAGCCAAAGCCGACGAAAGTGTGACGTACGATCCAGATTTTGTTTGGCGGTTTTTTAATTGTTTAATTTTTGAATTGGACGCTGATTTACATACGGTACGTCTATTTTGATGTTCAAATTATGTGGTGAACGTTGGTTTACATGGTTTTCTTATATTTCGGCTTACAGTGTGTGTGTTGCATGTCGAATTGTCTCTAACAAAAAACAATGGAGGAAGTAAAAGAGCTACTAACTGCATGGGGTCTTGTCCAATTAACTGAGACGTTTACTGGTAGGTACAAAATAATAAAACTAATGTGCGAAATACCACCGATGCTCATAATGTATTTGATTGTATTTTTTATTTGAGCTGACGCTACATGATCAAACCGGTAACCGGCCTAACACAAAACATAAGTAGGAAATGTAACTCCACCTAACCTTAGCCGTGTAGCTGACGGTGACCGCGACCTTGGTAAAATACCCTATTTATGCGACATGGGGTATTTTACCAGTTGATTTGTTTTGAGTACTTACCTACATAAATATTTGATTTTCATAACCAATGTTTTGAGGTTAGTACTTCGACTAAAAATACTAATATTATACACTTGCAGATAATGCTATTTCGTTAGAGGCATTGGCCTCCTTGACACCTGATGTTATTCGGGAACTAATTCCCAAAGTCGGGTTAAGAGTTCTGTTTCTTCGTTGCTGGAAGACATGGTTCACTGAATATGTTGGTCAACATCCACCTGAATCAGAATCAAGTTTATTGGTAAGTTACCTACACTATTAGTAGGTAATAATACCTAAGTTATAGGTAAAGTACCTATTGTTTTCCATACGTACTTATATACTAACAGCCATATTTGGATGAATATTCTAAAGTTAGCCGTGGGAACACAATATTGCAAAATTTGAGTCATTGCATAAGGCTGTCAATTATCTACCGCGCTGCCAAACTAGTAACTTCAGAATATTTTTCAGAAAATGGCGAGCTGTTCCTTTGGTTAATTTTGTCTTTTGTAGTTAATGTTAAAGGACTCCCTTTTCCACATTTGAACTCCGGGTGGTTCATTATGCGTGAGTCCTTTGCAGTTAATTGGGTACCTATAAAATGCTTTTGTCTATTCTTTTAGAACATTGATTTGTCGGCCACAGCTTTGGAAGTTTTTGGAGAGGAAGTGAAAAGTGATGTTGTTGAGGGAGGCAATATCTTCAACCTAATACCAGTGCACTCACTGCCAGAAAGTTCACATGCACGTTCCGAATCGGTCCAGGACGGGGTAAGTTTTCCTGTATTTTTAAATTTTACTTTAGGCATCATCATCAGCACTCAGCAGCCTTTAGACATCCACTGCCGGACGAGGCCTTGCGTATTAAATACAATTGGGGAATTGCCATCCACGTATGGCAGGCGGATTGATGATTGCAGAATTGGTTTTGAGAACTCAGGTGGATGCTGGTGTGATCCCCTAGTCAGCTTTTATGACTTCCACAGGAAAAGATGGTCTATTCTTAAGCCGGACACACCACAGCCTTTAGGCATGTACCTACTTCATTATTATTTTATAATTATGATATTAAATAGAAATTCACATCATAAAAAAGCTTTAAAATGAAATAATTAAGTACATAATAATATTAAAGGTTTAATAATGAGTGTAAACCTGCAACCAAATTTATATTTTAGGACTTGTGGACACTACTTAAAGAAAACTTGGAGACGGCAGGCCTGCTGGCTTATGTAGGTGACTCTCTATCTGGAGACAGAGTACGAAATATTCTAGCTGCTGCTATAGCAAATAAAATTCTACAAGAGCATAAAAACACATCAGTTCGGGGTGAAATTTACTATAGGTGGTGCACAGAAATAAAGAAACTTTTCCCAGGGGAGAGGACTACCACTTATTATATTCCGGCCTGCAAGACTGCACAAGGTATCACTCACCAAGCAAGAGGCAAGCTTGTAAACCAGGTCCTCAACACTAGGAAACGCCTTCAAAAGCACGGTTCATTAACTGCACATGCAAAGAAGAGCAGGTCATCAACTCCAACAAGTTCACATTCCTGTTCATCACCAAGGCCATTACCTGAACTGTATGCCCATAAGTCAGGTGAAATAGATAATTCTGTTGAGGATGACTTAACATGGCTTGGGTGTACCTCTGATCCATGGTATTTAGTTGAGGAAAAATGGAAACACACTTGTGAACACCGAACCCGAAATCTTCATGGCAAAACTGGGCCTACAATTGAGCAATACGTAGAAGATTATCCGGCACTTAAAACGAGACTCGGCTATAGCTTGGTAAGTGCTTAATGATTACAACTCCTACTTTATGTTTGATTTGATTTGATGGTGATGACCTCTGCGGCGCGGCGGGCGAAGGTTCGCCTGCGATGCAGGAGGTTGCGGGTTCGATTCCCGCCTCGGAACAAATATTTGTACGATCTACAGATAATTGTTCAGGGTGTTCTGGGTGGTTTTTCTATGTATAATAAAAAATATCTATCTATGTAATGTTATTGTATTAAGTATATCAGTTATCTAGTACCCATAACACAAGCTCGGCTTAGCTTGGGGCTAGTTAATGTTGTGTGAAATGTCCAGCATTTATTTATTTATTATTTATTTATTTTTTAATGAGGTTCTGTACCTTAAGGTTAAAAACAGAACTCTATAACTAGTGCTGTGGCAACAATATATTCATTTGGTCATAGGTAATATGATTACTACTAGGTATAGTGCTTGTGGCATAACTTGCCACTTGGCATAGCTCAACACACTTCGAAAAGTGGTCCTTATTGTAGCGTTTTTAGGGTAATACAATGCTGCATATAAAACACTTATCGAACAAGGTGTGTTGAAAAAATAAATAGGTACTGCCCATTATTTTTTGGTTTTCTTACTCAAAGGGTGCCAAGGGACACAATAATAACTAAGCCTTCTGTCCAGATAAATGTCAGTCCACAAGCTCTTATCTTATCTACCTCTCCCGAAGTCTGTGTCTGTAATCAAATCTTGCAAGTTAAATTTGCCCACTTCCCGGTGTCCGATTGATTATTTTGCATACTTACTTGACAAGTTCTGATGACAATACAATACTATGGTGACAGCGAGCTGATGGGATCATGGAGACGGGAGGTGGACAACTGAACTCCTCGATAGTTAATAGTAGACTGGCTGTGCTTTTAAACTCATTTTAACCAGCTCACGGTTCTGCTTACTAATCATCATCATCATTAGTCAGATGTACACTTTATAAAAGCTTGTTTTAAAAAATGATTTTTTTCATTATAACTTGTTTATTTTCTTTGCAGTTAGAGTATGATTTTAAAGCAGCCCATCCAGACCACACCGAAAATTTGTTCCTAAACTTCCCACTGTTGAAGACAAATCTTCTTAAATTGCTAAAGCAAAGGAAGACCAAAGATCAATTTATTGAGGACATTGCTCAGCTTGCTGATTGTAAGTGAATAAATTACACTAATATTTATTAATAATGAAGTTTGTAAAGCTTGTAAAGTTGTTGAAGGTTGTATATTTCTTAGGCTGAAACTATTTATTATTTCTATTCTGTTCGTTTTGTCACCGGTGGTGACAAAATGGAATAGACGTAATTTCTGACTATGCGAAGTATAAACTTTGAACCTCCGGGTTCCAACTCCTATTTAGATAGAAAGTAGACAAGAAGTGTGTGGGCATTTTAATAAGTTATTAATGATTATTTAAAAAAAATAGAAATACATATTTTATTCAACTTTCTACTACAATTTATTAAAATCATGTTATTTTCTTTATTTTAGTCCCAGATGAAGAAGTCACAAATACAGTGGCACTTATGGCTATACCGCTACTTCTTCGATCAACTGTGAGTCAATCAAATAAAAGAAGGACATGCAAAGCCAGCTGGAAGCCAACTAAAGTGGAGTCATGTGACGCGTTTATAACCCATATAAGAAGTAACACTGAAATTCAAGAAACAATACAAAGGCGAAAACAGAAACTTATGGATAAAGGTTTTTCATCACAGCCATTTTGCATGATTGTAGGCCCTTCTCTAACAGAAATTACCACATTCTTTGCTGTGGTGAATAATCACGCCGTATATGAAAGAACAAATATCTTAGGGGCAGTTGATACCTGCTTCAAAGCTATTTGGGCTTTGAATGCGGAATATTCGTTTGACTCGAATGCTACATGGTTCTTTATCCAACGAGGACTGTATAAACTCACGTCTCCGTTTGATAAAGGATCAACCGCTGCTGAGTCGCTTCTCAGCGATTGCAAAGTGGTATCGTAAGCATAATTAATCTGAAATTGAGATAAATAATTAGCAATAAGTAACCTAGTTAAAATGGTTAAATGTTTTGTATGTAAATTAGATTTTTTTACTATTGTTGCACTTAAAGCCCATTTTAGCGGTATTCACAGCAAGAAAGACCTAAAAGTATATGTATGCGTAGAAGATGACTGCGGTCGGAAATTTCAATTGTTCAACTCCTTTAGGCGTCATTTCTTTCGGGAGCATAATGCTAGTGGTCAGTCGATCAATACTGCAGAAGTTTCTATGATGCCAATTCAACTATTACAGCAAAATCCTACTTGTTCATCCAGAGAGTCGATGCTCACTCAACCAATAGATGGTGCTGTCTCTGCAATTGCTAGTAAAGATTCTTTTGAAATGTCTTCTTCAGTTGAAGCTGAAGTTTCTAGTGAAGCTTCCACATTAGTGGCAGCTACTTCTGAAACTAGTGTTGAAAAATCTTTGTCAATTTTTATAGCAAGTCTTTATGCTAATCAAGCTTTGCCTAGAAATGCTGTGCAGACAATAGTAAATGGATTTGAAGAGTTTTTGTCAAGTTCTTTGGTACCGGCTGTTAAACATCGTCTTGAATTATTATCCGCAGAAAATACCATTTCTCCTACCAGTGTAAATACTGTGACAAACCACCTTGTACCACTAATCACTTCATCCTGGAACAAATTGAATACTGAACACAAACGGTTGCAATACTTTAATAAAATCGATACATACATTGAACCAGAAGAAGTCATAATTGGTCAGAGATTCGACAGTCAAAAACGGGACGGTGTAACACGAATGGTACCTGTTGCATGCAAGCAGCATTTTATTCCTCTACGTAGAGTCTTAAAAAAATTTTTTTCTTTGGAAAATGTTCTTTCGGATACTTTGACCTACATGACTAGTCTCATTAATGATCAGTCAGATGCTGCTGTTGAAAATTTTGTTCAGGGTTCTTTTTGGAAGAGCAGATTAAGACACCACTCAAATAAAACAGTTATTCCGTATTTCCTTTTTTTCGACGATTATGAGACTGGTAATGTATTGGGTAGTCGTTCAGGCCAACATAAATTAGGGGCTGTGTATGTATCCATTCCTTGTCTTCCCCCTTGTGGTTCTTCTGTACTAAACAATATATTTCTTTCTTTATTGTTTCATTCTTCAGATAGAGCATTATTTAGTAACAAGGTGATTTTTCGATGTGTTATTGATGAATGTAATTATCTTAGCGAAACCGGTATACATTTTGATATACCTGGCTACACAGGTACCATTTATTTTGAGCTTGGGTTAATTATTGGGGATAATCTAGGCATCCATTCGATGACAGGCTTCGTTGAAAGTTTTTCGGCCAATTTCCCGTGCAGGATGTGTAAAATCAGAAAGGAGGACATGAAAACTCAATGTTGGGAAGATGTGACATTGCTCCGCACTACAGCAAATTATGAGTCTGATCTGCTTGTTAACAATGTTTCAGAAACCGGCATAAAGGAAAGATGTGTTTGGCTCGATGTGAAAGGTTTCGATTTGTTTAATCAGGTGGGTGTTGACTGCATGCATGACATACTCGAAGGTGTTGCCAAGTATGTGATGAACTTTGTTCTTCTTCGGTATATTAGACATTTTAATGTTTTTTCATTGTTTGTTCTTAATGAACGAATTCATGGTTTTGCGTATGGACCCGATAGTAGAAATCAACCATGTTCTTTAAGCATGGAACACTTAATTCAAGGGAATGTTCGTTTCACAGCATCAGAGATGCTGACTTTCTTAAGATACTTTGGGTTACTAGTTGGAGAGTTAGTCCCTACAGGAGACGACACTTGGGCGTTATATCTACAGCTTAGAAAGGTACTTGAAATCGTTTTATCTACAGCATTTGCTAAAGGTACTGAAGAATTATTGCAGACCACTATTGCCGAGCTTAATCAGTTATATATGTCAGCTAGCAATGTTCACTTAAAACCAAAGTTTCATCATATGATTCACTACCATTCTGCACTTGAAAAATATGGTCCTATAGTTTCATTATGGTCGATGAGGTTCGAAGCCAAGCATAGGATTTCTAAAATGGCCGCTAGAGCTTCGTGCAATCGCAGAAATATAACGCTGTCGTTAAGCATGAAACATCAACTGAATTTAAACGCTATTTTTATCCAGGGTAAATTGAGTAATGTTCTTAAAACTGGACCTGCCAAACGTGTACTAACTTTCAAAGTCCGATACTTACAATCTCTGATGGAGTTAAGGCTCAACAAGACTATCACCGAAGTAGCTTGGGCTACCATATCCACCACACGCTACACTGAGGGCACTATTCTAGTGAATTCTACAACTGATGATATTGTATCGGTTACTTTTTTTAAAGTAAAAAGTATATATTTGTACGATTCGTGTGAACTGATTTTCGAGGGAATTTTATTTCGCACTATAAGTTTTGATGATCATTTTTTTGCTTATGAAGTTGATGAACCCGAAGAAAAAGAAACCGTTGTGCATTTCCACAATTTGTTGGTTTCTCCAATTCCTTGTAACATTAATGTCCTTATGTCGGGAAAAAAATATATAACCATTCGTAGTCCCGTTTAAAATAAATAGTATTTTATACCGGTATATCGTAAGGTTAGTCTCCTAAGAATATTTTCTAGTAGCTGCCCTCCGTGCCCCAGCTCAATTTTCCACCTTGTATGTATGAGTAGAGGACACTTTTACAAACAAAACATATGTACCATAGCCAGTTGTTAAAGTTAAGGTAAGTTGCCAAGCTAATGAAAGTTACATCACATACATGCATATTTTTGGTTTGTATAAGTGTTCGCTATCCATAATAATAAAGGTATGTATAAGTTACTAACTGCTGTCCGCGGCTTCGCTCTCGTGGTTTCATTTCTGGCTAAAAAGCAGTTTTACTAAACTACTTTTTATCTGGATGCCACGCGAATACATATAACGTATTTGTTATTCTAGGTTATAAACTACATAAATTTAATCTCAATCTGTTCAGTAATTTTGGCGTGATTGAGGAACATCCAAATGGATGCATCCAAACTTTCTCATTTCTAATATTAGTAGGTTAAGATATTGTGATTAAAAATTATATTCAAACTACAATTAAAATTAAGGCTGAATACAAAATATTAAGTCTTATTAATTAAATAATAAAGTTTTGGTTTTTTATTAAATGTCTTTGTTTTCTTTTAAAATGATGTTCCGGATTTAGCATATAACTTTATTTAATACAAGTATTTACAAAATACAACTGAAACAGTTGACCCATTATCTAATAAATATTTCACATTATTGAGCGATAAACATTTTAGATTATTGGACCAATCGATTGGAACTTGTTTGCTGTTAGCAGATAGGGCTAGTTCCACTTTCGGTATTTTTCACCCTAAAAACAGTTTTATACAAGCCCAGCGATTGGGCCTAAAACCTCTTTGTCTGAAGAGTCACTAGGGTCGTATAAACTTGCTTTTATGGTGAAAAATACCGAATGTGGAACTAGCCCCTATGCCCTATCTATGTGATAGTAGCAAACAAGTTTCACTTGATTGGTCTAATAATTTTGAATGGTCGGAGCAAACAAGCATCTTGGTACAAGTTACTAGGTAGCCTTGGTTAGGCAAAATAAGCTACTTGATAAAAGCTACTAGGTTGTCTTGGTTAGGTCAAACAATCTACTTAATAAAAGTTACTAGGTAGACTTGGTTAAACAAAACAAGCTACTTGATAAAAGCTACTTGGTAGTCTTGGTTAGGTCAAACAAGCTACTTGATAAGAGTTACTATGTAGATTTGGTTAGGCAAAACAAGCTACTTGATAATAGTTACTACGTAGTCTTGGCTAGGGCAACAAAACTACTTGGTAGAAGTTACTAGGTTCTTGGTTAAGGCAAACAAGCTACTTGATAAAATTAATAAGTTTAACTGCTTAGAGCGAACAAGCCAAAGACAAGAGAATGAAATACTCTATGAACACAACCAAGCAACATTATAAATGTCATCACATAGTCTTGTTTATGGTAGACAACTTATTGCGTATGTGTGCGTGTGTATGGCATTCACCAATCTTGGTTGAAACGACTAAGTTTGTACTTTATGGTCACAACAAAGTTTTGTGATTACTTCGATAAAGTTCCCGTTATCATATAAAAACTGTTGCTGCAATCATGCTGCTTGATAGGCTCAGGTGGAAACAAGTTACATTGTCAACGTATACGAGTTCTTGATTGCTACAAACACTTTTTTTTTTCAGTGCATGATTATGCAATAATTAAGAATTTAATAGGCTTGGGCGTAGTAAGCAGATAGCGCAGTTACATAATTTGTATTTGATTTTAAGATACTTAACGCATACGTAAATTTGGACAGTTTCGTTTTTACATTCTCAATATGTTTTTTCCAATTCAAATGCGTATCAAGTGTTAACCCTAAGAGACTAAAATTATTCTGTTCTTCTATGTTTATGTTTTTTGTGAGCGTGTTCAAGTTAAGTTGTTGTTTTTTGTACGTTTTAAACTGGACGATTTTGGTTTTTTTGTAGTTTATTTCTAGGTTATGTTCTCTGAGCCACTGTTCGCAGTCTTTGAAGGTATTTTGTATGAGGTTATTATCAATATTTATAGAGCTATTAAATAGCAACGATATGTCATCAGCGAAGAGCACGCAGGTAGTGTCAATCGATTTTGGTAGGT
This sequence comes from Epirrita christyi, assembly GCA_951392215.1. Taxonomy (NCBI): domain Eukaryota; kingdom Metazoa; phylum Arthropoda; class Insecta; order Lepidoptera; family Geometridae; genus Epirrita; species Epirrita christyi. Next base: position 3,287,520 of record OX595851.1, read on the forward strand.
CATTTCTGTAAATTAAGAAAAGGGTGAAAAGGGTCAAGGGTTATTAAGAGGTAGTAAAGGAACCATGCGTTACAGGATCACTATCCTAATATTTATATATGGATAATTAGTCTAGTGGTAAGTTCTATTTCTATTACAAAGTACCTACAGGTACGACAACGTTGGTCTACGTTATTGCGTTTTTTGTGATCATAGCCGGACCACTTGTACATGTACGGAATCCTCGGATCTCCACGCGAGTCCGACTAGCACTTAACCAGTTTTTTTAAATAATACAATTAAAACACAGTGCTACCTACTGACTCTAGCATGATTCAACAAGACGCGCCGAGGCTTTAATCCATCGCACCTATGCTCTAAGACAACATAAAAAAACAGATAAATTGATATCCCCCTCCTTTTTTGAAGTCCGTTAAAAATAGAGAATTAAATTATCCTCAAGTAAGCGACCGCAACGCACTCTTTCTTAAAAACTAAGAAGGTATAAAATTTGAGCGAATGCACATACTTGAAACTTTACAAACGAAGTTTCAAGCCAATTGTCTTACAATAGATGGAGGCACCTATTTTCACGAACTAGTTCTGATTATTTTATGGGACACTTAGCTCCTCAGAATAATGACTAAAGCAACTTAGCTCATTACAAATTGACCGGTTTCTGTTTGTCAAATTTGTATAGGCTCGCAAACTGGCGATAGCAACGCAATAGTTTACGGCCTTTTATTGAAATAAACCCACATCCTTAGAGCAACACTCCCGTTGTTAAAACTATAAAATTGGTGCGCGCGCCCTCTACATGAAACTTTATAAACTAAGTTGTGAGCTATTAGCCTACACGGTCTACTAATTAAGTCGCACTGCTCCTGTGAACACCAGACAACTTCGTACTACTATTTTTCCATAGATGGCGCTGCAGCTATTTAATGAGAAAAACACCACTAAATGTTAATTGTTCAACAAACAAACTAAAAAATAAATGATGCTATATTTATAGTTTGAAACATAGATAATTTATGTAAATTCTCTAAGGTATAAAATGTTTTATTTTATTCTAGAAATTGTTACCCGAGATAAAAAGCTTTCGTTGAAGCGAAGTTTTCCTTGGCCTCTGACCGCTCGCCTACTTTGAAGAAGGAAGGTAGATTAGATACCCACATTAAAGCAGATAGGTACCTAGCTACCTATATTATACATATTATTACATTTTCCAAGTTGTTTATTACGAGGCGGCTTAGCTAGCTAGTGAGAAGCCCCGAGAGGAGACCCCTAAGAAAAAACAACGCATGTTATCCCAAAAACTTGACTGAAATAACGTCAGCGAAGCAAGTGTTAAAATTTTTTGCAGTTTGGTCTACAATCAAACAAACAAAAGTAAGTAGGTAGGTCCCTCAAAATACTAGTTTATAATCTGCCTTCGTAAACGGACCGAGACGCGCTGGCGAGCGAGCGATGTTTTCGAACGAAACTAAATTCTCGCAGTTTACGCGCGCATGCGCTCAGTATTTGACGTGTGGTAATTGTCAGAATTTTATTCGGCAAACCAAAATTCGTAAACCGTAACCGGTGTCGCGGTGGTAGTGCATATTTTTCCTATTTTGAATCCTTGTTGTTGTAAAAAATGGACAGAAACGAGCGTAAAACGAACTCCCGTAACCAGACCATCACCATGGATCGAGAATCGAAGTATATTTTGCGAAAAATCATACTGGATTTCGTGATTCTGTTTATAAGTAAGTTTTTTTATTTTTATTTGGCTATAAAGTCTAAAATATATGACTAATCATTGTTTCAAACTTTTGTTCCATAAAACAAGGCTAACCATACATGTTAGAGAGGTCTATGAATAGAAATCTGCCTTTAAATGTTTTATTTAATCTCATATTCTCTTATGTAAAGATTTGACCTTTACTGTATAATAAGACCTGATTTTTTTATTTAACAATTAGATAAATTCTCCTCCTTATAAATAATTAAGTACCAAATTCGTAACTAAATCTCTTGGTTTGAAAAAATGTTAAACTCTGACGTTGAATAAATTATTAAAAAAATGTTTTTATGGGTACATATTTAATCAAAGTAAATCAATGTGATAAAAGTAATGAGGTAAGTAGCATAGAAATAAACCTACTTAAAACTTCCCTGTCAATCAAGAATTTAAAGAAACTTGATTTGTTAAAGCAAACTCACTTAACTTCCTAATAGATAATATTATAAATGTAAGAGTTTGTAAGGATGGATGAATGTTTGTTATTCTTTCATTTAAAAAATACTGAATGGAATTTGATGAAACCTTACAGTATTATAGCTTATACATCAGAATAAAATTTAAGCTAATTCTAATTCTAAGTGGGGGTGTTAAGACCGGTAACAATGTCACGCTGTGGGGAGTAAAAAAAATTAAAAAAAATTAAATTTAAGCTATAATTAATAGAGGTTCTAGCCAATAGAGCCAATAGAGATGGGGTCGAAGCCAATAGAGGTACCTTGCGGGTGGAGCCACAAGCAAATGCTAGTAAATTATATTTTCCCATACTGTTATCCAACTGCAGTATCCTTTACATTACACATTTAGATTAGCACATGTCTAACTTATGTTCTCTTAAGACAGAGGAGTCATTGTCTGGGTGCTGTTGACGGCCTTACAGTTTGTAAATGTAATTGAAGCATACTTGTAACAAATTTCATTCATACATTATACTTATTATTTGTCGGCCTCTGGCTCAGCAGCCGAGTAGCCTGCTGAGATGCAAGAGGTTTGGGGTTTGATGCCTGCATTGTCCCCCTGCTAACCCTACCAGCCAGCCCAACTCCTTAAAATAACGGAGAAGGACTCTGGGTTGATGGCAGCACTGTTCCAGTATTCCCGAATGAGTAATGGATGAGGTTAAACAGGACTCTATCAGCTCCTGGAGTCCGGTTTTTTTCCTGGCTTCATTTGTGGCTGTGCAGTACAATATAACATGCTCCACTGTCTCCTCGTCCTGAAGACAGCCACGACATAGCCCACTGTCCGTAGCTCCTGTCTTCAGTAGATGGTGGTTGAGATAACAGTGTCCCGTGATGATGCCCACCATCATCCGTAGGTCTTCGTGTTTCATCTTTAACAATGTGTTTGTTATCCTTTTGTTTTTAACTGGAAGCATTTCCTTCGTTTGCTTATAGTCCAGTCCAGTCAGTGTATGTTAGTATGTATTATGCTTCAATATTGGGCATATTGTTTGAGTATCCTTTTACTCCCTTACTTCATCATCAGCTATTATACGTCTACTGTTGGTCGAGGCCTCCCCCATAGAATACAATGGAAGGGTTTTGCCATAATCACTATTCTTGGCATGCGGATTGGTGATTGAAATATTTAGATGGATGCTGCTGCCCATCCGCTGGCATAATCCCTTGGTCGCCTTTTACGACATCCACGGTTCCACGGGGAGGTGTTGGAGGAGCCCTATTCCTAGGCCGAGACCACCATGGCTGTACCAAGTACCTACTTAAAGTTTGATTATCAAGCTAATTATCTATATATTGATACTAGAAAGATTTCATTCAAATTCCTCGGTACAAGAACTCAGTATTGTCAGAATTTGAAGCATCAATACATAAATAGTACTGAATTTTAAATAAACTACTGCATAATCTCAAAAACTGCCACAAACTAATGCATTTTTTAACCGAATTCCCAAAAAGGAGGAGGTTCTCAATTCGGTTGTATTTTTTTTTTTTTTTTTGTTTTTTTTTTTTTAATGTTTGTTACCGCATATCTCCGGCATTTATGAACCGATTTGGAAAATTCTTTTTTTATTTGATTAGATATACTTCCAGATTGGTCCCATTTTTTTCAGAATCCAGTTCTGATGATGGGATCCATGAGGAATTGAGGGAACTCCTCAAATATTGTAGGCATACATATGGCGATTTTGATATTTTCAGCAAGACACCAAGCATTTGCATTCAGAAAGTATCATAATCCTTTCACCACTATGGTTCTTTCATAATTTTTTTTTCATCCAAAATTATTTAGTCGTATACAATGGCGGAAAACGGTTTTTTAAATGAAAAGTTATATATGAAATATTACAATATTAGATTCTCCTAGCTTATTTAGAAGTGTGTTATTACTAGAAGAAAGCGTTAGCCGAGTTTGTCGTGGTAAGCAATGGCGGCGATGAGCTCACCACTTGTCACGTCTATATTCCAGCGATTGTGTAACCTACGGTGAAAAGAAGCCCTTTGAGGCTCCTACCCCTTCGAGGAAAAAGGAGTGTGTTTATGTATGTATGTAATACATAAATAGTACTGAATTTGAAATACACTACTGCGTATATATACTGCAAAAACTGCCACAAACAAATGCATGAAATATTAAAATATTAGATTCAACCCGTAGACATCCACTGCTGGACATATAGGCCTCCCCCATTTAATGCCACAATGAACTTGAAGGAGCAACTACTGTTAACCATCTGTCACGTAATTATCTGATAATTTTGTCGATAATTATTTTATTAATTTCGAACACTGACATTTAATAAAGTCATTCATCGCTAAAAATGCTCTGCTATCTATATCCTTGCCATAGTTTATTTATAAAACAAGGTTCAATTTAAAACCGGTCAAGTGCGAGTCGGACTCGCGTGGAGAGGGTTCCGTAATTCCGTATGGATAGGCTACCATAGTGAGCACTAGACCAATTTAACTTGTAAAGAATAAAGAGTCAGAGTCTTAGTCAGTAAAGAGGTACATTTTATCTACGCATTATCTCTTCATGAATATTTTCCGTTTCCCGTGGGAATTTTCAGACTGACTTTTACAGACTTTGGTCATATTTATTCTGTGCTTTGGTTTTCCTGTAACGTTTGATATTCCGTTTTTTTTTAATGTTTGCTCACTTATTTCGGATGCTACATTTTCATACGTTTTCTTGAATATATAGGTATTTTTAAATTATGCGTTTTCAAAATGGATACAAATTTAACCCCAGTATCAGAATTTGTTAATTTACGCTATAAGTCCGTGATTGGGTCACCTGACTTTATATGACTGTAGGTATATACTTATATATATATATATATATATATATATATATATATATAATTAGGTATAGGTACTAAATTTTATAATTTTTCGTTAAGAATATTCGGAAAATAGGCTGTGATAAATAGACAGACACAAAAGTGATCATATTGTGGTTACGTTGGTACCTTTTGAGGTAAGTAGTACCCTATAAATCACCAAAGTTCAAAACAATAATTTTCATAGTTTTATTGGAGGTGGTACCTATTTTTAACCAACTTAAAACAAAAGAGATTATTATATTGTCACGGGTATTTATCGCGTGTTACCTTATTATTTATTATTCCCGACGTTTTGAATGCGTTACATCATGGGATGAGTCAGCCCGCGACCATGATTGCTGTAACGCATTCGAAACGTATATAATAAATAATAAGGTAACACGCGATAAATACCCGTGACAATATAATAAATATGTGTTCTAATCGCGAGAGATTATTAATTCGTCAGTTTTTTTCTTTCCCCCACGATGGTTCGATTTAAATGGTTGAAAAGATATAAAGACTATTAGGTTCAACGTAAGTTTTTGTATGAACTAAAGAAAGCGAGCGCACGCTCTGAAACCTTGGTTTTGTGTATAAAATAATGATATAATCATACCCTTTAAAGTTTTGTTAGATTTTGTTGATGAGTTCACTAACCCAATTTATAACTTATAAGTTACTAAATGTTCCAAAAATTCAAACGTGTTAGAAGTTAGTCTAAAACTAGATTGTCAATATTTATTTAAAAATAAATTAAGAAAGCTTTTGTTGGAAGGGTGTTTTTACTCTGTTGACGATTTTATGACACGAAATTTATTATTATGACATTTAATTTTTGTGACATTTATATTTTTAATTCTATTGTAGTTGTAATAAAATTGTTGTGTGTTATTTAAATTATGGAGGCGTTATTTTAATTTGTGTTTGTTCTATTGGTTTTAATTATTTATATGTGCTACAATTTGATATATGTGTATAAAGAAATAAAATAAGTAATAATAATTAATTAGTTAATTAGTATGTAAGACATTCAAATACGATTTTTTTTTTTTAATTGTTCTGAATAAATGAAATGAAATGAAAATGATTTCAATTTTTAAAAGGTTAAAAAGGAAGTATCTTTGTTTATTTTTTTTATCGAGTGGAGTAATTCAAATTGTGTACTGAATTTATGATTTCACTAGATAATAACTTTTCATTTAAAAAACCGACTTCCGCCATTGTATTCGAATAAATAATTTTGGATGAAAAAAAAATTATGAAATAACCATAGTGGTGAAATGATTATGATACTTTCTGAATGCAAATGCTTGGTGTCTTGCTGAAAATATCAAAATCGCCATATGTATGCCTACAATATTTGAGGAGTTCCCTCAATTACTCATGGATCCCATCATCAGAACTGGATTCTGAAAAAAATGGGACCAATCTGGAAGTATATCTATTCAAATAAAAAAAGAATTTTCCAAATAGGTTCATAAACACCGGAGACATGAGGTAACAAAAAAAAAATACAACTGAATTGAGAACCTCCTCCTTTTTGTGTAGTCGGTTAAAAAACTGAAGAATACGATATATTTTTTATCTTTTTGTAAACTATAAGAACTCGGATCTAAAACTTAAATATTATAAAGCTCTCTAAAGGCATTTTGTGAACCTAAAGCGTCAAGTAGCATAAGTAAGTTAGCATTAAGTAAGTATCTCAAAAATATCTTCCATCAAAACTTACTTACTCAGATATCTAGTTTTCTAGTTAATCTGACAGGTTTTCTGCCAGTTTGTCATAACTTGCCATTGCAACATCCAGTAGCCTATTAATATTATGCTATTTCAGCCTTCATTGCATGGTTCAATGCAGTATACTGGTTCTCATGCATACAGTGGGTGCATTGTAGCATACACAAACGCATGGTCCGGTCTGTTGTGTGTTACTTTCTGTACTTGGAAATGGTTGATAGTATTTTGTTTGTGTGAGGGTAAAACTTTGTTACTCACATGAAAGATTTTTGTTATAAGTGGACTGTAAAAAACTCTAGCCCCGACTACAGTGAACCTTAACATTTCAATATTATAAGTAATATGGCGGTAATTTTTTTCAATTCTGACAACACATTCGTGCTCTGTGATCACATAAACCCCATCAGATATCATTCAAATTTCAACCATCGTTCCACTTGGGGCACCACGGGGGAACTTCAAGCTTCACGTGTCGGTCTCATGAGTTCGTTTCGTTGCAGGGCTATCTTCATCGCATGAGCTTCTGGGTCCACGCTGATTGAATAATGACTTGAAATCCTTTCCTTTTTATTTAATTGCAAAATCAGTAAACAAACCTCATTTTGACTTGACAAGACCTTTCAAATGACACACCACACGATATGGTATAGGATAAAAAAAATTGTCGTGCCTCTTTTAGCTACGTCAAGGCCGTCTTTTCTTTTTGTTTCGTATTTGTATTCAAGTACCTCCCATGGTAAAGACGAATCGATTGACACGTAATTTTGTCAAAATAGGTTCAGTGCCTTTCAAATTCTGAAGGTTAGGCCCTAGTTGAGTTAACTCAAATCCTATAACTTACCTAATTAAAGTTAAACTAGTTAATTTAAGTTGTCACTTAAAAGTTATCAGACAACGTTAGGTACCATGGTATGTCCGGCCTAAAAATAGACCCCTCCTCCTCCCCCGTGGATGTAGTAAAATCCTTTCTTACAACAAGGGCTGGGCAGAAGCATCCCCCTGAATACTTAACACCAACCTGCGCTCACCAATCCGTCTGCCAAGCGTGGTGTCTATGGCAAATCCCCCCATTGTATTTAGGCCTCGTCCAGCATTTGGGGTAAACAGACTGGTGATGACCTAATTAATAATTATGTCACCTAATTGTGAGACAAGTGTAGTGCTTCAGGTCACAGGTCCCCAGGATGTAAGCGGGGCACGCACAAAGTGGCAGGCAATTGGCTGTCAAAACATCCGACACGCGGGCCCGCTGTCGGATTAGTCGTATCCGTTAAGGAGCCAGTCCTGTCAGGTTCAACCTTTCCAAAGGTATAAAATGAGAACAGCATTTAAAAATAAATATAAAGTTGGCGTAATGCGAGTCGGACTTGCGCTCCGTAGGGTTCCGTACCAGGGATATTGCTATTATCTCCAATACTTGCATTAGCTGCAAGCACATACCTCGAGTGACAGCTTCCAAAATTGAAACAGCTACGTATTTGTGATATTCATATCACAACTGCGATCGATTTGCACTTACCTAGGTACTTAATAATAACCGTTCACTTTTAAATACCTCATTTTGGACCGGCCGCGACCGCCGTATTCTCTATCTGGCGACAGGTTTGGAACAGGCGTAAATTGCGCGATTATTGCTGTCAAATGTCACTATTCTAATACAAAAGTAACCTTTTGACAGCAATTATTGCACAATTTACGCCTGTTGCAAACCTGTCGCGAGATAGAGTATAGCCCTGCTGATTTCTTTTACTAGAAAATACCTTCAGCAGTGCCAAAACTCAAGTCTGCATAGCATTAGTAGATTGCTAAGTGATGACGGGCGCAATTGCAATGCCAAGTAGGGCGTGTCCTAGATGGACGTGACCTACGCGTGTCCTAGGCATTGCATTTGTAATATGCTGTGGTACAACTTAGAAAACCAGAAGCCCAACTCTCGTAATTATTTGACATTCAATTCACAATATATTCTTATCTCAGTCATCTTTCGATTAATCTTTCTGTCGCTCAGAAAGGTGTTTGTTAGAGCGAGAAAGATAAGGTATGCATGCGAAGATTAGGCAACAGTTACTACGTCAACGTCCGCAGTGACAGTCGTGACAGTTGACTGAGATGAGATTATATTGTGAATTTACTATCAAATAATTACAAGAACTATGTGCTTTAGGTGGGCCACAACTCCACAAGCCAGCTCCGTCAATTACACATAAAAAAAAACAAGGGACCCTTAAATTAATACTTATTACAGACACCTAAGCTTCACTCATGGTTTCCATTGCGCGGGACCCTAATAATGAGAACTGGACACTACATACTACATAATGTACAACATTTTAAAAAATATTTCTTCGCATCCAATTACCTCGCACGCAACTCGAAATTAAATGCCCATGTTGATATTTTGACGTGAAGCTCGTTTTGTCTGTCTTGCCTGCCGTCAGTCAATCACACTCAAGTCCTTCTGATGATTTGTGTTGCTAAAATCTTGACAGAAAATGTTGACATTGAAGTAGAAATTACTGTGATCATGACATGATGTGTGCAGTGTGATGCTAAAATGTTCATCGTTGATAGTACACAAAGGTCTGACACGCAAAGATTGCAAACTTCAAATTGTATGTAACTGATCAGATCTGAACCGAATTTTCTTCACAAAATTGACAGTCATTTGAAATATCTACCAATTAAACGGAGTTAATATGTTTGTATGTATAATAAAAAATATCTATCTATGTAATGTATTGTATTAAGTATATCAGTTATCTAGCACCCATAACACAAGCTCTGCTTAGCTTGGGGCTAGATAATGTTGTGTGAAATGTCCAGCATTTATTTATTTATTTAATTATCTTTGTTTGTTTTATCGAAGCTTATCATGTATGTTATGTTACCTATCTGACAGTTTAATCTATCTAAGCTAAATAATGGAGGACTGGTAGCGTGTCTAAGGCCTAGGGTTTTTATGGTAACTACTCAAAGTCACGCAGCGGTCTATGGAGTGATGCTAGGAGTTTCACTACGTGATGGAATCCGAAATGAGAAAATCCGTAGAAGAACCAAGATCACCGACATAGCTCTCAGAATAAGCAAGTTGAACTGGCAATGGGCAGGTCATAATAGCTTGCAGAACTGACAACCGTTGGGGAATAATAACGTTGTTTTTTTATATTTATTTGTTATTATAGTTAATAAGATTAATTTTATTATTTTTTTACACTCGATGGGCTAAAGTCACTGTGGACGGTGCGGAAAGTCGTTGGATGGAGGCGACTCGGGACCGTTCGTCGTTGTGTTTTAGGGGGAGGCCTATGCCTAGCGACTTCTACAGGCTGATGATGATATCAGGGCGGCCTACAGTAATCATCTTGTATAATCCCTTTTGTTTTATAAGTTTTATTTAATTTGTCCTGCTTGGCACTCCCAAGTCTGACAGCAACAATTGCATGTTGTGCAGTTGTAACAATTGTCCGTACGCTATCATGTGCCATAAATGTAATTCGATAGCTAAAAATAGCAATTTATCAGCCTGCTGGTAGCTATCTCATTCATTTTAGTAATAGGTCAAGGCGAATTTACGATTGCGCCTAGTTTAGTTACTTCCGCTTGTCAGAACTGGTGTGGTGACTATACGGGACCATGGTGTCAGGAAATTATGATGTTCCATTACTTACTAGAAATGCCATGGAACTCTAGGTCTAAGAATAGGACTCCAACTCCTCCTGTGGATGTCGTAAAAGGCGACTAAGGGATCATGCCAGGGGATAGGCAGCAGCATCCATCTGAGTTCTGTCCAATCCGCAAACCAAGAGTGCTGGTTATGGCAAATCCCCTCCATTGTATTATATGGGGGAGGTCTCGACCAACTGTTCATAGACGGAGTAGTAACATTGTCTAAGTAATAAAGAGTGTTTTTTTTTTAATAAATAATTTGTCCTTGGTTTCTGTTTTTAATTCTTTTGGTATTTTGTTATACTTCAATACAAATTTAACCGTTAACTGTAAAAGTAAAGTACCTTGACACTTGTGAGTAATTATCAAAAGTTATCAGTAAAGAAGGATGGCGATGTCTGATACATATTGTGACCCAACTTTTTGTCAATTTCTCGTTACGTTCACTAGTGTTAGTTTTGGTTATTTATAACAACTATGCTAAGGAAATGCAAAAGCAAATTGAATGTAGTGAGTAGAAATTGGGGGAAAATATTTGATCGGAGTTATTTAGATAAAAAACTGCAATAACTTCAGTTAAAATACGAAATAAGTATGTCATGACTGAGATGAGCAATCTGCCAGAAACGTTCCTATTCAAGTCGGACATTGAATATTGTTTTTAGGATTTCTTTAAAGTATAAAAAACAAAAAAAATAACTATTCGCAATTCTACTTACCTAACAAACTTACAAACCTATTATACCTAGATTTGACCAACGGGACCAAGTTCATTTATTTTTCGATCTGGGTCAACAGTCGCCATCATTCTTTGAAGGCATTATCGATAATTATCAGTTAAGTATCGTACTCAACTTAAGTATACTTGTGTAAGTTAACATAACATCCCTTAAGTGGTTGCAATGGCAACACAAAGTTATCTCTACGAGGCAAACATGTTTCGTTCACAATAATATGCAGCTGAATATATCTTTTAGTGTGCGAAGCCGACGTTATACCAAAGAATATACGGAAGACTGTTGGTACAGATCATACTCCAGTGTCTGAAAGTGTGTAAGCAAACTAAGTAATAGTTTTTTTATTTTTCCATAGGTCTCTAATACTAACTCTTACCTATTATCGTTGTACGTGACGACGCAGTGAAGGAAGGCTCTCGATGTACCAAGGTCATAAAGGTCGATGTAATTCGATGAATGGAGGAGACTCAAGACCGTTCCTGGCATTATATGGGACATATGCCCAGCAGTGGGCTTTTACAGGCTGATGATGATGATGATTATCATTAGAATGTATTATTAACAAGTAGTCTTAATCAATAGTTATTTTTAGTGTTAGGTTAGCTGTGTTGATTTGAATGACTAATGAATAATGATGATGGTAATTGATGTATGATAATTACATAGAAGGTTATTAGGTCCAATAACAAGTGATAGTTCATTATGAATTGCACGTAATTAATTATCGCAACACTTTACGAATGAGTTTCTTTCAAAACCTCACCTTACTTTTATCGAATGCAAAAACGATTATAGTTTGACTAATTTGGTTATTATCGTCTTACGCACTTATTTTTCAATAGTATTGAGTAGTTAATTAATGTATTCTAATAGTTGGAATGGCTAATTTATATTAGGGACTCGTTTGTTTTAGGTACGTAGTAGCGATTAAGCTCGCATAAGTTGCATACTGTATGCAATGCAGTAATATGACGCAACAGATAACACCTAATCTATTTCTAACATCAAAGATTGAAATTATAATCAATTTTATTTTGCTTTGCGTAGAAGGTTACATTAAAAACCCAGAGGCACAATATTCAGTCCGGTTTAGTCACATCTGTACTTTAAACTAGTGGTTCGCCCCGAACTGAGACCTCGCGATAACACCTTTATCAACCCGACTACTTAACTAAGTAATTTCCATATTTAACCGACTTCCCAAAAAAGGAGGAGGTTCTCAATTCGGTTGTATATTTTTTTTTTTTTTAGTGTTTGTTACCGCATATCTCCGGCGTTTATGAACCGATTTGGAAAATTCTTTTTACATTTGGATAGATATACTTCTAGATTGGTCCCATTTTTTTCAGAATCCAGTTCTGATGATGGAATCCATGAGGAATTGAGGGAACTCCTCAAATATTGTAGGCATACATATGGCGATTTTACTATTTTCAGCAACAAACCAAGCATTTGCATTCAAAAAGTATAATAATCCTTTCACCACTTTGTCGAATAAAATGGCGGAAGTCGGTTTTTTAAATGAAAACTTATTTCTACTATTATTTTTGAAAAAAATTCCCTCGAGGTCTACCAGTACAGTACAGGATCTACCAGTAACTACTCTAATTTCCTACACATCATCGAAATAACCTTTGAATAGGGCTAAGCAACGGGGCTTAGTTATACTACATACCTGTTAGTACCTATATCAAGTACCTGACGAATTAACTGATAACGTCCTTTTGATGAAAACCATAGAACTCCAACGTCATTCAAATTATTAGAAATGGGAGGTCAGCAATGGATGTTATATTGGTTTCTATTTTATGGAGTACATGTTTCTAAATTCTTCAATTTCAGACTTTTCCCTGTAGTTGTGACACAAAAGCCACAAGCATACCAAATTTCAGCATTGTGGGATTGCTGGAAGTACCCTAGAATTTTGGGTTTTTACGTTTTTTATTTTCCCTAATATCTCGAAAACTACTAAGGCTAAATAATTATTAAAAACAGTTTTGAAATGTCCAACCAAAGCGCTTTCATTAGACACCCCACTTGATCTGACTGTCTCACTTTTATTTTTTTTACCCCCTCTTGGACCCCAATGTCTCAGCAACCCCCTGATCGATATAGCTCATAACCTTACCTACAAATTGTACCAATACTATCTACCCCCATACCAAATTTCATGAAGATCGGATTAGCGGTTTGGAAGTTTTCATCGGACAAACATACATACATACATACACACATACATACAAACGCCGATTCTTCCAACTTGACTCAGAGAACTCGCTTCGCTCGTTCAATAATCTTTGCTTTAAGTATTTTCTTGAGTGGCGGCTTCTTCAGTGCCGTTCCCACGTGCAATCTGCATCAATACTATATCTACCTGCGTTATCAGATGTATCCTTTTGATTGTACATCTGGCCGGTATTTGTGTGACGCTGCTACCCTGTGTCTATTGGCTTATCTTTGATACGTCATGTTTTATACAGAATATTTTTGATATATCAGTCTTAGCGGTATTGTCTGCCAAGTTGTCTAACCAAGTTTCTCTAAAAAGTGCATTACTATTATGGGATAACTTCTCAAACTTAACTGTTCCTTGCCAATGTCTGTTGTCAAATGAAATATCTTTTTATTCACAAACAATTGCAATGGTTCATAATCAGCCTATGTATGATATTTCCACTGCCTTGGTGGATATCTTGCTTTTGGATCATGCATGCTACTTTTCTCATTTACATCACCTATTTCATGTGCAATTTGTCCAGCTGTAGGTAGTATATTTACTGCAGTACTACAACTGTAGTAACTGCAATTGCTCTTATTGATATCGGCTATTGATTTATCGCGTACAAACGATGGTAGTACTCAGGTGTTTATTATTATCAGTTTATTTATAGTTACGTTTACTTACACTTTTATCGGGATGGTAAGAGCTTCTATTTTTGGAACGATATGTAGGTATTGCCACTGGGGTTAGTGAGATATCTGTTGTATAGGGTATGCTGTGTTGGGGATTTTAATCGTAATTTTGGTTCCTATTGCTTTCTGGGGCTGTCTCGAACTAAACTGCAATTTTGATAGTTTGATGTTATAGCTTATTGACTATGATTTGTGTTCAGATACTTGGAAATACACAGCTTCGGTTTCAGTCATATTTGCTACATCTATGCCATGCCGCTAACCTAGCTACGGTATGTAGCCTCTCCAGGATATTTCCATACATTACATCTAACCAGTAAGTAATAGTTTCCTATAATAATATTTTACAAGGAATTGCTTGTCTCAATGAAAGGGGTCGCAGTTTCCAACGATTTATCAGAACTATTTTACGAGCTACACTAGTTAAGTTGTACTTACGTGTGTATGTATGTGACTGTTGGGTGTTATGTAAGCTAAGTGCCCATTCGATTAACTGGTTCTTATGCTTCCAAGTTATATCGGGGGGTTCAGTATCGGGTCTACTATCGGCCTATTGTTTTGTACAGGGCATTGATTAGTTGTTTCCTTCCGTGTATACAATGAAATTCAATGACCACGTAATTCAGCCTTTTACTATTACTTACATCAACGGTACACTTGTCTTGGGCTACCTACCTATAAGTCGTAAATGTTGAAGTCTTTAAAAACGATCTTGTCGTCTTGCAAGTCCCAGAAGAAAGGGTTGTTTTATGAGTTTGGTAAGGGCAAATTTCATGTACACTGTAAACCATTATTACCTAGACCGTAAACATCTGCAGTCTTTAGACGTTCACTGCTGGACGAGGGGGATTTGCTATAACCACCTCGTTTGATAGGTAGATTAATTATAGTAGTGTTGGTGTTGTATACTCAGATTACTCAGGTACTGCTGCCCATTCTCCTGGTTTAATCCATTAGTCGGTTTTTACGTAATCATTGGAAGGACACGGAGAGGCAAATATATCGATATATTATTATAATACAATATAAATATTTATAATATGCACATATACCGTAAACATACCTACTTTTTATGTCAATTTAATTCAGCTATAAGGTACAAAGTAAATTAAATTTCCTCGTACCAGTTTTAATAATTTAACTCGAAACATGATCCCGGAACTGTATCCCTGATTAGATTCCATTCTAGGCTGTGTCTTTTAAATTTCACCAGGATGGTTCAATTTACCCCCCATTTAATTAGACATCGTACACTCTAGCAACATGATCCAGGAACCACATTCCTGGATAGGTCTCATTCCAGGATGCATTCGTTAGTCAGTCCAATTGGGAGCAATCGTCGCGAAATAAGGATTGAAAATGAGGATATTGCAGTCTGGATGCATTGTTATCAAATTGCTCAACAGTTCAGTTCATTGGCATTTTGAAGACTGTTTTATATTGGGAAGACAATTTAGTTGTCAGCTTTCATGAAAGGTATAAATTGGAAGTGGCATTTGCGATGAAGACTTAAAGATCTTACAGGCTTGACGTTTTTATAAGCTTTTATTTAATTTCATTGCTGCCTATCTAACAATCAAATCATTTAATCTAAATTTAGCCCCCTTTCCGCTAAATGATCAATTTTGCGTTCGTGTAGTTTCGATGACAACACACTATTAGTGACAGCGAGCTGATCTGATGAAGGAGACAGGGTGTTGACAATGGTGACCATGGCGTTGGTGAATATGTTGAATTAACGAGAAATGTAATAACTGTAACAAATGTTTGAATACCAAGTCATAACAATCTCACACTTACAGCAAACAAACTTATTAGTGGTCAAACAAAAAGCATCAGACGGTAAACTTTAGAATCGGTAGACGCCGTGGGTGTGAATGTAGAAATCTTTGAACAACTGGATACAGAAAGAAAAGCATTGTCTGTATACATGGATCATGTAACTGTTACGACGGTAATAACTAGCAACAAAACAAAAGCACTATCTATTATAGCCGTTTACTAATTATTTGGTTTTCGAATAGAACTTTTGAACTTTACCCATGTTACTAATTGGCTCTTATCAAGGGAACTTTTATGTTTATCCTTATTCGTACTTATATACGCGCCCAAGAACCTTGAGTCAAGTAATTGCAAATTAAGAGCCTTAAATAGAGGTTAACCTAGATAACGAAGTGCAGTTGATCATGAACATTAATATACAACTGTAACTAATTATTGGTAAGTAAAAGAGAGATACTTGTTATAATTACGTGTAGAAGTAGAATCGAAAGTCATGAATACTTTAACTCCAGAAGTTTGTTTTTTAATTAGACGTTTTTTAACTGTTTCAATGTATCTGCATCATCCCACTTTTAAGGCAGATCTACCTGATAATAACTTACCTATTTGCATTCTTAGTACCTTTGTACCTTTATTTCACTCTTATTGTGATCCCTAGAAGCGGTACCTACACTGCCTACCCGATAATGCCTTCACATTCTTCGCAGTATATTTTTATCGTCTATGATATCACATCTATCCCTATATTTTGCTACTTTAGCCATCCTAATAATACCTCATCCCACTTCATCTATCCTTCAGTAACAAGCAATACCTTCCTACTTACTGCGAGTCAGGCATTAAGTATGGTTGCTAGATGCACTTTTCACAATGATTCTAGCCACTAGATTGCTCTTAATACGCTCCCACTGCTCGGAGGAAGTTACAAAATTACTGCATCCGTACTTGCCTTCTAAATTGTGTTTAATATAATAATCACTGGGGAATCCAGTTGGCTGTATCATATTTGATGATTATTGCTCATATAAATATGATATAATCATGGTTAAGTACCTACTTAAAATGTACCTATTTATACCTCTCATATATCATGTAAGTATATTTTGTTTTGTTTGGTCTGCATCATCATCATCATCATCATCAGCCTAGAGAACTCCACTACTGGACATAGGCCTCCACCATTAAATGATCTGACGAACGCTCCTGGCCCGCCTACATCCACCGACTTCCTGCAACTTTTATAATGTATTTGGTTCATCAAAAGGGTGGCCTCTACCTACACTGCGTTGTCCGGTTAGTCTGCATCATATTTCATGATTCTCATTTCGCTAATATCTTTCCAGTTGATTGGGGTGATTAGCATTTTAATGAGTGTTTTAAAAATCAAAATATCGTTCATATTT
Organism: Epirrita christyi; assembly: GCA_951392215.1. Taxonomy (NCBI): domain Eukaryota; kingdom Metazoa; phylum Arthropoda; class Insecta; order Lepidoptera; family Geometridae; genus Epirrita; species Epirrita christyi. Next base: position 3,304,812 of record OX595851.1, read on the forward strand.
AAAGTTCTGTGTACAGATTTGATAAAAAAAAGTAATCGAAAATAAATTGGAGTCTTATAAATAAATTCCCTCTTAATCATAACTTATTTTAAGAAGTAATAAGAGCAAGATGTCAGATTTCTAACTCGTATACAAATAATAAGCAGACGTCAGATCTCCAATAAAAGAACGTCGGGAACTCAACACAGTTTTACAACGAAGCTCTTATCCGTCTCAAGCAGGAAGTGTCTGTTTTAATTGTCATAAGACTCTCACATGCCCAAGGGTAGATCAAGCTCTATAAATCAACATCAAACGCTATCTTACTGTCTAATGAAATAAAACTCTCACACACCCTCCCCGCCTCTCTAAAGCAATAATTAATGCTGACTAAGGATTTATGACTTCTTAATGCTACACCCACGCGATTTGTACTTATCTCCTCCTCCGCTTATACAAAACGACAGGTATCTTAGACCTAAACGCTTACATAAAAAACTAACGAAATATCGACTCTAACTAAACGAAATAAAGATACAAACCTGAATGGTTTCGAAGATACAAATCTCGAAGACGCTGAATGAAATATAGCTTTTGGAGGATGCAAAATGAATGAGCTTTAATACAGATTTGCAGTGCTTTGTACTTGTCAGAGAAGGATTAATTTGCTTATTAAAATCAGCATAATCCTCATCAATAACCTACAGCTATACTTTTAGTTGGTGCCTTCACGGATATACCTACTGATAGCGAGAAAATTTTCTGTTTTGCATATTTAATTATCTTCATTTGTTTAGTAGAATACAGCTCCTTAACAGAAAAACAGTCTGTCTGGGGAAGTACTTACACCACATCATACCTATTTCTGCCGCCAAGCAGCATTACTCTATTCCGGTTTGAAGGGTATGCGTGCCGGTGATATTACAGGCACGTAGACTTCAACTTTATGTCTCAGGGTGGCAGTGAACTACGATGCCGTATGCCGAACCTAGTTTTGGAAGTTCAAAATAAAGAAACGTCTATCATTATAGGAATGGCTTACTTAGAGGTTCCATAACGAGGACTCATAGGAGGAGGAGGTGTGGAGAACTATTACAGGTAACTCAATCAAATTGATAGAATCAACGTTCATGGAACTGTGCGGAGCTTTCTTTTAATTGTTCCTCAGATATTCATGATACAATTCTGCTGGAAAGTCGCCTGTTGAAACATCAATGATCTTTGAACTGGCTTTCCATTACAAGAACTTTCCTATTCATATATTCCAAACGCAGTCTTGACAGGTTTTGTCACTTCGAAAGGTCAAGAATTAATATGGCATTGGCTTATTCATTGATGTTTCTTTCGAGCTTCACCTTTCGAGACTCCGTCACAAGAACTATTCCATAATCCCTTACAGATTATCCAAATGCATTGTTGGCTAAGGCTCTTCACTTTCAAATGTCAACTGATGAAATGGAACATCAACGACAATAAACTGGCTGCTTCAACTATAAAACATTCCATGATGGAAGTAATGTGTGGACTAGCATTATTTATGTGATCCATTACGTGAAGCATAGAACATCACGGTATGAAAGTAGAGGTTTAAATCACCACATAAGTAAAAAAGATATTGAATATAAACAATTGTTCATAGCTGTGATTGTATCATTTATTAATGGTCGGGTTGGAACGGACCCGCCTGCACTGCCTTTAAGTAACATAAATCTAACACAATGTAGTGGATGGCCAAGACGTAACTTAGATACACAATAAGGAAGCTTTGTAGCTAGTGCTAAACAAAGACGAGAGGAATATAAATTTTCTCCTATACTTGCTCGGAAATAGCTTCCATTAATTTACAAAATACCTACGTACATTGGTTCTTTTCTATACGCACGCCAACAATTTCCAACACGACAGAGAGAGAATAGAGATTGCTGGACAGTTACTGGATACATTTGCATTTATTTTAAAAAGTCAAAATAACAAATATCGCGCGCAGTCGAGTTGGCGGGAATGAAAATCAGATAGAAAAGTATTGTGGATGTTATGTTCTCATAAGTTTATCACAATTTTAAGTTATCTAATAAACAATGAGTACCTCCTAATGAGTAGTTCGTTGGATGATGAATTAGATTTAACGCCAGATTTAGACATTAGCTGAAGAAGCAAACTTTTGTTTGTTGAATTAATTTGTTTACTGTTTCCTCGCAAAATAGAGAAAAGTACTATATAAGCCTCGGCTGAAATAGCAATTAACGGCAATTAACAGTAATGTACTATTACTGTTGTATTCCCAACACTTAAAATAATCAGAAGACAGTTTTAATAAAAACCAGCCGCTCGCACAATTAATGTGACAGTCACATAATACACAATAAAAAATACAGGAATAAAAATAAGTTCTGATAGGTATAACAATAACGGTGTTCTTATATTTAGGTACCACATTGTACTCAAAAGGAAAATATAAAAATAAAACAGCGAAACAATAAGAGATAATGAGACTTAGCAAAAACGTAAAGGAAAATAAACTTTATTTAAATCACTTTGCAGTGAACTTGATACAATAACAGTAACTAATTTTGATGACACATCGTTCCTATTTTTGACTAGGTCTGCCCACACATTTAATTTTTTGCCAGTATCTGTTGTCTATCATCGCTGATTAGTTTTTTTATTCAGTCAAAAAATGGGCAAAAACTGTTTCTCCATTCTACTCTGTGTCTGTGCATCTTACATTAATACTTTATCTACAAGCTGTCTGAAAAATCAGATATCAAATTCAAAATAGATGTATAGTCAGTTATCGGTCGAAAACCGGCGCGGGCGCATAATAAATGACTCATTAATACGTTGACCAATGTCAATGCCGTCTACACACGTGGTAATTACGGCAATTAAAGTTGTGTATACTATTGATTAAACAGCTATTAAGGAGTCTATCGACATTACGACATACCTTTCTCTCAGTTTCTTTGATGTCGTACCGTTAAGTAATTTCATGTTTGTTGTTGTGGCTTTATGGAAATGGCACCTAACGGGCTTGAACATTATTAATTGATTTTCATTAATTGTGAATCATGATCAGCCTGTTTAGTCTGCTAGAAATATCCTCTAGAATTTTTAATGCCTTACGGTTATTTTTAACTTATTGTTATCTAGTTTTGTAAGTAAACTATCTGTTATTATTTCAGTCATCGCAGTGAAAGGAAACAAATTGTATACATGTTACATCAATTTATAAAAATCACGTTAATAAGTAAGGGGGTTAATGTTATGTAAGACCTTACACGACCTTACTTGACTGACCTGTCTATACCTATCAGTTAATGTTTCTACGACACTAAGCCGCGATATAACTATTAAATTTTTACCATATTACTTCCATGCCAAAGGACTAACATACAAAAGACTATCAAGATTAACCTCTCCCGAATAAGTAAGACAACCTCAAGAGATGATGTCCTGCGATTCGTGACGGGAGGTGCCAGGGCCGATTCGACTGCCTCTCCAGAGGCTGGAGACCAATAGGGCCACTGAATTCAAGTCCTACGCTCTCCAGGTTCAGGCGAAGTACAAGGACGAGCTACTTGATATGGATTTCTGGCTAGCTGGCATTGTTTACTGACGCTATAGGGAAGCGGGTTTGGAACGAAATCCCTCAAGAGATGTAAAGTGATAGTTTTAGGTATAAAAGGTATATATATTTCTATATGGGCTTATTAATAAATTAATAAATAAATGAAGCTGGACATTTCACACAACATTATCTAGCCCCAAGCTAAGCAGAGCTTGTTTATTGTTTTTTTCACCGTCATTGGTTCTGTGACTTCGGTATGTATTCTAAGATATTCTTATTTCTACATGTTTTACTTCACGACTGTAAAGAATCACTATTATTTGTTTCAAATGAAACTGCGGTAAGTTTATCTTAAATCTTTTCTTTCCCCTATCGAATGTTTGTCTATATAGTGGTACGAAACAAGAAACACTCTTACAATTTAATGGTGTCTTTTAACAACTACCCATAAGCTGTATAAAGTTGGTTCGGGATTTACGATAGTTTTTGTTATGCTGTGAATGGAAATGTTGAATTGGATCCTCGTGTTTATTAAGCCCTCTATCCACTAAAGATTCCCTATTTCTGATCAAATATATAAAACTTTGCGTTACTGTCCGACTAACAATGAATTCACAGCCTATACCGTAAGTCCTAAAGGGCTGAAATTTAGGGGTATTCCTTTTGAAAGCGTCTTCAAAAGGAATACCCTCCGGTCGGGTACGTGAACGAAGCGTGGGCGTTCCACTAATTTTGTGTATGGCTTCTGTGAGTGCTGTTAGTCACTCCACTTACCCTTGTTTCTAAAAATAAGTCATTAGAGTACTTATCTCAAGCTGTCAAACAATAGCGTAGTCTTTATCATCTTAGTAGTGTGTTACCTGCATAACGATTGCTTGACTATAAATACTAGCGTTAGACACTTTGGCCTTAGCTTGTTACTTTCATGTTGCATCTGTTATGTGGCGATGCTTTAGTCGATAGTGGGCCTTACTTACTATTCGTTTGTCTATGGTGTGGTATAGTAACTGTCTGCTGTACGCCTTTGTTTATATATAGGATCTTAATATGAGGATTGAGGGTGCTGTAAACTTATAGTTCTTATAGTTCTTGTAATAGCTAACCAAATTAGATTCTTGCTTTTTTAAGTTTTGTTTTCTCTACATCTCATCGTTGCGCATGCAAATATTGTTCTTCTGTATATTTGTTTACGATCTTCAGTCTTTTAAGTGAAATTCCGATTAAGCTTCAGCAGTAAATTCAATAGTGTAGCATTAACTTCGACAACGTATGAACCATCTAATATTCTTTATCCCTATTTAAGTTACTAGTTGTAGCTAATATCATTTCCAGTGCTACTTCCTAACGTAGACATTGCATACTCTTCTAAACATATCCTAATTTATGTTTCCTGAACTATCGAAGTTGGAGACTGAATCGATTGTTCTCGATTTAAAATATTGCAATAGTAAGTAGTACGACCGCATCGTCACTTTCCATCAGTTGAGTTATTGGTCAAATGCTTGGCCAATTAACATAAGTTAACTCAATTCTAAAACATGATATCCTGTAGAAGGTCTCATTAAATTGCTAATTATTGCAAATGCTACTCTGGTGGTGGTCTTGCAGATTAATGATACTAATGTTTCCACAGTTGATACAGCATTAAAATGCTGGTTGATTTAAGTATCTTAGCGAGAAGCTAATCCAAAGTTTAACCATACGTGTAGATTTTACTACACGTATGGTTTAACCTTGTGTTTTAATAGTTCAATTGTATTGTAATTTTTGTGGACGTTTCATCGTTGCTTCACAAATTTAAGAGCGGCCAACCCGACATACTTTCCATACAAACGCTTGTACGCAGCTCGTACGTGTTTGTGCCGTTGTAACAAATATTTTATTAGATGTTTTATACAAATATGTATATTGTTGACTATATCTCGGTTTATAAAAAAACAAAATTCAGTAAAAGCCTTTAAAATTCAGCATTGCACAAAAGAAACAAAAAAAAAGTAAAGGAAATATCGATGAAGGGACCTGGCCCATGTTATGCAAGTTTGAAATTACATTTTTTTTTTAATAAACTTGTAAGAATCTTTCAAAAACACAAATTGCCTAGAATAAGTTTGGTAAAATATCCGCGCATCAATTGCCGTTTCGCGAGTGAGAAGCGGAATTTTCCGAATTTCAACCGAGAGCTCTGACTCTTGTCTCTTTTTCAAACATTGCGTTGGATAACCGCACAAACGTTTAGACAAAACCGGGGAGGGAAGGGACTTCCCTTCCTTCGGATTCATTCGAGAAAAAATCTAAATTATCAAATCTGAGTAGCAAACATATTGTTTGGCATGGTACATACGTAGTTCTTTACGTACATATTATTTCTCTTTCTCAATATCAAATCAATTAACTCATAGTGAATTGTGAATAAGCAAACTGAAGAACGTGTTTTATTTTCTTTAATTACAATAAGGGATATAGCATGTTCATGAAGACAAATGCATTTCATGTCGGTCGCTTGCAGTGTAGTTTGATTAATAGCTCTTTTAATAGAGCAATTATGTCGGCAAATGCAAGCCATTGCCTTGGTTTCTCGCCGCCTATATTGCTGCTATAATCCTTTCTCGTTTACTTCGAGGCGGAAGATTCAGAAGATGCAGTTATATATTATGCTGTTTGTTGTTATTTTCTTCACCTTTAGTTTCGTCTCCAATTTTTGCAGATAGACAAACTGAAATATCTATAAATTTAAATTGATTAACCTTGTTTTCTTTATCTATAATTACAACTTTACAGCTTGAAAATTCTGTCTTATATACAGAACGCATTGTTTTAAATAGATTGTAATTGCCGCAAAAATACAGTAGCAAAATAAACTATCGTCTGACTAACTATAAACAACTCGAGCTGTTGAACCGAAACTATTTCATTTGTCTGTTGAGAAAATTGAGCCATAAAATTTACACTTTATATTTCATTACTATTTCAATGCATTTTCATTATGCATGTCTTACAGTTTATATTCATAGGAAGCTGCGTACCTTGCTCAACGGTATTGTTATGATAATGTATGTAAAGTTCTCCATTCATTTATGGGTAACAAGTTTGTTCTATCTCGTTTGCAAGTGCGCTGTTTAGTGCAATGATGCTTGGTATTTCCACATTCACACCATTGATATACCTTTTGTGTATAGTTGACTATTCAAAATGCTTTCACTTTACAAATCTATGGACTCACTTTCAAAGTTGACGTAATTTCTCTTAGTTCAATATTTAAGAGGTGACTATTCTTCGACTGCTGCTTATTATTTCTTTGTCTCTGTGACTAACATTTTCTGAAGGATAGTGATTTTGATGTCTTTCATCTGACCCTAAACTTTTAAGAAAGCCTTTCTTTTTTAAGATGTGTATTATTGTTTTGTCTTTCTCTAACCACAAAACATAAAGTGAAATCTAGGTAGTCGAAAACAATTGCACTTAGGCCAAGACAATTGAGTGAAATTTCTGAATGGTGCCAATGTGCCTCTATGTCGCAAGCTTTACACCGTCTATTCTGAGACGCTCTGAATTCTAGATTCTTAGGGTTGGACCTGACTTTTCCGCACGGAACAGCATTTTTTCCCATAACTATCTCTTTCTGTCGCTCATAAACATAGCACCCTAGATCGAAAAACATTGCTTGCAAGCACCCGTACTCTTAATCATTGGCAGAAAATGCATCTCTGTGCGGACAAGCCAGGTCCAACGCGAGTGCTGCTGCCGTTCTCCATACATTTTTCTTGATCGTATTCCCTTTTTTACTCCTACTTATTATTATTACAATAGATCAACTATCACTAACACCACATAGTACGAAACGAACTAAAAATCTCCCATCGCATCTGTATGTGGGCACAAAAGGTATTGTTTTCTTATTTTCATCAATTAATAAAAATGTTTTGCGAGAAGTTTAATTTGTACGCGTGCAAATCCGGGCCAAGACGTTAGTGTCCTATACAATAATAAAGACTTTTACTTCATTCGACTACATTTAGTTCTTTATTTTCAGAAATGTTTGCTCTTAAAGCTTATCTGTGTTTATTGGCGTTATCAAAAGCTTATACTAAAACAGTTGCGTACTTCCCTATATTTTTATTAGCATTAGCGTTAAGTGCATTTTGTTGATAAGATAACGAACTCGTAAAGACTGCGTCTGCAAGATCAAAATACTAACATTAAAGTTAAAGAGTAACTTAGGGGTATCCACACGGAATATAATCCAAAATCCAAGATTCTTAGTAAAACATTCCAACAGTCTCCACAGAATCAGAACTTTAGTGCATTTTAGAGTTTTTCTACTACAAGCAAATGAGAATCTCAAGCTTGTAGTATTGTCATTTCACATTTGTTTATGTAATTTTCAAAGTTTCCTTTCTACTGAATCAAAAATACCGTATACACACACATACACGTTGCTAAGGGATACTTTTTGGTTTGTCGATAACTCCCTCCTGTGTTTTGATAGCGCTAGATGACTTTCTAATTTCATACAAAAATTCAGTCAAATTAAATCCTTTATCAAAGTTCGAAACATATTTCATAAAACAAATCACCGTCTTCCATCCATCTCGCAAAAGGGGTCATTGAGCGATCGGCTCCATTAAATAACCAACATGAGTGCGTATTCCGTGTCCTAATAGCGATGTTAATGTTTTGATGACCGTGGAATTCAATTACCTCTATACGTTCGTAGAGATATGGTAAAAATGCCATTTGAAAAATTTATTGAAACGGTAGAGATGACTAAAGTGATTATTTAGGAAGAATCAAAGCAAGTTCTACTTTCCCAATTTCTAACATTAGAAGGCGACGAAGGCTACAAAATTATCGATACCTGCCTCCTCTCTCTAGCTAAGCTCCAACAAATGTATCATCTTGGCGAAACTAAATACATTTTAAAACTTATTCTATTTTAAGTTAGTTAGTATCCTTGTATTGTAAGTGGGTATCCTTTTATGGTGGAAATCCCACCTATTCTTACCATACAGTTTAAGTCTTCATTCTTAATTTAAACAGCAAAAGAATAGAGTTTTAACTAGGTATCTTCTTAGGCATGCTACATTTTCGACCACATCATCACTTTCCATCAGGTGAGATAGTAGTCAAACGCTTGGCTATTTAAAATACAAAATAAACGTTTATTTAAAAATTAAACCGTCATCTTGTTTTACAATATTTCAATATTTTTATGTGTCTGGTATTATGACGCGTATACAACGTATTATTTCGTATACTTATTAATAGCAACACGTAATTACCCTGACGAAGTTGGTAACAGCGCCGCCATTCATGCAGCAATGTTTTTATTTGAGTTCGACACACACAACATATTAAAATTAAATTACCACATTGGGCTCGGTAATCGGAGTGCATTGTGGTTGTTTTGACTGGGCTTTTGTATCAGTGCAGTCATGAAAAGAGTTGTCAAGTTTAAAATACCAGGGAGTAATAGATGAAGACAGGTCTTTTCATCGTCACTCATCAATTTCTTCACATCCATTGTTCACTATTATTTCTTCTCTCATTTATTATCTCAAGATGTAACGTCATTATGTGTTCTAGCCGGTATTTATAAAGCCTTTGAAACCTTAATGGGGTTGTCAACAAGTTTGATTACAAGTTGGTAATATAAAGACAGCATTTACTTAATAAATTACCACCATGCATTCAGCCAGATGATCTTTTACATCAGTAGAATTAGTACAAAAAAAGCCTAAAAAAAAGTATGCCTTTTCGGGCCAGTTATGGCCCTAAGAGGCATAATTTATAGGCTTTAAAATTGCAATACTGTCAAGGACTAAAATACGATGGTAAAATAAATGATCCCGTTATTGAGAAGTATAAATTCAATCGATTCAAATTTTGTAGCCTAAAGAAAGACAAGCGTCAATGTTATTTAGTTACAAATGTCTGACTTCAATATCTGCGTGGTAGCAATAAATTTATAAGATATTTATAAATTGCATAAATATCGAAGCATTACGTAAGCGGATAAGACCAGTAAAAAATATTAGAAAATTTACATGTTTTAATGGATGTGGTTTCCACCAATCATAAACCATCACCTATATAAGATTGGGGCCACTGACAGCGGGCTATGTCGGGGCTGCTTGCAGGAAGAAGAGACGGTGGAGCACGTGATCCTGCATTGTGCGGCTACAAAAGAAACCAGGGCCAAGACGGGTTTGCAGGAGCTACTTCTATCCTGCTCTCCATCATCGACGCCTTCGGACACACTTCAACGGTGTTGCCACCAACCCAAAGTCCTGCTCCGTTACTTTAAGGAGCTGGGCTGGCTGGGGTAGGGTTAGCACAGGGGGGCAATGCACAACACCCCCACAACGGGACGTCAGTGCAGGTCTTAACACCCCCACTTAGAATTAGAATTAGATTGGATGTGGTTTTTGCCTATTAGTATGCAATATGCATACTAGCATCCGTCTTAGCTTCGGTCGCATGGTATCTAGATGGTAGTTTGGTCACAATTTATCTATTCCAAATTCAATTGAAATTGGTTCAGCCGTTGCGGAAGTGAAGTGCTCAGTTTAGAACGTAGAAAGTCATACAAAGAACACTCGTCCAGACGAGCACCACGTCAATCAAGATCCAATGTCAATGCCACGTTAACGTTATGAAGATAAAAATTCAATGAGGGTTATTGAAACATAAAAGCCATAAAGCCACTATGAATCACCGAATAGTTGAGCCTGTCTCTTCTATTTGGGCCAACGACCCGTCACTTGCATTATGGTGGTCTAGCATCAGATTACTTACATGTACCATACTCGTAATTTACACCGTAAGTTACTCGTATTTTTGCCTTCTGCCCACTAAAGCGTCCGTAACATTTGATGTTTGTTTTACGCTTGCTGGTTGCTGGTTTCATATTGCCAACGCGTGACTACTAGCATCATTATATTATGAAGCTTACATGAAACGTAAGCGCAACGTTGCGTTGCTGCCATCAACAGAATTGGTTAAGCAGCAATCATGCATCAATATATATATCAAATAGTTGCGTGACCGACTCACTGACTAGTTATCAACGCACAGCCTAACTCCCTATCATGGTCTATAGGACCTAAGTCCTAGAGACTTCAGGAGGGTAAATTTATTTTGTGGTCTAGGGTGGTCTATTTCCGAAATTCACATCCTAAGGGGGCGCAGCGCGGGCATTTCACTAGCCAAACAAGCATACATTTCACAAAAGCTTTATTAGACGGTGGGCCATAATCTCTTTTGAAGCTAAGAAAATGTTAATGATTGTAAAAATAAAGACAAAAGGTAAGCGTATGCAAAGAGTTCATAAAAACAATGGACGTTGAATACGATGAAATAAGAGATGAATGGAGCTTAGAATTGGACACAGGTGTTGTTGAGACGTATGTACTTAAAATATGAGAAATACGATTTAAAAGGACACATATGGTCTTAAAAACAAGCAAAGAATGAGTAAACAATGTAAGAAGATGATGAGTAAGATGTGTTTTGAAATGAATATTTTTTTTTAAAAAACTAGTGGTTATTTGATAATTGAAAAACTTTTAATGCATTTTATTAACCTCACATAAATTACGAGAGCTTTTAAGAAAAGTATCGTTCAGAAATTGAAAAAAAAACTTTAATCATAGAAAAGACCGAAATTCATCAACATTAAGTAACACTTTTCAATGATGAAAAGAAAGTATAAATTAAACAGGAAACCACTAAAAGTAACATCAAAGAGGTTCTTTACTTGTACATTGATAATGTAAACTAGAGGAGCATAAAATTTAAGAGTATCGATCTGTATGAGATAATGGTGTTATGGGAATTGAATAGACGGCTTTTATGGTGGACTAATGAATAATGCAGGAGTTTGTTCTACCTTCGGCTCTGGAACCAAAGACACCGACACCACTATTTCGTAAACCGTTATCAACAATCAATTTTCTTCTCAAGTGATAATGTTCCCTGTGCAACCAAGCCTTTTATTTGTTTTTGTAGTTCTAGTAAAGAATCTTAGGCAAAGACAGCTAAATGGAGCGTAAAAGTAACTTTAACTTTAATAATTTATAGTAAAGAAGCTGCATGACTTATTGAACTTAAAAAAACTTTAGCTACGATAATGGGATGCACGCAAAAAAACATCGCCTGGAAAAAGAACCAAAACATCTTGCTTCTTACTTTATGTGCCGCAAGACTCAAATTTATGAGTGTCGAAATTTGGTCGTCGTGTCCGGGTCCTGATCAAGAGTAATCTGATAAGAGTTTAACTACTCAAAAACCACATAAAACAGGTAAACTTTGTCATGTGGAGCAATGACATCATCACAACAGATGCCAAACTTTCTTAGACTGATCAGTATAGCAAGGGAACAGGGTTTAATTTTGGGTACGTCACCTTTATCGGCAAAGTAAAGCTTGAGGTAATCTAACAATTTTGGTGTTGCGCAACCCGGGTCGTTGACTTTTTCTGCGTTCACTGCTTTTGTGTGATGAAAAAAATGTGCCTATTGAAAAGCAACCGGCTCGTGAAGAATGGACGACCGGTTCGCAGGATGTCCCTGGACCGTAACGTCCGCGAGATTTATAATCTCGAATACATTTGGGATAAAAAGTGAGATTCAGGGAAATAAACGAGTCTTCGCAATGTTTCTTCTTTTGTAAGACTTGGTAGTAGGCAATGGCCATTTGTCATAATTTGGATTATTTGTAGTTTGACCGCATCTATAAAACGAAACAGTCATCAGATCGTGGATTGAATGTTTAAAAGTTAATGTACGTTTGCAAATAGTAAACATGGTGATAAATGATGTAGACTTTGAATTACAATGAGCCTAGTAAAACATTACCAGGCGCCAGTAGATTAAAATCAACCTGGATATGAACGATTTAAAATAACATAAATTAATTCAATATCAAAAGTTGCTGTTTGGTTTTTTTTTTCTGTTTTTACCAGTTCTAAAATTTATTGACTGTTAATCTTCTAATCTACTTCTACCTTCTTTTTGAAAATGAAGGATTTGAAATTCCTAATTCACAAACTAAGGTGAAAAATGTAATTTATGTAAAAGCTCAGTTTTACCATGACCAATTTGCCGTTGTTGGGAGTGGCTCTCGATAATGGTCCGGCCATAAAACACTGTTTGTTATTTCTACCCGGATCGATAACAAACTACTTTTGTTGTCGCGCTGTGTAAAGTCTTACTGGAACGGATGCATTTTATTAAAAGCGATGTCGAGCTCAGTAATAATACTACTACTTACATTGTTATTTTCGCCATGTTTTTCTTACTTTGAGACATGAAGTCTGTGTTATATTGATCTGTTTGCGATTCCACGAAACTACTGTGTCCAAAATCTGTATCTGTTCTAAATCACTTGATTTTAAAATGTATTTCCCTTCAAGTTTAATGTTTCCCAATTTTATCAAATCATCTTCCCCTTCAAATAGGTGTCACTCAACATCAATTCTGTCATTCCCAACAATAGTAGAAGTGTTACCCCTAACCAATTAACACCTGACATATTAAAACTGGGGAATTTATTGAACCGTATAATTTATTGATCCTTAGTTTTTTTGGTGTCGTGTCTTATCCATCGATCTATATCTTCGTGCCCTTCTTTAAAGTACCTGATGTTTTTTGTCTGTCCCTCGATGTGTTTGGACAAGAAACAATCCGTGAAACAATAGCTAGTTCTGTTCAAAATTGGGTTCCGTATTTCTATTCGAATTGGGGTTATGTCGGAGCAATTTAAATTCCATTTTAACAAGTTGCAGTCTATTTTAATAGTTTTTCTACTTTTTATGCAGTCGTGGAACGTTAATTGCGGTTCCTGATTTATTGAGTGATGCTGCAGTAATTTATAATACCGTGCTTAAGTTATTACCCTTTTTGTTATTCAGAAATCCACCTGCTCCTAAAATGTTAGTTATAAAATGATGTTACAGATCATGGCATGATTTTTTGATTTAGTTTTTAATTCAGGGAATCATGTTATTAAGTAAATGATTGAGTATAATTTCCCGAGTATTATTATTTGTGACCTTTATTACAGTGTTCTTCTATTAAAAGTTTAATTTTTTTTTTGGCTCAAGACCGTTTGTCGTGGCTTTCTATGGGAGAGGTCTATGTCCAGCAGTGGACTTCTTCTACAGGCTGATGATGATGATGATGTTGTCACTTTTGTAAGAAAGTTTTTAATTTAATTGCGATAACTGTAATTGTTTATTGTGACTGTTATTTCCAAATAATTGGTTGTTTCGGAAACTTACCTCATTTACAATAGAATTAATACATAATATATTTTATGAACCTTTTGCGGTAATTTTATCAATTATTTCTTTATTACAGTTGGATTCCTTATACTGGTGTTCTACCTCTGGGGCTCGCCGTACGAACGAGGCTTCTTCTGTGACGATGAATCCCTCAAACATCCATACAAGGAGTCTACTGTCACCAATGTCATGCTATATATTGTCGGGCTTGGACTTCCTGTGTTAACGGTAAGAATTTAGGTATTATCATCATCATCTAGAGCTTCCAAATTAACTACTGCATAGTTAAAATCCTGTAGTGACTAAGTATTATTTTCTTGTGTTCACTTTCTTTTAAAATACAGAGAACAGCAGGGCTATTTTAAAACGTTCTGAAGGGTTTCCGATCGGATTCGTTAGTTTTTCATTTCGATGGGGTGTGGTTTTCTAGTAAAACATAGTAAAAAACAATAAATATTTTGTATTACTTTGTTTTACTAGATAAAATTGTTTTAGTTACTTACAATAACAACGCAATACCATGTTCAGTTGATCTACTTTCACACCCATGTCGATGACCCACGAAAATCCTCACAATTCCTCATAATTTCTCCAGTTTACTATCGTAGGTAAATATTAGTCTCGTTCTGGCCATCGATTACGTGTTTACCTGTACCTTATTACTTCCATATACCTACCTTATCTGTATGTTGGTATAAGCTCATCTTTACATTCTCCGTGTCCACTTAGATTAGGTTTAAAAGGTCTGAGTGTGTTTGAGTTAGCAGTGTGATTATTGGCTCAATAATGGGTGGGCTTCGTTTGGGTATAGTGGGGTCTTGTTTGATGTAGCTTTTTTTGAGGTATTCAATTTGATTATCTTCAAAAATCAAAATGATTATCTGTCCTTCTACAACCCTTGTGGAACATGGCAGTGTTCGCATTCTTGATAAAATATCTTTAGTTTTTTGCCCCTTTTTGGTGTTACCTTTTCATGGGAAAATTTCCCCTAATTTTATTTTTGGGGTTACGTAAATTTCCTTTGTCCATCAGTCAGTCCATCCCAGTCTGTCACAGTGCTATAACTTCTAGTTATATGAAGTGCGAGCGTGACTTGCACCCTGAGGATTCTGATCTGTAAATTATTTCGAAGTCGTCAGTGCACTTTTCGAGTTTCAGCCACTTTTTCCTACTCATTGTAGGGGTAAAAAACGATAAAATCCTCTATTTTAGTCTTTTTCCCTTATTTGGGTCACAAAGCTTCATTCCAAATTTCAAAATCATGAGGTTAGTACCCTAGAGGTTATTCATTTTCGCGATTTCCATACAAAATGTAGACATTGACATATCTTTTAATGCATTAAGTTAAAAGCTTGATTTTTTTTGGCACTATAAGCTCACAGACCTTTATAATTAGTATAAATTTTTAAATTAGTGTAAAATGTATTTTTTGATTGTTATAAAATTGCAAAAATGTCATCATCAAAGAAATAAAAAAACGAATGCTCAGCAATCTCGATTACCATTCCCATCAACGAACCAATGCGTCACCACACCCGTAATTCTCCTGCGTAAGATTCGTTTTAATATCAACCCACGTCAAAACAGACAGTCAACTACTATTTCTATCTATAAATCTATATTTTATTAGACAAGCCACCGGCGAGATTCGATCTTTTGTTGGATCCAGTAGCTTGTTAACCCTTTGGCTCGCGCCTAAAACCCCCGATCTTAATGTCAACAAAAAATTCTACTGGTTACCACTTGCCACTTGATCCAGTTTGGAACGAGTTTCGAATAACTCTATCACTTCCATCTGAATGGGCATGGAATGGGCAATTTTGAAACCGATCGTGATAATTGGAACGACCGCATTCATCGGATCATGATTATAATCTCATACTTTGTACTTATTTGCTTTTACATGTCGAAAATTGCTCTGACCTTGATTATGGTATGTAGTATTTGTTATAGTCTAATCATCTCTAATTTGTTTTGCTTTCTCTCTAGCTGTACTTCTACTTTAATTGTTTTTAATTGGATGGATAAGATAACATGACATTCTGGTGTCGGTAATTTGGAGTGAAATTACTTATACGCTTTCTTGGTTCCTATTTCCTTTAGAAACTTGTCATTGGCTGTTTATCTAATTGGATATGATTTTCTGTCAAGATTCTTTAGATTGTCGACGGTGGAATTAAATCAACGTTCTAACTTGTATTTCCTTCTAACTAAAGATTGCAAGTTTGAGAAGAACAAATAAAGAAATATTTAAATAATGATCTAGGTTCTGGCAAGCTTCGCTAGTAGATCATTCTTTAAATATTTCTTTATTTTGAAATACAATACATTAATGAAATACAGTATTAGCGATTCAATGTTAAATACATTCTCTTCATCAAATACTTTTTGTATTCATTTTTGTGTCGTTTTTTGTTGTTTCATTGCCCTTGACCGCCAAGAAGACCCGTTTCCTTGGCACTTAGCCAGCCAAAGTATCGACTGTTTTGCTAATGCATGCTATCGTTTACAACGTTATTGAACAAACATTTTTTTTGTCTCTAGTTTACATTAAACGATAAATGTTTTGGCAGATTTAACGAGTTTTATCTATTCTGTGTGTCGTGTTGGTTGGACTGTTAATATTCTCAGAATCCATCAATCTATCTGTGAGGTAAATACCTAAAATTGATTTTGGTATGTAGCAAGCATTTTTCAAGAGTTTATAACTCTTGAAAAGTTGTGTTTCCACTGTTTGTTCCATTGTCTGTATTTAGCCTGTTCCTAATCTGTCTTTTACCTCTTTAACTTAGTTTTGATATAATCTGTTTCCTGTTCGTTTATTTCCAAATTAGACTGCCGAAAGTTTAAATTATATTTAGCACCCGTATCACCGTAACCTTTGAATGTCGAGATAGCATCATTGACGCAATATTTGCTTTTGTTGTCTGTTCATATTGTTCAGGCTTTGTTTAATTTGGTATTAAGAATTACTTGTTTGCTGAATATGTTTCGTTCTTTGAATATGTTTATCATAGACTTAAGGTGTGCCTTCTAAGGTAGTAAACAACACTGCTATAATAAGTCTGTTTTTACAATAATTGCCTTGAATTCCTTAGTGTTCAAGGACACTTTGTAGTCATTGCTCATTTCAGATCAAGGATGGTGTACATAACCAAGATTGAAGTGCATTGCATTGCTATTTAAAATTGTATGGCTCAACTTTGCAAGCATTATTTTTGAAACGTCAGTCTTTAGATCGATCACAGTAATCTTTTTTTATAAGAATTGTATTCTGTAATGTCATAATCATCATGTCCGCCTGTAACCACACATTCCTGAGTACCTGAAAGCCTTATTCTGGTTTTTTCAACCTCTTTAGACACGCGTGTCTCTAATCTAATGCTAAGAGACACGTAAGGCATGTCAAATTTGACATGCGGTAGTATCTCTTCGTTTAGTGTCCCGTAATTAATTGGTAAAATTGAGCATAAGTCGTATATTTCTGTAGATACCTAAATTTCTAGATTTCTAAAAAGTTACATTGCTGCTGTTTATTTTCGGAAACATTCGGAAGCCTAATCGTGTTGACATTGGATTCTAAATATAGCATGCGGGTCTTTAGATGCGTTGGGCTTTTATAGACTTCCTTGAATTTAATTGCACTATAAATAGCGGTTATACCAAATTCTGTTTTCATCTCCACACCACTTTTAGTTACTATTTGCAACATTTTTGTTCCGTTTCGTAAATTTTTTCGATGTAAATTTTTTACAGTTAATTTATTTTGTTTTTTCCCGAGTGTTATTTTTTGCACGGTAACTTACTAGCTTATTTCTTGTTTGATGAATATTATAAAAAATCACGACTATTATTATCATTCTTTAAGAGTCGATTTACCATCAATACCGGTGGGCGATCAGCTTTCAACATGTCATGTCTTTGTCTAAAGAGTAAACTATATTAGAACATAACTTATCATTAAAAAATCGACTTCCGTCATTGAATTCGGCTATCTGCATGTTTTTATTTTCTAAAGGCATAAAAAACAATAATTTGTTTCTGAAAATACCCAAAATGTTATATGTACCTACCTATGCCTATAATATTTGAGGAGTTCCCTTAATTCCTCAAGGATTCCATCATCTGAACTAATCCTATCAAATAAAAAAATAATTTTCTATATCGGTTAATAATGACGAAGTTATGAGGTAACCAACATAAAAAAAAAATACAACCGAATTGAGAACCTCCTACTTTTTTTTAAGTCGGTTAAAAATTAAAAATTTTCATGTCATATGATTTCCATCGATTTGTTTCAGCTTTGCTATATATTTCCGTTCATTGTAGGTGGTATTACCACACCCTTCATACCGTTCCATATCAAAACCATGACGTTGAAGTCAAGGGTCACACATTTTAAATTTTATAGCTCCCAAAATACCAATCCGATCACTGTCACTCCTAAACTGTCTCATACATTATTCATGGACACATGAGTACAAACCTCAACCATAATACTATTTTTATTTTGTTCCTCAACTAAATTCTTTTTAAGTCCACTGTCCTCTAAACCGTTGCTTCTCTTTTTATCCTTTGTCGCTGGTTCCTTTATGATCTACCTCTGCGCTATATGGCTATTAAATGAAACTGATTGTGACCAATAATTGAAACAGCCATTGTTGTAGAGATTATCGAGCCTAGACTGGATGGCAAAGTCTCTATTAACCATAGTGCATCGTTGGGAGGCTCTTTTAATATGACATTTTATGATTGATGTACGCCTAGTTACTGCACGAAGCCCTTTAATGTTGTTTCTAATGATGTCCATGTAAGCTTCAAGATGCCAGTCGTCACGCGGTAGCAGTCACAGCCACATTTGTATTGGAACAACATGTAATGCAATGCTAGTATAATGTCGCCTAAGATTCTATGTATCGCTTTAGTAGACATTCCATAGACAATCCTTCATCAAATAGTCCTTTATGTCGGTATGTTCTTACGGAAATAGCTTAATAACACTGTGGTATGTTAGTTGGACTGACAGTAATCCCTATTGGTTCTGGTGAGCTTAGGAATTTGTGAGGTAAGACCGAGGTCGTAAAGATGGCAGTTATCGTGGATATAGAACAAAATTCTTCTGGGAATACAAGCATCAAACACCTTCAGGGAGTTTATTAGTATTGTTAGGATTAGAGAAAAATATTTAAATCTGTTAATAGTTATAAAAAAATGAACAGACGTGCCCGAGCCGTGTAGGCCTTTACGTTTGCCTTTTTGTTCTATCATTGACATTATTTTTACTACTCCTCATTAAGGCAACATGTGTTTGGCACACTGCCTATTTAATCGCTCATTGTCCTACTACCCTTGATTCATCATCAATCATCTCTGCTTCATGAAACTCGTCATCTATCAACTCAAAATCATTTGTTATGACAGTTTTATTTCCATATAAGTGCTATACTTACAGTAGTTTGTTTTTTATCTTCTCAGTGACCACGTGCTTTATACGTTTATGTAAGTATACAAGTATATATTTTTATGTGTACAATGAATCGTGCGTGTATGGTTATTGACGTGATAAATAACCGTGTTGTATGGAAAGCGTGTCTTATCTGTCTGTTCGTGTGCTCTATTGATCGCTAAGTATTTGTTGCAAAAACTGTCAGGTGCAAGACTTGATAAGATTCTCTTGTTTTGCATTTAAGTAATTCATTAATGATTCAGAGTCATACTGCTTTGTATCATTAGTAATCCCGTTTGAATTCTGCTATGCTAAATTCTCAGCATAAGTCTAGGCTACTATTTGCCATCACCACCTGTAGTATGTTTAAGAGAATCCCAAGAATGCTCGTATAAAGCTAAACGTAACAATTTACTTGTATTGATTGAACAGCGATTCAGCGAAGCTGCGCATTTATTTAAATTGCTTTAGTGAGTTTTAATTCACCCTAGAGACTGCGCTATCCAATTTCGATATTCTTACCTCTCCTTATCCGAAATAAATATAATCAAACTTAACTTCTAGGATTCTAGCCTAATCGAAGTCTTCTGCCTACAATTCAGCATTATCACCATCAGAAATCCGACTGTCTGTCTGTCACCCACTGTTATGTGACTCTGCTTACTCCGTTCGTTTTCTGCTTTCGCTCCAGTCTGGTACTAGCCATATCTAGCTGTCTTACTGTAGTCTACCGATTTCCAAAAATGAGCAGCTTCAAAATCTATTAATCAACTCTTGCACACAATATGCTGAAAACACTTTTAAAATAATCTCTAAAACATTATAGGAGCTTTTGAGAACAAGAACCTGCTAATGGATTTAATAAGGTGCTAATGGTGGCCATGATAACGATAACAACGAGATTCTTGACCGTTTAGCATGCAACAGTGTACACAATGTTAACAAACAATTTAAAAGGAAAGTAAAGTTTGTAAAACTTGTTTTTTATAAATTTTGGCTCAGTAGTTTCGGAGATAAAGAGAACCCTATCTCCGAAACTACTGAGCCAAATTTTTTGAAACATAAACAGGAATTATTGTTCTTAACTCATAGTATAGAAGAAAACCTAATTGAAAATCTTAAGTCCTTTTTCCACGGGAAAAGGAAAATAATCGTAATGTGAAAATGCGTATATAATTGTGTTGATTGAGTTATAAGTTAATTGGTTTAGTTATTATAGTAGTTTACTTGTATACGCAACTATCTACATGCCAGTCCGATGTTTTTTTTTCAGACAAAACTAATTTTTCCTTTGACCAAAATGTAATTTAGCTAGCTAGCTTTTCTAGCTGCGCCCCGCGGTTTCACCCGCGTGAACAATGATTATTATTGATGATGATGATAATTAAAAGTAGCCTATTTGTTGTATGAGCGTGAAGAAGTAAAAAACATACTCACAAACTTTTGCATCTGTAATATAATAGTGTGATGTGATTATCCTTATAATGATCAATGTGTATGAGCGTGAAGAAGTAAAAAACATACTCACAAACTTTTGCATCTGTGATATAATAGTGTGATGTGATTATCCTTATAATGATCAATGTCGGCCTATGTGAACTATAGACCTTTGCCCCTCATTTTGCCAACCACTGGTTATTTCCTATACCATCATCCAAGCTATGACCCGATGAGCGCGTCTAACTATGTCGTAAATCTACTTAGCTGCTGGACATCCGTCTCACGCACACAACCTACAGCCAGCTATAAAGACATTTATTGTTACGCATTGGCGTGCACATATGAATTAACCTGTATTTCTACCTACTTGTATATCGGCTTGTGCGACCGTGCGCCAATTATGCTTTCAAGGTCACTGTATAGTATAAACATGCGTAATTTCATTATTTGCAATTGGTACGTGCTTGTTTTTACTAAAGGTTTATTCCGTGATAAGTAAATTTTGGGGAAATGCCAGAGGTTTCACCTTTGTGGTTTTTTGAAACCTTAAAAGGTGCTACTTATAAGGTTTGGAATTCATCCTGGCGTCGGCGCGCGTAAGCGGCAGAGGTTTCTGATTCAATGAGCAGTTACTGATAGATCCTGTGAACTTTGATGTTACTAATTCAATCAATGTTACGAATAAAAACAAAGGCATTTGGTATGAAATTCACCACGATGATGAATTAAGTACAGTATTCATTTTGTAAATTTTATAACCTTTAAGGTTATAAAATTTACAAAATCAACATTCAACATTTCCTTTTTTCTGTTAAAACGTGACTTTTTCACTTAGTGAAATCTATTTTTCACGTAGATGTTCTATCGGTATAGACAGTATAGACACTGACAAGTTACAAACCAAATTTTGAGACTTTTAAAGTCTCAAAATTTGGTTTGCAACAGTTTGGTTTGAACACCTACGTGAAAAATAGATTTCACTAAGTGAAAAAGTCACGTTTTAACAGAAAAAAAAGGAAATGTTGAATGTTGATTTTTTATCCGGGAAGAAAAAATAGAAAAGAAAAGGGAAAAGGGAATAAAAAAAGAGTTTCTCCAAAGAGAAGTTTTATATAATAAAAGCTTAAAACCCATATACCTACTTCAAAAATAATATCCACAGCTATTCTACAAATTGACGTACGCTGAATCACCGTATTTATTTTGGCATTCTGGGTCTTAATAGATAGCAGAATTTGGCATCTATCGTTGCCTTAAATTAGCGTGTCACTAAATGTTTGTCTTATAAGCCCTACTGAGTAGTTATTAATAAGGCAATGTTTTAAGATTCTGCTAATTGTGATCCCGTACCTACTCGTAGTTGTATTAATGTTAATTGCAATAACTAGCTGCTTCCAAACATTCACTGACACCATTCTCAGGTAACTTTAACTGGCTGGTATTGCGAAATAACCGCACTCCTAAAGAATACTTCAGTTACTGGTTAGACAGCTCATTACTGCGAAATTTGTGGCTAGTAACCTAGATTTTATCACCGTACTGTGACTCTAAGATACCTAGGAATTTAATCCCTCTTTCGAATGTCAACTTACCTTAGATTGCAACTTGACATATTCAGGCCCTTTATCCTCAATCACTCTCACACTTGCGTAAGGTAAGGCAGATGCATTATTTACTGCACGTCGCATGAGCAAATTCTCAGAGCTAAGGTCACCGACATACATAGGGTCGCTAGGTTAACAAGTTGAATGACATTGGGTCATATTCATACAACTAGCAGAATTGTATGTGGAGGAAAAAAATCCTAACAAGGAATACCAAAGGGCGTGACGTTGCCTGAACATGATAGACAACCTTATTTGGACAGCTCAATCATCTATTAACTTAACTCAACCAAACAAGGTTTCGGTGACAGCTAAAAAATATTCCCTGACCTCGATTATAGTAGCAAATGGCAATGGGGAACATGGCAATGGGGAACGCAACAATGGGGATCATTTTGGCAGCCTTAGCGCTGTCTAAATCTTATGAAACTTGAATAGAGGAAACTTGACCTAAATATTCCTCCTTTCAAGTTTCAAAACATTGTTGTGTTCCCCATTTGGTACGTTAATTGGGGGGCAGTACGGCTAGCACAGGCTTTGTAATGATAACGAATCGCTAGCGAGACGATAGTAAATGTCAAATATTAACCAATCAAATTACAAAGATTTGAAGCTACCCCGATGTCATTGGCCAATATCAACATTTGCGGTCGTCTCGCTAGCGTCTTGGTAACGTTAGTCAGCCTGTGCTATAGTTTTAGCTTTTTTTATATTTTAGCTGTTTGTTACAGTTTTTCTGTATCCAGCCTTCTGAATTGTGTTTTTTGTCCCTAGATGTGCCTCACGGAATGGCTCAGATTGCGTGACTACAAAGGCGGTCGTTCACGTCTCGTCCTAGGCAAGGAGATCCCCGCCTGGGTGTGGGAGGCATACAAAATGGTTGGCGTGTTCCTGTTCGGATGCGCTTGCCAGCAGCTTACCACAGACGTGGCCAAGTACACCATTGGAAGGCTGAGGCCGCATTTCTTTGATGTAAGTACCCATAAGAATTCTTACAGGTTTCTATGCAAATAAATCCCTGGATCCTGGCCCTTATTGCCTAAGAGCTTGTCCAGATGAGGCGTTTTACGCGCGATTCGACTCGCGCGATTGTGATATACTAGAGCTTCATACATTCCGTCCACATGTAGTCGTGCGTTTTCCCGCTCGCGCGAGAGCAATACGCGCATCAATCGCGCGTAAAACGCCTCATCTGAATAAGCTCTAACGAACTGATAATAGTATTCAATTATGAGTTTAAAGTACATTGCGCTTTATTTTTTGAATATATGTATTTGCTCGTTCAAAGATGCCGCAATGTACTACTAAATTGTAATCGAAAGCGATTGTCAATTTGTTAGACAACACGGGTGCTGCTCCCGCCCCCCCCCCCTCCCCCTGTAATAGGGAACGCAACAATGGGGATCATTTTGGCAGCCGTATAGCGCTACGTAAATCTTATGAAAGTTGTGTAGGGGAAACTTCTTGAATTAAATATTTTTCCTTCAAGTTTCAAAAGATTTGGGTAAGCGCTAAGGCTGCCAAAATGATCCCCATCATAGCGTTCCCCATTGCCATTTACTCCTGTAATTGGGAAGGCTGAAATGTTTGTAACATTTCAAAGTTAAAGTTACAGTTATACCGTAATGTACTCGTATGTGGCTTTGACTTTGACCTCGGAAAAAAATACTTGTTCTCAGCATAGGCATGAGTACTTTCGTGTCAGGGTCGTTTACATGCAATCAAGATCATAATACATGACATTCTCATAGTTAACTTATCTTGTTTTCGCATAATTGTCTACATAAACTCATTTAATAGTGAAAAGATCTTAACCCAAAGCAATTTGCAGACTTAAGGCTGCGCCTAAAGCAATATGCCAATCGTGGATTTGATTTTACCGAAGTAAATTAAGCACGTAGAAGAACCAAGATTACCGACATAGCTCTCAGAATTAGCAAGTTGAAGTGGCAATGGGCAGGTCCTATAGCTCGCAGAATTGACAACCACTGGGGAATAAAGGTTCTCGAGTGGCGACCACAAACCCGACGACGCGGTAGAGGAAGGCCCTTACAAACGTTGCAGGAAATCGTTGGATGGAGGCGGCTCAAGACCGTTCGTCGTGGCATTGTAGGGGGAAGCCTTTGTCCAGCAGTGGACTTCTATAGGCTGATTATGATGTTAAATATATAAGTTAAACTCAGTATAACTGTTACAACTTCAATGACAATTCCAGCCCCGTAATAACAGTAGCAAATGGCAATGGGGAACGCAACAATGGGGATCATGTTGGCAGCCATGGCGCTGTTCAAATCTTTTGAAACTTGAAAGGAGGAATATTTAGGTTAAGTTTCCCTTATTCAAGTTTCATTAGATTTAAATAGCGCTAATATGGCTGCCAAAATGATCCCCATTGTTACGTTCCCCATTACCGTTTGATACTGTAATAGGGGGCTGGATCGAGTTAAGTTGGAATTTGGTCGAAAAAGTTTTGCTGAATTTTAGTGGGCTTCTCTTTTCGAATATTGTCTTTTTTACGCTCAGCCCCCCGATTCCCTAGCTGAAAGTCACTCAGTGACTAACGTTTGACAAGTAGAATGACCATCATAAAAAAAAAATATTATGAAGAATTCTCAAATGATGGTAATTTTACTTGTCAAACGTTGGTCACTGAGTGACTTTCAAGATAGGTAATCGGGGGGCAGAGGCCCAATTCTCTAAGTTATTTTAAAACTACACTGAAAGTTGACCGAATCGAGACTGAATTGTAAATTGACTGAAAGTTGAATTACTAGTCCCTCATAAATAACAATTTAGTCTACTTTCAATTCATGGTGACCACCATTAGAGTAGGATAGTTTTATATATAACTGGAAAGAGTAAAGAGAGACTCCATCTACTTATGCTAAAATTAACGAAAAAACTTTGAATCGTTCAAGTTTCGGTCACATTTTGATATAATCACATTACAGTGTTGTATTTTATGTCAGGAGAATACCATTTCTGACATTTAAGACATCGACACAAGATCGAAACATGATCCGAACTCTATTTTAACTATTTTTTAGTTAGTGAATTGGGCCTCAGTATTTTTAAACTATCGAAATCCACGCTTCACGTGATAAAACAAGTAAACCATTGAGCAAGAAAAGAAAGTAAACAGTTCATAAATCAGATAGCGATCGAATCTCCATTGTCTTGTCAGAATTGCATTATCGTTATAGCAGTGAAATGTTTTCCTGCTTACTTCAACAGCAAGGGTTCGTAATTTGTTGTCAATATAATATTTTAATTTAAAAATCTACTTTAAAATTCGCAAAAAGTTACTTCCAAGCGCCTCATCATTATCATCACTAACCTGTTTACGTCCACTGCTGGACCAGAAACTGCACTGTTTCAGCAGGGGAAACTTTTTGAACTAAATATTCCTTCTTTCAAGTTTCAAAAGATTTGGACAGCGCTAAGGCTGCCAAAATGATCCCCAATGTTGTGTTCCCCATTACCATTTGCTATTGTAATTGGGGGCTGGCTTCCCCCATTGAATACAATTTGCCATTTTGACGCCCTCCGTGGCGAAGCAGGACTGAGACGCAAGAGGTTACGGGTTCGATTCCCGCTGCAGGACAAATGTTTGCATGATCTGAAAATATTTGTTCCGGGTCCAGGTGTTATGGTAGTTCCTGATACCAACGGCACAGGGGGTGTTATTATAAAAAATGCCCTAGTCTGGGTTTAAACCAGGACTACCAGTCTAGCCTTAAATATCGACCTAGGGTTAATACGAAAGTAATACAAAAGCAGATGGTTTGTTTTCCAGAAGCAACTTTCGAGCTAGATATGCCAAAAATGACATAAGCTTGGACTATCTCTGGTTTATTTAAAACCAGGCAGCCCCCTATTTTAGCAATGGTCTATAAATTGACAGTTGATTGCTTGTTAGAGGTAAGAATTTGGCCATCTCAATTGTGATGTGACACAATCCGTCAGTTTGATACTTTGGAAATTGCGAAGTAGCGCGAGAATTGATTTCGGAAAACAAACCATCTGTTTTCGTATTTAAAGTCGCATATGCCTAATGTCGATATTTAATCCTAGACTAGTACGCCTGGACTAAATTCAGATTTAGTCCATGTTCTGTAATAAGGCCGATAGAGTCCTAGTGTGGGATCAAGACTACGTACGTGACTGTTGGGTTATGTTATGTTATAATCACCAAACTTGGCAGGCGGATTGTTGATCGCAGTGTGGTGTTAAGTACTCAGGCTGATGCTGCTACCCACCATCTGGTTTAAGGTAAGGCTTTTAATACATCCACGGGAGGAGCAAGAGGGGTCTATTCTCAGGCCGGACACACCATGGCCCCTTAAGTAGTCTAATCACTGCACTTCTACCAGCGTCAGTACATCTAGGAGTTAATTTACCGCGCAGATTTTTTGTAGCGTTATAACCTAGGATTAAAATTTCTGCTCTGACGCTAGTGGCACTAAAAAAAAGTATTTACTCGTATGATTTTCTCCTCGAACGTTTCTCCTGTTGATGCGTTGTACCAGTTTTCATAATTCAATTGACCTGACCACTTATCTTATTAGAGACTTGGAGACTATTACTCAGAGGATCAGGTTTCTTTGTCCAACTGGGCCTTCAATCATATCATGTTATTTATCATTGTTTCATATTATCGTGTTGTAATTTTATATCATTGTTTGAACTTAATTATTTTTGTAATTCACCAGAGTACAAAACGGAAACTGATACTTTTTTACAGTACGAAGTTTTAACCTGAGGCCCAATTCACTGACTAAAAAATAGTTAAAATAGAGTTCGGATCATGTTTCGATCTTGTGTCGATGTCTTAAATGTCAGAAATGGTATTCTCCTGACATAAAATACAACACTGTAATGTGATTATATCGAAATGTGACCGAACCTTAACGATTCAAAGTTCTTTCAATCATTTTAGCATAAGTAGATGTAGTCTCTCTTTACTCTTTCCAATTATATATATAACTATCCTACTCTAATGGTGGTCACCATGAATTGGAAGTAGACTAAATTGTTATTTATGAGGGACTAGAAATTCAACTTTCAGTCAATTTACAATTCAGTCTCGATTCAGTCAACTTTCAGTGTAGTTTTAAAATAACTTAGAGAATTGGGCCTCTGTTTTCTGTTAATTTTTTTTTTGTATGCTAGTGTTCATGTACTCATACCTTTTTATGTAATAGTAGCATTTGCTCTCAGCTCCGCCCGCGTGGAACCTCTATTGGCTCCTCTATTATATTTTTTTATAAATTATGGCCTACTTATATTATATTCTGATGTACTTATAAGCTATAATTTTACAAAAAGAAATTATAAAACTTTTTACATTTATATATTATTAGTGGGCTAGTAGGATAGAATAAGATTTGGTAAACGGTGTTTTAAATGGCTTGCGGTGGCTTCTATTCTATTAGTTTCGTTTTCTTGGTGTCCATTTTTGCATTAAATAAAAATAAAAATAAAAAATTTATTTCTCAAATCAAGCAGTATTACAATTACAATTATTAAATCACTAGGAACAAAATTATCTAATCAAATATAATCGTAACTAAATTAATTCATTTGTAATGGCTTGTAGTCTTATTTAGGTTTGCAGTATTTACACTAAGTGTATGACTTGTGTTGTAAATACCGCGCTACCTTCCATTTATTTTATCTGCTGAATAGCCAAGCTGAGGTGTTATAATGGTGAGTAAGTACCCACATACAGTAATATTTATCAATAAAATTGCAATACTATTTCACTTATAAATTCAAATTTTAATTTTAAATATTGCATTAAAACATTACTTTTATTGCATTACTATTAAATTTACTACAGATTTCTATAAATTAACAAAGTAGTTTCATTATTGTGTACTCTCATTATTGCCTTAAATTCCTTTCGTACCTGAATAGATTAAGGCCTAGCCCACAACCATTAACAGTTGCAGCAGTATTTCAGAGTGCCAATTCCTTTGATCTAATCTAAGTAAATCCTCGCAATCTAATCTGAACGGAACGGTAATAAATCCTCACAATTATTCCGTGGCTAAAGTGTCTACGAATCTTGATCTAAATAAAGCTTTGCTTATAAGTGACGTTTTGGTGTCTGGGTGGTTTGTGTGGTCGTCAAAATGAACTTGAAAACACACGGTTTCCTTTTGTGTATAAATCCGTCCAATATCTTCAAAGTAAGTTGTCAAATTATCATTTTACCCTGTCTCCAAGTGACATTTTAGTATCTGGGTGGTGCTTTTGCCGATCGAAATGCATTTGACAACTCACGGTGTATTGTGTATATGTATGTGTGTATGTGTGTATAAATCCGTATCTCTCACGCTCTTTTTCTTTTCATTCTTAAAATGTGACAGCATCGGTAATTCCTGATGATATGCGATCTTGTTTTTAGTTATGTTGTTCTGGTTAGTTTTTATTTACACATTATGAAGTGTTGAAAACTAAAATAATGTTAAGTTTTTCTTAATCATCACAGGTGATAAAAAAAACTTGAGTGACGTTAACGTCGCACACACCATTAAGCCATAAACTCTGCCTGCCTATTACAACTGCAATTAATTACCTCGTAGGGTAATGTTTTAAATCAAATATGGACTTACTGATTTATTTCCTTGTTTTTTGTACTTTGTTGGTTATGCATAGGTGTAGTTTCTTTCTCTTAGTTTAAATTGGTTCTCTCTTTCTTTATATTATTGTTATATACCACTGAATTTTAACTGTCATTCATTGCTGTTTTGGCTTAGTCTTTCTCATTATTTTGATCGTGTCAGTTCTTATTACTCCCCCGTACGTTATGTTGTTAAAATAGGTGCAGATTACTTTTATTGTTTATTCTGTGGCGTGTATGAATAATACAAGACGGGCGATGCGCTCCACCGCCCACATTTGTAAATTTGACTTATTGGGATCAACGGTAGTGTGAGCTTAGGGCTTTATTTGACTTATCTTTGTTAATATCATTTTGTTTTGAGAATAAGTTGGTAAGTTTTGAGATTTTGATTTCAAATGCAATTTAATAATATTTTTGAATACTTAGTTATTTTGGCTGAAGATTTATTATGACAGTTAAACTAGTTCAAATTTAAGTAATGCCAAAGTATAACGTGAAGACAAGAATAAATTAAAAATGTACCTATATTTACAATCAAACATGTACGTTTAGGTAAATTCAAAGCAATTTAGCAGTCTGCCATTATTAGTACGTACACAATAGCATTCGTAGGGGTTTGCGCTTGACCAGCTAAGCGAGACGATGCAGTGTGATTATGCAAAATTACACGATTGTTGTCAAAGATTGACTTTGTATTGTACTTTAAATAATGACTTGAATATTTTTGGGATCTGTTGAAAACATTCGCTTTATAATCGCCTAATACGTATATTTTCATACATGGTGTCGGTGTACCTAAATGGTGAATTGCAGTGGTCCTTCAATTCGTCCCTAAACGATTCTCTATTTTAATTTCCACTGCAACAACGGGTGCTCACGCGTGCTCTCTTTTAAACGTGTTGCATTAAAAATGTTATTGTCAACGTGATCGGAAACTGGTTTCATTCCTTTTTTATTAAATTCCTCTTTGGCATAACTTTTAATATTCCCTCACGTACTGCGTTGTCCCCTGCCTGAGTTATTCCACGCGTAAATGAACGAAGGGCTTATTTTCACATTGTCGCATCATCCACTTCAGTTGCTGGTATGATGTAATCTATAGATAGAACCATATAACTTTATATAACACACTTTTGTCAGCGGCAGTTTTATTTTTCTTTATAGGTTTTGGTATCGTCACCGTTCTGAATAAGTTTATTCCCGCGTATTTTGGAAGCGCATTGAAGTGTGTTTACGTGGGGTTTCGTGTTTGAATTGAAAATGTTGTGTCATTCGTCGTATGTGTTCGGTTTTTATTCTGTTTGTACTCAAATACCACTGATTTGCTAAAATGTTTGTTGTATTTAGTCGGACAGCTGTCACTGTAGATGCTTAAAAGATTTTTAGAAACTTATTTTCATAGGGTTTTATTTTGAATGTTCGTGATTGTTATTTTCAGCATGTATGCTTAGTTTAGGTGTTTTATCAGTGCCATCCTTGCTATTTTAGAAGTAATTTGTATGAACTGTTTACAAAGACTGATTCACTTTTTTTATCTTGATTACCAAATAAAAATAGCAATCTTGAAGGTTTCTGGAATTACCTTCGTTGGTACTTGTGACTCAAGGAATTTTAAATATTTAAATAGTTTGTCACGAAAGCGTAAACCCAGAAATAGTACATGAAAGAAGATGTACATTCTAGCGCAAGTGATGACAGTTTTCGAACCTTACAAATTACAATAAGCTAGTTACGCGTCAGCGTGATTCCATTGGAAAGTCAGCCAATGGACATTTTCTGCTCTTTCGAAGGGAGACGTCGTCCTTTTTTATTTTATTTCAATTTCTAGTGTTTTTTTGAGTTATATCGTGTAATTTTGGTGGCATTTTAACCGGTGTAGCTTATAAAGAGCATATAGTAGTGAATTTTAATAAAATAAGTGCATTGCGTGTCTTTTCGAAGGGGTGGAAATTGTCCAGGAACATTCTAGTAAACTGCCATCGATTTACTAGAACATGACTTGACAGAAGACTTTGACGACTGGACATTGTTTGATAAATCAATAACTTGACATTGGCAAAATTGAGAAATACTCAGATGCCATAAAAAAAAAAGAAAAAAAAAAAAAAAAAAAAAAAAAAGAAGAAGAAAAAGAAAGTCAGCCAAATCAATGGATACATCGATGATATAGATATATGTACTTCATTAAACATTACGATTCAATTAAACAATTTAAATGCCAGACACGACAAATTTGTATAGCAAGTCTATGGTATCGTGTATCAGATTTTTTTTACATAAATAAAAGTAAAAAAAAGAAGAATAAATAGTAATGCATGCATACAATTTAATAATCCAATCTAATAAAAATGCAGCGCCCTGACAGGGTTTATGTGTAAATACCTGCCTAATATGTGTATACTAAATTATATGAATGTACTTACTACATAAGAGCAATAAATTAATATGAATATAAATTTTACTGATGATGATGTGATTTGAACTATCAAATTCAGTAATAGACAAATTCGACAGTTCCATGCTCGTGTTGCACTTGCAGTTCGTTTTAATTTACAAACTGTCAATAGCGAGTCAGCGCTGAGACTAATGCTAACTTGCAATTCTAGACAATGCTGGAACGAAGAACAAAACATGAGACCAGACGAAATCCTCTCTTTACATATTGCGACTATTTTAGCACGACACGCCAATTTCATTTAAATTTCCGAACGGATACAAGAGCTGCGTATTCTCAGGATAAAAAGTTATCTTATTTTGACCGACTCCTTACCGCTTGACAAATGATATGCGTTTCATACGTCTGGCAACTGGCACTGCGTCCTGTTTTAGATTAAATACATTTGTTATCACTTTAGTGTTATTTAGAACTGTCTTGATCAGTTTAAGCCTTTGAGTTTTTATTATTAATTAATTAGATTCTTCCCATATTGTTTTCATTTTAAAATTATTTGAAAATTTAACTCTGTCTAGACAGTTTGCCTTGGTCAATGATTAATTTTGATAAATATGATTTCTCATCATTATTATGTATGTTAATTTTATCTATGTTGAGTCAGCTTCATGTAATTTTTTAACCTGAAGTACTTATCAGTGTGATAAAACTAACAGCTGTTTTATTTTTTGAGATAGTGTACTATTGCTTGACCTCGGGTTCATGCCACGTCAATTTATATCTAAGGAACAAGCAACATGTCACGTATGTCGCGCCTATTTTGGCGTTGTTATGAATTCTGATATCAAAGATTCAACTTCTTGACACCTAAATATTTTGTATGATAAGCTAAGTTGAAACGGCAATGCGGCTTATTTACTCACTGATGTAGAAAATACTACCTAGGCCATCTGCTGAGACATTGATAAAATCGTCGTGAATAACACTTCGGGGTAGTAATCTAGCTAGACTTGCTTTAAGTATCTAGAGTGCTAGAGCTGAAAGGCGTCATGGAGTACGTAGTTGATATCCCAATGGAAAAAGGTAAACTCATAAAGTGATTGGTTCAATGATCTTTAAAATCCATTTGTAACCTATGACGAAAACCAACAACTAAATCTTTTTTGAAATAAAATATGTATAGGATATAAATCCTACTGACAGACAACATACATCTAGTTTCATAAATTACTAAATTAAAATAGGTTTTCTGTGATCATCGCACACGGCTAATCGTAGGCTCATTTAAAATCACCATCGGTCAAAGTCGATTTTTTATTTCTTGCCATCACTCACCACCTACGAGCTAATTTCTCACAATTTCTATAGTGTCCGAGCGAATGCCAGTTTTAGGCCGAATTTAAAACCGAACAGTATTTCTTCTAAGTTGAAATTTGCCAAAATCTTTTAAATTATAATCACGACTTCTTGATTATTAGTTAGAACAGTGTTTTCTCGTCGCTCACTCAGTTTCTCATTATGATCTTTGCTTGTTATCCCTCAAACTCCGCTTTACATTCTTCAGTATTTTCGGCTCCCGAATTTTCTTGGCCCAACTCTGCTAGAGATATAAATCTAAACTTGAATGTGTGATCTCCACTATCGCAAGCGGGTCATCGATCCATCCGATTGATTGCGCGCTCGCTAGAAATAGCTCGGCCAGATTTCGGCCCTGTATCTGATTTTCGCCCGCCCTAGCAACGGAGGCCAAATGCTCATCTCTACTTCTCTCTGAACTTGATCGTGTGATCGTCACTATCTTGTGGTGGGTCATCGATCTATCGGATTTATTGCGCGCGCGCATTAGCGGCGCGTTTCAAACTACCAATTAGTGGTATCTGTACAGTGACGGTTGAAACGCCATCTGAGCGTCATGTGTGGTGCACATCATAGGCGACCGCGTGTTTTTAATATTTATTTATTTACAAACTTTAAATAGTTTACTATAGTTATTGTACCCTATAAACCTGAGTTGACTAGGTTACGTAGTACTGAATTAACTGAGGAGGTTAGTGTCTGGGTACTAATAATCATCATGAGCCGTATAAAAATTAAGGTAAAACAAAGTACTTATGCACATAAATAGGAACAATACCTACTATTAACAGTAAACTAACGCTTGAGTGCCGACTGAGTAACAAGAGAGTTGCCACATTAAAATTATGCCAAGGAACCTGGACTGTGAAAACTGTGGACTGTCTTCCAGATCCTATTTTCATCATTGTCAGCTTGTTTTCGACCCACTGCTGGGTATAAGCCTTCTCTATAGCGCGCCATAATAATTTTCTTAGTTCAGGCTGATCGCATCATAGCTTTCCCACCATCTACTTATGGCATCGACTCTATCTGCAGGTTGTCTGACAACTTCCCAAAGCAACCTTACCCCCAGGGTACTTAAAAAGTGCCCTGCTCAACTCAATTTGAGTCTCATAATTTTGAGACCTTATAAATCTACCCCAATTTCATCAGTTCCACTCATAACATACACCACAGACATTTCAGTTAATTGGATTTGTTTTGTAACATGAGTTTGAAATTGAATTGAATCGAGAACGAATTGTGGATACGGCACTTCACCGTGAACGTTTACAGATTTAGAAGACGGCGATAAGCGGGATTTAAGTGCGGAGTAACTGTGAAGTAAAGAGCTTTATGCAAATAACATTGCAACTATCTCAAATGATGACAATTTTAAGAATGAGATAATGATAGTGTTGGACACACTTGTATTGTTGACGGCATTTCTTCGATAGTTGAAGTATTACGGTATCCTAAGTAAAATTTATCGTAATTAACACTTAAATATGCGTTTAAAAATAATTAGGGCTTTCAAGAGTTATTCTCATAAAAATAACATTCTCTTGAAGGACAATAATGGAAGCGAAAGCAGTAGAATTTAAGTTATCGGCAATTTAGAACACACTTTGCATTGTATTTTAGATTGCTCAAATACCTTCTGACAACAGTGCCATAAAGGCTAAAATTAAGAAAGAAATATAGGCATTAGCACAGAGATGTGTTTTTAAAGATATGAACTCCCACGCTTAGCCATAATCTTGCTTTGGTATAGACGCGTCAAAAGATAATTTTACCTGTTCTCTTACTTGGTGAAGTTATAGTATAACACGTCATTTGGAAAATTTAATGGTTACCGATAGAGCTATAACTTTTAAATGATCAACTGTAGGCACTTGGTCTGAGACTTGAGAGACAAAGTGTTGGGTATATTACATTCGTCATAAATAAAATGTTTTTTCTCCTGAATGTGGATGTATCGAGAGGTTGTCGATCAAAGTAAAGATCAGAATCTAATTATAGATTCTGATATTCTGATATGATTATTGATAAGTACTAAGCAATACCCCATATTAGGGCCGATGTAAAATTCATTTTCAACTTTGTTTTATTTTCACCTTTTCTTCCCTCATGTCCTGTCTCCATAAACTTGATGTAGAATTATGTAGTTTTAACATCTTCCGTGTCAACGATCTCATTTGGTGGAACTAACTCGTAAAGATCTTTATTGTCGTTAATGCTAAAGCGATTTCCACTTTTATTACGTTCGTAGCCGCTTCCTGGTTTTATGGTTTACCATTTTCCCTCCTATGTATTTTGAAGTGTAATCCTCGGAGAATCTGAAACATTTAAGAGGTGCTTCCATGATCACGGTGCAATTCAACTACTAGTGTTGTTGATAATAATCTGATTTTATAATGATATGCTATTGAAATAGGCTGCTTAAACTTTTATCTTATTTTGAAACGAATAAATTTTGACCCCGTGGATTTTATCTCTGTGTCGCGTACACTGCTTTAGTAGTTTCAGACTATTGTTACTCAACAAAACAAGTGCGTACTTTAAATCTTCTTTCCTTATTATCACTATTGTGTGTATTACCACATCTCCATCCCAATCCAATTTGAAAAACATAACGAGCATTTCTGACATTAAGCTGATCGTATTTTCTTTTTTAGTGCCTTTATGTTGTCAGTGACACTTTAATTTTATGAAACCGTAAGTTCCACGAAACATTTTTGGGACATTTTTATTTTAAATGCACATTTTTAGTCTTATTACAGCTAAAATGTTGAGTTTTCCGTGTCTAAATTATCTGTCATCGTCTGTCCCCTACCTTGTGACTAATGGTCGAATTTGCCAAGTTTAAATGAAACTTTCGGCTTCAATGTGATGAATATTACCAGCAATATCTTTAAATATTTTATTGTTATTATAAATACACAGAATGTTCTAAAAGTCTCTCCTTGTGAGGGATAAAGCTAGTATGTTATGTTGTGTGTGAGCATTATGTATAGCAGTTGTATCCTATTAGTGGCTTAACGACCTAAGCTCTCTGGTTCAGTGTTACGTAAAATAAGATTATTTCACGTGAGGTAAGGCTTATTTACATTGTAAACATCTGTGCATGAGTATACCTGCGGATGGGTTGCGTATAGCTTGCAGTGTTTGTCCATGTTATGTTCGAGAGCGATCACATAAAGCTAAACGCCTGCTTTGCTATGTAATCAATAATTCCCACAGGAGTCAGATATCAGATGGCAGATTCAGAAATCTGTTTCATAAGTAACAAGATATTAGAAATATAATAAACATGACATGATTACACTATTCTTGATTTACAACATCAAACACAAAGAGAAACAGCCGCCTTCCTATTCAGAAGTCGCGCGACAATTTCATTATCACCATAATTTATTATAGTGCAATACCGCTCACCAGTTCTACACAATCAATTACACGCCTATATCTATTGTCATTGGATATTTCTCACAATTCTACACCAGCCTTATAGGTATTAATGTTCCATTTTAATTAAAAGTTATGGCGCGTCATCATTGCCCCTATATATGTATTTGAAATTCTTTTAAACGGTTTAATACGTTGATTTGTTGGCATACATCCCTAGTCTAACCTACGCCGTCCGAAATTTCGAGATCTCTTTCATGGTTAATGTTTACTCATACTACATTTGAATGTGAGAGGTCTATAGCTTCTGGATTGATTTGACCATCCAAATTATCAAGATCTATCGCATCGTTGATATTTACTCCTACAACTATTAGATTCTAAGGGATCTACATTTTTTGGATTATTGTGAACAATGAGGCTGTCTGCATGAATAGATGCAATGCTTCTCCCTTGCACCTTTTGTGTTGTAGTGTCACGGCCATGGTTACCCGTGGAATTAGCAAGATCGTTTCGAAAATGTCCTTTGTCATAAAAATCTCCACATTTATTTTTAAGTTTTTTTTTCTTTTCACAATTTGTATCGTGTTTCTGGATTGATAAAGCAACATCCGTCTTAAGGATTCAAAAGACAACCTAATCTTATGTAATTGCTGATTAGAAATTGGTCCTGTGGTGAATATCCTCTGTCTGTGGCTTATATTGACAAAAAGTAAATCAAAACATGTCATCGCTACATTTTTATTTAATTGACTTGGAAATAAAAATCTTACGTTTCCAAAAGGTTTTTCATAATATATTTAGTATATTCGTCTTCAAAGTTCGTGATGTCACTCGGGCAGGCCCTGTCTGAAAATCAGCGCCGCGCCGTATCTACTTACTTGTAGGTCCGGTGTAGCTGTATGCTGAGACAGGGACCTATTTGACCCCCACACAACATGCATTACGCCATTTGGTGTTTATTTTCATTTTTTTTTAGTTTTTGTAAAGTTACCTACTACTTAGGTAGGTAGGTACCAATTGTTGTTTTTATTTTGTTTCTTTTAAGTGGGGACAAATAAACGTTTTTTCTTTCTTTCTTTCTTTCTTTCACGCAGTGTAGGACGGCCGGCCCACTCGACGGATAAACGACATTGCAAAGTTAAAGAAAGTCGTTGTATGGAGGCGGCTCTAGACCGTTCGTCTTAGTGACGTCTACCGGCTAATGATTATATGATAATGGTGAAATGTTTTTTCAACTGAGTAAAACATACCCGGCATGCAAAATTGTACAGTTATTGCAAGTAATATTTACAAATACTCCATTACAAACGATTACAACATATTATTATGAGTTAATAATATTATCGCGAACGTTTAATGTTATGGAAAAACATATTACACTCGCTTCTAGTTACATAATTTCCTGATGCATATGCATCTATTTATAATCAAGAAATTCAGGTTTGAATCAACTAACGATATCCTAAACGAGTTTACCCTATTTTACGTTAGATATTTTAGTTGCATTTCGTTTTTTTTTTTCGGAAATTTTAACATAATATCAATGTCCCGGATGAAAGCAAATCAAATCAAAATAATTTTATTCATTAGTAAAATCACAAGGATTTTTTTGAATCGTCTTATAAACTAAAATTCTCCTATTCCAACGCGACCAAGCTTAAGAATCAGGCAACAAACACGGCTTGGCTTACATAAATGGTCCGTCTTACCAAATCATCACCATCCACACTTGGAGTTACTCACTGCTGAGTAGTTCTCCTTTCGCTATTGCTTCGATATTATGCTTTTCATGATATATGATTAAATAAAAAACTCATTTTGCTAACGAGAATGTTAACTTGTTTGTGTAGCGATATCGACAATTGCAGCCAACCCTAATTGAGGGTCTTCTTCAGGGTGAGGCCAGGGTGCTCGTACGCAGTTAGAAAATGAATGCGGACCGTATTCACCCTGAAGAATATGCTCGATTAGGGTTGTAAATGGCGGTGGGTGAAATAACCTACCTTGGGTGCGATTTTTGAAAGTTATAGAGTAAAATATACGTCATACGTCAGTAATTGCCGTTTTTTTCAACGATTTCCAAATTCCTTTATATCTGAACCTCATTGATGACTAAATTTCTTATACCTATGATATCAATACAAGTGCCTCCTCTAGTACATCTTCTAATAACTTTTCATTTAAAAAACCGACTTCCGCCATTGTATAAGACTTAAAAATTTTGGATGAAATTTTTTTTATGAAAGAACCATTGTGTTGAAAGTATTATGATACTTTCTGAATGCAAATGCTTGGTGTCTTGCTGAAAATATCAAAATCGCCATATGTATGCCTACAATATTTGAGGAGTTCCCTCAATTCCTCATGGATCCCATCATCAGAACAGGATTCTGAAAAATATGGGACCAATCTGGAAGTATATCTATTCAAATAAAAAAAGAATTTTCCAAATCGGTTCATAAACACACCGGAGATATGAGGTAAAAACATACAAAAAAAAAATACAACCGAATTGAGAATCTCCTCCTTTTTTGGGAAGTCGGTTAAAAAACGGTGATTTGCGACCTTTTTCATGATATTTACTCACTCAGTGACATTCAAATATCGCACCCCTGTTTGATAAAACAAATAGGAAAGATATTTAAAAAAAAACTTTGCCTACTGGACCATCTCAAGTCGTGTCCATCTTTGTGTTTCTCTGAACTGCTGGCTAAAACTACAATCTCTGAGTAGGTAATGTTGTTTTTTCCACATCACCCAAAATAGAATACCGTATGTAGGTTAATTGATGCAAGAAATTTGCGAGCTTCGTGAGACAAAACTATTTACGACATATTCATTTCATTTAGTAGCTTAGATTTCATTCAATTAATTTGTTTTTATTATTATACCTAACCATGACCTTAGATTAGAGGATTCCTTGTGGTGAAGGAATGGCTAGGTCTAGATTCTAGAAAGATTTTCTGGTTAGAAAGTTAAGGACTCAAAATAAATATGTATAAATAAATGAAAATACTTTATTGTTAACCTTATCAATTAATTAAGAATGACACACATAAATGAAATAAAAC
The DNA here is from genome assembly GCA_951392215.1 of Epirrita christyi. Classification (NCBI taxonomy): domain Eukaryota; kingdom Metazoa; phylum Arthropoda; class Insecta; order Lepidoptera; family Geometridae; genus Epirrita; species Epirrita christyi. The sequence goes on from OX595851.1 coordinate 3,343,971, forward strand.
AAAATGTGCAATGGGTGGTCTTATCGCTAAAAAGTTATCTCTTCCAGGCAACGTTCGGATGTAGAGGAGCTAAACCGTTATGGAAGATTGATTGAGGTGTACTTAAATCTTAATAGGTGGATACTTTCAAAATAGAAGAAAACATACCTGCAGGTATGTTATTTTAAGTCATGACAAAAACGAAACTTACACATATTATATTATGTACCACGTTAAGAAACTCTTCTCGTCCGTATAATAGGATACATTTTTTTTACATGCTCCCAATGTGAGCTTTTGTATTTATTAAATTGTGGGTAATAAATAAAGAATTATGTGATTTTAGTGTGATGTCTGATAAAATGCTACATTGCACAAAACAAAAAAAAAAGTACATTTATAGGCGGGAAACGGAAAATATTCGTGAAAAGAAAATTCGTATAAAATTGTGTTGATTAACTAATAAATTAATCGATCTAGTGGTTACTATAGCAGTCTAATTGTACGGAATCCTCTCGAAGCGAGTCTCACTCTCACTTGATCAGTTTTTTATTTCGAATTTCACCATATTCTGTAAGTAAACGTAGTTCATACACAATATTTACATCTATTTGACGCAGCTCATTGGGTTGGTCCAGTGGCTGAGGACCGAACCATCCCCCCGCTGCGCCACTGTGGTCTGAGAGCTGATTCTAAGTTTTGACAAGTATTTGACACGGACTTATGGTGTAGTGTAACATGGATTTTTGTACGGAAAATGAGGTTCACAGAGTGTACGGCGCTCATCGGTGTCGCCGTACAAAATCCTTGGTACACTACACCATACGTCCGTGTCAATTATGTGCTAAAAACTTCAGCTCTCAGTAGGCTGTTAGTGCGCGCACCACCGCATTATTTAATGCTAATAAGCATTTTCTTCCAGCTAACCTCTGTGTAATGTAAGGTGAGGTATGGACTCAAAGTGCGCGTGTGTTGCCTCTGGTATTGCATGCGTCTATAGGCTACGGTAACTACTTTCCATCAGATGGGCAATATGCTTGTTTGCTTGCCAAGTAGTATAAAAAAAAGTTATTTCCTATGCCTAACAGCAACGGGTGACGCCGCGAGTAAATGAAATTGGTTGACAAATATTAGCAGTCAATGTTTGAAGAATGTACGAGTATTTATTATTGTTTCATACGCATGCATGCGTGGAATAACAAACTTGTAATTCGATGGGACTGACATATTTTTAAAATTGGATTCAAACTGCTTTTGAATGCCTTATTGAAAATCTTTGTCCCGATTTTTCATTTTGAACGAGTGGTACAAACTGGAATGACCCTCCATGATCCAATACCAGCCTCCTCGAGTCTGTGCATCGTCACGAGTAAGAAACAATTCTGTTTTTTGTTGAAAAATGTATTTTTCAAACCAAGCTTTTATTAAATTAGTGATCGGAACCGCGAGCTCAAAACAAGCCCAAACACTGCCAGGCTACTATTAATCATCGAGGAGTTCCGTTGTCCACCTTCCTTCTTTATCATCAGATCAACTCGCCGTCACCATAATATTGTAATGTCATCTATACTTGGCAGGTATGAAAAATTTCAGCTCTATCGGTTGGGTAGAACTGGTTCAAAATTCAGTTTCAAGATTTGTCCCACACAAACTTATGACATACACTAACAGGTCAAAATAAATAAAAGCTTGTAAAAAAGTTTTATTGATATTGCTTTGGTCGTTAGCAAAACTCCATTAGCTTTTAACGAAGATTACGCTAACATGATAATATTATTGCTAAAAAGATTTATCGTGCCTTTCATAATTTCCTTATTCCCACCGCCTTTCTCTGCAATTTCGTTTATTACTTCCTGCCAGTTTTTAATTGGATATATCTAAACTGCTGTGCTATTTTCAGAATTCATATCTAGGACATCCGCGTTTGACGGCTGTCTATACATTTGACTGTAATACATGTTAGTCTTTTTTACCCGACTACAGAAAATTAAAAAGCGAGTTCAAGTTCATTTTTTATCATTATCACAACACAAAATTGATCACAACTTTTTTAATTTGATTGTGAAATAACATCGTTGCTATTATCTGGTAACTATCGGTGGATCATAGATACCTACATCAATTATTGAATAAGTTTTTTGTTGAAAGATGTATTTTTTAAAACAAGCTTTCATTAAATTTGTGATCTCTGCCAGGCTACTATTAGTCATCGAAGAGTTCCGTCGTCTACATTTCATTTCCATCATCAGATTAGCTCGCCGTCACCATAATGAACTTGGCAGACGTATGAAAAATTTCAGCTCAATCGGTTTGGTAGAACCTGTTCAAAATTAAGTAAGTATCAAGATTTGTCCTACACTAACTAACTACATACTTACTAACAGGTAAGATAAATTAAAGCTTGTAAAATAGCAATTAGTTGATAAGTAGATTTGCACGTGCCGGCTTTGTTTACATATAATATTCGCCTGCAATGTTACTGCGTAAACAAATATCATTTGTGAATATTTTCACGCGCTTCTCAATTCATTTTGCAAACATTAAATCACCATAACAAACTTTTCAAACATAACCTCAAACTAATTCTAATATTTACGTAGTGTAGCTCTCTCAGAAGTACAGTCGGGGAAGAAAGCTATTACTTACTTCTAATAAACCACCCAGAAAGACGCGTGCATGAAAGAAGTTTCTGCAAAGCGCACTAAATCCTTTACCTCATTGGTTCTTTTTAGGGCCACCATGTCTCAAGCTGGTCTCTGACCTAACGCAGGGTGACCAGGACGCAACCGATGTCACGAAGTGGTCATAGTAGTAGTATTGCGTGCGAATGTCATCCATTACAAAACTCGTTGCTTGCTGACAAGTTGAGTCGAATCTTATTTATGGAGTTTTCTTTTGGGGTAGAAACATCCATCCATATACATTTGGATAATATTGATATAGGTCTTCTTCAAACTTCTGATGCTACTTACTGACTTTGATTCAATCTTCTTAATCGAATCTTGTCAATTTCATTCATTTTTGGGACTTACTTATTGTAAATGAATTATAATGATTCACCTCTTCATAAACTTAGAGCCAGGCCACACGATGCGTTGCGGTGGGGCGGCGCGGCGCGGCTCGTACGCTGTGCCGCAGTGGAGTCCTATAAAGAAATATTCATGGGACGACACACGTTGCGCTCCGGCGCGGGCATGCCACACGCACATCCGACTTGCAATCAGCGAGATGAGGCGTTATGTATGCCAGCACGCCACATTACGCCACAGCACGTTCATTGTGTTGTGCATTGACTTGCGATGCGACGCCCATGTGGCACCCAACTCGTCGAAATCATTGCGATACCGCGCCGCAACGCATCGTCTGGCGTGGCCTGTCTCTCTGGATCGTTCTTGCGTTTTTTCCCCACCAGTACCTATATATGTGAAGGGGGCCCGTCATACTCAATTAGTGTGCTAGTGTGGAGTGTAGACCGATGGCACTTAACATAAATAGAACGACAACTGTTCGTAATCACCGAATGGACGGTAACTAAACACTGCGATTAGTCTGTTACATCAAATTACATCTATGGGCCGGTTAAAATAACTAAGCAATGGTTATTACTTCTCGGGAAGTTAATTATTACAATATTTGGGAAGTAATGAAAACATATTCATACCACTTCTTAGAGCTTGTCCAGATGAGGCGTTTTACGCGCGATTCGAGTCGCGCGATTGTGCTTCATACATTCCGTCCACATGCAGTCGCGCGTTTTGCCGCTCGCGCGAGCGCAAAACGCGCATCAATTGCGCGTAAATCGCCTCATCTGGACAATCTCTTAGAGTCTAATAAAAAAAACAAAACATCCATATTCAAAACAAATAAATTATCTTATCTTATCTTATCTGTTTGGAAAGAGAATACGCGTGACGAAAAAACTAACTAACATCGAACACTAATTAAAATTATCGTGATGTGATATTCTTTAACATACACTCAGGTACTTGTTACATAGGTACATAACATATTATAACACCTGACAGTCACACAGTCCTGACCCACAATAGAACTCCCTGTGTGGTACCATGGTACTCGTAGCTCCTTGATATCCACAAGGAGCTACGTGTACCATGGTACCACAGCACCCAGACCCGGAACAAATATTTGCACAAACATATGTTATACATATGTATGTGTACCTTTTTAATGGGATTTAGTCACTCAGTGACATCAAATCAAAAATTGCACCCCTGCACGCGTTATAAACTGCCAAACGAAAGTTTGACTTTGTGACCCATGCCATTTTATTATTGAACTAAAACCCAATGAGCCGTGAAACTCCCCTTTATTGCTCTCTTCAATTGTCTCAATGAAAGTGCACCATCAACAATCACTCAATCGGGACAGGAGCTGTTGCAAGTTTACATTGGATTTAATTTGTTTCCTTAGGACAATTAAACGATTTTGATCAAGTTGTTCACTGAAATTGGGTCGTTCAAATTTGAGTCCATTCAATTTATTGGGAATGCTATGTTACACCTATACATATCAGAATTTGTTTTGATGACATTTATTAGTTATTTCAATTTAGTATGTAATCATTAGGCTATAATATAATGTCAAGACGAAAAACTAACTCTGGCTATTAGATAACTATTTTGTTAAAAATTTATTAAAAAGGCCCGTGGAACGACCCTTCAATGTGTTACTGAACTGTTGCCTTAGTGAGTTGGGAGAGCTTTTGGGTACTTGCATATTATACGAATTTGTCATAACATTATCAGTTCCTTCAATGAATTAATCACAACCAACTATCTCAATGATCAACAATCACTCATGGAATGACGACGAGAGGGTTGTTGCATGTTTGGGATGAGTACAATTACATTCATAAATTTTCGTGTCAATTGACAGATCAAATTGTTTATTGCAATTGTTTTAGACCCATTGGATTGAGTGAGTTTGATTGAACTGTTAGGCTTACCACATGCCGAACCATGAGCTCTTATAGCGATTTAGTTCAAAAACTATTTAGTACAAAATATCGGTTCGTCGTTAACATCCGTCATCATTGAATAACTTTAATCGCAGAAGTCTGTAGACCTTCTGCTACTGTGCCTTTAAATACAGCTGCGGACATCACGGATCCGATATTTTGTAAGGTATCAGGGATGCAAGTATGGATTTCTGAATCGATCAAATTTTACATTAAATTTCGACCAAAGGGCAATATGTCAAGGTATAATCCCGTTTTGTCGAATTTTAATATCAAATTTTATCGATTCAGACATCCAAGCTTATAGGGCTGATACGAGTTATACATCTAGTTTAAATGAAGTCGGAACATAAACATCAAAACTTTCACAACAAATAAAATTGCTTGACGGTTTATTTCTATAGAAGAATAATAACCAATTTATTGTCATCGAGATCGTCAATAGCCCGCAATCATCAACCATTATTATCCACTACTGGAATAACCACAAACAATAGGAGAAACAAACAGCCCAGATACAGCGCGTAGGTCGATTGACATACATTCACCGATCTCACAATTTTAACTCCCACATTCGACAAAAGTTCGTCAAACGAAAGCTTTTCTATTAAAGTCACGATGTGTAGGCTCGTACTTTGAAAAGGTGTGTTTGTCCATTGATAGTTTTGTTATTTTCTAGCAGGGAAACGTTACTTTAGAAACATCAAAGGGATACAATGTTGCCAACTCGTCAATAAATGTGAATGAAAAACCATTTGATCCCTTACACAGGATTGTATGTGTTTCAGGCGAATATACGAACCACAGAAAAGTTTTATGTAGATAAATTAAGTGTAACTTTTAGTAAAGCATCAATAGAGGATGGTCCAATTTCGAACATTGACCGAGTGATTTATTTTATAGTTACTTTAGTACAGTAGGCTCATTTGTGATTATTATATAGCTGCCAAGTTACGGTTGTGGTCGAAACAGTTACATTTGAAAATAAACCAATAAGAATACAGAATTGTTTTCAAACACACGATATCGTGGTATCGATTTCAACATCGTGATTGGGAATAGAACGTGCATGTTATAATATGTTGATTAACAAGAATAATGAAGTACGTGATTCTAAGAAAGCTAATTAATGTAGAAAGTACATTGATCTGGTTTAAAATATCACGACCGTAAGCATTTTGTAGTCGTGCGTAATTCACTGAAATGTGATGCTTGGAAAATATCAAATCGTGATCTCATTTGGGCTTATCGTTTATATTACGATTTAATAGTATATTAGAATTTAAATAATTGATCACGCTTGGAAGTGTATGTTGGCTATGATATTCCTGTCATTGGACCACGACTTCCTATCTTCGTGCGTATTTCAATTTGTATTTTAAGGCGAGAACTGATCTCAAAAGTAGTATTTTGAACGCCTAGTGCGACGTGACGAGATTAAATAATGAGATGCGAAACACTAGTATATTGAAAAATATACTAATAATAGTTCTAACCGAACAGAAATTTGAAAAAAAGTCGGGTTTTGCAAATTAAAATCGCACAAATGACCACCCTAAAAAAGCTTTGGCATTCAAATGCTCATTATTTTGAACGGAATCAATAAAAAAAATATTAAGTAAATAGCTAGACTTGTATTTTAAAGTTCGAACAGCTAATTTTTTATTATTTATTTTTTATGATTTGTATATTTAAAAAACCCTCAAAATTAATACAGTCTGAAGTGCAAACCAGTTTCATCGTCAAATATGACATGCTATTTTCAACTTTAAGCAAAGCCGTTTGGAAAAAAAGTGATTTTTGAATGTTTATTTTTTAGGATCATACCGCGCCTTAAAGTTTCGGAAGAAATCGCGTTTGACAGATGGACGCGGACGTCATCGGGCAAACGCTGCCCGTCTAGACCATGGACTTAATACCACCACCACTTACTTACTTACTTGGACCAGTTAGCTGCCTTAGACTCGATTGAACGCAGCGCTTTCAGGCTTATAGGGCAGCAACATATGGCGGAGACTAAGATACAGAGTCTCGAGCACCGCCGTAATGTTGCTAGCCTTTCCATTTTCTATATGTTGCATTTCGGAGAATGTGCCCAGGAACTATATGATCTGATCCCACCATCTCCTTTTCATCATAGGACGAGCAGGCGCACGGCTCAGTGCCATCCTTACCTCATTAGTATACCTTCTATTCGTACTAAGCGTTTCGGTTCCACCTTTATTATGCGAACTGCTAAGGAGTTGAACTCGCTGCCGTCGTCTGTCTTTCCTGAAAACTATAATTTGGGTCTTTTCAAGGCAAGAGTGAATAGGTGCCTTCTAGACCTTCGTGCTTCATCGTCGGCTGCATCATCACTTACCAACAGGTGAGATCGCGGTCAAACGAGGGTCTATAATTGTAAAAAAATAAATAAAAATAAAAATTAAGTAAACCATGATCTAGAGTCTAGATCATGGACTTAGAGTCTAGATTCTAGACTCTAACTCTAGCAGACAACTGCTTGTCTCAGTCGAGCATAACATCAAGCAGTATTGATGATCGGGCACATCAAGATTATATCGGATTCTACGCTATGACTTCATGATTATAAAATCTCATTAAAATCTTTATGATATTTTAATACTCTCCTTTACCAGCCCTTATCGCCTATTGAATTCGTGCTAATCATAGTCCTATTGTTTACAACTACGTCAATCAGTATCAGCAATGGATTCATTGACACTTTGAATCTGATGATCGTTATTGTTTTATTTGACTACTTTTCTTCTGTAAACAGGACATGAAATTTTTTTACGACCGTATTTTTCCTAAAATTAGTTTTATATAAAAAACATAGCTTTTTTTAAATAAACAGATGTGATTACTTATCCAATCATGATAAAAACAACTTTGGAATTCGTATATTGGGTATGTTGATATGATCTTGTTATTTACGAGTTTTTTTAATCAAAATTATTTACGATCACATTTTAAAGGCTAACATTATTTTTATCATCAGTATGAGGGTACTTAACATAAAAGCCTTTTACCTCAGAGGTCAAGAATTCAAGATATTCAAGTTTTAACCGTTAAAGATATTGTTGAAAATGGTACGCGAAAATAAATTGTGATTAGTGCTCAAAAAGCTTTTGCCGTTAATAAACCAAACGCAAGAAGCGACGAACATGAATGTAGCAAAATAGTTGATTCAGGAACATAGCACAGATCTGTGTGTCTTTGCCTACACCTGTGGGATACACGCATGAGTTTGTATGTACTGGAAATACAAGAAGCAAAGGGCATTACCTAGTTAAAGCATTTCGTAAACTGTGTAACGTGTAACAAGCAGAGACTTACGAGAGACATTTCCATGGTAATTTAAATTCCTGTCTACATTGTCTTTGTCGTATTGTGCGGTCTCTGATATTCTGTATGAATGTTTATGGCCTTAGACATTTGTAAATGGTAAGTTAAACACACCTACGTTAAGTGGATATTTATTTATGAATAGGCAAGTAATGCCCTTCTAAGTAAACGTGATTTAAATTCAGCCTCATCTTCGCTCAGGACAGGCGAGTTCCCATCAGGCGTGTGAATGCGCGCTGAGACAAACTTTAGATGGTTTTACGTGGTTTAATAGTGCTCTTTCAATAATATGGGAAAGTAACATTCCTTTAAATAAATAAATACAAATACAGATATAGCAATCGCAAGCCCTTCGTGTCTATAAATAACAGTTTCAAGTATTCCTTAAAAATTATTTCTTCGCTTCTTCGCCATCAACTGTGACATTGACAACTTTCGTAATCAAAGTTTAGATATTACTTCTGACTATTTAGTACTAATCTAATCTTATAATTAGTGTTCCTCTTCTACTAGTCAATGGACCAATCTTACCAGAAAAACGTCTCTTGCTTCAACGTTTCGTCTTCATCAACTTAAAGCTTGAAAGTCTCCTTTATCTTAAACCTTATGAAGTTTTGCGTTATTTGCAAATCGTTTAAATACAGCATCAAATGTTGCAAGTTATTCTAAGCGCCTTAACAACAACTCGTTAGTATCTTCATGACACTGCATAATACTGTTGAATTTTGTAGGACTTGTGTTGTCGTTCCCATAGGTAGTTAGAACAGAATGTCATAACAAAACCAGTTATTTTAATGAAATATTTAGTATGCATATCAGAGTTTAACAGAAGCACAACATTTACTGTTGAGTTTATCGTGTAGATTATTTCTTGAGAAATGTTGATACAACTAATTTGGAAATAAACGTGGAAACTGATATTGAAAACTAGTCAAAGCTTGTTAAAAGTTTGGCAGCTTTTCAAATTCATATTCAACATATTTCATGAATGTTTGAAAGGTTTTCCTATTAATTTTAATAATGTTTTTCGATGTGCCCTACAGTAGTGCTAAATTCAGTAAGTAAACTAATCGCCATTTTATATCCACTTGTTCGTGTCGTTGTTTGATGTTTCTAAACCACTTTGAACCACCAACATCTATGCATTATTAACTCTACAGTATTATTGGAATAGATCATCATCACTTACCATTGTTTCTTGATCAGCTCTAGGTTTACTAATCATATCTTTTTGATTTCCTCCATTATCACTAACAAAATCTAAATGGGTAATTGAAGATTTCAGTTTTATATTCAGTATCATTAACACCTATGCTAGCATTATCTTTGTAGTTTCAATTTGTAAGATTTATTCTCAATGGTCTCAGCTATAATTCCTTTTCCCCGTCTAAATAACCCGTTTCAAATCCCATCTCAACCATTGCTAGTAAGTCCCAATACCATTACGGATATTACCTGTCTGTGGGCCTGCCAGAGCCTGCCACAATATTTTTACTGAGCTAAGGGCTGCCAGATAGAAAATCTAAAATATTCTGGAGAAAACGATGGTTTATCAATAAGCCAAGGAATGTTGACAAAATTTGTTTCAGTTTTTAGTTTTTATATACAAATAATCGCTTCATCATCACCACAGCCTGATTTCACCCATTGCAGGGTAAAGGCCTTCCTTAGTTTGTGCCATAAACGCTTCCATTGCCTAAAAATTCTAAAATAAAGGTCCAAAAAAGACTGCACACTAGAATTAGCCAAAGCTGGAAGTGGGAGCAATAGGCAAGAAGCTCCCGTGAAAACGGCAGGTGCTTCAATCTGGAAAAGCAGAATTTTGGTCAGAAATTTTAATGGCTTGCAAAACGTCCTTCCCCGCCAAACTCTGTAGTCTGGCATCCCTATCAGCGTTTGCGCCTCTGCGAATAATAATATATGTATAGTCCTTTTATTTTAGATGCCGTTCTCGTGGTTTGCACTTAGTTTATTCTATGTGTTGAGTTAGTCTTATTTGAGTGTCTAGATTGATGGGTTCCTTTGAATTTATTGTTTTGCTCTTGGAAGTATTTGTTTGGGTTACGTAGGCTATGTTTTTTAATTTTTGCAATCCAACACCTCTTGCATTTTGTTGAAAGTCACAGCTACTTTGTTGTATGCTGTAATAAGGCTTAAATAGCATTTTTATATCGATAGTTGATGTTATTATGTCTCCACTGTATATTTTGCCGCGTCTAGTTCGTTATGTATCAATAAAACCAAGACTTCTGTTTGCATTCCAATTAATTATTGTGATTAGCTGGCCGCTTTTTTAAAATAAATTATATTTCATCCTACACAAATCAAATTGAGAGAGCGAGACCGTCTAACAGATTTAACCACGGTCTAGCACGCGTCGAAAAGCATGATTCGTATAGACATTTATCTCTTGTCTGTACCGCCTATCTTAGATCTAGGAATCGCCAGGGCCTGTCTGGTTATCTCTTTTGACATGGACCGTTAGAACTTGTATTCAATCTGTTACAGATATCATCTGTTTGATGGGCGAAATGTAGGCGGGATTCCCAGCAAGATTTGAGACTCGTTAATTTCTTAAATCAAGGTGAAGAGTGAAGGTCTCTTCTTAATATATTAGAAACCACGATACTTTATTATTCTCCTGGCTGAGGTTTCGTTGATCATTTAGTGGTCCTTCCTCATGAGTCTCTTCCTTGTTATTGTATAATCTTCAGTGTGTGCTTTTTATAATCTTTCCCGGTTTATTTTCTTAGTTTTTAACAGGGTATACCCCACATTGTTTGGACTTAACTCATAATTGTCTTTATAAAGATATATACATATAAGAATATTTTACGAGTAAAAAAGAGCTCTATCTTCCACAGCAATCACGCAAAATTGTGGCTAAGGCAGTAAAATTATTAGCTTTGTTCTGTTAGCTCATCTTTACAATTTCATGGGTCATTTGAGCTTTCTTCTGCCAATATTTGAGTAATCATCGAGCAACGTGATGCAGAAAATTGATGTCTATACTTTCAAATAACTACTTACCTAATTTCCTGGTATCATCACGCGCATTGCCATAAAACCTACCACTTTGCAAAGAAGGTGTATCTATGGACGTAATTTGGGTAATTTCGAAGTTGTTTATTTTTTCTTCGAAATCAACCTGATGACTATTGTTGTATGAACCATGGTACAGTTATATATCGCAGTATATTATGGTATGAACAATTTCGCCATAAGTTACACGATTTGACTTTTCATTAAACCTTTTTTTTATTGCTATGATAATTATTTATTCAGGTAAAAATGTAATCTTGCCTCATTTTATGCGACTACATCACTTACGTATACTTCAAATGTTATCTGAAATGATCAGAATCTCGTAATTATTTGAGATTCAATTCACAATATAATCTCATCTCAGTCATCTTTCGATCAACCTTTCTGTCACTCAGGAAGGCGTTTGTTAGAACGAAAAAAAGACCTACCGGCCGCGAGGTTCCATCGAACGTATGCATGTGAAGATTAATTAATAATTACCACGTTTACGCACGCAGTGACAGACGTGACAATTGACCGAGATGAGATTAGATTGTGAACTGAATGTTCACTAATTACGAGAATCGATGCTCTCGGGTCTTAGAACGAGTTTTGTTAGTTTTCGAAACTATATGAAGTTAAGTTTCCTTCCATACATCTACTGATTGCGTCCTTAGTTTTTTCTCGTTTTCGCTAGGAGCGCTGCAAGTAAATGTATGGAAAGAAACGAAAAATCATATAGTTTCGAAAACTATCAAAACTCATACTAAGCCCCCAGGTGTGTGGACTAAAGATTATTATTATGGACATAAATACGCTCCTAAAATAACTCGTAAAAGCAGTTAGGCTTGTCAAACAGCAAAAAAACTATTCTAAAGAATAATAAAAAAGATACCTTTTAATATTCATTGCAGTTTAAAATCACTTGTCAGGACGCAACTAAATCGTGACTCGCCCGGGAGGCCAATATAATTGAGAGACTGGGTTTCTCAAATTATGGTCTGCTAGACCAGTTGGTCTATTATGCGGATGCAGACCTGTTTCGGTTCTTGAAATGATTTTCATTAATTTAATGAATGAACTGTTCGTTTGTAATTTATAGCCAGTAGAAATCGTAGGCGATCGGCTTGCAAACTGTCGCTAAATCAGTCTAATGTCCGTTTCATTAGTCCTAATTTATCGCCAAACTATCTACACCTCTGGACAAAATTGAGTTAGAAGAGTTGAATTTACGACTAGAAGATTCATCATCATCATCATACTGTAGAAATCCACTGCTGTATATAGACTTCCTCCATAGAATGCTACGACGAACGGTCTTGCGCCGCATCTATCCACCGACTTCCTGCTACTATTAAAATGTCGTTGTTTACATTGAACTCATTAATTTTTCATAGATAATACAGAACTTCTAAAGTATGTTCTCCTTTGTATTGGTTTAAATTATTAGAAACGACTAGTTAGAATGCATTACGCACGTCAAACTTATTGCCCATTGGCTTGCCATTGACGACTGCATTATAACGAGGATTGAATACTGCAGGTGTGGAGAATAACTAAGGACTTGTATATCATGGCATATACAAACATAGTAAAACTGACTGAATATAACAAAATTAACCTAATATCTTTTCATTATAAAATATTTAATAAGATAATCAAAAAGCCAATTTATTTATTTACTAGTTGCGCCCCGCGGTTTCACCCGCGTGAATAATGGTGAAAATTGATGATGATGATGAAAAGTAGCCTATGTGTTAATCCAGGGCGTAAAGTATCTCCATTCCAAATTTCACTCAAATCCATTCAGTAGTTTTTACGTGAAAGAGTAACAAACATCCATACTCACAAACTTTCGCGTTTATAATATTAGTAGGAAGGATAGAATAGTAGGATTACTTGACTAGAACCTATTTCAAGTGTAACTTGTAATTCAGAACTCAATATACTCAAAGATCCTTTGCACGACTAATGTCCAATTATGAAAAACGACAAATAGTCTAAAAACCAATAATAAACTTAAAAAAAGAAAACTGATATATTTTCGTAATAAAATATCTAGTAAAATAATTCAAAAGCGAATTTATTTACTTTATTATTACTTGATTAGAACCTACTTCAAGTGCAACTTGAAATTCAGAACTCATTTAAACATATAAACCTCTACAATGGTCCACATTTCAAGTAACAACTGCTTAAAATAAAATATCTCTTCAAATGTTTTTTATCGACTATTACTGGTTGCCTTTTTTTTTAGTACAGTACCTACAAGAAGGCGCCCAACAATCCTGGTCAGTGTGGGCGAAACAAAAGCTTGCTTGGAGAAGTGTACATATTATGCAAATGCACAACCTATAAACGGGTCCCAATTACAATTTACATCTTATAAATAAATCCTGAGCTTTCTCTTATACATGAATAACGCTTTGAATGGATAAACTGTTGCATCAGTACTAAAGTAGCTATGTAGTATTACCACCATACCTATTTCTGCCCAAACAGTAATGCGAGCATTGCTGTGTTCCGAATTTGAAGGTGCCGGTGAAATTACAGGCACATGAGTCTTTTCATCTTTGTCTCAGGGTGGCGGACGCAGCGCAGTGGCAAGTAGAGCGCGTCCTAGGTGGACGTGACCTAAGAGGTATTGCATTTGTAATGGGCTGGAAAGGCGGACTACATGCTACAGTTCCGTCACTTAACTACTCAAATTTTTAAAAAAGTAGTAGTAATAGATAAAAGTTAACGAAGCTGCAGTAGATTTTAGGGAACAATATTTTTGACTCTGATATTGCGATTACTACTACTACTACTTTTCCTTTTATTACATGGTCCCGTCCATGTTACTATTTTCTTTATCCATTTGTCATCATGCGCGCGATGTGACCCGCCCATTTCCATTTTAGCTTCTTACAGTGTTCCAAAGCATCAATAACATTTATAGTTTTTCTTATGTCTGTATTTATTTTTTTGTCCGTTCTCTTCAGATTTAGGATACTCCTAGCTTTAATGAATGCTATGATATTTCAGAAGAACAAACCTTCACTGTATACGCAGCCTAACAGATCCCTTGACGATGGCACCGATAAGGCTGTATTGTTTCATTTGTACATAATTCGATTGTATCTGGAACTGTAGCTTTGAAGAGCTGTCAACTGCCCACTGAATGATAAGTGCAAGTGCATTGAATTTTAAATAGTTTTGTAGTTCAGGCAATTAGTGACGAATTAGTTTTCTCACGGGTTCACTGACTTATGACTTTATTCGTCCGTGGCTTCGCTGGGCGTAGTCAATCTCTCTACCAAATTTCACCTAAAGTCGGTTCAGTCATGGCAAAACTCTCAAACTGTTTAATATTTATAAAGTACACAATAACAAGACCAAAGTTTTTTTTCTAAATTGTGTCAATACAAAACAATACAATAATTGTATATTTTTTTATAACACCATTGTTAAATGTCAGGTTGTAAGACAAAATCATTTACATTTACAAAATCCGTGTTACACAACACCATACGTCCGTGTCAATTGTTTGCAATAAACTTAGACGTCAGTTTTCATAATGGGCACTAGCCCATATATTTTTTTGTATGTACATTTTTCTAAATAACTATAGGTATAGAAAAATGTACATACAAAAAAATACTTTGGTTTACCAATCCTTTTATATTAGAACTTTGATGTATTAACTAGCTCTCTTTCAAAATTTAATATACTCTTACTTACCATAATTAATTGAAAGAAATGTATAATAATTTATCGATAATATCTCTCCGATAGAGCCATTAATCCAAATCGCTTGTAACTCGTAACCTACATGATAAATCGATTCAATCGATTAAGATATTTCACTTGGTAGAATTATATCCTGTTATAATATTTGTATCCAATAAACTATAATGGCATCGTATATTCAAATAAAAATTCTATTGCCTGTTACGGGATTTCTGTTTCGTATCGATAAATCATTTTTACAAAGCTATCTCATCTCTACAAATTATTGAAGAGTTTGCGCTAAAATTCACATTTTAAATCGGTGAATTCGTTTTAAATCATCGACAAGTACGATAAAATTGCTAAGTATTCCTTTAAACAGCACAAATTGATCATCAGAAAATTTGAATGAAATTCACGTTTTCGCATTTCTCGTATAAAATCATAATAATTCATTCACCGACAAGTGGCTAAACAGATAATGATAAAATTGTTTAGTTAGGCGTTTTAACGCTCGCGGCTTGCGGTGTGAAAATCGAAAGCGGTGGTAATGATTGGGTTGGTATAAAGTATCGATAATATTGCCGCATTAACATTTTCACATCTCTATCCACTCGTGAGGTTTTTGGTGAGTGAAATTATGCTCAATTAGCTTTTTATTCGAGAATTTTGTGTCAGGAGTTTTTAAGGTTATGTTAGGTCAGGGTCTGAAATGTTTTGAATGTTGATACGCAAAAATTACAGAATTCCCCTATATATATATTACTTAGCATGGCGTGGAATGAGACCTCAGAATAGACCCCGCTGTCTCCTCCTTTGGATGTCGTAAAAACCGAAGGGAGGAGGGGCGGGTAGGGGTAAGGGATTATACCACAGGGAATGGCACCAGCACCTGATTACCCAACACCAATACTGTGATCACCAATCTGCCTGCAAATCCCCCCCATTGCATTCTATGTCAGAGGCTACGTCCAGCAGTGGACGTCTACAGGCTGATGATGATGATGATGACTATCATCAAATAGCTCTAATTCAATATTTCTGTTTTTGAATGCTTCCAAATTGACTTTTGAAAGTGCCTCAATATTTCCCTCCGGACCATCTGACCACCATGAACTTGCCACCGGTTGTCAATTGAGACGGAAACCACCCCATTTTACCACTGGTGGTCAACTGGGAAAAACTTATTCTCAATTCACCACTAGTGATAAAATGCCACCATTTTAGTTCTAATTGACCACCGGTGTTGAGATGGTGTAAAATTTCACCACCAGGGGTGAAATGGGACTAATCTGCTATCCGTAAACACTAGCTAGCCTGTTACGATTTGCTTTGAGTAGAATCCTCCTTAATTATTTTATTGAAGTATCGAGAGTATCGAACAACAAATCATTTAGAAGGATGGCATTCAAAGATTAACAGATTCATAGGCCAAAAAAATCCTACATTACCACGACTGTTAATTTTTTTTAAGAAAGACTTTAATATTACAAAAAAAAAGTCGTGATCGTGCCGAAAACGATGAAAAAATAAAGAGGGCTGTAGGAGCATTAAAAGATAACAATGTTACTGTCGGCTACTGTCTAGAAATAGTTAGCCCCTTTGCTTACTAATGCCAGAAACCCACAAATAGATACTTAAAATATTTATTATAGGATAACATAAAGAATAATTTTTAAATGAAGTACCTAATTTAGATCCAAATAGTTTGTAATATAAATATAGGTTATGATAGCTAAGAGCGGATAGTTTGGTTTAAGTACAAATAAATACAAATAAATGTTTTGGATATAGTAAACGGTATATTTATTCAAGTGGTTTAGATTTTACTAAATTGAAACTGATCTTATAATTTGACCACTGGTGGTAAAGTGCTACTGATGTTGATGTGATGTTGTTTTATTTTACCACTAGTGGTAAAATGAGACAATTTTCACCACTGGTGGTGATATGGGAGTAGTACTGTGTTATTTGGTCACTGGTAGTCAGTTGGGTTATAGAAATCCCAAGTCACCACCAGTGGCAAGTTCATGGTGGTCAGATGGTCCGGAGGGCAATATTTGGTAGTGCAAGAGACAGGTGTGCCTGTTTTCTATAGGACCTACTCTTTTAAAAGCTTGTATTAAACTTGCAATGTATGTTTATGTTTGTCCGGGTGCAATATTGCAAATGAATTTTAAATCAGTTATCTTTAACCGATTGAGCTGATTTTTTTTCATACCTGTCAAGTTCAGATGACAATACAATATTATGGTGACTGCGAGCTGATGTGATGACGGAGACGGAAGGTGGAAAACGGAACTCCTTGATGATTAATAGTAGCCTGGCAGTGTTTGGGTTCATGTTGATCAGCTCATTGTTCCGATCACTAATTTAATAGAAGCTTTTTATGAAAAATATATTTTTCGAAAAACTTATTTACAATGCTTCTAGTGTAAAACTAAACGCCCCTCCATCGCTTTTATTTGGAACATGACATAAGCGTTCGAAAACGATCCTTGTGGTTACGGATTATGGAATATTTTATTTTGACGTATGTAATGGGTTCAGTTTTAGATTAGACGAACTCTACCATGATACAAATTGGTATTTCTTGTATTGTTTCCAGTGCAAATTAATCTTGTAATATATTATTATTATTACCTATTTGTCCCGCAGCGGGAATCGAACCCGCACCTCTTGCGTCTCCGCCAGCTCTCGCCCGCCGCGTCACAGAGATCGTCGATGTATGATTTATTATGTATGTAAGAGTTTTACACGGTCAATTTAACTGACGTAGGTATTCTAAAATGTTCCTACATGCCTAATGCCTATGGTTAATTTCTGTATTTTATTTATTAATCGGACCGTTTCCTTAAACAAAATCTTTTGTTGCTCAACTACCGCCCTCCGGCATTACCCACCTCGTTGGTATAATCACTAAATTACCTCTCGAAACGAGGAATAAATACTTTGCCCCATTTGCATATACTGGGTTGCATATACCCGCCAATTTGACTTAAAATCGCTATTCATTTAATAAGCGTAATTTGAGGAAGGAGAGTTCCGTATGTAGATAAAATTTTAGTGAATTTGTAAATTGGCAATGAAAAGGAGTCACTTGGAAGATCCAAGTGATGATTTGCATGGTAGAAGAACCAAGGTCACCGACATAGCTCTCAGAATTAGCAAGTGGCAATGGGCAGGACATATAGCTCGCAGAACTGACAACCGTTGGGGAATAAAGGTTCTCGAGTGGCGACCACAAACCGGACTACGCGGTAGAGGAATGCCCTTTATTCGATGTGTAACTTCGCATGAAGTTGGTGGATGGAGGCGGCTTAAGACTAATCATCGTGGCATTCTAGGGTGGGAGGCCAATGTCCATAGTACTGGACTTTTACATCATACATCAGGCTACTATTTCTGATGATGATGCATGATAGCTAACGGAAAAAAAAAAAAAGAAAAAAAGTTAGTGTATGCAAATTCCGTATGGAATATTGAAGTTATCTTGGCTTGATATCATTTTAGAAAAATAACGACTATACACCATGTACTTTACTATTCTCCTGCTGACGTGAGGTCCTTCCTCATGAGCACCGACCGCGACCACGCTCAAAGGTCGTGAGACGGTAACTAGCTCGGCTCCGTCGCATTTTAATATTATTTTTATTTCAATTCGTACATAGTTTGGGAGGTATTATGGGTTTTCTAAGTAACCCTATTTCATGCCAGTTTATTTTAACTAAACATAATTTAATAAACTTACTTAAATAACTTTTCATTTAAAAAACCGACTTCCGCCATAGTATTCGACTAAATATCTGGATGAAAAAAAAATGATGAAAGAACCATAGTGGTGAAAGGATTATGATACTTTTTGAATGCAAATGCTTGGTTTGTTGCTGAAAATATCAAAATCGCCATATGTATGCCTACTATATTTGAGGAGTTCCCTCAATTCCTCATGGATTCCATCATCAAAACTGGATTCTGAAAAAAATGGGACCAATCTGGAAGTATATCTATTCAAATAAAAAAAGAATTTTCCAAATCGGTTCATAAAAGCCGGAGATATGCGGTAACAAACATAAAAAAAAAATACAACCGAATTGAGAACCTCCTCCTTTTTTGGGAAGTCGGTTAAAAATAGCTCACATCAGGGATGACGTTAAACTTCTTATAAAAGCCAAAGTCTTTTCACTTTCAAACTGAACCCTAAAGAGGGTAAAACTTGTTCCGTAAAGAGGGCGCCACAGGTTGATTGCATGATTGACGTACCGTGAAGTTGCTAATTTATTCCAGCCGCGTCCATAACGTTATGTTATCGAGATTGTAAACATAATTATAATTTCTCTCGTAAATTTATACCGGGTTTAATGCAAATAGCTTCGTGTTGGTGCATTTATGGCATGTAACTGCCATAGTCCACTGAAGCGTCGCCCCAAACGCTTGAGTGAGGTCCTGAAAAAGTCCGCATTGGACGTCTGGTACGTTTGATAGTTTTCGAAAACTACATATATAATGTTTCGTTTCCTTCCATATATTTACTGACAGCGTCCTTAGTTTTTTTCCTACAACCAGTTGCTCATCGAAAAGGCATACTACACTGTTGACGAATTTTTTGAAGGTTATACTATTTGCATGACATCTAATTTAATTTAAATTTGTGTTGTTATATATTTGTTTTTTTTTATGATGTTTTTTAATCATCAATGATTAATTATGTATGATCCATATAAAGAGTTTTAACTTAAATTTTTTATTTAAGAGTTTTGCATTGTAAAAACCGATTTGCGGAACGTGAGCATTCAACGTGACTTACGTAGTAACTATTTACTAATCTGTACTGTTTCTACCGACTTCGCGACACAGAATGATGAATAGTTACTACGTAAGTCATGTTGAATGCTCACGTTTCGCATTCCGGTTTTTGCAATGCAAAACTCGTAATAGGCCCTATAGGATACTATATGCTATCGTTTTGCATGGTGGTGATTATGGCAAATGCTCCCATTGCACGCTATGGGTTGCACGCTATTTGCATGCTATTGGGGGAGGCCTCATCTGTGGTCAGGGAAGTGATGTTTCTATGGCTATGGAAATTAAGTACTTATAATTCTCCAGAGACGTAACTTTTCTAGAAAATAACGTTAATTTTACTAACTTTCGTGTATTATATCATTCATTCATATAAAACGGAAAATTTTCACGTACCTGTTGGTGCTTCCACCAACATATCGGTACGTGAAAATTTTAAAAATGAAAAATAACGTTAACATAACACCCAACAGTCACATAGTCTTGACATACGTATCAGGAACTTAGAGTACCATGGTACAATAACACCCAGACCCGCCCCCGTATTCCCTATCTCGCGACAGGTTTGCAAAGGCGTAAATTGAAATAAATTGATCATGGTTGTCTAACAGTAAGTTTTATAAGAGAAAAGTGACGTTTGACCTCTTGCAAACCTGTCGCGAGAATAGCCCTGCCGGAACAAATATTAGCAGATCATGCAAACATTTGTCCCGCAGCAGGAATCGAACCCGCTCTTGCATCTCAGTCATCTATTCGCCCGCCACACCACTGAGGTCGTCAAAGTTGAATGTATAGTTCCTGTTACTGGTTCCTTCTTGGTCATCTGCTTTAGTTAACTATTATATATAGACTGCACGCTATAGCTTAAACGTCTTAAGAAGTGTCCAATGCTCCAGTGGATAGTGGCCCTAAGAAGGCTTGCTGGGTAATGATTATATTACAAAAAGATCTATCTGTTTACTTCTTTTTTCGTCTAGTTTATATGCAAATTGTAGAGCAAATTATAGTAGAGAAACTGGATTTTGTTTACATTATAATTTACAACATGCGATTTTACTTTTCGTGCGATATAAAACCTTTCTACGACTTCAGGTAAAGTGGGACTCAAACTTGAAGTTTTGTCGGGTTTCGACTACACGGAAATTCAATTTTTCGACGTTAAAAACTACCAATTGGTACTGAAAATTGGATTCAGCAGTTAATGAATTGTGAGGTCCGAAACACGATCGCCTAAAGTTGTCTCGATCTTTATTTGTATGCGTCCATCTTAGGCCTAAAGCAATTTCATTCGATTATTATTACAAACAATTTGAGTTCAATTTTGTCCCCCGCAAGCAATCAGAGCCCCGATTCTCGTAATAACTGAACATTCAATTTATAATCTCATCTTAGTCAACTGTCACGTGTGTCTGTCTGCGTGCGTAAACGTAGAAAATAAAGGTATGCATGCGAATTTCTTTTTTCTGAGATGCGAATGCACACCTTTCTAATCATTGCAACATTGCATAATCGAAAGATGACAGAAATTAGATTACATTGTTGAATTAAACTTCAAATAATTACAAGAATTACCTTTTTGCTAAAAAAACAAATTAAATATCTACTTTCGATTCGTAAATGTTAAACCCTGCGGCGACTCGGCCATCACTCGAGAGATTGTTTTAAGCGAATAAATATTAATTATTCGATGATATACTACCTTTCGTGATAGGATAAATGGAACCGAGACAAGTTTGTAATCGATATTCTTACCGAGAACAACCTGTTTAAACATGAATTCAATAAGCGATTTTATCGAATAAATATCACGTAGTAATAAATATCATTCTTATGTAGAGTCGGTATTCAATGTTCCAAAAAGTTGTAAAAAAAAAACTTATAAAGAATGAGTGTACTTAGTATACTGCCATGACCTAGTGGATCAGACATGGTCATACTTTTACACAAAAGTTTTTATTGGTTTTTGAAGGAAGTTAGCTTTTTAGGGTTCCGTAACCAAAGGGTTTTAAATGGGACCCTATTACTAAGCCTACGCCATCCGTTTGTCGATCTGGATTCTGACACAGGGATATCTTGGCAGCCGTAAGAGGTAGTCAGTTTTAAATATGCGTTGTATAGGCATGAACGCTATTTAACTAAAAATTCTAAAAACAAAATCGCAAGTGATGAGACAAGAGTTCTACAGGGATTAAACCGATAACGCATCCTAATCTACTAGTCGCGACATCTAGTTTTGGAGTGAGTAAACTTGGGCAGCGTACATTGAGAGGAGACGCATGTCTGGTTTATATCTCAATCACAATCACCATTGAAATATATTTGTTATTAACTTGAATGAAGTCGTGCAGGGAGTTAACGAAGATTAATTGTTAGTTACAGACAGAACCTCTTAGTCTAGCCTAGCCCTTAAATATGTACAATTTTATTTTGATCCTGCTTGATTAAGAGATTACTCAACAAAACTTAATTTGATTTTTCGGTGCATAACATATATATCCCGACTACCACTTACAGACACCTGGTTAAAAAAAAAAATCAAAGAAAGCTAGTCATCTTTCTAATTTAATTTTTTTGGACGGTTGGAGTGGGACATTTCACTTGTTTGTCACTTATTCGTATGCTTGTTATTGTGTTTTTCGTGTCAAATCAAATTATTTTCTTTCTTCTTTCTGTTTTCTTATCATCAACCGATTATAATTTGACATTTTAATTAATTTAATCTCTTTGCAATGTAATGCAGCAGATTTTAGTAGTCTTAAGGTTATAAATGTATGTAATGCGGAATGTACCGCACCTTATACCCATAGTGCACCGCCTACTCAATTTTTTACCATTTTATTACCCGTATAATGAGCAAAAAGGTCATAGAAGTGAACGGTTTTCGTGAAGCCACTGTGTTTAAAAAAAACTAGTTCTTTAATACAGTAGATATCTCCTTGAATTGCATTCGCATTAAATCTCAATACTTCTGCGTTGAGTTGAGGAAAGTTCACAATTCGATTGCATCAAGACAAAAATCTGATCTGAAAAGTCTCGGCATCAAATCAATTCAAAAGAACTTTATTCATTGAAATCATAAGGATCATTTTGAATCGTCTTATAAACTAAAATTACTCCTGTTCCTATTCATCATGAGATGGTTCTCTGTTTCTAGATACACAATAGACAATCCAATTCTCATTCAAGCAAGCCGTTAAAAAGATCCTTTTTCTTCCAACTAGGTACCTAGTAATTTCACAATTGTTCACGGGAAACACAAGGACAAAGCGGCACTTATAAGGACTGATAACAAACTGTGCAGTAATCTATAAAAACAGTGCAGTAATATTGTGTGAAAATCCATTACAGCCCGCTCGCCCTAGTCTGCTGTTCTATTTTTTTTTTATTTTAGGAATGACTTAATTCAGTTGACCCCGAAACATTGAAAAATAGCCGACCGGTAATATCCGCAACGAAACGAATTGACGCGAATCGAGTGAATGCGACTGAATATTACAAGTTTTTATTAAAAAAAATATGGGTGTTATAGTAGGTAGGGACCATGGTATTCGTAGTTCCTGATACCTTCGACACAGGGAATCCTAGTGTGGGATCAAGACTACGTATGTGACTGTTGAATGTGTTATGTTATGTTATTATTCAGAATTTGCAAGCTAAGTTTTTGTTTCCTTTGTCATCAGGTATGTAAACCCAACATCGACTGCTCACTGCCGGAAAACAAATGGAGATATATTGAGAAGTTTGAGTGCCTCAGTGCTGATGACAAACTTCTGAAGGAGATGCGTCTGTCATTCCCCAGCGGGCATTCGTCATTCTCAGCTTATACGATGCTGTATTTCGCTGTAAGTATCAAATCAAAGTTTAAGGGGCCAGCGAAGGCCGCAAGCAAATTCAATTTGAAGCTAGTGCAAAGATCAGCTTTCCCTGTTTGGCGCCGGGGCCTCTCCCCCTGCATGCGCGATGGGTGTACGAGCCGTTTGGAACATGTAATAAATTAGGTCGTGTTCCGTAATACCAAAAATGATGAATAAAAACTTCATGTTTTTTTCATATCTTGTTGTTATTCTGTAACTTGACAATATATGCTATGTTCCTAATCACATAATACTAGAAAATACGTTGTTTTTAATACGAAACAAATAAGATGAAAACATGTCGACTTACATTCGATTGAATTCGCGTAAGTATTTTGAAACAAGAAATACCCATGAACCTAGATAAATACTACCCAAATCCGAATAATGGCATAATATGTTGGAAATATATTTGAATTACAAATGATTTTGGTATTGCGTTTGGATAGCCATTTTATCCTCCGCTAGCCCCCTTAATAATACGCTTGCAACAGCCTTTTGTATCACTATCAAACTCATTAAAGTTCAGTCAAGTAAGAAAGTGATAGAATAGCGCTCGCAATAGTGAGGGAAAATCACGAAAAACAAATATTTAGATAGATCGATAAAAAAAATTTTGTGGCCCAACTTAAGTACTGTACATAGGCGAATTTAATGCTAGGTAGCATTCTCTTCCAGCAAACCTTTATGTATGTGGAAAACAATTTCAAGGTAGTGCACAAAGTACACATAGTTGTATAAAAAAAAATTAAACAAATAACAAAAATTTCAAGCTTTCGATGTCATTGGCCAATAATCATTTGAGGTCGTCTCACTTAATTAATAAATTAATAATTATTATTATTTATTAATTATTAATAATTAAATAATTAATCATTTTCAGCTATACCTTCACAAGCGTTTCACCTGGCGTGGCTCGAAGCTCCTTCGCCATGGAATACAGTTCGTTCTAATCATGATGGCGTGGTATACGGTGATGACCAGAGTATCAGACTACAAGCATCACTGGAGTGATGTGATGGCCGGCTTCAGTATCGGTCTTCTATATGCTATCGTTGTGGTAAGTTATTCATAGCTGAGTCAGTTCAAGACTGCATAAAGTAGCTTCGACCAGCCAGGCTTAGTTCATCTTTATGTCTCAGGGTCTGCAGCGCGCGTGTGATGCCTCTGGTGTTGCAGGCGTCCATAGGCTACGGTAACTACTTTCCATCAGGTGGGCCGTATGCTTGTTTGCTTGCCAAATAGTATAAAAAAAAACAATGGGCAGTGACTTTTAAGGCCTAGTATTCTAAAAAAAACAATCTTTTGATTTAGCGTACGTCAATAGCTGTGGATATAATTTTAAAGACATCACCATCATCAGCCTATTTACTTAAAGTCCATTGCTGGACGAAGCATCCCCCATACAATACTATGGGGGACATTGCTATAATCACCACGCTTGGCAGGCGGATTGGTAATCGCAGTTTGGTCTTGAGTACTCAGGTGGATGCTGCTGCCCATCTTCTGGCGTAATCTTTTAGTCGCCTTTTTCGAAATCCACAGGAGGAGTTGGAGGAGTCCTATTCTTCGTTCCAAGTATTACCATGGCACATAAATTAATTTATAATATTTAAATTAACTGGAGTTGTTGGGCAATTTTTGTTTTATAAGAATTGTTCCGGCTGTTGGCTTATTTAGGAGTGTGTTCTGGAAGAAAGCGTTAGCCGAGTTGGTCGTGGAAAGCAATGGCGGCGATGAGCTCACCACTTGTCACGTCCATATTCCTAAGACTGTGCAACCCACACGGTGAAAAGAGGCCTTTGAGGCTCTGCCTACCTTTTCGGGGAAAAGCGCGTGTGTTTATGTATGTATGTAAACTAGTGGTTCGCCCCGAACTGAGACCTCGCGATGACACCTTTATCAGCCATATTTTCCATTATTATTTTCATCTCGAGGTAATTTCCTACAAATCACCGAAATCACCTTTGAATAGGGCTAAACAACGGGGCGTACATACTACATACCTGTTAGTATATCAAGTATCTGACGAATAAATTGATAACGTCCTTTTGACGAAAACCGTAGAACTCCAACATCATTCAAATTCCTAGAAATGGGAGGTCAACAACGGATGTTATATTGGTTATTGTTATAAAACAATTGAAGAATTTAGAAACTGGTACTCTATAAAGAGTACCAGTTTCTAAATTCTTCAATTTCATACTTTTCCCTGTATTTGTGTCACAAAATCTACAAGTACCAAATTTCAGCATTGTAGGATTGCTGGAAGTACCTTAGAATTTTTGATTTTTATGTTTTTGTTTTTCCCTAATATCTCAAAAACTACGTTGTCTAAATACTTATTAAAAACAGTTTTGAAATGTCCAACCAAAACGCTTTCATTAGACAACCCACTTGATCTGACTGTCTCACTTTTATTTTTTTTACCCCCTCTTGAACCCCAATCATTAACCCGTCAACTGATATAGCTCATAACCTTACTGACAAATTGTACCAATATTTGCTACTTCCATACTAAATTTCATGAAGATCGGTTTAACGGTTAGGAAGTTTTCATCGGACAAACATAGATACATACATACAAACGTCGATTCTTCCAACTTTACTCAGAGAACTCGCTTCACTCGTTCAATTCATTTAGCTTTTTTCCAAATTGAAATGCTGGTCTTCACCTATTCCAGTTCTCGTTCATCTCCGGCCTTCGCAAATCCCTTCGTCGCCAAGGGCTGAGCCACGACGCGGAGCTGCATGCCACCAACGGCAACTCCCACGCGACGCGAGTGCAAGTTTGACACTCTGCATCGCCCAGCTCCGATGAAGGGGAGACCTGATACAAGCCGAACATCTCCTGGATATCGCACGAGTATATGGACGGTGACAACAGCTTGATGTGTGATGTCCACGGAAGTGAGTTTTTAAGTGCTCAGGGACATGACTTTTAAGTGGCCACGGTAGTGTCGTTTAACTGGTCAGGGTAGTGTGTTTTAAGTGGCCGGGGTTGTGACTTTTAAGTGGCCAGGGTAGTGGCTTTTAAGTGGCCAGGGTAGTGACTTTTAAGTGGCTAGGGTAGTGTCTTTTAAGTGGCCAGGAAGTGACTTTTAACAACGCCAACGAAAACGCAAATTAAATGAACGCATCGCTAAGCCATTAAAATTTGTACATTTTTACCATTAAAAAAATATTCGCAATTATTACAATGCAAGGCCATTTAAATGCACTTATTTGTTTGGTTTTAAGTAAAGCTGCTTTTTAACCGACTTCAAAAAAGGAGGAGATTCTCGATTCGACCCGTATGTTTTTATAAAACCTTTTTTGTAAAGGGTTTGTAAGTTATACAATTTGCATTTATGTGTCAGGATGGTTTTTGGTTTTGACCTATTTAGGACCTGTGTCCTAGCTGGGACCGCTGTATGATATAATCTGGAGGTATTTGTATATTCTGAAATACAAGCAAAAGGTACACTTCACAAAAAACACCGAAGGAATCTTTATATTTTTACTGAATTTAGGAAATAAATAGTTTTATGATGGAGAAAAATGGTGGAAGTATTCCACAAAAAGGTTCTATTTTTACTCTTCTGCTACAAAACTCTATACTATAATCATCTTTGCAATGTTTATGTAAGTTTTTTTTTACACCTAATTTTCTAATCTACTTCCTATTTATTGAATATTTATTTTAACGTTTTTACTACTTAAGTAAGTAGATACTTAAGTAAATAATTTGTATAGTACAATTTTACAGCTATAGGTATCTAAAAATAATTTGAATTTATGACGTAGATTCTTAAAGATAATTATTATTTGTTAGTTGTAAGGTTTTAGCTATGAACTTTGCAATTCTTGTGCAATTTTGAATATATTTCGTTTAGTTTTGAATACATAGATAATTATTTTGTTTACACTTAAATATAGTAAGTTGATGTATAATGAACTGAACTTTTGAGGCTTTGCTTAAAAATCATAAAATGTGTGCGCTATTTGCAATAATTAAAAAAAAACAAATATGATATTCTAAACTGTAATACTAATAATAATTTAGTTATTTATTGTAAATAGTTAAGTATAGTAAAATGATGCATACCCAATTAAGTACCCCCTAACTATAAAAACCTCGAAAAGTTTAGAAACCTACAATAGTTAACAAAAACTGATCTGAAAATAATAGTCGCAATTATCATCATAATAGTCTGCTTATAGTGTTGCGTCTGCTAAAACTCTAGCTATTCTCGACAATCGAGCGTGAACGGGTTGTATGATGGCCCACGCGTGCTTTGACGAACGAAGCGAACGGAGTTTGCTTATATTCTTTTAGTTAGTTTCTTATAAAAATATAAAAACTATTTTTTTTAAACTCACCACTTGTCTAGATATTTGTGTACTGATCATGTGTACAAAGTTTAATGGATTTTGAAGAAATAATAGCCAAATAAGAAGTTAACTTCGTTCGCGTGCAAAAGGGCGAAAGCCGATGAGAGTCTCTTAAAAATTGAATTTTAACCGTAGATAAAAAAAACTACTAAGTATGCCTTTTTAGAAAGAGAATGAAAACGGAACTAGGATTAAGAATTTCAAACAAGTCATCTAAAATTATTCTGATATTATTATACGTTTAAAGATCAAATATCATAATGATAGTCGAGTTATTATGACGAGACTGTGTTGTAAAAAATGCACTGCCATTATGTCGCTACGTCTATTCTCTTTCACAAAACTACAACTCGTGTCTTAACCTTTTGTTGGGGCCTGTATCACAAAGTCTAAGCTTTGGCAGATGTTTTTATACATCAAAACATTTGGGTCATTTAATTTGATTTTTACTAGATGTAATAGGTCCCTCTCGCTTCGAAGGCAGGAGGGCATGTATTTTAACTCTGTGATATAGTGTTGATAATACAGATTTGACTATATACCCTAGTTAAGTTACTTAGGTATAAGAAATGTATTTGTATAATAAAGATGTTGAAATTTTAAATTTTGAAAGTAAATTGTGTTTTTGGTCATAACTTCAATGCTGATACTTTGAACGAATATACAAGACAATTGACAAATAGAAAACGAATCTTTTATGTTAGGGCTGGGCCTAACGCAAAAATATCGATAAACAAAAAAAAAACGGCAACTCTCACAGTTAATTACCACTGTTGACGAAAAAAACGGTAATTAGCCGTTTTTTCAATTGTAAATGACCAACCACTAATGTTTCAATTCTCACAGTTTTCTTCTGTTTTATTGTATTTCATTTTATTTATTTAATTGTTGACCTAATAATCTACACCATATTGAGAAACAATCGAATCTAGCCAAACGTCTAGTATTTTTGTGTTTTTTTTTATATCGATAAAATATTGTCCTATTGTGTTTTCGGTAGATTCCTCGGAACTATAATGTAGTATCCATGCATATTTTTAATCTCACTTTACTTATTTACTCAGGTAAAAACCAAATCTATGTCATTTTGCGCTGAGTCCAATTAATACAAATATACATAAAATCACGCCTGTTTCCCGGAAGGGTAGGCAGAGACCACGTATTTCCATTTGCTACGATCCTGACATACCTTTTATGATGTATGTGTGTTAGATAAGTACAATCTACCACGTCTTTCTTAATTGTTATATATTTTGGCCTCAAAAGTATGAGTATTTGAGTTATGTCCAAACACAGCACAGCAAACTGTTGTATAGAATTTTATTAGCATTTAAAATGTGTTTGATTATAGTTAAGGCTTACGGCAGCTAGATATTATTTATTTACTGTAATGTTAACATTTTTAAAGCATAATAAAAGTAATATAGTTGAATAAATTCTATCATTTATTTTATATTATAGTTATTAACCTAAGATCCCGACATAGTTCTCTGAATTAACAAGTTGAAGTGGCAATAGGCAGGTCATATAGCTCGCAGAACTGACAACTGTTGGGGAATGAAGGTTCTCGAGTGGTACCACAAACCGAACGACATGGTAGAGGAAGGCCCTCCCCTTGATTGACTAAAGACATTATAAACGTCGCAAGAAGTCGGTGGATGGAGGCGGCTCTAGACCATGCGTCGTGGAATTCTAAGGAGGAGGCTTATGTCCAACAGTGGACTTCTACAGGCTGATGGTTAGTTACCTATTATTAACTTTGTAATATCAGGGAGCGGAGAGAATATTTTAAAAAATCCCGCTGTATTTTGTTTTTCTAGTTCTATCACAGATGTCGCTTTCCCACTTGTAAAATTATAAACCTAGATGTTGCTTGACCAATGAACTACGTGCTTCAAGCCACGTTCTACAGATGGCGCTAAAACAAAGTTCTTTTGTTGAAAGTCTTGTAATTTTATGGAAATGTACACAATGTATCAAAATGAGAATATTCAAAAAAATGCAGTGTTTTATTTTTCTTGTTCTATCATAGATGTCGCTTTCACACCATTGCAGAATTTGCAGAAAGTATAAAAAACCATGATGTTTGGTTTACCACTGACATACGTGCTTCAAGCCACGTTCCACAGAGGGCGCTAAATTTCAATTGACCCAGTTTATTGCAGCGCGATAGTATAATGCTACACGTCATCAAATCAATTATAGGTAGGTGTACGTTTATGTACCATGAAGTGTTATAAAATAATTTTTAAATTAATGAGTAATGGTATTTCCGCAAACAAAAAAGTGCAGTAACCTTACCCAACGGTACTTTTGCAAAGGTTGGATAATGAATCACCTACCCACAGATTAGGTTTATCATTGTCGAGTAGGCTTTATCACGAAATGTTGTGTGCTAGAACAAAAAACTAAACTCTATTAGAATTTATATTAAGTGAAAATGGCTGTGGATAGAATAGTTTGGAAAATACTGTTGGATTTCCTTGTCTTGGCGTGCGGTGAGTTAATACTTTGTTATCTAGTCTCAGACCAAAAAAAGACTTCGCCCGAGGATTTAGTCTTGTGGATCCGGTTCGGCCTTGAGTGGACAGCTGTGTTAATTATTGTGTTAGTGCTTTTCCTTGTAGATAGGATAGAAATAAATAAAAATAGGTATGAAGAACGTTCTCATGCAATAACCACTTATTACCTACCTATAGGGCTTCTTAAACCATCCTATATTCAGGAAGCGAGTAAGAAAGAAGTTATTAGGTAGGTACAGGTTATACGAACTATCCTATCTATAGCTTCCTTACTCGGTTGATTAACCGGCAATGTTGCCAACTTGCTAAGCGCCAGTTTTTTTTTTTATTTCTTTATAATATGTACGTTTGGCGTAACACCATAATATTTATTCTGTGTTAGCACGGCTTGTGTATTTGGCAAAACTTAAATATTTTAATAAATAAATTGCAATTTGTAACGTTGCCCTTTTTCCAATTCGTCAAAAACTCGGTCAGGTCATGTTTTAGTAAAGCGATGACAGTTTTACTAAAACTTTGATGGACAATTTCCGACCCTTTGAAAAGTCCCGCAATTTTCGTTAATTTATTTCACCTACTTTCTTGTATTTAATTTATTACATAGGCTACATTGGTTATAAAATTGCAAACAGAATTACACGACATAGCTGCAGGTAAATAAAACAACATTAATTCAAAAAATACAAAAAAATAAAAAGAATACAACCGAATTGAGAACCTCCTTTTTTGGGAAGTCGGTTAATTAAATAAACGTAGACTTCGAAAAAGGCGGGAAGAGTTTTATTTAGAATAGGATAGTTTTCGTAACTTTTAGGGTTCCGTACGTCATCAGGAAAAATCGGGACCCATATAGGATCACTTTGTTGTCCGTCTGCCTGTCTGCTAAGACAAGACCCTTTTTCTCGTTTACTCCCAGCGTCCCCCACCGGTCTGGCCCCACTGGGGGACGTTGGGAGAAAAAAGTGCCAACGTCCCCCACTCGTGACAACGTGCAGAAATTTAATATTTAACAGTAGGAGAACTTTTTTTTTCTGTTTTTATGTGTCCATTATGATGATCACTGAACACGATTCTGCTGTCAGAATTGAAAATAGTTGCCGCGATTTTAAACTTTTTTTTTTTTTTGTTTCTTTGTTGTTCGATTGCTTTCAAAATCGATATCTGAGGTTCCATGTGATCACTAAACAACAATCATTTGTCAGAAATTAAAAAAAGTGGCCGCCAATTTGAACTTTTTTGCTATCGGACCGATTGCTTTCAAAATCGATATCTGAGGATCCCTGTGATCACTGAAAAAGAATCTGCTGTCAGAAATTTAAAAAAGTGGCCGCCATTTTGAACTTTTTTGTTACCGGACCGATTGCTTTAAAAATCGATATCTGAGGATCCCTGTGATCACTGACCAAGAATCTGCTGTCAGAAATGAAAAAAAGTGGCCGCCATTTTGAACTTTTTTGCTATCGGACAGATTGCTTTCAAAATCGATATTTGAGGATTCCTGTGATCACTGAACAAGAATCAGCTGTCAGAAATGAAAAAAAGTCGCCGCCATTTTGAACTTTTTTGTTACCGGACCGATTGCTTTCAAAATCGATATCTAAGGTTCCCTGTGATCACTGAACAAGAATCTGCTGTCAGAAGTTTCAAAAAGTGGCCGCCATTTTGAACTTTTTTGTTAACGGACCGATAGCTTTCAAAATCGATATCTGAGGTTCCCTGTGATCACTGAACAAGAATCTGCTGTCAGAAGTTTCAAAAAGTGGCCGCCATTTTGAACTTTTTTGTTACCGGACCGATTGCTTTAAAAATCGATATCTGAGGATCCCTGTGATCACTGAACAAGAATCAGCTGTCAGAAATGAAAAAAAGTGGCCGCAAGTTTGAACTACTTTGTTATCGGAACGATTGCTTTCAAAATCAATATCTGAGGATCCCTGTAATCACTGATCAAGAATCTGCTGTCAGAAATTAAAAAAAGTGACCGCCATTTTGAACTTTTTTGTAATCGGACCGATTGCTTTCAAAATCGATATCTGAGGATCCCTGTGATCACTGAACAAGAATCTGCTGTTAGAAATTTAAAAAAGTTGCCGCCATTTTGAACTTTTTTGTTACCGGACCGATCTCTTTCAAAATCAATATCTGAGGTTACCTGTGGTCATTGAACAATAATCTGCTGTCAGAAATGAAAAAAAGTGGCCGGCATTTTAAACTTTTTTGTTACCGGACCGATTGCTTACAAAATCGATATATATATATATATATATATATTTTTTTGCATAAGTTTGTTCCGGTTGGTGGGTGTTACTGTTGTGGTTACATGGTTCTCGTAGTTTTGTGGTCCTAGTAAATTTATGTATAATTTCCACATTATTAGCATTTTTTGAATTTTGATTTTTGTATCTTTCTATTTGGCTTCGAATAGTTATTGTAAACTATATTTATAAAATAAGGTATGGCAGTGAAATTCACAGCAAATATTGAAAAAAAACAATTTTTTTCTGTTAATATAAGTAGATGTGTTATTTAGTTTATGAATATAACTAGTTATTATAACCCTTACCGCCCACGAAAACCAGCGATAATTTTATCTAATGACAAATTCAAGTTGCCATTAAGAATTTTTAGGAACAATAAACACAATACAATACAATTTCTTAATAAAAATTTATGCATAAAATTTGACATATAAGATTTACATGTCAAAGGACAAGTTCCAAAATGGCCTATATCGATGTACACCAGACAGAGAACGGTGAAAAAATCAGTGATTATCGTAAAAATACTCTTACGCTAATTTGAAGCATAATTTACTGCACAGAAATGTTTATGATTCGAAAAAATTGTACAATGGTTATATATTTTCCTGAGCAGCCATGACATGGAATGTCCCGTTTATTGCTCTGTTGTTGCTTGCTTTATTCGTTCGTTGGGAGTAGTGTGTCTACTTAGAATGCGTTGCTCACGCTAGCTTTATTACGATCATCATATCAGTATCAGTACAAGTTCTTCAATTCAACATTTCGATTCTACTCGAAAATATTTTCCATGCTCCAAGACTTTGGAGCCAAGACGCGAACGAAATGCAGTTCTGGTCAAAGTTGTCAACTGCAACATTATACCACAGAGTAAATTGTATCCGCCCCGCCATATTGTTTAGTCTTGTGTTGCTCTCCGTGAGAAAGATATTTTAGGAACCGTTTTTGGAGAACGACATCGGACCACCAATTATTTGGAAGGATGGCACCACAAATTGAACGCGGCGGTAGGAAAAAAGAAACCTAACATAATGCATTTTCTCAATGAGCTAGAAAAAGATTCAGCATTTAATGAAGTGAGATGCATTCAAATTAAAAGTGGAGCCAAAAGGTTAAAAAATAGAATGAAAAAAACCATTTTGAATGACGAGTTTATAGACGCTGCTCAACTTGAGCTATTGAATTCAAAATCCATGTCAGTAGGACACTTTTTGGAAATGATGAGACACTGAAACTATCAGTGTCTCATAATTTCCAAAAAGTGTCCACCAATGCAATGTTTTTGTTATAATTTTCAATACAACAAAAACATTGCATTGGTGGACACTCAACATTTTATTTATTGACTCGTAAAATCTGCAGGACTATTCTAAAACTTCGGAAATGTTTCCGATCTGATTCGTTAGTTTTTCATTTTGATGTGGTAAGTAACTCAAACAATTTTCTAACAATTTTCTCTAGTAAAACACAGTAATAATACACAATTTACTTATTGTTTTTTACTGTGTTTTACTAGAGAACATTGTTTTAGTTACATACCACATCGAAATGAAAAACTAACGAATCCGATCGGAAACTCTTCCGACGTTTTAGAATAGCCCTGCAGAAAACTGATTTTCCTGGTGCTGTAGGTATTAATTAATAAGGTATTATTTGGCTATTTTTAAATCTTATCTATTTTTGTTCTTGTTTTTAATTTTTTTTATAACTTCTGTAAATTATGTCAATTTATATCAAAGTTTGATTCTAGTCGTTAAGTAGTGATTGTAATAATAATTATGAAATCAATAAAGACTGATTTTTCTACTAGGTATTAAAATAACTAATATAGTTATTTATGTACATTATGTTCACCAATTCGCCTGCCCAGCGTGGGGATTATGGCAAATCACCCCCCATTGCATTCTTAATGGGACCTCTCCCAACAGTGAACGTTTAGACGTTCACTGCTGGACGGCAGCCTGTTCGGCTACCTGATGATGTACATTACTTTTGTGATTGATGTGATAATAATATGAAAACAGATTTTCCTAGTGGTGTAGTATATTAGGTATATTATTTCGTTATTTTTGAATCCTGTATGTTTCTGTTAACTTCTGTAAATTATTTTATTTGTTATCAAAGTATAGTTCTAGACGATTATTGTAAGTACAGTGGGAGAAAGAAAACGTTCTTCATCTATACGGTCACGGATAACGGTCTATTTTTAATTGTTATTTTGAACTGCCATAATGTGTCAATATCACGAAAATTTACACTTTTTAGGCCCAATTTATTTTTATTTTATTTATACAAAAATATAGACACAATTTAATCTCGTGTCAGTAGCACTGTCACGTAGTATCATGGAAGTAATAACTACTTCGCGTAGATTAAGTAATAGTTACTACGTGACAGTGCGACTGACACGAGATTATATTGTGACTGTTTTTTTTTTTAAATAAGAGACTTGTGCATGCCATGGCTACTCAATAAAAAAGGTCTCGTGTCATAATATAAACAAGCAACTGATTCAAGGTTTGCAATTTTGATCTTTGTTAATAAACAGTTAAATTATGGTTTTCCATATAGCAGTCTGCGCAGTGGAATGGGATAGTTAGAAAAAGTAATATTATGTGCTCGTGATATGCTAAGGAAATTTCTTTGAAATCTGACGAAAGTTTTCATTCCGCCACTGTACATGATTGGTGATGAAAGGTGATTGTTGTACTATTGAAGACTAATTTTTCTAATACTCTTTAACTTAGGGAAATGAAGAATATTTTATTTGTTATCGTTCGTACGTGATTTAACCGTACCTACCTTTAAATGACGGGACTGATTCTAGTAATTTGACGTGTAAGAAACTCATTGTTTTGGTGGATAGAAAAAAAAAGGATGTGTGTAATTGCAGTTACACACAACTATGCACATAGTTAATAATAATAAATATATGATTGAAGTTCACATTTTTTTAATAATATTATTAAGGCAAAAATGAGGTAACGCATTTTAGAGCTTCTTAGCTGCATCTTTTCTTACGAACCTTCTAAAATGTCTAAGTACCTGAATATAGAATAATCGAAAGAATACTGGCCGATTAAATTTGAACACTCTAGGCTTCTATTGGTCTGGTATCAAATGCTCGCTTGACGTCCTGTCAGTCCCTCGGAAGACCTAAACATAATCTTGGTGACCCTGATGGCGTAATCACTGCCATGGCCACTTTTTTTCATTTCTGTCAACAGATTCTTGTTCAGTGATCACAGGGAACCTCAGATATCGATTTTGAAAGCAATCGGTCCGGTAACAAAAATGTTCAAAATGGCGGCCACTTTTTTCATTTCTAACAGCAGATTATTGTTCAGTGATCACAGGGATCCTCAGATATCGATTTTGAAAGCAATCCGTCCGATAGCAAAAAAGTTCAAAATAGCGGCCACTTTTTTTCATATCTGACAAATGATTCTTGTTCAGTGATCACAGGGATCCTCAGATATCGATTTTGAAAGCAATCGGTCCGATAGCAAAAAAGTTCAAAATGGCGACCACTTTTTTTCATTTCTGACAAATGATTCTTGTTTAGTGATCACAGGGGTCCTCAGATATCGATTTTGAAAGCAATCGGTCCGATTACAAAAAAGTTCAAAATGGCGGCCACTTTTTTTCATTTCTGACAAATGATTCTTGTTTAGTGATCACATGGATCCTCAGATATCGATTTTGAAAGCAATCGGTCCGATAGCAAAAAAGTTCAAAATGGCGGCCACTTTTTTTCATATCTGACAAATTATTCTTGTTTAGTAATCACAGGGATCCTCAGATATCGATTTTGAAAGCAATCGGTCCGGTAACAAAAAAGTCCAAAATGGCGGCCACTTTTTTTCATTTCTGACAGCTGATTCTTGTTTAGTGATCACAGGGAACCTCAGATATCGATTTTGAAAGCAATCGAACAACAAAGAAACAAAAAAAAAAAAAAAGTTTAAAATCGTGGCAACTATTTTCAATTCTGACAGCAGAATCGTGTTCAGTGATCATCATAATGGACACATAAAAACAGAAAAAAAAGTTCTCTTACTGTTAAATATTAAAATTCTGCACGTTGTCACGTTGGCACTTTTTTCTCCCAACGTCCCCCAGTGGGGCCAGACCGGTGGGGGACGCTGGGAGTAAACGCTTTTTCTCAGGAACGGCGTCAGGTATCAACCTAAAATTAAGAATGTCAAATTTTTGTATGGAAATCGCTTTAACTAAAATCTTCTAGGGTACTTCCAGTGACCTCATAATTGTGTAATTTGAAATGACAAGTAGCTTTGTGACACGTATAAATGGAAAAGTATTAAAATAAGGAATTTTGACTTATTTAAATGGTGGTATGGTGAATTTTGTTAGATAAAGCGGCTGAAACTGGAAAAGGGTTGACGATTTCGAAATAAGTTACGGTTCGGAACCATCAGGGCACAAGTCTCGCTCGCACTTGTCTGTTTTCTTTTATCATTAGGTAGGTAGGTACCTACCTACTTTTTGTGGTCATTCGCTCTACTTAGGCATCTTCTATTTGCCAACAATTTGAGAGATCTCTTGAGATGTTATAGATAAACAGATAAATTTTGGCTTTGAGATTAGTGAGATTACCTGCTTTATAAACCGTATTCAGGTACCTGCCTATGTTGATTAGGTAAGTAGGTACCTACCTACCTACCCATAAAGTTGTATGTATAAGTCCGATAGAAAATAATATCAGTATGTAGGTACCTACTTACCTAGTTGAATATCATCCACATAGATAAATACCGAGTAAATCACGATAAGGCATTGTAGGTACGACTGAATGAAAATTCATTAAATAATTCTATGATTTAGGGCTAATCATCAGATACCGTCACAAAATAATTTTCATAATTTCATTTCAGTGTCACTACCGCTCCTCGCGTTGCTGTTATGGGCCGAGCCGTACCAGCGGGGCTTCTTCGAAAATGACCTGTCTATCAAGCTGCCTTATAGACCCCAGAGCATCTCTGAAGGGTTACTGGCTGGAGTAGGCTTCGCATTCATGATCCTTATTGTAAGACATCATTCTGAAAGTCTCATAAGACTTTGTGGCCCACTCCACAAACTGTGCTTAGCTTGGGGCTAGATAATGTTGTGTGAAAATTACCAGTATTTATTTATTTATTTGGCCCACTAGGGTATAAGGCTTGCACGTGCCATTCACCACGATCTTAACCATCATCATCATCAGTCGTTAGATGTCCACTATTGGTATTATCCGGTTAGGATATACTACTGTCGCAGGAAGCCAGTGAATGCAGGCGGCTCATGACCGTTCGTGTGGCATTCTGGGAGGGAGGCCTATGCCCAGCAGTGCACTTCTAGCAGGCTGATGAGGATTATAAATACAAATATACAAATTAAACAATATATATAAAAAAGTTATTACC
This sequence comes from Epirrita christyi, assembly GCA_951392215.1. Taxonomy (NCBI): domain Eukaryota; kingdom Metazoa; phylum Arthropoda; class Insecta; order Lepidoptera; family Geometridae; genus Epirrita; species Epirrita christyi. The sequence continues at coordinate 3,382,245 of OX595851.1, forward strand.
TGAATAAAATATAAATAAATATTAAATTGAAAATGTAATTGTCAAGGGCTATAATAAAAAGCATAATTTGATAATATTCTTGACTGTACCATTTTTTCGACAAATCACTATTCAACTTCAATGACAACCTCTATGGCGCGGCGCGTGAGTAGCCAGCTGAGATGCGAGAGGTAGCGGGTTTAATTCCCGCTGCGGGGCAAATGTTTGTTCGATCTCCAATATTTGTTTCGGATCTGGTAGCATGGTACTTACTCGTAGATTCTGATACCCACGACGGGGAATCCTAGTGTGGGATCATGACCATGTACCTATATGACTGTTGGATGTGTTGTTGTTGTTGTAATGTCTAGAATCCGAGAATTCACCCCCCTTGACACCTCCACTTAGATAGGTGTCACAATCGTAGCTAGTAGCAATCCATGGTCTCGTAACTATATACCCTAGCGATTAGTGATAAACGGGTGTGAATTTATGTAAAAAATATATATCAAATAGCCTTTTATTTCGCAAAATAAATAATTTTACAATTCTTAGAACTTGGTTTACTCGGGTACTTGGTTAGATTTATATAATTAAATTAGTGTGAATTTATGTGTGATTTAAATATTCTTTGTTGTAAATTTCAGATTCTAATAACGGAAATAGTTCGGGACAAGCAAGGAAAAGGTGTAGGGGAGAAGTTTCTCTCAGGCTCTCTCGTGCCTGGTTGGATTTGGGAGAGCTACACTACCATTGGTGTGTTTACATTCGGCGCCGCCTGCCAGCAGCTAACATCCAACATGACCAAGTTCGTGATCGGTAGACTACGGCCGCACTTCTATGATGTAAGCTTTTTGAAGTGAGGTAACTGATGGCATATCACCGCCTGTTTACGTTCACTGCTGGAGGCCTCCCCCATTGAATACAATGGGGGGATTTGCTATAACTACCATGCTTGGCAGGCGGATTGTTGATCGCAGTTTGGTTAGGCACATAGCCCGCTAATAATACGACTACTTCTGCTCAATGCAAAGCTACAATCACTAGAACTTTAGACGTTCAATGCTTGACGAGACCTTCCCATAGAATAGGGGGCGATAAACGTAGCCGTCTTCACGTGTAATTAATAAATAAGTTTTTTAGATACAAAATGTTAGTTTGTAAGGTATATATTTCTATGGGCTTAATGTTAAGGTATAATTTATTGTACATTTCCCATTTTTAATCTGAAATAAAATTATTATTATTATTATTATTTGCCATAATCACCACGCTTGGCAAGTTTTGTGATCGTAGTATTGGTGTTGAGCAGTCAGGTTGGTGCTTCTGCCTTTAATCGGCTTTTATGTCATCAACAGAAAGATACCGAGGGCTATTCCTTATCAAATCAAATCAAAGTAATTTTATTCATTGAAATCACAAGGACCATTTTGATTTATCTAATAAACTAGTGGTTCGCCCCGAACTGAGACCTCGCGATGGCACCTTTATCAGCCCCGACTACTTAAGTGGAGTATATTTTTTTTACCCCCTCTTGGAGCCCAATATCTCATCAACCCCCGACCGATATAGCTCATAACCTTACCTACAAATTGTACTAATACTATCTACCCCATACTAAACTTCATGAAGAATGGATTAACAGTTGGGAAGTTTTCATCGGACAAACATACATACCTACATACAAACGCCGATTCTTCCAAATTGAATCATAGAAGTTGCTTCGCTCGTTTAATTCAAATTACTCCTGTTCCACACGACCAAGCTTAGGCTTAAGCCGGACACGCCCGGCACCTTACTCTACAATATCCTGTTGTTGATTGAAACATCATCTTATTCCAGATCTGTAGACCAAGCTACAACACTACTGCTCCGCTGAACAGCATGGGGTACATACAGGACTTTACCTGCCTGCAGCCCGACGAGGCACTGTTGAAAGACATTCGGCTTTCATTCCCCAGTGCCCACTCCAGCTTTTCGTTCTACTGCGCTGTGTTTTTCATTGTAAGTACCTATATTTACCCTAATAATAGGGTATTAATAAATACAGGGTATTGATATGTTCGCGCCCAATAACTACAGAGATTGCTCTACACAAAATCCTGTACAAATTATCTTTGTTTTTTTTTTTGTAATTATATAGACAAATATTAACATAATACAATGACAGTATGGGGTTCTTCAAAAAGGGCGTTTTAAAATTCTTAGAGTCAGCAAAGAGCGTGTGATTCTGGTGTTACAGGCGTCCATAGGCTACGCAGTAACTACTTTCCATCAGGTGGGCCGTTATGCTTGTTTGCTTACGTAGTGGTATAAAAAAAACCCTTTCTCATACGAAAATACAGTCATCATCATCATCATCATCACAAGTCTTTAGCCGTCCACTGCTGGATGAGGCCTCTTCCATAAATACAATGAGGAGAATTGCCATAATCACCACGCTTAGCAGGCAGATAGGTGATCGCAGTAAAATGAGTACTCAGGTAGATGCTGCTGCCTATACCCAGGCATAATGATTTTTTGCTGTGCCCTTGTGTCACACTGTAGCGCGCTCTAACTTCCCCTTGCCTCGCACTCTCGCTGCGCTCAACGCTCTTCTGCAGACTTACCTGAATGTGATTTGTTTGCGGACGGATGGAAGAAGATCCTTACGGTGAGCCTGGCTTACTGTGAGGATAATTAATTGATTTAATCTTGTTCTGACATTAATACTATTTTTATAATTTTTGACCTTAACTTATTATCATCTAAGTGTATTTAATTAATGTTTTGTATCTTGACCTAATGATTTTTATGTGACTGGATTATAATTGTCCTAGATTGATTTATTATGTGTTGAAATGTACTAAATTATGACTTGGTGTGTAATTATGTACCTATACCTACCTAATTAGTGTAACTGGCATTTGATGCCGTTCTAATTAGTTAAATAAATAAATAATAAATAAATAATCCTTTAGTCGCCTTTTACGACACTCACAGGAGGCGTTGGAGGAGTCCTATTCTCCTCATAAGTCTAAGTAATGATGATAATTTCAGTTTTACGTGCAAGTGAAAGGCAAATGGCGCGGCTCCAAACTACTGCGTCACGGTATCCAGTTCGTCGTGGTGGTATGCGCGTGGTACGTAGGGCTTACGAGAGTGCAGGAACATTACCACCATTGGAGTGACGTTGCAGTTGGCTATGTAATCGGAGCTGTCTATGGAGTTTTAGTGGTGAGTATACAATTTATAGTATTTTATGAGTGCAGTGGCGTGTTCTTTCTCTTCCAGTGGATGTCGGAAAAGGAACAAAGAATCGAAGCTCTAACGACATCCATGAGAGGAGACAGAGAAGTTTATTTTTGGCCAGAAACACCATACCTAAGTTTTCCAGTCGTCTGGGTTATTTTCTCTAAGCATCATAATGTAAAAGTTCTGCCGACGGATCTTGACCGAATTAAAGATAGTCATTTATCGGTGCAATTGATTTTTTAACGGACTTCCCAAAAAAGGAGGAGGTTCTCAATTCGGTTGTATTTTTTTTTAATGTTTTTACCGCATATCTCCGGCGTTTATGAACCGATTTGGAAAATTCTTTTTTTATTTGAATAGATATACTTCCAGATTGGTCCCATTTTTTTCAGAATCCAGTTCTGATGATGGAATCCATGAGGAATTGAGGGAACTCCTCAAATATTGTAGGCATACTATAATTATAGGAGTCTGGATTTACAGACCGAACTCATGGCCAGTTGTTCTAACATCTCAATGATAGATCTCACTACGCCAAATTGTAAAAGTAAATTTCTACAATTGAAAGGGAGTAAAAGAATAAAAAAATATGTAAGGCTAAGTAATTTTATAAAAAAAACTGAGAAAAAGCTTAAAAAGCATAAAAATGTCCTGAGTTATGCAAAGCATATAAAGCAAAAATGTAATATGAATGAGGAACTTAATTCCTGCTATAATTTGATTGGACGTAATTCAAAAGAGTTACTTGATATGTCAGAGGTAATCAAAAGTTTAGAAACATCACTTCATGAAGTAACGTGTAAATATAAAAAAGCTGAACAAGAAGCATCTGACAATATTCAGAAAATGAATAATATCGTAGAGATACTGAGTGATGATAGCACATATGTACAAGTATGTAATAGTAGCTCACAGACGGACCTTCCTGTATCAGAGTCTTCTGGATCAGCTTTAGGTGCTTTAATACACATGGCACCATGTGCATCGCAGAGACAAGCTAAACCTACTGTTCAGGTTGAAGTAGTTTCCACACCTGGTACGCAGTCTCCGGTTAGACAGGTAAAATCCTGTCGGCAGACCCGGAAGACTGTGGTGTTTTCAGATAAGATAGGTGTTGGGATGGGTTTGCTTCTTAGTGATCTGTTAGGGCAAGTTGTGACAAATAATTGCTTTCCAAATGCCCCTATTCACAAACTTATAGATTCTATAAAGAGGGAGGATTGCTTTGACAACGACACCACTTTGTTAGTACAATTAGGTGAGAGTAGTGGTGTCATGCGATTAGATATTATTGAGCTGGTTGAGACTTTGCTACACAAGTTAAATTCAGGATTGGGAAAATTAATTTTATGTGCTTTCCCTTACTCAAAATCTTTGAGTGCCAAAGACAATCAAAAAATATGGAATCTTAATTTAATGCTATATAATTTGACATGTCGTCATAGAGACGTTTTGTATTTTGATACTAATAATTTTATTAGTAATTTTGTTTTGACAAGAGATACTGTGTACCTGAGTAGACATAGTAAATTAATAATTGCTAAATTGTTAGCATTTAATATTTTTGATCCCGTTATAAGTACTATAACGCAGTTCACCGACAAGCCCGTAGTTAGTAGTAGTACTAATGAGGGCAAACAAGTAGGAGTAGCTGACAGTCATTTAAACTGACGAGTTCGACAATGAGACAGCCGGGCACGTTAAATGTAGTACATCAAAACGTGCAAGGCCTTCCCAGCAAAATCTTAGAATTAGAATTATTTTTAATCCGTTTTAATGTTGATATTATGTGTGTAACTGAACACTGGATGTTACAATTTGAGTTACTCCCTTATTATGAGAATTATAATATTGTAAGTTCATACAAACGCAAGAACGCCATACGTGGGGGTTCCTTAATTGTTGTTCGAAATACTTTAAAATGCAAGGAACGTAAAGATGTTGCAAATCTCACTATTGAGAGGACTATTGAGCTATCTTGTGTTGAGCTAGAGCGGCATATCATTGTAAGCGTTTACCGTCCCCCTGACGCAGACTTCGCATTATTTGAATCCACTATGGAAGAAGCATTGCTTAAAACTTTTGTTCGTAATAAAATGCTAATAGTCTGCGGAGATTTCAATATAGATATTCCGGTTAATCCTCTATCAGAGAGGCTGCTTAATTTATTTAAATGCTTTAATTTATATCACCTCTTCGAAGAACCTACAAGGGTGACACTAACAACATCCACCTGTTTAGATAATATTTATTGCAGTAGTGTTCCAATTGATAAATCAGTAATTAAACATTTCACCTCAGATCACTATGGTCAAAGTGCTATATTTACTTGTAATTTTGTAGATGAACCTAAGGAATTCACTTATCGGCCTATCACAGAAAGTCGCATTAAGAAGTTCCAGGGCAGTATTGAACTCAAAATGCCCCTTGTACCGTGCGTAGATGATCCGAATGACCTTTTTACTAGTTTGTTTAAGTTGATATGTGAGGAACATAGTGAGATATTTAAGTTAAAAAAATGTAAAGCTAGAGCTAATGTCGGGTTAGCTGATTGGGCTACAACCGGTATTTATAGAAGTAGGAATAAATTATATGAACTCTATGCGGCTAGAGAATCAATGTTGCACGATCCATCGTTTATCTTGTACATAAAGAACTATTCCAAGACCTTCAAAAAAGTTTGTCATGCAGCAAAATCATTGCATTTGAGAAATAAAATAGAAAAATCAGCAAATAAAATTAAGACAACTTGGAAATTAATAAATAATGAAACAGGTAAAGCTAAACCTCGTAGTAAACAAATTAATTTAAACGTAAACAATACAACATTATCAAATAATACTGAGGTCGCAAATGCCTTTGATAGTTTTTTCTCTAGTATACCTAATTTTGTGACTCAATCTTTAAAATCAACTGCCTCTGGAGCATCTACTTTATTGGAATTAAGTGTTGATAAGTGTGAGGTCGCGTTTAGTTTCAGATACGTTAATGCCAATGATATTGTTAAGACATTTAAGTCACTTAATATTAAAAATACTGAAGACCTTTGGGGAATATCTACAAAGGTGTTAGGTGTTATAATTATTGATATTGCGCCGTGTATGGCCTACATTTTCAATGGATGTGTTGACGAGGGAGTCTTTCCTGATCTTATGAAACATAGTAAATTAATTCCTTTGTTCAAGTCTGGTAACGAAAAAGATCCAGGTAATTATAGGCCAATTTCTATATTGCCTGCGTTAAGTAAAATCTTCGAGAAACTTATTCTTACTCAGTTATTGTCACACTTTAACCTCCACGGACTTCTTCATAGTCATCAATTTGGATTTACTAAGGGTCGTTCGACAGCCGATGCTGGTACCATGCTCTTAGAACACATATTTGAAGCATGGGAGAACTCGCAGGACGCGATCGGAGTTTTCTGCGACCTGTCCAAAGCTTTTGACTGCGTGAGGCATGATACTTTAATTTCCAAGTTAAAACATTATGGCATACAAAATCAGGCAATTAATCTTGTAAATTCTTACTTATCCAATAGGGTCCAAAAAGTTGATGTTGGTGGTGAAAGGTCTTCAGGATCGACTATTGTCATGGGGGTGCCACAGGGTTCAATACTAGGCCCTTTTTTATTCCTAGTTTACATTAACGATCTCCCTTTTTTTGTGAAAGACATATGTGACATAGTTCTATTTGCTGACGATACTTCTTTGATTTTCAAAGTTGATAGATCTAAATCTAATTACGATGATATAAATGATTCACTATCGCGTGTTCTTGAGTGGTTCACAGTTAATAATCTTTTGCTTAATGCTAAAAAAACGAAATGCATCAAATTCACATTGCCTAATGTAAAACATTATCCAACTAATATTAAAATAAATGGGGAGACACTTGATCTTGTCAAGTCTACCATTTTCTTAGGGCTTAATATTGATGCAGGGTTGCAGTGGGCACCACAAATTGTGGCTCTTGCTGGTAGACTTAGTTCCGCTGCATATGCAGTTCGTATAATAAGGCAGCTTACTGATGAAGCTACAGCTAGGCTTGTTTATTTTAGCTACTTCCATAGTGTTATGTCATATGGTATCATACTGTGGGGTAAAGCAGCAGATATCCAAGCTATTTTTGTCTTGCAAAAACGGGCAATACGTGCCATTTATAAAATGAAGTCGCGTGACTCCTTGAGAGAGCGTTTCAAAGAAATCAATATTCTTACAGTAATATCGCAATATATCTATGAAATATTATTACATACACATAAACACTTGGATAGTTTTATGATAAAAAGTGACGTGCATGGTATTAACACGAGAAATAAACACAAACTAAATATACCAAAATTTCGATTAAAGAAAGTAAGTGGGTCTTTTATGGGGAATTCTGTACGGTTCTATAATAAACTTCCAGAAGGTGCATTTAAACTTCCTATTCGAAGATTTAAATCCTACATAAAGATGAATCTAATTAAGAAAGCGTATTACACTTTTGATGACTATATTAATGATAAAGCCGCGTGGCCTGATGTCGCTCTGCCCCTCGACTGCTAAAATGGAAATTTGCAATATCTGTACTTACCTATTTACATGTTTGTATTAGATTATTATTTATAAGTATAACAAGCGTAGCGTGTGCTGTCTTGCATATTTTTGCTGATGTTTATTTACTTTTGACTACCTTCCTAAGGTTTTTAAGTTCTCATTTACTATGTATCAGCAACTCCTTGCTCCGAGGCACCACACAGGCGCTTCTCACCTAGTGGTAAGACGGACCATTTATGTAAGCCAAGCCGAGTTTGTTGCCTGATTCTTCTAGGCTTGGTCGCGTTGGAACAGGAGTAATTTAATTTTATATAAGACGATTCAAAATGATCCTTGTGATTTCAATGAATAAAGTTCTTTTTGACTTTGACTTTGACTTTGATACATATGGCGATTTTGATAATTTCGGTAGCAAACCAAGCATTTCCATTCAAAAAGTATCATAATCCTTTCACCACTATGGTTCTTTCATCGATTTTTTTCATTCAAATATTTAGTCGAATACAATGGCGAAAGTCGGTTTTTTAAATGAAAAGTTATATTTCGATTTTGGAAGCAATCGAATCAAAAACCAAAAAATCCAAGATGACGATCTTTTTGTTTTTAATTTTGACACCAGATTAGTGGTTAGACATCACATGGAACCTTTGATACAGCTATAAAAAAGGTCTTTTGTATAAAAAAGAAAAAAAAATGTGTTGTTGTCACCATGGTTGACACAAGTAGTGACACTATTGTCCATGGATATAGTACCTAAAAATTCCTTGCTATTGTCCCACTGTCCCATATTGAGGGCAGTTGAGGGAGTGGGAATGAACGGATTCAGTATTTTGATACTAAACGTCACCGACTGATTATCGTCGGTGCAACTCGCCTGATTTTAACGCCATTTGAGTTGGCTGTACTATAGCCCGCGTCAACTTGTCCTTACGCTAGTAATCCTTTCCTAATATATATATATATATATATAAATATAATATACACACATATATATATATATATTATATATGGATGGATGTTTGTTACTCTTTAACATAAAAACTACTGAATGGATTTTGATGAAACTTTACAGTAATATAGCTTATACATCAGAATAACACATAGGCTACAATTTATAAAGATATTGCGTGAATTGTCCATAATATGACGATAAGTGTCAAGTAAATAGGAAAAAATCTACCATCTGCGAGCTATTCTGGCGTGCGCTGCCAAACCACTAGAGTTACACATATGTAATACATATATGATGGAAATGTTTATCTTAAATAGTCCTACAAAAAAGCCCGCCACAGTATATATCTATATCTTATGTTTAAGCCATTATAGCCAAAATAGTGAACCATAACAATAATAATAATAATAATAATAACTACAATAAAAATTGATAATTTATTTCAAACTAGTTGCGCCCCGCGGCTTCACCCGCGTGAATAATGATGAAAATTTGATGATGATGATGATAATTAAAAGTAGCCTATGTGTTAATCCAGGGCGTAAAGTATCTCCATTCTAAATTTCACTCAAATCCATTCAGTAGTTATTACGTGAAAGAGTAACAAACATCCATACTCACAAACTTTCGCGTTTATAATATTAGTAGGAAGCACATTTGGTAGTAATGAATTGGTTCCTAAATGAAAATAGATACTTTTATCGCTTCTGGTATTTAAAGTAGATAAAATATGTATTTCACGCTACATCATTTGGTCAAATATTTTAATAGTTACGACGATGACAAACCGAGTGCGCGATACTATGGTGCGGTCCAGCGGCACGATTGACGGTTGTGTCCGTTTTGCGAATTTTCAAGGCAATTTGTTAAAAACTGCAGTATATAGCTACCTATAGGCCTATGATTAGGGCTCTGCAGTGCTTAACTACCGTATGTTGACAATATTGTTACGTTGTTATAGAGCGACTGTAACATTTCAATATTGTCAGGCTGTTATATTTTTCAAATGCGACCCAAAATTTATTTATGTGATAATTTTCATGTCATAATGTTAGTTCTTTTCTACGCCACGCTAATATAAGCTACTCGAAATACTAATCTTGCGCAGACGAAGTCGCGGGCACCAGCTAGTATATAATTATGTCAATGCACTAAACTCATTTATTTTGTTTCCAGTTTGTCTACGTCCTAAAGCCTAAGAAGTATGGAGTACCAGGCGTCCGCAGATCCTGGGCGGAGCACGAGCCCGTTCAGAGCGTGCTGCCTCGGCCGGTGCTGGCGCGGTGACTGGGCGTGGTCGCGGGAGACGTGGTGCTGCGACCTATGCTGCCGAGTGACATTAACGAAACCAGTGTTTAAATTTCCTAAGCTCTAGGGTCTCTATTGGGCCGCATAAATTTTTTAAGCATATTTTTGAATTTCATTTCTTTTTTCCGCGTATATTTTGAATCGTATAAAAAAACATTTTAAGCAGATCCCTAGGTCTTAGGATCTGTCAGTTACTAAAATATAAGCATAAGGGATCTATTAGTACAAAAGATATAAAACAGAGGATCTTAATTAATTATGCCTTAAAAAAAATTAAGGCATAATTAATTAAGTACCAAGGTAGGTTGCGATTATTTTTTTATCAAATTTCACTTATCATAATCGTCATTTATAGATGTCTATTGCTGGACATAGACCATACATTTCCATGACGAATAGTCTTGAGCCGCCTCCATCCAACGAATTTCCTGTGACCTAAACTGTTACAGTAACAAATTTCGTTATAAATTATAATCAATTAGCAAAAACTTACTTGGCATTGTATTGAATTGCCAAAAAATAATAATAATAATAATGACCTCCGTGGCGCGGCGGCCGAGTAGCCGGCTGAGACGCAGGAAATGCGGGTTCAATTCCCGCTGCGGGACATTTGTTTGCATGATCTGCTAATATTTGTTCCGAGTCTGGGTGTTGTGGTAACATAGTACTCGTAATTCCTGATACCCACGACACAGGGAATGGGATCAGGACTAAGTATGAATGTGACTGCTGGATGTTATATATTATTATAATTATATATTTTTATAAGTTATAGCCTATATGTTATTCTTCTGTATAAGCTATAATACTGCAAAGACTCATCAAAATCCATTCAGTAGTTTTTGCGTGAAAGAGTAACAAACATCCATCTATCCATCCATCCATCCTCACTTTTACATTTTTAAATTGATTATAGTCCAAATAGTATATATAGTTGACGACCTCTGTGGCGCGGCGGGCAAAGGTTCGCCTGCGACGCAGGAGGTTGCGGGTTCGATTCCCGCCTTGGAACAACTATTTGTGCAATGGTGTTCTGATGGGTTTACTCCATGTATAAAAAAAAATATCTATCTATGTAATGTATTGTATGAAGTATATCAGTTATATAGTTGCCATAACACAAGCTCTGCTTAGCTTGGGGCTAGATAATGTTGTGTCTTCGCACTAAGAAAGAGCTAGTGGACGCGCTGAACCACGAGTTCACAACTGCCGCCAGCAAGTGCGGGGCTCCGTCAGCCAACATCGCCTGCGCGTACGCCTGCCTCGGTGCTGCCTCACCCGCATGCGACGTATCACTACGGCTTGAGCTGTTTTCACCGGACGAAATAGTTCTAATAGTTAATAATTACATAGCGTCGAAAAATAGTACCGACTTGTACGGCATATCATCAAATCTGCTCAAAACTATAGCGAGGTCAATCGCCGTCGCTATTTCTCACCTGTTTAATGTCTTCATTCGAGCGGGAATATATCCGGAGTCCCTCAAAAGAGTTAAAATATCTCATCTATAAAGGAAAAGGGAAAAAATCGGAAATAAAATCTTACCGGCCAATTTCCCTTGTACCCGCCATCAGCAAGATCTTTGAGGTCGGGCTCAATAAAAGATTGCTATTTTTTATCAGAGAGCAGGACATTATGTCGGACAGACAATACGCGTACAGAGCCGGGCGCGCTCTCACAGACCAGTGAGGGAGGTGGTATGGCGCGTGCTGAGCGCGCGTGAAGACGGTCTTTGCGTGGCGCTGTTATGCTGTGACCTTTCGCGCGCGTTCGATACCGCCGATCATCACCTCATCTCCGACAAACTCAATTTCTATGGAATAAGGGGCCCGGCCCTGTCTCTGTTGCGCTCCTTCATGTCCAACCACACCCAGACTGTAGTGGGTAATAATGGGCAACTGAAGTCAGCAGAGTTGATGAACACCATGGGAGTACCGCAAGGTTCATGCCTCTCAAACATCTTGATCAGCCTTCTGCTGAACGACCTTCCTAAAGCCGTCACTGGGGCGCAGGCCTATATGTACGCCGATGATTGTACCCGTCATTGTTACCGCGGCGAACCCGCCCGAACTGGAGGTGAGGCTGAACAACATTGTGGAGAGACTCGAGCGGTGGTTCCGGTTGAATGGTCTAGCGTTGAACAGGGAAAAAACCTGCTTCATGACGTTCCGCCTAAATGGCACACCGACACCAGTATTTACAGTGACGATCGGTAACACCGCTCTACAGATGGTTGATTCCACAAAATTACTGGGCTTTCACATCGATAGTGGTCTTACCTGGGATAACCACATAGAAGAGCTTTGCTCTAGACTAGGCCGCACATACTTCGCACTGCGCCGACTCGCCGCGACCGCCACCCGCAGCGTTGTGTTGGCTTGCTATCACGCGACAGTACACAGCACCATTACTTACGGCGTTGAGCTTTGGGCGCGAGCCGCTGACGTCGACAGAGTCTTTGTCATGCAGAAGCGTGCAGTGCGCGCAATTGTTGGTGTGCCCGATGATGTGTCCTGCCGTGATTATTTTAGAGAGCTGGGAATAATGCCGCTTCACTGTGAATTAATTTACCAGGTATATTACCACCATATTGTACCATATTTACCCACAATAACATTGATAGTTTCGGACGAAGAGGTGTAAACACATCCCATGCCCTTCGTAGCATCAAGCTAGCTCACCTTTTAGTTGCACCCCCTCATAAACTGCGCAAATCAGAGAGGTCTGTGTACGTCATGGGTCCCTCTGTATATAACAGGCTGCCGGACACAATCTGAAAGGATGCAACCTCCACGACGGTCTTTAAATCGAGATTACGCAAGTGGCTTCTCGACAATACTTTCTACTCGCTTAAAGAGTTCTACGAGATGCCGATTGTTGTTTAATAATAATGTTAAAATTTAAGATATTGAAATTAATAGTCTCATACAATTTTTGCATGACACACGCAGCAGACGCGGTAATATTTATGCGTATAAAAACTTATCGCATCTGAAGGTATCACACACGTAGCAGATACGATAATATACGAAAATGATACATTTACGCGGAAACCTTCAAACTGTATTGTATTTCAATTTGTATACACAGATATAATCTGGCCATCTTTTGATATATAATATGTCGGTGACTACAGATGCTTGACGGTAAAATATAAGTGATCTGCCACGTGTGTGTTGCTCCTTGGGTTTAGTATAAAGAGCGATATGGACAGATACGCGCTCCGATACAGATATCTTACCGCATCTGCTACGTGTGTGACACACTTAAAGTTTATAAGTACCATGTAATATTGGAGACAGCTTTCATCAGTCGTCGCTTTAATCCTACTAATATTATAATCGCGAAAGTTTGTGAGTATGGATGGATAGATGGATGGATAGATGGATGGATAGATGGATAGATGGATGGATAGATGGATGGATAGATGGATGGATAGATGGATGGATGTTTGTTCCTCTTTCACGTAAAAACTACTGAATGGATTTTAATGAAACTTTACAATAATATAGCTTATACATCAGAATAACACATAGGCTACAATTTATAAAGATATTGTGTGAATTGTCCATAATATGACGATAAATGTCAAGTAATCAGGAAAAAATCTACCATCTGCGAGCTATTCTGGCGTGCGCTGCCAAAACCGCTAGAGTTACACATATGTAATGTATGATAGAAATTTGTATCTTAAATAGTCCTACAAAAAAGCCCGCCACAGTATATATCTATATCTTATGTGTAAGCGATTACAGCCAAAATGTGTATAATATTATGAACGCGAAATTTGTTACCTGTTTGTTACTTCTTCACGCTCAAACAGCTGAACGAATTTTAGTGAAATTTGCAGTGGAGATACCTTATACCCTGGATTAACACATAGGCTACTTTTCATCATCATCAATTTTCATCATTATTCAAGCGGGGAAACCGCGGGGCGCAACTAGTAAAGTTCCATAAATAGTTTATCACAGTCGCACGAGTTAGTAGGTACCGTGGTCGCGTGTGGTACTCAATGTCCACGCACTTCCATCACCCCTGACCCTGGCTATCTACTTTCTTGCTTTGAAATAGATGAACTCTACCCACTATTGGAGTGCGAACTTTAATGAATGAATGGAAAAACACATTTATAATACAACAATTGCTATTTTCAACTGACTTCAAAAAAAGGAGGAGGTTCTCAATTCGACTGTACATGGTACTGCTACGAGTACCATGTGCACAACACCCAGACGTAACAAATATTTGCAGAGCAAATATTTGTCCCGCAGTGGGAATCAGACCTCTTGCGTTTCAGCTTGCTACTCGCCCACTGCGCTACGGAGGTCGCTGATACCACACTGGGATTTAAAAATTATAAAAAAATGCCTTTGGATTTTTCATAACGTGCTACATGATATGTCACATTATGAAACATTTGACACAAGTTTTTTATATATTTTCTAGTTTGACCCCAATATTAGCCCTAAAATCAGAATTAGTTTTTTCGCTATACGTCCGTGATCGGGTCACCTAACTCTACTATATGTACTACTAGTTGCGCCCCGCGGTTTCACCCGCGTGAATAATGATGAAAATTGATGATGATGAAAAGTAGCCTATGTGTTAATCCAGGGTATAAGATATCTCCACTCCAAATTTCCCTCAAATTTGTTCAGCTGTTTGAGCGTGAAGAAGTAACAAACATAATAGGTAACAAACTTTCGCGTTTATAATATTATACACATATATACTGTGGCGGGCTTTTTTGTAGGACTATTTAAGATACACATTTCTATCATACATTACATATGTGTAACTCTAGCGGTTTTGGCAGCGCACGCCAGAATAGCTCGCAGATGGTAGATTTTTTCCTAATTACTTGACACTTATCGTCATATTATTATGGACAATTCACACAATATCTTTATAAATTGTAGCCTATGTGTTATTCTGATGTATAAGCTATATTATTGTAAAGTTTCATTAAAATCCATTCATTAGTTTTTACGTGAAAGAGTAACAAACATCCATCCATACTCACAAACTTTCGCGTTTATAATATTAGTAGGAAGTAGGATATGTACCAAATTTCAACTTTTTTGGTCCGTTCATTCAGAGAAAATAGGCTATGACAGACAGACAGCTAGATAGACATAGACCTATACTCTGATTTTTTATTTTAGACAATTTTTGTTAACAAAGAAATGTCACTGTGTGTCATGATTGTGTATCATACGTGTATATATACATATATGACACTTATACACACAGTGGTGTATCTTGACATTTGTTTGTTTACAAAAATTGTCTAAGATTAAAAATCAGAGCATAAATGATATATATAATATCGTTTCGTTGGTACCTATTAAGGCACTGAACCTTTAAAACACAAAAGAAACTGCAGCATATTTTTATATTTATCTGACCATAGTATTGATTTCAATAGTACATTGACCAACGGATGCAATGAACTCGAACAAAATACATAAATTAAATATTATCACAAATAATTCGTTTTCAGAAGAACGCACTCTTCAAAATATTTATGTAGGTACTTACTGATTTTCTAGTAAACAAAAATGTTATAATTAGAACTAAAATGCAATGATAAATTTGTTTTTAAATTAAACAGTAATGTGTTTTCTCAGCACCACATCTAACTATGCTTGGTAGTCTTACCTACTAGAAAAGGAAATAGTGACAAACATCCCAATAATTATCAAATTTAAATGCGACTCATAAATTCTATTCCAGCTGGACTCGACCCGCATCTTCAACTAGACGGCAACGCCTTGACCGATTTGGCCATGGAACGAGTTAACAATGGCGACGAAAATTTTTGCCACTATTAACTCGCCTAATAATAATAGGGCCGTGGTGCGTCCAGCCAAAGAATAGACACCTCTTACTCCTCCTGTGGATGTATTAAAAGCCTTACTAAGGGATTACTTCAGGGTATGGGCAGCCACATCAATCTGAGTACTTATAAACAACTGCGATCACCAATCCGCCTGCCAAGCGTGGTGATTATGGCAAATTCCCCATTGTATTAAATGGCGGAGGCCTTGTCCAGTAGTGGACATAAACAGGCTGGTGATAATGATGATGATTAACTAGGCTAAGCCCCGATGGATGCTATCAACAGGTGATTCATTCGGAAATCATCCAACTCAATGTCTTAGTCTTAGTTCGACCGATGTTACTTCTTCACGCTCAAACGGTTGAACGGGTTTGAGTAAAAGGAGTTATTTCACAATGTATGGACCCTAGCCCCTGTCGGTGATCACTTGTATATACATGGCTAAATATATGAAAAACCTTAAAACCTTGCAGTAAACAACTGTATATAAAGAGTATAGAAACACTACGTTTTTAAACACAACTCCCAACAAACAAATGAAGCAAGCAACCACAAAGCAATTAACGCGACATTCACTGTCATGGCTGCCCAGGAAAATATTTTACCATTGTAAAAATTCCTCGAATTTCAAACATTTTTATATAGATATTTAAGTTTCAAATTAGAATAAGAATATTTTTTCGAAAATCAATGATTTTTTCGCCATTCTCTATATGGTGGACATAGGCATAGGCCATTTTGGAACAACTCCTTTGGAATAGAGATACCTTATATCCTGAATTAACACATAGGCTACTTTTCATCATCATCGTCATCATACATTTTCATCAATGTCCACGCAGGTGAAACCGCGTGGCGCAGCTAGTTGTAATATGCAGAAGCAATTGAGGTTATGAGATGCTCAGTAGCCTATATGCTATAAACAGAGCAATAAACTAAAGTAACTCGTGAATTATATAATTCATTTTGTAAAAACGGGAAATTTTCACGTACCGATATTTTGGTGGAAGCACCAACCTGCTAAACTTGTCGAAACCTGTTGGTGCTTCCACCAACATATCGGTACGTGAAAATTTCCCGTTTTTACAAAATGAGAGCAAGAAACGGTTATAATAAACAAGGAATCGTCCGATTGACCTATAATCAACGTCAATGACTTGTTATTTAAAACACATGTTATACCTACGCTGGGCTTAACGTTATCTTATCATTTTAAAAACATAACTTGCGCAAATCTTTTATAAATAACACACCATGGCAATAGTAGATTATGCACTAAGGGAATAAAGCAGTGTCATGTCGCGGGCAGCATATTGAACCCTGAGCGTAACGAGGGACTCTAACGATGGAGTTATATAGAGTCCTGAGTGAAGCGAGGGGTTCAAGCTGCCCAAGACGAAGACAGGCTTTATTCCAGAGGAGCATACTCTACTTTTCACACCTACTGCGAGACAGTAAAAAGCCTGCTCCATAAAATAAGTATCGTCTGTTTTGATGAACTCTGGAGTAGAATCATTATCGCTCGACATTTTTTGTTAACACTAATATTGCCATTGACATAATTATATATTACTAGAATATTGCAATAAATTTCACTGAAAAACACAGCACCAACCAAACATCTCTTTTGTTTCACATTCTTTAAAATCGCACCTATTTCTTTTTTTTTTTGAGTTCTGCTTTTGGTGGCCAGTTCGATTTTCGAACAAACCTCTTTACAATGCCATATGGGCATTTTTTTACTTGGAGTTTTCCACGAGTTTCCACACGAATTTGATGTTCCAAATTCAAATCACTTTAATCCCTAGGGAGTTTCATACAACTTTATATACAACTTTACTTTACGTTGAGGTTGTATGATATGTAATTGGACATTGTCGAGCAGGTGGTGTGAAAAAAATATTCTAATTCCGATAGCGTATAATCATAAAGCCGCGTGGCCTTA
Source organism: Epirrita christyi (assembly GCA_951392215.1). Lineage (NCBI taxonomy): Eukaryota > Metazoa > Arthropoda > Insecta > Lepidoptera > Geometridae > Epirrita > Epirrita christyi. Next base: position 3,400,046 of record OX595851.1, read on the forward strand.
TGTCGCTCTGCCCCTCGACTGCTAAAATGGAAATTTGCAATATCTGTACTTACCTATTTACATGTTTGTATTAGATTATTATTTATAAGTATAACAAGCGTAGCGTGTGCTGTCTTGCATATTTTTGCTGATGTTTATTTACTTTTGACTACCTTCCTGAGGTTTTTAAGTTCTCATTTACTATGTATCAGCAACTCCTTGCTCCGAGGCACCACACAGGCGCTTCTCACCTAGTGGTAAGACGGACCATTTATGTAAGCCAAGCCGAGTTTGTTGCCTGATTCTTCTAGGCTTGGTCGCGTTGGAACAGGAGTAATTTAATTTTATATAAGACGATTCAAAATGATCCTTGTGATTTCAATGAATAAAGTTCTTTTTGACTTTGACTTTGACTTTGACATAATTTGAAAATTGCGCAATAATTAACATAACATAACACCCAACAGTCACATACATAGTCCTGATCTCACACTAGAATTCCCTGTGTCGTGGGTATCAAGGACCCACGAGTAACACGGTACCACAACACCCAGACCCAGAACAAAAATTTGCAGACCATGCAAACATTTGTCCCGCAGCCGGAATCGAACCCGCACCTCTTGCTTCTCAACCGGCTACTCGCCCGCCGCGTTACGGAGGTCGTCAATTGTTTAATACAACATCACAGTTCACGAATGGGTAGACCACAGAATACCAGATAAGAATGCCTCTACGCCGTAGACGTTCTACGCCATCCCGCTTTTTCATCATAATTTAAATTTCACTTTATACAAAAAAGAATTAGCAATGGGCTATATAGCTCACAAAACTGACAACCATCGGATGGTTCCACGAACCGAAAGTCACAATCGATCGACATTGTAAAGGTCACGAGAAGACGGTGGAAGGAGGCGGCTCAAGGCTATTCAAAGCCAATCCAGATTTAACGTCAACCAGCTAAAATTATGATGATGAAATCGCTCCTAAGAAGTTTTACTTTAGACAGCATTTTGTAGTAGGTATAGGTACCAAATGGAAGAGTATTTTAGAATCCTATCTTAGCCATTGATTTTCCATACCCATCCCGACGAAGGCGTGGTGTAATAGCCAACTAAGAAATTACATCAGGGAATGGGCAGCAGCATCCACCTGAGTACTTAGCAATACTGCACACCAAGCCCCCTGCCAAGCTGCGTGAACAATGATGGAAATAGATGTTGATGATGATAAAAAGTAGATAGATAGATAGATAGATTAGATAGATTATAACTTTATTGTACACCATAAACAAAAATTCAACAAAAATAAAGATACAATGTTTCAAATCAGAGGTACAATGGGCGGTCTTATCGCTTAAGAGCGATCTCTTCCAGACAACCTTTGGATGGACAGAAACTATTTAACAAATAAGGACGGTGGCGTACATCTTAGTATAATCACAAAAAGACAAGTACCTAGTAAAACAAATTGATTTCAAAAACAAAATAATAAATATATTAGTATAAATATATTCTACCAGAATAATATAATACACACAATTATATAAGTACCTACATATATATTATTGATAAATAATAAACCTACATACAATAATAATACATAATGGTGATATTAGAAGAATGTCAAGATGACGTACAGAGTGATGACAAATAATGTTGAGTGACCATGCTTTTGAAAATATGAAGAGATTTAGCATGTCGGATCGAAACAGGTAATGCATTCCAGAGTTTAGCAGCCTGCAGTGTGAAAGAACTACTGTAGAACTTTGAGGTATGAGCAGGAGTTTTCAATTGAAAGGATAATTCATAGGATAATTGATATAAGTAGTCTATGTGTTAATCCCAGGGTATAAGATATCTTCATTCCAAATGTCATTCATAGTATAAGCGTCGATTTTTGGCCAAACCTTGCACTTTTGTCTCGGAAGACGCCACTTGACATAATTGTTCTTTAGGTCATTCTGAGCAGATTCAGCCCTGTAGCCACGAAGTTACCCCCCGCTAGTAGCCAGGGGAGGGGGGAGAAGTGTGCAGCTCCCGCGTTGCAGTCTGAGCTCAGTTACTGTCCACTTATAGCTACAAGGACAAGTTTGGTATCGTTTTCGTATAATTTAAGGATGAGGAATTCATTTCTGGAACAACCTTTTTACCTAACTATATAAAAAAAACGAAAAATTAACAAAAAGGTAAAAATTTTAAAAAATCAAAACTAAAATGGTCTCTTACAGTTACAGGCGTACTACAACGTTTTTTGGTAAATAAAAAATATGCTGTAATAGTCTATTTAATCTTGAACCTAAAAAGTATTACTTATATGACCACTACTAAACAAAAAGTTTGTCAAAAAAAATTTTTTCATTAGTTAGGTAACCCTGATTTCACCTGTTTGTTGAGTGATTGCGTATGGGATGCTTTTCACTTTTGCATTGGTATGTTACTTTTGTTATCTATTCCTGATCTTTTAAGTTTTTTCGACGAATTTACCCCTGTAGACACGAAGTAGACCCCCCAAGATAGCCAGGGGGGGGGGAGGGTTAATTTTTCGTTTCTTTTTTATGGTTGGGTAAAAAGTATGTTCCAGAAATGAATTCCCCATCCTTAAATTATACGAAAACGATACCAAACTTGTTCTTGTAGCTGTAAGTGGACAGTAACTCAGCTCTGACTGCAACGCGGGAGATTCACCCATCCCCTCCCCCTCCTGGCTATCGTTGGGGTCTACTTCGTGTCTACAGGGGTAAATTGGTCGAAAAAAACTTAAAAGATTAAGCATAGATAATGAAAGTGAGATTCCAATGCAAAAGTGAAAAGCATCCCATATGAAATCACTCAACGAACAGGTGAAATCAGGGTGGACTAACTAATGAAAATATTTTTTTTGACAAAGTTTTTGTTTAGATATGGTCATATAAGTAACACTTTTTAGGTTAAAAATTAAATAAGCTATAACAGCATATTTTTTATTTACCAAAAAACGATGTAGTATGCCTGTAAGAAACCATTTTAGTTTTTATTTTTTCAAATTTTTACCTTTTTGTTAATTTTTCGTTTTTTTTATATGGTTAGGTAAAAAGGTTGTTCCAGAAATGAATTCCTCATCCTTAAATTATACGAAAACGATACCAAACTTGTCCTTGTAGCTATAAGTGGACAGAAACTGAGCTCAGACTGCAACGCGGGTGATTTCTCCCCTCTCCCCTGGCTACCAGCGGGGGGTAACTTTGTGGCTACAGGGCTGAATCTGCTCAGAATGACCTAAAGAATAATCGTGCTAAGTGGCGTCTTCCGAGACAAAAGTGCAAGGTTTGAGTTGCTTATTGCCCCTACTATCAAATCCGTTCAGCCGTTTGAGCGTGAAGAAGTAACAAACATACTTACAAAATTTCGCATGTGTAATATTAGTGTTATAATATAGTGTTATTGGTATTCATTCGATAGGGAGGCCTCGTTCAGCAGTGGATATTAAGCGGCTGATGATGATGATGATGATAATAATCCCGACTTATAAATAGCATGTCTCCTTATTTTGTAAGACATTTAGCACAAATAACTTGCTGATAACTTAGTTGTTGATAAGAAATGCGTCAAGTATGTAGTGATTGACGCGTGTGGTGGGCGTGGTTCCTATCTATAGGAATTGTAATCTATTTATGTTACACAACATGTTTTTAAATATCACTTAGTTAAAAAAGTATATTAGGTACCTACGCACTCACAAATAACTTATGCTGAAGAAAAGTTATCAATCTCCACACAAACAGTGGCGCTGCAGTTCCATGTAAAAACATCTAACAATAAACTAACGGTAGTTAGTTTATTGTTAGATGTTTTTACATTGGTACCCCAAGATGCTAGCGACACGACCGCAAATGTAATAAGCCAAACACATCGGGGTATCTTGAAATCTTTGTATGTTGATTGGTTAATATTTGAAATCTTTGTATGTTGATTGGTTAATATTTGAAATCTTTGTATGTTGATTGGTTAATATTTGAAATCTTTGTATGTTGATTGGTTAATATTTGAAATCTTTGTATGTTGATTGGTTAATATTTGAAATCTTTGTATGTTGATTGGTTAATATTTGAAATCTTTGTATGTTGATTGGTTAATATTTGAAATCTTTGTATGTTGATTGGTTAATATTTGAAATCTTTGTATGTTGATTGGTTAATATTTGAAATCTTTGTATGTTGATTGGTTAATATTTGATATTTACTATCGTCTCACTAGCGACTCACTATATAGTTACTAACGTTAGTCAGCCTGTGCTAGGATTTAGCAGACCCTCGTCAAATCCTTGATTAGTCAAATAAGAGATTGCAAATTCTCGATTCCTCAAATTCTAAGCTTATCAAATCTAGCACGCTTTGGTACGGACAAGAAGAAATTGAAATCATATGCATATTTTTTCATATACTTTATTGCACAGAAATAGTATGCCGTTTGCTTATGTACATGGCTCGCCTGACCTCCTAGCGCCTTAAATTCACACACCGCTTTGGTGGCCGTAGATGCTAGATCACGCAAACGTCAATTATTTAACCGACCTAAACAGATGAGGTTCTCAATTTGTCTGTATTTTTAAAACGATACTTTCGGCATTTATTGAAATGGCAAGATAGTCTGCCTTGGAGCTGGGCGAGGGGTCCCCCATAAAATACAATGGGGGTAATTGCTATAATAACCACGCATGCCGTCAGGTGGATTTGTGATCGTAGTATTCGAGTTAAGTACTCGGATGGATGCTGCTGCCCATCCCCTGTCGTAATCCCTTAGTCAGCTTTAAAAACATCCAGGGGGGGAGATGGAGGGGTATACTCTTTGGCTGGACACCACTATAGCCGGATCTTGTGTTATTATTTTAATATACAATGCTGCCTGACCGTTGCCCGACGAGGCTATCTCCACGCGGAAACCAAATTTATCTTATCAGGACACACCCTCCGGACCGCACTGGCATATCTACCGAGTTTCAAAATAACGTGAACGACAAAAATAGCTTGATAAGTTCCATTACTAAGCAACTTTTAATGATGTCATAATTTCCCAACTTTAATATGAAAAAATAATTGTCATCATCAGTCTGTAGAAGTGTATTGCTGGACTTAAACACCCCCCCCCCCCCCCAGAAGGCCACGGCGAACAAGCTTGAGTTACCTCCATCCTTTATAATGTCTTTAGTCCATCGAGAGGAAGGCCTTTCTCAACCACGTCGTACGATTTGTGGTCACCACTCGAGAACCTTTATATCTCAACGGTTGTCAGTTCTGCGAGCTATATGACTATTGCCACTTCAAATTGTTTATTCCACAAAGAAGCGACGACTTTTTAACCGACTTCACAAAAAGGAGGAGGTTCTCAATTCGGTTGTATTTTTATTTTTTGCTCATTCTGAGAGCTATGTTGGTGATCTTGGTTCTTCTACGGATCTCGTCATATCGGATTCTATCACGTGCATGCAACTCCTAGCATGGTTATATAACATAACACCCAACAGTCACATACGTATACATGAAACAATACTTACATATTGTTAGCCCGGACGGACAAAATACCTTCTAATGAAACACTTAATAACTTTTGTAATTTCTTGTATTTACACTTACACCAATACTTTTACATTAAAAACCGTAAGAGACTTGGATAGTACTCGTCAACTGAACACCGACTGCCTATTATTTTCGACTACCTTTTTCACCTTGACTTCTAGGGTAAAGCAGTACCTACTACCACTAGCGCCATCTGTAATCGTTTACCACTTGTACTGCTTTATCCTAATAGTATTTGCTTGCCTAATTAATTAAATTACATTCTAACAAATATAATAAAATAAAAGATAGATTTAGAAAAATATCATTAGATTAATAAGAAAGCTATTATTATCAGTTATGTAGTCTAATCAAATGCATATTACACATGTACACCATCACTTGACGTCTCGAATAAATATTGTGTTTTACATTCGGCCATCCGACGTTAATTACACGTCCTCGTGTAGTGATTGATTTAACTACACAACATAAAATTAACATTTTGATTTAACTACACAACATAAAAAAAAATTGACATTAGAACATTGAACATATTTTGATATTGAAAGACTTGACCAAACACTTAAAAGTTTTAAATTGAACGTGCTTATGAATTACCACACACAATAATAACACAGTAAGCAACACCTAATAACGCATTCAGGGTGCTGGTGGGGCTGCCCCGGTTCTGTATTGGGGATGTTTGCCGTGGCGCGTGTGGACTGCTTCTACGCCACCATGCGTAAGCGATGCACGTCCCCGGTGCGAAGGGTCGGGCCAGCTCCAACAGCACACTGAGGGCTTTCTCAGATAGGTTTGACTGTGAGTACCTCAGCCACTGTTGTATGATTCATTTTAATAAGAAACTAAATTATTTATTCTAAGTGCAATAACATTACAATTTTGACATAACCTAATTTTGACATACTTTATTCAAATTCAATTCAATTCTCAGAATAATATCTAAAGCAAATTTAATTTTTTGTTATATGGGTGTGTGTTTTATGATTGTGTAAATTCCGAACTGATTTTTGATCTTTAACTAATCTAGGGTAAGAAACTAATTAACATAATATGATCCATGTTGATTGAAATAAATGAATTCTACATACTGTTAAAGTCATGGTCTTGTGTCGTTTTCACCTACATCTGTCAACTGTGGTAACAGGCCGCTGCTGCTCTGAATACCACTATCACATTAAGTCAGACAAAGGTTATTTCTACCTCTGTCAACCATGGCAACAGGCCGCTTCTGCCTGAATACCTAGGCACTTAATGTGATATAATGACGAGGCTCCACGATCACAAGTAAATTGTGGTAACAAGCCGCTTCTGCATTGAATACCAGCAATAAGTTATTAACAAGATACAATTAACTATAATTTAATAATTACAGGCTGCTTCTGCCTGAATACCTAGGCACTTAATGCTACATAATGACAAGGCTCCACGATCACAAGAAAATTGTGGTAACAAGCCGCTTCTGCATTGAATACCAGCAATAATGTATTAACAACATCCGATTAACTTTAATTTAATAGTTACAGGCCACTTCTGCCTGAATACCTAGGCACTTAATGTGACATAATGACAAGGCTTCATGATCACAAGAAAATTGTGGTAACAAGCCGCTTCTGCATTGAATACCAGCAATAATGTATTAACAACATCCGATTAACTTTGATTTAATAGTAACAGGCCGCTTCTGCCTGAATACCTAGGCACTTAATGTAACATAATAACAAGGCTCCATGATCACAAGAAAATTGTGGTAACAAGCCGCTTCTGCATTGAATACCAGCAATAATGTATTAACAACATCCGATTAACTTTGATTTAATAGTAACAAGCTGCTTCTGCCTGAATACCTAGGCACTTAATGTAACATAATAACAAGGCTCCATGATCACAAGAAAATTGTGGTAACAAGCCGCTTCTGCATTGAATACCAGCAATAATGTATTAACAACATCCGATTAACTTTGATTTAATAGTTACAGGCCGCTTCTGCCTGTCTTATTTAAATACAAAATCTCTCTCATGTAGAGAGATTGACTCGGTAGTTTTAGATTTCTGATGAATCATCCATACAAACGTACTTACATAGCCGTTGAATACATAACCTTTTCTTCCCCACTAAAATAGTCGGGCTGATAAAGGTATCATTGCGAGGTCTCAGTTCTGGGCGAACCACTAGTTATTTAATTTTCAAATAAAATGTAATAATCTACTTTTGAAACTTATAAAAAATTAAACATATTCATTGAAAATTGGGCTGCTACTAACAGGTAATGCTTTCGGTATCGCTATCAGCGCTGCTAGAGGTTGAATCTTCTTTTGATCTCGTGAAATTAAGCCATAGTATAATTGTGTCTATACTACGACTACAGAACTATATTTTCGACCGCCTTTTACGCGTATCTTCAACCTAATATCTGTCATATCAAATACAGCAGTTACGCGATAAGGCCCCTGGTATTTGGGTACTAACTTACGACTCTGATTCTTCTCTGATCTATTCTTGTTCTTATACTCTGACCCGAGGGTGGACCTTCTCTCTCAACTCACAAGATTACCTACTTCGAATGTCTTTGGTACTACTAAATTTTTATCATAATGTGGCTTTTGTTTGGCTTGATGATAATAATAATAATAGTAATGCTAGACATTTCACGAAACATTATCTAGCCCCAAGCTAAGCAGAGCTTGTGTTATGGGTACTAGATAATTGATATACTTAATACAATACATTACTTGATAATTATTTGTTCCGAGGCGGGAATCGAACCCGCAACTTCCTGCGTCGCAGGCGAACCTTCGCCCGCCGAGCCATTGAGATCTTCAATAAATCATAAATCAGTAATAGTATGTAATCAGTAGTGGTCGTATAATCAGTAATGTACTCATTCATCTTTTCACGAATTTCAATAAGAGAAGATCAAGCGAGGTTTTTACCCTGCTTTCAGCAGTTCCCGTTAGAGAAGTGCCAAAAACTGCTTCTGAATGTGTTCTACCTATACTCTTGTTGTGCGTGTTATTGAGGCCCACTGCATGTCAGGTATGAACTGGTTTGGCTGAATTGCCGTTTGCCACACTGTTTTTATTGTCACTACATTTATCAGCAGTATGTCCGAAACGAAAACATCTGTCACATTTTAGCATAGGTTTGGTACATTGTGATTTATAATGGCCATATTGCGAACAATTATAGCACTTAATTGAAGGATCTTTGGTTTCATTACTTACAGAGTCCCTATCTAGTTTTAGGTCATTGGGTCGATTCCGTCTTCTATCAACAATGTTTCCATTCACATGGCCCATACTGCGAGCGCTCTTTAAGTACGGCAGTAGCTGTTCTACGGTATTAAATCGAGCTGCTTCTGCGCCTAGTCGTACGCTACGATCCTCAATTCCAAAAATGATGCAGTCTACTGCTTTCTTACCCTGTATACCACAGCGATTGAGAAATATCACTTTATCATAGTAGTATTCCTCTAACGAGTCGTTAAACTTTGCACGTTTACCTAGCATTGTTGTTAGTAACTGCCCATAATTATCATCGCTAGGAAAAGCTAATTTCAATTTTTCCTGCCATTGTGGCCAAGAATGCAGTACCGTAGTAAGACCTTCATACCATTTCTGGGCATGACCCTTTAATTTAGACAAGGCAAAATGGGTTATTTGTCTGTCTGTCCAACTGTAAATAGACGCGCATTCATTGATTTTATGAAGCCACAATTCGATAGTTTGTGCTTTGTGAGCAGGGTCAAATTCAGGAATGGTGTTTTGGTACGACATCTTATCATTACTCGCACTGTCACCCAGTGATTTAAAAACCTGCACTAGTTGCGCCAAACTGGCACTATTTTCTAAAAAAAGATGGGTACTTGGCGCTGTAACTTCAGCTTGGTAGTCTGCTTGACCGTGTATACTCAACCTTGACCTGCTGCGTACGCGCTGGCTGGAAGTACTTGGCACCCGCTGGCTGGTTGAGTGGTACGCCCGCTTATTGGCTGGGCTGCGCGACCTCTGCATGGCTGGGCTACGCGCCCGCCGTCCAGCTGGGCTGCGCGCCGGCTGTTTATCTGGGCTGCGCGTCCACCGTTCAGCTGGGTTGCGCGCCCGCCGTTCAGCTGGGCAGCGTGCCGGCCGTTCAGCTGGGCTGCGTGACCTCTGCATGGCTGGGCTGCGCGCCCGCCGTTCTGCTGGGCTGCGTGACCTCTGCATGGCTGGGCTGCGCGTCCACCGTTCAGCTGGGTTGCGCGCCCACCGTTCAGCTGGGCAGCGTGCCGGCCGTTCAGCTGGGCTGTGCGCCCGCCGTTCAGCTGGGCTGCGTGACCTCTGCATGGCTGGGCTGCGCGCCCGCCGTTCTGCTGGGCTGCGTGACCTCTGCGTGGCTGGGCTGCGCGCCCGCCGTTCAGCTGGGCTGCGTGACCTCTGCATGGCTGGGCTGCGCGCCCGCCGTTCAGCTGGGCTGCGCGCTCGCCGTTCAGCTGGGCTGCGCGCCCGCCGTTCAGCTGGGCTGCGTGACCTCTGCACGGCTGGGCTGCGCGCCCGCCGTTCTGCTGGGCTGCGTGACTGCTGCCTTGTGTAACTCCGCCGGAAGCCAGCTTGACTACCGGACCGTCTGGACTGGCTTCGTGGCTGATGGCTACCTCGACTATTGGGCCGCCGGCAGGGTCGCTGTGCTGCTGGGTTGCGTCGCAAAGTCCGTTTTAGAACAGGACTGCGAGAGCAACTGGCACCACTGTGCCTGGAGACGCTTTGTGATCGCCGCTCACGACTACGTGAACGCCTCTTTGTAGAAAAATCTTGGGTTTCCATGTCCTGTATAAAACAAATTCGCCACAGAATTTAGAAAAACAAACTAACTATAACAAATTTAACTAGGAGAAATTTTAGTAAAATTATCTACCCACTTAAAAAAAAAACAATGGCGTTTTTATCTACTTCAATCCATTCTTTCGAGTAAGAAAGATATAAAAATAAAGTATTGTTTTAATATTAGGTAGATTTAAAAAAAATGTTACTACTTTGTAGGCGAAGTCAAGTAAGTAGACAACTGTAACTTACCAATCCCAATTTCTGAATTGTTAGCCCGGACGGACAAAATACCTTCTAATGAAACACTTAATAACTTTTGTAATTTCTTGTATTTACACTTACACCAATACTTTTACATTAAAAACCGTAAGAGACTTGGATAGTACTCGTCAACTGAACACCGACTGCCTATTATTTTCGACTACCTTTTTCACCTTGACTTCTAGGGTAAAGCAGTACCTACTACCATCATCTACTACTAGCGCCATCTGTAATCGTTTACCACTTGTACTGCTTTATCCTAATAGTATTTGCTTGCCTAATTAATTAAATTACATTCTAACAAATATGATAAAATAAAAGATAGATTTAGAAAAATATCATTAGATTAATAAGAAAGCTATTATTATCAGTTATGTAGTCTAATCAAATGCATATTACACATGTACACCATCACTTGACGTCTCGAATAAATATTGTGTTTTACAATATGAAATAATAAACAATACTATGTAACTAAACGCTAGAGAAGTCAGTGCTGTATAAATTAGAATGAGTACCTAATAAACACTAAAAATAATTAAGCAAAAAAGTAAAATGCTAACTACACAATAAATTTGGTATTGAAATTTATAGCTGTCTCGCAGGTAGGTAGGTCCGGTTTGAATCACGGGGTTCAACGAATGTCATTGTATGTATAAAAAATTCCACAATGCAACCACAAAATAAATAGATTTTATATGATAACTTTTTTTTATCTTTGACGTTTGACATTTTTGTGTTTTCTTTACGCAAAGGTCATAGAGCAGGATTTTACAGAACCACTTGTAACCTACCCACATCAGAGGTAAAAATCATTGTCCTCTGACCGAGTATGTTTCAGATATACTATTCCGATTTGATTATTGAGTTTTTATAACATTTTACTTTCATTGCTTGTTTGCATTATGTAGGTAAACAATATTGTTTTGTCAGCCCCTTTATCATTATCAATCACTCCTCACGCACGACGGTGTGTCATGACATAGTTTCAATTATATCCGATTACATTTATCTATATATCCTTAATCCTATCAAATCATTGCCCCGAAATCATGATCAGTTTTCAAAAGCGTGCAGATGGAATGAACACAGAGCAAGGAAAAGTTTTGCAACTCTGTTTGATACTAGATTTATAGAGCCACAACATGTACACATTATAATATCGTGTCGTCGACACATAATACATTTAATTTTATAAACAATAGTATTACTTCCACGTGTTAGTAATAGCTTGATTATTTATGCTATTATTTCACGTTTTAGTAGTTTCTAACCTCAAGGAAATATCGGAACCCGTTTATCTTAATTTTATTATCCGTTCATGTATATGTTTATACAATTTCTATTTGGAACGGCTTTTCAATTTGTAAAAATACAAATAATATCTCCCACTGAAATTGGTACAAATTACTACTAGACAGAAGCGTTCCCAAGATACTGGCTGCATTGCCACGCTGAATGGCGCAACACTAATGCGCTGAGCCAGATAAGAGCTAGCTCTCGTTCACGCAATGCTTCAGCCAGACACCCTAAAAAATTTTGAAAACGCGAAGAGCGCCTATACCCCTCGGACCCTGAGTCTCTGTTTGAGTAAATTTTAAGGTACTAAAACAACAGAAAACAGAGACCCTAGAATTGCCCTAGAGTCTAGGGTAATTCCAGTACCCACAGTTACTGTATAAGTTAGACACATAGCCTGAATTTTATAGGCTGATATTTGGCGCACAAATAAAAGGCACAAAAACACAAAATTACAAAATGCAAAAGTCCAGCATGTGGTAAGTAGTATTTTTTTATCTTTCGCGATTAGAACACATATTTATTTATATTGTACGGTCGTCGGGAATAATAAATAATAAGGTAACACGCGATAAATACCCGTGACAATATAAATAAATATGTGGTAAGTAAGTCTCAGAACGCGAGTCCTACACACACCTGTCCGTATTTATTTTCCTAGCAATAGCTTCCTTTTCAGTTATTCGCTCAGAATAAAAATATTAAATTTTGTCTCTATCAATTGCCACGAGAAGCTTTCTTTTCTCAGTGGTTTGAATATAATAGATAGTAAAACCAACTACATATCAGTAAATAAATGTAATTACAGTGCACTTTGTGCTCAGTCATTCCGAATCTTTGAGGGTTATACATTTTTAGCTGAAATTGTGTGTTACTAAACCATGACCAACCCTGACGCGGTCGGGTAAAAACACCCTATTATTGAAATAAAGAGCTGTATAACTACTGCTGCTTTAGGTAAAACTTAACTCTGGGTAGGTATTTTGGTGTATATACCTTAGTCAAAACCAAAAACAAGAAAACAACACTAGGCAGAGCTTTTAGTTGTACAACATCAATGGTGTCATGTATATATACCGGGCGTAAAAACACTACTCCCGAAAACTAAAACAGTGCATTCTGAAAATATTTAAGCTGAAAAAACACGAAAAAAAATGCTCTCTATTGGTCCGCTTTTTCCGTGGTTTCTTTATAAATATCTATAAAATATCGTTAAAGGAACACAAAAACCTATTTTCCATCATTAAAAACACGTTACTATATAAAAACGTCAAAAAAAGCAATGATAACCACATGAGAAACATTGGCCCTACGGGTCGATCAGCTGACCGGGAGCGTTTTGAACTCATGCGGCCGGAATAAATGCGTACATTGCTGGCTGACAATTACGATACGACACGAAAAAAAAAGGTTTTCTCCGGTAAGAATCACCTCTCAGACGAAAGCTATTTTACAAAGCTATGATATAGGTAGCTTTACCGGTACCTTCAGTATTCGGGAGCTGTCTTTTTACACCCCGTATAGTGTTGGGAACGCCAGCATTTTTACGGCCACTGCTGGACGAGGTCTCGCCCATTGAATACAATGAAGAGATTTACCATAATCACCTCGCTTGGCAGGCGGGTTGGTGATCGCAGTTTGGCGTTAAGTACTCAGGTGGATGCTGCTGCTCAGCCTCTGGTGTAATCCCTTAGGTTTTTACACCCACGGGAGAAGGAGGGGTCTATTCTTAGGCTGGACACACCAACGTGACCACATTAGGAGTGTAATAAAGAAAGAAAGAAAACGCTTATTTGACACACCATAACTTTTCATTTAAAAAACCAACTTCCGCCATTGTATTCGACTAAATATTTGGATGAAAAAAAATTATGAAAGAACCATAGTGGTGAAAGGATTATGATACTTAATGCAAATACTTGGTTTGTTGCTGAAAATGTCAAAATCGCCATATGTATGCCTATTGAGGAGTTCCCTCAATTCCTCATGGATTCCATGATCAGAACTGGATTCTGAAAAAATGGGACCAATCTGGAATTATATCTATTCAAATAATAAAAGAATTTTCCAAATCGGTTCATAAACGCCGGAAATATGCGGTAATAAACATCCGAATTGAGAACCTCCTCCTTTTTTGGGAAGTCTGTTAAAAAGCAAAAAGCGACATACAATGCCGACACCAAAAATCAAACAAATAGGTACATAATTACATAACTAGAGAAACAGCCAACTAGAGAACCGTGTAATGGATTACAATAAATTTATTAAGTGCTTCTTATTTACATGAATATGTAAAATTTAATTGAATGTGGATTTAAGTAAATAATTTCTGCAAATCAAATTCCAAACCATCGTTTGTTTACAACCTTATAACCCTATCATATCTTATCGATTGAATTACCATCGGTTATAAAGCCGTCAGCAGCTGGCAATGTTTCAGAACTAACTCGTCATTCGAAGTAGTCACTACTCACTCGCCTAGTCGACGTTTACGCTTGCGATAAAAATGTCGAGAGACGAAGTGTCGATACATATCCTGAGGAAGGTGGTTGTTGATGGATTTTTACTTGGAGGCTGTGAGTATCTTTTTATTAATTAACTTATTCCAAAATAGAGACTGAAACAAGCCAATTTACCTACCTGTTGAGAAATGAATAATCAATATTTTTTTAAATGCTTTGTACACGATTGGATAATAAATTCGGAGCGCGTATGATTCATAAAATCTCTTGCAAAGAATATATAAAACATTTTTTATGTAGCTATTAAAATAACAATGATTCTAAAAAATCATTTGATCAATATCCGCGATTTACCTAACTCGCATAACCTTTGAACACATTTTTTTAATTGATTTTATCAACGTTCTTGAATGGCGAATCTGTCATTATGATAGGTATTACATAGGTTTTTCCGAAATGCTTTGAGTCAGAACTGAATCCTTGTAATAAAAAAAAAGTCTAAAGAACGTTCGGATCACGTTCCAATCTAGTGTCTATGTCTTATCGCAAACAGTATTTTTCTCAACTATCAATACATGACGGTAATATGAATATATTTAAATGTGACTGAAACTGAAACGGCATAAAATGAACCAACAGTTTCAAAAATTTGCCGAGAACTTTGGCTAGTATTTTCTTCACGGTTTCTAATGATATAAACTACCTCCTTTATAGGACTTGACCAAATCCATACTGAATTGTGAATTGAATTCTGCTATTCTGCTCTGTTATTAACAAATTAATTTTCTTTCGGCGCTAAATTCATGGTGTGGTGACTAGATTAATCTAGTCACCACACCATGAATTTAGCGCCGAACCAATTTAAGTTTTAAAGTTGATCGAAAGAAAATTAATTTGTTAATAACAGAGCAGAATAGCAGAATTCAATTCACAATTCAGTATGGATTTGGTCAAGTTTCAGTGGGTTTTGAAACTATTACGTATATACCAATTGTCCTTTTGAGATCAACGCCACGTTTCGTGGTATCGTCAGAACAAGACGGAATAATAAGTTATTAAATTATCTTACACTTATACAAAAATAATTAACAAAACAGATGTTTACCGTGGTTTGCGAGTCGATATTTCGGCAAAATTGTCGACGCATTATCACGGAAACTAAAAACTTCGTGATGGATACAAATCACTGTAAATATCCAGTTTTAAGTAAATAAAAGTTAGGAGCCTGCAAAATTCCACATTTCTTATACGTTTTTGTATAATAATAATAATATTTTTACTGACCATAACATGATGACTTAAATAAAATGTGGCCCTGTCTCCCGGAATAGCGTGAGCTGTGGCCCAGGAAACAGTTCTCTCCCAAATGACATAACAAGTATCATTACAGTCGTGATAAACAAACTGAAAACATTAAAAATTTTGAAAAAACATCGAAATCTAAAACTAACTATAACTATTACTCTACTACATATAGTGTATAGTGTGAGTGTGGGAGAAGGGGGATGAGTTTGGATGTGTGAGAGGTTGTGTGGGTGTGTGAAAGGGTGTAAGTGTTTGAAAGGGTGATATGGTGTACACACTCAACCAAATCACATATTAATTAATTGTGTCCCGGGTGGGTGCGTAAGAGACGGTTACCATAAAATAGAGTCCTACTTAATTAGGTCCTTTATACCGGTATATAAGTACAAAGAATCTATGCTGTTGTGTGTTTAGCCTAAGTATATACCCCTCTGTCCCCTCCCGTGGATCTCTAGAAGCGGACTTTCAGACTTCATCCAGGGAATCGAAAGCAGCGTCTACCCGAGTACTCAACACCAACATTTCGATCATCAATCCGACTGACAAGCGTGGTGTTTATTGGCAAATCTCCCTATTGCATTTTATGGGAGAGACCACGTCCAACATTGGACGTCTTGCGGATGATGATGATGATAATGATATATAAAGAATCAACTTCGATATAACAGTAGTAGAGTTATCTAGTAATGGAAGCTAATTAACTGATTTTATTCCAGTGATCGTCTGCCTAGTTGCCGTTGATCTGCTATGGGAACCCTTCCAGCGAGGTTTCTTTTGCGGAGACGAAAGTCTCATGTTCCCCTACAAAGATGACACAGTCACCGTTCCAATGCTGAGAGCGGTTGGGATCGTGCTTCCTGCGATAGCTGTGAGTAAATAAATAAATCAGTATTTTTCCACTAAGCACTACTGGAACGCTAGGACAAAGACCTTTCTTGCAATGTTTTGACACGTGAGACAGAGCGAAGTAACTAGAAAGAAAAGACAAGAAAAAGACCATCGTAAGATAGCCTCCGTTGTGTGGTGGTTAAGTAGCTGGCTGAGATGAAAAAGATGCGCGTTCGATTCCCGCTGCGGGAAAAATGTTCGAATGATCTGCAAAAAAAAATCCTGGTATGGGTGTTGTGGTACCATGGTACTCGTAGTTCCAGATACCTACGACACCGAATCCTAGTGTGTTATGTGACTAGTATTTTTATTTTTTAAACTCTCGCGATTGGAACACATATTTATTATATTGTCACGGGTATTTATCGCGTGTTACCTTATTATTTATTATTCCCGACGTTTCGAATGCGTTACATCACTGGCTCCCCAGTCAGCCCGCGACCATGATTGCTGTAACACATTCGAAACGTCGGGAATAATAAATAATAAGGTAACACGCGATAAATACCCGTGACAATATAATAAATATGTGACTGTTGGGTGTTATGTTATGGGTGTTATAAGATGGGATTTAAGAAATGCAAGGAGAGAGTTTTTTTTACATGCCTTTACACAAATAATTAACATCATTCTCTGCTATAAAACAGATATCGTGACAGGGTTTTATAAAAAACAGCCGCAAAACGTCGAAATTTATATCTTTTGTGTGCAATTTGAACAATTCTAATCATAATAATAAAAATATTCAATAGTTTTAAATATCTTACTGCTGTTTCGTGCTTACTCTACATCACAGTATATGAAACAAAAACATTAAAACCAAATCGCATAAAATTTTCAATTCAATTATGCGTAATATTATTCAATGGTTTACTTCTGTACATGCAACATGTTTATAATGTGCATATCTGACATACATACTTACACACGCGAGTATCTATATTCAACGAGCGTATATTATATACACTGATGAACGGGTGAGAAAATACATAATAAGTACTTGCTAGCAACATAACTATACCTACACCTATCTATCTAATCTTCATCATCTAAATCAGGCGGTAGACATACACTGCTCGATGAGGACTCCCCCATAGCATGCATGGCTTATAAACCCATAGTATGCATGGCTTATAAACCCATAGCATGCATGGCTTATAAACCCATAGCATGCATGGCTTATAAACCCATAGCATGCATGGCTTATAAACCCATAGCATGCATGGCTTATAAACCCATAGCATGCAATGGGAAGATTTGCCATAATCACTATTGCATGCTTGGCAGGCGGATTGGTGTTCGCAGTTTGGTATTAAGTACTCAGGTGGATGCTGCTGCCCATCACCTGGCGTAATCCCTCGAACTCCTTTTACGACATCCACATGAGAAGTTGGAGAAGTCCTTTCGCTGGCCGTGTGTACGTGGTTTATAACGTACTTCTTCCATAGTGGAATAAATAGTGAAGTAATCTTCCATAGTGGTGAGAATAGGACTCCTCCAACTTCTGTGGATATCGTAAAAGATGTCTTAGGGATTACGCCAGGAGATGGGAAGCAGCATCCACCTGAGTACACACTAAACTGCGATCACCAATCAACCTGCCAAGCGTGGTGATTATGACAAATCTCCCCATTGCATTCTATAAAGGAAGCTTCGTCCAGCAGGTGACGTCTAAAGGTTGTTGAAGAAAAAGAAGACGTGTTCTTCATTCATTTCCATACCGAATAAAACATATAAAGTTAGCTGGGAAATGTTTAAAAGTACTGTCAGAACGTGGGAGTTCCCGAGTAACCAACATGCCTATCGATAGTGCATTGAACTAACATTGAACTTCATATAATGCTCTCGAGATCACAAAGAACTCCGGAAGATGCATTTAAGACTCTTCATTGACGCGTCCGGCATGAGACAACTTCAATTCCATCAATTAGATCTGCACCATCATTCTAGATAAGAAGGGACGTCTGAAAACGTAAATAGAACGTTCCATTTTAAAAGCCGTGAGATAAGAAATACGTTCTAGAGAATTATCTTAATATTTCGTTGGGAGCTTCGTAAGCTATAGTCCAAGATATCTTTAGAAACAAGTAAAGGTAAGTACAGTCAAAGAACGTTCTGGCCACGTGTTCCAATTTTGCGGTTCAATTATTCATTATCAGCGTCTAATTTTGCGATTAATAAAAGCTAGAAGCTTAGTTAAATTAGGTATCTTCTATGCAAGCGTTCTACATCTTCGACCAAATTGACACTTTTCCATCAGGTAAGATAATAGTAAAACGCCAATTAACATTAACAAAAACGATGGTTCTGTTCCATTGACATTGTTAGTCACTAGATATCACTGAAATGTCTTGGTTAGAGCTAGAATTGGTTAATATTATGTTCTTTGACTGAAAGTCACGGCCGTGCCAAATAACCATGTAAACTCGTATTAATTAAAGATAAGAAATCGTAATGTAACTAGCAATTAAACCCCTGAATTCGGAACTTGTTTTCCTTCGTAGAGTCTGTTCAGAAAGAGAACCGTCGTGGACAAATTGTGAACTAACGTTTTGTACTGCATATTACAACCATAATTAGGAGCTGGTTTCTTTCTGTTGGCATTATGAATCATAAACTAAAGGACTAGTTAGTTGTAATAGAATCAAAACGGAACAAACGCGTTATTGTATTGCCCGCTAAACAAAATAGGTAATTAAGCACAGCAGCGCCCTCAAATCCCACGACGGTTCTCTTTCTGAACAAACTCTAGCAGTCAAACAGTTTAATCAAGAACAGTTTTCCTTGGAATACGTGATATCGTATGATAATGACTTCATTACTTTCCTGCTTATTAGAGCCCTCCAATTAACATCTAATCTTATATACTTATTAACAAATATTCAACGTAGATTTACTACGATACAAAATTATACGATTGTCTTCTATTAATTGCGGTCTGATTCATATTAGCAGCCTATATACGTCCATTGCTGGACAAGGCCTCATAGAATGCAATGGGGGACTTTTTATATTCACCACGCTTGGCAGGCAGATTGATGATCGCAGTATTGGTGTAGAGTACTCAGATAGATCTGCTGCTTCGATGGCTATCTCTTAGTTGGTTTTTACTATATCTAAGGGAGGAGACGGATATGTTGCTGCTGGATGCGCCATGGTGGCTTGATTATCAAACAATTTAACAAGCAAAACCATGTTGTGTCTGGCCTGAGCATGATAGACCTCTCTCCGTCTTACCCCGTGGATGTCGCAAAAACCAACAATGAGCATGGGTAGCAGCATTGACCTGAGTGAAGTTCCACTTGAGTTGCCTGCCTAGTGTTGTGATTATGGCAAATCCCACGTTACAACCCATGGGGATCTCGTTCTATTTTTTATGCTACTTGGCTAGCAAACAATCATACGGCCCACCTGAGCAGTTACCGTAGCCTATGGGCGCCTGCACCATCAGAGGCATCGCACGCGCGCTGCCGACCCTGAAACATAAAAATGAAAAGTCTCATGTTGCCTGTAGTTTCACCGGCACCCGTACCTTTCTAACCGAAATATAGCAATGCAAGCACTACTGCGTGTCGTAAAAAATAGGTATGGTGGTATTACTTCCCTGGACGAACTCTTTCACAAGAAGTTCTACTACTAACCAAACTAACGAGCTAATAACTAGTCCAGTAGTGGATATCTAGCGGTTGTTTATGATCAAGCAATTGTTTTATTTCTTCCAGTTCCTAATATGCGAATGGGCGCTCCTACGTAAAGAGAAGAATGATCAGCGAGTGTTTGGCGTGCGCATTCCTGCTTGGATACGCGGTGTCTACTGTGTGGGTATAACCTTCGCGATTGGAGCGTGCTTCTGTGAACTTGCCGGTGAGATCACCAAGAACACTATTGGAAGACCCAGACCACATTTCTTTGACGTAAGTATCCTTAAAATCAATAGTTGTCCAAACCCTAAGGTTGTAAAGCTGCTTTTACCGATATAGAATCAATTTATAGAATGTTACATGGCTCTCCGAATTAGCAAGTTGAAGTGGAAACGGGCAAATCATATAGCTAGCAGAATCGAGAGCCGACAAAAAGTTTTAAAGTCTACGAACTGAAGAAGCAATGTAGGACTTGATATACCGATAACATGGTAGTCGGTGGATGGAGGGGGTTAAGACAGTTAGGGCGTGGCATTGTTTGTGGGAGTCCTAAGTCCAGTATGTGATTCTATACATGCTGATGATGATGTGAATGACGTGGTATCATTTTGATTTGATTTGGCGTTCATCATACCTTGCACGTAGAAGCTAGTATGAAGTAAATACGATAAGTATATACAAAATGATTAATAATGTATTATGACGTCAGTGGAAATCTTATCATTTTGAATTAGAATTATATACAATCTATACAATAATCTATCAAATACAATATAATATATCAAAGTATATATATAATTGAATTAGTTGTATTATTCTCTCTGTACATAAATCTAGTCGGGTTTTCCTTCCTGACGCTATAACTCCAGAACGGCTGAACGGATTTATCTTATCTTGGTCTTGAAATGTTCGTGGAGGTCTAGGGAAGGTTTAAAAGGTGAGAAAAATTAGAATAACTGCCGGGAACACCGGGACCACGCGAACGAAGTCGCGCGCGGGCCGCTAGTATTTTATATATATCGTATATTGACAACATCCCTGGCATAGTGAGCAAGTAGCTGGCCGCTGCGGGACAAATGTTCTGCAAAAAATTGTTCCAGGCCTGGGTATTGTGGTACCATGGTTACTAGTTCTTCCTTGATACCCACAACACAGGGAATCCTATGTGACTGTTGGGTGTTATGTTATTGAGAATACGATCGATTCAAAATAATCATTGTTATTTCAATTAATAAACCACTATTGACATATACTTTGAACCAACTTAAAAAACGACAGACTGCATTGAATTTTGCACTTTATGACCTTCATATAACATAATATTTATTTTATTTGAAGGTTGTGACTAACGAACTGTTAAATAATAGGTTAGATCATCGCCAACTATTAGATACGGCAGGTAGAACTATTCACTCTTAACAAATTTACCTACTTATAGTTTTTATCACTCCATTGTAATATTACTGCCATTGTGCTGTGGTGTGTCCTGAGGGCCTAGCCAAGCGGCATTCGTTTCGAAGCGATTCCATTTCTACAGTCGTTATTCAATACAAAAGACCACGTGACATATCGATAGCTAACGTCAATCCCATACATTTTGGACTTTTCTACTGGCGTCATCGCTATTAGAATGTTACTTTGTCTACGGCCTCAGGTCTGAAGCTATGGCTTCAATAGTTTTTGAACTGAATCGCTATAAGAGCTCATGGCATACCATGCGCTCTTATAGCGATTCAAGAACTATTCAATACAAAATATCGGTTCGTCGTTAACATTCATCATCATTGAATAACTTTAAACGCAGAAGTTTATAGACCTTCTGCTACTGTGCCTTGAAATATAGCTGCGGACATCACGGAACCGATATTTTGTACTGCATGGTTTTTGAACTTAATCGCTATAAGAGCTCATGGTAAGCTCTGTTCTTAAATAGATCCCTTGATCTCTTTCTATGTTGTAAAATCCGACTAAGAGAATACACCAGGGGCAGCAGCATCCACCTGAGTACTCAACACCGATACTGCGATCAACAATCCACCTGCCAATCGTGGTGATTATGGCAAAGCCCCCCCCATTGCATTCTATGGGGGAGACCTCGTCCAACAGTTGATGTTTAAAGGCTGCTGATATGTGTATTTACACTAGGATGTGATGTATCCAACTGATAATACTCATTTAAACATTTACTTACCAGGGCGGTTATTCGCTATGACCTAAAACATTCCTTGTCAATAAAACTTGTGAGGACTTTTTTGCTCTTTCGAAGGGAGACGTCGTCCTTTTTTATTTTATTTAAATTTCTAGTGTTTTTTTGAGTTATATCGTGTAATTTTGGTGGCATTTTAACCGGTGTAGCTTATAAAGAGCACATAGTAGTGAATTTAAATAAAATAAGTGTATTGCGTGTCTTTTCGAAGGGGTGGAAATTGTCCAGGAACATTCTAGTAAACTGCCATCGATTTACTAGAACATGACTTGACAGAGTACTTGACGACTGGACATTGTTTGTAATTATCTATGCTACTTGACATTGAAAAAATAACGTGTGACGTCACCCATACGATTCAGCGATGAGCAGATATCGTAACGAGCCCGCGTTATGTTACGTTTGGTCATAGCGAATAAGGGGGCTGTTTTCCAACATAGTGATAAACCATTACTCAACCATCATAGGCGGATTGGTATCGCAGTATTGGTGGCATGCTGCTGCTCATCCCCTGGTGTGATCTCCTATCTGGGGGCTTAATACGGGTTTAGATAGTTTTCGAAACTATATGAAGTTTCGTTTCTTTCCATACATTTACTTGCAGCGAAAACGAGAAGAAAACTAAGGACGCTGTCATTAAATGTATGGATGGAAACGAAACTTTATATAGTTTCGAAAACTATCAAAACCCGTACTAAGCCCTCATACTCCTTGTGGAGTCTCTATACTTAGTAAAACATGAACAACTCTATTGGAACATCTGCAACGTTACAATAATTCGGGCTACAGGTTTTATTTTTTAAGTCTCCTTTATTTCTTGTAATCTGCCTGTCTGGGCATTGAGCAAGAGTTTTGTGTCTCCTTCGCGCTTGACATGAATGGTATAAGCCCAGTGGCATACCCATGATTCTGCTTCACTAGTTAGTACTAGATAAGATCTTGAGGGGCGCTTCTCTTTATCCTTTTGAAGGTTGTGGACGTCTTGATGAGACTGTTTGCAAGCTGGTTAGGGTGTTGCTCCATTCGTTTGGCATAAGACTTCAGTTTGTTGCAAATGTCTTGTTTGACTGTTGGCACTCCTAGGTCTAGGTGTAGTTGACAATTTGTGATGGGCTATAGATGAAACCAATTTAATTAATCCAAGACTTTTCTATTCCAGCTATGCAAACCCTCGGTGAACTGCAACCTCTCAGAATGGCAGGGTCAGTACATTCAAGCTGATAAGTACACGTGTACTGGTGATCAGAGCGACCTATTCACGAACATGAGGAAGTCTTTCCTAAGCGGACATTCCTCCTGGTCATCTTATACTATGATTTTCTTGGCTGTAAGTATTTTTATTTGAAAAAACGCACTATCTTGACTCTTATGCTAATTAATTTCAATCCTCTTCTATACATTATTAACATCAACAGTGGATTGACGTCCACTACTGGATATATAGGACTCCTAATGGAACTAAGACCGTTCTTAGAGTCCACCATCCACTGACTTCTCATGTCATTGGGCCATCGAGACGGGAGCTGTTCTTACGGTTCGTGGTCACCACTTAAGAACCGCTATTCCCCACGATATCAATTCTACTACCATCAAATATCCCATTTGTGTCGTAGGTATTTAAGCTAAGTAAGTTAGAATATATATTTATCTAGATTCGCGAAACAAATATGTGCTGATTTTTACATAGAAGTGTGTGTGAAATCAGTGTAGTACTTCGACTACTACGCTTTTCTGTCATCAAGCATGGAATAAGTGCTCAGTTACATAAAACCGACAAGTCCAATTTGGGACTGTATTTTTTTTGTCGTTCCCGACTATCAGTCTAGACAGGTAATTAATAAAAGGTTCCATGTTCTTGAATACGAGATTCCATGAAACAAGAACTCGCAATTTTGAATAAAGTTCTTCCATCATAGAAGCTTTTATAACTAACTAATGCCGTGACTACGTCCAAGTGGAGTTTTTTCCATACAAACTGCAACACCCCGCTGCAACCCCGTAAGGGTGAATTTCGGTAATTCCTTTCTTGTGCACCCTTATACACAAAAGGAATGATCCCTCCAAATTTCAAGTCTCTTTATATTATATTTTATATTTGACGACCTTTGTGGTGCGGTGGGCGAGTAGCCGGCGGAATGCAAAAGGTTGCGGGTTTGATTACCGCTGCGGGATAAATGTTTGCATAATCTTCAAATATTTGTTCCTAGTCTGGGTGTTATGGTACTCGTAGTTCCTGATACCCACGACACAGGGAATACTAGTGTGGGATCCAGACTATACGTATGTAACTGTTGAATGTTGTGTCATGGTATGTCATGTTATATTAATAAGTACTATACACATCTTTTGTAGAATTTTATCACGTCCCTATAAAACAAGAACCACCGAAAACTTATAATAAAAACAAAATATTTTTATCATCCAGCTATACCTACAAAAGCGCATGGCATGGAAAGGTACACGCCTTCTGCGCCACACCATCCAATTTGTGGTTCTGATGCTGAGCTGGTACTGTGCGCTGTCCAGGGTTTCCGACTACAAACATCACTGGAGCGACGTCCTTGCTGGGTATGCGCTGGGGACAACCGTCGCTATACTCATGGTGAGCATCACACAATTCATTAATTAAGTAATACCTAGCTTATTTGTGTAAGAGTTCGTCATACAGAGGCCTTACCATGAGCTCTTATAGCGATTCAGTTCAAAAACTATTCAGTACAAAATATCGGTTCCATGATGTCCGCATCTATATTTAAAGGCACAGTAGCAGAAGGTCTATAGACTTCTGCGATTAAAGTTATTCAATGATGACAGATGTAAACGACGAACTGATATTTTGTACTGAATATTTTTCGAACTGAATCGCTATAAGAGCTCATGGTAAGGCCTCAGGTACTTGAGACTTTTAGCTTTATTTGTCAGGATGACAGGTCTGATTAGGGATGATTTGACAGGTGCAGTGCAATGCCACAAGGTGCGTGGTCCAGGTGGACGTGGCCTGGTTAATGCTAGAGTTGCATATAGTATCCTACTATATTAGGCGTCGATATACTATAATTACCCTTCCGTCTTTACTCTGTTTACGTCTTTAGTCTTACTAAGGGATTACCAGGTGATAGGCTGCAGCATCCACCTGAGTACTTAACACCAAACTGCGATCATTAATCCGCCTGCCAAGCGTGGTGAATATGGTAACCCCCCCCCCCCCTTGTATTCAATGGGGGAGGCCTCGTCCTGCAGTGGACGTAAACCGTCTGGTGATGATGATGAAGATACTATAATTATAAAAAAAAAGTAAGTAATGCATTCTTATAGGCATAGGTCACTAATGGGAGTTTTCAGGGAGGCAATTAAAAATAAAAATAGTTCTTAAAAATCCGGTAGATGGCGGTGACTAGACATGGTTCTGTCTTCTAAAGATTTTGCAAAAGCACCACAGAGAACAAATTCTTTTTGCAGAGCACGAAGAAGCATACGTAGCACTAACAAATATCAGAATTTCAACAAAAACTTTTTACGCAGTTATTTCACCAACGAACGCGTACGAGCATGAGCGAGTGAAGTCAGTGACACTGACAGTTGGGGCTGACCGACAAAATTTAGAGAGCCAAATCAGGACAGGCGCCATCTATGCATGGATTTAGAACTATTTTCTTTTAGCTGTCAGAAAACTTCCCATTAACATCAACTGGACCATAAGCTTGTTCCGTCAAATAATCATATGAAAAAGAGCTTGTTGCTGTCCCTCCTGAACATAGGCTTCCCCTACGATAAAGTTCATGACCCGTCTCCACCAACCGATTACCTGCAAGTTGCCGGTTAGCGTCCACTATTAGACATATCTTTTAAACAAAGTAAGACAAAAGAAAAACAAAATTGTCAAATCACACCTGTTTATCAATCAATAAGACAAAGTTCTATGAACCATGAAATGGTCACATTCATTAAGAGTTGACTGACTCGCTATCGATCCAAATTATTTCTGTTTACTGTTTCATTGAGTGCGTTATCTTATTTAATTTATAGGTACAATCACATGGAACTCTAATGATTCATGCATGAATCTTCATTCATTACAACGAAACATTCCAGTCTGTAATGCTCTTCCAAAATGTAAATCCGATACAATAATTTCATTTTTGTTTTTATTCCGTTCTATACCGTGTTTAATGGGAGATTTCGTAGCATAAATGGAACGATTTTATTTGACTCTAGCAACCTTTCACTATTCCTCTTGACTTTATACAACGTATTTTTTTTTTCAGTGGATGTTCTGCACAGACCTAGTCCAGAAGAAGAACCATGCACCTCTCCCTCAGTTCGAAGTGAATCTCAACGCGAACCAAATGGTCATAACGTGAACTTAAATTTGAACTATTGAGTCTATTAAACTAGTCTAAAGCTACAGCCAGACAGCGACAAAAGCGACTGAGTTGCGGGAGCGGCAATCGCGTGGTAGACGTTACCTATGTTGCATAAAATTAACATCCAGCATTCACATTATATAGTCCTAACCCCACAATAGGATTCCTCATGTCATCTGTATCAGGAACTACGAGTACTATGGTACCACAACACACAGAGCCGGAATAAATATTTGCAGATCATGCAAACATTTCTCTCGCAGTGGGATTCGTACATGCAGCTCTCGCATCTTAGCCGGCTAATCGCCAGCAGAGCCAAAAGGGTCATCAAATAAAAAAATGAGAGTACCATGTGCACATTTACGCGTCAGCAACACCAGATGAAATTGAACGCTCTGACATTTGATGCTCCCGCGTCGTTCCCGCTTCGCAGTCGCTTGGTCGCGCTGGTGTGGCCGTAGCCTAATTCTCATTTTCACCAACCTTTTACGGGATAACTAATGCTTACGAGACACATAACGCATGCTTAAGATAGTTATTAATTTTAAGATGCGGTAGCGTTCCGTAATACATTATTGTAATTGATGGTGAAAATGGGCATAATCCACGTTGTATCAACGTTTTATTGCTTGTTTCATGAAATAGGTTTAGAGAGAGAATAGTTTTTGACTTATTACATTCTGTACAACTATAAATATAATATTAAGTAATTAATAATTTTAAACTACGGTATTATTTGTAAAAATAATCACTGTTGTTATATTTCATTGTTACGATTCGGTTTTCAAAGGCTAGACTATTTATTAAAGTTGTACACCCATAAAAAAGACAGAATTTTGTTAATTTTTGTGTTTTCCATAGTAGTTATTTATGCATGTTACGCCTAGTTATAATTTAATATCACTATCAAAGTAACTTTGCTCCGTATAAAGATTAAACTTTGGTAATGATGATATCAAAAACCATAGCAATAAAATGATTTCTTTCGAATAAGTATAAATTTAAATGTAAGTAAATAAATAAAAATATTTAAAGAATAAATTATCTCTTACACAAATATCAACTTTTATTTATGTCCAGCCTAAAAATAGACCCCTCCTTCTCCCGTGGATGTAGTTAAAACCTTAGGTACTAAGGGATTACACGAGGACTCTACAGCAGCATCTACTTGAGTACTTAACACCAATCCGCGTGTCAATTGCTAAGCGTGGTGATTATGACAAATCCATTGAATTGGGATGGCTTTGTCCAGCAGTGGTAAACAGGCTGGTGATGATGATGTCTATGCGAGCTAAGTTGCGGGCAAATGCTAGTATTATAATTTTCGAGGCGCGCGTTGATGTCTTTTGCATGCAATTTTCTGTTGACCTAAAGCCGGGTCCGCTGCCGTGCCATGTTTTGATGTTTTACAAACATATAACATTGTTTTCTAACATAAAGGGGCATGGCCTAGCTGTTTTGTCTTAGCAAAAACATAAACATGTTTGCCGCGACGAACGGAAAACATCCTCCGCGTTCGCCGGCGGCATGGGGGTATATTTGATTTTGATATTATATATATTGTTATTATATTTTATGTTGATTTGTATATTTCGATTAAGTCAAAAAACCCTTAAAATTAATACAGTCTGAAGTGCAAACCTGTTTCATCGACAAGCGAATTCCAACTTTAAGCAAAGCCGTTTTGATAACATTTTTGGATTTTTGGAGATTTGGATTTTAAGATCATACCAGGCCCTAAGACGATTCATAATGATCCTTGTGATTTCAATGAACAAAATAATTTTTGTTACCCACTGTTAAGTGGGTAACAAAAATTATTTTATTCATATATTTCATATACACCAAAAAGTACATTTGGGAAACAAATGTTTACAAGGCAACATTTGGGTACACAATGATTGTGTATAGGTACACATACAAATGTTTCCGAGTACCTTACATCACCTCTCAATCAGTCGAAGTCCATGACATGGTACAAGTGACCTCTGAGCTTGTTAGCTGCTAACTGTTAACACATTGGATAGGTAAAAATTAACTCATTTATATAGTTTCAAGTCTCGCTCATGAAATAGTTTCCAATAAGAAATTATTCAAGCACTACTATGGAACAAGAACAACGTAAATTTTTACGTTCTATGAGCTATCGGTGTTTTCGTTCTAGGTCCTCTTATGACGTACTTTTAAGTAAGTTTTCCTTGCACACACTTAAGATAAGAAGATTGCTCCTTGATCTAATGTTGTAGTTTAATATCTGCCATCAAAAATTTTACTGTATTAAGCTTGTTAACCAAATATGCATATATATACCTTTTCATTCTTATACCCGAGAGACTCACAAGCGCTACTTGTTTGCACTCACTTCTTGTAAAACGAATGCTGGTCAGCGTGCGTCGTTGCATAGAATCATGAAACTTTTCAATGCCCATTTCACGAGCACTGAATTCTTTGCAGCCTCACCCAGCTCGTTTAGAAATAATATGATTAAGATTGTGTTCGAGTTTTCAGACCTACCATATTAATGATGTTGGTACTTATTCATAACTCTGTTAATTGTTATTATTATTATTATTTTCAAAACATACGTGACAAAAACAAAGTTGCGCCCTCATATTTTTTTTTATCAAATTCGTGGCCGAATGGGCTTATTGCACTTTTAGTACCTATCTTTAAAGAATTATTTTCACACCACCTGCTCGACAATGTCCAATTACAAATCATGTAACCTCAACGTAAAGTAAAGCATTGTCTCTCTAGGGATATAAAGTTATATAAAACTCCCTAGGGATTAAAGTGATTTGAATTTGGAACGTCAAATTCGTGTGGAGACTCGTGGAAAACTCTTAGTAAAAAAATGCCCATATAGCATTGTAAAGAGGTTTGTTCGAAAATCAAACTGGCCACCATAAGCAGAACTCAAAAAAAAAAAAAGAAAAAGGTGCGTTTACAAAGAATGTGAAACAAAAGATTCTTTACACGCTGTGCGCGTGTTTAGTGCTGTGATTTTCAGTAATTTTTTTTTTTTTTTTTATTGCAATATTTATGTTGAGAAAAAATTACAAACGATAGTGATTCTACTCCAAAGTTTATCAAAACAGACGCTTTAGAGATTATTGATAATCTACTACTGCAAAAATCAAAACAAGCCCTGGTTTTTTATTGTCTCGCAGAAAGTGTCAAAAGTAGAGTATGCTCCTCTGGAATAAAGCCTGTCTTCGTCTTGGGCAGCTTGAACCCCTCGCTTCACTCAGGACTCTATATAACTCCCTCGCTACACTCGGGAGTTAACTTTAGAGTCCCTCGTTACGCTCAGGGTTCAATATGCCGCCCGCGACATAAGACACTGCTTTATTCCCTTAGTGCATAATCTACTATTGTATTCTTATTTTTTAGTGTAATTGTTTGTTGTTCCAAATATAAATAAAAAAAAAAAAGTATGATTGCGAATTATTTTTTACTATTACAGTGGGGGTCAGGAGCTTTTTTGTCATCAGACCATTTTTTGAGGGTAATTTCATCATCGTCATCATTTTTAATTTAATCATCACCAAATTAAGTTAGAGATAAATATTTAGGGTAAACACTTAATTAGTCATGACCAACATTTTCTTAGTTTTAGTACAGTCAGCACGAGATTTTTGTTGAATAAAAGCTACTTGTTGTTGTTTACCTTTTGTTGCTCGTGCATTCAAGGGTCCTGCATAAAGGTCACGACCCTTTTAAAACTTTTATTACCATTTTTGAGATTCAGTAGGAACAGAAAAACTGTTAAAACTGGCGACCTTTTACGACTGCTGATACGCAGAGTCAATGGTCCTCAAATCTTGGGCTACAAAGTCAACATCCCGAATTAACCCCTTTGACAGACCCGGAGACGGACAGCTTGGTTTATCCTGTTGGGTGTATGTAATCCTAAAAAACAAAAATACTGTAATTAGAATTTAGGTTATTTTAACTAATCGCTTATAAAAATTAGGTCAAGCAAGGTCGGTATTAATTAAACTACCATTTTTTAAATACCTCAAGCCATTGAGTTAAACATATACATCAATATCTCAACCTGTCAAGTTACTAACCAATACGACCCATGGAAAGTAATAAATACTACACTTATTACTGCCATAATACAACCACTATAAGTACCATAAAAAGACTAGTGAAACTATGAACGAATGAATTACCATAAGGTACCTGCAAGATAATTTCCGAAACAGCACAGGTACTTACAGTGAAACTGAACGAAAACAGAACAAACACTGAATTAGCATACAATAAATACCGCAATTCCCTAGACTTCTTTCCTATGCACTTACATTCACCATTCCTTTCATAACACCCAACTTTCAACCTTAAAACTAGTTGCCATAAAACTTAATACAACTTAAAGCCATCAGTAAGGTTTGTACTAAAGTTAACTCGTCACATTCACAATTCCTGAAATTCCAGCGCTGAAATGTCAACCCTAAAGTTATATGACATAGAGATTATAACAGCTAGGATGTGCAATAAGGTTCGTGTTTACTTTCCCTAGTGGACGATTTCGTTCGGAATGCCCCGATGTGCCGACTGGTCGCGCTGCCGAGTCTACCAAGGTGCCAAAGAGTTGGTTTGAACAGATGGTACAGTCGTTTATATTTTTAGGGTTTAGGTAGGTTTATTTATGTTTAAATTTCTAGTAAGAGTGGTGTGCAATGTTATGTTAGCCAGAATTCAGGACAATGTTGATCAATTTGTAATAAATATATTGGTAAATAATTTTCAATTTTTTTTATGTTAAAAAACTTCATCTCTTTTTCAACGATTAATTATTAATCGTTGAAAAAGAGATGAAGTTTTTTAAAACCTTGTCGTCGATATAATTATTCTCATACAAAGTGGCGCCAGTTGTAGCATATCCAACGGCCATAGCCGTAAACATTCCACCTAGTGTGAGGATCATCTTACGTGATAATTGTTTGTTGTAACCATACATTACTAAAATGTTAAATTATATTTTTTTCTTATTTTGTTTAATCTTAACTTGAGGTTACTTACTGCTAATCTGTCTTAAGTAAATCGGTTATCTAGTGTTTGCGACACAGGCTAGCCTAGTTCGAACACCATAGGATAGTTTTTAAGTAAATATTGTAAAATCTTTTACTTGTGTAGGTAAACATTTTCTTTTTTCTTTTCATCTTCAACATTATGTCTATAGAGTCGATCTGACTGTACCATGTTTGAATAATAATAAAAGTAATCTTCGTAGAGGCTCTTGAAAGTTATCCAACATCAAACCACTTGCCTTTTTCCACGTTGTTCTTTGCCAACAAGCACCGTAAACAATCATGGGCAGTGTACGCCTGGCCCCCGCGAGCGCCAGCCGTTGAAAACAACCTATCGACTAACAGGTGTTCAAATATCAAAAAAAGAATTATCGAACAAGATTCGTACGTGTTTACTTGAATTTGACAAAAAACATTTTGTTTTTTTCTTCTTTTCTCGTGTGCCAGTGTTGTGACTTATTTACTTATTTATAGTTGTGTCAACAACTTCATGTAGTATTAGCTCAGTTTGAACAGGTAGTGGATCTATTCTTGAATGAAACTGGATGGTGATGATGTTTTTTTTTGTTATACTGTATTAGTAACTACTGTAGAGGTTCAATTTTTATTCGCAGGCTTTGTACTTATCGTACATCTTTGTTTTCAAAGGCAATAAACTAATTCTACTTTTAAGTTAAAACTAAACAACTAAATATACTTAGTTATTAAGTTCAAAGTACCTAAGTATACTTATAAAATATTGTAAATTGGTCATTCATTACTTATCTACATAACGCAGAGTTTATTTAGCTAGATAAAGCCTTTGTCTATAGCCAGGTAAAATTGGATAGAGTCCAAAATATCCACGGACTTCGTTTATTATGGGAGCAACAAAAACTTTATCCACATCAATAAACATGTATAAACTTTATAGAGTTCCCGTGCTTAGCTTGCTGTTAAAATACACTTAGAAAAAAAAACAAATCCAGGAATGGAAAACAAAACAATTGAATATCGAAAGTAGAAAAATGCTACGAGTCAACACAACTAAGTACACCAAATAACACTAATTTAGAGAATCGTAAGTTAGAGTTATTTGTACTTATGTAGATACTCGTAACAATGCTCTTTTTGTCTGTTAGAGTGTCTATAACATACAATCAGGATTAGAATAACAAGATACAAAACCGCATACTTGAGCCAAATTCACAAGCAGGTCAAATAAATATTTATAAGAACGAGTTACAAAAATTATATAATTAAGTATCGTTAAACGATGTAAGAACCCGCCAGGTTCTTATTGGAATGTCTAGCCAAATGGAAATGTCAGGGCTATACAATTTGTCATTCTAAAAGCCGGAACTGTCAAAATATTTCGTACGATCAATGTAAAAATGTAAATTGTAGCTTTAGGATAAAATATAGGTAGGTATATTTATACTTTTTAAGATTAAGTTAATTTTGGAGAGCCATAATATTGATGGTATTTCCATTTTAAATTGGTATTTCAAATCGATTTAATATTTTACGAACAATTTAAGAAAATAATACTTAAAGAACAATATAAACTATACGTTGCATAGCTTTTTTAACCGACTTCAAAAAAGGAGGAAGTTATAACAATACACATTTACGTAATAATATATCAACAGTCACAGATAACAGTAGGTAAACAAGTAGGTAACATTCTGACTCTGGCTTGCCTTCAGTCGTCCGTTCATTGTGGGGCGGTGGGCAAACCGCATGCCACAGTATTTCACTGCCCAAGTATGCAAATGCTGATAAGATAGCGAATTCAAGGAAACATTCCGTGTGAGATTTTTGTCAAAATCAAGATTAATGTTCTTGGGTAGCACAAGAATATCAAAGCCAAAATAGCAAAATTAAAAGAGTGTAAACCTCTTTCAATTTCTTGGTATAAGTAGTACAAGAGATTCACGATAGCATAGCTCTGCACTCCTATGAAACTATATTTTTTGATTCCATGTCTATATTATGGAATTGAAGGACTGGCCATAATTATAGTAAAAGATCCACGTACCAATGAAATTAAAAGTTTCTTATATTATTATTATAAATTTGTTTGAGTGTTGATTAGACTATAACGAATATTTATTGTATATATTGTATTGAATATTATGTTCCAAAATATTGTATTGAAATTTTACTTTATTAATAAGTATCTTTATGTGCAGAAATAATAATACAAGTACTTACCTACATACAACATTTTAAAAATACAAAGCATAATATGTTTGTAAAGGCCTTTGCAAACGATCTAAAGATAGCTCAACTGATCCAAATTACTACCAGACGAAAGCGCCCCAAGTTGCTAGCTGCATTGCCACGCTGAATAGCGAAAAGAATGAATTATTTGGATCCAAGCTTTTGAACCTTTAAAATGTTTTTTATGTTTTGAGTTTAATAGATAAATTTGAAAGTAGAGCAATCACTTCTACAACAGCGTAGATATCCACTGCTGGATGAGGCCTCCCCCATAGCATGCATTACGCAATGGGGGGATTTGCCATAATCACCACGCTTTGGTAGGTGGATTGGTGATCGCAATTTAGTGTCACAAACAATCACTGTTTTTTTTCATATGCATGCATAATATTGTTTATAGTATTTTGAATATTGCGTATATTCACGTCTCGACTAAAGCTACATACTAAAGAATGTTTACCTATA
Source organism: Epirrita christyi (assembly GCA_951392215.1). NCBI lineage: Eukaryota > Metazoa > Arthropoda > Insecta > Lepidoptera > Geometridae > Epirrita > Epirrita christyi. The sequence goes on from OX595851.1 coordinate 3,434,520, forward strand.
TGATCTATTGTATAGAGTAGCAATTGAGCAAGAAGTAAAAGTAGTTTTTCGAATCAGCCCTCATAATCCCACACCTATGCCCACACTGGCCCACGCTCCATATATATATATCAATCAATTGACCAACACTGGCCAAAACGATCTACTGCCACAATTTAAAAGCAAAAACTACGATGAAAATTCAATCATATCTCAACTCATTTAAAGCTAAATTTGATGTAGAATTTCGTCAGGGATGTTAAAAGTGTCATCTATATTTTCTTCATTGTCATTCTGACCATTCAGTTCTTTTATATTTTTCTATAAGTAGGAAGGTCATCATATAATATGTTTTATAATCATATAAAACAGTTTTATGATTGGTGTCTAGCCGTAAAATATCCTTATAAGAATTGTCTGCTACCTCAAATGATGTCATTTTATCGAAAAACTTTATAAAACTACTTACGTATAATGTTAGTTTCGTCAAATCGATTGCTACGTTTACCAAAATTTTAGGTACTTCATTTTAAGTTTGATTATTGGAAGTAATTTTGAGAATCTTAAATTTTGCCATTTCAATAAAAAAAATATGTTTTCCTATAATATGTGCGGCTATATGGTATGGTGGTATATGATGGATCATCTCGCAATTGGTGTGAAATTCAAATTTTATTATGTTTTTGCTCGTCCCAGCTTCCCACCCCTCTTGCCCAACTTCTTGTTATAGCCGAAAACTAATTTTGCGAATGCTAGGAGACCTAACACTCATGTTTGTAATTGATAGTACCTATCTCATAAAAATCATTAGTTTACCTACGAATGTACCTGAATCAAAAAAACACTGTTCAAATCATTGAACTACTTTCGTAGCTAAACTAATGATACATAAGAGATACTATTAATTAAAACATGGTCTCCTAGTTTTCGCGAAATCAGTTTTCGCTATCAGAAGAATTGTTGATAAGCTTTAATGAGCAAATCACACAATCAAATTGGAATTTCATGCCATTTGCGAAACGTTCCACCTTAAATATACTAAGCTACCAGCAGGTACAGTAAATAACACATCATAGCATCGACCATCATTATATTGTCACGTTCCAATAGTTACAGTGTCTTTATCTCAGGGCTCATGTCAAAAGCTGATGGTGGTTGTAAAATATTGGTTTCGTTGTTTAATCAAACAAACGTCAACGTTCCAGCCGTTCTTAAGCCTGCTATGTGATCTTAGTAAGTGGCATGTACCTATATTAAAATAAAAAAGGTAATTTATTCACTTACACTAATTTTAGTTACAAAGGTACATTTATAATATAGTTTAATAGTTAGTGTACGAGAAAAGGACGAGGGCTCAGCCACGCTGTTTTTCATCCTCACCTTAGTATGCTGCTGTAGTCACAGCAGCCATGATACTCGGTAGCTATCTGCTGTTCAGCAAAGGAAACAGCAAAACAACCACAGAGAACTCGTTATTATAAACTAGGCCTTAGGCACTTACCCATAAAGCTAGGCACCCAAACAGGCTTATACTTAAATACAAAAGGGTAAGTTGTAAGAATTTAGGTAAGTATATTCAGATAATAAAGGGTTGTGGTACTATAGTAACAATTCAGTTATTATGTTAGGATAACCTTGAGTCAGTTATAAACACACCATCACACTTAAAATTGGTACAGGTAGTATAGGGTATAGTATGGGTATTGATAGTTTTCGAAAACTATATGAAGTTTAGTTTCCTTCCATAAATTTACTGACAGCGGCCTTAGTTTTCTTCTCGTTTTCGCTAGAGGCGCTGCAACTAAATGTATGGAAGGAAACGAAACTACATATAGTTTCGAAAACTATCAAAACCCGTACTAAGCCCCCTGGATGATCTGACATGACTCTAGTTTTTAGGAGAAGGGTAGGCCTTTTGTGTGTGACGCTACGTGCGTTGATACCTTTGCGCCATCTCATCTGTCCGGTCCCCTTATTCTCTGTCTCGTGTCAGGTTTGCAACAGGCTGTCAAACGTCGCTTTTCTCATAGGTAGGTACAAACGTTACCGTTTGACAGCCCTACGCCTTTTGTAAGCCTTTCGCGAGCTAGACTATACTCTGCGGGACATCAGTTAGGGCCGGTGTAGCGGGTTATTTGGCTGAGGATCTCGGCGCTAATATGCAAGTCTCGACAGAGATTACATATTTGAACCTTTCGGGGTCGAGATTCTGGGTCAGTGGGTCACTCTTCGCATTTTCAAAATTCTTTTAGGGCATGTTGTCGAAGCGATGCGTGAATCGAGAGCTCTTATTAGTATTGCTATTCAGCGTGGCAATGCAGTCAGCGTCTTGGGGACGCTTCCGTCTGGTAGTAATTTGGATCAGTTGAGCTATCATTAGATCGTTTTTAACGGTATTTAAACAGCTCAACCGATTCATTTGTTGTTAAATATACTTTTACATATACTTTTATTAGCTGTATTATTCTTTCTGTAAATAAAGATATTATATCAAACTACTAATTTTATAGAGTTGACTGTAGCTTGCTGGCTAACCATAGTAAACCCTAATTCTGTAGTTGTATATAGGTAGGTATATTGTTTAGCTTTGATAATCTATGTTCAAACAATTTGTTGACTCCAATCCACTCTTTGCAACATCAAACCACGTGACAAGGTTGCATGCCCATCTCAGTTTATTAGAATAGTCACCGTATTCGTATGGGTTTATGGTATAACATAACAATTAACATCCGGTTTCACCATGATACACGTACGTAATGCAGTTTTTAATAACATTCTCCATTAAAACTAAAGTGGTTTTTAAAAATAAGTTTTAGATATCTAGCTCTGTTTTAATCTTAACAAAGATCCGAAAATTGCCAAAAGATACCGAAAGTATATATCACGTAATATGAGCAAGGAATAGGGGTGCGATATTTGAAATTCATCAAATGGCCGTTCACCAATTTCCAATAGTTCCTATTTTGAAACTCATTGACAACTTTGTAACACATGATATCAATAATAAGTGTCTCCACCAATTGATCTAAAAGTCAGCTTTTCCCTTTATTTTATGGCGGCCATTTTTCTGTCTTTTACTAACTTCATGACATTCGAAAATGCCACCCCTGTGGGGTCAGCACGAATAATTTACGTTACCAAGACGCTAGCGAGACGATCGCAAATGCCAAATATTGACCAATGACATCAGGGTAACTTGAAATCTTAGTAAGTTGATTGGTTCATATTTGACGTTTACTTTCGTCTCGCTAGCGTCTCGATAACGTTAGATGTTCGTGCTTGGGCTTCTGTTACTCGCTCACTCTTACGTCTCCGACCACACCCAGGTAGGTACGAGTACCTATCAAGTATCGCAACAAAACGCGTGTCTTCTACCATACGAAAGTTGCGGTACCTATTATTGCTGCTGTTGTGTTGAAACGGCACCAACGCATGCTATACGGGAATTAGCACGGATAATGTTACTTAACATAGTTGTTTATGTACAAAAAATATGATTGAACTGGTAACTTTCCTACTATTTTTTTTAAAGTCATACAAAATTTGTGCCGGGGTTTGTCCGGTCTAGAAATAGACCCCACCTTCTCCCGTAGATGTCGTAAAAGCCGACTCATGGTATGGGCAGCAGCATCTAAGCACGGATAATGTTGTTAAATGTAGTTGTTTCTGTACAAAAAATATGATTGAAATGGTATTAGCTTTTCTACTTTATTTTTATTAAGACATACAAAAATTTTGCCATGGTGTGGGGTATAATAGACCCCACCTTCTCCCGTGGATGTCGTAAAAGCCGATTAAGGTGATTGCTCTCGCATGTGGCGCGAAATTCAAATTTTATTGTGTTTTTTGTAAATCACAGCTAATCAACACTTCTTGAGATAGAGAAAACAGATTTTGCGAAAACTAGGAGACCTAGCACACATGTTTTAATTGATAGTATCTCATAAATGTCATTAGTTAAGCTACGCGTACCTTTAAACCAAAAAAACACTGTAAAAATCATTGAAGAGTATTCGTAGCTGAAGTAATGATCTATATGTGAAACTATAAACTAAAACATGTGTGTTAGGTCTCCTAGTTTTCGCAAAATCAGTTTTTACTATCTCAAGAAGTGTTGATGAGCTGTAATGAGCAAAAACGCAATAAAATTTGAATTTCGCGCCACATGCGAGAGCAATCACCTTAAGGGATTACACCAGGGTTTGGGCAGCATCTACCTGAGTACTCTGCACAAATACTGCGATAACCAATCCGCCTGCCAAGCGTGGTGATTATGGCAAATCCCCTTATTCTATGAGACCTCGTCCAGCAGTGGATGTCTACCGGCTGATGAAGAAGATGAAGAATAATACAAAAATTATAAAATTTGAGCTCTTGCTTAGTTGCATAATATATAAAAACCAAGGCAACATAAGACTTATACTTAGATACAAATGCAGTAAATAAATTACCAACCATATATTTTTTTTTTATGCTACTTGGCAAGCAGACAAGCTTACGGCCCACCAGATGGAAAGCAGTTACCGTAGCCTATGAACGCATGTAACACCAGAGGCATCATACGCGCGCTGCCGACCCTGAGACATAAAGATGAAAAGTCTCATGTGCCTGTAATTTCACCGGCACCCGTACCCTTCAAACCGAAACACAGCAATGCGAACACTACTGCTATGCTGTTTATGATTGCACCCGAAACTTTGGCCAAATAGAGTGGTCACTGGACGCATAGGTACTTTATATGTACACTTAACTGCTACCTATACTATGCTGTCGTTTTCGTGGGTGGTCATTCAAAGAGGGGTGACTGGATCAATATACTTGTATACGGGCTTTGGAAGAATGAAAGTGTATTATCATAACGCACGAAATAGGTTTTAACTTGGTTAGGTCTAGACTAGGTATTTTTCTTCAAACACTGGCCATGCACACGATTCATGAATAACGATGACCTGGCTTACAACATAGTTAGTATTCAATATCTACGACCACGATCAAATCTTGTTTTTTAAATTCCCGTGTTTCCATTTGGCCCGTTTCAGGCGCTAATGAGTGAAAGTGCAACATTTGACAGTGACAAGTGACGTGTAAATAGTAAATATGGCTTGAATCTGAACGTGCATTCGTCAATATGTACCGTCCGAACTTTTACGAAAGCACTTGCTTTCGGTGCAATGAGATAGTATACCAGGTGGATCGAGTGGGGCCCCTCAAGGATTTTACCTTCTTCCACAGTGGATGCTTCAAGTGCGCTAACTGTGGAACCAAGCTCACTTTGAAGGTAAGCTTACATTATTTTTTACCTAATAGAATTTAAGTTATCATGGCTTGGTATCATTTTAGAAAAATTACGACTATACGCCACGTACTTTGCTGGTCGTGTTGGAACAGGAGTAATTTTAGTTTATGAGACGATTCAAAATGATCCTTGTGATTTCAATGAATAAAATTCTTTTGACTTTGAGTTTACTATTCTCCTGCTGACGTTTCGTTAACCATTTTGAGCACCGACCGCGACCACGCTCAACAGCAACGTCAACAGGAAACATCAGCAGGAGAATAGTAAAGTACGTGGTGTATAGTTGCAATTTTTCTAAAAAAATCCCAGCTTGTAATATAGCGTATTAGTTCAGTGAATATATTATACGCGTTCACTGGTTTCAAGTAGGATAAAAATAGGTAACCTTAAAAATGAGAAAGCTTTACCAATAAGCTCTGGTGATCTAAATATACGTTAGGTCGCACACTTTTGATTTGTTTGTTTATTTGCTTGCATGCCAAAACGACTGGGCCAATTTTGATGAAACTTAGTACAATATACAAATACCTGGACTAAAACATACGATAATTTTTATCCCAAAATTCAGCTCCCTCCAGAGAATAACGCAACTGAAACCGCAGGCAAATGCTACCTGCTTATAAAACATTACCGGGTTTACACGGGATTAATGAAAAGACGGCACCTCCCGGCCAGAGGCTCGACTATTATATACGGGACTCGTAGTCAGTGAACGGTAGTACCCCTCCCCCGCCCCAACATCTAATTCCAGCGGCCCCCTCCACCCTCTCAAACATACATTCACCATCATCATCTCTCTGCCCTTATCCCAACATGTTCTTTTCTTCCATTCTTCCCTATCTTCCGTCATATCAGTACTCACACCAGTCCTACACATGTCATCTTTCTTTCACACAGTCCATCCATCTCTTTTTAGGGCTTCTTCTACTCTTGTGTCCATCCACATGCATATATTCATCACTTTTCTTGTAACAAAACATACATATACCTATATAATATATACCTTTAGAAGTCCTTCCCGGCCAGATCCTTGGCTAATGCCTAGAAATGCTTACCTAAAGAAATGTTTCAAACCCAAATATACCTTATTACCTAATTTTGTATTGGCCTCTAACATAATAACGCTTATACAACAATAGCAAACCTGGTATTTCCGTAACAAGTTGTTGACCTTGGGTCATCATCTTCACCTAAAGCTTGACAAACTTTATTCTGCCAACGATAAAATTATGAAGCCACGTGCTCACTTGCCTAAGCTATTCTCATCCAGGTTAAGCCCATGACACAATAGAATAGAATAGAAAATACTTTATTGTACACCTTAAGATAATAAAAAATAAACAAAACTTAACATGGTTATTAAAAGTACAATCTAAAAGTAAATTCCAGACAACCTTTGTATGAAGAGAGGTCCGTAAGATTAGAGGAATAGCCGGTAGTACGTAAAGAAAATATTTTACGAAAGAAGTAAAACTAAAACATACCTAAGTATGATATAATACTAAATATACTTACATACAAAGTTACATACCTACATACCATAGATATTATAATCAAATATTACCTAAATATATACCAACGAACTATTTAAACGTATTCTAAAATATTGAATATATTCTAACCAAAGTTTTACAATAAGACATTGTGGTTGTGACTGACGTGGTTAAGTAAGGCGGCATCCGCATTTCAACGACCTTGCTTATCGGAACTGGAAACTTAGCGACAACTTTTATAACTTTTATGTTAGGTAACGTTGAATACGAGTTAAAGCTCGAAGCTTATTTAGTGATTCGCAAACTAAAAACTGCAATCAAGCCATATAAACTCTGATTGAGCTGTAAAATATTGCAAAGATGTGTTGGTAAATAAAAAAGGAAAGTACGAAACATGTGAGGGGTTTTTAGGGGTTGTAGTGGTTTATAAGGGTTTGTAGGGATTTGTAAAGGTTATAGGGGTTGTAAGTTTATTCAAGGATCGTAGGGGTTTGTAAGGGTTGTAGGGTTTTTAGGGGTTGTAGGGGTTGTAGGGGTTTTAGGGGTTGAAGGGGTTTTAGGGTTGTGGCGTCCGCCACAGTATTTTAAATCAGTGTTTATTATCTATAGATTTTAGTTTAGTAGTCTGTGGTACAGAATTGTAATAGAGTACACAGACAGAGAAAATCACTCTCTGGTTTTGGTTCCTACTTGGTCACTCTCATGATGTGAATTTTAATTGTAAATGTGATACTAAAATACTATGTTCTTCGGTGTTCCTCATGTGTTCCTATAAATAAATTAACTAGTACAAAGTGCTTTTAATAATCGACACATCGGGCCTACAACTACCTCCTCGGCGTTCATTGAATATACATGGGGTTCCTCTATAGGACTCCATAGTCCATAGGGTGTTTTAGGGGCTGTAGGGTTTTTTAGGGGTTGTAGTAGTTTATAGGGTTTTTTAGGGGTTGTAGTAGTTTGTAGGGTTTCTAGGGGTTTGTTTGTTTCACTGCAGCCGCAATATCTTCTTTCACGCGGACAATTGAACGGGTCAGCTAGTATACTATATTTTCGTAATCCATGACAGTGAATACCTGTGTGCCTATTTTTTTTGAATAATCCCCAATCTCGTTACGTCTGTAAGTTTCATCTTGCTTACTCAACAACACAAATATTTAACATAAATTCATTAGCATTTGGATTTTCAAGGAGACATCTAACAAATTCAATAAATTCATGATATTTTCCGTGAATGTAAATATTGTAATGAACCATGTGTTTTACGAGAAGGTAGGTAGGTACTTACGTTTCATTGTTGTCATTTACACGACGAGTAAATAAAGGTGATTCATATTGAAACAGATCATATGGTCGCAGCGTGAGTCATGGTTTTATTTTTGTGAGGCAATATTAATTTGGTGGAGCCAAATTTTAAATAACCTTTTAGTAAATTGACGTCTTATGTGCCGTGGTGTGTCCGGTATAATAATAGACCCCTCCATCTCCTCCCATGGATATCGTAACTGCCGACTAAGGGATTCAACCAGGGAAAGGGTAGCAGCATCCACCTGAGTAATCAAACAATACTGCGGTCACCATTCCGCCTGCCAATCGTAGTGATTATGAAATAATATTTTTTTCTTTAAAAAAAAGACTATTATAATATAATCTGTTATAATCTATTATAAATTATAGCCTATATGTTATTTTGATAAATAAGCAAAACGAAAAAACACAAGACTTTTTCATTGTAAAGTTTCATCAAAATCCGTTCAGTAGTTTTTGCGTAAAAGAGTAACCATTCATAGATAGAATGTCCATCCATCCATCCATCCATCTATCCTCACAAACTTTTACATTTATAATATTAGTGGATGAGGAAGGCGTCGTTCAGCAGCCAGCAGTGGATGTCTAAAAGCTGTTGATGACGATGAAATTGCCGTTAAAAATGTCAATTATTTATTTTATATTAAATTTTAGTGTAAAAATGTACAGTTCGAAATGTGTCGATGTTTGAAATGTTTGAATGTCAAAATAAGGTCAACAATCCGAGAATTGGACCCCAGGTTAGACTTTCGCATTCTAATCTCTGTATTCTTTCAGACATACTACAACAATCAGCACTGGACGGAGGACAAGGAGGTGTACTGCTCGAGTCACGTGCCCAAGATCGGGCCAGGCCACCTGGACAACTCATCAGTCGGCATTCGCAGCGCGCTAAACGTGCCGCGCAGCACCAACTACGTCAACGAGCAAATCCGGGGCCTGGCTCGAAACAGCCATGATACTGAACGTGAGTATCATCATCATCATCATCCACAACTGGACATAGCCCCCCTCCCCCCGATATAATACCATATATGGGGGAATTATCCATAATCACCATGCTTGGCAGGCGAATTGGTGACCGCAGTATTGGTTGATTACTCAGTTCAGTCGGGAATTGGATCAATTGGCCAGTAGGTGGGCAATCCCGTAGATGTAACGTTACATTCATTTCCTTTAAAGCACTTATCACTTCTTTTCCTTTTATGTTTGTTAGTCTAGATCCCTAATATATTTGTGTTCTTGGCATTGAAGTCACCTCCTAGTACAAATCTTTCAGTGTTCTAAAATATTATAATATAATTTATTTATACTATTTCACACCACCTGCTCGACAATGTCCAATTACATATCATGCAACCTCACCATAAAGCATTATCTCTTAAGGGATATACAGTTGTATGAAACTGCCTAGGAAATAAAGTGATTTGAATTTGGAACGTGAAATTAGTGTGGAAACTCGTGGAAAGCTCTGAGTAAAAAATGCCCATATGCCATTGTAAAGAGGTTCATTCGAAAATCGAACTGGCCATATAATATATATATGGATAAGCAGAACTCAAAAAAAAAGAAAAAAGTGCGTTTACAAAGAATGTGAAACAAAAGACTGTGTTTGGTGCTGTGGTGTGATTTTCAGTGTTTTTTTTTTTATTAATTTTGATAAAAAATGTCGAGCGATAGCGTCTACTCCAGAGTTTATCAAAACAGACGCTTTAGAGATTATTAATAATCTACTACCGCAAAAATCAAAATAAGCCCTGGCTTTTTATTATCTCGCATAAGGTGTGAAAAGTAGAGTATGCTCCTCTGGAATAAAGCCTGTCTTCGTCTTGGGCAGCTTTAACTCATCGCTTCACTCTGGACTTTAACTCTGGGATCCCTCATTACGCTTAGGGCGTATGCCACCCGCGACGTAAGACACTGCTTTATTCCCTTAGTTCATAGGTAATCTACTATTATTGGTCGTATAAAACATGGCTTGAATACATTGTAGGATAATCAATATGACAGTAGCACTATTAAGATATCTTAGTTCTTAAAACAAAGCATACTTAACACCAATTTAGGTACTAAAAGCATTTTACAGTTAATTACATTGATACCATCAGTAACGGAATTACAACGGACCGCAGTTGTACGCAAATCCGTTATTACTAAAATGTGTGGCATAAATGCGTCATAACATAAGTAATCAATTGTGAACCTGCAAGAATCCAGTCGAACTGTCGAAGGTCTAAAGGCTCTATGTGCGAGCTTCGGAGAAGTTCGGAACTCTTCGGCTGTGGTTTGAAAAATGCTAGCTTTGCTTCGAGTAAAAGGGATGGAAGAACTTGTTGCAAAATAACCGGTTGCATTCCAAGCAATGTTCGCTCGCAGCCCAGTGACCTAAAGGTACATGAGGACCTGTGAACCTTACGTCTTGTTTTTCTTCAGTATTTGTTATTGGCCAGTTGTCGACCGAGACAGTACAAGAGAGTTATCACCTGAGTTTCTTGTGTTAGAAAGTGGGTTATTTATTTAGATATTTAACTAAGGTAAAGAAAGATGTACGAGGTTCAATAATGAAAGTGGTCCCATAAGCATATCCATTACTTTCTGTTATTAAAGTTTTTTTAAAAACCGTTATCTTGCCGCTAATATATTGTAAGTACTTATAATGAGTACCTAATTTAAAAGATACACGATTCTCAACCTTAATTATCACGCTATTTTGTAGTTTATTTATAACATAACAGAAATCCCAACAGTCACATACGTAGTGGATATCAGGAACTACGAGTACCATGGTGTAACACTGTTACTCGATAGGGAAAAAAATCCCAACGAGGAACCATTTGTCATTTACTTTTAGTTTTGTGTGCAATAAAGTAAACAAACAAACAAACAGTGTTACTCGTTGGGAACCCTCCCATGGTATCATAACACCCAGACCCGGAACAAATATTTGCAGATCATACATACATTTGTCCCGCAGCGGGAATCGAACCCGCAACCTCTCGCATCTCAGCCGGCTACTCGCCCACCGCGCCATAGCAGCATCATCACTGCGACCAATCCTTCTGCCAAGCGTAGGGATTATGGCAATCCCCCCCCCCCCTTTTTTTGTGTACTTTTAGAGGCTGATGATGATGATGAAGATATATGCCCCCCTTTTTGGTTTTACGAGAATGAACATTAGACTTTTAATACTTTTAATAAAGACTGATAAAACCTTTACTGGCAAAATTAATGGCATACCAATAAAAAACCAACACACATAATCTCAGTTCATTCCTTGAAATCTAATCATTGAATCATATAATTTATTTCCTTGCTAAACTGGTGTTTATTCTAGGCATAACAGGTACCAATACTAGATATCAGGTACTAAATACTAGATTTGCGGTAATATAGGTTCGAACGGTTCGAATGCCGTGACAGGTTTACTAAATAGTGGCACCAAGTTACCTAAACAAGGATATTTAGCACTATTTCCTTATCGGACGAAAACCTTAGGCAATTCGCAAGCCATATTTAGATAAATTGACGCTCTAGTTTTGCAACTATAAGGCAGAGTGCTCAACTAGCGAGAAAAACGCAGCGTTATTTATTCTGTAAAATAAAGTTGCTCTACGCTTTACATTTATGTCCATTAATAATGTATAAGTCTTTCATTGTGCTGTACCAATCTCTGCTTTGACTAAGAGTACCCTTAGCGCTAGAAACTCGTGTCTAACTCTTTTGCTGTGCCTTTTGAAACAGCTAGAGCTACACCTTTACCTACAACTCTTTTTTCACGTCGCTCACACGTCACACGTCTATTATGTTCTATCAATGTTGACAGCCACTCGAAACTACAAAATACATTCTTCATTACTGAAATAAATTACTGCATATTTTAATTTACAATGGTTTTATTAATATTTATGGAACTTATTTTTTTTTAATGTCAAATAGAGTTAGTTATCGTGCCTCTAGTGGGCCTCACTCTACTTCTAGTCAACCCAACTTATAGGGAAAATAATGTTGTAATCCATTCAAAAGTTGACTGACAGTGATTGCTGTTAACGATAAGACCGCTCAATGTATTGCCTAACCGCAATATAAAACAAAGATAAAGTTATTTTCTGTTTTAGTATTTTTGTGTTGAAATCAGTAAATGCTTACTTTTTAAGACGTACCTAAGTTGCTACATTTTAGAGGACTTTAAGACCTTAAGGACGTACATCTGGTCAAACTTTTTGGCTGAATAACGCTTAAACTTTTTCTGATTCAAAGTTTTTTTTTTTTAATTTATGCCCTGACTTTCATTTTGTCCACTCGATGTTAAGCTGTAACCCTGGCCCATTGTACATTCAATACCTCTTAGGTCACGTTCACCTAGGACACGCCCTACTTAGCACTGCACTGCACCCGTCATACTCGCCATAATTAGACATAATTTAAGATGAACAGTCTAATGTGCCTTTAATTTAAACAGCACGCATATTTCACCCATCAATGCACATGTTGAATCATCTTTGGTGTTTTTCCCGCAACGTGTGCGCTTAGCCTTATCGTCTCGGATTAATGTAACTTTATGCGTACCCCGGTTAAGCAATCATCAGAACGGTAAAAGAATTTGAGTGTGAACACAAATGTTATTTTATTCGCTCCGCGAGTAATGTCTTACGTGCTTTCAAATAATAATATTGTAATAAGTATAAGCCTACCTTTTTTGTATAGAAACTTTTTTTTTTTTTTTTCTTACTCGAATAAAGTTATAAACTTTAGGTCCATAGGTCCCTGATGCGTGTCTCCTTTCCAAGAAGCTGATGGATGAGACCAATGGCCAAAGGGCTGGCGCTTACCTCGGACAGAAAATCATCAGTATTGCTATCTAACGAGATAACATCACCAGCCTTTTGATTGCCAGGCAGTCCTTTAGCTCGCAGAAATGACAACTGTTGGGGAATAAAGTCTCTCAAGGTGCACGAACTGGGGCCTTACCATGAGCTCTTATGGCGATTCAGTTCAAAAACTATTCAGTACAAAATATCGGTTCCGTGATGTCCGCAGCTATATTTAAAGGCACAGTAGCAGAAGGTCTATAGACTTCTGCGATTAAAGTTATTCAATGATGACGGATATCAACGACGAACCGATATTTTGTACCGAATAGTTTTTGAACTGAGTAGCTATAAGAGCGCATGGTAAGGTAAGGCCTCTGGACGACACAGTGTAGGACGGCCATTATCGATGCCTTCTGTATGGCCATTGCTGTGCCTACCCCTTCGAAGAAAAAAGTGTGTGTTTATGTATGTATGTATGTAAAATGTTGTCAAGTCATCGAGAGGGGGCTGTCAATCATTGAAGATATCAGAGTGTAGTCATATTTTAGGCCGGATTTCGTATTTTATGCAATTTTGATTTTTCTAGTCCATGAAATTAAACAAGCGAACAAAGACAGCTATAAACAATTAAAGTTTCCTAAAAACTCTTGCTGATTTCAGTCAAGGGATTACACCAGTGGGATGAGCAGCAGCATCCACCTGAGTAGATACTCAACACCAAATAGTGCGATCACCAATCCGCCTGCCAAGCGTGGTGATTATGGCAAATCCACCCATTTATGGAGACCTTGTCCAGCATTGGATTCTACAGGTTGATGATGATGGTGATGATGATATCAGCCAAGCACGAATTCACCGGCTCACCCAGTGAATTTGGGCCACGGATGGCCCGGCCCGGCCACCGTGAAACTAACCCATGAAACAGTGTGTAACATATGGCACTTATGGGTAAGCACTAGGTCAATGACACCATTCCAACCTGCCAATGTAAATTATGCGACTTTCAACCTTAATTCTTTGGAATTGAGTTTTGATTATATATGAGTTGTGGGTGATATAATAGACTGCGTTTATAAATCGTTGTAATACTTCTGACAATACGACTAATTAATATTTATTTATTTATTTTATTTCCAATGCGGCTTGATTCAGAGCATCGTTACTATTAGTACAGGCAAATTAGCAAAAAGTGTGGACCTAAGTCGTGTAGTCGTGGATTCTTATGTAAACGTTAGATGACACGAAAAGAAGCTTATCCTAGGTTTGCACCGTTTCTGGCGCTTACGGAACCCTTTTAAATATTAGGTACAAACTTAAAAAGGCCGTAAATTTTAAAATAGGAAGAAATTACTTGATGCAAGTTAAATTACGTATAGAGAGACTGTTTTAGTGCATTATGATTTTAATAAAAACCACGTGCATGTAGGGAACACAGAGTTGAACAAATGCATCTTCCGTAAAAAAAAAACCAGTATAAAACTTCCGGCTGATGTAGTACTAATTAAATGAATAAGTTTAAGTCAATTTCCAGACCTACTTTAATTTTCCCCGAAGTAGAGCGACAATAAAATATGGAAAAGTGCCTTCCGTGAGACGCACCATGGTGAAAACTTGGTAATGTATTTCGAGCTTTTTTTCTGATAAGTCTATCAATTTGCACCGACTACCTTAATTTTCCTGGAGCCGTAATAACCACAAAAAGTTTTTTTTGTTAACGATTTTTTTTTGTATGTTCCGTATGTCGGATTTAAAAAATACTTGGTGCAAATGTAGATCATAACGGTTCAAAGTCTATGCCAAATTGCACCGACTACTTCTATTTCCCCCATTAAGTTATATACGGATATTTTAAGGTTTTTCACCCTATTTCACCCTGTTCCGGAGGGTGAAATTACTGATGCTTATTATTAGAGGTGACTTTTAAGCCATACAAAACAATTAGAAAACTACTTCTAATTAGTTCCACACTTTTGCAAAAAATCACCTAATTTGACTGTACTATATTCGTTCATTTTATGTTACAGTAAAGGTAAATATACACTCCTCCCGTGGATGTAGTTAAAGCCTTAGTAAGGCATTACACCAGGGGATGGGCAGCAGCATCTACCTGAGTACTTAACACCAAACTGAGATCACCAATCCGCTTGCCAAGTGTGGTAGTTAAAACAAATCCCTCCACTGTATTTTTAATAGGAGAGGAGGTGGACGTAAATATGCTGGTGATGATGATGATGATGAAAGTCAAAATTCCGTGGTCTGTCCAGCTTAACAGTAGACCGCCCTCCGTCTCCATGTATGTCGTAAAAACCACCTAAGGGATTATATCTGAGTACTCAACACCCATAGATACTGCGATCACCAATCCGCCTGCCAAGCGTGGTGTTTATGGCAAATACCCATTGAAGAGGCCTCGTCCAACTGTGAATGTCTAACGGCGGATGATGATGTTGATGTCTGATAAGACGTGATTATATGCACTCAGCCTCCGGTTGAGCAATACATTAATCTTGTCATAAATGACACCCACATTAAGCAAATCCACATGCATAAAGTCAACTTAGAATTGCAAATGCACCATAATCTAGCCATAAGTTTGATTCCTAGAAGTCGCAATATCAGTAATACTTAAGTATAGTAAGTATAAGTAAGTATTAATATAAGTAATATTTCAAACAGAAACAGCAGTAAAATACCACGACGCAAAAATAATACGATTCATCAGTTCAACACCTACTTGGAACTAAGCACAAAAGTCTGTCAGTCATTATGTCAATGTCAATGTTGTCGATCTGAAAAATTATTGCCATTATCATATAGAATATATTAAAGAATTAATTGAAAATGTAGAATAGAATTGAAGTTATCGTGGCTTGGTATCATTTTAAAAAAAATACGACTATACACCACGTACTTTACTATTCTCCTGCTGACGTTTCGTTGACCATTTTGAGGTCCTTCCTCATGAGCACCGACTGCGACCACGCTCAAAGGTCGTGCGACGAGAACCCTCTCTCTCTGTCTTCTCACGACAGAAGTTCTCGTCGCACGACCTTTGAGCGTGGTCGCAGTCGGTGCTCATGAGGAAGGACCTCAAAATGGTCAACGAAACGTCAGCAGGAGAATAAGTAAGAAGAAGAAAACGAAGGAAGGAGAAGTACGTGGTGTATAGTCGTAATTTTTCTAAAATGTAGAATGTTGCCATTTGTAAAAGACTAACCGAAGTATATCTAATCTGCACTGGTTTTCAATTTGATCTTAGGACAGTAGATTAAACTATCGATTAAATTTTGTCGTAGATTACGAAATCCATAGTTTTAACTGCAATTGATCTTACGGGCCTTAGACTTACGACCGATATGCCAGAGCAACTGCGAGTCTTCCCATACAAGAGTAAATTTTGTTATGTAGGTTGTTAGATCGACAACTCTTTACTTAAACAAACACATAAGGTTGTCGCAAATTTTTAGGATATAAAGTATGGGAATTTCAAATACGATGTATTGAACCTTTAAACCGTAAAAGTATTCACATGTTTGGTCGGAATACGCCGCCGTAAGGGGTATTATGTTAAACGTTGTATAAAAAAATAAGGGCAATACAATGGGTGGCCTTATAGTTGACAGTGATCTCTGCCAGGCAACTTATAGATGGACTGGAGATCTTTAACTTTGGACTTAAGAATTTTTCCTAACGTCTTTAAACTCAATTATTGGGAAATTTTCGTTGGTACAAGATTTTTCCTCACTGCTGGCGTATAAAGCTTAGAAGTGTGTTATTAATTATTAATTACTCCTGCTCCTCCTATTTTTCAACAAAAACTTTAGATTATTATTATTAAGTATAATCTTTTTAACTCAGCGCTGACTAAACATACTCAAAGCTTCTTGAATGCAGTTCTGTAGTTCGCCTTGAAGGTACATAATAAATAATTTGTGGCGTTAATTATGAATGAACAGAGAAATACACATGCAATTAACATTATAGAGTTGTTAGTATGAGATCATTCCGTAATAAAATAATTATTAAGTTAGCTTTTGATAGGTATCAGTAGGAAGTTTATTATTATCACTAAACAGGTGGATATTAATATATGTCGCCGTTACAGATTATAACATAACATAACACCCGCTACAGTCACATACGCATGATCCCACACTAGGATTCCCTGTGTCGTGGGTATCAGGAACTACGAGTACCATGGTACCATAACACCCAGACCCGAAACAAATATTTGCAGATCATACAACCATTTGTCCCGCAGTGAGAATCGAACACGCAACCTCTCGCATCTCAGCCGGCTACTCACCCTCCGCGCCACAGAGGTCGTAATGAATTGTCGTAAGCGGCTTAACACTTAAAATTCCTACACATTCCTTAATTCTCCATTAATTTTTTAACATTATTGAATAAAGTGACCGATTCAATAGGCCATTAATGCCACAATCGGACCGAACTAACGGAAAATCGTATTACAATCAAATGACCGCGCACGCACCGGTGTGGACCGAGCCGGAAATCCATCGTTATGAATTAAACCGTGTGTGTCCACGCCTTAATAGTACAGTTTCATGGCAAATTGTACTATTAGTTGTGAATAATAATTAATAAAGGTAATAATTGAGCTACTTAAGAAAGGGTACCTAATTAACCAATCACTTACGGCCGCGCCTAACGGAAAATGCCATTCGTTGATTCGATTTACATAGTAAAATTAGTAAGATTATCCAGTCAAATATTTAGATTATAAATTTGCATTGATACTGCATTATATAATTGTATTACATAATGTATAATTTCACATAGAATATTAAATATATCATAATTTAAGTTAATTAATTAGTGGTAGATAGTCTCTTTCTTAGATGTTGGTGAGCTTTGTGACTATGTAATAGATTCAATCAATAAAAGTTTATATTACAAACTTATTTGGGCTGTTTAGAAGATAGCTTCTTTATTTTAAGTGTTGGATAGATAATGTTATATTCACTAGAACGATACAATACCACATAACACACCCAACAGTCCTGATCCCACAAACACACAGACCCGGAACAAATATTTTCAGAATATACAAACATTTGTCCCGCAACTGGAATCAAACCCACAACCATCGCATCTCAGCCGGCTACACGCCCGCCGCACCATGGAGGTCGATGTTATCTAAATAGGTCCCACCATAATATTTTATGTATAGCTGCTTTTCCTGTGCCGTAGTGTGAGCGCCCTAAGAATAGACCTTCTCCCGTGGATGTAGATAACGCTAGATAAGATAAAGATATTACTTACACCAGGGGATGAGCAGCAGCATCCACCCGAGTACTCAACACCAAACTACGATCACCAATCCGCCTGCCAAGCGTCGTGATCATGGCAAATCCCCCCATTGCATTCTATGGGGGAGGCTTTGTCCAGCAGTTGACATTTAAAAGCTGTCTATGAAGAAGATGCTATTCCTATGGCCTACCATTCCCTGGCTTAATTTGAAATGCAAACTATTATTTAGTAATAGAATTGAAGTTATCGTGGCTTGGTATCATTTTAGAAAAATAACGACTATACACCACTTACTTTACTATTCTCCTGCTGACGTTTCGTTGACCATTTTGAGGTCCTTCCTCATGAGCAGCGACCGCGACCACGCTCAAAGGTCGTGAGACGTGAACCATCATCATCTCGGGTGCTCATGAGGAAGGACCTCAAAATGGTCAACGAAACGTCAGCAGGAGAATAGTAAAGCACGTGGTGTATAGTCGTTATTTTTCTAAATATTATTTCGTAGGACTCACTAAATGTATTGTTTCAGTGTCTCCGATCCGTGCGACAAATGGCGGTAGCGTGCACGCGTCGCCTGCGCGGGAGATGTCGCGCGACACACCAGACTACCAGTACGGCAGGTTTGACGCAAGCGCACTTCACATAGCACATGCCCTAAAACAGACAGAACTGCAGAAAGCATATCATCGGCCGAGGGAGAAGCCGATTGACTGTTATTTGGTAAGTTTTAGGTTTAAAACAGCTATTAGCTTATTATTTTATTTAGTGGTGTTATAGGCACTCAAGATTGAAGAGTTGTCGAATGTTTTGTCTATGTCAACGTTATTAGTTTTGACAGCTCTTCAGTATTATAACTTTAAGGTTCCGATAAATAGAACGTACTTCACGCTGACTAAGTCTTGTCTTACTTTGAAATCGTCCCTGTCTCTCTCTCTAATACGCGTGTTTTAACATTTGTGTGACAGTGACAGGGACAGGTCTAAGCTTTAGTACGTGCTAAGCTTGTGCTAAGTAACGTCTATTTATCTCGGCATAAGAAACGATAGTATGACAAGTAATGTTGTATACATTTGTAGTGGCGCATCATGTTATTGCTAAAATTGCACTCGAGGGGATCGATTTTTGAATGTCATACAGTGACTAGTATCATCAAAAAGGTCGCAAATCAACGTTTTTCAGGAAATGTATTAGAAGAGGCACTCGTATTGATATCATAGGTATTAAGAATTTTGGTCGTCAATGAGTTTCAATATATAGAAATTTAGAAATCGGGGACTAACGGCAATTTTACTGACTTTAAGTCTCTCGATGACATTCAAAAATCGCACCCCTGTACTGACAATATTTTTGTTTTTTTGACCACAAAAACACCAACCAATGTTTCGCGTGGCTTAATTTCCCTGAGACAGCACATAGGCACGATTTATAGGTATACATATCGCTATTTCATACCGGTTGCAATCCCAGATATTAATTCGTTTAGTTTCATCACAGCGCACTGTTTCAACCATAAAGTCGTTACAAATACGCAATTGTTCGATTGCAGACCCATTTGTGGTTTTCTAAGGCATTTCTTTATTGATCTGTTGAAATTATTGCAGTCTTAAACCAATAGATACTTTTCCCATTCCTAAAATAAGTACCATATATTAAAAGCACGTGGATGGCTTCATATGGTACCTAATATACATTAAACTTTAGAATTCAAAAAGGTGATCAATAAATAAATCAGGCACATTGAAAAATACATTTTAGAAAAATGTCACTCGTTTTAAAAGTAGGTACTAGGCATGGATGATGTATTTGTTCTTACATGGTACTAGGTTAAATTCTCATTTGCAGACTTCCAAAAGCTTAGTCTTATTTCTGAGCATCTCTTTGTATAAGAAAACAACAAAAAATAATAAAAAAACAAATGCCATTAAGCTTGGCAATGCAGCCAGCGTCTTCAAGACGCTTCCATCTGCTAGTGTTTTGGATCAATTGAGCTATCTTTAGATGGTTTGCAACAACGGTCTTTAGATAGCTCAACTGTTTCATTGTATTTTTTATTTTTGTATGTACCTACTTATTATACTTATAGGCTTGTGTCCAGCAGTGGACTTCTGCAGGCTGATGATGATGATGATGATGCTGATTTCCCTACTTGTATTAGTTGCATTATCCTTTAGGAAGAAAATTAATCTAGACTGTGCAACCCACGGTGAAAAGAGGCCCTTTGAGGCTCTGCCTACTAAAGAGGCATGTCTTTAATGTCAGGGGCCTATTGTTCCCCCACACAACATGCATGATGCCATTTAAACAAAATGGGCAAATAAACGTATTCTATCTCTTTCTAGCTTTCTTTCTTTCTTGATTTATTTCTTTCTTTCTTTCATTCTAATGTATGAGATGTATTAACCTAGAAATAATTGAATTTCATATTTATCATATTCAAAGAAGAAAACTGTAATCGTTAAGTTCCTTCGGAGACATTTAGATTTATCGATACTGGGGATAAGTACTTGAACTCGCATGAGTCCATAGACAAGCTCTGTATAAACAGTGGTTATCTCTCTGCCTTATAATAGACGAAGACATAATGGCATAGTGCAGTGCTGTATCGGCTCATCTATTGCATTCCTCCGCCGGCGCCGTCGAGTAGAACAGATCGCGTGCGCTCGTGGAATGCAGTGGAAGCTATCAGATGATGGAGAAAATACGTGAATCTGTACAAAATTCTCCTTCAAAAAAACTAGAAAGAACGAAATGGAAGATTAAAGTAGAAAAAATTCAGTAACCTATTTTCAGAGCAGTCAATGCTACGCAACAATAACAAGAAAGGATTGT
The DNA here is from genome assembly GCA_951392215.1 of Epirrita christyi. Taxonomy (NCBI): domain Eukaryota; kingdom Metazoa; phylum Arthropoda; class Insecta; order Lepidoptera; family Geometridae; genus Epirrita; species Epirrita christyi. Next base: position 3,455,513 of record OX595851.1, read on the forward strand.
ATCATAATAGCATCAGGAAGTTAAGATGATCTTTCGAAAACATCTACCACTATAACATACTCCTTCAGCCACAACAACACAGCCTTGTCTGAAACGGTAAATTACAGACTCCTTCAGCCACAGTAACAACATACCTCTTTTGCGAAACTTTATATTACAGACTCCTCCAGCGACAGCAACAACATAGCTCTTTTTCGAAACGATAATGTTACTTACATGTACAGCTAAATGCACCATTCCAAATATGAAACAATGATTTGCTCTTTTCCGAAATGACATAAAATATTATAGACTCCTCCAGCCACAGCAACAACGCAGCTCTTGTCTGAAACGACATATTACAAACTCCTGCAGCCACAGCAACAATATAGCTCTTTTCTGAAAGGTCATATTACAGACTCCTCCAGCCACAGCAACAGCGCAGCTCTTGTCTGAAACGACATATTACAGACTCCTCTAGCCACAGCAAAGACACAACTCTATTCTGAAACGAAATATAACAGATTCTTCCAGTGACAGCACCAACACAGCTTTTTTTGCGAAATTACATATTACATACTCCTCCACAGCCACAGCAACATGGTTTTTTTCGAAACGACAATGTTACAGCTACATGCACCATTCCAAATATAAAACAATGATTTACAAAAATACCTAGCTATACTCCCTTAGCAAAACTAACATTATCAACTCGAAACATGTAACTTATACCCCAGAAAAATCACTCTTCTCGATCAGTAGCCATCATTTAGCGGCGAGAAATCTGGCGTGACTCGGCGATTGCAGATTGCTTGATCCGCGAGCTGATACGGCACCGTCGATATAACTGTTTCAAATCCTTTGTAGAAACCCGACCAGTACAATTGTTCAAAAGGGTCATACTCATTATTAAAGAAAAGAAACCATCGGTAGGCTAATGTCTCAGAACGGGTAGCTAATTTAAATGCACCCTTTAACCCCATTGAAACATAAGAATCCCAATCATTTGAATGGAGGGCTTGCAAAACTTGTAGGGTTTGTTAGTAGTTGTACTTCTTGTGAGAGTTTGTCTGGGGAAGTACTACCACCGAAGCTATTTCTGCCGCCAAACAGTAGTGCTCGCATTTCGTAGGATTTCGTTTTGAAGGGTACGGTGCCGGTGACATAACAGGCGCATGAGATTTTTCATCTTTATGTCAGGGTCGGCAGCGCGTATGTGATGCTTCTGGTGTTGCGACCGTCCATTAGGCTATGGTAACTGCTTTCCATCAGGTGGGCCGTAAGCTTGTTTACTTGCCAAGTAGTAAAATTAAAAATAATTCACTTTTAATTATACGCCAAATATGCTTTGTACCATTTTAAAGTGTTTTAAGTTTATTTAATTTTGTTAAAGTTGCGTAATTTATCAAACAATTTAGAACGAGATAGTCTTTCCTAAAAGTGTATAATATTACGTAAAAATGAGTAATCTCTACGAAATAAAGATGTCTAAACATCGCAGTCTCAGTTAACAACCAGTTAGCTAATTAACATAATATTTATGTGCAAGCCAACAGATTTATATGGTGATAGGTGATAGACCTACATTGAAGTAGGGCCCACCCAGATATGAATAAAGCTTTGGAGGTTTTGGTCGGTCTAGTTTTTTCGATGGCAGTAAAGTAGGAATTTCTAAAATATATGGCTACTAATCATAGGCCAAACAATATTATGATCGGTGTGTGTTTCAACTAACGAATTTACTATTATCATAATCATCATTACCAGTCTGTAGATATCCATTGTTGTCCTAGGCCTCCTTCATAGAATGTAATGGGAGCATTTGTCATAATCACCTCGCTTGGCAGGCGGATTGGTGATCGCAATATTGGTGTTGAGCACTCAGGTGGATGCTGCTGCTCATCCCCAGGTGTAATCATCATGGAGACAACATCCGCGGGAGGAGACGGAGATATCTATTCTTAGGCCACACACACCACTTCATTATCTGTTTTTTTTGAAGTTGTTACACAAAAGCTAAGTGGGTTTTTCATATGGGTATGCCCTTGCTCAAATATCTTGAAGTTTTGACTTCCTCATACAAAATTAAAAATAAAACTTTTACTTCACCTCATAGAGTGTCTATTTCCCTTCAAACTTTCCCGGAAACTCCACCTGGTACCTCATAAAAACTATATTAAATAACGGACTGTTAATAAGATAACTCCATAGCAACATAACACTAATTTACAGACAGACAGGCAATTTATCACGTCACCGCTACGCCGGGCTTGACGGATATGGGCATATCCGAATTGAGACTGCAGTCAGTCCCCCCCAACATGGTCAGTGAAACGTGCAGCTATCGTTCCAAATTAACCTTGAATTTAGGTTATGTAATTTTTAATCGTCAAGTCCCACAAACATCTGCTGTTAATACTTTAAAATTATCAGCTATGACAATTTTGAAATAAGTTTCAACATTTTCATAGTTGATCATATTAAAGTATAAAAAAAAAAAAAAAAAGTTAAGTTAGTTGCTTAAAGTGCTAGTTTGTCTCCAAAAAGTCTTGTTTTGACGTAACAATATTGTGACTTAGCTTAAAGTGATAATTTGTCTCCAAAACGTCTTATTTTGACGTGACAATGTTGTCATTTAGCTTAAAGTGCTAATTTGTCTCCAAAACGTCTTATTTTGACGTGACAATGTTGTCATTTAGCTTAAAGTGCTAATTTGTCTCTAAAACGTCTTATTTTGACGTGACAATGTTGTCATTTAGCTTAAAGTCCTAATTTGTCTCCAAAACGTCTTATTTTGACGTGACAATGTTGTGACTTAGCTTAAAGTGCTAATTTGTCTCCAAAACGTCTTTTTTTGACGTGACAATGTTGTGACTTAGCTTAAAGTGCTAATTTGTCTCCAAAACGTCTTGTTTTGACGCGACAATGTTGTGACTTAGCTTAAAATGCTAATTTGTCTCCAAAACGTCTTGTTTTGACGTGACAATGTTGTGACTTAGCTTAAAGTGCTAATTTGTCTCCAAAACATCTTTATTTTGATGTCAAAACGGACTATATTTTAGTTTTTAGAAGTTATTTAACTTGACTTTAGTATGTATGTTAGTGTGGGACAAATCTTGAAACTGAATTTCGAACAAGTTCCACCCAACCGATTGAGCTGAAATTTTTCTTACCTGTCAAGTTCAGATGACCATACAATATCATGGTAACGGCAAGCTGATCTGATGATGGAGACGAAAGGTGGACATCGGAACTCCTCGATGATTAATGGTAGCCTGACAGTGTTTGGGCTCATTTTGATCAGCTCACGGTTTCGATCACTAATTTAATAAAATCTTGTTTCGAAAAATTATTATTTTTGACTTTGATTGTCATTACTCTTGTTAATTGAGTCTCGTTGGTTCTCGAGTGTCGACCACGAACTGGACGATGACGCAGTGTCGGAAAGTCTCCATGGCCCGACGGAATTAAACCAGGGGATGGGCAGCAGTATCCGCCTGAGTACTCAACACCAAACTGCGATCACCAATCCACCTGCCAAGCGTAGTGATTATGCCAAATATCCTTATTGTATTCAAACGAGGAGGCCTTGTCCAGCAGTGGACGTAATCAGACCGGTAATGATGATGATGATGAATTGGGAAATTTTGTGTATACTAATTACCTACCAGTCTCTAAAATTCCAACTGGCTCTAGAATCACCATCAAAAGTAATAATTTGTCACATCAGAGTCTGTGGGAAGTTTTTCTCAGTGATGTAACCATTGTTGCATCCATGGTGGGAGCAGTTCTTATGGCAAGAAGTATTGTGTTGCTGTAATTGCTGGTACAGCTATGTGAACGCATTTTAATGTTATACAATGTCTGAACTTTCCTCTCTTTCAAACGTCTTCAACTGTTGGAACTGGCCGGTGTCCCATCTGAAGACCATTCTCGTAATTTTAAAACATTCAATTCGCAGTGTAATCTCGTTATAGTCGCACAAACATTGGAAACGTAAACGTTTACATTATGTTTTTAATAAACTTAATAGTTTTAAATCGTTATAGAGCTAAAACGTAACAACAAACGTTGCTTTGTGACAAACGATCACCGCGGAAACTTTTAAATAAGTACTATTTTGAGATGTGCCTCAGGTGTATCTCAAATAAGTATCTTCAAATTTCTAATATGTTTTTCAATATTTTCCTTCAATGTTTTGAGCTCGTGGTACAGGGAACTTTTTATCGAGTTACTTACTTCATTGGTGTTCGCTCTGGATTCAACCCACGACCTTATGATCGGAAGTGCTACAGACAACATGACTCCCTTTCCTCCTGTACGGTATTCGTTTTACAAACATTGAGTCGAAACAACTTCTTTCTTCTGTCTTCTGGTAAATTAAGAAAGATATTCCAATATAGTTACTCCTTGAATTTTCGCAAACTATACTTTATTAGCTAGATCATCACCGGAGCTATTAGTAATTCGAAAACTGCCTAAAAATTAACGGATCTATTTGTAACATAAAAGTTCACCGGATCATAGCTACCGGATTTATCAGTAACTACTCATAGTAACCAGATACGATTGTTTTTTTGTATTTAACCGATTTAAGAAAAAACGTTAATCAATGTTATCTTTTTTCCCATACAAAAGACTTCAACGCGCTAGTATTAGGTGCAGAATTTTGCATTTTGTTGTTGAAAAATAACTTAAAATATTGAAGTATCTGAGTTTTTTCGTTGAAACTGAATTAATCCAGCACGCATTTTTTTCTTTTATTTTTCGCACACCTGCTATACCTCAACTTAGTTACCAACGCAGGGTGGCCATGAAAGAACCAGTAGTAGGGCAAACGAACGAACTATCTAAGTTGCATCAAATCTCAACAAGCAGTCATCATCAGCCGCCTTTGGATGTCCACTACTGGACGAGGCCTCCCCCATAAATACGGGTTATTCCCGTTCGTCCCCACGTCTCGTCCCCACTGGGGACGAGTGGGAAAATGGTGGATATTGCCACAATCACCACGCTTGGCAGGTGGATTGGTGATCGCAGTATGCACGTAGAGTACTCAGGTGGATGCTGCTGTCCATCCCCTGGTGGCATCCCTTAGCCGGCTTTAACATCCACGGGAGGAGATGGAAGGGTCTATTCTTAAGCTGGACACACCACGACACAAGCAGTAAGAACATATTCTACTTACACATTTTGGAATCTTGCAAGTGGTGCGCAAGCGCATGCGCACTGAATTAAACATCACTATGACCTAGTATGGTGGATGAGCATTGCAGGGACTATGGCTTAGCCATTCTGTTAGCGGGTAGCGATTTTATCAAGATACGCGTTTTCAGGGTTGCACGCATCAGTTCCATATAATGTTACACGAGTTAAAACCATTTTTCAATACATCAAAAGAAGAGATGCAGACTTAAGTATCTAGTTTATTAATTTGAATTAAAGTTATTTCTAACAAGTCATCGTCATTATTAATAAGGGAAGCTTATAGCAAGCTTCCTCTAATGTCACTCTTAAGATTCTAAAAATAGATCTTTTATTACCTCTAACTGATTCATTCTGACTACTCCAACTTGTAATTTGTTAAAAAATATTTTTAAGATTAAATTACTTTACACAATCTTACTGAATCTAGGTAATTCAGCGAAGAGTGTAAGATCGAAATAAGACAAAGATATAACTTTTCATTAAAAAAAACCGACTTCCTTCTAATCCTTGTGATTTAAATGAATAAAATTCTTTTGATTTGATTTAGTTAACGTGCACAATTTTAGTTTAATATGTCTACCCGCTAGCACTACGACCACACCCTATCATCCTTTTCTCAGTTACTTGCCGGTGAAAACCGGACTTGACGTCCTATTGATATGGAAGTTACATTCATGGCTAGAAAGAGACGAAAGAACATTCTGGAGCGAGCACAGATTTCTGAATAATTTCATCAAGCACTCACTAGTGACTTTCTCTGGCTTTGCACGGGTGGTTCTGATCCCACATTAGGATTCCCTTTGTCGTCGTGTGTATCAGGAACTACGAGCACCATGGTGCCACAACACCTAGACCCGGATCAAATTTTTGCAGATCATGGTAATCATTTGTCCCGCGGCGGGAATCAAACCCGTAGATTTTGCGTCTTATTAAAATAATAATGGATTATTGGAATTCCAGACAGAAATTCAGGAATTGAGTTGGGTGTTGTTGTTGTTATAGTGGTAGCTTGAAGTCGGTGGATGGAGGTGGCTCAAGACCGTTTGTCGTGCTCTTCTATGGTAGAGGTCTGTTTCCAGCAGTAGACTTCTACAGGTTGGTGATGATGTACGCAGACCTTGTAGGTAAACCTTGAAATAAAAATTACAATAATTTTGATGAAACCTATTTAATCAAAGTCGCGTAAATTAAAGGAGATTGTGTCATTATGGTATTTGGACCAGTACAAAAACACGCGCTGTTATTGATTCGTATTGCAGAAATCGCTGTTAGCGATATGGCATGGCCCTTTATTTTAAAATTATTTTTGTATGTTTCCGTGTGGTAATCAATAATCTATCTTACATGAGTATATTTAAAACTCTTTTTCACATAGCATTGTTAGGCCCTCGACCTTTTCCTTATATAACTATCTCTTTTCTCACCTTTGTACAAATGTATTTGATGTAAGTGAATAAATGCCCTTTTATTTTTTCTTCATTGTGTGAAGTTGAATGAATGAAAATATGCGTGATAGGTATACAGATCGAAATAGACATGCATATTAGCATGCACGCTATGAAATGGCGTAAATAACGTAATTGTTAATTTGCTAACATATCTCCGTGAAAAGATATTGCATCTTACGCAGTACGTCTAACGGCTTTTAGTCTGGCACGTGACGGGTAGAGAGAAATAGTATTTGCTCTATTTGCATTCTTGTTCTTTTGTCTCTTCTTTATCCGTTGTTGAAGCTGTTTGTGTAACATTTAAATTATTATGTCACAAAGCTGATGGACTGTAGAGTACATGCCACTCATGCTTTTCACAAAAAAGAGGAACATACTTCAAGAAGGTATATTCCCAGCGTCTCCCTCGTATCTGGCCCCACTGGGGGAAGTTGGAAGAAAAAGTACCATCGTCCCCCACTCTTGACAACGCCAAAAAATGTAATGCTTAAACAGTACACCTTTTTTACTGTTGTTTAGAGGTATAAAATAAATATTGTAGGAAATAAAAAGGTGACCTATCCACGCTAGGATACCCATACACGGAAAGATATCCATCCACGGGCGGAGCCCCATCCATGGGAGGATATCCATCCATGAGAGGATAACCATCCACGGGAAGAGACCCATCCACCCATCCATAATACGTGTACAAATTCGCCATAGAATACAAAACGCAAGCGCACTTAGTATCAGGTTGCATGCGCACTACACTAGATGTGTGGGCGCAAGGCCGTCCTGCAGGTTTGTCGACCCATTCATAACGCGACTACTATTGTGTCGCATAATTATACGGTGTATTGTACTCGTAATCTTGTTATTAGGCATACATAAACATTATTAAATTGGACACCCACATTTCTATTGCAGATTTTTGTCCATAATAGAAGTTTCATTCAACTAAAATTATTGATAGCGATGACCATTGAATTTTAAACTCTGTCTTTAAATGCGTAGGTGCAGATTCAACCTTCGTCCAGTAATGCTATCCGCTCTTAGATAGATGCAACTTGCTCTATGACCTATTGGAAAACCACTTTATAGATATTTATAATATTATATCATCATCATTAACAGCCAGTAGAAGTCCACAGCTGGTAAAACCCTCCCCCATAGAATGACACGACGAATGGTCCTGAGTCGCCTTCATCTACCGACTTTCTGCAACCTTGGTCCATCGGCGTAGAGTAGATGTAGAGGGTGGCCCTTCTACACTACGTCGTTTGATTTGTGGTCACCATCAAAAACCTTTATTACCTAACGGTTGTCAGTTTTATGAGCTATATTAACTGCCTATTGCCAATTCAACTTGCTAATTCTATATTGGGTTATGTTTGTGTTCTTCAATAGACTTCCTTATTCCGGATTATATCACTTAGTAAAATTCCTAGCATAGGTCTCTCCGTAGCCCGCTGCACGACTTTGAGCTTGTGTGAAATGTCAATAGTTAGCGACCACGTATGATGACAACGTATGATTTGCATTGTATAGATTGAAAACGATCCTTGTGATTCCAATAAATATCCTTTGGCTTTGATTTTAATTCAACTATAATTGCGAACACTACTATTAAGCTTGCTTACATCAAAATTGTGCTGTTTACAAATTATCTTGTAAAAATTGTATAGTTGCAAGTAATTGTCGCCAAAAATTCATTAACATGTATTGAGGCTAAAGTAGAGGTCAGTAGATGACGTCACTATGACCTTAGAGAGCGTGAGTTGACTCCTACACATGAAGATAAAATGTCGGTTCATTATTGGCAAAATATAACACCAAAACAAGATACTGTTTGTGTCAAAAGTGATTGAACGGTTCGTCCAAAGCCTGTTACACAACACTACACAATAATGCTACACGTCCGTAGTCCATACAAAAATGATCATTCTCCTTTACAAAATATAAGTACTTAACACATAAAGTAACTACCTATTTGATGTTACCGTGATTTAGATAAAGACTATACCAATTTTACCACGACCTAATATCGTTGCGGTAAAAACCGTTAAACAACGTATTTAACCTGAGGAGAGCAAGTATGGTAACATGATCTGACTTTTACTTTCCGTTTTGCATCGTCATATTAACATGTCTGTCTCATTCCCTCTAAATATAATACGCGATGGCAGAGTAGAGATAGCGAGTCTCGGAAGAAAATTAATGTATAAGAAGACGGACAACAATGGGGAAGTGTGGTATTGTGTTACTCTTTATCATGTGAATAAATAATTATCAACGTGTACAGAAAAATCAAATAACAAAATTACATAATAGTGAAAACAATGGAGGGTTGCTACTTAAATCCAAATAATATCAGTCTAATAATTTTTTTATGATAAATAAATACGCTAAAACTTAAAAATCATGATTTATCTGACTTACCCACGTTTTGGTAGGAATGTGAAAATACCCTTGTAAGGACATGTTGGGCAATTTTCGTTGGCATAAGATTTTGTCCTAGTTGCTGGCTTATTTACAAGTGTGTTATTACTTGAAGAAAGCATTATCCAAGTATTGGTTGTGCGAAGCAATGGCGGCCATGAGCTCACCACTTGTCTAGTCTATATTCCTGCGATTGTGCAAGCCACGGTTAAAAGAGGCCTCAGAGGCTCTGCCTATCTCGGGGTGAACCTACCTTTTCGGAAAAAAGGTGTGTTTATGAGTATTTAGTAGAATAGTCCTGTTTTTAATTTTTTGGATCAGGGCATAGTATATAAATAGTATTTTACTTCAATACTATTTATAAGTCTTTTTTATAAAAGTTTGTTATGTATTCAGTTATATCAAAGTTGTATTTTATTCATTTATGATTATTATTATTATTTATTATAATTTTTACTTTGTTCACCGCACGGACGACAGCGCGTTGTCCGTTATGGCTTCACTCATTACTGTCCATTCAAAGGTTGCATGGAAGAAATTGCTTTCAGCAATAAGGACACTACTAATTTTAATAAAACCTATTATGTATTCCTAGTGATCGATAAAATGTTTATTTATCTAATGCATCAAATAAATTTACCTATGAATGAAATAATAAATTTGAACTTGCAGTAAGCACGTGGAAGCACATTAAATCGTTTCGATCTTTAGAGAAACATCAATAAATTAGAAATCATCAAGCAATCACGCAGAGCCAGTAATGACAAATGGACAAGCGAAAGTGGTCAGCAGTAAAAGTGAGATTATAAACCAATTGAACACACAATGACGATCATACATATTCATAAATTACATTATGCTCATATCATAGTCGCAAATCTGTGAGGACGTTAATGGTCTAGTGAGCAAGCGAATTTTCAGTTTACTTAGTACTTAATTTGTGAATCAATCGACCTCTTTTGTTCTGCAGCATTTGAGAACTCGTTGATAAAGTTTATATTTTTGTTCAGCTATTTACCAGACCAATCTGCCCATTCATCCAGAAAAAAAACCTATAGCTGGCAAGTATGCTGAATCGTGTGGCCTCGAATTAGTGGTAGGACTCCAAAAACACCGTAAAGTAATTAAAAACACAGCAATTAAAATCCAATTTGTTCAAACGGTCTAATGACCTACATAATTTGCCCATAGTCCTTTATTTTTGAAACGTTTACCAAAACCGTGACGAAAATTAAATCACCGTCAAATTACTGACAATTCCAAAATTATAATCAAGGAAAGTACTGTTGGAATAGTTCATTTAAAATGTCCGACCTCGTGACTTCTTTGAAATAATTTTCTCACGTCTTGTATCAAATGTAGATAGGTAGTACTGTTATTCAGCACAATAAGCGCATTTCAGACCGGAAGATAAGAATTAAAAGCTTTTCTATTCCGATGTTATTAGTAGAGATTCTATGCAGTTTTATCTAAATTTAAAGTGCACTAAAATTGTCGTGCGCTCTTTCTAATAGACTGAAATAAAAAGGGACTGCGATAGTTTTAGCGTAGGTTAAGTTTAGAGCATGATGCATAAAATCACTACCACTAGGGTGCGATTTTTAATGTCATCGACTAAACGTCAGTAAAATCCTCGATTTCCAAATTTCTGTGTATTAAAACTCTTTTATGACTATATGTTAAGAGAGAGGCAAGATAAATGGCCCAAAATAGTAACAGAGTGGTACCCGAGGGATGGAAAAAGAAGCAAGGGACGGCAAACAAAACGTTGGGAAGACGATATCAAAAGAGTTGCTGGTTCTGAGTGGAGCCGGATGGCAAAAGATAGAGACGCATGGAAATCTTTAGAGGAGGCCTTTGTCGAAAGACAAGCTGTTTTTAAATGATAAGATTTAATTTAATTAAGAATAACATGTTTCACAAATTTGTAAACAGCAATAAGGACTTATTTTATTTTTATTTTTATTTTATGACTAAAATTCTTATATCTATGATATCAATACAAGTGCCTTCTCCAGTACATCTCCTGAAAAACTATGATTTGCAGCCTTATAAATCATAAATTAGACTAGCCAATTGTACACTTTGTGAAAAAAATCTTTGACAAACATTTGTGTCAATGAAAAATAGTAAAACTCCATGGGTGTTATTATAAAAAATGCCCTTAGTCTGGGTTTAAACCAGGACTACGAGTCTAGGCTTAAATATCGACCAAGGGTATTTACGACTGTAATACAAAAGCAGATGGTTTGTTTTCCAAAAGCAACTTTCGAGCTAGATATGCCAAAAATGACATAAGCTTGGACTATCTCTGGTTTATCTAAAAACAATTGAGATGTCCAAATTCTTACCTCTAACAAGCAATCAACTGTCAATTTATAGACCATTGCTAAACTAGGGGGCTGCCCCTAGTTTAGCAATGGTCTATAAATTGACAGTTGATTGCTTGTTAGAGGTAAGAATTTGGACATCTCAATTGTGATGTGACACAATCCGTCAGTTTGATACTTTGGAAATTGCGAAGTAACGCGAGAATTGATTTCGGAAAACAAACCATCTGCTTTCGTATTTAAAGTCGCATATGCCTAATGTCGATGTTTAATCCTAGACTAAACGCCTGGACTAAATTCAGATTTAGTCCATGTTCTGTAATAAGGCCGCATGCCGTTTAGGACTTACCAACTTACCTGAGTAGAGTAAGAAGGTGACAGAATGCCGCTCGCGATGCAAAAAGTGAGCTAAAATCACGAAAAACAAAGATTTGCAGCCTTATAAATCATTAATTTGACTTTAATGAGTTAGATAGTGACAAAGTTTGACATCTATCATCACCTTATAAAAACGGGAGGTATCGGAGGCGGTATATTACTCAGCCAGAACACACTAAGGTCTAAATTCAAATTCTTAGGTACTTCATTATATCGCTGATGTACATTTTACCCAGCAAATAATCAACAATGGCTGGCTGTACATAAATCTACGGTACCTAGTGTCTGCACATGCGCAGTGTGTACACTCGGCCGTGAGAATAGCGGCATAACTGTTCATTGAACACAAGTAAATGGCGTTTAGATTTTTTGTTTATATAACTGCGAGCCATCTGAATTAAAAGCTGATTATAATTAAGAAGAGATTAGATTATTAAGTAAAGAGAAAGGGAGTGGAGACAGAATCCCCCCTTGTGGGAGAAATTTGGAATGGAGATAAACATATACCCCCTTATTCATAATCATTTTTGAAATCTATTTTAGTTAAAATAACTTTGTTTTATTTTGACGTATGACATTTCCCATAAGAGAGAACAAAACAAAAGCTATTTTAATTAAAATAGGTTTACAAAATGATTATGAATAAGGAAGGCTTTTCATTATCATCATCATCAAAATTCATCATTGGTTACGAGGGTGAAACTGCGGGGCGCGCCTAGTCTTTCCATAAATCTATATCTTTAGCTTGGCTCATTTAGTCTGCCCCACTTTTTTGTCGAAATATATCCTCCCAAAACTGTTATGTTTTTACACCCAACAGTCACAAACGTGGTCATGGTCCCATACTAGGATTCCCTGTGTCGTGGGTATCAAGAACTACGACGGCTTCTTCTGATGGACTCTATTCCTTCTATTTTTGTGTGGTATCCATTCCAATACTCTCATTGATTCATATCTTGCATTTTCCATCCTGCAAACATGTCCTGTAATTCCATTTTAATTCTAAGGCGAGGCTGAAAAACAGCGTGGCCTTCGACCTTTTCTCTTACTTTACACAACCTATACAAGTATAATATTAAATATAAGGCAGGTAGTAGAAAAAGAAAAAGAAAAAAGAGAGGTGAGTAGAAAACGTCGAGGGCTGAGCCACGCTGTTGTTCAGCCTCGCCTTAGAAATCAAAACAGAACATGAGAGAATGTCCTGAATCTAATAGTGATGTAACTAGCTAAAGAGCTACGATTATCTACGTATGACGTCAGAAATTAGTTTATTGGATTCAAAATGCATAATCAGGCGATTAAACCAACAATTCAAATGATATGGCGCCATAAATTACCCCATTCCTACGTCCTTCCTACGTGATTCCCACACAAGCAGCTAAACTTCTAAAAACGAAGGATTTCAAATCGATGGTTCTCATTGAATATTAATTAACCCGCAGTTTTATAAGACTCCTATAATGTTAGGAAGGTTTAAAACGTGGGTTTGCATAAATGACTTGAGTTAGTTATAAACAACCCGCATAAGTTTCATAATTACCTACTTGACAGTGATGATATACTATCATCATGCAACACGTATTTACAATAAAATACCCACATAACATAACATACATAACATAACACCCAACAGTCACATACGTAGTCCTGATCTCACACTAGGATTCCCTGTGTTGTGGGTATCAGGAACTACGAGTATCATGGTACCATAACACCCAGACCCGGAATAAATATTTGCTGATCATACAAACATTTGTCCCGCAGCGGGAATCGAACCCGCAACCTCTCGCATCTCAGCCGGCTACTCGCTCACCGCGCCACAGAGGTTGTATCATCATCATTATCATCACTAGCCTTTAGATGTCCACTGCTGGACGAGGCCTAGCCCATAAATACAATGGGAGGAATTGCCATAATCACTAGATTACTACGTTTGGCAGGCGGATTGGTGATCGCAGTATTCATGTTGAGTACTCAGGTGGATGCTGCTGCCCATCCCCTGGTGTAATCCTTTAGTCGGCTTTTACGATATCCATGGGAGGAGACGGAGGGGTCTAACTTAAGCCGGACACACCACGGCTCCATAAAATACTTAATACTTATATAAAAATTCTAAATGAGAATTAATTGAAATCTAATTTTAAATAATTTTAATAAGTAAATGTTATTACAATATTCATTAATTTTTAAGAGGACACGTTGTAATTTTAGGGCTATGTATTATTTTTATTTTTAGTTTGTTTGGATGGATGGATGTTTTTACTCTTCCACGCTAAAGTGCATCACACACGTAGCAGATGCGGTAATATTTTATATGCGTATAAAAAATCGCATCTGAAGGTATCACACACGTAGCAGATACAATAATATACGAAAATGATACATTCACGCGGAAACCTTCAAACTGTATTGAATTTCAATTTGTATACACAGATATCATCTGTCCATCTTTTGTTACATATCGGCGCCTACAGATGCTTGACGGTAAAATATAAGTGATCTGCTACGTGTGTGTTGCTCCTTGAGTTTAGTATAGAGATCGATATGGACAGATTCTCGCTCAGATACCGTATCTGCTACGTGTGTGACACACTTAAAACTACTGAACGGATTTTGATGAAATTTAACAATATTTTTGTTTATATTTTTTGGCTATAACTTATTTACCACTTACTGACTGGACCACCGGGACCATGCTTTAATAAGTTCTTTCTAATTCGGACCATGCAGTTCACTTATATCATGGAAGTTATCTTATATGCATGGTACAATGGAAATACGTCAATGTACAAAGAAGGCCTAGATGCCATTTATGATAATGTGGTAGGAAACGTAACCGAACCATGTCGGGTCCGTTCATCGACGGTTTACTATACGTCATTGACTGCAATTATTAAAGACTAGCATTTGTTCGCGTCTCCGCCCGTGTGGAAACTCTATTATAAATTATAGCCTATATTATTTTATTCCGATGTATAAGCTATAATACTGTAAAGTTTCATCAAAATATGTTCAGTAGTTTTTGTGTGAAAGAGTAGCAAACATCCATCCATCCATCCTTGCAAACTTTTACATATAATATTTGTATAGGCTAAGACGTATACAAACGTCAAGTGGCCACTTGCTAAATGTTTGAAAAAAAAATAAAAACAAATACCCCAATAGTGAGGTTTTGCTGATAAGTACAAGGTATTACACTACCTTTTCACGAAAGGCAATTTATATTTTTTGAATTTTCCCAAAAACCCCACTTGTGGGATTTTGCTGGTGGGGTTTTTGGGAATCGGAGCAGATTACGTAGATAATTTTATTATTTTACCTTAAACATAAACATCCTACGTAACATAATAAATATTCATAGCTTAGCCTTGAAATTGACCACTTACAATCCATAACTTACTGCTCGTAGTTCGTGCGCTCCTAAATGCCGCGAGAATTTCTAAGTATGTTACGTTTGCAATCACAATACCAAATTAAATAGGTACAAAAAACAAAAGTAAAATTACGACAAACCGAGCACTTCTATGCTTCTGTCACAAACCTTTGGTAGAGTATCGAATGGCCAATGAAAGATCTAGAGCCCAATTCTCGTTCAAACTGACATTTACATACAAGTGTTTATAGTTCTGTCAAAACTGACATGATCGAGTTGTTTTTAGGATCAATCTACAATCTGAGGCCCAATTCTCTAATTTAAAAACATTCAATTCGCAGTATAATCTCGTCTCAGTCGCACTGTCACGCATAGTAACTATAACTTAATCTTCGCGTTTCTTGCTAAGAATATGGAATAGTTTCTATACGAAACGGTGCGACTGACACGAGACTGGAATGTTTTTAAATTAGAGAATTGGGCCTCTGAGAATTGACTCCCTGACATTCTGACTAAATGGAAAATGACTGTAGAGTCATTTTCCATTTAGTCAGAATGTCGAATGAATTGGCGTAGGCCAAGGAATTTTTATACTTACTATATCTATGCTCTACGCTCAGTTGATTTAGGCATCAACCCTAAGAACAGCATCACCATCATCATCAACTTCAAAAATATAATGTAGTTTTGATTTTTGCCACATTTTTGAATATCCCCTCCAAAATCCTAACCCGGGGGTCGGCTTCCCCCCGTTAAATGGGTCTGCGGTCGTGTTTTTTTATTTTACACAAAAACTAGAGCTTGGAAAAATGTAGGAGTTAACACTTTAGATGGGATACTTCTAAAGTCCCCCAAAGCTAAGGAAAAAAGAAAGGAAAGAAGGAAGGAGGGGGGGTAGTTAAGGAAGATTTGCGCCAAAAATCAAAGTTACATTATTTTTCAGAGTTTTGGCCTATTTTCTTAAAGCATCTGCACTAACTGGTCAATCAAGCTGAAATATAAAAGGAACTTTCCGAAAATGTTCGGAAAGTTCCTTTTATAAAAATAAACAAAAAAATTGAAATAAAATCAAATTGAGCTACAACATCAAAGTGAAATTTACAAAAAATAACTTTTATTCATAACATGCAATGCAATGATGTGGAACAGATTTTAAGAAGGGTCCCGAACTAGGCTAAGCCTGTATCTTGGTGACCAGTAGATTTAGTAGTTGATTTCCTAAGTCAGAGTTAATGATAGCTGATTGGGTTGGCGTTGCTGCTCGTTCTTACTATAAGGTTTTTCTTATATGACGGCTGGCCCGCTCCTCACCAAGAGGTTTGTACATAAGTGCTTTTATAGAAACGATGACGCAACCTCACCATGTTTGGCGAACGTAGAAGCACAGTTTTATGACCGCCCGTACATGTTCATTTTCGAAAGAAAATGGGACGTGCGTATTACTCATCGCGCTTAATTTGGCGCTTTCTGTGGAAGTGAATTCGTTATCAATATGATGTCATGGCAACTCTATCGTCTATTGTCTAGAGTCCAAATTTGGTAATTGCTAGGAAAGTAACTCAGTTCATAGCTTTCTTGTAGCTAACGGACACAAATAACTTTTCATTTAAAAAACCGACTTCCGCCATTGTATTCGACTAAATATTTAGATGAAAAAAAAAATGATGAAAGAACCATAGTGGTGAAAGGATTATGATACTTTCTGAATGCAAATGCTTGGTTTGTTGCTGAAAATATCAAAATCGCCATATGTATGCCTACAATATTTGAGGAGTTCCCTCAATTCCTCTTGGATTCAATCATCAGAACTGGATTCTGAAAAAATGGGACCAATCTGGAAGTATATCTATTTAAATAAAAAAAAGAATTTTCCAAATCGGTTCATTAACGCCGGAGATACGAGGTAACAAACATTTAAAAAAACAAAAAAAAAAACGAATTGAGAAGGCGGTTAAAAAGTAAGTATAGTTAATGAAACATCTTTCCAAATTCAAATAACACGGCAGTTATGGATTTTACAAGCTCTGACCACAGATACCGAATCATCATCATCATCAGCCTGTAGAAGTCCAGTGCTAGACATAGGCCTGCTCCATAGAATGTTACGACAAACGGTCTTGAGCTTCCTCCATCCACCGACTTCCTGCGATTTTTATAATGACATAATACATAGATTAAGTAATAGTTACTACGTGTCTGTTTGACTGAGACGAGATTGTACTGCGAATTGAATATTTTAAAATTAAGTGAATTTGTCCTCTAATACCGCGATCACCAATTCGATTGCTAAGCGTAGTGTTTATGGCAAATCCCCCCTTTTCTATGGGGAGGCATCGTCTAGCAGTCATCTTGTAGCTGATAAAGAAGAATTGTTTAAGCTCCTTTTAAAAATACGCTTTTAAGTAAGCAGATATTGATATCTATATATACTCTGATTTATAAACTTAGAAATTTTTTGTTAACAAAGAAATGTCAAGATATGCCACTGTGTGTATAAGTGTCATATGTGTATGACACATGGACACACAGTGGCATATTTTATAATTTTTTTGTCTACAAAGAAATGTCAAGATTATGCCACTGTGTGTATTAGTGTCATATTTTGACATTTCTTTGTTTACAATAAATGTCTAAGATTAAAAATCAGAGAATAAGGGCCCTATTCATAATTATTTTTTAAAACTTTTTTAGTTAAAATAGCTTTTGTCTTGTTCTCTCAGATGTAAAATGTCATACGTCAAAACAAGACAAAAGATATTTTAGCTAAAATAGGTTTAAAAAATGATTATGAATAAGGAGGTAGATCTATTACTAAGTAGTTGAATAAATCTATAATATATCTGCTTTGATCAAAGTATTAAACGAGGCACATGCTCTTATCATGAATTATCGGTGCTCTTAATGGAACGCTTCGAATTTATTAGTGTACCTACATACACACTGACACGCGTTTCCGAATCGAAATTTTCACTTTTCCCAATTTTTGAATTTAATAGGTATATTATTAAATCATAATTTCATAGGTTGAATGCTGTAAAACTCTTACAAGTTTCAATTGAAAGTTGAGAAAACCTGTTGACGCTAACCAGCCGTCTACAAAGTAGTCTCGCCATATTTATTGCGTTATGAAATTTCACTTATCAGATAGGTAGAGCAAGTTACAAGTGCAAGTGATGAAGCTTGGTCGAAAACATAAGTGACTAAACTATGACAGAAATAAGTAAGCAACAAAGTATTTTTAGATAGACGAACTCTTTGGCGCAGCGAGCAAAGGTTCGCTTGCGACGCAGGAGGTTGCGGGTCCGATTCCCGCCTCTGAACAAATATTTGTACGATCTGCAGATATTTGTTCAGGGTGTCCTGGGTATTATCTATGTATATAATAAAAAATATCTATCTATGTACTGTATTGTATTAAGTATATCAGTTATCTAGTACCCATAACACAAGCTCTGCTTAACTTGGGCCTAGATAATGTTGCGAGAAATGTTCAACATTTTTTTTATTTTAGACTAGCAAGAGTCATGGCGAAAAAGCTTATGAGTGCCATTGACGGGCTGTATAAAATGGTATTTTCAAAAATTAATTTAATTTTTCCACCCAGTTTTGTAGAAAATGTAATGATGGGAATTTATCAAATTATTTTCGTACCATCCATGGGTATTCGATTTATGTAATTACGCAGGCACAGGCACGCGTTCGCCAGGACTCTTTGAGTCAAAATATACTAGTTCAAAGCGAGGTAGGCTTGATTTGCTCTACGGTAGAGTAAAAAATTATCATTTTGTAAAGTGTTGCTCTATCTAAAATAAAGCAGTCAGGTGCGAATGAGACTCGTGTCTTGATGGGTCCGATCCGTAAATTATTTCGCATATTACATGTGCTTAGACAAGTCAAATTAACAAAGTTCCTACGATTTTTTTACAGTTTTATATATATATAAGTACAAGTGTAAACTTTTCCCTTTATTTGTGGCACAAAGCCTCCTAGGATTCCAAAGTTCAGAATTTTTACTGGAAGTACTCTAGAGGTAAGTATTTAATTTTCGCAATATTTATAAATACAAAAATTGCACATTCATTGCCTTATATTTTTATTCATTGAATTTTTTACGGCACTTAAAGCTCTCTTAAATTTATATATGGTATACATTTTATGTTGATACCTTTAGCTATTCCTTAGAAAAGGGATCTTCACAGACAGACAGACAGGCAGGCAAACGGACATCAAAGTAATCCTAAAAGGGTCCCATTTTATTCTGTTGAGGAACGGAACCCCTAAAAACTATCTCGATTGTTGGGATCGATTGAACTTCGTGACAAACAAAAACAAAAGATAGAAACAAACATCAAAAAATAATTAAAGTCTGACGATCCATTACCAAAACAAAAATACTTGCGAACAATGCATTCTCGTAACCAACTTTTTAATTATTCTTATTAATGGCTAAGATCTTCGCACGTTCGTCCAGTGATTAATATATAGTCTGTGACGCGTTCGTTGACTCTATAGAAAGTTGTTAATTAAGATCGCAGTGGGATTGCGTATTGTATAACAGAACGCAACCGATCGACCATATGGCTGGTTGAACAGGGAAATACCTTGCCAAATGGTCATCGTAACGTAAGAAACTGCATTTTTTACGGTTCATCGGTTTATATCTTTATAAACTGGTAGTCATAGGTACAATTAGAAACACCATTCGGTAAGGTAATTATGTAACCAACATTTCAACTAAGTACAATTTATTGGAGTTCACATACTCATTTACTAAATCACAATGTAATCTCATACCTCTTAGTTTAAAACAAAAATATTTGACGAAAAAGGTAGTATTTAAAAAACCATAAGTTTAAACAAAATACCAATATCCCAGTACGTACTGGCAACCTTGACAACTAACAAAATAAAATACGTCATTGCTATATCTTTACACTTTACGGCGTTTTTTAAAACTGACAACATTGTCATGTTGTTTGTTGTAATTTTATTACTCAAAATGCATAAAAACAAGAGCTGCAAATGTAATGCAGCAAAAAGAAAAAACAAAAAATTTGCATTAAAACGAAAATGCAGATACCAAATAATCGCCGATCATTTAGAGTGTTCTGTGTTTTAAACAACATGAAAACTCTGATAAGATAAGCCTAAATAAGATCTTTAGCTTGTATTTTATTTATTTTGTATATTTCAAATGTTTTTTTTTCCCGGCAGGAAGTACGTGTTGCTCGAAGTGTTTTTTAGCGTGGTCCAATCGCGAAAACCTGAGACTAAATAAACCATATAGCATATTTTATATAACTGTAAACTGCAAAATTATTTTGTCGAGAAGACTTGCATTACTTCTAAATACCTACTAAGGTATAATTACTTAACTAACCAACAACGACAACTGCACGTTGCTGTGTGGTGCAAACCGTGTGACTATCGTCCGTTAAACATAACATTTTCCTGTTACTCTAATCAATCCATCTTTTCCTGGACAGCTTGATCTAACCTTACCCATCCAATGAAAATACTTAACGTCTATCCCTGTAAAACATTTGCCTAGTTCATTTGCATGGTATTCTTAAGTTATTTTGAATCCTTGACAAAACAGAAACTCGTTTGACATCCTCGTCAACAAATCAATCCTATTTAATAGGTCAGGTTCCTACACTGATCCTGTATAAACCAACACTTACGTAAGTTATTAGTTGCATACAATTGTGTAACACATAAATTTCAATCAGGAAACCTCCTTGCTAGCTGTTAGAACTGGTATTCACTTTGCGCAATACGACCAAATAGGATCTCAATCGATACAAAAACCTTTTTTATGTATAGGTATTTATTACCTGTATGCTGTATGTGTGTAGACAGTTCATTAGAATCGGTAAGTGCTGTGGTGTGTCCGGCCTGAAAAAGAATAGATCCCTCAGTCGCCTCCCGTGAAAAAGCCGACCAAGGCAGCAGCATCCACCTGAGTACCTAACACCAATACTGCAACCACCAATCCGTCTGCCAAGCGTGGTGATTATGGCGAATCTATGGGAGAGGCCTCGTCCAACAGTGGACATCTGTCGGCTGACGTGGATGCTTTAGGTCTCATTATATTCGCCGGTTCATTAATATGGAAGGTACACCTGTACTAGATTATATCTCTAGGATTGCCGGTAAATACTGACATGACTCTAGCCTTAGAGAATAAATTCTCTAAGACTCTAGCCAACGTATTAAACTGATTCGTATGCTTAAACGCTTCAACTAACACTTAGGTCACGCCAAAGAAGATAAACATCTTAGGCACTCTTTTTATTTATTTAATATTTATTAGATTGAATATTTAAGTGGGCTAATCTATACGAGCAATTTTGATGAGATATTTTCAGTTTCTACTTTGGGACATAGGATTTTTCATGGGGCATCATTTTATTAGCATCATCAGCAATTTACATATAAATAAACGAATTTGTTAATATTACATTTTTAATTTCTAAAGCTCCCTCAAAATTTACGATTGGTGTCAAGAGCCTTAGAATAAACACTGAAGCAATCAAGAGCGAATAAGTGCAAAAACTACCTGTCAGACCAATTTTTTTAACTTATTTTTATAAATGAAAGAAAGAAAGAAACAAAGAAAGAAAAAGCATTTATTTGTGCCAATGAATGCCGATGACAAGAATGACACGGGAAAATAAGAGACGCACACACAAACAGAGATTTAAAACTACACAGAAGACAAGCATTACTTATATTTTTATGAATAATGTGCCTCTCAGTATCTATCAGTCATGTAGCACTGACAGAAATTGGCGTCCACAACAACAACTTTTCAAATTTTGAACAACAAAGTTTTTGGTGCTTAATTCCCCTCTGGACTTCTGGCAGTGAGTGCCATACCATGTCAATCAACACATAAACAGCTGTAACAAAGCATTAGTTAAGTAGATAGGTAGGTACTATGCTCGTGTAGAGCCGAACTTACGGCACATTCTTTATCTAATAAAGTGATTGATATCACAACTTTCTCTGAAGGTGTATGCTCCATCCACCACACAATAGCCATTATACAGCCTACTTGCTTTTTATTCGTTATATAATAGGTACTATTTTCTCCGTATACTAGATGATTATATTTTGCGAGATATTATGATGATAGAACATTATTATAAGTGATTCCGGTCGTGATCCCGTATAGTACCTTTCCCGTAATCAATTGAATAGCACCAATTAACCCATCTTGCAGTGCTGCAAACGCTATTACTTAAGATTTAAATTACTTATGCCCAGACTAGAGATACCTTACAATACCCTTTTGGCTCTAACAACGTATAATTGAGATACTTCTATGTAATAATGTTATGATTTCCATCATAATTACCTCCAATGTACCACCATAACAAAAACCGTTTGAAAAGCAGGCCAGTCGCCATACCATATACATCGGTAATTAACTCAGCTAATAGTATCTGCCCGGTCCGAGAATGAATTTTCTTGTGAGGAATGCTACAGAAAAACTACCGCATTCGCAGCTCGCTTGGAAAGCGTAACACGGAGTAAATAAGTAGATACTGATCAATCGACATGTAGATTTTCTATTATTACCTGGAACTAGTTCATGATTGCTTAAGGTTATTGCTATTGGTCACGTAATTATGCCCAAGAAAAGTCAAGGACCGTATAAGCACCTACTAAAGTATCTCGGTGCAAACAGCTATAGCAGCTCTTCGTAATAAAAGATAGTCAAAATAAAGTTCAGATCATTTTGCGATCTTGTGTCGATGTTATAATTGTCACAACTGACAATACCTACAACAGGAAAATGTGATTAGGTCATGAAAGCAACATGAAATTAATAAGTACTGTTGTACGTAGGTACACTTATTACCTACTTCCATGGATTAGGTAGGTATATGTATCAAAATGTGATAATTAATGAAATATCAACAAATCAATCGTTTCAAAGTTTTTCCAATAATATTGGTTACAATTTGAGCTTCCAATGACATGTATAATATAAGTAAGTACTATCCTACTCTAATCTACGATCGCCATGAATCGAAAATAGACTAAATTGTTATTATGATAGGAGAACATAAATTTTCAATCAATTCACAATTTAGTCTATATTCGGTCAACTTTTAGTGCGAATTTAAAATAATTAAGAGAACTGGGCTGAAGAGTTCAAAGTGCACGCTTGGTAGTCCTGTCTGATATCGTGATCAGACGGGACTGTTTTGTGTGATCAGCCAGGACGCGATCGGTTTCTTGTGATCAGAAGGGACATACCCCACGCCTGCCCATTTTGGTGATGCAGCGTGCCTTGCACGCATTCGTTTCTAAAGGATAGGGTTCAACCTACCACAGACGCAAACTGCCCAAGTGCGTCAGGCAAAGGCAACTACTTATTTATGTCTCTTCATCAGTTGGTACGACTGGACGAGGCCTCACCATAGAATATGGAAGGATTTCACCACGCTTGAAAGGCGGATTAGTAATTGCAGTATCGGTTTTAAGGTGATTCCTCTCGCATGTGGCGCGAAATTCAAATTTTTATTGCGTTTTTGCTCATTACAGCTCATCAACACTTCTTGAGATAGTAAAAACTGATTTTGCGAAAACTAGGAGACCTAACACACATGTTTTAGTTTATAGTTTCACATACAGATCATTACTTCAGCTACGAATACTCTTCAATGATTTTTACAGTATTTTTTTGGTTTAAAGATATGCGTAGCTTAACTAATGACATTTATGAGATACTATCAATTAAAACATGTGTGCTAGGTCTCCCAGTTTTCGCAAAATCTGTTTTCTCTATCTCAAGAAGTGTTGATTAGCTGTGATTTACAAAAAACACAATAAAATTTGAATTTCGCGCCACATGCGAGAGGAATCACCTTAAGTACTCAGATGGTTGCTACTGCCCATCGCCTAGCGTAATCTCTCTAATACTTATTTACTTATCTAAGCTTGGTAGAAATCGCGCCACGTTTGTAGTTTCGTAGAAAAAAACGATTCAAAATTCACAACCAACAT
This sequence comes from Epirrita christyi, assembly GCA_951392215.1. Classification (NCBI taxonomy): domain Eukaryota; kingdom Metazoa; phylum Arthropoda; class Insecta; order Lepidoptera; family Geometridae; genus Epirrita; species Epirrita christyi. The sequence continues at coordinate 3,479,671 of OX595851.1, forward strand.
TCAATTTATTTTTAAAACAGTAGGTAAACCTAGAATAACAATAATTTTACAAATTAATACAAAATTATTACAATTTTTTTTTTTTTTTTTTTTTTTTTTTAATAACAATTTGACAAGCTTCTTTGAAAAAGTTTCGACGATTCAAGATTCTAGATCAGCCCCCCGATTCCCTATCTTGAAAGTCACTCAGTGGCCAACGTTTGACATGTAGAATGACTATCACTTGCCCAAAGTTATCATCAAAAATTGTCAAATGGCATAATTCGTATTCTCTATCTTCAGTGGGTTACTGAGATGACGTCATCATCGGTTGCTTTCCATCAAAGTCACTAGATGGTTTCAGCGCTTATCGACTCCATAGCGAATCTATGAATTTATTATTATTTGGTATTCCGTAAGCAAAATGACAGCTCCAATCGCTTTCATTCAAAATCACCAACGTTTCGCGAAAGGAGCTAATCGAGGCTACGTTTTATAAATTGCGTTTCGGGGTGATTATCTTTTAAGGATAGTTTTGATACAACGAAGACATTAGGAATTATAGAATATTTAGGACCTACATTAGAGTAGAGGTACCTACTTAAGTATTTTTAGCAACTCATGACTGCAGCAAACAATAAATAAAGGCTCGAGCAATATAATACTCGCCGCAGCCTAGGAAGTAAGGCCGCGAAATGCCGTCAGTCAGACTAGAGAGGAAGCTTATCCGCGACACCAGTGATCCCATGTCGTTGCCGGATAAGCAATTCATAGATTATTTTAGACTGCAGACAAATTCCTTCGCGGCTCTCGTTGAAGAATTAACGCTACATTTGAAAATAAAACTGCGTGCTACGGCAGTACCCCATCAATTGAAAGTAACTTACCAACTTATACATACACCTACTTACCTAAAACATTACATTAATTGAGCAAGCGAAGCGCCATTGCCAATCAATGCCAATTCGTCGGCGAAAATTAAGCCTAAATTAAGTAGGGTGATTAGGCCTTACTCCGGAGTTAGGCCTAATCACCCTACTTAATTTATCTAACTTTTTTATGAATAAAATTCTTAATTTCAAAGGTAATGTTTATTTGTTAAGTATAAAGAAAAAAAAAAAATTTATATCTGAATAAAGATTGATGAAACAACCTAATTGAGATAGTAGGCTTTTCAGCTGTTGCTCAAGAATGGCAACGTTTTGAGCTAGGGCTTCATCATTTTGACTCCTCCGCTCAATGACTTTCTATACACTAAAGTCATTGCCTCCGCTCCTCAATAGCCATTGCCCAATTCGGCGCACGCTGCTCATGCCGTACTAAAATAAAAAAGGATCTGTTAGTAAATATTACTAAATTATTGTAACAAATTGGGTCAACCATCTAAGTAGATAGGTAGGTACTTACGACGACTACTTTCTCGACAACTGCTCGTTTGATTGTGGCTTTCTGTACACAGTAATATAAATTTAATTTTGATAGGTAATAACATAACATAACACCCAACAGTCACATACGTAGTCATAATCCCACACTAGGATTCCCTGTGTCGTGGGTATTGGGAAGTACGAGTAGGTACTATGGTACCATAACAGACCCGGAACAAATATTTGCAGATCATACAAACATTTGTCCCGCAGCGGGAATCGAACCCACAACCTCTCGCATCTCAGCCGGCAACCTACTCGCCCGCCGCGCCACAGTGGTCGTTAAAAAATACTAGTGTGAATCTTACACAATACTTACCTACATCTATTGGTATTGGAACCCTAGACAAGCCTTCAATCGCCACAGGCCCTATTAGAGCCATCACCCTTTCTTCCAGTGCAGTAATGAATATCATCCGGTTAGACCCACAACCTGTCCCTGTTGCTTGACGTCTGGAGTTAGCCCCTTTACCTTTCGTTTTGGCTTTAAAGTCTATCCAGTACTGTGGTAAAGAAAAAAGCATGCAATGCATTACAAATATGGTAACTATGTAATTCTTGTGGAAGTCATGGCGTTATTGTGAAGTTACACAAAAGCGAGTTAAACATACTCTCCGCCATTGCGTCCCAGTCTTGGTCGAACCATCTCCCAGGGAGTTGAGTTGGGCCGCTAAACTATCCCACGCTTTTTGTGAAGTTTGGCTAGCCATCAGCCCGCTGGCGCGCCCCATTGCAAGCAGTTCTTGGTGTCTAATCCACACTAATCGTACTCTAGACAAATATAAATCATCCATTACCTATTGCTCTAAGCTCTCTGAAATAGGTGGTGGATATTCAATTATTAGGTCTGCCTTTACGTGTTCCATTTTTCTATCTTTTCATCATTAAACATCATTACACTCGACATCATTTAAATAGGTACTTACTTGCTTTTATTTGAAAAATGTCACTTCGCAAGAAAACAAACAACTTTTCTCAAAAATCTAATTTAAAATTTGTTCAAGTTGGCGCCAACAGTTTTTGTAAATAGCCGCCGCTATTGGGCGCGAAGACAAATCGTTTTCATTCTTTGCCCATAGACCACACATAGAGTTCCATTTTGAAAGTAACTAGAGCTGTTAAATTAATATCGATAAACATCGAAAGTCACTGAGCTAGAGCTTGGTGCAGCAATGCAGCTTTCCGATACGTAATCGCGATTAATAACAATCTTCGGTTACCCACCAGGGCGAGTGAACAACTATCATCAGTTAGTCACTAAAGACAAAAAAGATAGGGAATCGGGGGGCTGGTCTGTCAGCTACTTGTATTCATTACCTGACCTTGTCTCGAGACAAATCAAAAGTGAGTGGTAGGTAGGTACAGATCCATATAAACTTGAACTAAACCGGGGTCAACGGTACTACTCATTTGACTCTTGCATATTAATAGTGCAACTGTTTTGTACCGCTATTGTTTTAATTCAAATGATGGTAGAAACAACAGCAGGTACCTACTTACAGGATTATATGTATGTTGTTGAGTACCTATAAAAGTTTGTAGAAATACAAATTAATAAAGTACGGAATATTATTTAAGGAAAGACCAATTAATTAAACCATATTCCTTTTCTTTATATTTTTTTATATATTCGTTCAATTCCATTGTTTTTTATGGGAAAGCTTCGTCGAGCATTGGACGTCCAAACGCTGTTGAAGATGATAATGATGATGAATACTCATTCGTTCATGTTTTTTTAAATTTTGTTTATATATATTTGTGTTAGTAGTAGGTATCTTTCGCAATTTGAATACATTTTATATTGGTTTTTCATGGTCTTGATCGCGTTAATATACACCAGGGGTCGGCAACCGACGGCCCGCGGGCCGCATGCGGCCCGTGGACTATCTTGGTGCGGCCCGCAAGCCTGAGGTCCGTAAGAAAAAAATACCAATACAAAAGGCCATATAAATTCACAAGCTTGCTCAGAAGATAATCACTATGTTTGGTAGTACATATTTGTGTGAGCAGACTTTTTGAATTCTCAACTACCGCAAAAATAAGAATTGTTCGCGGTTAACGGATGAACATTTAGACGCGATACTGCGCGTGTCTACGACTAAAATGAAAGCAGACGTTAAAAAACTTATAGTCAAATGCAGCCGCAAAAATCTCACTAGTTCTTACTTTTATGTTAGTATAGTTATTCAGTTTAAATAGACATGATTGTATGAATATATATGCATTTTATTTCAAATATTAAAAATACATGTCCGAACATATAAAAATAAGTGCGGCCCGCACTGACTAGCTACTCTAGCAACATATGTGGCCCTGCGATAGCAAAAGGTTGCCAACCCCTGATATACACCAATACACATACCTATAATGAATATACATAAAATGTATTCAAATATGCACGTATGATTCTAGACTCTTTTCGAATAACTATACAACCCTGTGAAACCTGTGCAACCCACGGTGAAAAGAGGCCCTTTGAGGCTCTGCCTACTCCTTCGGGGAAACAGGCGTGTGTTTATTTATGTATATACTTAGGTAAGTACTATTATAAAATAATTATTTTGATGGTGACCTTGTCAAGTGAACAAACAAATGATATAATTAATAACATAAGATATAAAATAAAAAATCTTAAAATTATAAACATTTCTCCAACCAATCCTTATCAGATACTAAATGAAGTCACGTAGAGGCCTGTTTGTGATTTAATTGCCAAAATCATAATTCAAACTGGCAACAGCGTATCATTTACTGATAAGACAAGTAATTTACCTACAAATCTGAACACTCAGCATTTAATAACTCACGATATCAGTTCAAAAACAATATTATCACTTCACTTATCTACATTCTGAACACACCGAATTTACTGTCTCTGAACGGAGCGTTCAAAGCAGCCGATAGACTCAAACCAATTACTTTCCTCGTGTCTTTAGGAGCCACTATTCCATCATCCCATAGTCTTGCTGTACTGTAATAAGGACGGCCTTCTCTTTCAAACTGCTCCTCCAATGGAGCTCTTACTTTCTTGTCATCTTCTGCTGACCAAGGCTTTCCTTCTCTCTTAGCCTTCTCTTGAGCAACTACTGACAGTACAGTGGCGGCTTGAGGTCCACCCATGACTGATATCCTTGAGTTAGGCCACATGTATAAGAAACTAGGCGAATACGCGCGTCCACACATACCGTAATTGCCAGCACCGAAACTACCTCCAACCAAAACAGTGATTTTAGGACCCTTGAAACAACTTACAGCGGTGACCATTTTAGCTCCATTTTTGGCAATACCACCAGCTTCAGCTTCTCTACCTATCATGAAGCCACTTATATTTTGCAAGAATACCAATGGTATTTTTCTTGCTGCACAGAGTTGGATAAAGTGCGCTCCTTTTAGTGCACCTTCTGACTGCAACACTCCATTATTACCGACGATTCCAACTGAATGACCGTAAAGGGTAGCGAATCCACAGACCAGTGATTCTCCATACAGTTGTTTGAACTCGTGGAATCTGCTTCCATCAACAATCCTTGCAACGACTTCCCTGATATCAAAAGGTCTCTGTAGATTAGCGCCAACAATACCGTGAAGATCGTTTACATCATGTATGGGTTCATCTACTTTCACTGCATAAGACCTGGCTTTTTGTTCATTGTTCCAGTTCAAATTAGCAACGACGTTTCTTGCTAAATGCAAAGCATGTTCGTCGTCTTGTGCGTAATGATCAGTGACGCCAGACTGGCGGCAATGCAAGTCTGCACCTCCTAGGTCTTCAGCAGAAACTATTTCACCAGTAGCCGCTTTCAGTAGTGGTGGTCCAGCGAGGAATACCGTTCCCTGGTTCTTGACAATGATGCTTTCATCCGACATGCTAGGGATGTATGCACCACCGGCCGTGCAGGAACCCATAACGACTGATATTTGCGGTATGCCTTCAGCTGACATATTGGCTTGGTTGAAAAATATTCTTCCGAAATGTTCTTTATCAGGGAACACATCAGCTTGGTCAGGTAGATGCGCTCCTCCCGAGTCGACGAGGTAAATGCACGGCAGTCTGCATTCTTGTGCAATCGCTTGTGCCCGCAAATGCTTCTTCACAGTCATGGGAAAGTAAGTCCCACCTTTGACGGTGGAGTCGTTTGCGACTATCATGCAGTCGCGACCATGAACTTTCCCGACTGTGGTGACGATGCCAGCGCTAGGGACCTGACCCTTGTACAGCTCAGTGGCAGCCAACGTGCTCAATTCCAAAACGTCGCTACCTTCGTCCACCAACCGGTTAATCCTGTCCCTCACAAGCAGTTTTCCTCTCGCCGTATGCCTCTTTACGGCGTTCTCCGGGCCGCCTTTGACCGCTTCGGTTGTTTTCAGACGGAGCTCATCGACTAGCTCGTCCATTTTGGTCTTATTCTCTTGGAAATAAGGATCGGCGCGGTTGATTTCAGAGCCAACGATCGTGGCGTGGCTGTTGTGCCGGCACTGGGCGAGCCGGCGCGCTCCTCTGACTAGTTTCAGCATCGTAATAGGTATATTGTGAAGCGATACACGACCGGTCGCCGAGCCGCAGGCGCGCAACTGACGATAACACTGTGACCGTTATCTGACGATTAAATTCTACAACAACAAATTCCTCGCCCGTCGACCCTCGCGATGATAAAAACTCACAATATTACTTTATATATGTATTACTATAATTATGTAATGATAATGTAGTCCTATTGTAATACTCGGCGCCTGTTTACGTAATATACATACAGCTTGGTCTCACCAATTTAGTTGACTTTTATGTTTCTGGGATAGGTTAACGCTATAGCGAGAGAACACCTTGCGAGAGGTACCTACTTCGTGCGTCATTCATTGAATAGAATGTAGTTGAATGGATATTAAATCATGACAAAGATTTGGCCAACGACATGTTAAATAAATTTTCGTCTAATATTCGCCTCGTCCAACACATCCAGTGTTGGACGAGGCGAATATTAGTCTACCGGCTAATGAAGAGAGAATTGTACCTACTATAAAATAAAATTCTTCTGCAACTCTAAATAGTAGGTATGTAGGTGTTCAGCCTTATACCTAATTATTTTTAATTTGAGTTTTTCGTCTAATACTTTATTTATATTCGCCATTGAAAAGACCTTGTTAAGCATACAATACACGTGCCTACACTTTTTATGCAAAATTTATTACCTCCATTCAGGTTCCACACCACTGATTCACATTTTAGCCAACTTAAAAATTAGTTAGGTGTAAATATTGTAAATATCCCACTTCTTATAAGCAAGACAGGAATTATACGCAACTAATTTTTTATTCGTCTACAAAAAAAACTAATCAATTCATACAAAAACCACAACATAAGACAATGGATTTATACTCGATCTATCTTTATTACACTGTAATAAAAACTGCAAAAGGCTTGCCGACCGGTTGAACGAACGTTTCACTTTCATCTAGCTTCGACAGGTGGCGACACTGTAATGATCGGCTGATGGATAAGTCGTTGGTTTAATGGGATATCTGATGGGTGATTGGCACCCATGAGACATTATAGCAGCCTCCATTAGAAAAGGTGTTTATGTGTATAGGTTTCACATTAGTGTTTTAGATCGTTTATACTTCATAATCGTCCTATTCTACCATGAAAATATCATTTCTCCTTTCCTGTGTTTGACGTGTGTCGTGTGGCCATGGTGGTCTCGGCCTAAGAATAGGACCCCTCCAGCTACTCCCGTGGAAGTCGTAAAAGGCGAATTAGCATCCATTTGAGTAGAAACTTAACACCAATACCTACTGCGATCGCCAATCCGCCTGCCAAGCGTGGTGATTATGGCAAATCCCCCTATTCTATGAGGAGGCCTTGTCTAGCAGCGGACGTCATGGACAAGAGGCTGATATTTGCGAACTTTGCATCTAGTACCTAATTAAGGTTATCATATTATTAAACATTATCAGTCCATTCCCCTGGCTTATGAAAAAAGTTAAACATATTGGTCACAAGGTAATTTGGTTAACCTATTTGATCAGCTTTGCAAACAAAAATTCGTCGATTATCTTAGAAAAACACAGCTCCATTGAAAACTTATTCACCACTATGTTCCAATTCACACTTAAACAGCAATAACCTTGGTGTTCCCCTGGAGTAAATGATAAATAGCCTGAGTGACCTCTGAATGTAATTTTAAGGTTACTGCCAGATCATTTATTAGATGTTTTGTCTTGTTACAGGACCGAGATGAACAAACCAAGTTAGAAATGAAACACCGTCAAGAAGAAGATGACTTGTACAGAAAATTCTCCAAACATCGGGAAGAAGAGAACAGAAGAATACGAGAAGAAATACAAGTAAGAAACAATTTAATTTAAAATTTATAAAGTATAAAGCCTTTAAACTAAAAACCTTTGTTAATGTAATAGATACAACTATTTTACTGTAACTATACCTTCTGCCTGCATCTGTTTGGTACCTAGAGTCGTATTTTATTCACTGAAACCAGTGTTAAGGAGATTCTTCGTGACCAAGCCCACTGAAACCACAAGGGTCAAAAGGATTCCTTGTGACCAAGCCCAGAAAAAAAAAATCAGGAAACAAATACAGCTTGGTTACTTTTTGATGATTGTGAAAAATGTCTTGTCTTGACCTAAGCCGCTACCAGAAATGTTTCATACATTATTTTATAAAAACTCAGTATGCAGATAATATATGAAAGCAAAAAATCGAGTCTAGAAAATACTGGGCTTGGTTAAATCATAAAAACTTTTTCCTCTGTATCCAAGGCAGCAAAACGAGAAAGAAAAAGCAACTATTCTCCTGTATATTCTTATAAAACTCAATTCACCTTCCAGGATGAATGGGAACGTGAACTGGAGAGGCTCACGAACAGATTTCAGCAAGAGATGCAAGTCAAGAAACGGAGGCCTGACTCCGAGATCGGAGCCCTGACGCTAAGACATCAGCAGGAACGAGCGGACTTGGAGAAGAACATGACGTTAAGACGAGACAAGAAAAAGGAGAGTCTGACAAGGAAAATGTTGGAACACGAAAGGTACAAAAATGACTTTCGTTGCTCGCAGTCACTGAACAACACAACGCAGTTAACTTCCGCAATCAGACGTCCGCCCATGTCAAATCCATTTTCACCACGATCCAAAACTCAATGACATCTTTCGTTTTCAGAGCAGCAACAGCAGCATTAGTTGAGAAGCAAAGCCACGAGATGATGGAGCTCATCCAAGAGCGACGGTCGGAGTACATGGCAGGGTCCTCCCTCTTCTTGGACGGGGAGGATGCGCCACCCTACCCCGCTAGGGCGCCGCAGCCGCAACCCCCTCTGGTGTCCAAGTTCCACATCTATACCGACCCAGCGGAATTCACTGATGTTGACAAAATTGCTATATCGGTGAGCATTGTTTCGTAGAGGCAAACATCTGCATCTAACATTGGTCCTTCGAGCCGGATAAGTGTAAAATTTGTTTAATTGTCTGGCCCTAGAACGCGTCGGCACGTAGGAGTTTCGTACTAAAATAGATAGGTTTTTAGAAAATCCTTCGTCAGACGGAACTAAATCGAAGTTCCATTTCATGGAAAAAATTCTTCTCCGCCTATCAAGCAATGAACCATTCATTGCTTGATAGGCGGAGAAGAATTTTTTATTTATTTTTTCTGAAGGACAAAATGCAGTTGGCCTCAGACGGCCGATGCTGCGTTACCGGACTTTTGGTGAGCGCGGAAGGCGCTCAACCGTTAAAATTAGGTTGGGGCAACTAGCGCAAGGGCACCACTTAGGTACGGACCTCGGCTTGGGCCGTTGCCAGGTTGGGAGGAATAGGAAAACGCCCCGGAACATGCTTGTAACGGTTTAGGCGTGTGGTACAGAAGGTACTGAAAAGACTGGAGGATAGGAGCAAACGCCCCGGAACATGCTTGTACCGGTTTAGGCGTGTGGTACTGAAGGTACTTAAAGTCTTCGACCCCGCCGGCGGGGTCGCTGTATTTGTGTAGTGTTTACTCTGTCGTGATTGGATGATGACGCCCCCGCATTCGCGGCGGTGATTTCGTCATCCGGGTCACCAAGAACGTGTCTTGGTCGACGAAGGGATTAAGGAGAAGAAAAATTTGCGACAGTACACTTATATAGTACGTTCAGTATAAATGTAACATTCTAAGCCATTCGTTCTAGGGTCTATAAACTAGTGGTTCGCCCCGAACTGAGACCTCACGATAACACCTTTATCAGCCCGACTACTTAAACAAGTAATTTCTATTTTTCTATTATTATGTTTGAAAATTTTCACCTCGAGGTCTACTAGTACAGTACAGGATCTATCAGTAACAACTCTAATTTCCTACACATCATCGAAATAACCTTTGAATAGGGCTAAGCAACGGGGCGTAATACTACTACCTGTTAGTGCCTATATCAAGTACCCGACGAATTAATTTATAATGTCCTTTTGACGAAAAGCATAGAACTCCAGCGTTATTCAAATTCCTAGAAATGGGAGGTCAACAATAGATGTTATATTGGTTTCTGTTTTATGGGGTACAAGTTTCTAAATTCTTCAGTTTCACACTTTTCCCTGTAGTTGTGACACAAAAGCCACAAGCATACCAAATTTCAGCATTGTGGGATTGCTGGAAGTACCCTAGAATTTTTGATTTTTACGTTTTTTATTTTCCCTTATATCTCAAAAACTACTAAGGGTTAATACTTATTAAATACAGTTTTGAAATGTCCAACCAAAGCACTTTCATTAGACACCCCACTTGATCAGACTGTCTCACTTTTATTTTTTTTACCCCCTCTTGGACCCCAATATCTCAGCAACCCCCTGACCGATATAGCTCATAACCTTACCTACAAATTGTACCAATACTATCTACCCCCATACCAAATTTCATGAAGATCAGATTAACGGTTTGGAAGTTTTCATCGGACAAACATACATACATACAAACGCCGATTCTTCCAACTTGACTCAGAGAACTCGCTTCGCTCGTTCAATAATTTCAATTGCTTATTAAATATTACTGCTTGGCGGCAGAAAACTTAGGTAACTTAGGTATTCTACAAATAAAAAATATTATCTTCCTAAATCTTGAAATTCCACAAAGCCATACAACTCGTTAGCGCAACATCATCCAGCAAAAAGTGATCGCAACGCGAGGGGAAGGAGGATTTTTTAAATCACATTCTTTCACGTTCCAGGTAGCGCAAGAAGACCAAAAAACCTTCACAGACCTAGTCCGGCAATTAGTCGGCAGGTGTGCAAGCGACGTCGAGAAGGCTCGAACCATATTTCGATGGATCACGGTGAAGAACCTAAATAATATCCAGTTTGATGATAACCTGAGAGGGGACTCTCCACTAGGCCTGCTGAGGGGAATCAAGCATGGGACGGAAAGTTACCACGTACTGTTCAAGAGACTGTGCAGGTAGAAATGAAACAATGAAAATAATATTTTCTACCAAAGCAAGTATACTTTTTAACACTGAAAATAATATTTTCTACCAAAGCAAGTATACTTTTTTACACTAACAGGAGTTCAAGACTTACAAAGGTATACCTGGGTCTAGGAACCTGAACATTAGGACGAGAGAGTAGCCTTCCCTAAGCTTATCACTTCAGCTATCGCAACTTCATTTGTTCCGAAACTAATCATAGAGTGATTACATTTGTCATGGATGATGACATTCGTCCATCATCATAAATCTATTGAGGCAACAAAAATAATCAGTAGGTATTATGTACAAATATCTCCACCATCTAAGTAGGTACTTCATCATCATCAGCCTATAGAAGTCCACTGCTGGACATAGGCCTCCCCTTTAGAATGCCACGACGAACGGTCTTGAGCCTCCACCCACCGACTTCCTACGACGTTTATAATGTCTTAAGTCCATCAAGCCTTCCTCTACCGCGTCGTCCGGTTTGTGGTCGCCACAAACCGGACTTTTAAGTAAGTACGATTATGATGTGATATTTCTTCCTTTCAGTTACGCAGGTCTCCATTGCGTGGTGATCAAAGGTTACAGCAAATCCGCTGGCTACCAACCAGGAGTACGGTTCGAAGACAATAGGTTCCGAAACTCTTGGAACGCGGTCTACGTGGCCGGTGCGTGGCGATTTGTGCAGTGTAACTGGGGAGCCAGGCATCTAGTGAATGCTAAGGATGCACCGAAGCCAGGGAACCGAGGGAAGAGTGATAGTTTGAGGTGAGTTTCTAGAATGCATATTTGGCAATAGAAGAACATTTCTGGAACTCTTGCAGTTCATTCAGCGTGGCAGAAGCGTGTCTATTTGTGTAGCATCTATAATTCGGGTGCCAGTGAATGCCAAGGGAGTTCCAAGCCTGGGAAATGAGGGAAAAGTGATAGCTTAAGGTGAGTTTCTAGAAACATTTTGGGATGTGGGCAGTAAATTAGCAGAATATAAGCTCCAGAAGAAACTTTTATTCTGGTACCCAGACAGACACCGCGACTTATGGATAAGAGCTTTTGTGCCGCGGTCTAGCTCACCAAGCATATAATTGGGCCGCCGGCACAGTCTTATCATCATCATCAATTTATAGGGTTCATCCGAAGAATGCCCTGCTTGAGCCACCATCCTACGCGTCGTAGATTCATCCTCTTCATAAATTCTACTTCAATGATTCCAGATATGAGTACGACGACCACTACTTCCTCACAGACCCTCGCGAGTTCATCTACGAGTTCTTCCCGCTGCAGGCTGACTGGCAGCTGCTGAAGACGCCGATAACCCTCCACGACTTCGAGGAGCTGCCCTTCGTCAGGTCGCTGTTCTTCCGATACGGGCTTTACTTCAGTGATCCTAATACCAAGGCCGTTATGTACACTGACTCCACTGGTGAGTTTATAGTAGTTAGTTTGCAAGGTGTTCCAGATTTATGCCAACCCGAAAGATGGTATACATTACCGAAAATGATCAAAATGGAACTACACGAAATTGGAAATTAGATTATTTTAAATTCCAACTAAAAAAGTAAAGTGAAAATTATATAAAAATCTGTTGGCCTTACTACAAGACATGGTTTAATTTTGAGTTTAAACCAGGACTACCAGTTTAGGTTTAAGTATCGACCTTTGGGTTATACCACTGTAATACAAAAGCAGATGGTTTGTTTTCCAAAAGCAACTTTCGAGCCAGATAGCCCGAGCTTATGCCAAAAATGATATAACCTCGAACTATCCCCGGTTTTTCTAAAACCAGGCAGCCCCCAATTTTAGCAATGGTCTATGAAATCTAGCAATTCAGCTGTTTGACTTGACTAACGTACAAACGTACCCTACTATAGTCTATGACGTCAAGATACCTCTAGAAAACATTTTTGTGATCTTTTTCAGGTGCGGCGACTATGCGCATAGCCATGCCGGCACATATGCAGAGCTCGTTGATTTTCCACTACAACCTCAAATTCTACGACACAGAAGGAGATGGATTTGATGGCGTCAGCCTCAAGAGATTCGTTATGCAGGTTTGTACGTTCTTGGCTCAAGCTGACTCATTGAATGACTTGACCCATGGTGTGCCTTGGCTTATGAGATGACATGACTTTACTGATCATGGTTATAACTTGGCTCATGCTCATGAAATGATGCGTCAAGCTAGCTAGACTGATTCATATATTTAGTTCAAGACTACCAATAATATACAATGCAGGGGACCGATTTTTTTAATGACTAAACATCACTCGATGAACTGTAAAAATTGGACCCCTGTTCAGCTTTATCTTAGTTTCTTCATATCCTAAGCCAAACTGAATGATGATTTTTCTATTTTCAGTCCGTAGTTAGCAATGTGGTGTCGTTCCGAGTGCATGCGCCTTGCAGTGGCGCGTTCCTGTTGGATATATTCGCGAACGCGGTGACGCCGAGGGAATACCTCACAGGCGAACCCATGAAGTTCAAGAGCGTTTGCAAGTTCAAGGTAAAAGGTTTTCACTACTAGCTTACTCATACGTTAAGGGCTGTCAGCCCTTGGCTACGTAGAGAATATTAGGCTTAAGGATGACTCACGCTAGACCGTGTCTGGTCCGACCCGAGCGTCGGCCGTAGCACGGTCAACTAATTATACATATATTTTGTATGGACACACGCTACACCGTAGCTTGGCCGTCACTCGGTATAGCGTGGGTCATCCTTTAAGTGGTACCTAGGGTGGTTAGAATTACCTACCGATCCTATTGCTACCTGGAAGACATTCATCACCAATGCCATTGCTAGCTGACATGTTCGTCTGTCATTATATGACATCAGCAAACTCATTACGTGAATGGTTGGATTTCTTCTTCCATGGTGAATGGCAATTTCTAGTAAACCCTTATCAATTAAATTTGTATCAAGTCAAGTTGGGTGTCATGTGAAATGGCTCTGTTTGGACATTTTAATTATTTTTAATTTCATTTTAGCCTTATTATTTTTTTTATTTTTTGCTGTTTTTGCTTCAGATTTGCTGCGCGGAACTGCAGACAGTGATGGTGCCGCTGCCAGATTGCGCGAGCGGCGAGTGGGGACCCACCAAAGCCACGAGGCTCTTCGGGCTTGTACCGATTACTCACCAGGTAAATAATTCTGCAGCGTAAAGGGCAAAGGTATGGCAATTCTCTCTATATTGTATTTTATGGGGGAGGCCTTCCAATGCTGGAATGTCTAAAGGCTGCTCGTGAAAAAATCTTCGTAGAGCGGCCGGCTAGTAGAAGGCAGTTCCACCAAACTGATTGAGCCAAAATTTTGCATACCTGTCAAGTTTTGATGACAATATAATATTATGGTGACAGCGAGCCATAGAAATAAGGATAATTTCTCTATGCAGCGAGCTGATCTGATGATGGATATGGAAGGTGGTCAACGGGAAAACTCCTCGATGATTAATAATAGCCTGGCTGTGTTTAGGTTAATTTTGATCAGCTCACGGTTCCGATCACTAATTTCATAAAAGCTTGTTTTGAAAAAAATGGTTTTGTTTTTTAGGAAGCGCTAGTATTCGCTGGTCGCGAGCTTGAGATTCAGTTCCGAATGTCTCGTCCTCTGGCCGACTTCATGGCAACGCTTCACAAGAATGGCGTGGACGAGAAACGACTCTCCAAATATGTGCAGCAAAACGTGACGGACGATATCGTGTCCTTCTATATTACCTTCCCTGAAGAAGGTTGGTAATTTTTTTATATGCTAATTGGCAAGCTAACTAGCATACGGCCCACCTGATGGAAAGTAGTTACCGTAGCCTATGGACGCCTGCAACAGCAGAGGCATCACGTGCGCTGCCGACCCCATGACACAAAGATGAAAAGTCTCATGTGCCTGTAATTTCACCAGCACCCGTACCCTTCAAACTGAAACACAGCAAAGCAAGCACTACTGCTTGGCGGTAGAAATAGGTACGGTGGTAGTACTTCCCCGGACGAACTCTTTCACAAGAATAAATAAATAAATGCAGGACATTTCACACAACATTATCTAGCCCCAAACTAAGCAGAGCTTGCGTTACGGGTACTAGATAACTGATATACTTAATACAATAACATTACATGAATAGATATTTTTTTATTATACATAGAATAATACCCGGAACACCCTGAACAAATATTCGTTCCGAGGCGGGAATCGAACCCGCAACCTCCTGCGTCGCAGGTGAACCTTCGCCCGCCGCACCAAAGAGGTTCGAAGAATAGTTCGTGAGAAGTTCTACTACTAACAACATGACCACTATTTCCATATAAATGAAGGAGTATGCTAGCACTGCTAGTTTTAGTTATAGCTTTATGATTTATCTGAGAGATTTCCCAGATATCTCTATTGGCAAATAAGTTTGACGGGCTTATTCAAGCGAAGACTAACATTACTGTTATTATTTTTAGGTCAATACGGTCTAGATATCTATACGAGAGAGCGCGGCGGCCCCACCGCTATCCACCAGAACGGATCCACCGAGAAAGAGAAGCACCTTCTCACGCACTGCTGCAAATATCTCATCAACAGTAGCAAGAGGAATTAGACTAGAACTTAAGAGGCGTGAAGTTGATAATCAAAAAGCTAGTTTCCTGTTTAAGAAGATGTGTAGCTTTTTACCATAACGGATCCACCGAGAAAAATAAGCACCACGTACTGCTGCAAATATCTCATCAATCGAGAAATGTCAGAAGAGGTCATAACTTTTGAAGCGTAAAGTTGTTAATCGACAAGCTAGTTTTCATTTTATACCTATCCACCGAGAAAGTACCTTCTCACGCACTGCTACCTTCTCAACAAGAACAAGAGGAACCACAACTTTTTAGGCTTAAAGTTAATAATCGGAAAGCTAGTTTTAAGTATTTTAGCTTTCTACCTAAACGAGAATCGACAAGGAGAAGACTATTTTAGAAAAATAACGATTATACGCCACGTGAGACGGGATCTCCCCGGGGGGTTTCCGTCTCGCGACCTTTGAGCGTGGTCGCGGTCGGTGCTCATGAGGAAGGACCTCAAAATGGTCAACGAAACGTCAGCAGGAGAATAGTGTACGTGGTGTATAGTCGTTATTTTTCTAAAATGATACCAAGCCACGATTTCAATTCTGTTAGAAGACTATTTCTTCTATAGAACTGCTAAAAATATCATAAAAATAAATGAAAAGACAGAGAGAAATATTAATTTCAGAATCTCAGACCAATATTTCCATATCGTACATTCCACAGAATTATCATTGATTTTGCAATGGGGATTTGCTATAATCACCACGCTTGTCATACGGATTGGTGATCGCAGTATTGGTGTTAAGAGGAGGTCACCAGTAAGGCGCTTACATCCTTTTTTCACGCGAATGAAGTTTGCTCCTAACTTGGCTATTATTCCTTCAAACTCCATGAAATTTTGATAATCATAATCATAAAAATTTATTCATTTACAAACATGGGTAAATAGTACAAGGTGACAAATAATTTAAGGAGAACAAGCCATGCATTAACAATTTCGGCATGCAAATGGTAAAGGTACCTACATTTAAAATCATTTAAATAAAATAAAATTACATTATTAAAAAATCAAAATCAAATCAATCAAATGTCAAATATACGGAAAAAAATGTCAGATAGGTCAGATTCGATACATTATACCTTTAAATTATAATACTGTCAGACAAGAATTGCTCAATTGTATAATGTCTTTTTGGTCAATAAATCATTTAATATTCTTTTAAAAGCACTTAGATTTGGTAACGCTCGAACAGAAGGCGGTACCCTATTGAAAATTATGGGTGCCATGCAAAACACACTCTTGCGTAGACATTTTGTTCTACATGAGACATTTCGACATTTACCCTCTAGGTAAATGTACACCTCAGTACACTAATATCTAGAACCGTGGTGCGTTAGTTTTTTTTTTAATTTGTTATTTGGTTACCATCAAATTTTATAAGAAACTAACTAAGTTTGATGGAATAATAGCCAAATTGACGACCTCTGTGGCGCGGCGGGTGAAGGTTCGCCTGCGACGCAGGAGGTTGCGGGTTCGATTCCCGCCTCGGAACAAATATTTGTACAATCTGCAGATATTTGTTCAGAGTGTTCTGGGTATTTTTCTATGTATAATAAAAAATATCTATCCATGTAATGTTATTGTATTAAGTATATCAGTTATCTAGTACCCATAACACAAGCTCTGCTTAGCTTGGGGCTAGATAATGCTGTGTGAAATGTCCAGCATTTATTTATTTATTTTATTAATTGGAATAAAAATTCATTCGCGTGAAAAAGGATGTAAGCGCCCTACTGGTGACCTCTTAAGTACTCAAGTGGATACTGCTGCCCATCCCCCCTGTTGTAATCCCTTAGGCAGCTTTTACGACATCAACGGGAGGAGACGGAGGGGTCTATTCTTAAACCGTACACACAGAAGATTTTAAACGCATAGGATAGTTGTATTTCCAAAAAAACAATGATATTTTTCTATTATTGATTCTCTACGGCAACTTAACCCAAATGTATAGTTAATCTTAGTTTACTTAGCTAGAAATAAACAAGTATCCGTCCAATTATTTCTAAAAGATTTATTATATAATAAGCTAGAACTATAACCTTTTTATACATTTTATATTTTTGTAAATGAAAAAAAAATATTCATACATTTATTTTAAACAATTTTTTATTTTGTTATAATTGTAAGTACTATCAGGTTGTGCCGAGGCAATCTAATTGCTTTATAAGTTGTTTTTTTTTTAATAAAATTTGCTCTTAGTTTTTAGTCAGATAGCCGACACTGCTAAATGACAGTTAAAAATCAATGCAAATAACACACTTCTATTATTTTTATAAAATAAGCGTAAAAATACCCATAGATTGTCCCTCTTACCAGAAGACGCTGTCGTAGTTTAAACAGTGTCTGAACTTAACCCAGTGTTCTGTTTTACAGTGACGAGGCTAACTTTAGACAAGGTTTTAGTTAAAAAATAACTATACAGCGTAGGTTGGTACGGGTATATTTTAAACATTGTCAGATGGCAGTGTCTATTATAATAATACTTATACATACGCTTACTCTTATACAGACTTATATAGATTTATAATTGTATATTTTCACTCATAAACAAGTTACACGCACAAAATGAATTATAGCTATTAATAATTTTATAACTTACACAACTTATTACAACTTGTATGTAAAATTTAATGAAATATATGGCATGTTACTTTTTCTAATTGTTATTTTATTCTAAGTCACATCTTTCAGTATTTTATTTGAGCACCTCTGGACGGCAAAGTTTTTTTTTTCATTAAATGACGGAACTGACGTGTTGTTACTTTTCTAATAGTTATTTTATTTTAAGTCAGATGTTTCAATGTTTTATTTGAGCACATCTGGATTGTGGTTACTTTTCTAATAGTTATTTTATTCCAAGTCAGATCTTTCAATATTTTATTTGAGCACGCCTGGACGGCAAAGTTTTATTAGTTATTTTATTCAGTAAATGAAGGAACTGACGTGTGGTTACTTTTCTAATAGTTATTTTATTTTAAGTCAGATGTTTCAGTGTTTTATTTGAGCACATCTGGCTTTTGGTTACTTTCCTAATGTTTATTTTATTCTAAGTCAGATCTTTTAGTATTTTATTTGAGCACGCCGCTAAGTTTTATTGGTTTTTTTTCCAGTAAATGACGGAACTGACTTGTTGTTACTTCTCTAATAGTTATTTTATTCTAAGTCAGATCTTTTAGTATTTTATTTAAGCACGTCTGGACGGATATAATCTGACTTAGAATAAATATTTGAGCACGCCTGGACGGCAAAGTTTTATTTGATATTTTATTCAGTAAATGACGGAACTGACGTGTGGTTACTTTTCTAATAGTTATTTTATTTTAAGTCAGATGTTTCAGTGTTTTATTTAAGTACATCTGGCTTGTGGTAACTTTTCTAATAGTTATTTTATTCTAAGTCAGATCTTTCAATATTTTATTTGAGCACGCCTGGACGGCAAAGTTTTATTAGTTATTTTTTTCAGTAAATGACGGAACTGACGTTTTGTTACTTCTCTAATAGTTATTTTATTCTAAGTCAGATCTTTTAGTATTTTATTTAAACACGCCTGGACAGCACAGTTTTATTAGTTTTTTTTTTTTCAGTAAATGGCGAATCTGGCGAGTGGCCCGCCTGGTGTTAAGCCTAACAAATGCAATACCTCTTAGGTCACGTCCATCTAGGACGCGTCCTACGTGACATTGCACTGCGCTCATCACCCTGAGACAAATAGATGAAGTCTCATGTGCCTGTAATTTCACCAGGTATACCCTTCAAACTGTAACACAGCAATGCAAGCTGCTTGGCGACAGAAATAGGTGAAGTTATTTGTCTTAGAAGACACATCTTACAATAAAGACTGTCTTATAGTCACAACATAAGGATTTCATCCACGTACACCTCGTGGAACTTTCAGCTGAATTACGTTTCAAAGCTCTCTAAATTTTTTTTGGTTCAATATTTCAATAATTAGCTTTTATTTAGCTGTTGGTTCTCCTTATAAATAAATAAATAAATAATCAAAAACAAGTAAACTACAAGTACAAGTAAAAACAAGTAAGACGGAACGAAAAAACGTAGTTTCTCATTAATATAAAAACTACAATTCCAATCTTCATAAAATGTTGTTAATATAATATAAGACTTATCAAGGTATGTATACAGAGTTTTACATTTTTTTTAAAAAAAGAACCAGAAACAAATGAAGCGTACCTTTTTCAGCCGAAAAGTTCGATGAGGCTTGGGAACCTTAAAGCCGGATCTGCTGCGCCACTTTCACTAACAAAACATGTTAGCAAAACATGTTATATGGTTGTAAAACACCAAAACATGGCGCAGCAGACCCAGCTGTAGAACGTTACCAAAGTGGCGCGAAATTCAAATTTCAAATACCCGCAAAATCAGTGTTCGCTATCTCAAGAAGTGTTGATAAGTTGCAATGAGCAAAAAATATAATATAACTTTTCATTTAAAAAACAGACTTCCGCCATTGTATTCAACAAAATATCTGATGAAAAAACCATAGCAGTGAAAGGGTCATGATACTTTCAGAATGCAAATGCTTGGTTTGTTGCTGAAAATATCAAAATCGCCATATGTATGCCTACAATATTTGAGGAGTTCCCTCAAATCCTCATGGATTCCATCATCAGAACTGCATTCTGAATTAAATCGGACCAATCTGGAAGTATATACATTCAAATAAAAAAAAAATCCAAATCGGTTCATTAACGCCGGAGATATGAGATAAAAAAAAATTTAAAAAAAAGAAAACGAATTGAGAACCTCCTCCTTTTTTGTGAAGTCTGTTAAAAATTTGAATTTCGCGCGACTTAGCTAACGTTCCACATTTGAAACGCTAGTGAACGGACTCCATACAAAATTGAAACGACCAGAATTTTAAGAGTCGTCATCATTATCATCAAAAGCCTTTAGAAGTCCACTGCTAGACGAGGCTTCCCCCATAGAATGCAATGGGGGGTTTTGCCATAATTACCAAGCTCGGCAGGCGGTTTGGGGATCGCAGTATTGGTGTCGAGTACTCAGGTAGATGCTGCTGCCCATCCCATGGTGTAATCCCTTAGTCAGCTATTACGAAATTCACAATAGAAGACGGAGGGGTCTATTCTTAAGCCGGACAAGCCGGACAAGCCGGACACGCCACGGACAAACCGAACACGCCTTGGTGTCCCATCTTCTTCATCGGTGCTAATTAATGCCGTGAATTTAATAAAATCTCATAATTATCGAATCAACAATGTTTATTTTACTTTTTTTTTACATTCATTTTTTATTTTTAATCTGTTTGTGAGAGACAAAGAAAGAAGGATAGAGATGGTTGTAAGAACTTAGTGGAGATAGCAGCGCAACAGTGGAAAGAAACAGAAGTTTTTTTTAAACTAAAACCTTTTATGATTTCATAACTTTTATTCCTCCTCGACCTCCGTGGTGCGGCGGGCGAGAAGCCGTCTGAGACGCAAGGAGGTGCGGGTTCGATTCCCGCTGCGGGACAAATGTTTGCATGACCTGCAAATATTTGTTCCGCGTCTGGGTGTTGTGTTACCATGATAGGTACTCATATTTCCTGATACCTACGAAACAGAGAATCCTAGTGTGGGATCAGAACTATGTATATGACTGTTGGGTGTTATGTTATGTTATTCCATTCACGGCATTTATTAACACGATTGAAAAGGATGGGGATAAAAAAAAACCTAGATATTGATGGAATTGGCAATTTCTGATGTTAAGCTGCAACCCCAGCTCGTAACAAATGCAATACCTCTTAGGTCACGTCCACCTAGGACGCGCCCTACTTGGCACTGCACTGCGCCTATCATCCTGAGACATAAAGATGAAAAGTCTTATGTGCCTGTAATTTCACCGGCACTCATACCCTTCAAACCGGAACACAGCAATGCTTACACTAGTGCTTGGCGGCAGAAATGTATGGTGGTAGTAATTCCCTGGACGAAATCATTCACAAGGAGCTCTAGTCCCTTTAAAAATTAAGGTAACATGACATACTATTTAAATTCTGGTCATCTAAGTTTTGTACGAAATTTCACAGTCAATTAAATCACAAATAAAATAAGTAATACTTAAGTATAACATTTTAAGAAAATAGATAAATGTCTCATGAATGCTTCGTCAAAAGATATAGCAAACATATACAATATGCACCGCACGTAAGTATTCACACAACACACGTTTATCAAACTTATTTTACGACCAAGTTCTTGGAACAACTTGTATAAAGGTTTGCGCCCACCTATTGGCCAATAGAACTTTGGGTTTTATCATGAGAACGGCTTCGCAGTTTAAGGACATAAACGTAGCAATAATGCTGTACAATGCATTCGTCCGAAGCAAGCTAGAATATAGCTCAATAAGTTGGGATCCACGTGAGGCTAAATATGTGATTATGATCGAAAGGCTACAACGAAAATTTTCCAGATACATTTATAAGCGGGTGTATGGTTATTATCCCTATATGTTCCCTTCCTTGTTTGTGTAACGCGAACGCTACACGCTAACAATGCGCCTACGCAACGGGCGCTCGCGCTTTTAAATGGTTTTATGCTAGAGTTCCAGCATGTTGACATATTTAACGATAGTTTAAGTTCTATTTATGTGTCCCTTAGAGTATATTTAAAATTTCAAAAATAAGTCTTGTTTTTTTTGTAATATGTGTTAGTTAAGGCAGTTTGCGCTTTGGTCAAAACTGTAAGCAAACTGTTTAATTTCATTAAATAAATAAATAATAAATAAATTGGTCACGAACACTCCGCACGATTAACGATTAAATCCTACTCTAGTCAGTGGTGACTCAGGTCCACTCGGTAGCCGACTTACCGACCGGTACGATAAAAGGCTTGTCGAATTTAGTTTATTTTCTACATATTTAGCGGTCACGAATCTAGGTGCTGGTTTAATCCAAGACCTATATATAAAGGCCGTGATACACATAACTACAGGTGTGGCACGCCAATTACTAGAAACGCTTCGTAAAGTCATATGATTCTCCGTTACCAGCAGAGATAAAAAAAACAAACGGCTTGGATCACCTAGCATGCTAAGTGCGAGTTACTAGCACGTTGCACATGCTAGTAACTCGCACTTGCCGGTATATGGCATGCTATTGTGCGAGCTACAGGCATATGTATCACGGGCTAAGTCAAAATAATTACAAACTCAAACCTAGACATGCCCTTTGGTGTTTTGTGTCGCGTTGAGTGTGGCCCGCTGTTCGACCCCTCGGATGAGCGTTCCTAGGAGCCCTTCCATCTCGTTAGCCGTTTCACGCAGTTGCGTGTTGTCGAAACATGAATCTAAAACAAAAATACGTTTTATTTAGCCAAGAAAAGACGTTTTTCCAAGGTGTGCATGCTTCGCTCGCCATTTAATTCGTTAAGGCTTGCTGCACACATATTCGGGACGGCAAGTTCGGTTCGACATTATTGCCGAATTAAAAAAAGAAAGTCGAAGATACCGCGAAGCCGAATGCTTCGACCCGGCATTGCCGCACAATCAAGCGGTTCGGGCTCAAACGAAGGCCGTGGGTTCGTTCATATAAATAATTGTCCTAAAAGCCACACGACCGATTGTTCCGAACTGATGGCAAACCGAATACCGCAGAAAACTCAAACAAAATCGTTTGGCATAAATGGGGCTGGTCATGGTCAGGCCGCTTATTTGTAGAACGTTTATTAGGCTGAATGTGCGTATGCTGCCTGTGCTCTATACTATCTTACACTTTTAAAAAGATCGGCTCGCTTCTCTCGCCAGTAACTGAAGTGCACGTGCCAGCCCTTCTCTCTACATGGGAATCATGAATTTTAGCTTTAGTGACAGATTTATTTTCTCTTGTGAATCAGATGCACATTTTCACCAACCAATTCTTGTTTAGACACTTAACGTATGTCAAACTGACAGGTGTCTAATGTAAAACAGTCAAACTAGACATTCGTCGAGTGACACGAAAACTTTAGGTGGTCCATAAGTGTTAGGTGAAAGCGAGCATGAGAATAACTACCATCACCGACATAGCTCTCACTCAGAATTAGCAAGTTGAAGTGGAAATGGGCAGGTCATATAGCTCGAAGAACTGATAACCGTTGGGGAATAAAGGTGACCACAAACCAGACGACGCGGTAGAGGAAGGCCTTTCCGATGGACTAAAGACATTATAAACGTCGCAGGAAGTCGGTGGATGGAGGCGGCGCAAGACCGTTCGTCGTGGCATTCTAAGGGCTGGGGCCTATGTCCAGCAGTGGACTTCTACAGGCTGATGATGATGAGAATAACTAACCGTCCACAGCGAAGTTATTCGCCAGTATCTGATGAAGTCTGTCCAAAACAGTGTCCAAATCTGCATTTAATTCCTTCATTTTGTCATTGCTATGTTCCACACTGCAAATGTCTGCCTCACACGCAGCTATGCTGTCTGGCGGAGGCATTAACGTTATCGTTGGTGATTTGTCTAGATGTGGCTTTAGTGGTTTGGTTTCAAGCTTCAAGAACGTCGGTTGTCGCGATCGTTTGTCGGAGGCTAGGGAGGCAGGACCTGTGAATCACAAAAACATGCAATAACTTAATAAACGTAAGTTTAAATACAATTCTCTTTGGAAATCAATGAGGGGTTTTCACGGCCGTAAGGTTGCGGTGATGGCCGCACGCTAAATCAACTCGAGAATAGCGCAAAAGTCGGCCTGCATATTGCTGTCCCTGTTTGGCTAACGCAGGCGCGCGCGGGGCACAGCCGAACACTTATTTCTATTCTGTGGCCGTTACCATTCATAATTCGAAGCTGGTATTTATTTTTTATGCAAACTAGCATTTGACAAAAATATTTTTTTGGCATATTTGGCATTTGTCACAAACTTTTTACATTTATATATCTAGCAATAAAAACTCCTTGGTACCTAGTTCTGCGAACAGTTAGAACTCGCGAGCACAAACTTTTTTCCAATAATTGTGATCAGGGTGGTTATTCGCTATGACCTATGAGATTTCTTTTCAATAACGTGTGACGTCACCCATACGATTCAGCGATGATTCCACGCAGATATCGTAACGAGCCCGCGTTATGTTACGTTTGGTCAGAGCGAATAAGGGGGCAAGTTGGTGCTTTGATGATCGTTGAGTTTGGCTCAACTTTCCAATAGCGACTGTGAGCTAAGAGGTTCATATTTTTATCACATGTAGACACAAGCCTAAATATGAAATGGCGTACTGCGGAAACCAATAGTTTTAGCATTGTGAGCTATGACAAAAAAATCAAAGAAAAATATTTCAAAGTAAACGCTCAACTTTCCTTTAGCTACTGCTAGCTAGGAAGTTCACATTTTTATCACATGTAGGTTCACATAGCACAAGCCTAAATATGAAATGGCGTACTGCGGAAACCAATAGTTTTGGAGCTATTCATTTTTAAAATTTGCTAATAACCGCTTTCCGAACGCCATGTTTTGGTGATATTTTACTTTTTATCAGTGTTCCCATACGATTTTCGGCTTTTGACAATGACAGTGACAGACCAAATGGTATATTTTGCTAAAAATTGGTGGTTTCTCAATTTTCAACTAGTCGTGTTTTTTGCTCTTACGGTCCAGTCGGTTACGTATTCCTTGAACATCAATGAACTCTGTCATCGTTTGTGTTCTCAGAGTTGAGATTGTTTACGTGCTTACTCCTGCTTGAGAATTCATCGAAGGACTTTCCTTTAGCGACTATAAGTATAAGGCTTGAGGGGGGAGGGGAGGGGTGGGTTGTCAATGTCAAAAGCCTAAAATCGTATCCAAACACTGACAAATAGTAAAATATCACCAAAATATGGAGATCGGAAACCAGTTTTTAGCAAATTTCAACAATGAATAGCTCCAAAACTATTTTTTTCCGCAGTACGCCATTTCATATTCTATATATAAAAATATGAACCTCGTAGGTCACAGTCGCTAAAGGAAAGTTGAGCATTTACTTTGAAATATTTTTCTTTGATTTTTTGTCATAGCTCACAATGCTAAAACTATTGGTTTCCGCAGTACGCCATTTCATATTCAGGCTTGTGCTATGTGAACCTACATGTGATAAAAATATGAACCTCGTAGGTCACAGTCGCTAAAGTAAAGTTGAGCATTTACTTTGAAATATTTTTCTTTGATTTTTTGTCATAGCTCACAATGCTAAAACTATTGGTTTCCGCAGTACGCCATTTCATATTCAGGCTTGTGCTATGTGAACCTACATGTGATAAAAATATGAACCTCGTAGGTCACAGTCGCTAAAGGAAAGTTGAGCCGCTACTATTTCTCGCAAAAACTAGGTACTGAATGGTAAACAAAGCACAAGTCGTAGGTATGTTAGTTACCTAGGTTACTTCATTCCAAATCACAAGGGAAATCTAAATAAAATTACAAAAATATTGCAATGTCATATATAACAAATAAATAGGTGAACAAACACAAGAGCAAGCGAAGCACGGGGTTACACAGTGTACTAGTGTGAGTGCCTGTCGAGTTGTCAAACATCACACAACCGTAGTTCCCCGACCGGCCCTCGGTTCTGACGCGATAGCAATATGGGCGTTCAGAATTTTTTAGAAATTTGTTCAAGTTCCGTAATACCAAAAATGATGAATAAAAACTTGTTGTTTTTTTTATATCGTGTTGTTATTCTGTTACTTGACAATATAAGCTATGTTCCTACACATAAAATACGTAACATATCGTTGTTTTTAATACGAAACAAATAAGATGAAAACATGTCGTTTAGGTCGTAAAAATATACAAAAAGTAATTCGCTTACATTTCATTTTAGGTATATATTTTGATAAAAAAAACTATCTGGGAACATAGATAAATACTATCCGAATCCGAATAATAGCATAATATGGTGGAAATATGCTCGAATTACAAATGACGTCGGTATTACGTTTGTATGGGCAGTCCATCCTTCGCTGGGTTCTTAAATAAACGAATTCTGATTTCGGATATAAATTTTGGGGGCCAAATAGAAAAAAAAAATGTGTCAAATGTATCATTGTGACATAAGTATCAAATAAAAAAGCGCATTATGAGAAATATAAATGTATTTCTCTATAATTTTAAAATGCTTGATTTAAAAGATATTTAAGAAAATATGCGAAAATAGATCATCTTTCCGCCCGTCACCCCCAACCCCCAAAATCAAAATTGTGTAATGACAGTCAAGTAATGATTTAAGGTGGCGGGGATGGCCGGACGCTAAATCAACTCGAGAATAGCGCAAAAGTCGGCCTGCATATTGCTGTCCCTGTTTGGCTCACGCAGGCGCGCGCGGGGCACAGCCGAACACTTATTTCTATTCTGTGGCCGTTACCATTCATAATTCGAAGGTGGTATTTATTTTTTATGCAAACTAGCATTTGACAAAAATAATTTCTTGGCATATTTGGCATTTGTCACAAACTTTTACATTTATATATCTAGCAATAAAAACTCCTTGGTACCTAGTTCTGCGAATAGTTAGAACTCGCGAGCACAAACTTTTTTCCAATAATTGTGATCAGGGTGGTTATTCGCTATGACCTATGAGATTTATTTTCAATAACGTGTGACGTCACTCATACGATTCAGCGATGATTCCACGCAGATATCGTAACGAGCCCGCGTTATGTTACGTTTGGTCAGAGCGAATAAGGGGCCAGGTTGGTGCTTTGATGATCGTTGAGTTTGGGTAAACTTTCCAATAGCGACTGAGCTAGGAGGTTCATATTTTTATCACATGTAGACACAAGCCTAAATATGAAATGGCGTACTGCGGAAACAAATAGTTTTAGCATTGTGAGCTAAGACAAAAAATCAAAGAAAAATATTTCAAAGTAAACGCTCAACTTTCCTTTAGCGACTGCTAGCTAGGAAGTTCACATTTTTATCACATGTAGGTTCACATAGCACAAGCCTAAATATGAAATGGCGTACTGCGGAAACCAATAGTTTTGGAGCTATTCATTTTTGAAATTTGCTAATAACCGCTTTCCGAACGCCATGTTTTGGTGATATTTTACTTTTTATCAGTGTTTCCATACGATTTTCGGCTTTTGACAATGACAGTGACAGACCAAATGGTATATTTTGCTAAAAATTGGTGGTTTCTCAATTTTCAACTAATCGTGTTTTTTGCTCTTACGGTCCAGTCGGTTACGTATTCCTTGAACGTCAATGAACTCTTTCATCGTTTGTGTTCTCAGA
Organism: Epirrita christyi; assembly: GCA_951392215.1. Classification (NCBI taxonomy): domain Eukaryota; kingdom Metazoa; phylum Arthropoda; class Insecta; order Lepidoptera; family Geometridae; genus Epirrita; species Epirrita christyi. Next base: position 3,507,316 of record OX595851.1, read on the forward strand.
GTTGAGATTGTTTACGTGCTTACTCCTGTTTTAGAATTCATCGAAGGACTTTCCTTTAGCGACTGTAAGTATAAGGCTTGAGGGGTGAGGGGAGGGGTGGGGGGTCAATGTCAAAAGCCGAAAATCGTATCCGAACACTGATAAATAGTAAAATATCACCAAAATATGGAGATCGGAAACCGGTTTTTAGCACATTTCAACAATGAATAGCTCCAAAACTATTTTTTTCCGCAGTACGCCATTTCATATTCAGGCTTGTGCTATGTGAACCTACATGTGATAAAAATATGAACCTCGTAGGTCACAGTTGCTAAAGGAAAGTTGAGCATTTACTTTGAAATATTTTTCTTTGATTTTTTGTCATAGCTCACAATGCTAAAACTATTGGTTTCCGCAGTACGCCATTTCATATTCAGGCTTGTGCTATGTGAACCTACATGTGATAAAAATATGAACCTCGTAGGTCACAGTCGCTAAAGGAAAATTGAGCATTTACTTTGAAATATTTTTCTTAGATTTTTTGTCATAGCTCACAATGCTAAAACTATTGGTTTCCGCAGTACGCCATTTCATTTCAGGCTTGTGCTATGTGAACCTACATGTGATAAAAATATGAACCTCGTAGGTCACAGTCGCTAAAGGAAAGTTGAGCATTTACCTACTTTGAAATATTTTTCTTTGATTTTTTGTCATAGCTCACAATGCTAAAATTATTGGTTTCCGTAGTACGCCATTTCATATTCAGACTTGTGCTATGTGAACCTACATGTGATAAAAATATGAACCTCGTAGGTCACAGTCGCTAAAGAAAAGTTGAGCATTTACTTTGAAATATTTTTCTTAGATTTTTTGTCATAGCTCACAATGCTAAAACTATTGGTTTCCGCAGTACGCCATTTCATTTCAGGCTTGTGCTATGTGAACCTACATGTGATAAAAATATGAACCTCGTAGGTCACAGTCGCTAAAGGAAAGTTGAGCATTTACCTACTTTGAAATATTTTTCTTTGATTTTTTGTCATAGCTCACAATGCTAAAATTATTGGTTTCCGTAGTACGCCATTTCATATTCAGACTTGTGCTATGTGAACCTACATGTGATAAAAATATGAACCTCGTAGGTCACAGTCGCTAAAGAAAAGTTGAGCATTTACTTTGAAATATTTTTCTTTGATTTTTTGTCATAGCTCACAATGCTAAAACTATTGGTTTCCGCAGTACGCCATTTCATATTCAGGCTTGTGCTATGTGAACCTACATGTCATAAAAATATGAACCTCGTAGGTCACAGTCGCTAAAGGAAAGTTGAGCATTTACTTTGAAATATTTTTCTTTGATTTTTTGTCATAGCTCACAATGCTAAAACTATTGGTTTCCGCAGTACGCCATTTCATATTTAGGCTTGTGTTATGTGAAACTTTATGTGATAAAAATATGAACCTCCGAGCTCACAGTCGCTATTGGAAAGTTGAGCCGCTACTATTTCACGCAAAAACTAGGTACTGAATGGTAAACAAAGCACAAGTCGTAGGTATGTTAGTTACCTAGGTTACTTCATTCCAAATCACAAGGGAAATCTAAATAAAATGACAAAAATATTGCAATGTCATATATAACAAATAAATAGGTGAACAAACACAAGAGCAAGCGAAGCGCGGGGTTACACAGTGTACTAGTGTGAGTGCCTGTCGAGTTGTCAAACATCACACAACCGTAGTTCCCCGACCGGCCCTCGGTTCTGACGCGATAGCAATATGGGCGTTCAGAATTTTTTAGAAATTTGTTCAAGTTTCGTAATACCAAAAATGATGAATAAAAACTTGTTGTTTTTTTTATATCGTGTTGTTATTCTGTTACTTGACAATATAAGCTATGTTCCTACACAAAAAATACGTAACATATCGTTGTTTTTAATACGAAACAAATAAGATGAAAACATGTCGTTTAGGTCGTAAAAATATACAAAAAGTAATTCGCTTACATTTCATTTTAGGTATATATTTTGATAAAAAAAACTATCTGGGAACATAGATAAATACTATCCGAATCCGAATAATAGCATAATATGGTGGAAATATGCTCGAATTACAAATGACGTCGGTATTACGTTTGTATGGGCAGTTCATCCTTCGCTGGGTTCTTAAGCGTTGAAAATAGATGGCGCTGCTCTGTTACGTAAATGTCAAGTGTCAAAATAAAGTTAAATGTCAACATCAACTACGTAGATATATTTTCGTTTCGTGTTATTTATTTTTGCTTACTTCTAAAAACACCACGGAATCACTAGCGCACACTCAAGAAGCAGACACAAACAGAATATCATGACTAATAGCCACAGACTAGTAAATAATAGCTTAGTACGCGTACACCACGCGATAATACATTTGTCAATCTTGGCATTTACAGTTGAGTCAGCGCCATCTATCGACTACTACTTTTTTTTTCTAAGTTGATAGGCTCTCATTCTTAGCACTGCTACTATTACTATATTACAATTATTATTTTTAGACCATTGCTAAACTAGGGGGCTGCCTGGTTTGAGAAAAACCAGTGGTAGTCCGAGGTTTTGACATTTTTGAGATAAGCTCAGACTGTCTAGTTTGAGAGTAGATTTAGGAAAACAATCCATCTGCTTTTGTATTACAATTGGATTAAGGCCACAGCACACTGGCTGCGTACGCGTAAACGTAAACGTGCACGTCGACGTACCATGACGTTGTAATGTATGGAACTGTACGAGACATGGCACACCGCTTGCGTGTACACGTAAGCGTGTACATACGTAGACGCGCGTGTCTACGTTACGTGCTGCATACGCATCCGGTGTGCTTTGGCCTTAATACTCTTAAGGTCGACATTAAATACTGGATTGGTAAGCCTGGCTTAAACTCAGATTTAAACCATGTTTTGTAATAAGGCCGTTAGAGTCTAGTTTTTATAACAAATGTGTTGAAGTATAGCCTCATACAAAACAGCATCGAAAGAACCATTTGAATCGGACTAATCAGCACCCTCGATGGACCGAGGACATTACAAAGTTCGCAGGAAGTCGATGGATGGAGGCAGCTCTACCCGTTCGTTGTGGCATTCTATGGGAAGACCTATGTCCAGCAGTGGACTTCTGCAGGCATTGATGATGAATTATATTTGTACAGGTTTTTGAACTGGGACAGTATGGGGAAAGCCGAAACCATAGCAGATACAGAGAAATCTCGTATCTCATGTATTTGCTATGATTTCGGGTTTCTCGATAGGTACTGTCACAGTTGAAAATAGACAACAATACATACTGTATAAGTTTTCCACTGTAACAATAACAACAACAACATCAACAATCAACAGACAATCAATCTGTCAACAAAGCGGCATTACATACCAAGACTGGTGCAAGAGGCAATCGAGATTACTTTAACACAGGAATTTCAATAGAGAAGATGGTTTTCAATGAGGAGTTTTTACGGCCGTTTCATATCATGCTTTCAGCGTTGAAAATAGATAGCAATGCTCTGTTACGTAGCTGTCAAGTGTCAAAATAAAGTTAAATGTCAACATCAACAACGTAGATATATTTTCATTTCGTGGTATTTATTTTTGCTTACTTCTAAAAACATCACGAAATCACTAGCGCACACTCAAGAAACAGACACAAACAGAATATCATGACTAATAGCCACAGACTAGTTAGATAATAGCTTAGTACACGTACACCACAGATAAAACATTTGACAATTTTGGAATTTACAGTTGAGTCAGCGCCATCTATCGAACCAATTTGAACTACTTTTTTTTTATCGAAGTTGAAAAGCCCTCATTGTCTAGAGTCTGGAATTCTGTGGTGAGAATGTATAGGAATCGGAAAAACGTTTCCACCTGCAAGTAAACTCGAGGAAGTCTTGCACGAGTTGCACGAGTTACTTGCAATATCGTTTACACATTGTAGTAATTCCTGCAATTTATTCCTGCAATAAATGTCTTGCTAGAAGCTCACGGATCATACCATCGCAACTTATCGCAGACGTGTTTACACACGAGAGCTCACGAGTGTCGCGAAAACTATTGCAATTTAGTCTATACTGTGAAATCATGCCGTCAAGACGCGCTCGTGTAGCAGTTTTCGGGAAACTTCAGTCTCAGTTGTAGAAAACTCTTGTGCGATGACATTAAGTACAGAGCATTTTTTAACTCTGTTTTTATAATCCGCATGCCGATTATCCCACAAACAAGGGTTGCACTCATAAAATCTTATTAATTGTATAGTTTCTTCACGAGACCATTCACGACTCTGCCGTTGACTCATTTTTATTCCATTCAACAAAAACACAAACCGCGCGTGCGTAACTTCCTGACAGATATACGAAACTAGACCGATAAGCAGCGAGATCTGTCGTGAGTCGATGCGAACATGTTTAGACCTGCTATCTATTGCTTTCGCAACTACTCGCAGGAAGTGTTTTTTAAATTGTCGCGACAGCACTTACTACGGAGTTTACACTAGCAAGTTGCTGTCGGAAAGACTGTCGGACATTTCTCGCGGAAGTTTTCTTGCAGGTGGAAACGAGGCCTTAGTGTGGTGTGTCGAGATGGAGTTAAGTGTGACAATGAAACTGATGATAGGGGTGTTCGTAATAAAAAAGTGAGAAAGAGGGTAGATCGTTACGGCTACCAATAACAATAAAAATCTACTCGCAAAGACTTCAGTTTACCCGTGATCATGGCGCATGAAACTGTGCCGAAATATCGGGAATCAATAATGCTCAAAAATCATGGTAAATATCCCGTTTCTAGTGATAATTATGTTAATAACCATGATAGTTTCAATAGTTATATGTATAACTGTGAAAAGTTTGACACTATGTCAGACTGAGACGGATGGATAGATGGACGAACGGCCCAAGTGCGTTATAGGGGTTATAAAATAAATAAATAAATAAATAAGTAAATAAATGCTGGACATTTCACACAACATTATCTAGCCCCAAGCTAAGCAGAGCTTCTGTTATGGGTACTAGATAACTGATATACTTAATACAATACATTACATAGATAGATATTTTTTATTATACAGTCATAGAAAAATACCCAGAACACCCGATCAAATATCTGCAGATCGTACAAATATTTGTTCCGAAGCGGGAATCGAACTCGCAATCTCCTGCGTCGCAGACGAACCTTCACCCGCCGCGCCACAGAGGTCGTTATAGGTTTTAGTTCATAGGTTATAGGGTAACCAATTATCCTACTAATATTATAAACGCGAAAGTTTGTGAGTATGGATGGATGTTTGTTACTCTTTCACGTAAAAACTACTGAATGGATTTGAGTGAAATTTGGAATGGAGATACTTTACGCCCTGGATTAACACATAGACTACTTTTCATCATCATCATCATCATCAATTTTTATCATTATTCACGCGGGTGAAACCGCGGGGCGCAACTAGTAGTTATAATAAAGGTACCTTGTCAGACTTGGAACCCTAAAAAAGTTAATTTATTTTTCGTTAGCTAGCATTTTTTTAACATGAAAACGTTCAAACGGTAATAATTAATAATAAACATTAAAAATTAATTACCACACTAATTCATTATTTGCACATACATTTTCTTATCTAACTACTTACAGTAGTTTTATGATCGAGCAATATTATCAGAATGGCATTCTAAGGGGGAGGCCTATGTCCAGCAGTGGACTTCTACAGGCTGGTGATGATGATGATGATTGACAATCAGCCTATTATGAATGTAATGAGCCTCGTCCTATTTAAAATTCAATGACTTCTCCGCAAATAGGTCATAATTAACGAGTTAACTATGACCCACTTTCAGTGCATAAGTGTTTCATGATGATGCTGATAAAAGTAGTACATAAACAGAACAGTAAGTTGATTAAAATGTGCTCACACACGACCAGTCTACTAATTATTTGTTTATTTGTTCATTGGTAATCAACAGCGTTTTTTTTTAATCTAGGCAGAAAAACATGTGCGACAAACATAAGGCCAATAATAGATTACCCCAATTTGTGAATATGTTGTAATAATGTAGTTAAATTGTTGAGGTAAGGAAGAGTTTAACAAAATCAAAAGCATGTGCAGATACGAAAGTATGCATTCAAAGTGTTTATTTCCAACATACAGACACTATGAAAGCATTACATCAATTAATAAGTAGAAAGATAACTAAATAAACGCTTAATGGCTACAATCATTTATGATCTCAATCCAAGTTAGTGGTTGACAATTTTAATTAACCTGTCTAAGTGTAGGTTGGTACTTGTAGTTTATTCTACGGCTGATTCAACAAGGTATGTACCAGGTGACAGAAATTCAACTATCTGCATGATACCTACCTGAACAGATTGTGAGAAAGAAGATAGATACTTATTCGCGAGTATTCACTAGTAAACTGGTAGGCAGTACGAGTATTCAACAGTTTGTGAAGAGTATGTATTAGTAACTAGGTAAGTACCATAAAATTTGCGAGATAAAACTGTGGAATTTGCGAGCAAACATTTTATAGGTATGTATGTACATTCAAAACATAGGTATATCAATAAAGTATAATCTCTCTAACCATCGAGGATTTCCGTTTTCCACTTTCATCATCAGTTCAGCTATAAACTCTTTATTTTAACTAAAATAAAGATACAAAATAAATAACTATTAATCCCGCTAAATAATGTGTAGATGAGAATCCCCGCTACTACATGTAAAGTTTAGGGATGCCAGAGCTGCTCATTTTTGCCTAATTTATGGGTAAAATATTATTGATGTAATGACAACTATAACTCTTTTTGTCACATGAATTAAATTTTTCAGTGTTTCTATATAGTGTTTTTTTTTTAACTGGGACAGTATGAGGATATCTGAAACCATGGCAGATACAGCTAGAGAACCTGTCTGGGGTACTATTAGGTATTTTCTTATGGAAATAATTTTGGTATAGTTACATTTTTTGTTAAACGTGATGTTTCCATAAAAAAAAGGTTTGTCTAAATCGACTCAGTGTCTTTTAAAGTTTTAAGTATAATTTAATTGTATATAAAGAAAAGAAACGGGACAGCAGAAGTTGGTCAAACTTAATTTACAATATTGGTATACCTAAGAAAAGATGGATGGATTGCGTGAGAGATGATATGAATGAGAAAGGAGTGAATGATGAGGTGACGGCTGACAGGAGAGAGGAAGAAAAAGACGTACTGCGCCGACTCCAAATAAATTAGGATAAGGGCAAGACAATGATGATGGTATACCTATATGGCCGCCATTTTGCTGTATGCACCTATGGGCACGTTTTGGAACAGCTCTAAACTCTGATATTGAATCTAAGACATTTTTTGTAAACAAAGAGGATACCAGAGCATAAAATATACGTTCAGGTAGTAGGTTACTAAATTTGCCCAAAAAAAAAGGTAGAATTTTTTGCAAGCCAAAAACAATAATATAGAATAATTTTGACATATACCGGGCGTAAAAAGACTACTCCCGAAAACTGAAACAGTGCATTCAGACCATGATTCTGAAAATATTTAAGCTGAAAAAACACGAAAAAAAAATGCTCACTTTCGGTCCGCTTTTTTCGTGTTTTCTTTATAAACATCCATAAAATATAGTTAAAGGAACACAAAAACCTAAATTCCATCATTAAAAACACGGTAATAAATAAAAACGACAAAAAAAGCAATGTAAAGCACATGAGAAATATTGGCCCTACGGGTCGATCAGCTGACCGGGCGCGTTGAACTCGCGCGGCCGGAATAAATGCGTTCATTGCTGGCTGAAAAATACGATACGAAACGAAAAAAAAGATTTTCTCCGGTATGAATCACCTCTCAGGTGAAAGCTATATACGGGTAGGTATATACACATATGATACACATACATGACACATATACACACAGTGGCATATCAAAACTTAAAATTAATTATTTACTATCTAAAATTAAGTATTCTCATATAAAAAATCCATTTCATCCACGACCATATTCAAAATTTCATGATTTTTCTTTAATTTTAACTACTTTATCTCGGTTCCAGCTAATTTCTAAAAGGTTATTGTTCAAGATTTGTTAACTTGAGGCATTTCCTATTTTAATTAGCTTCAGGAATGCCAAAATAGGTTTTTTTTTGATCAAATGACCAAAAAACAAAAAAAATATACTGTGTTAGGAATTTTCCTAAGTATATTTGTAGGTCGATTTCAAAAAAAAATAGCCAATGGGCTATTATTGTTTATTATTATTTAATCACAAAAAAGTAGTACGTACTTAAAGAAGCAGGTACTACTTTTTTTGCGTTATGATGAAAGCTTAGAGTCCCGCGCATTTTATGAAATTTTGAGTTGAAAATTCAAGTCTGCCTCGCTCGAAAGTTAATTAATATGTTTCAATAAAAAAAAATGTATCTTGCATGAATGTTACGAAGCTGATACTTTTATGCGTAAACGAACAATTCATAAGGATTATGTTACAAAAAATCAAGAAAAGAGCTCACAATTTTATTTATTTTTAAATTTTTTATATATCTGTTTGAAAATTTAAAAAAAATCCTTAAAAAAACCATAACTTGAAATCTACAAAATATCGCAACCATGGGGTGATTCGGACAGAACTCGGAACGAGAAATCGAAAAAAAAAATTAACGTCATTGTTTGGGCCATCCTGTATATACATATAATATAATTTATATCAACATACTAAATAAACATATTTACAAATGACAAAAAAAAATGATGTCAGTGTAAATGATATTTACAACCTAGTAGAAAATGGAAATTAATGTCTTAGTGGAAAATGAGTAGTTTTTTACCTACCTTACTGGCAACATTTAGTTCTACGATAGGAGCGCTGCGTCTTATCGGACTTCAGTATTGGCGCGGACTCTTAGATTCATTCTCGAAGTCATACAAAACTATTCTATTGCTTTATTTGACTGGATTTTCAAATCCATCACAATGGGTCGATTTATTTTTAATTTGCTATTAATTTGTCAGTTCGGTTCCGGGTCGTTTGGTTATAGTTTATTCACAAGACCGGGGCCAAAGTTCCCGCCGACGAAAGGCCAAGTCTGGCCTGCACCGCAATATGAACAGAAAAATGGAACGGTTTATTATGTGTTATTGCCGAATTTACATGTCACCGTAAGTTTTTATAAAGATCATTATGATCATCATCACCACCAGCCAGAGCCCCAATTCTACTAAACAAATTGTATTTTAATTGTTAATGAATTATCTCAAAATTGACACTTTTGACACTTTAAGTAACGACTTTTTCTGCTCTTTCGAAGGGAGACGTCATTCTTTTTTATTTTATTTCAATTTCTAGTGTTTTTTTGAGTTATATCATGTAATTTTGGTGGCATTTTAACTACTGTAGCTTATAAAGAGCACATAGTAGTGAATTTAAATAAAATAAGTGTATTGCGTGTTTTTTCGAAGGGGTGGAAATTGTTCAGGAACATTCTAGTAAACTGCCATCGATTTACTAGAACATGACTACATACATGACAGAAGACTTTGACGACTGGACATTGTTTGATTATATCAATAACTTGACATTGGCAAAATTGAGAAAATCCTCAGATGCCATTAAAAAAAAAACAATTCAAACACAATTTGTTTAGTAGAATTGGGGGTCTGTTTACATCCACTGATGAACGAGGCCTCCCCAATTGAATACATTCGGAGGATTTACTATAATCACCACGCTTGGCAGGCGGATTGGTGATCGCAGTTTGGTGTTGAGTACTCAGGCGGATGCTGCTGCCCATTCCCAGAGGCCCAATTCTCTAATTTTAAAAACGTTCCAATCACAACCTAATCTCGTGTCAGTCGCACTGCCACGTAGTAACTATTACTTAATCTTCGCATGCGAAGTACGTGACAATGCCACTGACACGAGATTATATTGTGATTGGAATGATTTTAAAATTAGAGAATTGAGCCTCTGGTGTAATCTCTTGGTAAGGCTTTTGGTGAGCGCGGAAGGCGCTCAACCGTTAAAATTAGGTTGGGGCAACTAGCGCAAGGGCACCACTTAGGTACGGACCTCGGCTTGGGCCATTGCCAGATTGGGAGGAATAGGAAAACGCCCCGGAACATGCTTGTAACGGTTTAGGCGTGTGGTACAGAAGGTACTGAAAAGACTGGAGGATAGGAGCAAACGCCCCGGAACATGCTTGTACCAGTTTAGGCGTGTGGTACTGAAGGTACTTAAAGTCTTCGACCCCGCCGGCGGGGTCGCTGTATCTGTGTAGTGTTTACTCTGTCGTGATTGGATGACGACGCCCCCGCATTCGCGGCGGTGATTTCGTCATCCGGGTCACCAAGAACGTGTCTTGGTCGACGAAGGGAATTGTTAATCAACCGTGAAATCAAATAAGCATCAGTCCTCTCGCGCCGTACGCATTGCTTGCGCGCGAAGTGCACATCCGGTTTCGAGCAACTGCGTATACAGGTTCTTTAACTACTTTCATTAGTGTTTCATTAAAAAAGTGTTCTTTGAGTAACATGTATTGTATTTAAATTGCATTATGAAATTGGAGATTAATTTTGGGGCAAACAATAATGTAATTTTTTTTTATTGAGCCTATAAATTTGTTTAATGTACGTAGCGTAAGTACGACCAAAATGACTACAGACCAGTATGAATTAAATTTAAGCTTTTTGTTCGTTAATTTAGAATACTCATCTCCCCCCCCCCCCTATCCCTTAATCCCACCTTACCCCCCCCCCCCCCCTATCCTTAACTTAGGGGGGGGTTATCCCTTTAACCTACTTTCACTCAGCTAATTTTGAGATATACGGACTATCAGAGGTTTAAAAATGCCACTTTATATGAATCATAATATGATTCATATACAGGAATTGCTGAGGATCTACAGAGAATTCGGAAAATGAATTGCTACCAGATGAATTGCTCCATGTGGCAAATTCATCAGGGGGCTTAGCACGGGTTTTGATAGTTTTCGAAACTATATGAAGTTTCATTTCCATCCAATATATTTACTGACAGCGTCCTTAGTTTTCTCCTAGTTTTCGCTAGGGGCGCTGCAAGTAGGTAAATGTATGGAAGGAAACGATACTTCATATAGTTTCGTAAACTATCAAAACCTGTACTAAGCCCCCTGGTAGTAATTCCTTTTCCGAATTTTCAGCAGATCCTTAGCAATTATTTTATATGAATCGTCGTAATATGATTCAGATAAAGTGGCATTTTTAGACCTCCAGAGCACCAATCCAGCCGGATTGCAATCCCAATTTGCAACAACCAAATATTCGTTAATTTGAACCTTTCACAAAATATAGCCTAAACCGCGTTAACAGTGCTTTCTTTCTTTATAATTTTAACTCGTTTCAGGTTCCAAACCATACTTGTGGTCTTCTCACCGATGCTCTGGAGCGAAACAACTTGATTCTGCGTGATTTAGATCTGCTTCAAAATTTTAATTATTTAAACCAAGAAGTTCGGGACGCAAACGAGTATCATAGTAACGGATTTCTTAAAGAATTAAAGGTGGTGCTTACTTCGGAATGTGAGAAGATGCCGCATTATGAAATGAATGAAAATTGTGAGTAGCTATTTAAACATATAACTTTTGGCAAGCAGACAAGCTTACGGCCCACCAGATGGAAAGCAGTTACCGTAGCCTATGAACGCCTGTAACACCAGAGGCATCACACGCGCGCTGCCGACCCTGAGACATAAAGATGAAAAGTCTCATGTGCCTGTAATTTCACCGGCACCCGTACCCTTCAAACCGAAATACAGCAATGCGAACAGTACTGCTTGGCGGCAGAAATAGGTACGGAGGTAGTACTTCCCCGGACGAACTCTTTCACAAGAAGTTCTACTACTAACAACTAATTTGGAAAAACTTGGTGGATGGCTTCGTGTAGATATACGTCTATCAGCTGATGAAGATATACAACTTACTTGCCACCATAGATATCATTGTGCTGTCTAATGCCTAGGTCACAGTGAGAGCCGGGTGGTTATTCGCTATGACCTAAGAGATTCCTTGTCAATAACGTGTGACGTCACCCATACGATTCAGCGATGATTCCACGCAGATATCGTAACGAGCCCGCGTTATGTTACGTACTCTTACTGGGGTGCGATTTTGTTATGTCATCGTGTGACTAAAAGTCAGTAAAATTGCTGTTAATCCCTTATTTCCAAATTTCTGTATATTTAAACTCATTAATGACTAATATTCTTATGCCTATGATATCAATCTAAGTGCCTCCTCCAGTATATCTCCTGAATAACGGGGATTTGCAGCCATTTTGGTGTTATTCAGTCACTCGGTGAGATGTAAAAATGGCACCCCTGCAGTGCAATCACTCGCACCGTGTTACCGCTTTAGTAGAGGACAGTGGAAATGAACGCATTATACTTGTTACTGTCATGTAATTACCTCCGTGGCGCAGCGGCTGAGTAGCCGGAATAGATGCAAGATATGCGGGTTCGCCTCCCGCTGCGGGACAAGAGTTTGCATGATCAGCAAATATTTTGGACTAGCATGCCAAATTTTTGCATTGTGGGATTACTGGATGTGACCAAAGGGTTTTTTTTAATTGTATGCCTCCGATATTACAGACTAAAATAATTTTAAAATGTCCAAACAATCCCTTTCATATTATGACACCTCATTGTCTCACTTTAATTTTCTTTCGAACCCCAATATTCTCAACAAAGTCCCGACCGATTTAGCTCATAACCTTACTCACAAATTGTACCAATACATACATAACATAACACCCATACGAAAATACTATGTCAATACTATCTACCCACCTACACAAACATGTATACATACAATACGAAAACCGTACAAAGATAAATACGGCGTAATTTAAAAGCATGCACTCTGTCTTTTATAATGGGGGCCATACACCAATCCGATTTCGTTATTTCCGTTTCGTTTTTACCTGTCAAGGCTGCCTGCCAATAACCTGCCAGCTTTGCTCTCGTCTCCTCTCCTCTCGGCCCGGTGGAAACCGGCCCATAAGCAGTGGAGAAGTCGCGGTGTCGTCACTAAACTTTTTCTATATTCCAGATAAATTGACAGTCACAAAAATAAGTGAGCTGAGAAGCGAATCCATCTGGGGAATACTTCGAGGTCTGGAGACATTTGTTCAACTTTTTTATTTCCCCGATGATTTTAGCGTAAGTTTGTACCTATTCAATAATAAACAAAATCCTAACATCCAGAATAATTCGCTATCACACTAATAATATAATGCCAAAGTTTGTGAGTATGTTTGTTACTTCTTAACGCTCAAACGACAGAACGGATTTGAGTGAAAGGACATGTTCCAAAATGGCCTATATCGATGTACACCAGACAGAGAATAGCGAAAAAATCAGTGATTATCGTAAAAATACTCTTACTCTAATTTGAAGCATAATTTAATGCACAGAAATGTTTAAAATTCGTTTTTTTTACAACGGTAACATATTTTCCTGAGCAGCCATGACAGGGAATGTCACGTTTATTGCTCTGTGGTTGCTTGCTTTATTCGTTCGTTGGGAGTAGTGTGTCTACATAGAATGCGTTGCCTACGCTAGCTTTATTACGATCATCACATCAGTACAAGTTCTTCAATTCAACATTCTACGAGATTCTTCGATTCTACGCGAAAATATTTTCCTTGCTCCAAGACCTTGGAGCCAAGACGCGAACGAAATGCAGTTCTGGTCAAAGTTGTCAACAGCTGACGAAACATTTTACCACAGAGTAAATTTTATCCGCCTCGCCATATTGGTTTGTCTTGTGTTGCTCTCCATGAGAAAGATATTTTAGGAACCTGCATTAAATGAAGCGAAATAATCAATAAATTACAATGGGAAAAGATTTTACATATATTTAGCCACGTTTATACAAGGGCTAGGCTCCATACATTTTGGAACAAAACCTTTGGAATGGAGATACCTTATACCCTGGAATAACACATTATGCTACTAAGGCTATGGCATCAAATGGAATGGATGTAATGAGCAAAGCGAGAGCTAACATTCAAAGGCGCATGAACTTATGCGTGTGACGAACGTGAATAATTAAGTTTAATTTAACTTTAGAAGGTACCTACCATCCTAGGTACTCAGTTATCTAATCCAACCGTGACATTGTGTAGGTATCAATCTACTACCTGCTGGTAGACCTACCGACCAAGTTCAGTTAGTAGTATGTTCGTCGATGCAGCGGACTGTACTTTATTTGACAAAGGGACCGCGCGCCCGCGTTTGTATTCTGGGCTGATAAGTAAACTTAACTGTCCAATTTTACAAAACTCATAGTACTACAATGACTACACGTGTGTCGGTATACGTTGCTCATTTAATAAATAAGGAATTCAAGAATAGTTCTACTGGATTCCTTAATAGCGTTTCCAATACTATTCGATCCGATATCGGACCGGATGAGTAGCTTGGAAACGCTCTCAGGGTGATAGCGTGTATTGTAGCGTGTAATTACGCCAATTTTATAGTAGTGTGTGTGTATCTTTCTGATCGTTTATGATAGCGTGTAGTGTAGCGGGTAATTATGTCAAATTTTATAGTAGTTGTGTGTATCTTTCTGATCGTTTATGATAAATTTTAGGAAATTCGCATTAACGCCACAACGATCGTCGACTACCCGCAATACAAGCACCGTGGCCTGCTTATAGACACAGGCAGACACTATCTGTCGCTCAGCACAATCTATAAAATGGTAGATGCTCTGTCAATGAACAAGATGAACGTCCTCCACTGGCATATCATGGATGACCAGAGCTTTCCCTATCAGAGCGAAAGGTTCCCTACTTTAAGGTAAAAAACAAACGACTTTGTAAATTATAAGTATACCTAAAGAAAATAAGTTCAATGATGATGAAATTCCTTATGACAAGTCAATAAACTCCTTCAATTTTAATGGTTAGGGGTGCGATTTTTTAATGTCACTAAATATCATCAAAAAGGCCGCAAATCACCGTTTTTCAGGAGATGTACTGGAGGAGGCACTTGTATTGATATCATAGGAATTTTAGTCATCAATGAGTTTCAATATATAGAAAGGAAATCGGGGATTAAAACGAAAAAAAAATCCCACGCTAACTCCGCCCATGAGCCTCGTTTAGTTTAGAAGAGATGCGGTATAGATTCTGTCCCGCCCAGAAGCACTCAGAAGTAAATGACGTAAGTGACATGTGAAATGTGTTCTAGATGGATGGACGTAAAAAAGGTTTTAAGAGGGCCGGTTTCAAAAAAATAAATCTATCGAGAAAAGTTTTACCAATCGTGTTTCTGATCTATGATTTTGTTAGATTACATCCACAAGTAATCACAGTACAAACATCAAGTTTGTAACTTTTACCTTTACTGAGTGAGAATGTAACGAAGTGACTCCAAAGTCAAGGAGGCTCGTCTTAACAGTAATTTTACTAACGTGTTATCACTCGATGACATAAAAAATTACACCCCTGGTAGCAAACAGGCTGTACCGATTCTCATTGGCGATGACGTAGGCTTGTGTTTCCCACGTGACCATCGTGTCCCGGAATGGGCATGGCGAAGTATCTAATTCTAATTCTAATTGAAAAAGGGGGAGATAAGATCTGCACTGACTTTCCACATTGGGGTGTATTGTGCATTGTCCCCCTGCTAACCGTACCCCAGCCAGCCCAACTCCTTAAAATAACGGAGGACTCTGGGTTGATGGCAGCGCTGTTCCAGTATTCCCGAATGATTAATGGATGAGGTTAAACAGGACTCTATCAGCTCCTGGAGTCCGGTTTTATTCCTGGCTTCATTTGTGGCTGCGCAGTACACTATAACATGCTCCACTGTCTCCTCGTCCTGAAGACGGCCACGACATAGCCCACTGTCCGTAGCTCCTGTCTTCAGTAGATGGCGGTTCGGTACATGGCGAAGTATATTAAAACATACATAACACTCAACAGTCACATACATAATCCTGATCCCATATTAAGACTCAATGTGTTATGTTATTATTATTTATTTATTATTTGCCCCGCAGCGGGAATCGAACCCGCACCTCTTGCATCTCGGCCGGCTACTCGCCCGCCGCGCCATGGAGGTCAAATACCATATTTACGATACCATATGTCCATGGTCATATTATACCATGGTGTTTCATTGGTTTACAGCTACCTCTTTATGAGCATACATTCTTATAATAGCAAAGTAACTATTTGTCATTTAAGTTTGCGTGAAATGAATTACTACCTACTTGTTTTATCACTTATCAGCATACATTCTAAGTTCGTTTATTTTATGTAGAGGCATAAATACCAAGAAGGACAGACAAATGGATAGGCAACTATGAAAGATACCTACGTACGTAGTTATTTATGTAATAACAGAATTGAAAATATCGTAGCTTAGTATCATTTTAGAAAAATTGTCCAAGTGCGAGTCGGACTCGCGCACGAAGGGTTCCGTACCATTATCTATAAAAACGGCTAAAAAATTAGATTTGTTGTATCAGTAAATCGCTATAAGAGCACATGGTCACCCCCCCCGGGGCCTTACTCTTGAATCCAATACTAATTATTGTCCAATGTCAATTTTAATCCAATGCTCCAAAACAGTCCAATTTCGATTAGTTCATGTAATATCCGCACAATGTTGAATTAATTTGGCGCTAGGTTGACATTTAAGAGTACCAAACAACACAATTCCAAAGTACCTATAGATCGGAATTGTTTTCAAGAGTAAGGCTGCGTTTCCACCAGAGATGAGCGAGGATGCGTAGCGACGGATGTGTTTTTTAGGAACCAATAGAGTCACTTCATTTACCTAGCCTCGCTCAGCGCAGCTTTGATGGAAACGTATTAGCGAGCGAGGTTTTTATACGTACAAAACAAGCGAGGGATGTGTGCGAGGGATGCGTGCGAGGAATGTGTACGAAGAATGTGTTGCGAGGGATATGTGCGAGAGATGTGCGCGAGAGATGTGGACGCGAGCGAGAAACTAACTAGTCTGAAAAGAGCCCGCTACACATCCTCGCACCGCTCATCTACGCACCGTTCCACAGCCTCGCTACGCATCTAGCACCGCTCATCTACCTCGCACATCTTTGGTGTAAACGCAGCCTAAGGCAGCTGATCTGACAACGGATACCTACCTAAACGTAACAGTTGATGCAGATATAGGATGTTGACTTTTGTTTCGAAAATTTATATTTGATTTTAATTTTGTGCGTTTTCAGTGAGAAAGGTGCATATCACCCGTCTATGGTGTACACGAAAGCCGACATCCGCTCTGTGGTAGCATTTGCAAGAGATCGCGGCATCAGAGTCATTCCTGAAATTGACGTCCCCGGTAACATTTCTACATTTTACATAATAATAATAATAATAATAATGATTTATTTTCTCTCAACACATAGGCAACAAACTAGTTTGACAATAGAACTAAGCAAATAATAAAATTATTTTAGTGCTAACAGTGCTACACTGAGAAAAAAATGCTCCTTACATGACACAATTTTGTAATGTGTATGCAACTTACTACTTACTACGTAGGTAACCTATGTAATAATTGTTCCGTCTATGTAATAATGGTGAATCCTACATACGCGTTTGTAGGCAGGGCCATGTTCCATAATGGTATTACAGAAAAGTACTTTTAATGGTGTTCCATACGTATGTCACGGGGTTTCATGGTTATACTGAGGAGTTGTTGATAGTTACGTATTTTAAGTAGCTGACTGCATTGTGTCAGTATGCGGCATCTATACACCATGATAACTATTTTGCCTAATTAGTACATGATTGATAGCTACGTATTGCAAATAGCCGTCTTCATTATTTCAGTATGCAGCATATTTACAGCATGTGGCTAGCTGCGTATAATACGGAGCCGGTGACTTACCATTACAAGTATTCTGCCTACTTACCTAAGGTTGATAGATACGTATAATAAGTAGCCGGTTACAAAGCATCTGTATACTAACATCATTAGGCTGCCTACGTATAATAAAGAAGAAAGCTACGTATTGTAAACAGCCGTCTTCATTATTTCAGTATGCAGCATATTTACAGCATATGGCTAGCCGTGTACAATACGGAGCCGGTGACTTACTATTTTAAGTATTACGCCTACTTACCTAAGGTTGATAGATACGTATAATAAGTAGCCGGTTACAAAGCATCTGTATACTTACATCATTTGGCTGCCTACGTACAATAAAGAAGAAAGCTACTTATTGTAAACAGCCGACTACGTTATTTCAGTATGCAGCATATTTACAGCATGTGGCTAGCCGTGTACAATACGGAGCCGGTGACTTACTATTTTAAGTATTACGCCTACTTACCTAAGGTTGATAGATACGTATAATAAGTAGCCGGTTACAAAGCATCTGTATACTTACATCATTTGGCTGCCTACGTACAATAAAGAAGAAAGCTACTTATTGTAAACAGCCGACTACGTTATTTCAGTATGCAGCATATTTACAGCATGTGGCTAGCCGTGTACAATACGGAGCCGGTGACTTACTACTTTAAGTATTACGCCTACTTACCTAAGGTTGATAGATACGTATAATAAGTAGTCGGTTACAAAGCATCTGTATACTTACATCATTTGGCTGCCTACGTACAATAAAGAAGAAAGCTACTTATTGTAAACAGCCGACTACGTTATTTCAGTATGCAGCATATTTACAGTATGTGGCTAGCCGTGTACAATACGGAGCCGGTGACTTACTATTTTAAGTATTACGCCTACTTACCTAAGGTTGATAGATACGTATAATAAGTAGCCGGTTACAAAGCATCTGTATACTTACATCATTTGGCTGCCTACGTACAATAAAGAAGAAAGCTACTTATTGTAAACAGCCGACTACGTTATTTCAGTATGCAGCATATTTACAGCATGTGGCTAGCCGTGTACAATACGGAGCCGGTGACTTACTACTTTAAGTATTACGCCTACTTACCTAAGGTTGATAGATACGTATAATAAGTAGTCGGTTACAAAGCATCTGTATACTTACATCATTTGGCTGCCTACGTACAATAAAGAAGAAAGCTACTTATTGTAAACAGCCGACTACGTTATTTCAGTATGCAGCATATTTACAGCATGTGGCTAGCCGTGTACAATACGGAGCCGGTGACTTACTACTTTAAGTATTACGCCTACTTACCTAAGGTTGATAGATACGTATAATAAGTAGTCGGTTACAAAGCATCTGTATACTTACATCATTTGGCTGCCTACGTACAATAAAGAAGAAAGCTACTTATTGTAAACAGCCGACTACGTTATTTCAGTATGCAGCATATTTACAGCATGTGGTTAGCCGCGTACAATACGGAGCCAGTGACTATGACTAGGTACCATGTAAAGTATAACGCCTACTTACTTAAGGTTGATAGATACGTATTATAAGTAGACGGTTACATCATATCTGTATTAAGTACTTATATTATTTGGTTGCCTACGTACTATAAAGATGATAGCTACGTATTGTAAATAGGAAATTGCGCGGGAAACTTATTGTGCGAGCGCTCAAGCATGTGCGCCCCTGTTGTCTTTGGGAAACGGCTTGGATGTAGGTAAATAACGCGCGACCATGAGCGAGTGGCGGTGGCCTGCTACGGGGCTTTATAAAGGGTTTCTTGCTGTAAGTACCTATAGGTACCTAGGTACTTACAGCAAGAAACCCTTTATATATGTACCTATAGGTACAGAGGCAGGCCGTGCGCTATTTGCGGGCGCAAAACAGCGCAATACCTACTTAGGTACACCAAGAAACCGTAGTCCGTTTGATAATAAGATAAAAATTCACGAAACTGTAAGTACTAGTAGGTACCTAGCTAGTTAGGTATACTTATTTCGATATGTTTGTTGCTATCATATAAGTACATTTAAATAGCCAATTATGCCAATAGGTACCTACTACGGTTATTGGTTATACTACAGAACAAGTAATAGTATACTTACCTATACTATGATTATAACTAGCGTAGTTGCTATGGTCAATGTTTCGCAGAAAGGGGATGAGAATAGACAAACATCCACTCAGTGGCGGCAGTTGATTCGCAAAGGCCTACCTAGCCATGTGAAAACGACTGTCACATTTTATCCAATACCTAAGTATTATAATTAAGTGCTAGCTGACCCAGTCGCGACTTCGTCCACGCGTAGAATAGGTAGTACCTACCTACCTACTCATGCTACGCATTCTAAATGGATGGTGGTACAAACATCAGCCTGTAGGTACAGAATCTCCGAGCACAGCTCTCTCCAGAGACTGCTGCACGATTTTGAGTTTGTGTTGAGGTGAATAGTTGGCTAGGGATTAGATGGTCTTTCGGCCAATCACAAGGTGGTCGCGGAAAACGTGCCGTACATATTGTCGTACAAAATCACCATGTTGCTGTCAAAATCAGCCGATTATGACCAGCCAAGTTTTGCACAATCCTGATTATTCCTGATCATTCGTGCCACAGGCTTCCAATGATCGGGCTGTACTTATAAAATTAGCATGTTGTCAAGTACATCATGGTCTCCTGGTACTAAATCCATGAGTGCGACCTTGGCCGATACACTGCTGTGTGCGTTTGTCTTGATTTGTATTTCATTTCAACATATTATGTAGGTACATATTTGCAGGGGATTCCTCAACGACGACGCTTTCCCCAACCAGCTTAGATAGGGCCCAATTTAATTTTTGCACCGTGGCTCATACTTGGGTACGTAGGTAGCTACGGCACTGCCCACTGACTTTCGTGTCTTTCTGTCTGTCTACAACCTGACAACCAATTTTCCTCAAATCTACTAAATCTAAATAGACGATTTACAACTAGGTTTACATGGTACCTACCTATTGTGTTCTTTTACAAAATCCTAGAACTACAACAGAAGCTATACTACCTATACATACTTAGTTACTTCAGTGTACGTTGCATAATTAGGAGCGCTTTGGTAGGTAGGTACCTACACGACGTGACTGATCTGAGGGTCTGCTGAAATAAATGTCTATTTATATAGATATTTCTATAGGTATAAGCATAGACTAACAAAACACAAATAAGTATGCCGGACCATTATTTACGTATTCCGAATACTTGTCTGAATAGCTGACTGTAACCGCCAAAACTTAGCGTCAGTGTTGCCAATGGTGCCGCAATTACCTAGAAGATTTGGCAAATGCCAGTTTGATTTCGGGATTACAATTGTTAAGGTTTTATTAGTCGGTTCTAGTTCAGTTCCAGTGTTGACCTAAGGTCAGTAGTAGCAAGAGTATGATTACTAATTAAATTAAAACACTCGTGCGATTTTTTTAGGACTAGGTATGTATATGTGACTGTTGGGTGTTACATTATATTATAATGTATGTATAATGTACATACGTAATCATCTAAAAGTAAAATAAAAATCCTACAGATTAGAGATAACCGATTTTTTTATGAAAACAATCTCAGGTCACTCAAGAATATGCCCCTAGTAATATTTGAGAATAGTCCCCCGTCCGTAGTTGAAAAAACGTAGACAGAACAGACGGTTACATAGTGTTTATATGAATGAAAGAAAATAGTATTTTTTGGTACATTTTGGGAATAACTAACACTTTTAGTGGTAACACGGTCGGTTTTCAGTACATTTCGGTAATCAATCAAGTCAAGACAAGTCTGGTGTGTGGCAGGCACAGTGATGCCAATTTGGCACTTTTGATGCTAAATTTGGCATATTTTATACCAGTTTAGCACATTTATTTCTCATTTAGCATATAGCACATTTTTTAGCATATTTTTCGACTAAACCAGTAATGCTAATGTAAATATTCGAATGACTGATTAGTGGTTCACTACATTTTAATAATCAAATAACCATTACTAATAATTAGTAATTACTAATCTGAATGAAGGCCAAAATAGACATTTAATTCGAGCAGTTACAGTTTAATTTGGCTTGATATATGTTAGTCGCAAATCGCTAAATTCACCTAAATTGAGACTGCATATCTACAACTGTATTATTTTGGACTGAAGTCATAGAATATAAAGATACAGCCAGAAACAATCCTTTTGAAGATTTAGCTAAGAGCAACATCTATTTTGTCTTTTGTCGTTACCGCATTCAAACGCCGAAGTTAAACGCGTTTTCAGTCAGATGAGTTTGGTAAAAACTAAGCTCCGCAATCGTTTGGCGGTAAATACTTTAAATGCCATTTCATACGTCAGATTTGGGCTAAAAAAAGCATAAAATTGTATATATTCATTGGAATATAAATTAAAGTTTAACGACATTTGGCATTTCTTATTCATGTTTAGCACAATTTTAGCACATTTTTAGCATATTTTTTACAGCAACTTAGCACTTTTTACGAGTACCCAGTTGGCAACACTGGGCAGGCACTTTTTTCTGCTTTTTCGAAAAGAGACGTCGTACATTTTTATTTAATTTCAATTTCTAGTGTTTTTTCAGTTATATCGTGTAATTTTGGTGGCATTTTAATCGGTTTAGCTTATTTTAAGAGCACGTGGTAGTGAATTTAAATAGAAGTGTATTACGTGTATTTTCAGACGGGTGGAAAATTGTCCACGAACATTCTAGTGAAACTGCCACCGCTTTACTAGAACTGAGTTGACATGACTGAGACTTTGACGACTGACCTAACTTTATCAAAATAATTACTTGACATTGGAAAAATTGAGGAAAGTTTTCCTCAACAGACCATTAAATAAATAAAGAAGAAGACAAGTCTGTCTGGACTCTGGCTATTTTCCTTGGTAGTTGGTCTGGCTGCCCTGTCTGTTGCAGTGCAGTGTAACGTAGAATTATTGTACTTATCCTCATTGCTGGCTGTGTGTTAAAATGGAGTTTGACTTTCTAAAAGATCTGAAGCTAGAGTACATCGAACAGGTTTTTCGCGGTAAGTGCAGTTATTATAATTTTATAAATGGTCCTTATTAACGATGTCGCAGATGTGTTGGGTAGAAAACGGTCGGGAACAACCACAGAGGGCCCATCGCCATTCCTTCATCTGCCCTTCTCTCAGCTACGTAGATGGATGTAGCGTCGTACTCTGAACCAACACAACAAACGCTGGGCACGGACCACTAACTGCAGTCAAGAACAGCCCTTTTGGCTGTCTCACCATGACTGTAACATTGCCTGCCCAACATACTTACTGGACACTGTCTCCTGAACAAACACCTCTACAACATTGAAGCCACAGGCAGCCTCCTTGCTAGGGGTGGGGGGGCTGACCAAAGAAGAGCATGTGTGGGACTAGTAGCTTTACGTGAACAAATCCTCCACAACACACTGTCAATCTGTAAAAGCCCCTGGAAACATCAGTGCTTCTCGACGGAGACTCAACTCTTTCTTTCGGATGGCTAACTACCTAGCCAGACAGCTCTCACACACAATGGACCACCCATAGAGTTTGAATGCGGAAAATAGAGTTAGGTATTTAACATTAATATTTGTGTAGATAATTGGCCTTAATAACTATAATTACCTACCTTCTTTCAGAAAACAATATTGATTCAGAAATATTGGCTGTTATGAGCACTACAGATCTCAAAGAACTCATCCCCAAAATACGAGATAGAATCAAAATTAGAAATTATATTGAAAAATTCACACAAAATCTCACTTTTGCAGTAAGTACTATTTATGATTTTGTATTGTTTTGTAACTTTTAATCTTTCTTTATTAGAACACATAAGTACTTTCTATTTCAAATTGAACTACCTACCTTGAATATGTGCACATATGCCTGTCATTTCACTGGCACCCAAATAACCTTCATACCGAAACACAGCAATGCTCACATTACTGCTTTGCAGCAGAAACAAGTATGGTGGTAGTACTTCCCCTGACAAACTCTCACAAAAAAGCTCTACAACTAACAATAACATTCCATTACTTGGATTTTGTGCTTAGACTACTTTTTATATTTCAGATTATAGAACCTGATAGTACATTGAAAATGTAGAAACAGTGTCCGAGCCAGAATCGAAAACATCCGAGGATACATCTGTGTCTGCCTCAACAAATGACATCAAATCATATGTGAGTTGTCTTTATTCATTACTAGCTTCTGCCCGTGACTTCACCCACATGATACCCGGATAAAAAGTATGGCTAAGTTTTAGATTACCAACCGTCGAATTGGGGGTCAGGATTTTTACTGTAAATAGGTTATGTTATAACAAGGCTACATGTAAATTTTTAATTTGGGGAGACAAGTAGTTTTTGAGAAATAATTAAATAAATAAATAATATAAATAAATGCTGGACATTTCACACAACATTATCTAGCCCCAAGCTAAGCAGAGCTTGTGTTATGGGTATTAGATTACTGATATACATAATACAATACATTACATAGATAGATATTTTTTTATTATACATAGAAAATACCCAGAACACCCTGAACAAATATCTGCAGATCGTACAAATATTTGTTCCGAGGCGGGAATCGAACCCGCAACCTCCTGCGTCACAGGCGAACCTTCGCCCGCCGTGCCACTCCGGTTGGATTAAATTGGTGGCATATACACATAGTGTCTATTTGAGAGTAACTAAGCTGTTCCACGAGAGCATCAATATGTTTGATTATTATTTTTGAATACCTAAGGTGCTCGCTCTTAGCGTTTGTGCTCTTCGTGGAATACCTACAAATTTGGAAGAGATGTAGTACTGAGATATAAATATATTTGTTTATAAGATATATTTCTAAGCTGGAATAGCATACTTTTTATCAAGCTTATATGTGGAGTTCATTCTGATGATCACCGCCTTAAAATCTACTGGAATTTAGTGATTTATAATACATTTTACTTTGTACAGCTCCAACAAGATTTTAAACATATGTACCCTGGGAAAGACAACAGCCTATCCTCTATGCTTGATCTGAAGAAAGAAGAAATAATAGAATACGCTAAAAAAGCACAACAAACTAGAGACAAACACTGCTCTGCTACTATATTGCAGTTGATTGGACTGATCCAAGGTAAGTACATAGTTCGTTTGTCCTTTCAATTCGTTCATGTCAGCTTTAATGACCAGGTGAAGGAGGCTCTGTGACCGACTGTGACGGCGCGTCGAAATGCCGATTTTCTCATGATGTTTTCCTTCACCGTTTGCGAGCACGTAGGTGAGGCATATTTATCGTAACAGGTAAAAGTAAGGTACGACCATGGGTACGACGGTACATGATATCATCAATACCTGTTACAAGGTACTAGGTATTTCTAACAGGTATGTGGAACTAACAGGTATACCTGTCACCCAAAAACAACAGGGGACGTAACTCTAGCACGTAGAATTGTGCCCATATTTTATTTGGAAATATTTTCTTAATGTAACTCGTTTATTCACAATATGGTATTATTCTACAACATTTCCCTTAACTAGATGTCACTCTCACTGTATAGTGTAGTAGGTTATCATGATTATTTTTGTCCTTCCAGAAAACGACCCAGAGACCATCAAAAACGTTAGTCTTCTGCTTCTAGCCTACATCATAAATATTTCACCAGCAAGAAAACGCAAAGGCAAACCGATAATAAAATATTCTCGTGCAGGAATCTGCGATGCCTACGCAAGTGGCTTCTGAAGCAGAGGTAACGAGTGAAATAATATCAAAACGTGAACAAATTTCAAAACAAGGACGCACATTACAGCCTTTTGTATTTTTTGTGGGAAAATCGGTTACGGAAGTTGTAGCTGCCTACGTAGTAATTAACGATACTGTGTACCATTTTAATAAAGTAATAACGGCGGTAGACTGCGTGCAAAATATTTCATTCAACTGGGGCCTGTTACCCTGAGGAATGTGCAAAAGTTTGGCTGTTCATCCAATTGGGTTTCTTTGATATAAAAATCAAGTTTGACAAAAACACACAGACAGTAAACTCACTGTTGACTGATATGAGACTTTTTGAAAATCCTACGAATTAAAAATGTTTACTTGTTACTTTTGTAAAAAAAACAGTTGCCATAACCCTGCAGCAGAGGCTGTAAAGAGGGGTTAAACTTTAAAAATAGCTAGGAATTGGGTGCTTGTTTAAAAATTATATTATACAATTTTCCATGAAACTCAGTCCATGACATAATAAAAAATATTTCTAGAAGAAAAATGTAATGAAAGCATCATTTTTTTCGAAATAATAAAAGGTTTTATAGGTCTTTTAAGAAACCTTACACAACTAAAGTCCTTAACAAAATAGCAATATACGTTATGGCTTAACCCTTTTGCAGCGGTATTTAAATGGGTTGTTATTTAAATTTTGATAAAATTTTGTTTTTTACTGTGTTTTACTAGAGAAAGTTGTTTTAGTTAACACATCGAAATGTAGATCTTGAGTAGGTTTTTGATAACAAGAGTAAAAATAATACTAAACAAGCAATCGTAAAATATATTATTTAAGCATGATCCCAACAAAAAAAGATTTTTTTAAAGTTTAACCTCCCTTTACAGCCGCTGCTGCAGGGTTAAGCCAGAAATTTATATGCCAATTTGAAGAGGGCGGGTGGTAGTTAAGGTCATTTAAGATTTGGATATGTATTATTTCTTGTTTTCGAGAAAAACAATAAAATATAAATCTTTCCATAATTTTTTTTTCGTAAGTATTTTTTTTAACGTATGATAGACTGTTTTTTCTTTGAAAATTGAATAGAATATCTTTTAATCAGGACACAATTTCCTATCGGTTGCAATTAGGTATTTTCAGTTCGAAATTATGAAATAAATTACTAACTCCACTATTTATACACTCCATATTAAAATTAATTAAAAGTTGTAACAAACAATTTTTAAATCGAGTAAAAATGTGTGGAAATCTTTATTTTAAGGATTACGGATTATCCGGATTGCATTCCCTACCTGGGTAGGTATGGTAGACTCGATTGAAACTTCCTTAAAATATTAAAACTGAATCGTTATAATTATTCTGACATTGTGACTTAACTTCGGAGCCCTAGAATGCGTGGTCCGACACGCACTTGACCAGTTATTATATCTTGTAACCTCCGATTTTTTTATCTAGTAATCTTCGATTATAGGAATAAGTTGTTTGACTTTGTTTAAATTTAAGTACATAATGGTACGTATCTGTAATCGCAAAAGTACACCTATATAGCATTGACAGAGTAGTTGCGAGGGCTTGTCGTTGAATTTTAAAATGAAACATTGCGTTCGCATTGAAAAAGTTAAAATGCTAGAAAGTAAAAATCTTATCACAAAATATTGAAGCCGATACAGATGGATCAACGATTGAACTTTTTAATACTATTGGGTGTACTTACTGTTGTGTGCCTGTTATTCTATATTTGATTACTTCGCGCTAAGCTTGTCAACATTTTAATTTTTAAATAAATATGTAGAATGTCATTAAGAACGTTTATTATTTCTTACTGTAAAGATACTGTATTTGTTATATACTGTACAGGCTCAAACTCCATACAACGTGGTGTCTAATTATGTTTGGGTCTTGATTACGTACTTTATTGGGATTTATCTATCCATACAGCGTGGTGTCTATTTAATGTACAGGCTTTTATACATACCATTATACTAGCTCGGGCCAGTATGGTGTATATATATGGTATTCTTCTCATGTTTATGTTTTGTGTACGTACCTAATTTATTGGCCTGTATTTATACATACGCATGGTGCGTTCTACTTTGTTTAGGTGTTGTTTACGTACTATTAGCTCGGGCCAGTATGGTGTGTTATAAATATACAATGTCGCCCATGCGCATGTGACCGCCCGTAATATTCTGAATATTCATGAAAAAATGTCGAAAATAAACTTCAAAAGGGGGGGTCTATCTATATCATTTTTCATGTTTCTAGGAACCGGTTTCTACCTGAGCGATCCTTTTTATTTGAATAGTTGCAAATGTTCAACAAGTTGTTTGCTGGTTTTTTTTTAGAGATAGGTATTAGTAATGTTCTGTGAATTTTTAGCTGATATGTAGTAGATTACAAATAATAATTAAAAAAGTCGTCCTATGGGGATAATTTATGGACTTAGACTAGTTTCTTTTAAATAAATACACAATTTTTTACCGAAAAAATGACTTCGATTCCGTCTTTTTTTTCGTAGTCGATAATTTTTAGTAAAAATGTTAATAAACCTGTTAAAATAACTCATAAGCTTTTGGAAATAATAAACAGAATCCAAATCGACCCATAAACTTCGGAGATGTGTCAAAAAATAAAAAGCAAATCTACAAACTCTACTTAAAAAATTAAATATTGAATAACATGAAAAATGTTATAGATAGACCCCCCCTTTTGAAGTTTATTTTCGACATTTTTTCATGAATATTCAGAATATTACGGGCGGTCACATGCGCATGGGCGACATTGTATATATATGTATAAGTATTTTTATATATTGTGTTCTACTTATGTTCAGGTTTTGTGCACGTGCCTACTATATTGGCCTGTATTTATGCTTACAGCACGGTTCGATTTACTTATGTTCAGGTGTTACATGCGTGCTTTATTGACTCGTATCCAAACAGCATGGTGTGTTTTACTTTATGTTCAGGGCTTGTATACTTACGTACTATTATCGGCTCGGGCCAATATATAACGTATAGAACACCTAAAAATAAAGTAAAACACACTATGCTGTACGTAGTTTGAACCAGTACAGTTCGCATACTCTACACCTCTACGTAAGTAGGACACACCGTGCTGTACATAGACTGAGCCAGTACAGTACGTAAACAACTCCTGTACGTGAGTAGAACACACCGTGCTGTACGTAGTCTGAGCCAATACAGAACGTATACTACACCTGTACATAAGTAGGACACACCATGCTGGACATAGTCAGAGCCCGTACAGTACGTATACAAAACCTGTACGTAAGTAGGAAACACCTTGCTGTACATAGCCAGAGGCAATACAGTACGTATTCAACGTATCTACGTAAGTAGGAAACACTGTGCTGTACGTAGTCTGAGCCAGTACAGAACGTATACTACACCTGTACATAAGTAGGACACACCATGCTGGACATAGTCAGAGCCCGTACAGTACGTATACAACACCTGTACGTAAGTAGGAAACACCGTGCTGTACATAACCAGAGACAGCACAGTACGTATGCATCACCTGTACGTAAGTAGGACTCACCGTGCTGTACGTAGCCTGAGGCAATATAGTACATATACTACTTCTGTACGTAAGTAGGAAACACCGTGCTGTACGTAGCCAGAGGCAGTACAGTACGTATACAATACCTGCACGTAAGTAAGACACACCATGCTGTACGTAGTCTGACCCAGTACAATACGTAAACAACTCCTGTACGTAAGTAGAACATACCGTGCAGTTCGTAGTCTGAGTAAGGACAGTACGTATACAACATCTCTACGTAAGTAGGACAAACCGTGCTGTACGTAGTCTGAACCAGTACAGTACGTAGACTTGACCTGTACGTAAGTAGGAAACACCGTGCTTTATATAGTCAGAGACAATACAGTACGTATACAACACCTGTAAGAAAGTAGCAAACATCATACTGTACGTAGCCAGAGATAGTACAGTACGTATACATCACCTGCACGTAAGTAGAGTACACCGTGCTATACGTAGCCAGAGACAGTACAATAAGTATATAACACCTATCTGTAAGTAGGACACACCGTGCTGTACGTAACCAGAGACAGTACAGTACGTATACATCACCTGCACGTAAGTAGAGCAAACCGTTCTGTACGTAGCCAGAGACAGTACAGTAAGTATACAACACCCATCTGTAAGTAGGACACACTGTGCTTTACGTAACCAGAGACAGTACAGTACGTATACATCACCTGCACGTAAGTAGAGTACACCGTGCTGTACGTAGCCAGAGACAGTTCAGTAAGTATATAACACCTATCTGTTAGTAGGACACACCGTGCTGTACGTAACCAGAGACAGTACAGTACGTATACAACACCTGTACATAAGTAGGACACACCTTGCTGTACGTAGTCTGAGCCAATATAGTACGTATATAACACCTGTCCGTAAATAGGACACACCGTGCTGTACGTAACCAGAGACATTACAGTACGTATACATCACCTGCACGTAAGTAGAGCACACCTTGCTGTACGTAGCCAGAGACAGTACAGTAAGTATATAACGCCTATCTGTAAGTAGGACACACCGTGCTGTACGTAACCAGAGACAGTATAGTACGTATACAACACCTGTACGTAAGTAGAACACACCGTGCTGTACGTAGCTTGAGCCAGTACAGTATGTATACAATAAAGATGATTTAGTACCATAGGTGATGATCGTATGCTACGTATAAGTAGCAAAAGAACCCAGCAGTAAATTACGTATGCCGGTCCATCACAAAATTTCTGGTGCCGGCTACTTAAAGTTAGCTACGTACGCGACATGGCTCCGGCTACAAGCGTCATGCTGGGTCATTTTGCTACAAAAATTACGTAACCCGGCCACTGAAATTTCTCTCAGTGTAGGGAGATTTATTATACTTGTGGTAGTTGCTTAACCCTAGGGAAGGCGCGCTTTTCCGTGGAACGTTAGTGGGCGCGTGGGGAGCATTTTGCCGCGCATATTTAATGAACTGTTTTTCAAACATCTATCAAAAAAGTTGTTTTTTTTGGTTTTAGGAGTTTAAAATGAATCATTAGCTGTTAGAAAATGAGAGATTTATTTTTAATAAGCAACTTATTTTAAGGCACTTTGGCTTTGGCTATCTTTGGGAAAATTATTATGATTTTTGAGAGCAAATTTGTCTTAACCTACACAAAATCAAACTTCAAAATATAATAAAATTATAAGCTATCGTCTTTTATAGCATATTTATCAGAAAAACAGCCTTGGCACATGTACACACAGTGGTCGTGGCACAGTAACTTTGAGCATATATTACACCCTTTTTTGGTCCTCCAATTTTTCGTCAGAAGAACATTATCGCGCATCTTTCTTGCCTTCCTGAAGATGATGGTTGTCTTCTGGTGATACAAAGCGAGCGTTTTGGTTCCTCAATGGTAAGTTTAGCGTATTGAGGCAAAATCTTCCGGTAATATGTGGTTTGGTTAGGGCCAGAGAGATGTCTTTCAAATACAGTCTTCGTAACATCAAAAAATGTTAATGTGTACCTAACAAACTTAATATAAAAACGATACAAATTCAAGTTGTAGTATGTAAACACGGTCAATAATTTTATGCGCGCCGTGACTAATTTGCCGCCGCGCGACACCCAGTGATAACAAACATCTCTTCCTGCAGCTGCCCGTGCATTGATCGGGCTCAAACCTACGATATAGTAGGTAGATGGAGAGATGGGACAGCTACTGGAAAGCTTGACTTTGGCACGTAAATAGTTAACAAAATAATATCATTTTTTACCTTAGGCGGCAAAATTGACATAGAGCGCCCACTCCAGGGTTAAGGGAAGGTATCGGGTAAGCGTAGGTAGGGCGCTTACGCCTTTTTGTACCGGAATGAAGTTTGCTTCTATTTTGGCTACTACTTCATCAAACTCCATGCAATTTTGTACACATGATCAGTACACTAATATCTAGAAACGTGGTGCATCAGTATTTAAAAAAAAAAAAAAAATATTTGTGATTTGGTAACCATATAATTTTATAAGAAACTAACTCACCACTGGTGTAGACGACAAAATACATTGTATTACAACATTGTAATACATAATTACATTGTAGGTACTTGGATAATACAATCATAAACATTAGTTCAATAACAATAGTGCATTATTATCTTTCTAGGGCTTCCGTTATAAATTACTTTATAACTAGTGTAGAAAAAGTAAGTTTAGTTTTGATCTATGTACACCAAATTACATCAAAATCAGCTCAGTAGTAACAAGACAAACAAACAGAAAACTTTTCACAAATCAAATGAAAGAGACAAGACAACCATATTTATGAAGTATTTTTATAGTTTTTATATACTTACTTTGTTTAAAAGTTATTGAAAAGAAGTTATTTCTAAGAAAATATGCGAAAAATAACTATTCTACCTCAGTGGCGCCGCTGGTGAGTATGCAAGAGGTTGCGGGTTCGATTCCCGCTGCGGGACAATTGTATGTATGATCTGCAAATATTTGTTCCGGGTCTGGGTGTTATGGTACGTAGTTCCTGATACCCACGACACAGGGAATCCTAGTGTGGGATCAGGACTGTGTATGTAACTGTTGGATGTTGTGTTATGTAATCTTCTTTTTAACCGACTTCACACAAATGAGGAGGTTCTCAATTCGGTTGTATTTTTTTTATTTTTTTTTATGTCGTTTATAAACCGATTTGAAAAATTATTTTTTTATTTGAATACTTCCAGATTGGTCCATTTTTTTCAGAATCCAGTTCTGATGATGGAATCCATGAGGAATCGAGAGAACTCCTCAAATATTGTACGCATACATATAGCGATTTTGATATTTTCAACAACAAATCAAGCATTTGCATTCAGAAAGCATTATAACCCTTTCACCACTATAGTTTTTTCATCACTTTTTTTTCCATCCAGATATTTAGTTGAATACAATGGCGGAAGTCGGTTTTTTAAATAAAAAGTTACTACATTTGACACACCACAGGGCACACTCGTTCATGGGGTGAAGCGTTTCCCCAAATCCTTACAGAATGCTACGAGCGCAACAAAGTCGTCGGTCTCGGACCTCTCGACCCCACCAAGAATGAAACCTACGCAATTCTTAAACAGCTGTTCCAGGAGGTACATACGTGGTTCCCGGATGAGTTTCTACATATCGGTGGAGATGAGGTCCAAATTAAATGTTGGTAAGTTTTTAAGTAAAAAATATATTTTTGGCTTTCCTTCCTTTAATGACCATGACATTCCATGCGTACCAACCTACTATGTAAAACATCTGCTTATAATATTTGGATTCGAATTGGTAGTATTAATAAAGACAAACGTGAGCCAAAACATATTTTTTTTTACTTTCCAAGCGTGTGGGCAAGACGAGTAATGATGGATAACATGCCACGTTAGTAATGTTATATTACGATTATAGTCGCCAGAGAATACCAGCAGAATTTTCATGTATTTAAGCTAGAATGGGGAGTTTTCAGGGAGGCAATAAAAAATAAAAATAGTTCTTAAAATTCCGGTAGATGGCGGTGACTCGCAATGGTTGTGTCTTCTGAAGATTTTAGCTTCTGCGTTAGGAAATACGCTCTTTTTATTTTAAATGATATTGCCAATGTAAAAGTCAAAAGAGAAATCATACAGTACGCAGATGACACCACTGTAGTAACTACTGCTAATACAACTGAAGAGCTATTAGGTAATATTAGTGATGCTATTACAATGTTAGGGAATTGGTTTAAAATAAATGGACTTCAGTTAAATGAAGATAAAACTAATATAATGGTATTTAACTCTTTATCTGCAAAGCCACCAGTAATTCAAGTGCCACTCGAAAGTGGGAAAATGCTAAATACCAGTATTTCAACAAAATTGCTAGGGTTTGAGTTGGATCCAGCCCTGTCATGGAAACAACATGTCGACGCTACATGCAAAAAAATGGCGAAAGGCATATGTGCTCTAAAGCAGCTGCGTCCTATTACCTCCCAAAAAAACTTAAAAGAAATATATTACGCATACGTACATTCGATTATGTCTTACGGTCTATTAATGTGGGGAAACTCGACAGATAGTGAAAGGGTGTTAAAAATGCAGAAACGAGCTTTGAGGGTACTTGTGGGCGCAAAATATAAAGATTCCTGTAGAGAACACTTTAAGACACAGCAAATACTGACTTCTGCATCCCTATGCATATTGGAAGTTCTGAAATATGTAAGACAACATTTTCAAGATTTTAAAATACGAGGTAGTGAAAG
Source organism: Epirrita christyi (assembly GCA_951392215.1). Classification (NCBI taxonomy): domain Eukaryota; kingdom Metazoa; phylum Arthropoda; class Insecta; order Lepidoptera; family Geometridae; genus Epirrita; species Epirrita christyi. The sequence goes on from OX595851.1 coordinate 3,541,172, forward strand.
CGAACGTAGTGTCTGTTGTAGTGTGCTGATGGGTATTCTTCAGGATTTCAATAAACAATTTTCATTTCATTTCTATACTCCTGCTGACGTTTCGTTGACCTTTGAAAGGTCCTTCCCTCATGACATGTATTTAAGCTGTTATTTCCTCAGGAATTCGAACCCGTACATCAGAAAGTACTTGAAAAAAAACAACATTAATATCGACCAACTTCAAAGGCACTTCATGCTTAGAACATTGAAGCGGTTGCCGAACGAAGCGAGGCCTATTGTGTGGCAGGTAATTACCACGGTCCACTATACAAGTGATTATGTTAAAAACCGTAGCCGTTGACTTGGCAATGAGCTCGTTTTTATAAATTTCGTTGTGTATTAAATGTTTGTAATATTTATTTTAGGAAGTATTTGACCAAAATGCAATCATTGAACAAAAAACTCATGTGCAAGTTTGGAACTATGGTTGGATAAGTGAGATGGACAAAGTAAGTTAAATCGTAGGGAACACAAGCGAATGGATTTTTGAAATGGGGTATAAACTATACACTTCGTTTAGACCCCATAAAAAGTAAAGACAAGAAAACAAACTTCAATTGAACTAATTTATGCGTTATATACGCATCTAGTTCAATTGAAGTTTACTCACGTCGCGAAGCCAGTTGACTCCGTATATTTTTAAAACAACCTATTTCTCACCTACTTTTATCCCAGCTCAGCTTGTTAGTATCCAACGCAACTAGATAATTTAATTGATTCAAGCGTGACTTTGCGGAAATCCATTCTAAAATATTGAATATACGAACAAATATAATTAGTAACAAATCCGCTTCTCTCCAACGAAACTCTGAAAGAATTCGACACGTGTTTCACCTCTTAACCAAGCATCCCCAGGAAAAAATTTACTCACTCCGCGCTAGAACAACAAAGAAACAACACTGCAAAAACTCCGCAGCCATGTTCCATCGCCGAACGCAGAATAGAAATTAAAAAAAAATCTTTTTCCTGAGTATGCTTCGTTGAGAGGCGAAACACGAGTCGAATTCTTTCAGAGTTTTCGTTGGAGAGGAGCGGAATTGTTACCATATATTTGATCGTACCATATATTCAATACTAGATAACTTTTTATGGAAAATATGTTAAGATATGTTTAAGACAAGCTTTTACGAAATTATACTTCCGACTAAATAAGTAATTGGAACCACGAGCTGATCAAAATGAGCCCAAGCACTGCTAATCTCCAATCCATCGAGCAGTTCCGTTCTCTACTTTCTGACATGCAAGATGATGTCAAATTGTATTGTGGTTTATTGTCACCGGGATTAACTACGTATGCTCAATATTTTCAGCGCAATCAACTCATCTCGAATTAAGTCAAAATCTACTAGCAATAATGAATACTCGGTTAATTGGTTACAGGAATTCATTAAACTACATAAAGCTTGTAAAAAATATTCCCCAGATCCTCAAAGCCGGACACTACGTAATCTTCTCAGCGTCCTGGTACCTGGACTACCATAACATGCCCTGGGAGGATTTCTACAAAGCTGACCCTCGTCAGATGGTTTACATTAACCGAGGTAGCGACATAGGGCTGGAGGACATAGTGGGAGGAGAGGCTTGCATTTGGGGCGAATTGGCCGACGATACCAACATACTTAGCAAGTAAGTATTCGCAGACTTTTTATTTCATTTTTATTTATTTAGGACAACAAACAATTACACTCGCATAATACATATTACATATTATCTTGAACTAAAATAACACAGTGATTCTATGAGAGTAACCAGCCCCGTTGTCCACAAGTTAGGTATGTTAACATTATAGGGGAAAGAGAAAGTACACATGACTTAAGTTTAGTGTGGACAATAGATAAGTATTTTGACTGCCAAAGCTGATTGACCCCTTGAAAAAGTAGTGTCCCCCTCATGCATTCCAACCACAACTACTAGAAAGGGAGAGAGGACAGCACCCAGCCAACAGTCAGTATGTTTAGCGATTGTTCCAATGTATAAAAATGTAAGATGACAGAGGATACATGAGTATGTAGTGTAGGTGTGTACTTACTTATAATAATTGCGGTCAAAGCTCATTAAGTGAAATCGACACAAGTGTGTTGATTACACTTTTTCTTTTTAGACTTAATTGAATTAACAAATAAAATTACATTCAATTGTAATTTTATTAAGAAAACCATTCCCTCAAAACCAGTTGCGGAAGTGATAGTTCGGGTTTCTGGTCAAAAAGGGGGGTCTATCTGCTGCCAACATCATTAAAACTCTTTGACTATTATAAAACTTGGCCAAAGTTCGAGCGTGATAGTTCCGTAGTCATGTAAGAACGGGGTTTACAAAGGGGTTCAGTGCCGGAGATATGCGGTAACGAAAATAAAAAGTAAAAAAAAACAACCGAATTGAGAACCTCTTTTTTTTTTGGGAAGTTGGTTAAAAAAATGGGACCAATCTGGAAGTATATCTATTCAAATAAAAAAATAATTTTCTAAATCGGTTCATAAACGCCGGAGATAATTATGAGGTAACAAACATTAAAAAAAATACAACCGAATTGAGAACCTCCTCCTTTTTTGGGAAGTCGGTTAAAAAGGAGGTTACAAAATGGGTCAGTCAACTGTCAAAAGCATTAAAACACATAAAACGCACGTGCATGATAGAAACGTAGTCGAGTATAAAGGGGTTACAAAGACCGTCTTCAGGATCGAAGCATGGATCCTATAGCAGAAGGGACGATTTCGTAGCATGATGCCTACTATCGCCATTTGTTTGAAACTACCATACATTAGATAGCATAATGCCTTTATTTGCTAGATGCGACGAAATTGACAACTATGTTCCATAATCAATATTTTAATCGCAGCATGCCTACTATGATTATCGTCAGTGTTTTTAATTACATGCAAGTCGGCTACAAAATGTACAGTCAGCACAAAATTTTACTGTAGGTGTTAAACTTTAGGAAAAAATATATTTATTCATCAGACACTACACAGTACACATCATGCACACTACATTCAAAATATTTTACAACTCTGAAACAAAAACGCTTTCATTTTAATTATTTTGTTTTTAGGGTTCCGTACCCAAAGGGTAAAACGGACCCTATTACGAAGGCCTATTACTATGGTGTTGGTGGTGATGGAGATGATGATGATAACGACTATTACAGAACCTGGCCACGCACAAGTGCGATAGCTGAACGGCTATGGACTGGGCTGGACTACAAAAACGCCCCACCTCAACTTGTGAACGACACTGTGCGTAGCCGCATAGAGGAACACACGTGCCGTATGAATCGACGAGGCATACCGGCGCAGCCACCCAACGGACCAGGCTTCTGCATCGGAGCTGCCCCGCCATTGCCAGAGACATATTATGAGGTTTATAAAGTATAGTGTCTACTATATTAATAGTGCCTTATTCTTATTTATTTATTCTTCCTGAAACGTATTTGTGTTCTAATAATATTCCTTATTGCATTATTAAATTACTTTCATTTTTTTATTAAAAAAAACTTTTTGCTTTCTTCATTTTTATTAGTTAAATGTTTTTCGTATTTGCAGAGGCAAAATGAAATATTTAAATTATGGCTAAGAATTCGCTTTCAAATACCCCGCTTGTGACCTCACTTAATTGTTTTTAATCCCTTTTTGGATGCAAATGCATATATTTTCCCAATTGTTTCACCTGGAATAGATCTTAAGAAAGCGTAATATGTGATTTTGCCCAGCAAAATCGATCTATAACTCAGTATGTACGGGTTCTACGATTTAAATATTTTGGAATATGAAAATTTAATATTTTTGTATTTATTGTGTAAAGTATCGTGAAAACACGATATGTAAAAAAACCTCGATAGTTTTATTTAAAGAAAAATCCTTGTTTCGAACACGTTTTGAAAGAAATCTCAGGAACCCTACGGTATTTTAAGATAAATTTTACTACATTTAGGTAATAACTATTTATTCTTATGCTAAAATCAGTTTTCTGATAAACACTTAACTTAAGCCATGATAAAAAAAAACTTAATTTTTGTGCACGACACACGCTAGCGCGAGCGAGATGGCGCGCGGGTTATCGCGTGCGTTAAAAAGGGAGCCTAAATTGTAGTATAGTGCCCTCTTAAGCGAGAAGAACGCCCATTGTACTGCTAATTTGAATAAATCCTATTATGTATTCCTGGTGTACAATAAAGTATTAATCTATCTAGAGATAAGCATACATGTCATGCCGAACTTCAAGTCGATAGCAATGTGAATCACTAGCACGTCAGCACAGTTTTTCTAGAAGTTACAGCTACTTATTACCTATGGGTTATTCCTGAAATCCCCAAACATTTACATCACACATTACAACACACACAAGGTTGCCAAAATGATCCCCATGGTTGCGTTCCCAATGAGGGGTTTTCACGGGCGCTTCAAATTATGCTTTCAGCGTTGAAAGTAGATGGCGCTGCTCTGTTACGTAGCTGTCAAGTGTCAAAATAAAGTTAAATGTCATCAACAACTTGGATATATTTTCGTTTCGTGGTATTTATTTTTGCTTACCGAAATCACTAGCGCACTCTCAAGAAGCAGACACAAACAGAATATCATGACTAATAGCCACAGATTAGTTAAATTATAGCTTAGTACGCGTATACCACGATAATACATTTGACAATCTTGTCAGCTACAGTTGAGTCAGCGCCATCTATCGAACTAATTTGAACTACATTTTTTTTTATCGAAGTTGAATAGCCCTCATTGCCAATTTGCTACTGTAATTGGGAGGCTGACCTGATAGTGAAGTTGGAAGGTATTCAAGTTCAACTGATCTCCTAAACGACTTGCAATAAGATAGTCATATCTGGACTATTTTGTAATCATATAAAACATAGTCACATTGTAGTTTGCAAAATCAAGAATGCGTAGTACAAATATCACGGGGACAAAGTCGCGGGTAGCAGCTAGTATAGTATAATAACATAAGAATAACTTTGTTAGTAGTAGAAAAAGTGAAAAGGTTCGTCCGGGGAAGTACTACCACCGTACCTATTTCTGCCGCCAAAGCAGTAGTGCTCGCATTGCGTTGTTTCGGTTTGAAGGGTACGGTTGCCGGTGAAATTACAGGAGACTTTTCATCTATGTCTCAGGGTCGGCAGCGCGCGTGTGATGCCTCTGGTGTTGCAGGCGTCTATAGGCTACGGTAACTACTTTCCATCAGGTGGGCCGTATGCTTGTTTGCTTACCAAGTAGTATAAATTAAAAAAAAAACTCACCGTTATACCAACTGCTGATATCGTTCATGGAGACGGTAGATATACTATCAGACGTATGATCAACCGGTCTCAGTGCATCCTCATTCCTCCCGGACGTCGTCAGCAAATGTTGACTGTCAGCGTTTTTCGACACTACTGAAAAGTTACCAGAGTCTAGACTCAAAACTCTGGGCTGGTTTTTTTGACTGTCAGTCACTTTAGATTGCTTATCGTCGATTAGTATGGGGCTGAAGAGGTCGAAGGCTTGAGGCCGGTCCGTTCCCTCGGGTTTGATGGACTCGGTTGGCGAGTCGGTCTGGCTTGATAGATTGTCCTGCAATATACATAAATTGTATAGGATAAAGATAAAGATAAAGATAATTTTATTTGTTTTGAATATGATAATTTCACATTGGTGGTCATAATTCACACGTCCAACATACTCAGTCATACATTATGACATACAAATAATTTAGTTCCCATAAGTAGGTACTAGAGTAGATACATCCATTCCATGTCATAAACCAGTCAAAGAACCAGTGATACCATCAACGAAGTCTCAAATGACACTATTTCTCGTTATTGACAGGGACAATATAAAAGAAAGTCCTGGGCCAGATGTACAAAAAAAAATAGGTTTAGGTTGACCGTGGTAGTCTCGGTCTAAGAATAGAATAGACTCCTCCAACTCCTCCTGTGGATATTGTAAAAGTTGACCACGGGATTAACCCAGATGAGCAGCAGCAGCATCCACCCGAGTACTTAACATCGACACTGCTTTCACTAATCCGCCTGCCAAGCGTAGTGGTTCTAACATAGCACCCAACAGTCAAATACGTACTCTTGATCCCACACTAGGATTCCCTGTGTCGTGGGTATCAGGAACTAAGAGTACCATGCACCCAGACCAGGAACAAATATTTGCAGATCATACAAACATTTGTCCCGCAGCGGGAATCGAACCCGCATCTTCTTGCATCTAAAATTCAATCTAAATTTGCATTAAATCTATTTTTGTTTGCAGTAGAACTTCTTGTGAAAGAGTTCGTCCGGGGAAGTACTACCACCGTACCTATTTCTGCCGCCAAGCAGTAGTGTTCGCATTGCTGTGTTTCGGTTTGAAGGGTACGGGTGCCGGTGAAATTACAGGCACATGAGACTTTTCATCTTTATGTCTCAGGGTCGGCAGCGCGCGTGTGATGCCTCTGGTGTTACAGGCGTTCATAGGCTACGGTAACTGCTTTCCATCTGGTGGGCCGTAAGCTTGTCTGCTTGACAAGTAGCATAAAAAAAAAAAACTAAGCCGGCTACACCCGCCGCTCCACAGAGGTCGTCGTCGTGTAGGGTGACGTCTATCGGCAGATGATGATGAAGCAAGATGTTACCTTTAAAGTCTTGAGCCGGTTGATTTGGGTATAGATGTGAGTCCAGTGTGCGTCCACCTTAGCTCTGAGGTCGTCAGTGGTATTCGTCTCTTTCAACTGCTCAGAGAGATCTTGTAGCGCTCTGAAAATTGCGGAAATAAATCATGCACAAAAACAAAATCATTTTTTTTTTATACTACGTAAGCAAACAACACTGGCCACAGAATTGCAACCAAAACAGAACATTATAAACAGCTTATAGACGTGGCACAACAGCGATATGGGTCTATAATTTTTTTTATAGGGTGTTATCACCTTTTTAACCGACTTCACAAAAAAGGAGGAGGTTCTCAATTCGGTTGTATATATTTTTTTTTTGTTTGTAACCGCATATCTCCGGCGTTTATGAACCGATTGGGAAAATTCGTTTTTTATTTGAATAGATATACTTCCAGATTGGTCCCATTTTTTTCAAAATCCAGTTCTGATGATGGAATCCATGAGGAATTGAAGGAACTCCTCAAATATTGTAAGCATACATATGGCGGTTTTGATATTTTCAGCAAAAAACCAAGTATTTGCATTCAAGAAGTATCATAATCCTTTCACCACTATGGTTCTTTCATCATTTTTTTTCATCCAAATATTTAGTCGAATACAATGGCGGAAGTCGGTTTTTTAAATGAAAAGTTATTTGAAAAACAGTACCACCACACTTATTTTCCACGCCTCCAGCGTTATACCCTGAGGATAACGGAATAAGATAACTTCTGAAGGACTTTAAGTACCGGTGTTCCACCCGCTTTCAGAAGCTCTGTTGTTATTCCTTCCTCCCCCGGTGCCGTGTTGTTCTTAAGCTGTTTGAGAGCCGTTCACGTCATTCCGGATCACGTACAGGCTGAAGTCCTGGATATCATGGCGGGTCAAAAGGGCTCTTGCGTAGCTTGTGCTAGGAGTCGGATTTTGCGATGAGGTGTACAATTTTATCCATAGAACTTCTCGAGCTCTCATAAAATCTCCGGTTTTGATGAAATGATACTGCTTGTCGGTCTTCAGTTTCGCCAACTGACTTTGCCCAATTGACAGATCTCTTGCGAACACTTTGGAGCCTTTGTTACGCTCTATGGCGCTTTTAATACAATTAGTATTAAAAAGTCGCAAGTCGTGCCGCATGGACTTGGAGATCTGTTAATTGAGCAGGCCAAATTTCGGCATATCGACTAAAGATTGCAGTCTCATTTCGCTTCGCTCTGCCATGAGGTTTAGAGTGTTCTCAGAGAGTTTCTGGGTTCTATTTTTGCGATGGGTCTTAAAGAACTCCGACCTAACCGCTTGGACAATTTCCACCAGCCCATTGTTGTTGTTCAGCTCGTCCACTGTATCGCATTTAGCCAGGCGTTGGAAGCGATTCTGGAGTTCCAACAAGGTTTTGAAGTTGAACAGGATACGGGCGGAGAGTAATTTCATCAGGCAAGCACTTTCTAACACTTCACTTAAGAGTAAAATCAAGGGTAATTTTAGCGTGTAACGACCCACTCAATTAGGAGTTACTCACTTATTATGTGTCTCTTACTGATTAATAATAGCCTACATTATTGAATAAGGTTTATTCTTTGTTCCCCGAAGTCTTGCCTACAGTGCACTTGCCGTCTTTTTTTCGGCGCAAGATTTAGTTCATTAAGCTGTTTTACAGTTATTAGCTCAAAATAGTGAAAAAAAACATCGTAAAGTCATCCTGGGACCAAAAACACACACACATTACATTGCACACAAAACATTACACGCTTAGATGGGCCATTACACACTTAGGTGGGCCATTACACGCTTAGATGGGCCAATGAAGCGTGTAGCGACCCACTCACTGAGGAGTTACTCACTTATTATGTGTCTCTAACTGGTTAATAATATCCTGCAGCATTGAAGTAGGGTTACTTTCTTTGTTTCCTGAAGCCTTGCCTACGGTGGACGTGAAAATAGCCGGTTTGCAGTCTTTCCTTCGGCGCACGGTATCCTTGCAGGAATTAGTTGGTTTCACTATTTTACGTTTCTTAGTTTTAGTGCAGAAGAAAAATCGTCTCATGCCTTTTATGAAGCTTCGGCATTGCGCTGGTTTTGGCTGGAAATAGAAAATATAAATTATTGCTTTAGGTGAGAAGTTGTCCCTGTGGGAGGTTTCTCGACTTAATCCGAAGGTTCTGGGTGGAATCCCAAACGTGAACCATTGGTTCACGTTTGGGATTCCACCCGTCGTTTTTCGTTTCGAAAGATGTATTTGCATATTACCACGAACTCGGAAAGATCAAAAATTCAAAAGCTTAGCACATCCACTACAAACAAGAGTTGATTGGTGAAAACTGGTTCGGATCTCGTTACCGATGTCTTAAATGTCAGAAATGGTATTCTCCTAACTTAAAATACAACACGGTAATGTTGTATTACCGACCGAAACATATTTTTTTATATAATATATTTTTTTTGATAATTTTAGCTTAAATAGACGGAGACTTTCTTTACTCTTTCTAATGATATATACAACTATCCTACTCTAATGGTGGACGTGAATCGAAAGTAGACTAAATTGTTATTTTATTATGAGGAAGCAGAATACAAACTTTCTGTCAATTCACAATTCAGTCACGATTCGGTTAACTTTCAGTGTACTTTTAAAGGTCCAATTCTCTTAACTATTGTTAAGAGAATTGGACCTCAGACCCAAAGTACAAGAGTTCTTCAACCACGGAATAAAGGCCACAGCACACGCGTACGCGTAGATGTAGACGTGCACGTTGACGTACCATGACGTTGTAATGTATGGAACTGTATGAGAAATGGCACAACGATTGCGTGACGTGCACGCAAGCGTGTACATACGTAGAGACGGGCGTGTCTACGTTACGTGCTGCATACGCATCCGGTGTGCTTTGGCCTTAAAAACTTCTAATCCACTACGTTCTAATCTACCACTATCTACCCTACCTTATACCAAACAAAACATAGATAAGAATAGGTACCTGTCCATCAATAATTTCTTGAATCAAATGACTCTTCTTGTGTCCGCTGACCGTCAAGTCTTTGTCGTATAAGTAGCATTTCTCACAGAAATACACTTCGCTACATTTCATGCACTGGAATTTCAGCATCTGAAAGCATTTTCCATGCATCAACAAATAAAAAAGTCTTTGATGGCTGGAATTTCTCGAACCTTTAACATAAGATAACACCCAAGTCACATACATAGTTCTGATCTCACACTAGGATTCCCTGTGTCATGGGTATCAGGAACTACGAGTACCATGTTACCACAACACCCAGACCCGGAACAAATATTTGCAGATCATGCAAACATTCATCCCGCAGCGGGAATCGAACCCGCAATCTCTCGCATCTCAGCCGGTACTCGCCCGCCGCGCTGACCTTGACATTCAATAGGGAACAGTTAATTAGGACCTCGTTCTTGACATTGGGCTTGAAATTTGATAGCAAACAGTTTATTAGTAATGGGCTTACCAGAACTAATAGTTTTGCAGTTAGCCGTAACTCTCTAAACTGGCAACCATCTAATGCTACTTACTGCAGTTTTGAAAGCCTTTTTTCGACAATTTTTTTTTTTTAACTACCTTTAATCATTTAGTAAGTCAGCAGTTTCACACAGATAGCACAAGTAATAAATGTGACTGCTAGCTTACATGACTCTGCTACCACATTTTGCTACCATAGAGTTTTAACCTTGAAGTTGTCCTTTGACCTTGACCTCCTGGGCTAAAGTGCTACGATACCACAAATGCTTGCACCCAATTCGGTTACCTCATAAGAAACGAGACCACTTACTTTTATCTTTGAAATTGATGTGACCTTTGGCCTTTGTTCATGGGCTTACCTGGATCAATGGTTTTGCGCAGTTGGCACAACTAACAGTAGCAGTACTCATCTGCCTGCTAGACATGACTCTATGTATAACTGGTAGCCATCTTGTACTATTGCAGTCCTGAGCACCCCATTCGGCAACCGCACGTGATGTCAGCCCTAGCATACCCGCACTCTAGAATAATAACAAATAAATTGTTAAAGGAACATTGTAATCATGCATTTACTGCCCAAACCCAGATAGACTTTTTTTCAGTTTTAGACCCATTTCTTGTGTGTTTTGATGCCATATCACTGGTTAGTTCTTGGTCATACTACGTTATTTCAGTGACCAGTAGTGCAATTACGTAAATTCTATTGCCATCAGTTTCAATGCTGTTTCTATAAATTATGTTTTTGCGATTACCTCGTAGCAGTCTAGTTCTATTCATAGGCAAAAAACCTTTGTAGGTAAACTGGGAATTTTACTGTAAACTACTTAGCTTATTTAACTGTTATATTAAGGCCCCGAAAAGGGTTTTTTGATGATGGTGGTAGAATCTAGTGCGCCTTGCAGAGGTTCCTTTTATACATACATAAAAACACGCCTTTTTCCCCGAAGGGGTAGGCAGAGCCTCATAGGGCCTCTTCACCATGGGTTGCACAGACCCAGAAATATAAACATGACAAGTGGTGAGCTCATCGCCGCCATTGTTTTCCACGACCAACTCGGCTAACGCTCTCTTCCAATACTCCTAAACAAGCCAGCAGCTAGGACAAATCTTATACCAACAAAATTGCCCAACAAGTCCGCATGCCTGTTATTGCCCGTCATGTATCTTTTGGTTCTAGGATTTGCCAGTTTCCCCAAGATGTTTTCTATCGCCGTCTATGAGCATGTAGTGTAGTACTTATAAATTTTAAGACTGAAAAAATCCATTGTTGTTTGAACGTGTTTTCACATCCACAAGCCCTTAGCACATCCACTCAAGAAGTTTCTTATGTGACACTCATCCATAGGTATGTTTGCGTCGGCAGAACCAGGTTTGGTGTACTACCACCAAACCTAATTATGCTTTTCTATTACTAACAAAAAGAGCTCTAACTACAAGTTATTAAGTTGTCAATTCTACATGCTATATGGCCTATTTCATATTGCTTACCTTCTCAAAACAGGCATCAACATCATTCTGAAGTTGGCTACAGTTTCCTCCTAAGTACTTAGACAAGGCGGTGACATGCGTTAACAAGGAAGCTAGCCGCTTCGGCGACACGCAGCCGTTGTGGTCCGCACTGCAGTTGGCAAGTGCCGCCCACTTGTCTGATGCCGACTCCTCACTAAGAACGATGAGGAGCGTCTTGGCAGCCAATACTCTTATTGGTTCTTTTCGATCTCTGAAATCAATAATAGTATGTGGAATGGAAATAGTAAAGGGAGATCAGGGAAATATCTAAAGTTCAGCAAGCTTTCTGTGTGCGGATGATTAAGGTATGCTATGGTAATATACAGAGGATGTGTCCAACCTAAGAATAGACCCCTCTGTCTCCTCCCGTAGATGTTGTAAAAGTCGACTAAGGGATTACACCAGGGGATGGGCAGCAGCATCCACCTGAGTACACAACACCCATACTGCGATCACCAATCCGCCTGCCAAGGGTGGTGATTATGGCAAATCCTCCCATTGCATACTATGAGGGAGGAATCGTCCAACAGTGGACGTCTTAACAGCTGATGAAGAAAATGGTAATAAATTATACAACAATCAAATCTCATTTTTTATGAATTAAAATGGACTATAAAAGGTGTTCAAAGGTTCAAAGGTTGTCATATATTTGAATCCAAAATCAATGTCAGTAGGATAAATGCAAATATAATATAAATCACTCATTTAAATTAAATATGAGTAACTGAACCGCTCCTGGTACCCAAACAAAAATCATATCAAAGTTACTTTAGTAAAAAACATACAAAATATGTACTCACTTATCATAAACATTGAGCAGCAAATTGATCATCAAATCAACAGCTAAATCCACATCCCCAATGAAATAGCCCTCTTTCTCCGCAGCAAAGTAAATATCAGCCAGCACAGCTTCCAATTCAGTAGTGTCTAAGGATAAGCTGAATTCAGAGAGGCTTAGCTGGTGCCGGGCGAACACCCCTGAACTTAATCTGAGTGGTGGTACTGAAACACAATTACAGTCATTTTTAGAACATTCAATCGACTGAGTGAACTATTACATGTATAAGATTGCATCAAAGTTTCGATTTTTATTTGATAATTACTCAATCATGCTATAACGCCTGAACTGATAAGGTTCTTAGGTGATTGGTAAGTTTCTGGACTGATATATAGGCTACTTTTTATACCGGTGCGAGCGGCCAGACGCTAGTACTAAATAAACAGATACCTTCACTTTTTTGGCTTATATGCAGCTGCAAATATTTAGATTGCAAGATGCCTACTGAGCTATATTCTGAGAAACCATGTCTAACTACACTGCTTAGTCTCACCAATGGTAGAAATAAATGTCTCACCTTTTAGTTGTTTTTGTAAAGCATATATTTTATATGCAATACGGTATGCACTGTATTTAATATCGTCGTAGATTTTAAGAGTTTCTGTAATTTTCTGAAACTCGGGATGATTATATTGCTGCTTTCCAGTTTTTTCGCTGTAAATAAAAAGTTTGACTTTGCGATCAAATTGTTAGGTAGTGAAAGTTTAATAAAACAACATGAGTAACCAAGCGTCTTACTCAACATAGCACGGGTATCCGGCCTCATTCTCAAGTTTATTCCAATTATTTGAGCCCATAGTGAATTAGAAAGCTACTAATAATGTCTGATCTAAATAATTGCAGTTGCATTTAGATAATTCCACGTAAACAAATACCCCAAAACAAATTTATAAAAGTTACTAAACCTAACCGCTAATCTAGTTCAAAAAAATCTTTTACTGAATAATTCTGTCCTTGAGTTTGACGTGACGCTGACGTTTATGTCTGTCTGACAACCGTACAGCCAATAATAGGAAGGCAAGACAACCAACCAATGAGCTAGCACTATAGAATTTATAAATTCTGGGGCAACCATGGAAGTAATAAGTACTACGTACTACTAGTACTACGTACTACTAGTACTACGTACTACTAGTACTAAGTACTTATTACTTCCATGGGGGCAACATGCCGGGTGCCGTCATTTCACAACCATGGAAAACTCAACCATGGAATGCACGATGTAGGTTCAATGGTCGCAACTCGAATAACGAAACTAGGAAACATAATCAATTACTTCTTGTGTTTTTAGTATTTACCCCAGCAGTTATAGACATTTTTTATGAAACATATTTTCACAACACAAGTTTTTGATTAAATATGTTACCCAGGCCATCGTAAGTGGCATTGGAGGGAAAGCAAAGTGCGCTGCGTACTATCGTAAACGCATGGGAGTCTTAGGTCACGAATAGTGAGAAATAGCCCCCTCTACACTCTGCGTTGGCGATGAGCATTCTTGAATACATTGGCGTACGCACTAAATCACTACGTGTAATCGTTTAGTTTGGTCCTGTTTGCTATAGTGCGAAGGAAGACAATAGCCAGATATTGCACGTCAGTACAGCCTGATATTGTAGACTCTAGGTAATAATTGTTAGCCAGAGGCACAAACTATCAGACTGTGCATTATCTGGATGCTGTCCAATAACGTCACTATTGCACCACCCTCAGAGCAAAGCTCTGAGGCACTACCCGATAATGTAGGTACAGCCTGATAATTTGTGAACACTTTTTGCTGGGTTAGTAATTGGAGACACTGTGGGGGAGTGGCGGCATTCAGTAGTAGTTAGTAGTATACATAGTCACTAAGAAATAGCAGTCTCAGGAAAAAAAAATCATCAAATGATTATTCTCTGAATGTAGCACTATAGCATAGCTCTCTCAAGCAACAACGGTGACAGTTTTTAACTTCAGTCAGTTAGAATAATCTAAGGTTTTTAACGTAACCGTAAGTCATGGACGAATGAATACCAATCTTCCATGCCGTAAGTCAATGCCATAACCCTCCCATGCCCTCTTAGAATAATGACTAAAGCACAGCACCATGACTGTGGCAGACGCCACACCCTCATAAAACCTCCATAAACAAAAATTACAAACAATATATCGTACCCATAACAATGTCAAAAGTCTCAATTTCCGAACGAAAATTCTAGCATGTTTCGATTACCAGTACTAAAAAAAAAAACTTAAAGTCTGACCAATCATGGTCGTGACCACTAAGAATTTGATAAAATTCAACCAATCAGGGCCTTCCGACAGAATGTTTCTTTTTCCTGTCATTTTCTCTTTGTAAAGGAGACGCCATTTTGCAAGCGTCACTTGGCGGCGTGTCGGTATCAGCAATTTCGCCCGAAATACATTGAAAAACCAAATTAGTGTATTGTTTTCGTGTACTATGTCGTATCAGTCTAGTGTAGCGCAGGACTCTTTAGCTGCGGCTCAACTGGAAATGTCGGGTAACCCCAATGCTTTGGCGCTGCGTCGGCCATTCGATCCGGTGGCCCACGACTTGGAAGCAAGTTTTCGTTTGACACGCTTTGCTGATCTCAAAGGAAGGAGCTGTAAAGTCCCTCAAGATGTTCTGGGAAAACTTGTCGAGTCCCTCCAGCAGGACTACTCGCAGCAAGATGATCAATTCATGCATGTGGCGATCCCGCGTATCGGCATCGGTTTGGATTGCTCAGTGACGCCGCTCCGCCACGGAGGTCTGTGTTTGGTGCAAACTACTGACTTTTTCTACCCTCTCGTCGACGACCCTTATATGATGGGCAAGATTGCTTGCGCTAATGTACTCAGCGACCTGTACGCTATGGGAGTAACGGAATGCGATAACATGTTGATGTTACTCGGCGTCTCGACTAAAATGACTGAAAAGGAACGCGATGTTGTCATCCCCCTCATCATGAGAGGTTTCAAGGACTCTGCGTTAGAGGCCGGTACGTCTGTTACCGGAGGGCAGACTGTCATCAATCCCTGGTGCACTATTGGAGGGGTTGCTACTACTATTTGCCAGCCGAATGAATACATTGTGCCCGACAATGCTGTCATGGGTGATGTTCTTGTGCTAACTAAACCCTTGGGCACCCAGGTTGCTGTGAATGCTCACCAGTGGTTGGACCAGCCTGAGCGCTGGAGCCGCATCAAGCTAGTGGTCTCTGAAGAGGATGTCCGCAAAGCCTACCATCGCGCAATGGACTCTATGAGCAGATTGAACCGGATTGCTGCACGTTTGATGCACAAATACAATGCTCATGGCTCTACTGATGTCACCGGATTTGGACTTCTCGGACATGCTCAGAACCTGGCTTCACATCAGAAGAATGAAGTCTCGTTTGTTATCCACAACCTTCCAGTGATAGCAAAGATGGCAGCTGTGGCCAAAGCCTGTGGTAACATGTTCCAGTTGCTTCAAGGTCATGCTCCTGAGACGTCAGGGGGACTACTGATCTGCCTTCCTCGTGAGCAGGCAGCTGCTTACTGCAAGGATATTGAGAAGCAGGAGGGCTACCAGGCGTGGATCATTGGAATTGTTGAGAAGGGGAACCGCACAGCTCGCATCATTGACAAGCCCCGAGTCATCGAAGTTCCAGCCAAGGATTAAATCAAATCATGATTTATGAGACTTTTAAAAATATATTTGTCATTAAGAGCTGGATAAATCTTAGACATATTTTATTTGGTTTTAAGTTTCAAAGATGTTACTTGTAACATTGTCAAAAGTTTTTCTTCAACTTAAATTTACATTTCCTGTTTTATTGCAATATTGTTGTAAAATAGAGGTACTTGCATGGAGGTTGGCTATGGTGCAAGTTGAATTTATGGAACCATGCAATTTATAAAAAAAATAGTTTACAAATGCAGCGATCAATGTCTGTGCTGGTACCTATGTAATAGCTAAGATTTTAATAATGTATATGAAAGCTTCTAGGTAATTGGATCTAGTGACTTGGTGTTTATAATAGTAGATAAGATTATCTTTCTAAAACTTAAGGATAATTCCATTAGGTACCTACTGACTAACTTTATCTGCAGCTTGAGGAAGTTTCTGCATATTGATTGTGAACTAAGTATAATTAATTAATATTAGAATAAAGTTATTTTTCAGTCAATATTTTGTGGTTTTATTGTTTTTTTTTTAATAAGTATTAGGTCATTAATTACCTTAGATAACACCAATTTCGTCTGTCACTGTAAAGCAACTCCATAAGTAAACTAGTGTAGGTAGTTTTAAAATATTTCTTTCCTTTCACAAAGCCTCACCAGAAGCGAGGTTTCCTACTTGAAGTAACCCTAGCTTTTCTTTTTTACCTTGGCACAAGCAGCAACAGCATCCTAAGCGCGTTCTCGGATCGTTTCGATTGTCCTCTGGTTCGGAAGCTCGTCCAGAGGACTAAATCATTGTTAATTATTAAGTACTAACCTAGTTTTTAGGTTGCGTTTTACTAACAAATTGGACTCAGTTGTCTTGATAAATAAAATATTATTATTATTTTCATTTCCGCGATTTCCAAACAAAAATTAGACATTCATTACCATAAGAACGTCATGGCCATTCATTAACATATGACGACCTCCGTGTTAAGGCGGGGGAGTAGCTGTCCGAGACGCAAAAGATGCGGGTTCGGTTTCCTCTGCGGGACAAAATGATTGCATGATTTGCACACACGGAATCTTAGTGTGGATCACTATGTAAGCGACTGTCGGGTGTTCTTTTATGTTTATATATACATAACACCCAACAGTCACATACGTAGCCCTAATCGCACACTAGGATTCCCTGTGTCGTGGGTATCAGGAACTACGAGTACCATGGCACCCAGAACCGGAACAAATATTTGTAGAGCATACAAACATTTGTCCCGCAGTGGGAATCGAACCTGCAACCTCTCATCTCAGCCGGCTGTTCGCCCGCCGTCAGCCTATCCTCTGGAGCATGCATGTCAAACTCAAAGTTATTGGTGGGCCAAAAGACCGTAGAAGCAGTGGGCCGCAGAACCCAACCACAAAGAAAACAAACTCATTGCATAGATATACCTAGTAGTACCTACTGCCCCCTATTCCCTAACTGAAAGTCTCTCGGTGACTAACGTTTGACAAATGATTATTAATTGACAATTCTTTACTTAATACTTATAAAATGACAGAAAAATATACTATGTTCTTAAAATTGAATGGGACCGCAGTCAAAGTCGTAAAGGGCCGCATGTTTGACATGCTTGCTCTGGAGGATATCTTTAGTTAGAAGCCTGATTTTTACGGCTCAGTAAGCTCATTGCATTTATATTTAGTTAATACGTAATTATATAATAATCGTAATAGATTTAACCATTGTTTCTGAATGGTCGTAATTATAATCCAATTGAAAAACCATTGAAGTTAGTAGAATACCAAAAGTGTCAAAAGTGTAAATTTTGAGATAATTAATTAACAATTCAAACACAATTTGTTTAGTAGAATTGGGGCCTGAAGCCGTTATTGAGAAAAAAAGTGTTGAAGACGGACAGACTGACAAAAAATTATCATAAAGAGTTCCCGTTTTTTCTGTTAAAGTACGAAACCCTAAAAATGAAATAATTCATATTTATTTTTTATAATAACTTTTATTCACCAGTGATCATTAAGAAACGATCCGACATCACACAACTAGACATTTATCATTATCATTCTGAAAGCACACTTAGCACAATTTATACAAAGACCATTTTGTAATGACACATGCCTACTCTAGGCAGAGACCAAAAGTCTGAGTTTTGACAAGTAATTGACACGTACGTATGGTGTAGTGTAACACGGATTTTTGTATGGAAAATGAGGTTCACAGAGTGTACGCTAGGGGCGCTCATCGGTGTCGCCGTACAAAACCCTAGCTACACCATACTTCCCTGTCAATTCATAATCATTTTATAAACCTATTTTAGTTAAAATATGTTTTGTCTTGTTTTGACGTATAACATTTTACATCAGAGAGAACAAAACAAAAGCTATTTTAACTAAAGTAGGTTTAAAAATGATTATGAATAGGGCTCCTATAGACTCGGCTCCCAGGTATCATTGTGGCCCGGGACCTATCGCTCACTAAGCCATGTAGAAACGAATATACTATCTAACGTTATAAAGCTCGTTTCAAATTGAAAGCCAATATGCCGTAGCGCGCGTGAGATGCAAGAGGTGCGGGTTCGATTCCTGCTGCAGAAGTTTGCACGATCTGCAGATATTTGTTCCAGGTCTGGGTATTGTGGTACCATGCTATTCGTAGTTCCTGATACCCACAACAGAGGGAATCGTAGTACGGGATCAGGCAATTTAGAAATTGATTTAGGACCAATTACACGAACAAATAAACAAGTGTTTACCGTAACCATTGGTTAAGGAGACAGATAATCTTTCACCTGTCAAAAAACATTGGTTAGGCTAAACAGTTGTGTAATCGCCTGTTTATTTGTTGGTGAAATCACTCCTTACTTAGTTACTCTTAGAATACCTATACACTTGTCTCTACGTTGATTGACATACCAACTTTAAAAATTAGCTAAAATTACCCTTCGATTAACTTAATCAAAGTCTATAACCTACCTAATAAATAAATGCGAACGTTTGTTTGTTACTTTAAATTATGGCAGAATATGAGCCACCATTATTCCGGTACCACAAGAGCGTAGCAGCGACAGCGGCCAGAGTTTCACAAAGTATACGCTAGGGGCGTATGGCGTATTTTGTATGGAAAGTCAAATAGTTTTTTAGATAATCAAATCAAAATAATTTTTATTCATTGAATTTTGTTTGAATCATTTAATATGACAATTTTTATCTAATGTATTTTATTTTTTTCAATTTTGAATTACTGACTTAATTTATATTAAGTCTTAAGTAGGTGTACTTAAGTTATGTAATTATAATTTAGCCCTTTTTTGAAGTATTATTGTGACTGTAATACTATTATCTGTTCTATTGACCTGTAAATGTTATATTTACCAATATAATGATTATTTCTGATTATTTCTGGGGCGCTCATCGCTTTCGCCATACAAAATCCATGTTACACTACAGCATACGTCCGCGTCAATTGTTTGCAAAAATCTTAGATTCAGCTTTCTGGACACGTCCGAGTTTTGCAGCAATCATTAAAAGATAACGATTACGACTAACGTCCATGAATAACGTAGTAACTATCAACTAATCAGAGAGCTGATTCTACGTTTTGACAAGCAATTGGCACGGAC
The DNA here is from genome assembly GCA_951392215.1 of Epirrita christyi. Taxonomy (NCBI): domain Eukaryota; kingdom Metazoa; phylum Arthropoda; class Insecta; order Lepidoptera; family Geometridae; genus Epirrita; species Epirrita christyi. Next base: position 3,560,911 of record OX595851.1, read on the forward strand.
GTATGGTGTAGTGTAACACGGATTTTTGTATGGAAAATGAGGTTCACAGAGTGTACGCTAGGGGCGCTCATCGGTGTCTCCACACAAAAATCCACACTACACTACACCAGACGTCCGTGTCAATTGCTTGTCAAAACTTAGAATCAGAGGCCCAATTCTCTAATTTAAAAACATTCCAGTCACAATATAATCTTGTGTCAGATGCACTATCTCGTATAGTAACTATTACATATTCTTCGAAAGAAACGTGAAGATTAAGTAATAGTCAGTGCGACTGACACAAGATTATATTGTGAATGGAATGATTTTAAATTAGAGAATTGGGCCTCAGCTCTCTGTGAGCGTGCTTGATAGAAATGGCACAGATTAATGGCTAGTTACTACGACGATCGTCGGAAACCACATCGTTACGGTGCGATGGTTGCTGTAAAACTTAGGACTACATAGGGGCCTCTGATGCTAGTCGATAATATTAGGTTCAACATGGCTTACATGCAAGATGGTCCCGGACCACGGCTCTGGAAAAAAAACGTTTTTCTCGCACGAGCTGCAACTGTTTTATGATAAAATACTAGATATATAACGGTAGATATTATACATCACAAATTAGGTAGAAATAAGTATAATTATGGCAATAACAAAGATTTGACTAAACACCTTTTTCACAAAGATTGCTCAATTTAATTATATTTATAGGTACCCTACAGATAGATATAGACATACCTACTAAAAACATCATAAAATAGCCAATCATGAACAAAATAAAGCCGCTATTTTTATAATCCTGCTGAAGGCATCACAACCTTTGAAGGTGTGCTACTGATTAGGGTAGGTATATGAGCAGATACGGTTTTATTATTAAGGCTCAGGTAGGACCTCCTTTTTGAAAATGTTCCCTGCACAGCTGATAAATAGCTTTGTAATAAAAAAACAAGTGTTCTAAGTTCGAAATTAAACTTACATAAAAATATAAAATACCACTCAGAAGAGATGGTTTTATTCTGAACAAAACTTAAACACAATGGAATGAATCAGTGGTGTAGCTAGGACAGAGCGGGGCGCGGATGACGGGTAGGTAAATACCGTCAACTATTAGAGCGGTATCGCACTACGTCCGATCCGTATCCGTGAAAATACGGATATATGAAAAAATCGGATGACGGAAGCCGGATCTAGTGCGTAAACTACCATAGAAATAGTTGTACGACTACTCCGGACCATATTTTCACGGGTTCGGATGGGACGTAGTGCGAACAGACTCTTAGGCCTCCGTATAGTACAGTCACAGACATAAGTTGATTAACAATTTGAGTTTTAAAAAAGCTTTTATTTTAGTAAACCAGTTTATTATCAATGTTTTTAGCTCGATTTGAAGACCTTTTTACTAACTGAAATCTTGTCATATTACAATTTTTCAGTGAAACACTACAGAAAGTAATTTAGAATTTCAAAATTATCAGCTACTTCTATCACTGACCTTACTTTTTGTGTGTAGTATAGGTACCCAGAAACCAACATAATCAGCCTTTTGATGCATTCAAAAACTACTCGCTGTGCTCGTCGGCATAGTTTACTAGGGAGTAGTCAGAAGCCCAACTCTCGTAATAACAGTTAAAATAAAGTTTGGGGCATGTTTTGTCGCTTTACTTATTTTATTATTATTCCATAATTGGTGAATTTTGAATTTTGCTTTGCTCAATAGTGAATTAAATGACACACCATAGATCTGCCCCATGCTACCAAACCTAGCTACACCACTGAATGAATACAATAATACTCAAATAAAAAAATCTGTAAAACCTTCACAAAGAACTATTTAAAAGTCCAGTTTCAAAGAACTCTGCGATAGGCACTTTTGATAGCCACCAATCAATTTATTCTATTTGATCTATGAATTGAGAGGCAGAAACAAAAGTGCCATACACTTGAATAAAGACAACTCAAGCACATATTAATTTAAACTGCATTTACTTTCAATTTAGCGGAGTAATGATGCAAGGCCTTTTGCGAGGTCGTTCCTCTCCGTTCTGTTCCAAATGGCTCTGGTCACGCTTCTTTGGGGAGTTGTTCTGAAATGTCAAGTACAGCTATTTAGTTTTTAGGGTTCCCTATCAAAAGGGAACAACGGAACCATTATAGGATCACTCAGGTGTCAGTCTGTCTGTCACAGCTTATTTCATGTATCATGTGGCATATCAAATGAAAGAACTCATTATGAGAAATACAAATATTGTATTGTTTTTATAATTTTAATATGCTTAGTTAATAAGATATTAAAGAAAATATGTGACCCCCCATATCTACTAAATTAATGAGCCAAAAAAAATTTTTTATTGGGCCTTATACTTTACAGGAAACCCTAATTTAAAATCCTAAATCTTCAAATTCTTACGGGAAGCGGAAAACACTCGTAATATGAAAATGCATATAAAATTGTGACTAATAAGTTAATTGTCTAGTGGTTACTATGCTAACCTACTTGTACGGAACCCTGTCCACGCGAGTACGGCTTGCACTTGACCAGTTTTAATTATTTATTCTGAGATAGGGATTACCTATGCTTATAACCTTAATTTTAAATTACCTACTTAAATAATATGCATTTTGTATCTTATTCATACACATACCTACCTACCTAAACTTACCTACTTAACCTCCTGACGTGCGAGCAAAAAGAAGAAGTATTCCTAGACTTTGAGCTAGATTCAATAAAGAACAATTTTGAATTTTTTTTAACTTTTTGTCATTTTGACTGATACAATCGTATCTCCTTGACCTTACGCTATTGGTCAATAAAGTCTAAATTTTGTTTTTATTTTTACATTTTGACAGTGACGATCATCCCGTCAGATACTCTAGCGGGGTTACATTTAAACTCTTGGAAGGGAATTGTCTGTCACCCACAACACAGGGTCTTACACTTGCTTATCTTCTTAAGATTCAGCTCATCGTATACCTCATGGAACTTTTCGGCTGAATTTTTATTTAATATTATATTTATTTAATTTATATTATTTCATATTTATCTGATTATATTACATATATATATATATATTTTACGAAGATCTGACATGTAGTTTTTATGTTAATGAGAAACTACGTTTTTTATTTCAGTCTAGTTTAGAATCCTTTTTAAAATAAAAAGTACAAGACAGATCTTCATAAAATTTTGTAAATTTAATAGGCTAAGACCTAACCAAGGTTCGATACATCCAATATATTGACCAAGGTCTCAATTGACCTTAATTTATAAATTTTTGAGCTACACACTCTTATCTATTGTTAATTGATTAGTTTTAAAGTAGTTCTAAGTAAAAACTGTGGCATTGTTGGGAAAATATTTCCAATCAACGTTTACACTTTTATTATATAATAGTTATATGTATTTTGGTATACTAAGTAAATGTGAACAGGAATATTATGCTTTTCATCATCATCATCAGCTTCTAGAAGTTCACTGCTGGAAATAAGCCTCAACATTAAATGCCACGACGAATGGTCATGTGTCACCTCCATCCACCCGACTTGCAGCAACCTTTATAATGTCTTTAGTAAATTGAGAGGAAGGCTTTCCTCTACAGCGTCGTTCGCTTTGTGGTTGCCACTCAAGAACCCTTATACCCCAACAGTTGTTGGTTCTTCAAGCTATATGACCGGCCCATTGCCACTTGAATTTGCTAATTCTGAGAGCTAGATAAAGATTCTGCTTAAAGATATGTACAAATTTCATACTTTATTAATAATTTAAAATATGCTGTTTACCTTTTTCTCCCACTGCTGGTGTAGATATCTTAATAATATGTTTGTTTTTTCCGTCACAATTACTGTAAGTAAAAACACACATTTAATAAGGACACATTTAACAAACTTCGAAAATATTACAGATGCTATTTTCTTGCAAGATTTGTTAAACAAAAAACTTATAAAAAACTTTGAAACAAACAGGTACAAAGTGAATAGTATTTAGGTGTAGATAAGGGGACCAATTTTGAGTGAGATTTTTATAAAGTATTTTTTCAGTCTTTTTTCCTCAGTGCCCCGTTACTCCAATCTAAACTACAATTACTCCTGTTCCAACACAACCAAGACTGGACGTATCAGGGCAGCAAACATGGCTTGGCTTGATTTGATGATCCTAGGTCCTTACTAGGTGGGAAGCACCTGTGTGGTGCATCAACAGTTGATAAATAGAAAGATCTTAACCATAACTCATTAATCCTCATCATTAAACTCATTGTAAAGTATACTCAACTCTGCTCCGAAGGTATATCTTCAGTGGGCAAGTATATCGACGGCCTTTTCGAACAATTTCTGATCCCATGGTCTGTGTTAAACAGCGTGAAGTTATGCTCGTCGTAAGACGGCAGATCCTTCATGAACTCTACCACCGACTGCAAGAAATTCACATTCATTAATGAAGACTTCCACAACGAATGACGCAGGGCCATGTTTTGGGTGGTGAGAGAAACGTTTAAATGTTTTCAAAAAGTTTAAACACCAGAGTCACATACCATAGTTTTTGATATGCAAGAATACCGCGTGTGTGTGATCAACTTGGCAAGTTAGAAAACGCACAGTAAATAGAAAAACGTAATGTACAAAAATAAAACTCGCTCGACGATGATCGCCTCCTGGCCATCAAATCAACCAAACCACCCAAATCAGATGAACAGTGTCTCCATATAAAAATAAAGGATTACGGTGTTGCCAGGGTGAAAATACGGTGTTTTACGGTGTGTCAGTTAAAAATTTACCGTAATTACCGTGTAATGTTTAAGTGTATGGTAAAATTGGTAAATAAGTAGATAAAAAACAAATTTAAAGGGAATTTAAAAGCAATAATTAAATTACAATCAAAATTTAATTTTTAATACATACTTATTATTAATTGTTACATGTTTAAAATAAGGACGGTAATAAGGACGAAAATAAAATAAACTGCGAAGGTGTGACGGTCGATGTGTGAGTAAAAGTAGCCTACATAAAAAGTAACAGTAGGGTTTTTCCCCTGAACTAGGTGCTGAGTGTTGCCATCTAAAGTTTTGTGTTTTAAAAAGTTACGTTTCGTTACACGTAATCAAAAAAATATCAAAAATGCGAAAAGTTATTCATCACCTTATTACGGTAGAATTACGACACGGTAATGGACGTTTACCGTTGACCGTAGATTATGTCAGATTACGGTGCATCTACGGTAATTACCGTGTATATGGAGACACTGTGATGAATCTGACATTGATTGTTTGACTGATATTTTGTCTGTGTTTGACACGTTTGACATGACATGACATGACACTTTATGTTTGATTGTGGTACTTTTCAATGGGAAGTTTTCAGGGAGGCAATTAAAAAGAAAAAATAGTTCTTAAAAATCCGGTAGATGGCGGTGGCTCGACATGGTTCTGTCTTCTAAAGATTTTGCAAAAGCACCACAGAGAACAAATTCTCTTTACAAATTTTATTACAAATTATTTATTCACAAAAAACAGAGTAATATCACAGATATAAAAATCCAATGCTACCGCATTGGATTTTTACATAATTTTTTTTACAGATCCCGCCCAAGAATAGCCTAATGGCTATTCTTGGGCGGAATCTGGCGCGATGCTCCGGCACACATAGCCTACTCACCTGAGCCAGAAGATCAGGGCAGTTGAGAAGCCCCCGTAGGTATAATACGACAGATTATGACCATATTTGCTCGGAGAGCCTTCGCGTTTCCAATGAATTGAACCCCAGAGTACCCTGAAGGTATTTGATTGGATACATAAAGGGGTAGTAGCCGTATACCCTTTTGTACAGGAATCGTAAAAACCTTTTCTGTACCTTCTCTACCATTAATGTTCATGGGGATTCCACACGCACGCGCTTGACTCAAGTTTCGACCTTAGAAGTGTAGAGTAGTTTAATAGCGCTTATGTTTGTGAAGTCTCTGCAATTTCGGGTTACGAATCCTAATTTTTTAAAGCTATCAACAGCAAGTTTACTAATATGATTGTGGAATGTAAGTTCTGGGTCAAATACGACACCTAAATCTGTTACTGTCTGTGGTCTTAGTAATACAGTTCCCCGTTCAAGTTATATGGCATGATAAAAGGACATGCCATCTTTTGGTACCTACACACACCAGAATGTAGGTACCTACCTGTATATATATTGCTTGGACTTGCCTCTGAATACCCCCCTAGTAGTCACCGTACTTAGATTTTAGTAGACAGAGTTTTTCGTTTTTATTAGTAGCCAGCATGTATTTTATTTTAAATCTCTTTTCTCTTTACAGACCATAGAGGTCGGTTTCTTTTATAGGGAATGGCAATGCGCGTTAAAGAGTTCCTCTACCTTGGAGGAAATAAACTAAATCCTCTACACATAAGTGAGGTGGCTTTTCGCTTCTTGGTTCAATCGGCGGCCAGCGACGTTCTAAATATGAATACAGGCGGGAAATTAAAACAATGATATTGAATGGCTAAGGTTGCATTTGCATTGCATTTTGCACCACACTAACTGGTTAGTTATTGCTCTGACGCACCGACTGTTTTACCTGGGTTTTTTAAATAAAAATACGTTAGAATGTACAGTTTAGTAAATTCAAATTTCAATCGAACTTACAATCCCAGTGGAAGGCAAAATGCTCTTTCGGATATAAAAAGATTACTAACTTGTCGAGACACTGCGGCTCAAAGCAAGGCTTGTGGGTATTTGATCGAAGTTATAAGCCGTTACAACAATAATTCAGAGGAGAGAGGGCGCATGATTACATATTTACTGGACAACGATATAACAGTGTTTCTTTGCGAAGCTACCTCCAATTTGGACTTTACACTTTTCAGGTAAGATTTTTTTCTATTCTAAGTAATAGGTACCTACCGAAGTACTTAGTGTAGTACTTAACATTGACATAAATCCCAGTTGATAAGTACCTACTTTTTTAAACTGCGAAGAGTGGAAAAAAGGGAAGGGAGGTCTTTGCCCCGCAGTGGGACATTAGTAGAATAGTGAATTAATTAATTTACTGCTAATTTCCAACCAAATTATAATAACCTTATATAACTATATAATTTAATATTTTTGATCTGCTTATAATAATAATATCTGTTTTACTTATTATTGTTTAATGTGTATAATTTGTTTTTAACCGACTTCCCAAAAAAGGAGGAGGTTCTCAATTCGGTTGTATTTTTTTTTTTTTTAATGTTTGTTACCGCATATCTCCGGCTTTTATGAACCGATTTGGAAAATTCTTTTTTTATTTGAATAGATATACTTCCCGATTGGTCCCAAAATCCAGTTCTGATGATGGGATCCATGAGGAATTGAGGGAACTCCTCAAATATTGTAGGCATACATATGGCGATTTTGATATTTTCAGCAACAAACCAAGCATTTGCATTCAAAAAGTATCATAATCCTTTCACCACTATAGTTCTTTCATCATTTTTTTTCATCCAAATATTTAGTCGAATACTATGGCGGAAGTCGGTTTTTTAAATGAAAAGTTATATATATATTATTGATTTACTTTTATTCTATTTTTAATGAAATTTATTGTTTTTATGTTTTATTTCTTGTGTTTCAACCGGACATAAGTCCGGGACTTTTTTTTACCAATTTATTATATTGTTTGCAAAATGGCTCTAACGGAAGACCAGCGCAGGTTGTTTACAACCTGCATATGCTGAGTTGGGGCCTTTTTGCAGCAACATTTTTTAAATGCTGTTTGATTTTATTTGATGTTTTTATTTTTGTAAATTTTTCTGAATGTTGTTGCGAATAAATCTATTCTATTCTATTTATAATGTGGAATTCTTTTAATATGAAATAGGACGGTAATAAGCTCCCTGCGACTGCTGTGGTGCTCCCGGCGATTCTTCACGGAGGAACACGCAGCGCATGCTATGACAGCCGTGTTGGGAGCCCTGGCTCACTTTGCGGGTAGTGGGCTTGCCGCTGCGGTGGATGCTTGCATGCATTTCCTGTGCGATCTGCTGAATGGGTATTATTTAATTGTTATTAAACTAATTCTTATGCTCCACCATAATGTTCCCTTCCACTTCTGGGAATCGGGGCCTGCTCTCAACGAGGGTGCATATCATAGATAGGCTATAAGGCCGATACACATCTGACGGAATTTACGTCGCCAATCTTAGGTCTCGTTATTTTTCGTAACGCATCTTCGGTCAAATGTGTAACGTTATGCGACGGAAAATCTGTGACGTGAAGATGTGTTTAGACCCCTAATCCACCACGCTAGCACAGTGCAGAAGGCCTATTACGAGTTTTGCATTGCAGCAATCACTTTGCGAGTCGTGAGTATTCAACGTGACATACGTAGTAACTATTTATGAATCTGTGCTGTTTCTATCGACTGCGCGGCACAGAATGATGAATAGTAATTATGTAAGTCACGGTAAAAGCTCACGACTCGCAAAGTGATTGTTGCAATGCAAAACTCGTAATAAGCATTCAGGGCCCGCATTCTCTCATAAGTATCGTCTATATACGTGATGACGTCACAGCTCGTATGATGCCCATACAAAGTTATGGTTATCAATCGAGATTTGACGTCATCACGTGTACGAGATTTTTTCGAGAATCACCCCCCATTAAAGTAGCATGCCTTCGATTTTTTGTTTCTAGATCATCTTGGTTTCTTCTTGATTTTTTTCTTTACCTTTTTAAACATGCACCTAATATGCGCACTTACATATATTATGTCGAGTGGAAAATTCATTGGTTTTGCACCGGATTTGAACCCACAATCTTTGTGTCGGAAGTCTGGCCTCCCACTAGGACAACATGGCTCCTATTTTATTCACTATTTACTTACAAATCCAGGATAATACCTATAGGCCTTTTATTTATTTGTTAACCAATAGTTTTACAAACTTGGTTAGATTTATATAATTCAATTAGATTTCTTAATATTTGTTAAGTTGGTTCATTTTAGAACCCCTCTTTGCGTAAAGGCCTCCTTCTGAGTTTGCCATTCATTCCACATGGCTATTCTGGGCTGTCAAACGGTAACTTTTGTATGAGAAAGCGTCAGGGCTATCACCCTGATTGCACAATTTACGCCTGTTCCAAACCTGTCGCGAGATAGAGAATAACCCGGTCCAAAAGTGCTCTCTCAATCCAATTTTCAAAATTCAGGATAAGCTTCCACAAAACAACGCCACCGCTGTCTCATCAAAGCGCTTACAATGCTGTCCAGCTGTTAGCTTGCCTCAACTCGCTAGAGAGCCAAATCCGCACCAACCAAAACAGTATTCTCTCAAGCGCTTTAGTACTGGATGCTTTAATCTCCTACCAGCCGGAAAACTTGGGCATAAAAGGTGTGTAGTGACTACAGAATAGCTGATCAAATGTACTAAAATGCTCCTTTATGTTTAATCATAATCATTATCAGCGTATAGCAGTCCACTACTGACATAGGTCATAGAAAGGCATGGCGAACGGTCTTGGGTCGCCTTCATCCACCGATTTCCTGCGACCTTTTAAATGTATTTGGTCTATCGAGACGGGATGTCAATGTAAATATCTAAGTTTTGTTAGTAGTAGAACTTCTTGTGAAAGAGTTCGTCCGGGGAAGTACTACCACCGTACCTATTTCTGCCGCCAAGCAGTAGTGTTCGCATTGCTGTGTTTCGGTTTGAAGGGTACGGGTGCCGGAGAAATTACAGGCACATGAGACTTTTCTCAGGGTCGGCAGCGCGCGTGTGATGCCTCTGGTGTTACAGGCGTTCATAGGCTACGGTAACTGCTTTCTATCTGGTGGGCCGTAAGCTTGTATGCTTGCCAAGTAGCATAAAAAAAAAATAAGTACGTCAATATGTACACATTGGTAAGACTTACAGTCAGGAATTAAACAGCTCACTTAGGTAGGTAGTAATACAAGCAGGTGGGATATCTACATACGTTATCAGACAAACTAATGGTCTACTATCCATCGTATCGCATCATCATCAGCCTGTAGAAGTCCACTGATGGATATAGGCCTCCCCCCTATAGAATTCCACGAAGAACGGTCTTCTTGCCGCGTCGCGTCCATCCGCCGACTTCCTGCGACTGTTATACCTAATGTCTTTAGTCCATCGAGTGGAGGGCCTTCCTCTACTGCATCATCCGGTTTGTGGTCGCCACTCGAGAACCTTTATTCCCCAACAGTTGTCAGTTCTGCGAGGTCCATTGCCACTTTAACTTGCTAATTCTGAGAGCTATGTCGGTGATCTTGGTTGGATTTCCTCGTTTCGGATTCCATGTCCATAGTCGTATCGTATTGTCGTTCCTAAATGTAGTATTTGATTAGAGTACGCTATAGAATACCCTTCCCTTAATAGGAAGTACGGCAAATGCTTTGTTGGAGGTCGTCAAAAAATGGTTTGAACTGCTGATGGGTGCGTTAAACCATTCGATGCTGGTGGGCGATAGCGGGACCTCCGGCATGCTCTATGTGGTGATGTGCCAACTGGGGATCAGCTCTTTGAGGTGAGTTCTTTGTATTTGGAGCAAGCCTCGAGTTCAAACTTATAAACATTGTGACGTCAAATCTCAAACGATAACTATATTTGACAACCTCTGTGACGCGGTCGGTGAGTAGCAGGCTAAGATGCAAAAGGTGCGGGTTCAATTTCCGCTGCGGGACAAAATGTTTGAATGATCTGCAAATATTTGTTCCGGATCTGGGTGTTGTGGTACCGTGGTACGCACGACATAGGGAATCCTAGTGTGAGATCAAGACTTCGTATGTGACTGTTGGGTGTGATAGTGTTATTAAATAATTTGGTATGAGCATCATATGAGATGTGACGTCATCTCATAAAAAAATTATGACAATAGTTTTAGTTTTTAATGGTGAATTAGTCAGCTATGGTCCTTGACTTGCTACATGGCAAATCTGTAATGTGGTCCTGTTGGGGTACTCTTGAAAACAGTTCCAATCGCAATTCAGTTCCAAGCTTGTTTGGCACTCTTGAACCAAATCGAGATAGAGCACACACGATTGACTTTGCGTGAAGAACAACAGAGACAGAAAGTCGATTTCACTTAGTTCCATAAAATTCCACTCCAAATTGTGCGCTTGTATTAAATGACCAAGGAATCTAGTACTTTCTGACGACAAATGACACTAAATCCTGAATTAGGATCGAGTAGAGCGTCAAGAGTAGCTCTGCTGATGTTAAGCGGTATCAAAATAGCACATTAAATTCAAGTACCCAGGTGACCGAGCTTTGCTCGGAGAACTCTGAAAAACGAATTTTCCCAGAGATGAAACCTATCTACCCTGATTTTTAATTTCAGAGAATTTTTGTAAACAATCAAATGTCAAGATATGCCATAGTGAGTATAAGTGTCATGATTGTGTAGCATACGTGTAAATTCACATATGACACACATACATGACACTTATACACATAAGTGGCATATCTTGACATTTGTTTGTTTACAAAAATTGTCTGAAATTAAAAATCAGAGTAACTTTTTTGCCACAACAACCCTCATATAGCAAATTTCATCGAAATATGTCAAAGCACGTTCTTTCTTTTATTTTTCCAGCCTCACAAAACTACTGTACCACGATGAACAGAAGGTAGATTTCGTTCAGTCAATCTTGACGGACGAGCAAGAGACCACCACTTTGAAGCAGTGTACCGTCGACATGGCCACTTCAATCCACCACGTCATCAATGATCTCGTTGTCTTTACAAAGGTACGCCCTCAGACGAAAGAAATTATTAAAATAAAGTTTCATTGGTGTAAAGAGTTTGCATTCAAAAAATATATAGTAGACATGTCATAACACCTAACAATCACATACATAACATACTTCTGACCCTTCAATAGGATTCCCTGTGTCGTGAGTATCAGGAACTACGAGTACCATTGGTACTATACTATAGGCACTATAGGTACCTAATTTTCAAAGTTTTTTTTCGTTTCATTGATGTTAGGTATATTTATATTAAAAAAATGGGAAGAATAATATTCGGAGCGAAGAATACTGGGTTCTAAAGTATTTCCAATCCAATATAAGAGTGATTTAGTATACGTCACCATGACGTCACCGGATAAAGAATGCGGCCGAGTGGATAATCTATTTTTAGTTTCACTCTATGAGAACAAAAACAGGCGCTTTTAGAACTCATGTAATATTTTTCTGCGATCTCTTTGATTGTGTAACAAAGGCACAATATTCAGTTCCTAATTCAAAACTCATCAATGACTAACGAAATGAATCTTTAAAACAAAAATTTTTTTGACAATTAATTTATTTACCTACTTTGCTCGCACCTAAAATGTTTGTTATTGAAGAACCAACATATCATGTTTTCGAATAGATGAGATGAAAATTAGTTTGACGTAGGTTTCGTATCAAACTTTCCATCTTGTAGCAGTCGTAGCACCTCGTAGCCCATAGAAAAGACTTCAACGAGCCCGCTTGCGTTGATTTATTTTCTTGGGAACGTAAAACAAACCTACTTACAATACTTGTGAGTAGCTTTTGCAGGGTGTTGTATTTGTGTAGCATTTTATAAGCGATTGTAAAGATTTGATATTAGTGTACTGATCATGTGCACCAAGTTTCATGGAGTTTAAAGAAATAATAGCCAAATTAACGGCAAACTTCGTTCGCGTACGACGTAAGCGCCCCTTAACTATGCAATTATGCATACGTTATCTTTCTCGCTCTAACACTCGCATAGGTGACTGACAGAAAGGTTGATTAAAGATTGAAGATGACTGAGATGAGATTACACTGTGAATTGAATGTCAAATTAATTACGAGAATCGGGTTTCTAGTTTTATTTTTAATAATAATACCGCAGGGCACGCTTGTGGCGAGCGTTCGGTAAGTGGTGACACCGCGGAGCCCCATTACTCCCTGGGGTCAACAGGAACCCCTGACCCTCGGCTTGCCTTAGCCGGCCGGCCGAGGGTGGAGGCGCAAGAACGAAAAAGCAGAGAGTAGCGCTTAGTGAAACTGCAGCATACCTCTCAACACCCTTTAGCCGTCCACGCCAACGTTGCACCTTACGCTGCCTTCATTGGCGGCACCTTTAAGGAGCCCGTTTAGTAAACGGCAAGTCACCACCTGCCTAAATCATTTTCAATAATTTAGAATTGGCAGGTGCCGTTTCTCATATTATAATAGCCCAATAAAGATTCAATTAGCATGTTCTCCTTACAATAGCACCAATTTTCATCCATTTCCACAATAGTTTAATCATCTGTCTTCCATCCACCATAACAATAATGTTTTTTATACTTATCCTAATTGTAAAGGGGCCTCTTACTGTTGGCTAATACGGCCCCAGTAATGACTCATAAGGGTTAAGCCTGTTGTTGAAAATAAATGACTGAAATAGTTATAATGAAGTGTTATGAATAGTCATTTATTTCAGGCTACATGGGAATTGTACATTAAATTACACCTAAACAATAAGCCCATAGAAATATATACTTTAAAATAATAATAGGTAATAATAATATTTACTAAAACACATAGGTACACACAAGGATAAGATATCTATAAGGACATTAAAAAAAATAGTTAAATATTAAATATTTTTTAACTTTTTAGTTACTTAAGCTTTAGATTTAAACCTACTTTTATTTTTTTAGTCCACCTTGCGATTATTCCTAAACAGCTAATAAATAATTGATTTCATTAACAACCTCATCCCCTTTTGAAGTTCTTTAAGATGGTCGATCGTCGAACTTTGTAACTCTATTACAGGAATACCAAAACCAAATAGCCACAGAAGAATACGGGGTGTTCCTAAAGTTCTTGTTAAACTTCTTCTATGAACGCAGCTGTGCGGACGTGTTACCAGATTTCTGCGATATGCTGTTCAACAGAGGATACCTGAAGATGCTGCCACAAGTACAGATGATGAGGTAAGTTCTTAGAACACGCACTACCAAGATAAAGTGGATGAAAACATTGAAACCATCAAGTCTGTTCAAATAAATAGAAATGCGTCTTTTGAACTACACAGTGTAGGGCTCTGAAGTTTACTCAAATCAAAAATAGATGTCGCTATAAATAGATTTGACTATCGGTTTTATTCCTTGGTTGAACCCTTACTACTTGTTTTTTTTTTTTTTTAGTCTTCCGTACCTAAATTGTAAAACGTACCCTATTACTAAGGCTCCACTGTACGTCCGTCCGTCCGTCCGTCCGTCACCAGGCTATATCTCATTAACCGTAATAGGCAACGTAGGTACAGTTGAAATTTTCACAGATGATGTATTTCTGTTGCCGCTATAACAACAAATACTACAAAACAGAATAAAATAAATATTTAAGGGGCTCCCATACAACATACGTGATTTTTTTGCCATTTTTATATATAATGATACGGAATCCTTCGTGCGCGAGTCCGACTCGCACTTAGCCGGGTTTTAATATTTGCATAGGTTGTATGCACAAACAACACTAGGTACTCTGTTAAAATTTAAACTTGCTACCACTTACGCCTGCCAAAAAACACGAACACGAGTAAACATATTTTTATTAAAAAGAAACCGTTTTCAGAGATGACACTTCAGTTCGTAAAGCGAGCACTCTAGTGCTAGGAGAATTCTTGAAAGTGCTAGCGAACAAATACCTCAATGTGGACAACGCCTCTTCACGGGGAATTTGTGACAATGACATACACGTGAGTCTATAACTTAACTTAGACTGTTGAATATTCTTACATTTACTGGGGCTTACATCTTGCATTGCTTACTGTATGTCAAAAAAACTGCAGTGATTTCGAAACTCTATCTGCATGTCACAGCTATGGTACAAGACATGGTGGTAGGCTTAGTACCCAAAAATATAAGTTAAGCAAATCTTCCAAAAGCTTCTTGGGCACTGCTGTAAAATTGTACAATAGGCTTTCCGATGAAGTTAAAAAATTAAGTTGCCATTTGCTTAAGATAAGAATTAAAAGATTATTGATGCTTAAAAGTTACTACTCATTGGCAGATGCTCTGAATGATTTTAATTTTGGTTTATTTATGTCCTAGCTATAAGTATTTTTAACACAAATTTATTATTTTTTTTATTTTTTTTTTAATTGTATTTACATTTTACACATTTGACAAGGCCATTTTACAGCCGCAATTTATTTCATTTATAGTAGAATTAATTAAAATATGACATGGCAACATTATTCTTGACCAATACCAGTATTACCTGTAGCTGGGTAAAGTTGTATACAAAATTAAATAGATTGTTTATTTATTATTTTCTCATGTACCTAGTACTTACCTAATTATTTGTTTGAACATTTGTATTTCTTTTTTTTTGACGTAACTAAGTGTTCCTTGTGATCCTATGGTGGAAATAAATGAAATGAAATGAAATGAAACTAGCACCCGTCGGCGGCATCGTTCGCTTTGTATAATAGAAGGCAATCAAGTTGAGTCCCGGCGAATAGAAATTTCTCATACAAAAACCTCTGCACGTGGTAGAGTCTGTTCGACCTTTTGCTCAGTGGCACGGCGGACGATTAGCCGGCTGAGACGCAAGAGGTTGCGGGTTCGATTCCCGCTGCGGAACAAATGTTTGTATAATCTACAAATATTTGTTCCGGTTCTGGGTGTCGTGGTACCATGGTACTCGTAGTTCCTGATACCCACGACACAGAGAATCCTAGTGTGGGATCAAGACTATGTATGTGACTGTTGTGTGTTATGTTATGTTATAGGGGTATTTTGGTACATATTGTATGTTAATGTTACAGATGGGCCTAGTTGAGTTACAGTACGGCATAGAGAAGCCACAGTGCATCGGTAAACAACTACAGAAGGGACAGCCATACAGTCTGCTCATCTACATATACTTCTACTGCCAGTCCTCAGAGAAGTAACTACTACTCCGTTGCACTTACAATGCAATTACAATTACATTGCACTTACAATGCAACTACAATTACATTGCACTTACAATGAAATTACAATTACATTGCACTTACAATGCAATTACATTGCACTTACAATGCAATTACATTGCACTTACAATGCAATTACAATTACATTGCAAATACATTGCACTTACAATGCAATTACAATTACATTGCAAATACATTGCACTACACATTGCATTACACACATTTTTTTAGATGAATTCTGCTTGCCATTTCCTGGTGTAGGTAATCCCTTAGTTGGCTTTTACGACATCCACGGGAGGAGATAGAGGGGTCTTTTCTTCGGCCGGACACACCACGGGATTTATTTATTATCAACGTTTCAATTACTAATTTTGAGGTAGATTTTAAAATGATTGAGCTGCGTAATTTATCTGATAGAGCCTACAATTGGTAAATAAAAAAAATGGGGTATAATTTTTATTAATAGAATCAAAATTATTTTGGCTTGATGTAATTTTAGAAAAATTACGACTAAACACCACTTAATATATAGTTGTAATTTTTCTAAAATATTATTTGTTTATTTAATAATTATCTTGTTCCAGCCCTGAAGAAGCCACCGCCCCCCTGCTGCCGTTCTTGGTAGAATACATCCTGACAATGCCGAGGTCCTTCAGACCGCCCCCCTACATCATCAAGGCTCTTTGGCTCGTGTTTGCTGTAAGTCAAACTTATACATTCCACGCTCCCGGATGGGCGACTAATGCGCAATTTCACCAACCACTTTTATGGGTCACCCTCACCCTTTTGGATGACTGGCAGAAAATACTACGTATCATTAAGTTCTCTGTTTGTACTTATCCGTAACTTAACCCTCTTATTTATAATAAATTTTGAAACCTTTGGTACCTGCCTAAAATAGCTTTTGTCTTTGGCGTATGTCATTTTACATCAGAGAGAACAGAACAAAAGCTATTGTAACTAAAATAGGTTTAAAAAATCGTTATGAATTAGGGGGTTCCTGTCTATGTAAGTACCTATCTATACTAAAGTTATGTGTCTATGTATAGTTTTTATATTATGCTATATATTCATCTATCAAATATTATGTAATTTGTTTATTGTATAAAATAATTTTAAAAAATTACCTATTGTAGGTACCTTGTATGTATCTTAGTACATATCAATTCAAAATAAGTTCATGTACTATCTACTTTTGAATCTTTTTGTGCACTACCTAGAAATTGTTTTCCACATACACAAAAATTAGCTGGAAGAAAATGCTATCTAGCATTTAGTTTGCACAGCACTATTAAGTTGTATAATCATAACATAACACCCAACAGTCACATACGTAGTCTTGATCCCACACTAGGACTCCCTGTGTCGTGGGTATCAAGAACAACGAATACCATGGTACCATAACACCCAGACCTGTAACAAATATTTGCGATCATACAAACATTTGTCCCGCAGCGGAAATCGAACCCGCAACCTCTTGTATCTCAGCCAGCTACTCGCCCGCCGCGTCACAGAGGACGACAAATAAAAAAAATTTGTTAAAATAAAATTAAAATAAAATGCTGGACATTTTCACACAACATTATCTAGCCCCAAACTAAGCAGAGCTTGTGTTATGGGTACTAGATAACTGACATACTTAAAATACAATACATTACATAGATAGATATTTTTTATTATACATAGAAATATACCCAGAAAACCCTGAACAAATATCTGTAGATCTTACAAATATTTGTTCCGAGGCGGGAATCGAATCCGCAACCTGCTGCGTCGCAGGCGAACCTTCGCCCGCCGCGCCACAGAGATCGTCAAAGTGTCCATTTAAATAAAAATTTGTTGGCATAAGGTCTTTCACTTGATACTCTAGATGTCAACAATATCGAATGGCTCTCTGACATCCCTGGACGAGCGGGTCTACTTGGAGAAGGCCACGGACCGTCTCCTGGACTTAATGCAACCGGACCCCTCAGTCTACTACACACACCACCCGGCCATCTTGCTGTGGGCATTCACTTCGCAGCGGATCCTTAACCACGTTAGGTTCCATGTCGTAAGTTCTTGGTACTTTTGCTAGTAGTAGAACATCTTGTGAAAGAGCTCGTCCGGGGAAGTACTACCACCGTACTTATTTCTCCTGCCAAGCAGTAGTGTTCGCAATGCTGTGTTTCAGTTTGAAGGGTACGGGTGCCGGTGAATTTACAGGCACTTGAGACATTTCATCTTTGTCTTAGGATTGGCAGCGTGTGAATATTTAAACTGAAAAAAATAGGAAAAAAATGCTCACTCTTGGGCCGCTTTTTTCGTGTTTTCTTTATCATATCCATAAAACATCATTGAAAGAACACAAAAACCTAATTACCATCATTAAAAACACATTTATAAATAAAAACATTAAAAATAGCAGTGAAAACCTCAAAGAAATATTGGCGCTACGTGTCAATCAGCTGACCGGGAGCGTTGAACTCGCGCAGTAGTGCTCGCATTGCTGGGTTTCGGTTCAGGGTGTACTCTTTAGGGTACGAGTGCCGGTGAAATTACAGGCACATGAGACATTTCATCTTTGTCTTAGGGTTGGCAGCGTGTGATGCCTTTGGTGTTGCAGGCGTCCATAGGCTACGGTGATTAGTGTCCATCAGCTGACCCGAATGCATGTTTGTTTGGCTAGTTGTTTAAAAAAAACAAGACGGAGGGGTCTAGTCTTAGGCCGGAAACATTAAGGCATCTCATAGTGAAACTCTTCTAATTGGTCCAATAAAATTTAAAATTTGTATTTTGTTCTTAGCACAAAAGACTACTTGGCAAGCAAATACGCTTACGGGTCAGCTGATGGAAAGTAGTTACCGTAGCCTATGGACGCCTACAACACCAGAGGCATCACACGCTGCCGACCCTGAGACATAAAGATGAAAAGTCTCATGAGCCTGTAATTTCACCGGCACTCGTACCCTAAAGAGTACACCCTGAACCCAGCAATGCGAGCACTACTGCGCGAGTTCAACGCTCCCGGTCAGCTGATTGACACGTAGCGCCAATATTTCTTTGAGGTTTTCATTGCTATTTTTGATGTTTTTATTTACAAATGTGTTTTTAATGATGGAAATTAGGTTTTTGTGTTCTTTCAATGATGTTTTATTTTTGATGTTATATGATCTTTCAAAGAAAACACGAAAAAAGCGGCCCAAGAGTGAGCATTTTTTTCCTATTTTTTTCAATTTAAATATTTTCAGAATCATGGTCTCAATGCACTGTTTCAGTTTTCTTTTTACGCCCTGTATATTATGTTTTATAGATATCTCAATGGCTCAAACTCGAAGACGCCCTTCCCAGCGAGCTTACAATCGACCCCACAGTCTGGGAGATATTACTGGACATTCTAATACATTCTCGCGACGAAACTATAGTTGAGAACTGTACGGAGGCTCTTCACGTGTGCTTAGATGAAACCGACGAGGATGTTCGACAGGAGTTTTCAGTTGTGGTGTGGGGCACACTGCCCAATGTGCTCTCGAAGGCTCTTATTGACGACCAAGATACGATAGGTCAGTGCATAATTCAGCACTCCTATTCCCTAACTAAAATTCGGTGACTAACTTTGACAAGTAAAATTACCATCAATTGCTCAAAATTATTATTAATAACTTTTAATTTAAAAAACCGACTCCCGCCATTGTATTCGACAAAAAATCTGGAAGATATTTTGATGGAGAAAAAACCAGAGTGGTGAAAGGATTAAATCACCAAATGATACTTTCTGAATGCTTGATTTGTTGCTGAAAATAGCAAGATCGCTATATTCCTCATGGATTCCATCATCAGAACTGGATTCTAAAAAAAAATGTGACAAAAATAGAGGTAACAAAAATAATTCGTGCACAATTAAAATATATAACGATCAAACACCTTACCAACGAGAAGTCATGCAAAAACTGAAACTTGAACTAGAACACCGGACTGCAAATGGAGAGACTAATCTACAAATAAAATATGTAAAGGGAGTACCTAAAATACTGGAACCTTTGCCAAAAAACTCTTTGTAATGCACAAAGATGTACCCAATAAAGAAAATGTAGACTCATCTAACGAAATCCTGACTGTGCTTGTATTAATTACAAACAAATGTTAAGATAATATTATAATGTAAACTGTACTGTAGACTCTTTCTGCAAATATATACATAAATATATATAATATATATATATATATATATATAAATAAATATAATACATATATATTACATACAAATGCACATGACCATGCGCCCAAACTACACTCATAGCCATATATGCGTAAGGCACAAAATGGGAATGTTAAAAAAGTCCCAATGACCTCTGATAAATCTTCCCAAACCGAAGAAATAGTTCAAATAGACTATATTGATCAAGAAACGCAAGCTGACGATGCCCTTCGGGCTGACACTCTACATAGCAGGGTGGGTAATGATGATGACAGTGAGAATGTAAATAATCTTTTTCGTGTTTAAGCACGTGTATATAATGCATCAAAATATTAACGGACTTATTGGCAAATCGGACCAGTTAGTGGTAATTTTAGAGAATTTAAAGGCTGATGATAAATATATAGATATACTGTGTATAACAGAACACAATATGGTTAAGGATGATGAGAGTCGCCTTGCGATACCTAATTTCAAATTGGCTTCATCGTTTTGTAAAGACACACGACATGGAGGTTCTTGTATACTGGTGAGAAGTCACCATGATTTTGAAAGCGCACAAGACATTGTTGACTTGTCTATACCGGGTATTATCGAATGCTCTGCGATTAAATTAATACCTCAGAAAATGTATGTAATATGTGCATATAGACCTCCACGAGTAAAAGCCCAGATTATTGAAATGTTTTTGGACAGATTAGATCAAATTTTATTAAAACTGTGCGGTAAGGGTAACAATTACAAAATTATTATTTGTGGCGATTTTAATATCGATATTCTCCGAACTAAGTCGTGTTCAACTAAATTTAAATATCTTGTCTTGGCATTCAACCTAAAATTTCAATTTAATCAGGTAACTAGACTTAGTAGTGGAACGTGTATTGATAACATAATACATAACGTAAGGGGCGTCACAGGGGATGTAAGTGATTTTGCAATATCTGATCATGCGGCGCAAATAGTAAAGGTACCTGTAAAGAAATATTGCAAACTTAAGTACTGGTTTGTAAACGTTAGAGATTATAGCATAGAAAATATTCAAAAATTCAAACAGTCAATTTCAGCATTATCATTTGAAAATGCCTTTCAATGTAATGATCCAAATATTGCTTTCGAGTTATTTTATGAGCTGTTTGTTCTGTTCTATGATTTATGCTTTCCAACCCATAAACTCAGAGTCAGCGCAGATAAGAAACCGAAATGGATTTCAAAGGGAATCCAAAAATGCAGTAAAATAAAAAGGACATTATTGTGGCAATACAGACGTAGTAAAAATGATGTGTGTAAAAATAAGTATAAAAGTTATGCTCAGCGCTATAAAAAAATAATAAGACTAACAAAAAAAGCTCAAAATGATTACTACATTAAACAATCTGACAATAAAACTAAAGCTACTTGGAATATTATTAATAACCTAAAGAGTAATGAACCGAAAGATAGTATCAAAAAAATTGTAGTAAATGATGTACAAATCTCTGACCCTCATAAGCTTGTGAATACTTTTAATGATTATTTTACTGACATCGTAAAATTAAATAATAATTGTAATACAGCTGAAACTATTAATGGTCATAATAGTAAAACTGACATTTATCATGGTGGTGGTAATAATAATAGTAATGTAAGTAAAATTTATCATAACGTAAGTACTGACATTGGCAATAACAGTAGCGGTGTTGGTAAAATGTATAACAAGGACATAAACTTATCCAATAATTCTATATTTTTAACACCGATTACTCCTTTTGACATCATAAAGACTATTATCTCCCTGAAAAACACAAAAAGTGTAGGGTACGATGGAATATCTACCAAAATTGTTAAGGAGGTTGCTACTATTGTGGCCCCTATTATAACACACATAATTAATCTATGTATGGAACATGGCGTTTTCCCGGAGAAATTAAAGTTATCCATAGTGAGGCCTCTATTTAAGAAAGGAACTAGAGAAGATATTATAATTATCGCCCCGTGGCACTGATCCCGGTAATATCTAAAATATTTGAGAAGGTTATTTACAGAAAAGTAAGTAACTTTTTTGAATACAACAATCTGTTTACAGATCGTCAATATGGATTTCGTAGTAAAAAGACAGTTAATATGGCTGTTTACGATTTTCTTTACAAAGTAATGACAAACGTTGATAAAAGGCAATCTGCCATAGGTCTCTATATGGATATGACTAAGGCATTTGACCATGTTGACCATAATTTACTTCTTGACAAATTGGAGAGATATGGTGTAAGAGGGAATGTCAATGACCTTATTAAGTCGTATTTAACTAATAGACAACAGATTACAGAAATAACCAGAATATGCCCACAAACACTCTGTGAGACATCATATACTTCTGAGCTTAGGACAGTAAGTTATGGAGTTCCCCAAGGAAGTGTTCTAGGATCATTACTTTTTATTATTTATATTAATGACCTTCCTAATATCACTAATAACTATATGACATTATTTGCTGATGATAGTACAATATTATTTACTGATAACCGTTTGACTAATATAGAACCTGACATCAACAATACATTGACATTAATTATTAATTGGCTTGAGTATAATAATTTACATATTAATTTGACTAAAACATACCTAATGGACTTTAAGCAAAGGCTAAACATTTTACCAAACATGGACATTAATTATTCAAATGTTAAATTAAATTTTATTGATTCTACACGGTTCTTGGGCGTACAAATTGATATTAAATTGAATTGGAAATTGCATACAGATACAGTCTGCAAGCGTCTTTACCAGAACTCATATGCGCTGTATAAACTGAGTAAAGTCGCTAACTTACCGGCCTTACTTTCGGCATACTATGGGCACACTGCTTCACTGCTAAGGTATGGAGTTATATTTTGGGGCAACTCTACCAATAAAACAAAGATATTTAGGGCACAGAAGAGATGCATTAGATCAATGTTTGGTTTCCGGCAGACAGACACGTGTAAGGGTGTGTTCAGGCAATGGAGAATTCTCACTCTTACCTCATTGTACATTTTTGAAGTGGCAATTTTTGTACGGACGAACCTTCATCGGTTTGACCAGTACCCAGACGGCAGCCGCCGGGAGGGCACTCTACATCATCATAAATATAAAACAGCCTTATTAAGGCACAGTGTGTTCTGCATGGCGCCCATTATTTACAATAAGGTCCCTTTCTCAATACGCGCCGAAAATAGTTTTGATGCATTTAAAAATAAACTGAGGAAATTTTTAGAAAATAAGGTGTATTACTCCATTAATGAATTTTTAAATGACTTTGAATGTTAGGAAATATTTTATGTGCTATTGAATTGTTTACCTTCTTATATTATTTGACATTTAATGAAATTTATTATGAGCATTGTTTTATATTTTTTATTTTTTGACTTATGTAATTTTAGAATTTGATTTTAGCTGTTATTTTTGTTTAATTATACGAATGTTGGAGGCCTGGCATGGCAGACTAGAGATGCAAAATATGATTTTAACACCAATGTTATGTTACCACCTAGATCTACCAATAATAAATCATTTATCATTTATTTATCATTTATCATTAACATTACACAATATTTCTGCTTGAATCAGATTATTTATTATATTAAAATGCCGCATCCATTTACATCGCCTTGCCTGCATGTGAATTCAACGAGGACGACTCTTTTACTTTATTACGTTCTTTTTTTAGAAATTGTATACCTACCTACCCACAATTTGTGTATTTTTTTTAATGTTTTTTTTATTGTACCTACCTACACTTAGCACTGTGCGTTATAAAACTTTAATTAATATTATTATGTAAGTTCTCATGTAAGTGAATTCTTTAATTCTTTATGAGAATAAACAACCTATAACCTGAAAAAAAAATTAGAACCGAATTGAGAACCTCCTCCTTTTTGTGAAGTCGATTAAAAATTGACATTTGATGGTAATTTTACTTGCCAAACGTTAGTAACTGTGTGACTTTCAATAGGGGGGCAGAACTAGTTCATTTTTTTTGAGTAAATATCGGAACCGGCAATTGGTCTATCTAATATTAAACGGTAACTCCAGCCTATATTACTATATAACATATTATATTACTATTCTATATATACAGGGTGTAAAAAGACGGCTCCCGAATACTGAAGGTACCGGTAAAGCTACCTATGCCATAGCTATATAAAATGGCGGTGAGTTCACAGAGCTGACTGGCCGCGCAAGTTCAACGCTCCCGGTCAGCTGATGAACGACGCGCAGCGCCAACATTTCTTATGTGGTTTCAACTGCTTTTTTTTAAGTTTTTATTTATTAATATGTTTTTAATGATGGATATTAAGTTTTTATGTTCCTTCTATGATGGTTTATGGATATTTATAAAGTAAACACGAAAAAGCGGCCCAAGAGTGACCCTTTTTTTTCGTGTTTTTTCAACTTAATTTTTTTCAGAATCATGGTCTGAATGCACTGTTTCAGTTTTCGGGAGTAGTCTTTTTACACCCGCTATATATTTTTGTTATTCTCTATTACATTCTACGTTCCAGGCACAAACATCTGCTACCTTCTAGAGCTAGCTACAACGCTCTTGCCCCTAGCACTTGACAAAGATGTATGTTCGAAGATAGCTGTGCTAATTGCAGTCATATTTTCAAAGAAGGACACAAAAGGCACTCCTGAGAACGGCAATCACTTTGAATATGTGTGTTTGAAGTTGAGCTTATACTTGCTGGGGTTGGCAAACAACCAAAATGATAACAGAGGTGACTTATTAGACATACCATATTTTTTTTTATGCTATTTGGCAAGCAAACAAGCATACGGCCCACCTGATGGAAAGTAGTTACCGTAGCCTTTGGACGCCTGCAACACCAAAGGCATCACACCCGACCCTTAGACATAAAGATGAAAAGTCTCGTGTGCCTGTAATTTTAAAGGCACCCGTACCCTTCAAACCGAAACACAGCAATGCGAGCACTACTTCTTGGCGGCAGAAATAAAAGCTAGCTATACTAGCTGCGCCCAGGCTTTTCACCTGAAAAGTAGCCTAGTAAAATTGGACTAAAAAAAATATCTATTCAAATAGATAGGTAATTGTTACTATTTAAAGATAACAATATGATATATAATAATAAATAGACCATCATCATCATCATCATCAACCTGTAGAAGTCCGCTACTGGACATAGGCCTCCCCCTTAGAATGCCACGACGAACGTTCTCAAGCCGCCTCCATCCACCGACTCCCCGCGACGTTTATAATGTCTTTAGTGCATCGAGTGGTGGGCCTTTCTCTACCGCGTCGTCAGGCTTGTGGTCGCCACTCGAGAACCTTTATTAGCCATCGGTTATCGGTTCTTCAAGCTATATGAACTGCCAATTGCCACTGCAACTTGCTAATTCTGAGAGCTATGTCGGTGACCTTGGTTCTTCTACGGATTTCCTCATTTCGGATTCTATCACGTAGTCAAACTCCTAGCATAGCTCTCTCCATAGCCCGATGCGCGACTAATGATAGATAATAATATGTTGTAGTTCTGCTGTCGTACATAAACCGGCCCATGTTTCTACCGAGCGTGCTTTCGGCCACCAGTAGTGCGGATGAGCGAGTCGCTTGCGCAGCGCTACAACTACTCTCATATGTTGTGCACTACTTCACCAGATACGGCTATCAGGTACAATCTTCTCTTAAGAGTGCGCTCCGAAAATATAATATGTATATATGCGTATGAATCGCCTTTTAGACGCAAATACTAACGGAATAAGATAAAAAATTGCACGACCGTATCTTGCACAGAAGTAAAGTCTCAAATCTTATTTAATTTATTATGAGAATACTAATTAGTCTAGGTAAATTTTGGTTTGGTCACGGATAGTAAACTATATGCTCTTTCGGTGAGTATTTATTTTGAATATGTGACAAAAGTTGCTTCCCAGAAATTTAAAAAAAAATTGCATAAAGGCATAACTTTACAAAAAAATGAAGTATCGAGTAAATATCTGTCAATTGTAGTTCTGGCTTGATCACGGATAGAAAAAGGTTTGAAAAATCACGTATTTCAGTAATTATATTGATGTGATATCTGGTTTACTCACAATAACTAGGCAAATCAGCATTATATTTTCGGAGCGCACCCTTAACTATCTTTCTTACTACAACCACGGGAGGAGAAGCAGGGCCTTTTCTAAGGCCGGACACACCACGGCTGGTATGTCATATCCCTTCGAATTTTCTAAGATGCTTGTCTTCTTTCATGTTTTTTTTTCAACCTTTTAGCCCGTAGCACATTGTTTAACATAAAACATATCCAATTGCGCCAAACAGGGGTATCATTTTAACCATGACGCAGTAAATTAACTCGAGTTACTTCTGTTAACCCTGATAGGCGCAGTTAAACACGAGCAGCAAATTGCCAACGGCAGAGGCAACTGTAGCCGTCGACATCCGTCGGCGGCAGCGGTCAACGCATCGGCGGCAGCCGTCGACCTATAGCGATGCTTGCAGTTGTTTGTGTTTGTAGCGGGCCGCGTCCGCCATTTTTCCATTCTTTGAGCTTCGATGTTGACACGTCAACGGCTGCCGCCGACGCATCAACGGTTGCCGCCGACGGGTGTAGTTCCCTCTGCCGTTGACATCGTGACAAAGCGGTACCCACTGACCATAGCTCTCCTATATTCATCGTAATTTATTTCACAGCCAAAATCGATCCTTCAAATACAAACCAACCTAATAATCCAGTCTCTACGTCGAGACAGTCACAGCGAGCGAGGGGCATCTCTCCTACAACTGGTCTATATAGTTCTTAACTCAGGCCTGAATACACCGCTGGCTTTGGCCTACGATTTGGGAGAAACGCCCGTAGTTGAGCGGCAATGTAACGCGCTACGAGCCTTAATGCTTAGGATTCAACTGATGCTGTGTTGTAGGGTAAGTTTTTTTATACATTGTAGTTTCAGGCATCTTTTCTAACGGTTCTATATGGTTCTCAAATCCAGCCTGAATAGACTGCTGGCTTTTGCCTAAGATGTGGGAGAAACGTTCGTGGTTGAGCGGCAATGTAACGAGCTACGAGCCTTGATGCTTTCGATTCAATTGATGCATGTGTTGTGGAGTGAGTTTTTTTAAATACAATGTAGAGAATCAGGTATCTCTTCTATAACGGATATATATGGTTCTTAACTCCGGCCTGAATACACCGCTGGCTCTGGCCTTCGATGTGGGGAAAACGCCCGTAGTTGAGCGGCAATGCAACGCGCTGCAAGCCTTGATGCAACTAATGCTGTGTTGTAGAGTGAGTTTTTTTATACATTAAAGATAATCAGGCATCTTTTCTACAACTCGTCTATAAGGTTCTGATCTCCTGAATACACTGCTGGCTTTGTCCTACACTGTGGGTAAAAGCCCGTGGTTGAGCGGCAATGTAATGCACTGCAAGCCTTGCTTGTAGTAACTGATGCTCTATCTAGGGTGAGTTTTGTAAGGTGATTCTAGATGTCGCTGCTTAAAATTAACAGCGTGATCTAATAGCTCAGTTTTCTTGAATTCTATCTAAGTCCTGTATATCCACGCCATCCACCAATTTGCACCAGTCTTCCTATGTTTGGTGTGTATCGCAATACTTGAAAGAAACCAGAGTCCAACCAGTAGGATCTTAAAATTCAGTTATAGATAGATAATTTCTTTTTGATCTACGTCCGGTAGACTTAGGCCTCTCTCCATAGAATGCTACGACAAACGGTCTAGATTCTAGCGCTGAACGAAACGTCGAGGGGATAATTGCGCATGTTTATTGTCGCGCACGCAATATAATTAGTATAAGATAGATAGAGATAGAGATACCCCCAAGATACCTTACTTTTGACTTCTGCGCAATAACGGCCCTAGAGCATCGGCGCAACTTGTAAAACATGCGATAAATACTCGTGACAAGTAACTATCATGAAGTTAGTTCTAAAACTGTTTCTATTGTATTAATTCATCTGTTTAGGAATCCAAAAATCAATCGCTAGCTGGCTGGAAAACCCTTGGTTCAATATTCAAACACGCTATCGACTCCAAAAACGACACCAAACTCGTAGCGACTCTTACCTCTCAACCCTGGACTCACACACTCATACAATTCCAACTCGCACAGCACATTACACCAGAATTCATGATATTCACACACTCCTGGCTGACACTTCTAAGAATCACCATAAAGCAGAGCCAAGAAAGGAACAGAACAAACATGTGTAGACACAGCCTAGTGTTCAAAACTATGTCCTTATTGAAGAGGAATTTGAAGGTGGAAGGGCTTGAAGATGACATCAAAGATACGGGCATCAAGATTCTTGAGATTGTGAAAGATATTCTCCGAGATTCAGGGATGGCGGATATTATTAATGATTCTGGAATTGTGATGTAATAATGTGCTAATTACACTGTAGTAGTAAAGTTACTTGAAGATTTTAATAAATTATTATTCAAAATACTACCTGGTTTTTGCTACTTGGGTTGGACGACCTCTGTGGCGCGGCGGGCGAAGGTTCGCCTGCGACGCAGGAGGTTGCGAGTTCGATTCCCGCCTCGGAACAAATATTTGTACAATCTGCATATAGTTCAGGGTGGTCTGGGTATTTTATGTATAATAAAAATAACTATCTATGTAATGTATTGTATTAAGTTATATCAGTTATCTTAGGACCCATAACACAAGCTCTGCTTAGCTTGGCTAGATAATGTTGTGTGAAATGTCCAGCATTTATTTATTTTTTCTTGATTTGCAATTTAGAAACGTGTTTTCAATCAAAGACGACGCGGTGGAGGAAGGCCTTCCACTCGATGGACTAAAGACATTATTAACGTTGCAGGAAGTCGATGGATGGAGGCGGCTCAAGACCGTTCGTCGTGGCATTCTATGGAGGAGGCTTTGTCCAGCAGTGTACTTCTACAGGTTGATAATGATGACTATTCAAGTCTCGGCCAAAATATCAATTAACCGCCTCGTTTATTAAAAATCACTTCGTTATATCTATATAATAAATATGTTTATATAAAAATATAATATTCCAATGTCACTCACTCGTAAATTGCTTCATTTCGGGCCTGGGCAGTAATTTACTAGTGATGTATGTTGTAACGTTACACGCAAAAGAACTAATTGACTTTCCTTTATCGATCGTCCAAAATATTCCGGAACCACTTTCCATACTTTCAATAGGACAAGTGAAATTATAATATCACCAGGCCCATAAACGCACTGTACTTGGATTGAATAGAAATGAAGAGGAAAGTATAATAGATATTTATATATTTATCTATACGAATCGTACCTTTTCTCATTGATATGCTCGATATAACCTTATGGTGTTTAGTCATATTGGTAGGGCGGGTTGGCCTTTCTACTAAGGAGTATAGGATGCAGTAGGTAGTATCTACTTTATATTCTTTTGTTGGACGACAATGTAATGTTTTATGTACTCAACGTGGTTCCAACTCAACTAATCGTACTTTCTGGCATAATTTTAACGACTACCTCCGTAGCTTGGTACAAATATTTGATCTGCAAATATTCGTTCCGGGCCTGTGTGTTCTGATAGCATGGTTCTCGTAGTTTCTTGATACCCACAAGAGGGAATCCTAGTGTGGGATCAGGAGGGCGATTGTGTTATTCAGTTGCTATTGATTTCAATCGATTTCAATGTTGTTTCTATTTGAAATTACGTTTAGGCGATTACCTAACTAACGCAGTCTTAATGCAATTAACCTTTGCAAGCAAAATGCGTAAAAATTGTATAAAGTTAATTTCGAATAGAAACAGCTTTGCAATCGATTAAAACTAATAGCAACAAAATTACGTAATCGCGCCACAGGACTATGTATGTGATTGTTGCTATGGTATTGGTATCGATACACTTACATCAGCCGTTAGACGTCAACATAGGACTTCTACAGGCTAATGATGATGATGATGATGACTCTATATAGTTTGATATAATATATAAATAAATAATAAATAAATGCTGCACATTTCACACAACATTATCTAGCCCCAAGCTAAGCAGAGCTTGTGTTATGGGTACTAGATAACTAGAAAATACCCAGAACACCCTGAACAAATATCTGCCGATCGTACAGATATTTGTTCCGAGGCGGGAATCGAACCCGCAACCTGCTGCGTCGCAGGCGAACATTCGCCCGCCGCGCCACAGAGGTCGTCAAATGCCTATATCCTACTCCAAGCACTTTATGGCCATGACTGTACTTTTGGCGAAATAAACTAAGTGATAAAAACAAAAACCATTCAATCGGAGGAATGGGAAAAAAAATCCCGCTCCTCCTACCAATCGGCGTTCCAATCGGAGGACTAGGATTGACCCAAATTATATAGGTAGTTTCTCTCCGAAGCTATTACTATAGGAATTTATAAAGGGTCTATAGACGAAGCCAATGAACCGTTGCGGTTCCTGCTAAAGAACCTGTTATGTTTAATCGGTATGATTACATAACTGGAAGGCGAAGGGCATGGTCGTTCAATGTCCTGTGATGTAAGGTGGACCGGTTGCGTGAATCCAAACTTTGTTTACTTAGGAGCCAACACCTACACCGGCCGGTGCTAAATAGTGCACAGACATTGGTAGCGTTCGCTCTGTGCACCATTCTCCAAATTTAAACTGCGCTAAAATTATCGCGGTCCCTTTTGTTTCAGTCAATTAGATAGAGCGCGTGACGGAGTATATTAATTAACCTGTGTAATAATTAATTTGAGTGCACTTATATTTAGAGAATGGTGCACTGAATCGCTACTTATGTACCTCTTCGCTAAACGTCGTAAAAAATCTGATACCAGTCGGTGCCCTTAGACAACAAAACAAAACCTAACAACGTACCTTCATCATCATCATAAGTCTGTAGTTGTCCACTGCTGGACATAAGCCTCCCTCCTAGAATGCCACGACGAACGGTCTTGAGCCGCCTCCATCCACCGACTTCTTCTTCTTTCTTTTTTTTTTTTTTTCTTTTATAATGTCCATCAACTGAAGGGCTTTACTCTACCGCGTCGTCCAACGTACCTTAGTTACTAAATATTTATAATGGTAAGTTCTAAGGTATTTTTATTTGTAGTTTCGTTGATCCGTGTCAGATTTTGTACATTTTATTAGTGAGTCCACAATATGTTGTGGCTCGTTCAGCGCTGGCTTATACGGAGTTTGGATTCACGCTGACCGGTTCAACAGTCTCATTTTTGAGACACCTCTCTTGAACTTGTTTTGTTTGTCAATTTGTCTTGACACATACAAACAGTATTAGTAGAGCACCTTGAGAAAGAGTTCGTCCGGGAAAGTACTACCACCATTCCTAATTCTGCCGCCAAACAGTAGTGCTCGCATTGCTGTGTTTCGGTTTGAAGGGTACGGGTGTCGATGAAATTACAGGTACATGAGACTTTTCATCTTTATGTCTCGGGGTCGGAAGCGCGCGTGTGATGCCTCTGGTGTTGCAGGCGTCCATAGGCTACGGTAACTACTTTTCATTAGGTGGGCCGTATGCTTGTATGCTTGCCAAGTAGTATAAAAAAAACCTAGTTTTATGTGCAGGAGTAAACCAAGCATATTATATATAGCACTAGTTAAATTTCTATGACATGATGCCCTCCGTAGCGCGGAGGGCGAGTAGCCGGCTGAGATGTTAGAGATACTGGTTCGATTCCCGCTGCGGGACTAATGTTTGCATGATCTGAAAGAACTGAGTCTGTGGAACTACTAGTACCATGGTACTCGTAGTTCCTGATACCCACGACCCAGGGAACCAGGGATCAGGAGTGGGTGATCCGTGGATGTTAAGTATTTTATTTATTATGTATGTTACTATCTAAGGCACGCACCCTCAGTCCTTTCAACACACTGGTTCTTTCTTCCAAAGGTCACAGTTTAAGGCTCTTCAGATAATTCAGGGAAGCCAAGAAAGAACTAATAAGTGGGAACGCCTTCAACCTTTTACTAATGCATTTACAGACGGACCTACAGTTTGTAGCTTTATGTAGGTTGGTACTTGACTAAGTAATTTTACTATCATACCCTAAACTTTAACACTGTAGAGTGAAGCTAATTTCAGACTACGCTATAATTATGATAGCATAATATAGTATATAGCTCATAGCACAACAATATCGCGCACCATACATTGTTATGGACACGTTCACACTGTACTGTACTATATATTATTGGGTTACTATACGCTATAAATTGGTTCGATGCGCTGAGTTCATGCTGTGCTATAGCACGCGCCGCCCTCTTCCTCCTTCCTCACCCCCGGCCGTCCCGCAAGCGAAACGAGCTGAACATTCAGCCACGGTCAACTGAGCTTGCTATATACTTTAAATGCTTGCGATAATATCGCGTAATGTGAACGCCATGCTATATTAGTACAGGTAAATTAGCAAAAAGTGTGGACCTAAATCGTGTAGTCGTGGATTCTTATGGAAACGTTAGATGACACGAAAAGAAGCTTATCCTAGGTTTGCACCGTTTCTGGCGCTTACGGAACCCTTTTAAATATTAGGTACAAACTTAAAAAGGCCGTAAATTTTAAAATAGAAAGAAATTACTTGATGCAAGTTAAATTACGTATAGAGAGACTGTCTTAGTGCATTATGATTTTAATAAAAACCACGTGCATGTAGGGAACACAGTGTTGAACAAATGCATCTTCCGTAAAAAAACCAGTATAAAACTTCCGGCGGATGTAGTACTAATTAAATGAATAAGTTTAAGTCGATTTCCAGAACTACATTCATTTTCCCCGAAGTAGAGCGACAATAAAATATGGAAAAGTGCCTTCCGTGAGACGCACCATGGTGCAAACCTGGTAATGTATTTCGAACATTTTTCTGATATGTCTATCAATTTGCACCGACCACCTTAATTTTCCCGGAGCCGTAATAACCACAAAAAGTTTTTTTTGTACATGATTTTTTTTTGTATGTTCCGTATATCGGATTTAAAAAATACTTGGTGCAAATGTAGATCATAACGGTTCAAAGTCTATGCCAAATTTCACCTACTACTTCTATTTCCCTCATTAAGTTACGGATATTTTTATGGTTTTCACCCTATTTCACCCTGTTCCGGAGGGTGAAATTACTGATGCTTATTATTAGAGGTGATTTTTAAGCCATACAAAACAATTAGAAAAGTTTTCATGACTACATCTAATTAGTTCCACACTTGTGCAAAAAATCACCTAATTTGACTGTACTATATAGCATTAGGTCCTTCTTTGCTATACTATATAGCACAATACGTAGTCTGAAATTAGCTTGATTATTTTGCAGTGAATCAATAGCATTAAACTTTCGCTGCCATATCTTTTGAAACATAACGATAGTTAGATTATGAGACTCTACCACTCGGTGAATCGACGCGCGCCAGCCAGTCGACCAGCGACCTGCGAGCGTGTGACTTCAAACTTGCTTTGAAAGTGTAACTTGTGACGGACTTGGACTGTAGTGATGATATTGTGATTTGTGATGGTATCGAGGACTTTTTGTGTTGTTAAAATGAATGGTAAGGGTTTTTAGCTATTTGTAGAGCATAGTTTTTTTTACGAAGCTAGTGGCTTTGCTTATAATTTGTACCGATCATTCGTATCGGGATAAAAGGTATACCAGGATATACCAAACTAAGAGCATGAAACCAAAGCCAAAATACCACTTTTTTTTATAAAAGGTTACTAACGATATACCTATCTATGAAATGAAATGAAATATGTTTAAAATACAACAAACATTACAAAATACACAAAAAGTACAATTAACAATAAATATCTATGCAAAGTTTCAAATATAATAAATATATTTCAAATGTTTCAAAAATCATCCAAATTCGTTCTGTAATTTCCTTTTTTAAAAAGGCAACGCCATTTTTTTAATTCTATATACTTCTTACTGATAGTATGAAGTATATAGAATTTTAATTTCTTATACTGAATTAAATAATAAAAAAAATTGAGTAGTACCTTAAGGATTAAACACATTAAACAGTCAGAAGATTAAATACATTTTTGTATAAGCTTCACTATGTTTTCACTAATCACTAATGAAAGGTATACTAGAGCAAACATTAATCAATTTAGTTACGTAAACTAATAAAAATATTAATATTTCAATTTTGTTTATGTATGTATTTATGGATGTATTTTCGTCTGAGGACAGCTTTCAAAATCAAATCCGATCGGATTTGATTCATTAAATTTGGTAGGTGAGTAAATAGTATTACCTAAGTAGTTCAGTTTTAGAGGTAAGGTAAAAAAAATTGTTAAGGGGGGTGACATATGGTCTTTGTTCGGATTTTAAAACTATTTCAAATTTTATTTAGTTTTTGTAGTTATTGAGATAAAAAAAAAACCTCTTTCATTAATCCCACGATGCTGAAATTTGGCTTTGAGACTAATACGAGGAAAAATCCAAAATCAAAGAATTTTGACATTTTTATCCTATAAAATCAAAATCCAATATTTATTAAGCTCTAATTTTTTGGAATAAAAAAGACGTAAGTATTTAGTTCAAGTTTAGACACTAATTTCTTCGAAATACTAACTTTACAATGATGTAGGTAATATAGAAGATTATTAGTTGCCTATAGTTTTCCTGCCACCACGATACCATTATTATATTTATTCAATTCAATTAGAACGGCCTAGGCCAATTATACAAATTAATTGTTTAACTAATTAACACACGTATTACAATAAAAATAAATATTATATTATAAAATGAATTAAATTACATACATGTAACTTCAAGAAAAAAAACAACCTAAAAAACTTAATAAAAGATATTCTATATTTATATATATATATATAGATATATATATCCTACTAATATTATAAACGCGAAAGTTTGTGAGTATGGATGGATGTTTGTTACTCTTTCACGTAAAAACTACTGAATGGATTTGAGTGAAATTTGGAATGGAGATACTTTACGCCTTGGATTAACACATAGGCTACTTTTCATCATCATCATCATCATCATCAATTTTCATCATTATTCACGCGGGTGAAACCGCGGGACGCAACTGGTATATATATATATATATATATATAAATCGATGTGTGTGTGTGTATTGTTCCCTATGGACTCCAGAACGGCTGGACCGATTTTGATGAAATTTTCAGGCGGTCTTCAAATAAGCCGTGATCCTGTGAAGTTTAGTAGCGATAGGATCAACATTTTTTATTATTAGTGCTACCCCTGCGAATTCTCGGCGCGGGCGGGCGAGTAGCCGAGCTGAGATGCGAGAGGTTGCGGGTTTGATTCCCGCTGCGGGACAAATGTTTTAATGATCTGCAAATATTTGTTCCGGGTCTGGGTGTTATGTTACCATGGTACTCGTAGTTCCCACGACACAGAGAATCCTAGTGTGGGATCATGACTACGTCAATGACTGTTGGGTGCTATGTTATGTTTTTTTAATGTTATTTTGAAGTCAGATGTTAACTGACTTTAGAAAAGGAGGTAATCAATTAAGTCGTTAGCAATGCTTACTATGTATAAGGTAGTTTACGCTTTTTTGTTTGGATAATCCGATTCAAATGGTTATTTCGACGCTTAAGTAGAGTAATAAGGTGGTCTCGTGAAAAAGTTATCTAGTAAATAAGTTTAGAAGTCTGATAGATACGTAAAGAAAGTAGGTAGGTTGTCTACATCGCAGGTGTTTGCGAGATCTCAGTTCGGGGCGAATACTAGTTCATAATATATTAATATTACGGTATATTATATTAATAGTACCATTAACTTTCATCGTTTACCTCCAAAATTTATATACAAAGACAACTTTCTACCTACGAATAATAAACGCAGGGTGTGTACGTAACAACAATTTTTTACTGACATAATTTATCTAAATTATGATTTAAAAATAATGTTTTTTTTTTACTTTGATACAAATAAGTACGACGTATGTACATATACACCATGTTGCCGTGGTGAGTGTTTCCCAGTGGTCAGATTGGTGGTCAGACTAGTCTGGCTAACGGGAATTATTTTTCCCATTGGCCAGATTTATTTGACAACTGGAAAAGACATAGAAAAAAGTACAATCTAAGAAAAAACTGTTTTGCATTTTATTATCAAAATTTTATCTAAGGCGTTCTAAAAAATTACCAATATTCAATTCTCCAGTAGTTAACATCATTTGTGAATACATTATGAATTCGTCTCTCATTATATTTTCCTTTGTCCGTTTATTTTTTATTTTGGTAAAATCATTTTTTTGTAAAATTCTCAGTAAGTTGATTATCCCGGGTCCTTTCCTTGTTATATTTCTATTTAATTCTTTATGCCAACTTTCTAAACAGTTAAGAGTTTCAATCAGTGCAAGTTATAAATAAAACATATTTAGAAATTTGCATGACCTCTTCGTATTTTTTTGTATTCAACAGTACTTTACTAAATTAAGAGCTAATCTGAACAACGGGAAAAATAATTCCCGTTGGCCAGACTAGTCTGACCACCAATCTGACCACTGGGAAACACTCGCCGTGGTGTATCCGGCTTAAGAATTGACCCCTCCGTCTCCTCCCGTGGATGTTACAAAAGCCGAAGGGGTTACACCAGGGGATGGGCAGCATCATCCACCTGAGTACTCATAACCAATCCAAACCAAGCGTGGTGATTATGGCAAATCCCCTATTGTATTGAATGGGGGAGGCTTCGTCCAGCAGTGGACGTAAACAAGCTGGTGATAATGATGATGTACGTACATGTAGTCACTTCTAACTTTACATTAAAGTCAAAGTCAAAAAGAACTTTATTCATTGAAATCACAAGGATCATTTTGAATCAATATAAAATTAAATTACTCCTGTTCCAACGCGAACAATCAAGAACCTAGAAGAATCAGGCAACAAACTCGGCTTGGCTTACATAAATGGTCTTTCACTTTTTAAGTTCTCATTTACTATGTATCAGCAACTCCTTGCTCCGAGGCACCACACAGGCGCTTCTCACCTAATGGTAAGACGGACCATTTATGTAAGCCAAGCCGAGTTTGTTGCCTGATTCTTCTAGGCTTGGTCGCGTTGGAACAGGAGTAATTTAATTTTATATAAGACGATTCAAAATGATCCTTGTGATTTCAATGAATAAAGTTCTGTTTGACTTTGACTTTGACTTTGTCCGTCTTACCACTAGGTGAGAAGCGCCTGTGTGGTGCCTCGGAGCAAGGAGTTGCTGATACATAGTAAATGAGAACTTAAAAACCTTAGGAAGGTACATTACAGAAGTTACCTACAAAGGCTTACGTAGCGTATTCGGCAGGGGATTCATCCTCATATACCTTGAAAGCTATGTGGTCGCGCACCGCGATGTTCCAGAAGAATTTCCTCCCGCGATCACATAAGTTGTAGTTTTCTCTAGTGACTACAGCATGCATGTCAAACTCAAAGTCATTGGTGGGCCAAATGCTTAAAGACCGTAGAACCAGTGGGCCGCAAAACCCAACCACGAAGAAAACAAACTATTGCATAGATATACTTAGTAGTAATGCCTCCCTATTCGTAAACTGAAAGTCACTAGGTGACTAACGTTTGACAAGTAAAATGAATAATCAATTGACAATTTTTTATGATAATTTTGATCAATTTATGGTCATATTTTTACTTGTCACTGAGGAGTGACTTTCAGTTAGGGAATAGGGGGGCTGGACGCTAATAGAAAGAAAGAAAATTGAATCATTACTTTTAATAGTAAAATGACAGAAAAATATACTTTGTTCTTAAAATTGAGTCGGGCCGCAGTCATAGTTGTAAAGGGCCGCATGTTTGACATGCTTGGACTACAGTATGGGGGGTTCTTCAAAAAGGGCCTTTTAAAGTTCTTAAAGAGTCGGTAACGCGCGTGTGATGCCTCTGGTGTTGCCGGCGTCCATAGGCTACGGTGACCGCTTTCCATCAGGTGGGCCGTAAGCTTGTTTGCTTACGTAGTAGTATAAAAAAAAACACGATACGCATTAACGTTTGGCGCGCACTGTATGTACCGTTGCGTCGGTTGAGTTTCGTTCCGGAAGCTGCCTTGCTCGACTTGTTTGCTCAAACGAGAGCTGACTCAAAGTAGGGATTTTTACTGGGTCTTAAGGAGTCGCTAGATTTAATTCGGCTACAGTCCGGCTGCAGCTGTCAAAGGTCATACACCTAACTAAACAGCTAAAGAGAAGAAGGTCTGAGTGCGGTTTGGTAAACCACCAGGGTTCGTATTCTCGAATAAATCACGTCCGCGTGATGACGTCACATCACGTATGACGTTCATACAAAATTATGGTTATCAATCGAGATTTGACGTCACCCACGTGATCGTGTACCCACGTGATTTTTTCAAAAATCACCCCTTGACCTGAGAAATTACAAATTACAAATTATTTATTCACAAAAACAGAGTAACATCACAGATACACAAAAATCCAATGCGTTACATCTACTAACTAAGCTATTCTAATACTAAAACAAACATTTTTTTAAATTAAAAACATAATTAACACTTCCTTAACTAAAAACACAAATAAAACCATAAATTACATGAGCCGTATTTTTATTTTTTACATCAACGAGAAACCGCACCACGGGCGGACCGCGTTTGGTGTGTGTCTTTTGTACATTCCCTTGTATCACAAATCAGCCGGGCTGCGTTTGGTAAAAGCTATTAAAATGGTAACAATGGTACTCGTAGTTCCTGATACCCACGACCCACGACACAGGGAATCCTAGTGTGGGATCAAGACTACGTATATATGACTGTTGGGTGTTATGTTACAATTGATCGTAAAAAAAATCGAATTCATATTTTTTTTTTGATATTGTGTTCCAAATTCGAAAAAGCAAGCATCGAGGTGCTAATCTGCGTGGAGGAATCACCTTAACTGGTTTATTGAATTGGATGAGAGCGTACGATTGAAATGCACATTCAAATTGCAAATGGCTGTGTTTGCGTTTAGCATTAGCATGTAACGGAGAGCTGCAGAGCTCGATGAAGCTTCAACTTGTTTAGATAGGGATACCGTATCTTCTACTTCAATATTTATTTTTACAAACCGATTAAAACCAGCGCTGCATTTTGAGACATTTTTTTGCTATTGTTTTTTTTTTAAAAAGCTTTTATTTAACTTGCAATGTACGCACGAGACCGTAGAAACATGGGCCGGTTTATGTACGACAGCAGAACTACAACATAATCTATCATTATATATGTATTATTATATATCATATTGTTATCTTTAAATAGTAACAATTATCTATATGGATAGATATATTTAAAAGCTTTTATTTAACTTGCTATGTATGTATGTTTGTCCGGATGGAATCTTGCAAATTAATTTTAAATCAGCTATCTTTAACCGATTGAGCTGATTTTTTTTTCATACCTGTCACGTTTAGATGACAATACAATATTATGGTGACGGCGAGCTGATCTGATGGTGGACAACGGACTCCTCGATGATTAGTAGTAGCCTGGCAGTGTTTGGGCTCATTTTGATCAGCTCACGGTTCCTATCATTAATTTAATATAAACTTGTTATGTAAATACATTTTTGAAAAAACTTATTTATTTTGTTTATACTGTTTGGTAACTTTACCAACTGGGAGCCAGGATAACAAACCCCTAGGTCACCAAGATACAAATATTTGTCGGACAAATATTTGTATGCTCTGCAAATATTTGTTTCGGTTCTTTGTGTTATGTCATGGTACTCGTAGTTCCTGATACCCACGACACATGGAATCCTAGTGTGGGATTAGGGCTACGTATGTGACTGTTGGGTGTTATGTTATGTTATTAAGCCGGACACACCACAGGTACGGGTATGTCAAGAAATATAAATCGAGACTGAAACTAGAGATGTTTTGACATGTTAAAACATAATATATCCCTTATTTTATGAGTTTAGTTCTGTAATACCTGCCTTGCAATCTAGTTGTTTTGAATTTTTTAATCTTTATATTTCAGTATGAGAGTAGATAATAGTACATTATGGTACAAGTGTGTAATGTTATTGATTACTGTCCTCGGCTCTCTTAAGACCCTCACCTGTCTACGTAACGTAGGATAGTTAGGGATATTGTCAACTTCCTCAAAATGATGTCTTATCATCATTATTGTTCGAAAAATAGAAAGCAAGTCGTGATCGATTACCCAGTTTCACTTTTATTGTTCTGTAAAATTCTCCTGCTTATTAAATACAAATCATGATTGACAACATCAAAACAAATACAATTGTGAGGAAGTCACCGATAGCTAGTAAAAAGGCGCTTATAAATGCCCTTTTGCACGCGTACGAAGTTAGCGTCTCATTTAGCTATTATTTCTTCAAGCTCCATGAAAATTTGTACACATAATCAGTACACTAATA
This sequence comes from Epirrita christyi, assembly GCA_951392215.1. Lineage (NCBI taxonomy): Eukaryota > Metazoa > Arthropoda > Insecta > Lepidoptera > Geometridae > Epirrita > Epirrita christyi. The sequence goes on from OX595851.1 coordinate 3,601,321, forward strand.
TATCTAGACCCGTGGTGCGTTAGTTTCTTATAAAATTATATGGTTACCAAATCATAAATTAAAAAAACTTTTTTTTTAATCTGACGCACAACAATTACAATTGAAACAGCTGTCAAAATACCAATACCAATAGTATGTAGAAGTATATAGTAGTGTGCGTAGTATTATAGTAGAATACCAATTTTTCGCCCCGACACAAGACAATTGATAAACAATTGGTTAAGAGAGTACGAAAAGTAAAAGATTTAACGATTGTTTCGAATGTTCGTAATTATAATCCAACTAGTTGCGCCCCGCGGTTTCACCCGCGTGAATAGTGATGAAAATTGATGATGATGATGATGATGAAAAGTAGCCTATGTGTTAATCCAGGACGTAAAGTATCTCCATTCCAAATGTCACTCAAATCCATTCAGTAGTTTTTACATGAAATAGTAACAAACATCCATCCATACTCACAAACTTTCGCGTTTATAATATTAGTAGGATAGGATTGAAAAACCATTGAAGTTAGTAGAATACCAAAAGTGTTAAAAGTGTCAATTTTGAGATAATTAATTAACAATTCAAACACAATTCGTTTAGTAGAATTGGGCACCAGATCATGTGTGCAAAACTTCATGGAGTAGCCAAAATAGAAGCAAATTTCGTTCGCGTACCTACAAAACGGCGTGCGGCGTTAGCGGCCTAGCGCTAACCTTGCCTTTTGAACGTTCAACATGTATATGAGTTTCCGCAATCTTGTATGCAAGATCCAATGGCTTATATGCAAGAATGCCAAGTAGTTTAATTTATTTGTTCATTAACCACGATAGCTTTCTTGTTCTAATAATTTAATGGCTTTTATACCGGAAAATAATTTAAAATTAATCTGCTCTACATACTACGAAAACGGTGACAGAAGCGCGCTTAAACATGAAAAACCGACTGCTTTTAGGATCAGTGGGTTTGGTGTTTATGGAAGCCCAGCAGAGGGTTGTGTGTAACATCTGAGCTTTCGTGATAGGACACATCGGATTATATGGTCAGATAAAGAAATGAAATGCCAACATAAAAAAGTACCTACAGTTAATTGCTGTTATTTTATAACGATTTAGTTATGTAATAAGAGTGTTAATTTTAGTTAGAAAGATAGAAAATTCTTTATTGCACAACTTAAAAATTCTGTACATAAGTGAACTTAATGCTAGATAGCATTCTCTTCCAGCAAACCTATGTCAATGTGGAAAAAAAATTGGAGGTAGTGCATAAAATAAAAATTCAGTAGTAGATAGTACCTAAGTATAATTTTATTATTTATATCGCCAACAATTATTTGGCTTAGTGCCGTGGTGTCTCATTCTGTGGGTATCGTAAAATCCGACTAAGGGATTACACCACGCGACGGGCAACAGCATCCACCAGAGTACTATATATCCACATCCACATTTAGTATCCACAGCATAAGCGTGATTATGGAGGCCACGTTCAACGTGGACGTCTTAGGCTGATGGTGATGATAAATTGCCTTTAGTCGACAAAGTCAATCCTAAAACGGAGCTTATCTCCTAGGTTATGTTAGGTTTTACCTATTACCTATTATTTGTTACCTATTTCTGCCGCCAAGCAGTAGTGCTCGCATTGCTGTTTCGGTTTGAAGGGTACGGGTGCCGCTGAAATTACAGGCATATGAGACTTTTCATCTTTATGTCTCAGGGTCGGCAGCGCGCGTGTGATACCTCTGTTGTTGTAGGTGTCCATAGGCTACGGTAACTACTTTCCATCAGGTGGGACATGAGCTTGTTTGCTTACCAAGAAGTATAAATAACTTTTCATTTAAAAAACCGACTTCCGCCATTGTATACGACTAAATATTTGGATGAAAAAAAATGATGAAAGAACCATAGTGGTGAAAGGATTATGATACTTTTTGAATGCAAATGCTTGGTTTGTTGCTGAAAATATAAAAATCGCCATATGTATGCCTACAATATTTGAGGAGTTCCCTCAATTCCTCATGGATTCCATCATCAGAACTGGATTCTGAAAAAAATAGGACCAATCTGGAAGTATATCTAATCAAATAAAAAAAGAATTTTCCAAATTGGTTCATAACGCCGGAGATATGCGGCAACAAACATAAAAAAATAAATAAAAAAAAACAACCGAATTGAGAACCTCCTCCTTTTTAAGGAAGTCAGTTAAAAAAAAGCAAACGACGATTCTATTGGTTCGTTTCCATTATGTCCACTTAGGTCGGCATACAGCATAGAAGAACAAATGGCATATAGCCTGAGCTTTCTTCTTCACTTCCTTGCAAAAGTATGAACTTCCGATCTCAAATGCTCTTCCACTCCAAATATTGCTATGTCCTAAACTTAAGGGTCATTATGTATTTACCATTTTTAACTCTAAGACCTCACCATGTAACATAATAATTGCAATAAATAATATGAATATGAAATGTCACCGGTTTATTTGACAACAATATAAGTAGGTATCATTTTATAAACCTGCTTTACATCCCGACATTTTACTTCAGCTTTCTAATAATTTACGTCAATGTTTCCGCGGTTCATCCACAAGTTGAAAAGCTTATTTACTCGCTAGGTAGGTTCCGTTCGTTTAACCAGTATAATTTTAGCTTGAAAAGTGTTTCACTTTCTTCAATGATAGTGATCTTTGAAGAAATATCTATTTGCTATCTATAGCTATTTGCGAGTGAATAATAATTACGTGTCTGCTTGAGATACAAATTACCTACATACGAGAAGGCAAATGTGGATTTTGAATACTTCAGCTCAAACTGATGACTCTGTCGTTCTGAAAACACTGCGATCAGCAAAAAATCAAAAGCTAACTTTATTTCAAGCACATGTAAACCCATAAACCTTCTTCATTCATCATGATCATCATCAACCCATCCGAAAACTTCTTTTCACACCACCTGCTCGACAATGTCCAATTACAAATCTTGCAACCTCAACGTAAAGTAAAGCATTGTCTCTCTAGGGATATAAAGTTGTTTGAAACTCCCTAGGGATTAAAGTGATTTGTATTTGGAACGTCAAATTCGTATGGAGACTCGTGGAAAACTCTAAGTAAAAAAATGCCCATATGGCATTGTAAAGAGGTTTGTTGGAAATTCGAACTGGCCACCATAAGCAGAAATCAAAAAAAAAAAGAAAAAGGTGCGTTTACAAAAAAAAACAAAAAAAAATGTGAACAGCGAGTTTGGTGCTGTGATTTTCAGTAAATTTTATTGCAATATTCATGTTGATAAAAAATTACAAACGATAGTGATTCTACTCCAAAGTTTATCAAAACAGACGCTTTAGAGATTATTGATAATCTGCTACCGCAAAAATCAAAACAAGCCCCTGGCTTTTTATTGTCTCGCAGAAAGTGTGAAAAGTAGAGTATGCTCCTCTGGAATAAAGCCTGTCTTCGTCTTGGGCAGCTTGAACCCCTCGCTTCACTCAGGACTCTATATAACTCCCTCGCTACACTCGGGAGTTAACTTTAGAGTCCCTCGTTACGCTCAGGGTTCAATATGCCGCCCGCGACATAAGACACTGCTTTATTCCCTTAGTGCATAATCTACTATTATTAACCTAATAAAATTAGTTGTTTACCTACCACGATTTCTTAAAATAGCTATGTTTTGCGTAGGTATTTATATTATATTATAGCACTGTGATGTGCTGCATGTAAGTACAAAATATAATGGAATGTAAAGAAGGGCACTATAAGAATAATATAATAATACAATATAAGAATTGCCAATGAAGGAAAAATGAAGACAAAAGATAAATAAATAACTTATCTACTTATTATTAAGTAATTATAATGATTAATAATAAACATTCACACAAAAAAAAAACAAATTTATATTAAAAAAAGGTAATTTAAAGTTAACGTCCGGAAAGATTAAGCTGTCCAGAAACTAACTCTGCCCTGAAACCCTTGCTGTTACAAATATGTATAATAAAAGAATCAGGTGAACTATCCTTAGATCATTTGCAACGGTCTTTATATAAGTACCTAGATCAAATGTTACAATTGTAGTTTTTTAATTATGTAAATATTTGTAGTACTTATTACATGTAGGTATTATTCTTTTTTCAAACCAAGATATTATTAACTAATTCAAGAATAATTACTTGACCAATAATGTAAAATCGTCAATTTAAGAATGTCTCTCTAAACACGCACAAGATCATCGAACCGTATTCATTTTAGCATTCGCATGTATCGTACATCTAACTCCGAGATGCTAATCATTAATGAATGAACACACTGCTTCTTTTATGTAAACTTTCACTGTGGAAAGTGTAGGGCTAATTTTGGTGGTGTTTGGTAACATAGCCACTGTCCGTTTGTAGACTGCGAACAGCTATACAGTTGTGTAACATATATGAGGTTCCCATACAAGTTACGCACAGTTAACTTGTATGGGAACGTGCGTTATGCAGTATGCGTAACATTTTTATGACCTGTCGTTATGTTGATCGTAAATGCTTGGGTACCTGTACGGCTAGCACAGGCTGTCTAACGTTATAGTCGCTAGCAAGTTGCTAGCGAGACGATAGTAAGTGTAAAATATTAACCAATCAAATTACAAGGATTTCAAGCTACCCCGATGTCATTGGCCAATATTAACATTTGCGGTCGTACAGTTTGTGTATAACTAAGCAGTTTTCTATAGGAAAACGTTCAATAACCGTTTATTCTAGTTACGTTACGTTACGTTACGTTGCTGATAACATAAATACTAAAAAGGCTCTTTACTCTTATCTAATTAGATAAGAGACAAAACTAAATAAAAAAAATTAAAAAAAAATTACACTAGAAATAAATATTATCACCTACATATTATATTATTATTATTTATTTTTGAACTAAAATTTATCATTTTTTTTCATTACATTTTCTTGGTGTTATTTATTTTAAGTTATAATCGAGTAATGTTAACACCAAAAAAATTTTAAAAAGCCACCAAAATTACTCCGTAGCGCAAAAAATATATCGTGAATGTTCAAGTGGATAGTTCTTGCCAATTCTTTCATTGAACCAATAGGCAAGCCCAGTACGTAACTAAGTAAGGTTTTCCTCCACCAGCTACACAATCAAAACAATAGAAAGTGCCGGTCGTATCCGCCTCGTACACCGACCACGCACCCATGGAAAGTGATACCCTGAGCGAAGGTCATGGTCGGTGTGGAATATCGAATAGGTTGCACAGCAGGTGTTACGTGATGCGAGTTTGAAGTGATTGTGTAATTTCATTGTTTTGGCTAGATTCTTCATCAATGAAATTAAGAATTCATCATACAATGAAATACTATTTAGGTAGTTACTCTATCAATGACGACTTCTTTGTTACAATTCCATTTAAAGGAAATGGTTAGAAAAACAACTTGTAATAATTCGTATTTAAAACACATTTATTTGCATTTCCAAATAGCAACCAAAAACCAAAAATTTACCATAATTATGGATCTGAAATAAAGTTTCTTATTTAATAATAATTGTTATCTTTGAACGTCCAAAAAAACTGCTGAGTTCAATTTCTTAAAAGCGATGTTCCATGTAATTACTAACAAAAAGGGTATAGTTAGGTTAACCCACAAATCATAAATGATGCAACTCCGTTACGCAGTTAATTTTGGAGGGTTCCCAACGAGTAACACCCAAACGAGTAACACTGTTACTCGTTGGGATTTTTTTTCCTATCGAGTAACAGTGTAACTCGATGGGATACAAATTAAAAGAAGTATTCCCAACGAGTTACACCCAGTGTAACACTGTTACTCGATAGGACAAAAACATCCCAACGAGTAACAGTGCTACAAATTACGACATTTTATTTTAGTTCGGTTATAAAAAAATATACGTAGCTATTTAGTTGAAAGTGTCCATACTGCGTTGCTATACTTGATCTTCGTTAGTCCATTTTGAATTTTTGTCCATACACTATTAACGCCAAAATATGGCAACTTTGAACATTCACCATATTTTATTAGCCTGATTGAAAAAAATTATATTCACTGCTAGTTCAATCTCTAGTCCTTCAAATACGTTCAATAATTAAACAGCAACGGCTAAATCTTAGTGAAACAATGCAATCGTGCAGTTTGTAATTTGTATGTAGACAACACTGCACTATAAGATATTGCACAGAATTGCAGCAGAGATAAGCATTTTGCGAAGTGTTTCCAACGTGATTGAGTTTTAGTACTGGTGAAGTATGCAATGAATATGATATAATAATAATATACATGAATATAATATTATATATATGAATACTGCTCTATATATTTTGGCTGTACAAACCGAACAGATGGAAAAACCCGGTAATAAACTTTCAATCTTTGTCTTGTATGTACTTTATTCCCACAGCATAGGACAACTCAGAAGTAAGCGCAAGCACATTCTAACTATACTCTTTCTACGGTGAATCACACCAAGTACTTTTTTTATGGTGAGAATGACGAGCACTCCTAGAGTACTTTTTGGGCAGCTCTGTATTTCTATATAAAAAAAACACATATCAACTCTTGATACTGTAGTCAGGAGAACGAGTTCAATCCTAAGACAAGGCCTGCAGTTTAGAAAATTTACAATAGTGATAGCAACGTTGCCAATGTCTTAAAAAGGATATTTGGTGAAGTTTCCTCTAATAGTGAAAAATGGTTACCTCGTGTCCAGAATGAAAGTAGGTGCTGGCAACACTTTTGTGCAGTCAGTCAAGTTGTCAGCGTGAGTCAGTGCACAGGGCACACAATAACGTACAACCACTACAAAAATGGCGTCATCCAGTTAATTTCAACAAAACAAATTTGTATACGTGAAAAAAAATGGAGGTAGTGTTCTTCTTCGGGGAGGACATCATTACTACGCCTGAAGAAGACATGACAGTGGTTTGAAAGTGTGGGCGTGTGTAAAAAGAAAAATTTGCTACGGACTGTTTCGAGTCAAAGTAAGTAACTAATTATTATGTGCTAATAGTGTTATACATTCTGCCGATGGATTTTGGTTGAGCTGAAATTGCCCAGTAAAGATGGGCATAGACAAATTAGTTCCTAAAAAAACTGTAACAGCTTAACGCCTAACTTTGAAGTTAGGCGTTTAATTTTGGCGGGCAAGTCCGGCTGAGATGCGGGTTTAATTCCCGCTGCGGAACAAATGTTTGTATGCTCTGCAAATATTTGTTCTGGTTCTGGGTGTTATGGTACCATGGTACTCGTAGTTCCTGATACCCACGACACAGGGAATCCTAGTGTGGGATTAGGGCTACGTATGTGAATGTTGGGTGTTATGTTACACTGGTACCAATCACCCAGGTATTTGCCTGATTTAGTCTAGTGACCAATCCAAAACATTTCTTGCTGAGTGTTCACCGTCGTCCTTTTATTTAATCAAAGTTTAATTGTAGTCTAATAATTAGTGGAAATAAATAAACACTATGTTACTCTTATATTATTAGTATCAATTATTAATACTCATTATAAAAAGATTAATAAGTACAGATGCTCGCGGGAAAAATAGCATTCCGAAAATATTAATGGCAGCAGTCTGACTAAATTAAGATAGATAGAAAGATTGCTTATATCTTTATTTTGCACCATTATTACAAAAACTCATCAAAAAGAGATACCTACATTAATTATATTTATTATCTAATATATTTTATTTCAAAATGGTCCGTGGTTTTATATCCGGAACGGGAAAAAGGAATGCTTCACTTGAAGGAAAGTGGTCAGAGGCAGCAGCGCGGCTTGTCTCTTTCGCATCGCTAAGTTAAATTTAGTTGGTCAATAACTGCACATAATAGTAATTGTCAATAACTGGATTTTTATTTCCTTGTGTTTTATGATAATGTAGAATGTGGTAAGTACATAAACAATTAATGTAAAACTGTAATAGATACAAAAGTTTGATTTAAAGAGGAGTTAATACAAATGTTGCTGGACACTTGGATGTTTATTTTATTAAGTTGATTGTTTTATTTTTAAATAAAAAGCAGTGATCAGCCATTAATTAAAGTGTTTTTTTTATTTTCAGCTTCACCCTGACTAATATCTTAGTGTCACTCGTTGGGAACTTTTTTCCTAACGAGTAACACTGTTACTCGTTGGGATATTTTTTTCTAGAAATATTCCCAACGAGTAACACCCAAGGAGAGGTGTTACTCGTTGGGACAAAAATTCCCAACGAGTAACAGTGTTACTCGTTTGGGTGTTACTCGTTGGGAACCCTCCTTAATTTTGTATGTAACTAGGTGCTAAACATCCCATGCAACGAGTGCAGTACTTTTCCCATGATGTATTGTGCACATCTATGATGGGCTGAGGAATGATTAAGTAATCATCATGAGATTGTTTTAGCACTTTCATCATCATCATCATCATCAGCCTGTAGAAGTCCACTGCTAGATTTACTGAGAGATTATTTGTTGAATATTTTATAGAATGACAAGCAACAAAAGAAAATGAAAGAGTTCGTCCGGGGAAATACTACCACCGTACCTATTTCTACCGCCGCCGAGCAGTAGTGCTCGCATTGTTGTTTCGGTTTGAAGGGTACGGGTGCCGGTGAAATTACAGGCACATGAGACTTTTCAACTTTATGTCTCAGGGTTGGCAGCGCGCGTGTGATGCCTCTGGTGTTGCAGGCGTTCATGTACTGTAACTACTTTCCACCAGGTGGGCCGTATGCTTGTTTGCTTGCCAAGAATTGCATTTTGATCTAAATACGTTTTTGGTCTCAGGGCTGATTACATAACATAATATCCAACAGTTACATACATAATCCTGACCCCATACTAGAATTCCCTATGTCGCGGATATCAGGAACTACGGGTACCATGATACCAACCCATGGTAACAACCAAATCCGAAACAAATATTTGTAGATCATGCAAATATTTGTTCGCAGTGAGAATCGAAACCACAACCATAGCTGGGGATTAACTCGTTAATCCGTTAATCGTTAATTAACGAAGTTAACATTTTGATTAACGGATTAACTTTTAAGTTAACTTTTAAAAATGTTAACGGCCGCTTAACGCTTTAACGTTTAACGAAGCTAATTTTTTTTGTAGCGGATTAACGTTTAACGAAGTTAACTATTTGATCAACGGTGCCAGGCTATGCCCACAACCTCTTGCTTCTTAACTGGCTACTCGCCCGCTACGCTACGGAGGATTGTTGGTGTTAAGTTACCTATAATGATGTTAGTTCTTTCAGCCCTTCTTAAATAGACAAACAATTGTTATACCAAATGCATAGCTTAAATATATCTAACAATGGTGTTGATGAAGCTTGATTAAAGCTTGAAGTTGATGTCACAAAGATTACATTCCCACAAACGACAGAACCGTCGTTTTTCTATCAGGTAATGAAAGTGATAATCATCAAGAATCATTGTGACAATGTGAAGCCAATCGATTGACAATAAACTTGCCGTGAGAAACTGCCCGCGTATTTGCGGTCATTGTACCTACCTAATGTTTCATAGAATCATCGCATTTTGTCATACTTTTTCAAATTCTGATAAAAAGTGTTTTCTTTGTAGATTAATATGGTTCTCTATCTGTTTGGGCACTATCAAATGTCCATGCAAAATTGACTACTCTCCTTTAGTTTTATTTAGTTATACCGTCTTACATGGTAAGGTATTAGCCACAGAAACCTTGCCGGCCTAAGCCGGTAATGTTAGTATAAGACTCCATAATTATAATGTTATCAAACAACAAAGCTAGAAAACAAAGGCAATTTCACTATGAAAATCTTGACTTCCCTTCATCCAATTGGCATGAATAATTAATGTTTGCTCGTCAGTCAATATCCACGCATTGTTGGAGAAAAAATATATACAAGCCTTGGCCGCAATAAGGTGCTGATGAACTCACGTATGTGTGCACCCCATTAACACGTTCGTCCAGCAACGCCTGATTTGCCGGCCGCGGCAATAAAGTACTATTTCTGCGCGTTATAAAAAAAATAGGTAGGTAATGATTCTCATTTAATTTCACTGTAACTAGATTTCTAGTACAAAGTATTGCAGAAGAAATATCACTACTGACTGCCGTAACAATTAACGTTTTATGTATCTTTCTCACGTGATAACTGAACTGTGTATCTAACAACACACGTTTTCAATTTATACACTCTATTATTGGTAATTCGAATACATGTGACCTGTGCATGAAAGTCGCCTCTGCTACGCGCACTGAATCTTTCACCACACTGGTTAACCACGCTCTAGCCCAAGGCTCAAAATAGGTCACATTCACATCCTTTGAATTATTGAAATTGCAATATAACTTGTTGGTTTCCTATCAATGTTTTCCTGTACGATTTTTGAACACGTCGAAATGCGCGATTTTAATTATGAGATTAATTTGTGGACAGAAAAATATGTGCTCAAAAAGCTTTAGAAGCGCGTTGATGTCTTTGGTAGGCGCGAATAGTATCAAACCGGTGTTTCTGCGTTTCTAACCCCTAACTAAATAGAGGGGTGTTAAGTTTGAAGCCCTATGTCTTTCTGTTTGGCGCTCGGCGAAGTAACTGTGGAGTTTTTTGCGCTGTTGTTGTTTCTTTGTTGTTCTAGAGCGCAGCGAGCCAACGTTTTGGGTAGTTCCCAAATGTTCTATGGAACATGACGTCATCGGACAGAATTAGATATTTTTTGTTATTTTGTACTGTGGAACATGTAATACTGATATAATTAATATTATATTCCTCAGGATGCTTCGTGAAAGGCGAAACACGTGTTGAATTATTTTTAAGATTTTGGTGGACTTTTTCTGCTCTTTCGAAGGGAGACGTCGTCCTTTTTTATTTTATTTCAATTTCTAGTGTTTTTTTGAGTTATATCGTGTAATTTTGGTGGCATTTTAACCGGTGTAGCTCATAAAGAGCACATGGTAGTGAATTTAAATAAAATAAGTGTATACGTGTCTTTTGGAAGGGGTGGAAATTGTCCAGGAACATTCTAGTAAACTGCCATCAATTTACTAGAACATGACTTGACAGAGGACTTTGACGACTGGACATTGTTTGATTAAATCAATAACTTGACATTGGCAAAATTGAGCAAATCCTCAGATGCCACATTAAAAAAAAAAAATTTTGGTGGATAAGGGCGGAATGCTGACGTTTCGTTGACCATCAAAATAAATGACCAACGAAACCACAGAGTACTTTTATATATACGGAAAAACGAAACATCAGCAGGAGAATAGTAAAGTATACGTGGTTTATAGTCGTAATTTTTCTAAAATATATTTGTTCGTCTAGGTATATAATATTGTAGCCATAGTGTGTGTTGCTTTGTATGTATGTTTGTGGCCTCATAGCTCCAGATAGGCTGCTCTGATTTCAACGCGGTTTTTTCATGAAAGATGTATTTGTGAGCTAGTTTCTTAGCTATGTTCGGTAGAAATTGGTGCAGCCGTATCCAGAATCATCAGCCCCTAACAAGTCCCGGAATCCTTTTTTTAAAGGAACTCAGGTTTTTTGCAGCTAGAACCTTCAGTTTGAATCTCAAAATCTTCGTTTTTGACCACATTAGGCAACTTAAGGTTCTAAAAGTCTAGATTCTGATGATGACCAGCTTAGGATAAACAGGATCTAGGGTTAGGTACTACTGAAGCTGAATTTTTCAAGTTTTTGTTTGCAAAAAGTGTTCCATTTTTCACACCGTAATACAACATTGAAAATAGTCAAGGTTTTACATCTTATTTATCTTTTCTTATCTCATATCTTTCTAATACACTTATATAGGTACATAAAAACAATTGGCGTGCGTTAGTCTAGTAAAATTACGAAAATGGCAAGACCGATTTGAATAAAAAAAAAATTTGTTCGCCTCATTACTGGAGTTTGGTGCACTCTGGTCTCGAACAGCAAGAAGAAAGAATGGAAGCGCGAGAAGCAGTAAAAAAAACTACACTTACTCGTTTGTAGCATGGGCATAATCAATTTGTGCTGCTGACTGTACCTATAAAGTAAGGTGCGTAATTTTACAAGTACGCTCTACCTATGTTTTATTTATCAACACATAGGTGATTAATTAATAACGAAGTCTGTGGATAGATGCGGCTCATGACCGTTCGTCGTTGCATTCTAGGGATTACCAGCAGTCGAATTCTACAGGCTGATGATGATGATGATGATGATTATGATAATATGAAGAATGTGACTACTGGGTGATGTCCATAGTCTATAAAAATAAATATAAATAAATAGCAACTACGTTGCAAGTCAAGGTAAACTTGACATATTTATTTTAGAACACCTTTTTGCACTTTCATTATTGTTTTCTAAAAACAACATTGTTGATATTTCCATAAGAAATTGACCAATTTAACGCTTTAGTCAGGTTCATTCAAAAAGATAGTAGGATTATTAGACCTTACCGGAACTGATTGATGGTCAGTCTAAGTAGATAATACTTATTACCTAGAAGTGAAACTCGCACGAGACGAAATAAAATCAAGTTATTTTTCTTTACTTCACTTGGCGTATTTGCGTAAATGTTTGCATTATTTTGCCAAGGCAAAAAACATTTGTGTTCTGATGGAGTCATGGTTGATTTTGCCTTGGATGAATAATGCAAACATTTTCGAATATACACCAACTGAAGTCGCGCCTTTATAAGTTCCGCCTGACAGCTAGTGGCAAAACATTTCTAGGGGCCAGGGATGATTCACATTTCTGTAGGAAATTTCAAGATTCTTCTTAATTCTTTATTGTACACACAAAATTACAGAAAAATAAACTTACATATAGGACATGTACAAAGGCGAGCTTAACCCTAAAAGAGTTTTCTTCCAGCAAACCTTAGAGGAGTGGGAGAAATTATAAAAGTGGTGGGTAACGTGTGCTAGTATCAGTTTTACGATTGCTTTAGTCATGCCACATTTTACAATTTAGTAATGAGCCACCTCAATTGTCTGCGACCTGCGCCCGTGTATTGTTAGTATTTTTAATGTCCACGACACTAGCAAGTCTCTGTTTTCTAATTTTCACAAGTTAATGGGTCAACAGCCATTTTTACTGACATTCGATGACATCCAAAAACTACTACTACTGAAACTTATCGTCTTACTGTCTTATATCTTGTCACATCTTATTTGTGTGACATCGACATTGGCAAAATCGTGGTAACTAAAGCCACAGAATCTATAATTAAAAGAAGATGAAGCAACTTAGGGCTACTATGCTTTTCATCACGATTAATTTATAAAGCAGTTACGCTTCTATACGCTCATTACGTAGGAATTATTTTATAGTCTTCGCGGCGGTCAGTGGCCAGTTCCCACAAATAATGACAACGCTGGTTTATTATTTTAATTTTCTAACACAAAAGAAAGTTGCGCGCGCTGTGTGCTGTACCGATTCGAGTGAAATTATCACGTGTGTTATTTACATAAGCGAATATATTATATTCTAATCTAGCATGCTGTACCTATTTCTACCACCAAACAGCAGTGCTCGCTTATGTTTCGGTTTGAAGAGTACGGGCGCCGGTGAAATTACAGGCACATGAGACTTTTCAACTTTGTCTCAGGGTCGGCAGCGCGCGTGTGATGCCTCTGGTGTTGCAGGCGTCCATAGGCTACGGTAACTAGTTTCTACCAGGTGGACCTATGTTTGTTTGATTGCCTAGTAGTATAAAAATCAGAACGGAGGGGTATATTCTTGGGTCGGACACACCATGGCAACTTATAGTAAAAATCTTCTAAAAACTTATATTATATAATTGTGATGACATCGCTCAGTGGCGAATTGGATGAGCCGGCTTAGATGCAGTGCAGGTTCAGTTCCAACTGCGGGACAAATGTATGCATGATCTGCGAATATATTTGTTACGGATCATAGAATTGCTGCTCTTTTTTTAACCGACTTCAAAAAAAGGAGGAGGTTCTCAATTCAACTGTATGTTTTTTTTTATGTTTGTTAGCGATTACTCCGTCAATTACGCATTGATTTTGATGATTCTTTTTTTGTTTGGTAGGTTATACTTCAGAAGAGGTCTCATATAAATTTTATCGAAATTTATTCAGCACTTATTGAACGTTTTGGTTTTTTGTTTTAGTTTTTTATTAGTAAATGACGGAACTGGCCTGTGCCACACTTGATGTTAAGCGGTAACCTCAGTCCATTACAAAATGCAATACCTCTTAGGTCACGTCCATCTAGGGCGTGCCCTATTTAGCATTGCACTGTGTCCATCATCCTGAAACACAAAGATGAAAAGTCTCATGTGAACAATATTTAATAGCATGAAACGATATAATAAATTAAATAAAAAATTACCATAATTTACGTCAACAGCCGAGTAGTAATTAAATCGGATTAACTCAATCAATATTTACATATGAAAATCTTTTTCAACGTTATGACGCATCCAACTAAATGAACTGAAGGAAAATCACTTTTATTTTCAGGTTAGTTGAATATGTTTTTATTTGTGGCTCAGAGTATGCGGTGTGTGCTCTCGAGCGAGATAAAAGTGTAAAAATGTGGTGTGTTGTTTTCGAATAGCTGTAGTGAAACGTGTTACGGTCGACGGCGCTGCACGAACGCACCCCGGGACCGTTCAACCGCCAGGCACAGACAAGAGGAGAGGCAGTGTTAAGACGCTATAGGTTCACAAAGTGCCTTTAACTCTTTGAGCTGTGGAAAATGGCGGGAAAATCCATCAAAATTACAAAAATTTACAAAATTATTCTTTATTGGTAATAGAAGAAAAGTTAAAGAAATACGATTTTCTTTTGTCTATAGCTGGCCAATTACGAGCCTACGGTTTAATGAGCTCTAAAACATTTAAGTTTTTGATAAAAGTTCTTATAGTTTACAAAAAGAATAAAATTATATCGTATTTTTAAGCTTTTTATCTAGTGAAATCATAAATTCAGTACACAATTTGAATTATTCCACTCGATAAAAAAAATAAACTAAAATAAGTACCTCATTTTTAATCCTTTTAAATTAAAGAAAGAAGTTAGTCTAATATTAGAATATTAGACTAACTTCTAACACGTTTAAATTTTTGGAACATTTGGTAACTTACAAGTTTTTATAACTTGTAAGTTACCAAATGTTCCATGTGGGTTAGTGAATTCATCAACAAAATCTAACAAAACTTCAAAAGGAATTTTTATATCATTATTTTATACACAAAACCAAGGTATCAAAGCGTGCGCTCGCCTTCTTTAGTTCATACAACATATTTGTTGAACCTATAGCGTCTTAAATAAAACAATTGCGAGTAAGACTCGCGCCCTGAGGGTTCCGATTAGTAATTTTTTTCGAAATCATCGAGCCCCTTTTTAGTTTCTGCCACGTTTTTTGTTTTGTTTTTGACTTTGAGAGAACTTCACCACCCCATTTTAGGGGTCATAAAGTCGAAATACCTCAATTATAGACTTTTTCCTTTATTTGTGGCACAACTTCTCCTAGCTGCTAGAGGTTGCAGGTTCGATTCCCGCTGCGGGACAAATGTTTTTATGATATGCAAATATTTGTTCCGGGTCTGGGTGTTATGGTACCATGGTACTCGTAGTTCCTGATACTCACGACACAGGGAATTCTAGTGTGGGATCATAACTACGTATGTGACTGTATGGGTATTATGTTATGTTATATAGATAGTTAGATAGATATTTAGACCAGCCGGCCTTATTCGCTTCGAAGCGATTCACACAAAAGACCACGTGACATATCGATAGCTTACATCAATCTATACATTTTTTACCGATTTCAAAAAAAGGAGGAGGTTCCCAATTCGGTTGTTTTTTTTTAATGTTTGTTACCTCATATATGTTTATGAACCGATTTGGAAAATTGGTTTTTTATTTGAATAGATATACTTCCAGATTGGTCCCATTTTTTTCAGAATCCTGTTCTGATGATGGAATCCATGAGGAATTGAGGGAACTCCTCACATATTGTAGGCATACATATAGCGATTTTGATATTTTCAGCAACAAATCAAGCATTTGCATTCAGAAAGTATCATAACCCTTTCACCACCATGGTTTTTTCATATTTTTTTTTTCATCCATATATTTAGTCGAACAAAAATGGCGGAAGTCGGTTTTTTAAATGAAAAGTTATCTACACTAATCTTTGGCGGATACCAACCCTGAAACTAATGATGATCCATAATAAAGAAACAAATCAAAGATTGGGGTCACATCTGCCGGTACATTACCGTGCTTAGAGCCGTGACTTCACGCACCGTGCTCAGACATGTTTCGCTATTGTGCACTCGGGATTGTTCGATTGCGATTGCATCTGTACGGAAAACCATTGTCACTAGCATTATAAAAGAATGCTCGTGTCATCAGAAAATAGCTCTATTCTTTGTGACAATACTATTTGATGATAGTTGTTTGGTGGTAAACTTTAATATAAGTAATAATAATAATAATAGCCCAATAAACATTCAATTAGCATGTTCTCCTTACAATAGCACCAACTTTCATCCATTTCCACAATAGTTTAATCATCTGTCTTCCATCCACCATAACAATAATGTTTTTTTTTATCCTAATTGTAAAAGGGCCTCTAACTGTTGGCTAATACGGCCCCAGTAATGCCTCATAAAGGCCCAGGTTAAGCCTGTGTTTGAAAATAAATGACGTGAAATAATAATCCTCTTCCTCTTTATATATATATATATATATATATAAAAATCAATTGCTGTTCGTTTGTCAAATGTACCGGGACCACCGGGACCACCGGGACCACCGGGAACACCGGGACCACCGGGAACACTGGGACCACGCGAACGAAGTTGCGCGTGGGCAGCTAGTAATATATAATAAATACATACAAAAACAGACGTCTTTTCCCCGTAGGGGTAGGCAGAGCCTCAAAGGACCTCTTTTCACCGTGGTTTGCACAGTCACAGGAATATAGACGTGACAAGTGGTGAGCTCTTCGCCGCCATTGCTTTTCACAACCAACTCGGCTAACGCTTTCTTCCAGTGATAAACACACTACTAAATAAGCCAGCAGCCATAGAGCTGATTATGAGTTTTGACAAGCAATTGACACGGACATATGGTGTAGTGTAACACGGATTTTTGTATGGAAAATGAGGTTCACAGAGTGTACGCTATCGGTGTCGCCGTACAAAATCCTTGTTACACTACACCATATCTACGTCCGTGTCAATTGTGTGCTAAAAACTTAGAATCAGCTCTCAGGACAAGACAGGACAGGCTCATTAAGATTTTCAATAAAATACCAGAAGAATTAAAATCGGAAATTAAGGACCAGTTATTCTATAATAACTTAAAATCTATGCTTTTGAGAAAATGTTATTACTCACTGGATGAATTTATTAGTGATAAATTATAGGATGTTTATATTATATGTTCTGATGTAAAAATTAGTTAGTTAATTCCTGTTTTTGACTAGCCTACTCATTAACCTATTTAATTTAATTGTTTTGTCGTATACCCAAGCTACTAATTGACATAGATAATTGATTTGACTTGCCTCCCTTCTTTTAGTTTTGACATATTATTGTATTGTATACATGCGAGATATTAAATTTGATAAACCTACCTATTTCTACTCTTATGTGATTATGACATAGTTTTAAATTGTTTTGACCTGTATTTTAATAAATAACATAAGTATTGTCCTGTAATTTTTATTCTTGATCTTGACTCCAAATTGCAGCGCCCTGACGGGGTTCATGTACCTACCTGACTAACAGTAAAAATAAGACCTATTACTAACTACATTGTATGTACATGTGAGCAATAAATAAATACAAATACAAATACAATAAGCCAACGAAATTTGCTCAACAAGTCCTACGTAGTGTGTTGGATTTCGTGAACTCGGTATACTCTACCAAGTTTGACCACGTTGTGTAACGTTATTAATTTATCATTCTAATGTTGTCACTCGCCATATTTATCACATGCCTCGGCAACACATTCACTTTCACTTTCATTGCCCATAAAATACATAAGTATCAAGTCATTCTATAAGTACACATAAAAAGCTGTCTTAAAAGATTTATAGAGTGCTAATTCTGTAAGTCTATAATACAGTTTATGGTATGTTAATGTTTTGATTAAATTTACTCAATGTTTTAACACATTTTTCAACTTATTATGTAGAATCTGCCGTTTAGAATAAAGAAAATACGCGAAAATTAACCATTTTCTATACTACTGAGCGAAAATTATGGACTATTCTCAGTGTATTGTAGAGTCTGTTCAGAAAGAGAACCGTCGTAGCCAAATTGTGAAGTAACGTTTTGAACTGCATATTACAACCATAATTATAGGAGCTGGTTTCTTTCTGTCGGCATTATGAATCATAAACTAAAGGAATAGTTAGTTTTAATAGAATCACAACGGAACAGACGCGCTGTTGTATTGCCCGCTAAACAAAATAGGCAATTAAGCACAGCAGCGCTCTCAAATCCCACGACGGCTCTCTTTCTGAACAAACTCTAAGAGAAAATCGGTATAAAATGTGTTTATTCACTAATAAGTTTAATTGGTCTAGTGGTACTAGACCTGTGGTCCCGTGGTCTGTTGGTTATAGTCTACTTGTACGAAACCCTCTCCACGCGAGTCCGACTCGCACTACACCGGTTTTTTTTTATGTGTCTCGTTATCGTTAATAATTCTCTTTGATTAATTTAGATGCAGTTTTAAATATCATGTAGACAATGTAAAGAAGTATTTAGCTAGAAGATAAGTGTCAGTTTTTAGGTTCCACGCGAGCAGAGCTGCGGACAAATGCTACTAAAATATAAATACACGTGTGAGAATAATAAATGTAATAGTAACATTACAACTCATGACATGTCAACATACAACCGGACACCATTATGTATGAGTTGCATGGCCGCGGCCGCCGACATAGAATTTCGTACCAACAGTACCTACCTATAATGAAAAACATAATGGGCAAAGAAAGTTCTTTAAAACCACCTTAAATAAAAGGTTAAGAAACTTAAGAAGTCGGTGTCCATGTATTTTTTTATTTATTTGGTCATAAAACCGTAGCGGCCTTATTACAGAACATGGACTAAATCTGAATTTAGTCCGGGCGTATATAGTCTAGGCTTAAATATCGACATTAGGCATATACGACTTTAATACGAAAGCAGATGGTTTGTTTTCGAAATCAATTCTCGCGCTACTTCGCAAACTTCCAAAGTATCAAACTAACGGATTGTGTCACATCACGAAATTCGTACCTCCAACAAGCAGTCAGCTGTCATTTTCTAGACAATTGCGAAACTAGGGAGCTGCCTGGTTTTAGAAAAACCAGAGATAGTCGATGCTTATGTCATTTTTGGCATAAGCGCGGACTATCTAGCTCGGAAGTTGCTTCTGGAAAACAAACCATCTGCTTTTGTATTACAGTCGTATATACCAAAGGTCGATATTTAAGCCTAGACTTGTAGTCCTGGTTTAAAACCAGACTAAGGGCATGTTTTGTAATAACATCCTATTGTTGACTTTGACTTAGTGCTTGATAAACCCATTCCTGTTCAAGGGATCATATCCACAGGATAACTAACTAGTAAGTAGTAACAGGATAACTAAGTGTGTAGTAACTACTCATTATTCCCATTTTTCTCAAACTTCTGCGTCTAGTGGCTGAAACTAGTTTAAAACAAAATATAATCGTAGAAATGGTAGAATCTCAATTATGTTGGTTTACTAACATTACACGCAACTTTGCTGGAAAGTGATCCCACACGTAGCTACAATTACGGAGCGTTTCTACCATTTTCCTTGAAGCAATGCACGTTTAGTATGATCTGTTACACTCACTACCAGCACACATGTTAAGACTATATATAATACTATGTATATATCAGACTATAGGTTCAACGAAATTTTTTTGTATGAACTAAAGAAGGCGAGCGCACCTTGGTTTTGTATTTAAAATAATCCTACTAATATTATAAACGCGAAAGTTTGTGAGTATGGATGTTTGTTACTCTTTCACGTAAAAACTACTGAATGGATTTGAGTGAAATTTGGAATGGAGATACTTTACGCCCTGGATTAACACATAGGCTACTTTTCATCATCATCATCATCATCAAACGCGTGTTTGTTACTCTTTCACGTAAAAACTACTGAATGGATTTGAGTGAAATTTGGAATGGAGATACTTTACGCCCTGGATTAACACATAGGCTACTTTTCATCATCATCAATTTTCATCATTATTCACGCGAGTGAAACCGCGGGGCGCCACTAGTGATATATAAAATCGCTTTAAAGTTTTGTTAATGAATTCACTAACCCAATTTATAACTTATATGTTAGTAAATGTTCCAAAAATTAAAACATGTTAGAAGTTAGTCTTAAATTCGATTTCAATTTTAAAAAGGTTAAGAAGACGGTATCTTTGTTTATTTTTTTATCGAGGGGGACGACCTCTGTGGCTGAAGGTGAAGGTTCGCCTGCAACGCAGGAGGTTGCGGGTTCGATTCCCGCCTCGGAACAAATATTTGTACGATCTGCAGATATTTGTTCAGGGTGTTCTGGGTATTTTTCTATGTATAATAAAAAATATCTATCTATGTAATGTTATTTTATTAAGTATATCAGTTATCTAGTACCCATAACACAAGCTGCTTAGCTTGGGGCTAGATAATGTTGTGTGAAATGTCCAGCATTTATTTATTTATAAAATAATGATATAAAAATTCCCTTTAAAGTTTTGTTAGATTTTGTTGATGAATTCACTAACCCAATTTATAACTTATATGTTAGTAAATGTTCCAAAAATTAAAACATGTTAGAAGTTAGTCTTAAATTTGATTTCAATTTTAAAAAGATTATAAAGGAGGTAGGTATCTTTGTTTATTTTTTTATTGAGTGGAGTAACTCAAATGTGTACTGAATTTATGATTTCACTAGATAAAAAGCTTAAGAATACGATATCATTTTTTTTAAATAAAAAACTTAAATATTCTAGAGCTAATTAAAGGCATTTTGTGAACCTATAGCGTCTCACTTTCATCAAGTGAGATGGCGGTCAAAGTTTGACCGGCAAACGCTTGACTATAATCAAATCAGACATCGGGCGAGTAGCCAGCCAGATGCAAGGGCGGGTTCGATTCCCGCTGCGGGACGCAGATCATGCAAACATTTGTTCTGCAGCGGGAATCGAACCCACGACCGATTGCTTCTTAAAGCGGCTACTCGTCCATCGCGTCACAGACGGCGAGAATTTATATCAAAATAGTAAGTACCTTTCTGTAGTACGTAACTATACCTACTCCAAAAGTCAATTTATCAAACATAGACTGTAAAGAAGTGTTTTAAAAAAAAACCTGTTGAAAATAACAAGGAAATTGTATTGTTATTATGTTTTAGTTAATTACGTGGACGTTTCAGTCGTTAATTATGTTGATTTTAAGAAAGTACACATTTCCCTTCTTTATAAATATATGATGTAAGAATAAGGTAACTTAATTATGATAATATACATTCTAGTGCTAATTGCTAGCAGTTCAGCACAACAGTGAAACAGGCAAACAGCTCAGGAGTACTAACACCATACCTATTTCCACCGCCAAACAGTAGTGTGTGTGCAAGTAGTAGTGTGTGTGTGTGTGTGTGTGTGTGTGTGTGTGAACACATAGCTGTGTTCCGGTTTGAAGGGGATGTTGGTGAAATTACAGGCACAGACAATGAGAAATCAGACATAAGACAACTTTTGATATTGTTTTATCCTGTCCATCCAAATCTGGAAGAGATTTATTTATTATACCTACTTTTAGCGATAAGACTGCGCATTGTACGTTATTTTTATTGTTTTTTTTTTTATTTTATGAATCTACCTATCTTTATTCTACGGGCGAAATAGTGTTCCAAAACAGATTTTCATTAATTTGTTAGAACGCTTTTTTAACCGACTTCACAAAAAGGAGGTGGTTCTAAATTCGGTTGTACTTTTTTTATTTTTTTTATTTTTGTTACCTCATATCTCCGTCGTTTATAAACCGATTTGGAAAATACTTTTTTTATTTGAATAGATATACTTCCAGATTGGTCCCATTTGTTTAAAACCCTGTTCTTATGACGGAATCCATGAGGAATTGAGGGAACTCCTCAAATGTGATAGGCATACATATAGCAATTTTGGTAGTTTCAGCAACAAGTTATTATTTTGTATGCCTTTAGCAAATATAACTTTTCATTTAAAAAACCGACTTCCGCCATAGTATTCGACTAAATATTTGGATGAAAAAAAATTTATGAAAGAACCATAGTGGTGAAAGGATTATGATACTTTTTGAATGCAAATGCTTGGTTTGTTGCTGAAAATATCAAAATCGCCATATGTATGCCTACAATATTTGAAGAGTTCCCTCAATTCCTCAGAAGTATATCTATTCAAATAAAAAAAGAATTTTTCAAATATTTGAATATATATACTTCCAGATTGGTCCCATTTTTTTCAAAATCCAGTTCTGATGATGGGATCCATGAGGAATTTCGGGAACTCCTCAAATATTGTTCAGAAATGCAGTTCTGATGATGGGATCCATAAGGAATTGAAGGAACTCCTCAAATATTGTAGGCATACATATGGCGATTTTGATATTTTCAGCAACAAACCAAGTATTTGCGTTCAGAAAGTATCATAATCCTTTCACCACTATGGTTCTTTCATCATTTTTTTTTCATCCAAAATTATTTAGTCGAATACAATGGCGGAAGTCGGTTTTTTAAATGAAAAGTTATTAATGAAAAGTTTTGTTAAATACACTCGAGTTACACACTACAAAAACACAGATACCTATATACGCTCAGGGCCTAAAAGATAAATAAAATAAAAATGACTAAATTAATGTTAAAAGCAACACTTGCATTTTAGGGCCAATCCGATTAAAGAACTTACAGGTAATTAACCTATCAACAAATACGAAGTTGGAATGGCGTGGGAACAGTCGCGGTGGCTGACGCGGGCGGTTCTGCTCTACAAAGTCTACAAACCTGATGTCTGAGCCGTTTTGTTTGCTCTTTACGACTCTCGAAAAAGAAAACTTAAAACTTACGAGTAAAATCACATGACACAAAAACTTGCAACTTGGTTATTTGGAAAGAGCAACACGTAGTACCTGGATGTAGAAATTTAATGGATCGGTTAATACCTACCTCTCTTATGTTAACAGTATAACATGCATCTGTAAATAGATTACTTCTCTCTCTACCTCCGAACCTATTTTTTGTACCCAAATACTATATATCTCTTTGTAATTTTTCTGCGACGACCTCTGTGGCGCGGTGGGCGAAGGTTCGCCTGCGACGCAGGAGGTTGCGGGTTCGATTCCCGCCTCGGAACAAATATTTGTACGTTCTGCAGATATTTGTTCAGGGTGTTCTGGGTATTTTTCTATGCATAATAAAAAATATCTATCTATGTAATGTATTGTATTAAATATATCAGTTACCTAGTACCCATAACACAAGCTCTTCTTAGCTGGGGTAGATAATGTTGTGTGAAATGTCTAGCATTTATTTATTTATTTTGACTGATAACATGAATAGTTTTTAAAGTCCTTTAAGGTGAAACGTTTCGCAGTACCAATTACACAAAGGAATAAATTATTTATAATAATTCTTTATTGTACTGAGGATTTAAATTAATAATATTATCTTGTGTGTAGTGGAATCCAGGCACAATCTTCAAGGTCACCGACATAGCTCTCAGAAAAAGCAAGTTGATGTGGCAATGGGCAGGTCATATAGCTCGAAGAACTGATAACCGTTGGGGAATAAAGGTTCTCGAGTGGCAACCACAAACCGGACGACGCGCTAGAGAAGGCCCTCCACTCGATGGACTCAACGTCGCAGGAAGTCAGTGGATGGGAGGCTGCTAAGACCGTTCGTCGTGGCATTCTAAGGGGGAGGCGAATGTCCAGCAGTGGACTTCTACAGGCTGATGATGATGATGATACAGGGGTAAATGTATAAATCTCTGCAGCCGTAAGAGGGTGCCAGTTGAAATCACAATGTGTTGTTTAGAAATCAACCCTACGCAAATAATTCATATAAGTAAATCCCAAGAGGGGTGCAGCAGTTTCAACCAAGGAATAGTGCATAATCCAGCAATCACATACTCGTAGTACACGACTGTTGCCCATCTAACACGGGTAAAAAAACCTTTAGAACTATCAAGCGATCCAGTAGTACCACGGGAAGTTTTTTTACCCGTGTTACACTCTTAGTCAACATTTCATAGTTTGACACCTGCCTTTTTGACCCAGTTTGAGTTTTGCTATTTAAAAATTTCACTTCTGTGAAGGAGGGTCAAAAAGACGAGGAAGGAGGGATAAATTTCAAATTTCTAGGTGTCACTTTCAAACTATGAAATGTTGACTAAGAGTGTAACGCGGGTAAAAAAAACCGAATTCCCGTGGTACTACTTTTTTTTAATGTTCTTATTACTTATAAAATATACAAATTATTAAGACTAAACACAGTTTAGTAAAAATACAGCTTAAAATTAAAAAGTAACTTGGTAGGCTAAGGCGCCTATTAAAGTTTTTGGACAAAATTCAACGTGGTACTACTGGATCGTTTGGTAGTTCTACGGGATTTTTTTTTACCCGTGTTACTACGTAGTAATACTGGTAGTAGCACAGACAATAAACGGTATATTGTGAGGCGTATTCATAGGTACAACACAAACTTTCTCAGAATGATATAAACAGTAATAGCCACGTAATCAAAATTGATTGTAGTTGATGAAACGACAAATTTCGAGGCTTTCATTTTGTTAACCGATAATCAGAGGCCTGTAGAAAGTGGTGACCCCTGTCTGTGATGTCTAGTATTAGTGGTAGGTTATTAAGGCAGTTTCGGAAGGTAAAGGCTATTGTTTTCGAAGAATTTCTAAATTAGAAATCCACTCAAAATAACAAAATTAAGACATTATTTTCAATTTTGATACATGTGCCAGTTAAATTATTAGGTAGCAGAGAAACGTGCGTCATAAGTAGGTAAGTACTATTGTGGAATTCTTGACAAGATGGGCATTTAATAGAAACCAGACAAGTGCGAAAGACTCGCACCCTGAAGGTTCTGATCCGTAAATTATTTCGAAATCATCAGAGACCTTTTTGAATTCCAGCCACTTTTCCTACAAACACCATCTTATTTTAGGGGTAAAAAGGTTAAAATTTCTCAATTTTAGACTTTTTTCAAACCTAGCATTCCAAATTTCAGAATTATTAGATCACTGGAAGTACCCTAAAGATTTTTCATATTCACAATTTTCATTAAAAAATTAGACAGTCATTGCCATATTTTGTTAATGCATTGTGTTAAAAAAAAAATTTTAAGGCACTGCAAGCTTACAGGCTTGTGTATAAATTTGATCTACCTTTAACCGTTCCGGAGTAATAGGGTCTTGACAGATAGAGAGACAAACAGACAGACGGACAACAAAGTGATCCTATAAGAGTCCTGTTGTTTCCTGTTGTTTAACCCTTAAAACCGACTATTCTTCATACCAGATAGGGACTTCTATCCACTGTCATTACTAGGAAAGTATCTAGAGATCGGATTTTCAAAGCAAGATTCCAAACCAGAGATAGATAAGATAATTTCAATGCACAAAGCTAAAGAGCATAAAATTTAAGGCCACAGCACACCGGCTGCGTACGCGTGACGTTGTAATGTATGGAACTGTATGAGACATGGCATACCGCTTGCGTAACGTGTACATACGTAGAGACGCGCGTCTAATTCTAATTAAAAATGGGGAGATAAGATCTGCACTGACTTCCCGCATTGGGGTATATTGTGCATTGTCCCCCTGCTAACCCTAGCCCAGCCAGCCCAACTCCATAAAATAACGGAGAAAGACTCTGGGTTGATGGCAGCACTGTTCCAGTGTCCTCGAGTGAGACATGGAAGAAGTCAAATAGGACTCTATCAGCTCCTGGAGTCCGGTTTTTTTCCTGGCTTAATTTGTGGCCGTGCAATCCAATATCACATGCTCCATTGTCTCCTCGTCCTGAAGACAGCCGCGACATAGCCCACTGTCCGTAGCCCCTGTCTTCCCCTGTGTTAGAGACGCGCGTGTCTACGTTTACGTGCTGCATACGCATCCATCCGGTGTGCTTTGGCCTTAACGTGACTTGCGTTTACTATTGTAGAAATAATCTTATCTATCTAGATAAAAGCAGAGGTTAATGAGGTGTTTTCATAAAAAACGCTTTGGTACAGACACAATAAAAAAAAACATAGTCATCATCTCGAAAACGGCTGATGTCTGACCTTTACAAAACAGAAAGGAGAGACCTAAGTATAGGCAGACTTCCTATTACTGTTAAGTAAGATTAGGTAATCCAAGATAACACGAACTTTTGAACTCTCTTAGTCATTAAATTATGTCCAGCAGTTCTATATAGAGTAAGGCACTTTCACACAGAGAAGACAGGACGTAGATAGAAGTGACGCGGACATAGCAATCACATACATAGTACATAGGCTCAAAACTTTAATATACTGTGGATATTCTTAGCTTGTTTACGTCCACTGTTGTACGAGGCCTATCTTAGCCTGAAATATATTATCGGATGCATCCGACAGTTGCACTTTCACAGCGGACCGGTTTTCGCGATTCCGCGTGTAAATACGGTTTTTCGAATTGAAACACAGATGTGTTTTTACAATAAAATAAATGCCATCACCCAAAAAACCACACGTCGGTGTTTTACGCAGGAAACGTGTTAAGCTGATCAGAGAGCTGATTCTAAGTTTTTAGCACACAATTGACACGGACGAATTGTAGTGTAACAAGGGTTTTGTATGGCGACACCGATGAGCGCCTCTAGCGTACACTCTGTGAACCTCATTTTCCATACAAAAATCCGTGTTACACCATACGTCCGTGTCAATTACTTGTCAAAACTCAGAATCGGAGCCCTGGCCAATTTAACATTACACATACGCATGTAAACTACCAGCAATAAGTTTCAGACGTGCCTTTGAGAAACCTCGAGCGCTCGGACGTCCGACGAATATCGTACACGGCGTCCGACGAGTCTGTTGTACACACTGTATAAGTCGCGACTGACAGTAACGACTTAAGTCGCGCCCTATAATATATTTCAGGCTTTACTAGTTATATGTTCGTTGTATTATGTATCAAAATATTTTGTGCTGATTTCAGGATCGCGGTTATGGCTAGCTGCAGCCGCGCTGCAGACTCTCCTACTCGCGGCGAGCTGCGGCCACCATCGGCGAATAATGGCTACACAAGCGGTAAGCTCCTACTATATCATAATCTACTTGCTCAAATATAACTAGCATTGAAACTGGTAGCAAAAGAATTATGTAATC
The DNA here is from genome assembly GCA_951392215.1 of Epirrita christyi. Classification (NCBI taxonomy): domain Eukaryota; kingdom Metazoa; phylum Arthropoda; class Insecta; order Lepidoptera; family Geometridae; genus Epirrita; species Epirrita christyi. The sequence continues at coordinate 3,628,682 of OX595851.1, forward strand.
AGCAAGCTGTTCAACTAAACAAACAACTAGCAGAACCTAGAAAGAAGGGTTAGTCCACTAAGATCCCCCTATAGCCAAATCCCTCAGGGGATTTTGCCGAACTCTCCGGTTCATTAGAAGGCAGCCGCCTTTTAGGTACCTATCGTCTAACTAAACTAAACGCATAGACATCATCAGCTGGTTGCTGTCCAATGCTGGACGAGGCATCACCCATCGAGTACAACAGGGGGATTTTCAATTACCACGCTTGGCAGGCAGATTGGTAATCGCAGTATCGGTGCTAAGTACTTCGATGGATGTGGCTGCCGATCCCCTAGTGTAATTCCTTAGTCAGCTTTTACGACATCCACGGGAGGAGACGGAGGGTTCTGTTCTTAGGCTGGACACAATACGGCATAAACGCATAGTACGCATAGCAAACTCTGTAGAAGGGTGTATTACTTCACTCGATCTTTGCGTTCCCACGACTGGCACTACCTATAGCTTCCTATCACGCGATCATATCAATGCATATCGCATGTCTCTACTTATCTAACGTACGGTTTATGCTATATAGGATAACATAATCTTCCCGACACTGATTCACTTAATACCTATTTCAGACTATGCCTGTATCAAAGAGCGGCTGGCGCCCGGTGGTCGGATCAGGAGGTCTCCTCTACGGATCATTCGGGACCGCGCCACTCCACGCGCCTCAATACAAGATCCCCGTGCCAGTGCTCGATGTCTACCAGACCTCGGCACGTCCGCTCGCGTCTAGAGAAGTGGCAAAACAGACGTCCATCGCACAATCCTACCGTCCAACCACCCATAGGACCGTGCCAACGTCACAACAAGTGCCGCTACACCAACCAATCAACAGTTACCACAATCCATTTGCAATCCAGAACAACGGTCTCCTCCAAAACGGGGGATTGAACTTCCAAAATGGATTAAACTACTACAAACACGTACAAAACTATCCAATGGACAGTGTCTTGATTAGGAACCCGCATAACCCTTACGCGGCACGTCCCGTCTTCCAGAAATATCCACAAAAAATCAAGCAACAGCCACTACAGAACAACGTCTTCCAACAACTGTCAAGCATACAGCCCTTACAGTTCGCGCAGTACCAAACCAGCAAGCCGTTAGATATCTTTGGAAAACCTGTCGAAAGCTACGCAAGGCCCACACAAAACAAGAACCAACAGTCAAGTGGAACTGAGATTTACAAACAGGAGGTGTACAAACTGCCGGATAGTGACACGGCCTCGCAATCCCTCAGTCAGCAGGTGAAGACGGCTCAACAGCAGAATTTGAAAGTGCAGCAAAACCTTGGAGTACAGAATCAGTTCTACAACCCATATGGGCAATATTCTTTCCAAGATGCTGCACTGCCACCCAGTATTTTAGGTAATGACTTCATATTATATCTACCACATCTTTGCAACATCTTTGCACAAGAAAGGATCAAAGCTAAAAGCGGAACATTATCGTCCTATATCTATTCTTAACGTATTCAGCAAGGTATTTGAAAAACTGGTTTATGGTCATATTCTCCATACTGTATCTAATGCAATACCGCCTGAACAGCACGGGTTTTTGAGAGGTCGGTCTACTGTTACCAATCTTTCCATATTCACTAATTTCATACTGAATTCTATGGCTAGACACAAACAAGTTGATGTGGTCTACACGGATTTCGAAAAAGCTTTCGATCGTGTGGATCATTTTATATTGTCTAAAAAACTGCAGCACCTAGGCATTCATGGTGATTTATTGAGATGGGTGAAGTCTTACTTATCAAGACGTTCTCAGGCTGTTGTTGTTGGGGGTTTTCGATCTGAATTCGTGCGAATATCATCCGGAGTTCCCCAAGGTTCGCATTTGGGACCTCTTTTTTATGATATTTATCTTTATGACATCTACACATGTTTTAGACATTCTAAGTATCTCATGTATGCCGACGATACAAAATTTTTCCTTGACATTGGCAATTTGGATGATTGTAAAAGACTCCAGGCAGATCTTAATAATCTATCCGACTACTACAAGAGAAACAGAATCAATGTTAACGTTAATAAATGTAAAATTATCACATTCTCTCGGAAATTACGCTCGGTTAATTTCACATATTGCATTCAAAATACTCAAAACGACAGAGTTAACATTGTTCGTGACTTAGGAATAAATTTTGGCTCGAAACTTGCCATGTCTGAACATGTGGATACTGTCGTGAATAAAGCGTATAAATGTCTAGGTTTCATTAAGCGTACATGTCAAACAATCAACAATGTCAATTGTATCAAATGTATATATAACGCTTATGTTCGTGGCAATCTTGAATACGCTTCTTGTATATGGTATCCGTACTACATAACGTATACTCAGCGCCTTGAACGTGTCCAAGAGAGGTTCATTCGTTTTTTAAACTATAAGACCAGGCAGTGCTTTGAAAGTTACGAGGAAGGCTGTCTTTTTCACAAATTAATGACTGTTAGTGATCGTCGAACGGTCATGGACATGTTGTTCTTATATGATGTCATAAACTCGCGGATCGATTGCCCAGCCATAGTTAGTCAGATAGGACTACTGGCCCCGTCTTACAGAACTAGACACACAAGCTTATTTAGTATACCCTCAAGTCGCACTAATTATTTGAAAAATTCTGTTTTTATTCGTATTGTCACAACATACAATAAAATGTTCAAAGATATTGACATATTTGATTGTTCAAAACCTACCTTTAGAGGTAGGATTATGAAAGCATGTAATCAACTACAATAATAAGGCATGGTGGTGGGTATTTTTGAATTACCTACTGGTTTTTTTTTTTTGATGGTCTTTGTTTAATATGGCATGTTAGTTAATAAGTAACAAGTTTCACAAGTTAATAAATAGTTTTCTATGACCTACACATAGGCATGATTAGCTTCCTAATGTACTAAGTACCTTACTAGATTGCAGACAGCTATTGTTTGTTCCCAGCATTTCTTTTTTCATCTGTTCAAATGTAGAAACCTGTTATTGGCCCTATGTTTATATCTCTAAGTTTCTGTTTATACATTTTGTATCGCTGTTGGTTTCTCTCAATAAATAAATAAATAAATAAATTACCAACTATAGCAGTCCTTGGGCAGATAAAAAACAACTCGGTATAAAATGAGAAAACCCAAGTGTGAAAGTGGAAAGCCATTTGTTTATGACGAAACATATGCAACATTGATTTGTAATGAAACTATTTTGTTTCAGGTTCATTTGGCAATTTCGGACTGCAGGCAGTCAAAAGCGGAAACCAATTTCAATTCCAATCAACGAAGCCCACGTTCTTCCCGCAACACCCTACAAAGCAGACAATCTTCAATTCCTTCAACTACTCTCCAAACTACAAGACAACTCCTCTCTTCTACAGCACCACAACTCCACGACTCCAAACCACACCTAACCAGTTCCAATACAGTTCAACATACAATGATTATAAGATCACACCCGTTCCTAGCACGAAAGTGTCAACGCCGCCTAAAATAGACCCCAACGCAGGAGCAAAAGACTCTTTCAAAGCAAGCCCGCAGGATCCTTTCTCGAAGTTCCACAGTAATAACTTCAACAAGATAATCCCGACCACGTACAACCCGCTTCATACCACAGCGAATAATGTTTATGAATACAGCTACCAAGCTCAAAACATTGGACAGAATCAGAATTATTACGACCAGAAGAATATAAACTACGATTTCGATAAGAAGCAGAAGATCCATGACAACGTACCAGCTGGCGGAAACCAGCAGTTAACCAAGCAATACGCAAACCCACCCAGTAGACCCGAATTGGGCGGCACGATACGACCAACTTACGAAGTCACCGAGACCACGGATTCTGACGTCATCACATATTCGTCACCGGCGCCTTGGTCGTTGACGTCACAGCCTTACGATAATCCTAGATCAACCGAAGAATCACCGCAAAAGCAAGACTATAACGACTATGGTTTACAAAATCCGACACCATTATCAGCCGTACCAGAGGAATACGCCATCGTGACCGATGCCGAGAAAGGATACGATAACTCTTTGAGCTACGACGGACAAGTCGAATCTCAAAGCAGGCGGCCTCTCGGCGACGATTTCGAACCGATCGGCAAGCACAAGCTCAAAGACTACTACACGTACAAGGTGTCGACGCCCTCGTATGACGACATCCATGTCCCAAGACGAACGAAGAAGCCGACAACAGAAAGTTCAAGCCTTAGCACTCAGGAGACTACATCAACGGCCAGTACTGTAGCCAGCGATATACCAGTTGAAGCTCTGCCAACTCTACCACCGTACAAACATTTCAAGCGCCCCAGCACTCCTGAACCAGCTACTTTTGAAAAGGACAGGATTCGCAAGAGAACCAAGATACGCAGACGTCGCCCGACACTAGCTCAGCTGAACCGTGACAAAGAAACCAGCACTCGAGCGCCAGCACTACCGAATGAAGCTCCTCCGACGGACGCTGATGAAGTCCACACGATCAGACCGAGAGTTAGACCGACGACGAACGGGAATCTCGCGTCTGCTTCCACCACTGTAAGCGTTACTACCGATTTGACTACTAGCGCTTTGCCTACGATCACTCCTACATCACCTACGATCATAAAGAAGAAACTGGCTCACCGACGATTGATAACCACGACTCCAGCAGAAAGATTCGAAACGACGACAATTCCAAGTTTCCAAATCTATGAAGCGAATAAGGAGTCGCAGATCATGAAGATAGCAAACCGACAACAGTATAAGTCGACTTCATCTCCATATGAAACTCCAGATTACACCCATAAGCAGGACGAGAAAGACACTCCAACGAGCGATGTGGCTGTAAGTCTGTATGATGGACTTAAAACAACTGCGGAGACCGACTTAGATCTTGAATTCGCTTTCCATAAGGATGTAAAACCCATTGAAGCTAAACTGGAACCAGTAACAAACCGCTTCAGGGAAACGACTACAGACAGTGAGGTGAGTAACGAAGTCACAACTTTCTCTCCTCGCCTTGAAAATACCTCAGGCATTGGCAGGGTTCCAAGACCACGACTCCGTAACAAATACAACAGACCCAAATTCAGCGTCAAGGACTACAAAAGCAGATTGGGTTCAACCACAACTACTACAGAAAAACCTTTGGAAAACACGCCTAAAATAAGATTTCCACAACGAAGAATTCCGTACAGCGAGAGCGACAGTGAAACTACTACAGAGAGGAAAAGGTTCACTCCAAAAGACCCTCGATACAAACAGAACTCAGAAGCTAGCGAGAATGAGAAGGAATACAACGCGCGTCCGACAATCAGACAAAGACAAACAACGGTAGAAGTAGAAAGCACTACGAAGATATCAGCTCGTATACGAAACGGTAACAGGCGAACGAAACCTATGGATGAAACTACCGAAACTTTACCAACCACAGTTCACGCCAAACGACCTTTGAGGAAGAAGATCAAGGACTCTGAGATTGGAGAGTCAGTCCAAGACATTTCGGTGACAGAAACTACGATCTACGATCCTAAAGATGTAACATCTGAAAGGACGCGATCGGAAAGTGCTATAATGAAGATAGCAGACAAAAAACATCAAGATCATATCGAGAATCTATTCGAGCATTCCAAAAGGGTTTCAGACCTGACATTGGCTGCCAGTAAGGACTATAATAAACCAGGCATGTTCAAATCTGTCTCATCTAACAGTAGAAGAATACCAAATTACTTCACGATAGCGACTGACGATCCAATCCTTCCGATAGAAGCTTTCTTTCCTCAGCTAAACCAGAAGAAGGAAACGTAATGTTCCTGCTAGTTTTAAGACCAAAACCAAATCTGTTCTACTGCCAAAGCAACTTCTCTGTAGGTCTTTCGTGTTACTTCTAAAGAGGCTATCAAGTATTATTTATTACAATGATTTAGTAAGGGCCTTTCTCACCAAGTCTACTAAAATATGGCTGTTGTCTTAACTGAAGCTTTTTGATATTTACGTACATACGTTATCAATCTGTAATCATACATACATACACAGACTCAAGACTTGAATTTCCATAGATGACATCCTCCATTTCTACTCAGATATGTGATGATATCCTACTAGGGGTAGACAGAGGGCGCCGCTTTACAGGGCTTGGTGATAAAGGCCCTAAGGATGCTAAAACTGTCCATATATTGTGTTTTCTGAATAAAATCATATTACATCCTATTATTAAGGACGAGTACTAAGTGTGAGTATTAATAATTCAAAGTGTATTGTATTTACCACTCGAGTGGTATTTATGACTGTTTCTCTTTTAATATTGGTGCTCATGTAGTTTTTTAAGTCTATTGTATTAAGAACTAATTTATGGTAACATTTTGTGTAACTTGTGTGAATGTGTAGATTGTGTAGAAATGGAAGCCATAGAGAAATTATCCCAATGTGATAATTTCTCTATGATGGAAGCTAAACTTGATATATTTCAAATGTTGTTTAGTTATGTAAATAAATTATTTCTCTTATAATTGACAGTTTATTTTACTACTAAAAATTAACAATAATTAAATAATTTACGCACTTTATGCTGCGTTCGCTTGCTGTGCCTGAATTTTAGACATTTTCTGAATAGATTTTTGGGCCGCGTAGTGAACGGTTTTGTCCAGTGCATCTGAAAAGTATTATTAATGCTTTATTTCGATTCGCAACTCATAGCATACGCTAAAATAATGTCATTCTAAATTCTTAATTGCTAGCGACGTATTTAAGACTAATTAGTAGCGCGGCGGGCGAGTAGCTGGCTGAGACGCAAGAGGTTGCGGGTTCAATTCCCACTGCGGGAAAAATGTTTGTATGATCTGAAAATATTTCTTCCGGGTCTGGTTGTTATGGTACCATGGTGCTCGTAGTTCCTAATACCCACGACACAGGGAATCTTAGTATGGGATCAAGACTACGTGTGTGATTTGTTAATAGTAGAACTTCTTGTGAAAGAGTTCGTCCGGGGAAGTACTACCACCGTACCTATTTCTGCCACCAAGCAGTGCTCGCATTGCTGTGTTTCGGTTTGATGGGTAAGGGTGCCGGTGAAATTACAGGCACATGAGACTTTTCATCTTTATGTCTCTGGGTCGGCAGCGCGCGTGTGATGCCTCTGGTGTTGCAGGCGTCTATAAGCTACGGTAAGTACTTTCCATCAGGTGGGCCGTATGCTTGTTTGCTTGACAAGTAGTATAAAAAAAAACATTTGTCCCGCTGCGGGAATCGAACCCGCAACCTCTTGCATCTCAGCCGGCTACAGAGGTCGTCAATAATAGGTATAATACTAAAGATAGGTCCTCACAGATTTTATGTTGTCCTTTGACCGGGAAGCGCAGGCGCAAACTGACCGGGCTCGAACAAATGAACACGTAGGGACTGTCGCTTTCTCCGCCTGGGTACCTGGTAACGATAATCATGCTCAGTTTCACCAACCTATACTTATTTAAGGCCAAAGCACACCAGATGCGTATGCAGCACGTAACGCATACAAGCGCTTCTCTACGCCGTAGAGACGAATATACACTGGCCTCCAAAAAAATCGACCCTCCTACGTTTTTTCGCAAAAAAGTGTCCCATGGGTTTTTACTGCAATCAATAGATATTTTTTATGTTGATAATGAAAAAATGCAATTATGGGGTTGTAAAAAACCTAAAAATCTCGCGTGGTACGGTATATTTTACATAAAAATGTGTTATGATAATGAAACCATAACATTTGGCAAAATTAACGATTTTACTTTAAGTGGCAAAATTTATGTTTTTTGACATTTAAAAACATTTTCGCTTCACCTTAGTATGGGATGTTTCCTCCTCTTGCTTTAATGACTGCTGCCATACGCCGATTCAGCGAACGGATCAGCTTTTTGATGTCTTCTTGGGGTATCTGTTCCCATTCTTCCGTTAATGCGGCTTCCAGCTGATCTAACGTCTCAGGAACTGGATTTCGGGCTCTAACTTTCCTTTTTATCTGGTCCCAGAGATGTTCGATCGGATTTAGGTCCGGACTATTGGCTGGCCACTGCATAACTGGTATGCCAACCTCCCTAAGATATCCGGTTACAATTCTGGCGACGTGTGGTCTTGCGTTATCATGCATGAGCTGGAAATTTTCGCCAATATATCCCGCGTATGGCATTACATGAGGTTCCAGAATATCCGTTATGTAATTTTCAGCATTAACCGTACGATTCCGAAAGAAAACCAGCTCCGTACGTCCGGTCAAAGAGATGCCTCCCCAAACCATTGTAGAGCCTCCTCCAAACCGGACTGTTTCTCTTATGCAGCACTGAGCATAACGTTCTCCTGGTCTTCTCATAACGTTACGACGTCCGTCAGAGCCTACAAGGGACATTCGGCTCTCATCACTGAAAAGAACTGTCTCCCATTGACCAAGATCCCATTGGATGTGTTGCCGAGCAAATTCTAACCTTGCTTGCCGATGAGATGCAGTGAGTTTTGGTCCCGTGGCAGGCTTGTGTGGTTTCAGGTTTTGCTCCCGAAGTCTTCTTCTCACCGTATTCTCACTTACAGCCACTCCACGAGTGTCTCTCAGCCTGCCCTGCACATCAACAGCAGAAAGATGCCGATTTCTCAAGGAAGTCAAGGCAATAAAACGGTCATCCGTCGTGTTTGTGACACGTCCTCTTCCAGATCCTGGTCTCCGGCGGTACTCTCCCGTCTCTAAGTATCGTTTATAAACTCGACGCACTGCTGATCGACTCAAATTTAATCTTCTTGCCACATTTCGCTGACTTAGCCCTTCACGAACGAGAGCTACCACTTGAGCGGCTTCTGCTTCAGTTGTATCCATATTTTATGGTTAAAAGCAACAAATATGATTGTTCTAACAAAAGATTAAATCACTACGATGCACGGTGAATGAATATGCCGCGGCAAAAGTTCGAAATAAACTAACCTTGCACTCTATGCAAAAGTCATTAATTTTTTATCAGTGCTTTTAAAATGTTACAAATACCCACAATAGCACTTGTATTCGTCTAAAACAATGTCAAGTGGGTACTCAGAGGCCCGATTCTCTAATTTAAAAACATTCAATTCGCAGTATAATCTCGTCTCAGTCGCACTGTCAGCTGTCACCTATATAGTAACTCTTACTTAATCTTCGCATGCATACGCGAAGATTAAGTAGTAGTTACTATACGATACAGTGCGACTGACACGAGATTATATTGTGACTGGAATGTTTTAAAATTAGAGAATTGGGCCTCAGATGTTTATTTATAAAGCATAAGCAAAACATACCAATATGTCAACGCATACTTAAGATAACAACTTTGTTACTCAAAATTAGCGGGTGGGTCGATTTTTTTGGCGGCCAGTGTATATACGATAGTACGAAAGTATATTATGAAGTTTCGTTTCCTTCCATACATTTACTTGCAGCGCCCCTAGCGGAAACGAGAAGAAAACTAAGGACGCTGTCAGTAAATGTATTGGATGGAAACGAAACTTCATATAGTTTCGAAACTATCAAAACCCGTACTAAGCTCACAGGTCAGGCAGCTAAAGCGGTTTGCGAGATATATGAAAAATAGATATAAACATATAAGGATGTCTGGAAGAGATCACTCTCAGCGATAAGGCTGCCCATTGTACTGCTAATTTTAATAAATCCTATTGTGTATTCCTGGTGTAAGTACAATAAGTGTTAATCTATCTATCTATCCAAAAATATTTGACTAAATTTGTTGCTGTCGCCCTCCCCCGCAAGCTTCCTAAATACGGTGCGAGAAGGACAGCAACGTCTCGAGAGGATTTTGCCTAACTGAAATTGACAAAATTGAGGAGTCGTACTCCCCTGGTTTTCTTCTTCAAATCTGGACCGCTTTTCGGTTTTTTTTCTTATACTGTATAACAAGAATGTACTCTATGTCTTTGTTTTTTTCTTTAATCTTAACGTAGCTGTTAAACTTATTTATATTAGACCTCTGTTTGACAGCAGTCTAACAACGAAGTTAAGTATAAGAATTTTTGGAGAATCCTAGTTAAAAAAAAAGTTAATGCCTACGTTACGGTATATAAAAAATACCTTCTCTATTCCCATAATCCAGAAAGGAAACGGGGAAATTAGTTTCCATACAAAAAACGCCACTTCTCTTATTTCTTAATGTTTGACTTGCTATAGGTAGGTAGGTGGGTATATATTTGTTTTTTGTAAAAAGTATTTAGGAAGTTTTTTTTTAACAATGATAGTAATTTTTGTAATGAATGTTAATTAGTGTAATTGGCTCAGGCCGTTCTAATTAATTAATTAAATAAATAATAAAAATAAGAAATACCAAGAAACTAACTTTTTCTCATATTCCTCTTGAGGCAGGCAGTCATCCACGTTGACGCAGCCGAGCAGACACCCAGTTGGATAGAACGTAGGAAACTTGAAATTCTTTTCTGGAAACAAATAACTTTTTGATTGAAAATGTTTTTCAAAACAAGCTTTTTCGAAATTGATTATAATCATTTATTAACAACATTCATTATACGTCAAAAATGGTAGGTACGATGTGGTGCGTGTGAGCTAGCTATACTATACGAAGCTAAAATATTATGCAAATAAAGTTACACTATCACTATTTACGTAATAACCAAAAATAACCGATACCGATTTCTCACGAGAGTACCTACCTAAAAATCAAGGTAACCTAACTATGATACATATTAAACATACGATCCCTCATTGAATATAAAAAATACTACATAAATATTCATTGAATCGAATCTTATACTTTATTAATCTCATACCTACCATACTTAGTTGATAATAATATAGTAGGTATCTACAAAAAACTATTCCTACAATGTATTTACTTACCTACCTAATTAATCTTGGCACGAATTATGAGTGTGAATCAGCTGTTTTAAGGATTGTGATACTTAAATACCTACATAAACAGATTTTGTTTTGTTATGAGATTGTGTGTGTGCACTTACCTATTAAGTATGACGAATGTGAGTACCTAGTCAAACCTTTGGAAGTTTTTAAGGTACAATATTATAATAATAAGTAATGTACGTAATATTGTGGTTAAATAAAAAAAAAAAATTTAAGTACATAACAATGATAAAATTATCATAATTAGAATTATTAATAATAATAATCGTCAAATTCAAAAATAATAATAATACATTCAGGTTATCGGGGCCGCGTTCTTACCTAAATGAAACCTAACCACCACGACCCATTGTCAGTCTACTATTATTAATCGAGGAGTTCCGATGTCCACATATCCTCTTAATCATCAGAGCCCCAATTCTCTAACTAAATAACTTTTCATTTAAAAAACCGACTTCCGCCATTGTATTCGGCAAAATATTTGGATGAAAAAATAATGATGAAAGAACCATAGTGGTGAAAGGATTATGATACTTTTTGAATGCAAATTCTTGGTTTGTTGCTGAAAATATCACGCCATATGTATGCCTACAATATTTGAAGAGTTCCCTCAATTCCTCATGGATCCCATCATCAGAACTGGATTCTGAAAAAAATGGGACCAATCTGGAAGTATATCTATTCAAATAAAAAAAGAATTTTCCAAATCGGTTAATAAACGCCGGAGATAGGCGGTAACAAACATAAAAAAAAAAAATACAGCCGAATTGAGAACCTCCTCCTTTTTTTGGGAAGTCGGTTAAAAATAGTTAAAAGAGAGTTCGGATCATGTTTCGATTTCGTGTCGATGTCTTAAATGTCAGAAATGGTATTCTCTTAACTTATAACTTTTCATTTAAAAAACCGACTTCCGCCATTGTATTCGACTAAAAAATTTTGGATGAAAAAAAAACTATGAAAGAACCATAGTGGTGAAAGGATTATGATACTTTCTGAATGCAAATGCTTGGTGTCTTGCTGAAAATATCAAAATCGCCATATGTATGCCTACAATATTTGAGGAGTTCCCTCAATTCCTCATGGATCCCATCATCAGAACTGGATTCTGAAAAAATGGGACCAATCTGGAAGTATATCTATTCCAATAAAAAAAGAATTTTCCAAATCGGTTCATAAATGCCGGAGATATACGGTAACAAACATTAAAAAAAAAAAAAAAAAACACAACCGAATTGAGAACCTCCTCCTTTTTGGGAAGTCGGTTAAAAATACACAACACTGTAATGTGAAAATGTGACCGAAACTGGAATGATTCAAAGTGATCGATAATTTTAGCAGTAGATGGAGTCTCTCTTTACTCTTTCCAATTATATATATAACCATCCTAGTTAGTAGTCATTTGGTTAGTAGTAGAACTTCTTGTGAAAGAGTTCGTCCGGGGAAGTACTACCGCCGTACCTATTTCTGCCGCCAAGCAGTAGTGTTCGCATTGCTGTGTTACGGTTTGAAGGGTACGGGTGCCGGTGAAATTACAGGCACATGAGACTTTTCATCTTTATGTCTCAGGGTCGGCAGCGCGCGTGTGATGCCTCTGGTGTTTCATAGGCTACGGTAACTGCTTTCCATCTGGTGGGCCGTAAGCTTGTCTGCATGCCTAGTAGCATAAAAAAAAAAAAACCTACTCTTAGTGGTAGTCACCGTAAATTGAAAGTAGACTAAATTGTTATACCAACTTTCTGTCAATTCACAATTCAGTCTCGATTCGGTTAACTTTCAGTGTATTTATAAAATAATTTAGAGAATTGGGCCTCAGACTAACTTTACAGGAATGTAAAATTTAATCTCAATCAGATAACAGGAACTAGGTAAAAATCGGCTTCTAATATTAGAACCAAACCCACGTGGATGTCGTCCACTGTTGAACGAGGCCTCCCCCAGAATGTGATGGGGGACTTGCCATAATCACCACGCATGGCAAGCGGATTGGTGATTACAGTATTGGTGTTGAGTTCTCAAGTGGATGCTGCTGCCCATCCCCTGATGGAATCCCTTAGTCGGCTTTTACGACATCCACGGGAGGAGACGGGGGTTCTATTCTTAGGCCGGAAACATATGTATACAGGGTGTAAAAATACAGTTCCCGAATACCAAAGACTACCTATAAAACAGATAGTTGAAATAAGCTAAAATATACACTTCTCATCAAAAAAACCGAAACTCTACTAAGATTTTCTTTCTGGCGACAAATAACCAAATTAAGAGGATTATTTCTTTAAGCCATTATTATATTTGCTGGCAGTTACCTTGTACTACCTTTTGTACTGTTATGTGACAATTTTTTTTCCATTTATCACAACTTTTTTCTAATAATCCATTAAACACAAACTTGAGAGGTTTTCGATTTTTTTGATAAGAAGTGTATGAAACATATCAATGTTTGTTTGCGTTTTTTTCAGCTAATTTGTTTCAATCCGTGAGGACCATTAATTGGCATTTTCGACGCCTATTTTTGTTAGCATAGATACTTATTGAAAGAATAGTTACCAGGATAGAGCACTCGGTACTGGTTCTCCAGTGCTCTGACGACGTCCTGGTCCGGAGGCTTCACGGTAGACGCGACCCAGAGGCGCCCGCGATGACTCGTGTACCAAGTGCGACCTTCATGCCTGCCGTTACAGTGAACCGTTAGTTGATTGCTATGCTTATCAGCAGCGTGATAACATTTTAATTTAATTTATAATTTGTATGTGGATGGATTACCAATAATTGGAACATATTTTTATTTGAATCACACACATCTTTAAATTAGAACCAATTTACATAATATAATTTTTTTCGTGTTTTTTCAGCTTAAATATTTTCAGAATCATGGTTTGAAATAGTCTGAATGCACTGTTTCAGTTTTCGGGAGTAGTCTTTTTACACCCGTTGTAGAGTGTATACATCAAATGAACTACATAATATATAGCCAGTACAACACCAATGAGCCCCGGTAGTCTCGGTATATGGCGAATGCTACACGCTCGATATGTATCGCGATATTTAACGTGATATTTATCTAGAAATATTTTGGTATACTACACATACGATACGAATCGCGTCAGTACGACGGTAAATTTCATTGAGTACACTCGTACGTTTCGTATTACAGTAAATAAAGCTATGAGTGACAATATAAATAAAGCTTTCGTTGCTATTATATTAGCGATAGCATTGAAAAGACTTATAAAACGAAAAAAATGGGCGAAATATTGGTTTCAAGATAGAAAAAAATATACACATCTGAATTTATTAATTGAGCATTTGAGCTGTCCCATACCTCAGGTAGTGTTTCTAACACAAGTATGAATTATTTCAAGTATTTTTGAGCGATCCTTTGAAGTACGGCGGGCGCCGCCTCAATATGCAATAAATATCGATTAGAGACTAGACGCTTGATATGTATCGACGATAATAGATACAGATCGTGGATTTATGGATTTCTAGAAATCCAGCGATCCGTATCACGATACGTGATACGCTATACTACACACTCGATTAATATCGTGATCCTGGATTACGATCCAAATATCACGATAAATATTGAGCGTGTAGCATTCGCCTAAGACTAGGACTCTCTTCTCCTGTGGATGTCATAAAGGCGACTAAGGGAATACGCTAGCGGCTAGAGGATGGCCAGCAGCATCCACCTGAGTCCTCCGACGATTGACGACCTCTGTGGCGCGGCGGGCGAGTAGCAGGCTGAGATGCGAGAGGTTGCGGGTTCGATTTCCGCTGCGGGACAAATGTTTGTATGACCTGCAAATATTTGTTTCGGGTCTGAGTGTTATGGTACCATGGTACACTTAGGTCCTAATACCCGCGACTCAGGAAATCCTAGTATGGGATCATGACTACGTATGTGACTGTTGGGTGTTATGTACACTTTAATATAGGTAGGTACACACCTTCGCCCTCACACACAAATATGCAAGGATTTAACATGTCATTATTCATATTATTCTTTTTTTTTTCTTATTACTAGCCACTAGGTATATATGTACGTTTTTGTGAATCTTCTTTTAACCAATTTCTCATGGATACCCCAGCAACTTCTTTAATTTTTGTTAATCGCTTTGGGCACCCACGACACGGGCCTAGAGCCTAGTGTGGGGCCATAGTTTCTGTTATTTTTAGAAATCCATAATTACTAAAATTTTTCCTTATTTGTTCCATGTATATTTCTGTACTGTACTGTATTTTTTGGTAATAAATGATTTATCTTATCTTATCTTATCTTATGTTATGAGTATTGGTAATAAATGATTTATCTTATCTTATCTTATCTTATGTTATGAGTACTTAACACCAAACTGCGATCACCAATCCGCCTGCTAAGCGTGGTGATTATGGCAAATCCCCACATTGCACGTTACGAGTTGAACGCTATGCAATGCTTTGAGGGAGGCCTCATCTACTTGTCTACCGGCTGATGAAAACAGCAGTAATTGATGTTACAAAAAGTAAAACACACATAAATAACTGTAAATATTTATACATTCTGAATTTGTTAATTAGGTACATAAAAATCAGTTACTGCGCACAATCACACGCCGTTTACGCCACGATACCCGATTAGTCTTTAACAATAGAAAGGAAACACTCATAATTACAGTCTGTAATGATGGCAACGCAGCACGTAACACGAATCCAAATGAAAATTTATTATTTAACGGCAAAGATATTATCGTCGCAATCAACACCGGCGCTCCACTCAATACGAAGGTAAACGTGGCAACTTGAAACTTCTGCCAAAATCGCGGCGAGCCATTCACAGCAGTATTCTTCAACAAACTGTAAAGCGCTCTTACGTAGAGACAGAAGTTTATCACCAATAGTAATCCGACGAAAAGGAATCGCTCCTTTAGAAGATACACTAAAAACTTTAAACTGGTCAGTTCGCCTAAGATATGCAATGCCGAGAGCAGCAACGGAACACCCCAAGAGAAAACGTTACATTTTAACATTTTTCGAGTTATATTACTGTTGAAAACGATTACAATATCCATATAGATTATTATAGACGCAATAAGTAGCCAGCAAGAGGAGGCGTTTACAAAATAGAAAATGACTAAAGACACAACTATATCATCATCAACATAAACTAAGCCGTAAAACAGCCAGCTGGACATGGTGTAGCAGAATATAACGTTAACATAGACGTAGTTTTTGAATGAACGCCATTTTGGGATCAGTATCCATGTTATCACGCCGAATAAAAGAGTGAAGAGAGATATCAGACTGGCAACCATAAATAATATTAAAATTAAGATAACAATAGTGAGTGTTCTAAGATCGTCAATCTCAAAGTCTTCCGAATTTGTTGTGTTTTCAGATTCCAGCGATGTGTTCAAGAAAGTTGTTGTATTTGTTGATGTAAACGTTGTATTCATTGTTGGAATCGTATTTGTTGTTGGTCTTGAAAGCTCCATTTGATCTCATTTGATTAATTTCCAGAACTATTTTCTTTTTCTACAAAGAATTTTTGAATTTTCTTTGTCTACAAAACGTACTCTCTCTCTCTCTCTCTCTCTCTCTCTCTATCTTTCTCTCTCTTCGTGTCGTTAGTTCCTTCTTGGCCATAGACCAGCTTGAGGTATGATGAGCGTACAGTAAACTTCGAAAATGTTTAATGAATAACAAATAATGTTAGGTTTATCAACTCATTTTGAAATAATGAGCTCTTATTAAAATTTCAATAACACCTATTAACTAATAAATTATTAAAAATGTTGAACTAATTAGTCGAACTGATTTGGTGATTAGTTATTAGGATAATAATATTAAAAATGTTGAACTACTTTAGTGAAATCTGACTGATGTTTAATAAAGTATTATTTTAGGGTTTACAACGACTATAAACGCCCTTAGCTGCGTTAACAACAACCAAAATTTGTTATTTTTAACTTCTTCATTTTGTATAAGTAAACGGAAATTTCCCGAACCGATGTATCGGAGAGGGCACTGTAAATTAGGGAGTGCGTCGCGTCCATGCACTCACCCTGAAGTAAACTGTCGAAGTTTGATTAGAAACTTCAAAATTAGACCGGTACGTGAAAATTACCGTAAATACCAAAATAATGATGTAACTCACGATGGTTTGCGTAGCAAAAAAAAACCTTCATAAAAGAAAATTCTTGAAAGAATGAGACAGACTTTCAGGTTGACTTGGTCTACACGGATTTGAAATAAGCTTTCGACCATGTTGGCAATGCCATCGTGATCGCTTAGCTACATAATGATAAGCTATGTTTGGTGGCATCTAATCTTACCAATAGAACACAACCTGTATGGAACAGGTAGGTATGGAACAACTCTAACTTCCTTAGAATACTATCAGGCGTTCTTCAGGGATCGCACTTAGGGATTATCCTTTACAATATCTTCTGTTTTGACTTTCATTGTGATGCGAAGATTGTGGAACAGGCTTACTTTCTTAACTGAGATATAGGTAACCCTTAGTGTGATTCCAATAAGACTTACATCTTGATGCCTTCGACGAGCAGCGACGCCCAGGGTTGGTGCATGGACAGACAGCGGCCCGTGTCACTCATCTCTTGCAGTTCCGTGTCTTGAACGCGCGGGTATTGTGATAGGCTCACTGTCTTCACCACTGATACGATGCTTTGGGTTTCCACTGATGGATCAAACTGTGGAAAGAAGACATATTCATGCCAAACTCACTTGATTTATTTTATATACGGTATGTATACTATACGCCTATATACTATAGGCACGTACAAAGGCAGGAGCGGGGTAGCTAGTTCTCTAGTTCTATAAAATCATACCTGTAGCAGTGGTGCGTTAACTCCCGGAGCCACGTCACGGTCCGTCGGCACACCGATATAGAGGTCAGGTTGGAGCAGTTTGCTCGCGCCGCCAGATGCGGTGGTCATCTCACGGATCCTGTCCTCATCCACTTCATAGTCGATCGACTTGTCTTCTACTATCTGACGACCTACAATTTTAAAACATCGCTAATGAAATCGATAAAACTTAGGATTAATAATGACGGAAATTAGGATGTAACACAGCGAGAGCTAACACAGGAAGGACTGTTTAATTTAACTTTAACTAATGTTAGCATATTATTTTGTAAAATAAATATTTTGTATTTTCTAATATTAATACTTCCAAAATTGCGCTATTACAGTTTTACCCAAAATATAAGTCGCCCCGATGTACTTGCGCCGTAGACCAATTTCTATAGCACGGGAACCTTCTTTCTACTAATCTCTCTCTCTCTCTTCTCTGCCTCGCCGAAAGCTTTCTGTTCGGCGTTCGGCGATGCAACATGGCTGCGGAGTTTTTGCAGTAGTGTGTCTTTGTTGTTCTAGCACGCCAGTGAGCCTACTGTTTCCTGAGGATGCTTCGTTAAGAGGCGAAACACGTGTCGATTTCTTTCAGAGTTTTCGTTGGAGAGGAGCGGAATTGTTACTATATATTTGTTCGTCTATTTCATATTGTAGAATGGATTTCCGCAAAGTCACGCTTGAATCAATTAACATTATTGTGTTAACACCTATGGCAATAAAAAATATTCTATTCTATGTTATTTTTGTGTTGTGGGCAAGTTTTTTTGTTTTATAATAATGGAGAAAGCGATAAATAAAGAAAATTTTCGTCGGCGTCTATCGTGTACAGTAGCTTCGCGTAGTATCAAAAATTGGCTCTAGCTTCGATGGGGTACGAAATCCGACTACTATGTATAGAAGCGGCGACGTACGATTAAAATACAGAGCAAGCTGATTAAGAGCCAGACAATTGGGAACTGGGTCTGACTGCTGGTATTTCTCCAGTCACTCATTCAAACTCACATGATGAATTTGTGTTGAACCTTACACTCCAAAACTTAAGAGTTGATAATATCCATACCTCCGAAATCGAAGGTCATCTTCTTGTTAAGTCGAGACGCGTGTTTCTTCTCATGTAGCGACTGTTGGTACTTGTCTAACTTTTCCTTCTCGCTCGAGTTCAGCCAAACGCTGTTCGCGTTAAAATAGTCGCTGTCATCGTCAGTGACTTTCGTTCGTCGTTCACTAGAAAACATTGAAAGGACCGTATTAATAAATCAAACTTACAATTGAAAAAAACATTTCTATGTAGCACGTATTGGGAGAACCAATGTGTATGACGGCCTCTTTCGTTTGTGATGCCACTGGTTTTTTATCAGAAAATAAGCCCCCTTATTGTCGAACGAACTGATAGCTTAGGATCGGAAATCAGGGTCATTACACCAGGTGTGTGCTGATGTTAAGCTCACCTAGTCCGGTCATACTCCAGCAGCCTGTTCCTATGCAGCAAGGCATTCTCCCAGCCTTCAGGACGGTTCCTTTCCAGTAAGGTCTCCATCAGCTTGGCACTTGCCTTTGTCTTAGCATTGAGTTCTCTTTGCTCTTGTGGGGTACACACCTACAACCAAGAACTAGAATTAGAATCAGAATCAGTACTATTGCAAGAACCGTATTTAACTTTTCGCACGCTTAAAACTAAAAAGCAATAACTCAAAGATAGCGTTTTTTGAGATTTTTTGATAAAACCAAAGACTAGATTCGGAAAGTAAATGGTTGTGGGATTTGAGTGCATAGCAGTGATTAGTTACCGATTTTGGGTTATGAACATTGTTTCGTCATTATAAAACGACTGTAGGATCTTGATACTTGTAATGAAAAAGTAAAAGTTGGCGCGAAAGTTAGTTGTTGGTAAAATAAAACGTTTAGTTGGGTTGTAAAGTGAACAATGTTAGTGATGATTAGTGAGGTAGTAAAATTAGTATAGTATGATACAAGGATTAGTAAGATTAGTATTGTGGGGAAGGATTAGTAGGATAGTAAGATTAGTACAGCAGGTTAGGTTAGAAGGATAGTAAGATAAGTACAGTAGGGTAGAAGGATTAGCAGGATAGCAGATCTTACCAGATTGCCACAGAAGAGACAAGGTCCAGAGCCCTCCTGGCTACAGATTATACGGCCACACTGCACACAATTGTTGACCAGATCATGCTTAGCTGCCTGGCAGTCGCAGCGGTGTCTACCTTCAAACCATACAAATCAGAATTAGAACAGCATGTAATACATAGAATACGAGTGTAAGATGCTAAACAAATTGACTCTGATTAAACCAAGCTTTAGATTGTTTATCGGAAGGACTTTTATATAAGGGTACATAAATATATACATGTGTATTTTTTAGGGTGGGGAGGGGTGGAGGAGGGGAAGGAGATCCCTCCCCCGCATAAGGGAAGTTTAGGAAATGCATGGTTTTTTTTTATAATTTTTTTAAAATCTTATTTTGAGGTTATGTTTTGGTAATTTTTCTGTACTATGGCCTGTGATTAGAAGTTTTCTTGTGTACAATACAAATACTAAAAAGTAGTTTTAAAAAAAACCTAACTACCTACCGAGGGTCTGTTTATAGTATGGCCTATGATAAGTTATCTTGTGGTCTCAAGATTTTTTGTGTACAAATCCTACAAAATAGTTTTAAAAAAACATAACCTACCGAGGGCCCGTCTATAATAGGGCCTGTGATTAGAAGTTTTCTTGCGCACAAATACTATAAAATAGAGTTAAAAAAAACCCAATAGCCTACCGAGTGCCTGTTTAGTGTTTATAGGTATTATAGCCTGTGTAAGAATTTTTCGGGGTCTCACGATTTTTTACGTACAAAAATTAAACTGATTTCCTAGATATGAAACTTCGTGAGATTGCTCAAGATAATATAAGTACTTTGCATAAAAAAAAGAAGAGTCTACTACAAGTCCCGTATAAAAAACAAACCATTTATCCAGCTAACATTAAAATTTTATTCAGCCATTCACCACAAAAAGGCCCAACTATAATGAAGTCATCAGATCCCCATGAAATACCAGAAACCTTATAGAAACAGCCTTGAGCTGCCTTTATCCACAGACTATCTGTGTTTGGTACAATGTCATTGTTCCATCAAGCGCGGGCAATCCTTTACTGGAATAGATTTTCCATTGGAATAATAAATAGATACTAGTGTGTAATGGACCATCATAGAGTTTGAATGCGGAAAAGGGAGTTCATTAACATTAACATTAGATACTATTGTTTTTCCAAAGACAGAGAAACCTGGTTGAACCTGGAGGAGGCCTATACTCAAATAGGGGTTCCCATCCAAGACAAAACATAATGGAACAAACATTATAAAAAAAAACATTATTTATTATTTAGTATCTAACATTAACAAAATTATAAGTAAAATTTCATAATATACATAAATACATACATGTAATACTTAGGTGATGGGAAATTAAAAGGCTTTATTATTATTATTATTATTATACTATTGTTTTTAAAGTACCTACCTTTCAGCAACACAACTTGAGCATTCTTCCCCTCTTGTGAGTACAAGTTGACATATTTAGTTTTCTTCTTATTCTTAGACTCAGAATCATTGCTGGTTTCTGCCGGTGCGGGTGGCTGTGTGTCCGGGCTGATGATGTCTTGCTGCTTATTCTTGGATATCTTCTTTTTCTGCTGTTTTGGCAAAGTACTGCCTGAAAAATGAGGATTAAGAATTCTAAGACCTCATAAGAAATTTTTAAGGCTTAAGGTTGATGTGCGGAGAGTGTAGCGCGGATCGCACTCACCCTGATGAAGACCGTCGATTAGGGTTTAAACCTGTTGGTGCTTCCACCAACATATTAGTACGTGAAAATTTCCCGTTTTATAAAATGACTGAATAACATTGTGCAATAACCTGAAATGAAAGATTAAAGTCTGATGTGGCTGTGACATATGAGACTTTAATCTTTAATTTTTATCATCTTTATGACTTTCATCTTTATGGCATCCAATATGCTTGAAACAGGAACACAGCAACCAAAGCATAACTACTAGAAAAAGAAATAGAATGCAGATATATAAATAGATAGATAGAATGCATTAGAAATAGGTGGTAGTACTTCCCTAGACCGAGTCTTTCACTAGGAAATTTACTACTACTGTACTTTCTGTACCTAACACAAAATAAGTTTATTTAATACACACCTTTACTGGGAAACTTTCTTTTTGACAGTTCCAAAAAGAAGATCTTGTGCTGGTTGTTATCGAAGTCCAGTAATGTTTTCATGTACTCATTGAGATCTCCCTCATTGTGAATCGATAAAATGTACCTAGAGAAGATTATTCACTAGATTAGTGAACAGATTACAACTTTATTGCAGTAGTTTGCACGCACAGAAGTTGGAAGAGTAGGTACCTACCTAAAAAGTTTTTGGTACTTACTGTATCAGATCGTCCGGAACTTCAAAGTCTAATATTCTAGACAGACCTTCTTGAATCCACTGTTTCATTTTTATTAAATTCAACCGATTTTACAACCTTTTTCAACAAAACAAACAAATTGTAAATCACATCACAAAATCACAAAGTCAGCTGTTTGTTTTTGACATTGACACAGTTGACAATGACAATAACCCGTACTAATTTTTCGGGAAATGGCTTAGAATAACAGTTCTTATTCTAAGGGAAATGGATCGTTTTCTTCTCAGAATAACGACGTTTTCTTCAATTATTTATATATCCTAACCTTAGAGAATTTATAGTAGGGAGATGGCAAGCATACGCTTTCCCCTCTGCCGAAGTACATGAACGGTCGTTCGTGTCAGTTTATAAAAACTAGTTTAGCCACGATCGTTCGCCATTCTGCGTTCATACCTGTCGCTATACGGAGCTCCTAAAAATGGTTGGTTGTGCTGTGGTTTCGTGTAGATGGCGGTCGGAAACATCAAATTTAACAAAATATGGAGTTTCTTATCACATTTAAGTAATTGACAACACAATTGAGCCATTAATTTCACCGTAAAATATATTTTCTTACTGCAAGCTTACGACAGAAATAACGATACGTAATTTCTTAGTACGGGGACAAGTGATGTGAAAACAACGAACGAATGTATGAACGAAAGAGGCTGCAACGATTTTTATGAAATTAACAGGATAGGGAGTTTTCAGGCCTAATAAACGATCTCAAAGCTGTAAAAAAAAAACCTGATTCCAAAGAAAATATCAATACCTACGTCGTTCAATACCAGCCTAAAATATAGGTTAAATGGGCTTGATTAGCTGTTTTTGGGGTTAAAGGGGTTGTAAGGTTATTTTAGAGGTTTGTATTTCCGATTTTTCCGGTTTTAGGGTTATTTCGTCAATCACAATATTAAATTAGGAAGGTATGCAAAAGTATACGGATATTCCAATATCGTTTCGTATGAAAAAAGCAGATCCACGAAAATACATTTTCTTAACAATAAATTGATCCATTTAAAAAACCAATAGCTTATATTTTCATCAAAAAAAATACAATATAAAATGTAATATAATTATAATATAATTACCAGCTTATAATTGTTAAATCCATGTATGTGGCACCGAATCATAGACCTTCTAATAATCAATACAAGCCGCCGAGAGGTTTCCCTTGCTCCTCCTGACCTTCTGTCTGATGGCCATGTCAATGAGGAGGAGCTCCTTAATACCACGTGACCCAACCTTACATCCATTCCGAGCAGGAGCCAAAATATTGTTTTTTTAACACTCAACAGTCACATACGTAGTCTTGATCTCACACTAAGATTCCCTGTATCGTAGGTACCCATCAGGAACTACGAGTACCTGGTACCATAACACCCAGACGAACAAATATTTGCAGATCATACATGCCTGATGCGTGTGATTTGGAAACCATATAATTTTATAAGAAACCAACGCACCACGGGTCTAAATATTAGTGTACTGATCAATAGCCAAAATAGCAGCAAACTTTGTTCGCGTGCAAAAGGACGTACGCGTCCTACCGGTGACCTCCTAAATCCTAAAAATCAATTTTTAACTGACTGTTTTTCTGATTGTTTGTAACGCGATTACTTTTCATTAATATGAATCAATTCACCCATTCAAACATAATAAACATACATCCATAGACTAGATCCATAGACAATGAATAATCTTAATTTCATTCAGTCTTTTACACCCCATCACTAGTTTTTGCGCTAGTGTGCAACTAACCAATAGTGTAATTACAGAAATTATTTATTTGTGTGCTTGTTTTATGTTTGTGTGACGGCTTTTATTTCCGTGTGCGTTTATAGAGACGCCTCAACTTTCTGCATGAGTGTGCGTGAGTAAGTAAATGTGTGCTGTACGTGTTTACCTCGCCTCCCGCAAAAAGTGGCAGAAATAATTTAGTACTAGAATTTGAGCATGCCATCTCCCTACATAAATTCTCTAAGATCCTAACTCATCAATTCTTCGTGTAAGGGAACCCTCGTGACGTGAGTAATGTTGTTCTATGACGTTGACTGTCAGAAACATATAACTGTCAATGTCATCAATCATCATTGTCGTCTGCCCAAAAAAGATTGGATTTCGGTTTTCAATTGTTTTCCTTTGCAATTTCTATTCTGATTTCAAATTGAAGTCCACAAAACAGGTAATTTCTCCAAGGTGTTAGCGGTAATCACTGTTTTTCTAATACAATCACCATGCCCCAGGAACTATTACTACTATGGAAAAATACTACGCTCTAACATAGTTATTTGTTTACGTAATTCCGTAACCTCAAACCTATTCACTTCTCAGGAATAAACAATGTCCATTTCTCCGTTTCTTCGTTCTCCCTTTACTGACATCACCGGTGGTATGATTTCCCATCAGTTGTTGGGTAAATGCCAGAATGAAGAGGCCCGGTACATGGAATGTCTGGAAGCGTACGGTCTTGACCGCGGACGGGCAAAGTGCCATCCTCTGCTTCACGACTTCAAGGAATGTCAGACCTCTGAATTGCAGTTCAAAAGATTTGCGGTAAGTTAGGTCAATATATTTTGTAACAAGCTGAAGCATGCCAAGTAGGGTAGGGGTAGTTTTGGTCACTAACAGATTTGAAGATCTAAATTATTGTCCGCAATTATTAAAATTAGGATACCGCGCATTTGTACGAACAAAAAAAGAAATCATTTTTAAGAATCTTAGTGATTTTTTTGTTTGTGTAACTATTTTAATTATCATTTATTTATTTTGGACCCTGACTGGCATGATAAAAAAAAAAGGCAAACAGGTTTTCCTATTTTAAAAATTCCTTATAGATTCAAAGTCATTGGCACCTCAAATGATTTGGCACAATTTATTTGTGCATTAAACCTTTTTGTAGTAGTTTTATTAGAAAAGTATAAAGTCAAACCTTAATTGACACTATTGACATGTACAGCTGATTGACACCAAAATCGAAGGATTTGTTAGGATTTAGTGGATGAAAACAATTTTATCCAAAAACTCAAACTTTATCAAAAAATTTACATAACTGACACTCACTAGCTGCTCATTAGTAAGTGAAAACTTACTAGGTACCTACTCAATTTAAGTAGGCACTTTGATCAATGTAAAAATTTGTTTGGTTTTCTTCAGAACAATCTGTTGTCCTCCAATTTTTTCTTGAATCGATCTTGGACTAATTCAAATGAACCCAATTGAATCGATTAATTTGCCTAAGATCGGAAACCCTTGTACAATGTGTGTAGTAGTTTTGTATAATCTTGCAAGTCTGTTCTTGTCTAATACACTTTTACTATTCAATAGAAAAGTAACTAATGAATTAGTTTCTGTAACTATTGAGTCATGATCAATCTTCAATCTACACATATATTGGCAATATTTAGATCAATCTCTCCTTCGAAGAATCAATTCAAAAAAGTTGAGAATCGGGGTCCTCAAAATCGATTTTCAATAAATCAAATCGAGTTTTTTTAAATCTTCAACAAACGATTTGTATACCTTACTAAACTAACAAGTGAAGTTATGGACCATCAAGTGAGTTAATTACCTACTTTTGCTGTCATTATTACCATAAGTTAAATTATAGTTACAGTAGAGGCATGCTTAAAGTTATCAAGTTATATCAATGTTTACAGTCATGTGAACTTGGACTTTTTCAATGAATACTAACTATAAATATTGCGAGCCTAAAAGATTTTACATTTTGTCATGTTTAAGTGTCATTAAAAGGAACTTGATTAGGCACAAAGGGATTCCTAATATTTTGACGACCTCTCTGGCATGGCGGGCGAGTAGCCGGCTGAGATGCAAGAGATTGTAGGTTCGATTCCCGCTGTGGGACAAACGTTTGTATGATCTGCAAATATTTCTTCCGGGTCTGGGTGTTATGGTACCATGGTACTCGTAGTTCCTGATACCCACAATACAGGGAATCCTAGTGTGCGATCAAAACTACGTATATGACTGTTGCATGTTATGTTTTGTTTAATTTATCATCAGCATCTTTTAGGCATCCACTTCTAGTCGAGACCTACTCCATAAAATACAATGGGACAACAGCCATAAACACCGACATCTCACCAGGGGGAGAGTGGGGTCAAAAAATCACCAAAATTACCTCACGTAATTAATGGATGCCCCCCTTAGCACATACTACGACGAAAGTAAAGTGATGCGCTTCCACGATCTGGGTAGATGGATGGATGGATGTTTGTTACTATTTCACGCAAAAACTACTGAACAGATTTTGTTGAAATTTAAAAAAAAAAAAAAAAAAAATTTTTGCTCATAAATTAACTTAGAGGCTATAATTTATAATAGAAGTTCCACGCGGGCGAAGCAGCGAGCAAATGCTAGTCTTTACTAAGTTTGATTACTTTGTTGTTTACAGGCAATGAGAGCCGAGAGGGCAAAGCAGATTTCTGAAGGAAAACTTACCGGGGATAAGAAATATGTGAGCCCAAGAATCGATGCATACTAATTGTGTAGGTGCAATTTGTTAAATTATTATTTCCTGTAAAAATAGTTGTATAAAAAATTAAATAAGATCTATTTGTTTTACTTAAATTCACTTTACCTAATTATAACCTCTTTTTCATCAAAACTATAACTTTTGTGAAGACGAGGACTGATCTCAAAAGTAGTATTTTGAACGCATGAGATGCAAAAAATAGTGTAGGTAGAACAATATACTAACAAAAGTTGTAACCGAACAGAATTAAAAAAAAATCGCACAAATGACCACCAAAAAAAAGCTTTTGAACGGCAACAACACAATTTTTTTTACGAATTAAATAGCTAGACTTGTGTTCTCACCGCATATTTTTAATTTTTTATGATTTGTATATTTTGATTTAAAGAAACCCTCAAAATTACCAGTTTCATAGTCAAAATACATGCGATTTTCAACTTTACGCAAAGCCGGGTTGGATATTTTTTTTTAATATTTTTGGATGTTTGTATTTTAGGATCATATAATGTAGTAGTGACCCGCCTCCGACTTCGTACGCGCGTATTCAGAAACACACCCCCGTGCTTCTGACCATTCTTTTAATCTTACAGTCTCTCTCCATCAAAAGGTTTTCTGGAAGAAATCGCTTCTAAGCGATTAGAGCGGCGCCCATTGTACTTTTTATTATCATATTCAGTTTTTTCTAATAATATTATGGTGTACAATAATAGTAGATTATGCACTAAGGGAATAAAGCAGTGTCTTATGTCGCGGGCGGCATATTGAACCCTGAGTGTAACGAGGGACTCTTAAAGTTAACTCCCGAGTGTACCGAGGGAGTTATATAGAGTCCTGAGTGAAGCGAGGGGTTCAAGCTGCCCAAGACGAAGACAGGCTTTATTCCAGAGGAGCATACTCTACTTTTCACACCTACTGCGAGACAATAAAAAGCCAGGGCTCCATAAAATAAGTATCGTCTGTTTTGATGAACTCTGGAGTAGAATCATTATCGCTCGTCATTTTTTGTTACACTAATATTGCCATTGACATAATCATATATTGCTATAAATTTCACTGAAAAACACAGCACCAACCTAACATCTCTTTTGTTTCACATTCTTTAGTCGCGCCTATTTCTTTTTTTTCTGAGTTCTGCTTTTGGTGGCCAGTTCGATTTTCGAACAAACCTCTTTACAATGCCATATGGGCATTTCTTTACTTGGAGTTTTCCACGAGTTTCCACACGAATTTGACGTTCCAAATTCAAATCACTTTAATCCCTAGGGAGTTTCATACAACTTTATATCCCTAGAGAGACAATGCTTTACTTTACGTTGAGGTTGCATGATTTGTAATTGGACATTGTCGAGCAGGTGGTGTGAAAAGTATTTTCTTTCCTATTCTGTCCTTCTCGGACGTCCACTACGCTTCACGCATACGGGACAAACAAAGAAACATTCATTGTTACGTATTAGTATATATACCTAGATAGAATAGAATAGAACATTCTTTATTGCAAATCATGTACAGGCGAACTTAATGCTAGGAAGCATTCTCTACCAGCTAACCTATTTGTGTAGTGCGGATAAATTAAATTTAAATTTATTTATACCTACATATAATATTGATTATATCATAAATACATACATAATAAAGTATAGATTATTGAAAGTTGCACTTCAAAACTTTTTTTACAAAAAGCTTTTCCTGACAAAGTCTTGACTTCGACTGTCACAAAAATACTAGTTGCAAAAAACCTATTGTTGATTTGAATTGGAAAAGGCAAAAATATTTATTGATAGCAATGCCCTACTCCATCTCACCATTTTTCCGTTCACCATTCACCGACGTCACAAGTGGGATGATATCCCACCAGCTGCTTGGTAAATGTGGCACCCTAGAGATGGAGATGATGAACTGTATGGAGGCATATGGACTGGATTTGGGAAAACGGAAATGCAATGCTCTTATTATGGACTTCAATGAGTGCCAGAAAACATTGCTGCAGTTCAAGAGATTCGTGGTGAGTGATTGATTGAGTTGTTGGCTTCTTTTCGACCTTCTTTTTTTTTTTTGACGACCTCTGTGGCGCTGCGGGCGAGTAGCCGGTTGAAATTCGATTCCCGTTGCGGGACAAATGTTTGTATGATCTGCAAATATTTGTTCTGGGTCTGGATTATGGTACCTAATACTCGTAGTCCCTATATACCTCGTATACCCACGACACAAAGAATACTAGTGTGTGATCAGGACTACGTATGACTGTTGGGTGTTATGTTATGTTTTTATATTTTTTAAATTAATTTGGGTATTTATCATCATCACCAGCCGGTACACGTCCACTGCTGGATCTTTATTCTCCAGCGGTTGTTGGTTCTGCGAGCCACGTTATGTGGCATGTCCATTGCCACTTCAACTTCTCGGATCTTCTACGGATCTCTTTGGTTCAGATTGTATCGCGTAATGAAACTCCGAGCTCTCTCCATAATTCGCTGCACGACTTTGAGCAGCAGATATCTTTTACATGACTCCATTTTGGTTATTTTTGTAGTTGTTATACGCAGAGACACATGCCACCTAACGCCTAACGGAAAAAAATAAACTGTCTTGAGAATTTGTTATTTCAAAACATTAGGTTGTGCCTACAAGGAACTGGATATTGCATGCACCTAGGTAGAAACTACGAAAACATAGCCCACTCCTACACCCGATTATTTATATATTTTAACAATTTAATGAATTAAACAACAGTGAGAAAAGAATAGTTATTTGTTATACAAGAGTGCAAATTTTGATGACCGAGCAAGCGAAGGATTCTAAAATTGAATCACGAGCGTAGCAAATGATTGAAAAGCACTGCAAAAGTGTTTTTTATTCGCAAGCGTCCGAAAAGGTTTTTAAAATTCGAATCATTCTATTCAAAATAAAAAGGTTCGAATTTTAAAAACCTTTCCAACTGCTCGCCGCTTGCAGCCACAGTCGGTCGAACGCTTTGCTAATTGCTCGTGGTTCAATCCCTGAATCTTTTGACTTTCAATACAAGTAATCGCGCCAAATAACAACACTACAGCCTTGCATAACAAATTTCCGCAACTCCACAGCAATTATTGTACCTAAATCTATTTATAAAGAAAAAAAGTTTATAATTCTACATTTCTGTCCATAGATTTGAAATCGGTGATCACTGTAGGTACTCTACGTGTAGATTTTCGAAGCAGTCGGTCCCGTAGCTAAAAATGACGGCCAGTTTTTTCAATTCGATTTTCTTTTCAGAATCAGAATATTGTTTATTGTTCAACTGTATTTCAATATTTAAATCTGAGAACACACCCATGATAAAGCCGAATCGATTGACACCTCATTTAATATTGACCAGTATTTAATGATCTCTGTCTCCAATGCACGCTGTGCATGCTATGGGGGAAGCCTCATGCAGTAGTGGAAGAGATTCTGTGATTTTGACAAAATTGCTTCACTGGTTTACTATATTTTCAGAATGACCATCCATACAAACATAGGAACATACAAGCGTTATAGTACATTACTGTTTTTTTTTTCATTTTTAAATTCATTTATGAATCATATCAAAATTCCAGTTCCCATTTCCAGTACATTACTGCAGCGGCCGGCAAAACAGGCTTTGATGGACGCCGATACACCATATCACACAATCAATGCGCAATAGCCGTTAAGGCTTGTTGTATAGTACTTTTCTCAAACAGCCCGGCTTTTCAACCAGTATTTTTTTTTTAATTTTCCATTTAACAAAATTCTTGTCTTGAAATATTTATTTTTATTTTGCTAGCAACAAACTGCTACGGCTCCTGCAGCTCTTGAATTTCAGTGGCGTCAAAAAAATTCATTGGACTTTGTTAAATTCATTCAAATTTTAGAGCAACTCATAATTGAATAATTCATCATCATCCTCTGCCTTTAGACGTCTATTGCTGGACGAAGCCTAAAAAATACGCTTAGCAGGCGTATTGGTAATCGCAGTTTTCGTGTTGAGTACTCTGGTGGATGCTGCTTCCCATCCCCTGGGTGTACCTAACACTTTACCACGCAATATTTTTTTAATTCTGGGGAGAATCGTGTTGTATTGCATACACCCAAAAACGTATACAAACCTCTTTGCACATTAACATTTCTGGTGAAAAAATCTTTTAATTTTTAACCGACTTCATAAAAGGAGGAGGTTCTCAATTCGGTTGTATTTTTTTTTTTATCAAGGAACACTCAAAATCGTCTCGGAACTCTCAAGATTCGAACCATAAAATAAACAAATCTTGTTGCATAAAAATGTAGTGTAGATAGGGATTTAACTTCCTTCATGTCATGGACTCTTCTCTTTTCTAGGCGCTCCGCAAAGAACGGGAGAGGCAGATCGCCTGCGGTAAACTAACAGGTAACAAAAAGTACGTCTCTCCTAGGATCGACGCGTACTAAAGCTAAATCCTGAATATTCATAGAAAAAATAAAAGAGTTGTTTATTGAATAATTTGCTTTAATAAAAACAAATTGCGATGCATGGTTTTTTTCGAAGACCTTGCGGCGATCTACGACCTTTACTGAAAGGCAATATGCGATCAATTTATACTTCGGAACAGTGTACTCATTATACATATAGGTAGTTCGTAGTTCGTTAATATTGAGGTACCTACATAATCTACGAGTTCAATAATATCTTCTCAACACCGCGGTTTTTTGCGGTTGGAGTCACGGTCGGTCGGACGCTTTTTTGCAGGTTTTTTGCTCGGAATTTAGGCGCCAAACTGTAAGTATACTAGAGTGGCATGTAGAGTTTACTATATAAAAAATAGGTACTAGTTAGTGTAATTACAAATATATTTACGCGATCTCTTTTGCTATATTACTAACCGTGGCGTGATGTTTTGATCGATGTCCGTCTGGGCTCCTTGTTTGTCATTTATTCTTGTATTTCGTATTTATTTATGAGGGGCCTGAAAAGGTGAAATATAAAACGGAAATGCCTTAGTATTATCTTGTTTGTAACCTACAAAATATTATCTTGAAGTTACAAGTTTTCTCGTATGTTTTGTTTCTATGCTCAAGTCTCTTGCTACAACTGTAGGTAGGTCTAGGTACGACGAAAGTTATGCGCTTCGGCAATCTTCGTTTTTTCGGTACCGAAATATGATTGCAAGCGAGTGAAAAAATTACAGTCACGAACGTTTGCTGCTTTATAAAGAGACTTGTGCATAGAAAAAACATACTGTACCTACCTAGGTACCTACCTGCAGAATTTTCTTGCGGATTCTACTAAACACATACAGGCTGCAAAATAATTATGATACTTACATCATATGTAAAAATCCGTCAAGTAGTTACGGAGCTACGAGGAAACAGATGAACAAACTTACAGACATAGACGGCTAAAATCATAACCTTCATTTTGCTTTGCTGTAGTTGGGTAAAAAGGGGAATGTTGGACAGGTTGGGAATGCAAAAAGTTTATTTTCTCCCATGGCGATTTTGCAAGCGCAATCGCCCTACAGGGCGTCCCCCGCATAGTCAGTTAGGGAGTGTAGCCAAAGAATCAGGTGAGGACTCTTCGGCCTATTTCACAAACTAGTAGGATGCTAACGCATGGCCTATTTCGAAAAGAGACGGCATTTCTAAATAGGCCAAAGTTTTAATTAGGTAATTTTATTCTTTGGTGTATAATTTTGGTGGCATTTTAAACGGTGTAGCGTAATTAAAAAGCACAAGTGTATTGCGTGACTTTTAAAAGTGGTGGACATCGTCCACCAATGTTTTAGTCAAACTGCCATCACCGCTTTACTAAAACATGACTTGACTGAGACTTTGACAACTTGGAAAGAGTATAACTTTACAAATTCCAAGTTAATCTGAAATTAGGTACTGCATAAGCCGTGCAACGCCAAACAAAAAAAAACAAAAATAGCTATTCTTTGTCACTAAATTATTTACCTAGGTACGTGCCAAACCGAAATACCTATTGAGCAAGGTTTTTTGCTACAAAATATTCGTAGCGCCTAATTAATTCAAAAACATTAGGTACTATTATCACGGATCATTGAAGTTCAACGACCGATCCTAGTGATGAAATACCTCCGAAGGCCCTCCGCATAAAAAATATTTAAAAAAAACAACCTTGCTGAACTGTTTATTAGGTCCTCGACCGGCCAACAGCTCTTGGATGATATTTAGACTTATGGAAAATAATTGAAATCAGTGTAGATGTCCAACCTTACCTTGTGTATTGAACTCTTGAAGATGTGATATCCTACTTGATCTCGTTTATCATTGATTGAGAAATAAAATAAGTAAGTGATGCAGGTAGGTACCTACCTACCTTGCTACGAGTTCGGTAGCATTTTAATTGATCAAAAGTCAAAGTCAATATTATTTTACATATTCATTGAAATTGTAAGGATAATTTCAAATCGTCTTGTAAACTAAAAAGAATCGTTTCGAACGCGACCAAATATATAACGGTTTTTTTGATGATCCTTACTACTTACTAGGTGGGAAGCGCCTGTGCGGTGCCTCTAGCTAGCATATAGAGCAAGGAGAAACTGACTCTAGAAAAAGAGAACTTTAAAAACCTTAGGAAATCAAAAGTTTGTAGTAGAACTTTTTGTGAAAGAGTTCGTCCGGGGAAGTACTACCACTGTACTTATTTCTGCCGCCAAGCAGTAGTGCTCGCATTGCAGTCAAATTACAGGCACATGAGACTTTTCATCTTTATGTCTCAGGGTCGGCAGCGCGCGTGTGATGCCTCTGGTGTTGCAGGCGTCCATAGGCTAACTACTTTCCATCAGGTGGGCCGTATGCTTGTTTGCTTGCCAAGTAGAATAAAAAAAAATAAAAAAAGTAAAATGTAAAGAGAATCGGCAAAAGTTCATAAGACAGTACACGCTACGCTTGATGTAGGTAAATTACAAATAATAATAAAAATAAAATAAAAAGCCTTTTTTCGTTTCGTAAGTGGCGCGAAATTGAAATTGAATCATGTTTTTTTGCTAATCACACAGCTCATCAACACTTCTTGAGATAGCTAAAACAGATTTTGCGATAACTAGAAGCTATCTCTTCTATGTTTGCTATTGTTGAAGTGTTGAGTTGTGATTAGCAAAAAACACGATAAAATTTTAATTTCGCGCGACTTACGAAACGCTCCAAGTCCAGCTTTAAATTATCTCGTCCAGCATTCTGACATTACAATTTCAAAATGCAAAAGTTTTTGTTACCATTCGGCGTTGATCGGTCGAATATTTAGTAGGTGATACATACCTAAGTAGCTACCTACATCAGAATAGAAAATGAGCTAGTCGGGTTCACGATAGATCATGTTCTTAGTTGTAAATGTAGAGGTCGAGTGTTGTGCTTGTCTCGATGCAATATCAACATTATATTGCGATTTGTTTTCGAGACATTAATTTATTCAATTATGGACTCACCTACCTACTACTTTCAAATTCGGTATGTTTTTTGGGTTGCCACTTTAATATTTATGTGATTCTAAAGGTCTATTTGAAATTCAAAGCGTTTATAAACTGACACATTTAGAACCTAGCGAGTCTCGAATATTGCGCGTTAAACTGAACATTTTATTTCATTTTAGTGTTCCGTAGGTACCTACCAAGTTTGGAAAAATGAACACTGTCTATTGTTGTCTTTGTATCAATCTCCCAGAGTACAGTAACTAGGTCCTACAAGCTATACAGTCGAAGTTTGGTAAAGCTTGTTACGCTATGATGACCTAATGCCAGGTTTTTGATACCCCTAACAGTCACATAAGTACATAATCCTGATCCCACACTAGGATTCCCTGTATCGTGGGTATTAAATGGTACCAACCACAATACCCAGACCCACTACACACACTAAACTATTACTGGCCTGTCCTCGAAATGGGCCCGAGAACCTCTGCCTCCTTTCTGTTGCTGTACTCTGAGCTAAGCACAGGGTTCTTGTGAGACCTATTTTTATACAACAACTAAGTACAATTGTAACCCTATGAAAGCATTAAATGTGTATTGAGTAGGTATGCCGGAATGAGACGCCTCAAGGTGACCTGCGGGAAGGTCCAAATCGCCCAGGTGTGAAGGGGAACCGTCTGCGAGTTTTGAAGGACAATGACCTTTTGCGTAATAATACCGCTCTTGACTTGATAAATTGGCGCCTTTTGCTATTGCGAAACTTTATCTATGAAAAACACACGTAGGTTGCATAATTACCTACCTTTTTTTATATATCTCGAAGTTGTAGAGTCTGGGAGGATTTGCCATAATCACCACGCTTGGCAGACGGATTGATAATCGCAGTAGGTATTGGTGTTGAGTATTCAGGTGGATGCTGCTCCATCCCCTGGCGTAGTCCCTTAGTCGGCTTTTACGATATCCACGGGAGGAGACGGAGAAGTCTATCCTGTTTGACGACCTCTGTGACGCGGCGGGCGAAGTTTCGCCTGTGACGCAGGAGGTTGCGGGTTCGACTCCCGCCTCGGAACAAATATTTGTACAATCTGCAGATATTTGTTCAGGGTGTTCGGGGTATTTTTCTATGTATAAAAAATATCTAATCTATGTAATGTATTGTATTAAGTATATCAGTTATCTAGTACCCATAACACAAGCTCTGCTTAGCTTGGGGCTAGATAATGTGTTTAATGTCCAGCATTTATTTTTTTATTTATTTATTTATTCTTAGGTCATACATACCATGACACAATCCATTGGCCAAATTTTCCCACTGCGAGATCATCCTTCGGATATTACAGTCAATACATTAGTCCTGATAAAAGATTTCCTGTATCGAGGGTATCAAGGATCTACGAGTACCATTGTCGCAACAACACCCAGACCCGGAACAAATATTTACAGATCATACCATGGGCGTAGCCAGGTTTTAGTTTCGGGGGGGGGTCATGGAAATAAAACAACAAAAATGTACACATACTCACAGGTGTTTCTTCAAAAAGTATCAGATTTTAAATATTTCGGGAGTGGTTTGAACCCCCAAAACCCCCCCTGGCTACGCCGGTGGATCATACAAACATATTGTCCCACAGCGGGAATTGAACCCACACCTCTTGCGTCACCCACCCACCGCGCTATGAAGGTCGTTAAACAACAAACCATCTCCACCTAGCAACTTCTGCAGTCCCCTACAATTTCTGATATCAGTCACTGATTAAAAACTAAAAAATGCCTTCGATAAAACCTGAGAGCGGTTAGATTAGTTCACTTTGCCGGTGGGTTCAGTAGAGTAACGACTCGCTAACCTACATATTTGGCAAACCGTGAAAGGTGACTAAGAAAGTGTTTGGGTACTATCGTATCGCGATGTTTTTTATCCATAGGCTATGGTAACTGCTTTCCATCAGGTGGGCCGTATGCTTGTCTGCTTGCCAAGTAGCATCAAAAAAAAAGGAGTAATCTAATATTAGTTGCTCAGCTCCATTTTGTTGGAGACACAAATTTATTCTTTTTTATGCAATTCATTTCGAGTAACTTTTAATAGCGAGTTGTAGTGAATACTCAAAATTGTATTGTGAACCTTTTGTCAGATTTTAGCCGGTTCGATACCCAGGTAAGTGTATTTTCAAAAATCTTTGAAAGCATTTTTTTTTATTCGGTTAATAATGAGGAGGTTCTCAATTCGGTTGTATTTTTTTTTAAATAAAGGTATGTTTTCTTTGAGTACAATTGTCTATCTTCAGTATTTAGAGGATATCCCTCAAGGTGCGGTTAAAAAAATCCAGGCTGTATAATTTTATTTCTTCTATGTTCTACGTGGTTTATGACAAATCTGTTAAAAACAGGTCGGTACTTGTCCAAAGTACTTGCAGGAGATTTAAATTTATTCTAATGGGTAACATTCTTAAGTTTTTAAACCTTCCGGTAGTCTGCGATAAATAGGTATTTCGAACTACAATTTACATAGTTCACTAACTTCTGTGTACTAATCAGTATTCGGAAGGACGCCGTAAAGCGATAGTTCATTAGCTTTACTATGAAATAGTAATTCCGTGAATCATCGTCATTCATGTTTGAAAATGTGGTGCAATAGTAGATTGTATAATAAGGGAGCAAAATAATATTTTTACGGCGAGGGCGCTTTTTTTAATCCGGAGCGAAGTGAGAGATTCTAGCGAGGGATTCTTTGATAGAATCCTGAACGTAGCGAGGGATTCAAAGTATGTCGCCCGAGCCAAAAATATTTTTTGCGCCCGAGTGATACACTCTACTTTTCATTACCCTCTATGAGAAAATAAAAGGCGCCTCATATTTTATTTCAAAACAAAACCATGAATTTCTTGCAATCCGTGAAAATTGTCGAAAACGAGGACTTTTAAATTCCCGCGTTTTTTAAAAAAAAATATTCTGCCTGCGGGGCGGCTATTTGCCGTCGTACCAGCCAGTATTTATTCAAACAATATTTTCGTTCGATTTCTTTGGCGCTGAACACTAAGATGTTCCAAATTCAAAAAGTGCGCGGCAAAGATAATTGCGGCGCACTTATAAAAGTTTCTTATAGTACAGGCAAATTAGCAAAAAGTGTGGACCTAAATCGTGTAGTCGTGGATTCTTATGGAAACGTGACACGAAAAGAAGCTTATCCTAGGTTTGCACCGTTTCTGGCGCTTACGGAAGGCTTTTAAATATTAGATTCAAACTTAAAAAGGCCGTAAATTTTAAAATAGAAAGAAATTACTTGATGCAAGTTAAATTACGTATAGAGAGACTGTCTTAGTGCATTATGATTTTAATAAAAACCACGTGCATGTACGGAACACAGTGTTGAACAAATGCATTTTCCGTAAATAAATACCAGTATAAAACTTCCGGCGGATGTAGTACTAATTAAATGAATAAGTTTAAGTCAATTTCCAGAACTAGTACATTAATTTTCCCCGAAGTAGAGCGACAATAAAATATGGAAAAGTGCCTTCCGTGAGACGCACCAAAGTGCAAACCTGGTAATGTATTTCGAACATTTTTCTGATAATTCTATCAATTTGCACCGACTACCATAATTTTCCCGGAGCCGCAATACCCAAAAAAAGATTTTTTTGTAAATGTTTTTTTTTTGTATGTTCCGTATGTCGGATTAAAAAAATACTAGGTGCAAATGTAGATCATAACGGTTCAAAGTCTATGCCAAATTGCACTGACTACTTCTATTTCCCCCATTAAGTTACGGATATTATAAGGTTTTCACCCTATTTCACCCTGTTCCGGAGGGTGAAATTACTGATGCTTATTATTAGAGGTGATTTTTAAGCCATACAAAACAATTAGAAAAGTTTTCATGACTACATCTAATTAGTTCCACACTTGTGCAAAAAATCACCTAATTTGACTGTACTATTTAGAAAACACCACCTTTGGGTGCACTTAAAGGCGAACCAAATCGTCCTTTTCGAATAGATGGGATGAAAATATTTTTGCCATTTTAAGATAGGTACCATAATATACCTTTGTGGTACATTTTTCTTCCTTATTTGCAAGGTGCCGTGGTGTGTCCGGCCTAAAAATAGACCCCTCCGGTCTCCTCCCGTGAATGTCGTAAAAGCCGGCTAAGGGAT
This sequence comes from Epirrita christyi, assembly GCA_951392215.1. Lineage (NCBI taxonomy): Eukaryota > Metazoa > Arthropoda > Insecta > Lepidoptera > Geometridae > Epirrita > Epirrita christyi. The sequence goes on from OX595851.1 coordinate 3,666,915, forward strand.
TACTCCGGGATGGGCAGCAGCATCCATCAGAGTAATCAACACGAATACTGCGATCACCAATCAGCTTGCCAAGCGTGGTCATTATGGCAAATCCCCCCATATTGTATTTCATGGGGGAAGCCTCGTCCAGTAGTGGACGTCATAAGGATTCTATTCTAATGATTAAAATTTTGAAGTGGCTCTGTGGCGCGGCGCACAGTGGGCCGATTCTGAAAAAAGGTGGACGTAGAAATTTATTTCATAATTTCGAACTGAAAATAATTGCAACCGATAGGAAATTGTGCCCTGATGAAAATACATTCTATAAAATTTTCCAAAAAAACAAGTCCTTCATACGTTAAAGAAATACTTTAGAAAAAAATGTATGGAGAGATTTATATTTTATGGTTTTTCTCGAAAACAAAAAATAATATATTTCCAAATCTTTAATGACTTAAACTACCTCCCGTCTTCTTCAAATTGGCATATAAATTTCTGGCTTAACCCTGCAGCAGCAGTAGTCAAGGGGGGGTTAAACTTTTAAAAAAATCTGTTTGTTTATTTCAGTCGTTTAATGATATTTTGATACGTGCATTTGATAGTAAATTTAGTGCTTGTTAAAAGTTATTCTATTCAATTTTCCAAAAAAACCAGTCTATCATACGTTAAGAAAATACTTCAGAAAAAAAAATATGGAAAGATTTATATTTTATTGTTTTTCTCGAAAACAAGAAATAATATATATCCAAATCTTTAATGACTTAAATTACCTCCTGTTCTCTTCAAATTGGCATATAAATTTCTGGCTTAACCCTGCAGCAGCGGCTGTAAAGAGGTGTTAAACTTTAAAAAAAACTTTTTGTTTATTTCAGTCGTTTAATGATATTTTGATACGTGCATCTGATAGGAAACCTAGTGTGTGTTAAAAGTTATTCTATTCAATGTACCAAAAAAACAGTTCTTCGTACGTTAAATAAATACTTACTACGCTGCCGACCCTGAGACATAAAGATGAAAAGTCTCATGCTGTGCCTGTAATTTCACCGGCACCCGTACCCTTCAAACCGAAACACAGCAATGCGAGCACTACTGCTTGGCGGCAGAAATAGGTACGGTGGTAGTACTTCCCCGGACGAACTCTTTCACAAGAAGTTCTGCTAGTAATAAAAGTTCTTCTACGAATTTCCTCATTTCGGATTATATCACGTAGTGAAACTCCAGTAAATAAGTGGTGTTCATAATGTAGTTAACTCACAGTAGGGCATTCATTTCTTGTACTAACTGTGTCGAAAAAACAGCTACAATTAAAAGTTGTGTAAGCCATATAGCTCTAGTAGACAGAAACAAAACGAACCACGATAAACGAGCTTGAACGAGGGATACCTCCTTTTTTGAGATTGTCCTTCTCTCTCATCAAGGGTTTCTCAGCTCACCTTTGAGTTAACGAAACCATCCAAATCGAGTAATTTGGTTTTAACTTTGCCCGAAACTGTCCAATTTACATAAGTTTCAGCTGATTTATTGTGAAAGAAACTCACCCATCCATTTTCGCATTCAGGTATTAGCCTACTCTCTTTAGAACTGGGCAAAAACTCATCAATAACATACCATAACATGTTTGCCCAAAACTGTCCAATTTATGTAAGTTTCAGCTGATTTATTGTGAAAGAAACTCACTCCTCTCTTTCTTAGTTAGAACAGGGCAAAAACTCATCATTAACATAACATAATGTTTGCCCGAAACTACACCTACGTTTCAGCTGTTTTTTTGTGAAAGAAACTCATTCATATTCACATGCAGGACTACTCTCTTTAAAACAGGGCAAAAACTCATCAATAACAAAACATAACATGTTTGCTCGAAACTGTCCAATTAATTTACGTTTAAGCTGATTTTTTGTGAAAGAAACTCATTCATATTCACATGCAGCTTTAGCCTACTCTCTTTAGAACAGGGAAAATCCTCATCAACAACATAACATGTTTGCCCAAAACTGTCCTAACTAATAATACTAATATACGTTTCAGCAGATTTATTGTGAAAGAAACTCACCCATTCACACATGCCTACTCTCTTTAGAACAGGGCAAAAAATTATCAATGAAAAATTCTAATGTACACTGTGACCGAAGCTGCCGTCTCTGCTAAAGCTTAGGTGTCACTACGAAAATGATCCAGTTATAAACGGAAGGGCGGTCTGCGCGGAACGCTCAACGCTGCCATTTTCCGGCAAAAAACATTTTCCCTAACACATTTTATTCTTTGAGACAACTAAGTCAAAAAAAATTGTAGGGCTAGTTAAAAAAATACTAATTTAAAGAATTTATGAGACTCGTAGATTTTATTTGGGAGGATAACTACGTGAATCCCGGTAAAGAAAATCTTTCTAAAAACGTCTAGAAGTAACATAATGTTGTCTAAACTTTGGCATATTTTTGTAAAGCTCTTATTCATTTTATGCTTTGTAAATGCAATAGTATTAGAAAGTTACAAAACGCAATTGCCCGCGAGTCAAAAACAAATAAAAAATCTAGCGATCAGTGTCTGCAGCGATTTGAAGTTTACTTTCAAAGATAAGGTGAGTTAACAAAGTATTTTATTTTACTTTATATAATTTATATTATTTTAATTTATATTTATGTTGGCCGTGGTAGTCTCGGCTTAAGAATAAGATAAGATAAGATAAGATAAGATAAGTTTATTTGCCAGAACATTGTAAATACAATAAGGTCTTAAACTAGAAAAAGTCCAATATGTTCTACCTTATAACTAGGAATGCAAATTTTCACATGGGTAATAGAACTCCTCCAATTTCTCCCGTGGATGTCTTAAAATACGATCAAGGGATTACGCCAGGGATGGGCAGTATTCACCTGAGTAGGTACTTAACGCCGTACTGCGATCACCAATCCGCCTTCCAAGCGTGGTGATTATGTAGAATACCCCCATTGCGCGCTATGCATGCTATGGGGGAGGCCTCATCCTGCAGCTGATGTCTGTCGGCTGATGAAGAGTGTAATGTTCCACAGACTTCCTGCAACGTTTATAATATCTCGACCTGTATAATGCCTGTCGGTGGAGGGAGGCGGCTCAAGACATTTCGTCGTGTCATTTTAGGGGGAAGGCCTATGTCCAGCTGTGGACTTCTACAGGCTGATGATGATAATGATGATGAGTTTTATGTTAGTTTGCAACAAACTCCTATCACTATTCAGCACGTCATACGCATTATTTCCATTAGTGTAGGTTCAAAACCAGTGGTAGGTACCTACTAGGGCATGTAAAAACCGGGTTGTTTTAAAAAACCGGTTTTCTCGGTTTTTATGTTTCAAAAACCGGTTAAACCGGTTAATCGGTTATTTTTAGAGTTTTTTATATAGGTGTCTTAGGATTAGATAAAACCGTAAATTTTAATAAAAATGAACTTCTTATTTGAATAAGGATGCACCAATTAAATTAGCTTGTAAAATTTTAAAGTATTGTAATTTGGAGAACTCACTCTTACTCGAATAAAGTAACAAAATTCAACAACATGATAAATCAGCCCTAATAGTTAGTTACTAAGAGTAATTTACTTATTTATTTGTTAGTATTAAAACTGTCTCTCTTCAGGTTATAGAGTATTTATTATATTAAATATGTTCTTTATATATATTTAAAAGAAATTAAATTTCACTTCATGAGAAAACTATAAAAATCAACAAAATAGTTTTTTTTTTATGTTATGGCTCGACAAACTGGCATACGGCCCACCTGATGGTAAGCGGTTACCGTCGCCTATTGACATCTGCAACACCCGAGGCATTGCCAATGCGTTGCCTGCCTTGGAGGACCCTTTTTACATTTTTTTTGAAGCTGTGCATGTTATAGTTTAGCGGAAAAACCTCAGAAGGGAGCCCATTCCACAATTTCCACGTATGTGGGAGAAAAGATCTTGTAAAGCGAGCTGTACGAGATACCCACACATCGATGATATGTGGATGCGCTCCCAACCGATGTCGAGAGGTGCGATGATAGAACCTGGAAGCGGGTATAAGATCAAATAGTTACTCAGAGCACTCCCCATTATAGAGTCGATAGAATACGCAGAGCGAGCCGATATCTCGGCGCAGGCTCAGCGGCTCTAGTGTACCTACTGGTGAGCTTGAGGTCGTTGACGATTCTAACGGCTCTTTGTAGGGAGTCAAAGCGAAGCAGCTGGAACTTGGGGGCCCCGTGCCAGGCGAGAGCAGTATTCCATGTGTGGCCGAACTTGTGCTTTGAATAGTAGAAAGCGCTGAGTCGGCGTGAAATACTGTTTTGCACGATTAAGCACTCCAAGTGTTTTAGAAGTTAGTTTTGCCTTTACTTCTAAGTGACTCCCATATTGGACCTCGTCAGAAATTTCAACTCCCAGAATCCCAATGCTCACGGAGGTGGAAAGAGGAATGCCCTGAAACTGCGGCGCGATGGTAAATGGGACTTTTTTTGCGGTAAATGCGGACACTTGTGTCTTAGTGGCATTGAAAGTAACCAGATTTTGGATACCCCAATCTGATCCGAGCTCTAAGGAGCTTTCCACTTCAGACACAAGCGCTGACCTATTTTCATCCACATCGACACCGCTAATTTGTTGCATATCATTGATCTGAATGATGAAAAGCGTGGGTGATAACACTGACCCTTGGGGAACACCAGCGTTGATGGGCATGGAGTCCGAGCAGGATCCATCAACTACGGATTTAATGCACCGCCCGGAAAGAAAACTGGCGACCCAATTACATAAACCCTCGGGAAGGCCATATGATGAAAGCTTCGATAGAAGCGTCCTGTGCCACACACGATCGAATGCCTTTGCGATGTCCAAACTTACTGCCAAAGCCTCTCCTCTACTCTCAATGGCTTCTGCCCTAGACTAGAAGATCACCAGCTGATCAGCGGCTGATCGCCCGTGACGGAAACCGTATTACCGATCGCTGATCAGCTGGTGTTCCTCCAGATAACCAACAAGCCGAGTGTTGATCACTCGCTCCATCACCTTGCAGAGTAGGGAGGTTATCGCTATAGGCCTGTAATTGGACGGTTCGGTACGATCCCCTTTTTTAGGGAAAGGGTGGACATGGGCTACCTTCTATGAAGATGGCACAACCCCCGTGGTATAAGAGAGATCGAAGAGGTGCGACAAAACGGAACACAGCTCGGGAGCACATTATTTGAGCACAGTAGCCGGGATACTGTCAGGCCCATTCAGACTTTCTCACGTTTAGGGATAGGTTTCTTTAAACATTAAAATAATTTAGTCTTATATTAAAACTCTCTCTTACTCAAGTAAAGTTTAAAACATTCGGTAATATTCAACTCACTCATACTCAAATAGAGTACTTAACTATAATCAACAAGATAAGTAGTAACGTCTAAAATATTATCATTAATCAGTCCTAAAAGTTACTAAGTCTAATTCACTTTTTTGGTATAATTAACAATTTGCCAGTTCGACCGCTGACCGTAGCGACGACGGTGGGGCCCAGTGCGCTCATGCAACGCTGCCTTCGCTTTCTTGCTCTGCTTGATTAATAGTAGGTAATAGCTTATTTACACTACGATATTCACTAACGACGTTTTATGCGGTCCAATGATAAAGTTTTCTGAGAAGTGTTTGTCTGTATTTTTGCAATTTTAAAGTATTATGTTGTAATATAATTAGATGGATTAAAATGGTCGTTCTAAATAAAGTCTGCAAGGCGTAGTTTGAAATGAATTTGTGATTTATTACCTTAAAAAAAACCGAAAACCCGGTTATTTTCTAAGAAAAAAACCGGTAAAAAACCGACCTAAAATCAGTCGGTTAATCGGTTTTTCGGTTAATCGGTTAACCGGTTTACATGCCCTAGTACCTACCCATTGCATATCAAAACATCGCAACGACTTTTTACCCGACTACGGCAAAGCAAAAGGAGAGTTATGATTTTAGCAGTCTATGTAGTTGTAATGTATGTATGGAACTTTATTTATCTGTTCTATTCCCTTGTAGCTCCGAAACTACGTGACAAATGACAAATGAAGTATCATATGAAACGTTTTGCAGTTTCGCGTGTCATATGTTTTATGACGTCACACTAAATAGAATATGGCGGAAATAAAACGCAATATTCCGACCTTCAATATTCTTTCCTTTTTTTTTTGAGTAGGCGAATTAAGCAGAGTGATATCATCAGATGAGAGAAAGAGAAGTAGTGAATAAAGAGGCTGAAGAGTATTGAATTTTCCTGATTAACCGATGTCGTTTCTCTGCAATCGGACTCCAGAGGCCCAATTCTCTAATTTAAAAACATTCCAGTCACAATATAATCTCGTGTCAGTCGCACTGTCTCGTATAATAACTATTACATATTCTTCGCAAGAAACGCTAAGATTAAGTAGTAGTTACTATACGTGACAGTGCGACTGAGACGAGATTATACTGCGAATTGAATGTGTTTTAATTAGAGAATTAGGCCTCTGATTACCCAGGAAAATTCAATACTCTTCAGCCTCTTTATTCACTATTTCTCTTTCTCTCATCTGATTATTTCACTATGCTTAATTCGCCTAATCAAAAAAAAAGGAAAGAATATTGAAGGTCGGAATATTGCGTTTTATTTCCGCCATATTCAATTTAGTGAGACGTCATATAACATAATATGACACGCGAAATTGCAAAACATTTCATATGATACCTCATTTGTCAAAATTTGTCACGTATATGTAGTTTTTCTGCTATCGACGTTTCTCTGCTATCGGAAATCTAACCAAAACACTGAAAGTCACGACCGATATCAGACTACCTATCAATAAACCAAAATATTGACTAGGTAGGTAGGTACTAAAATGGCAGCGCATTACTTAACACAGAGATAAGTAACTTCCCAAATGATTAAGCAAAACAGTAAAAGCTTTTATTCCGTATGTTTTGCGAATAAAAGCACGTATTCACACAAAATTGTTTGTCGACTATAGTTTTAACGACCTTTGCTAGCTGCACGGGTGCATAACATTCCTTGAAAAACGCGTTTGATGGCGAAAACATTATGAATCAACAAATCATCATCATCATCAGCCTGTAGAAGTCCACTGCTGGACATAGGCCTCCCCCTTAGAATGCCACGACGAACGGTCTCGAGCCGCCTCCATCCACCGACTTCCTGCGACGTTTATAATGTCTTTAGTCCATCGAGTGGAGGGCCTTCCTCTACCGCGTCGTCTGGTTTGTGGTCGCTACTCGAGAACTTTTATTCCCCAACGGTTATCAGGTTCTTCGAGCTATATGACCTGCTCATTGCCACTTTAACTTGCTAATTCTGAGAGCCATATCAGTGACCTTGGTTCTTTTACGGATCAACAAATAGTGCTTCTAGGTATATAAAGTTGGGATACAAATGCGAAGGGTATTTTTGTTGTTGTTCTATTCCAAAACTGAGTTCCATCTTATGACCCATTCCCTACAAGTTCGTTAATACAAATGAATCGAAACGAAATCGGAACTGAATGAAACACGTGTAGGAATATAGTACCTAACAAATATCGCTGTACAGCAACTGAACGCAATCCAGAAACGAATCCCTTTCAATACCATGAAATCCCTCTGCACGAATTTAGTTGGTAGGTACTTAGCTGAAATCTCATAGCCATGATGATTTATTGGTGCAATCATCACATAAATAACCATTTAGTTCGATTTGGATCGATGACTTTTTGTATGTATAATGAGGTTCACAGAGTGTACGCTAGGAACGCTTATTAATGTCCCCATGTACAAAATCCGTGTTACACTACATCATACGTCGGTGACAATTGCTTGTAAAATACTTAGGGGCCTTATTCAAAATAATTTTTAAACGTGTTTTATAGTTAAAATAGCTTTTGTTTTGTTCTCTCTGATGTAAAATGTCATACGTCAAAAAAAGACAAAAGCTATTTTAACTAAAATAGGTTTAAAAATGATTATGTTTAAGGGATTTAGAATCAATGCTCATGGGGCTGCTCTCGAAAACAGTTCCAATCGCAATCCAGTTTCAATCCTAATAACGCTTGTTTTTAACCAAATCTTGAGTTAGAAATTGAGATAGAGCACGCGATTGACTTTGCGTGTTGACTCGTGAAGAACAACAGAGACAGAAAGTCGATTTCACTTAGGTCCATAAAATTCTACCAATCTCCATTACAAATTGTGCGCTAGTATTGAATTCAAGAGTACCAAATGACCAAGGAACATAATACTCTTTAGCGACAAATGGTACTAAATCCTGAATTAGGATTGAAGTAGAGCATCAAGAGTAGCCTCTCTGGGCGGTCGTGTCTACGTGCATGACACTTTGTTTGTATCAACCACATTTGCTCTATTAATATCTTAGACTGCATGTCATGTTCACTTTCTTCCATATCGACCACGTCACAATCTGCATGCGTCCAAGATTGTATCCAACCAACCCACTCACAGAAGCAGAAAGCCACAGCCATTTCAGTAGCATTGTTGACAAACAAGCCTGCTATGCAATGATTCAATCGGTATTGTCTTTCGTAAACAAATGGAAATTCTGCGTATCATCAAATTAAAAGTAGAAAATCATTATAATCAATCTGCAGAAGTCCACTGCTGGACATAAGCCTCTCCTAGAATGCCACGACGAACGGTCTTGAGCTGTCTTCATCCACCGACTTCTTGCGACGTTTATAATGTCTATAACCCATCGTATGGAAAGGCCTTCCTCTACCGCGTCGTCCGGTTTGTGGTCGCCAATCGAGAACCTTTATTCCCCAACGGTTGTCAGCTCTGCAAAAACAAATTTAAAAAAAGGAAGAGAATGGACTATCGGAAATAACAGGAATATAACAGAGTGAATAGCAGACATAAATAAAATAAATAAATGAAACAAATAAAATAAATAAATAAAAAGTATATTGTATGTTATTGTACGTGGTCTATTTACTGTGGTTTAATTAAAAAATAGCCCTCGTAATATCTTAGTGGGGACGAACGCTACTAAAACCTTCCCGTTGGCTCCTTCGGGGACGAGCGGGAAAAAAACTTCCCACTCGTCCCCAGTGGGGACGAAACGTGGGGACGAGCGGGAATAACCCTTTCGACGTAAAATTCGCTATTCAATTTTAATATAACAAATAAATCGGGTGACAGTGAATTGCATTATTTTATTTTAACTTTTTTTTTTTTTTCACCCTCATCATCATCAGCAGCATATATGCGTTCATTGCTGGCAGAGGCCTCCAAATGGAGGATTCGCCATAATCTCTTGGCAGGCATATTTGGTACTACTAACACCCTCACTTCTAAGAAACTTGAGAGTATATACCTCTCATCATCATCACCAGCCAGTTTAAGTCTACTACTGGATGAAGCCTCACCACGCTCGGCAGGCGGATTGGTGATCGCAGTTGGTGATGTACTCAGATTGATGCTGCTGTCCATCCCCTGGTGTAACCCCTTAGTAAGGCTTTTACTACATCCACGGGAGGAGAAGGAGGGGTATATTCTTAGACCGGACACACCACGACACAGAGAGTACAGAGAGGAGCTAGATACCTAATGAAAACATGGTATAGAAATTTGCAAAATCTTATGTAAGTATCTTATGTTCTTACTATGTTGTTTCAGGCATCAGCAGACAAATGTCCTGAGAATTTTTCGAGTAAGTTACAAAAAAAAATTTGTAGGAACTGAAGTTCACACCACAAGTTCTTTAAGGCGCACAAATGATTAATACGCATTAAGGACCAGTGGTGGATTTATACTAGGGGCAGTCGGGGCTAGTGCCCAGAGCGGCAAATTTTCTGGGGCGGCAAAATTTGGAAAGTGAGAAAAAAAATTCTATACAATATAACAGGGAGTGTTTAGACTACTCCCGAAAACTGAAATAGTGCATTCGGACCATGATTCTGAAAATATTGAAGATGAAAAAACACGAAAAAAAAATGCTCACTTTTGGGGCGCTTTTTTCGTGTTTTCTTTATAAACATCTATAAAACATCATAATAGGAAAACAAAAACCTAATTTCCATCATTAAAAACACGTTTATAAATAAAAACGTCAAAAAAAGCAATGAAAACCACCTAAGAAATAAAGGCACTGCGAGTCAATCAGCTGGCCGGGAGCGTTGAACTCGCATGGCCGGCCGGTGTGTACTAATATTTATTCTGTGCCTAATTCTTTTAAATAAACATTGTATCTTTCAAGAAATATAATTCAAGTATTATAGTTATTAGTTATATTATTATGTGATACACACATTAAAATGTTGTATATTATTATATAAATAATATTATAAATAAAACATAATGTATAATAAATGCTATATAATACATAATAAATTTCCTGCAATCAATTAGTTATTCTAATTCTTAAAAAATAAGATATCAAAACTATTAAAATAAAATTTAAGTCATAGGGCGGCATTTTCGTGCCCCAGGGCGGCACAAATTTAAATCCGGCCCTGTTAATGACCAATGATGGTTACCGTCATAAATACACGAAATGACCAACACGCGAAATAACCCACACGTAAAATGACAGGCTAAACGACCAACAACATAACTTAACACCCAATAGTCAACATACGTAGTCTACCATGTTCCATGGTACTCGTAGTTCCTGATACCCACGACATAGTGAATCCTAGTGTGGGATCCAGGACTACGTATGTGACTGTTGGGTGTTATGTTATGTATGTTACAATAATCTAAACCCCTGATTGTAATCCCATAGGTCCGGATAAAGACGCTATTACTTACCCGACTAAAGTAAAAGTGAGGTGTCGTCGTTCTGATATGACCGTACACATTGAGGTGACCCCTTGGGACCGCTGGCAGCTGGTTGCCCTCATGCCAGAGACATCTAAGGAAGAGGAAGAAGATGGCATCGTAAGTAACTTTTAAGACCTAATCCAATTTTCTTTTTAGCCGTTAGTTATTCGGCTAAGTAGTACCATCTTTATTTTCAGAAACAACTAACAATAATACAATTGATTTAAGTATAATACACAATCTATACAAATTAAACAGATTTATCTAAAGACCGTTGCAAACGATTTAAAGATAGCTCAACCGATCTAAATCAATACCAAGACAAACGCTGAATGCATTGCTACGCTGAATGGTAACTAATGGGTTGAGCCAGATAATAATATAATAATAATATCTATCAAATAAGTAGTATTTATTTAATAATTATTATGTAAGTTACCGTAAGCGGGCTATGAAGAGAGCTATGCTAGGAGTTTCACTACGTGATAGAATCCTAAATGAGGAAATCCGAGTAAAACCAAGATTACCGACATAGCTAAGTTGAAGTGGAAATTGGCAGGTCATTTATACTCGCGGAACTGACAACCGTTGGGGAATAAAGGTTCTCAAGTAGCGACCACAAATCGGACGACACGGTAGAGGAAGACTCTCCACTCGATGGACTAAAGACATTTTAAACGTCGCAGAAAGTCGGTAGGTCGCGTTCGTCGTGGCATGACTTCAACAGGCTGATGATGATGATGATGATGATCTTACCGACTCAATAAAACATTATGCAAAGTTGTTTTTTCACAACATACAAAGATTTTTATGTGAACTTTGTCAGATCGTAGCTGTATAGGGATTCTTTTATATTTAAATATTGAATCTGATATTGCGATTTAGTCTACCTATCTGGTATCCAATAATATAGTTTCTCTACTCCATAAACACTAGAGGCATTACACGCGCGCTGCCGATCCTGAGATATAAAGATGATAAGTCTCATGTGCCTGTAATTTCACCGGCACCCGTACCCTTCAAACCGAAACACAGCAATGCGAGCACTACTGCTTGGTGGCAGAAATAATAGGAATAGGTACCGTGCATACCTTACTTTGTTTTCCTATAGTCATCATCATAGATGCAAATAGTGATTCAGGCTAAAATGTGCGATGGATTCTGTTATTGTCATGCGGGTTATTAACATATATGATAGGGAGAACGCGAAAGTGAATTTTTTTGCTAACATTCCATCTTCTATCCGTTGTTTCGCTCGCGAAACGAGGCATGACGACCTCCCGTGGCGCAGAGACGTGGCTGCTTGGGGCAGAGGGCGCCACGGAGATCGTCAAATGTAACAAAAAAGCCCAAAAAACGTTTGTTTTCAGATAAACTACAGGTTAATTGAACCAATGGGAATGTTCAGCGAACTAAGCGTTGCACAGCCATCACGGAACTATATCATCTTCTCTACTGTGCTAAACAAAGATGGCCGCCCGTCTCTCTGGCACGGAGAAGCTAAAGTTCCTGCGTGGAGCGAGGTCTCCGCGCCTGAGCACATGAACTATGATGTCCAAGTGCAGTTTGTGAACTATAGTAGGATCAACGATAGACCAGTCACCACTGGGGTGATCACGTGGAATCATACTGGTGGTAAGTCACCATTTCGTTATAAATAAGACAACCAGAAACTCGGCAACGTGCTATCCTTTTATGGTGGAAATCCCACCAAACCGTATCCAACGGTTTAAGTCTATGTTCATCATTTGAACAGCAAACGACACAATACAATCATACGAGCCTTCAAGTATAAGGATATCTTCTATAGACAAGCGATGTTCCATCTTCAAACACATCACTTTCCATCAGTACGGCTAGCACAGGACTGACTAACGTTACCAAGACGATAGCTAGACGACCGAAAATGTTAATATTGACCAATGACATTGGGGTACCTTGAAATCTTTGTAATTTGATTGGTTTATTATCATCTCGCTAGCGACTACTATTGTTACTAACGTTAGTCAGCCTGTTCTAGCCGTACAGGTAGGCACATGAAAGTAAAATACCTAGCTACAGCAGAATTCCTCCGATTTGATCCGAAATTTCAAACCATGGTCTCCCCGTTTACCTTTAATTCCCCGAATATTGGGTAATTTTGCATACATCAACATTGACAATGCCATTGACATTTCGTGCACTTGCGCTCTAAGTCGTTCAGAGCCTCTGAGGTTGATTAAAAAACAACTACAACCATGGAGTGTGCCCATTGAACGCACCCCTACATTTACTACTTTCACTTGTTGATTGGTTGACAGGTTTTTATCTTTTTTCAGATTCGGACGTGTGCTTCCATTTTACGAACTACTGCAGGAAGGGTAAAATGAAGTCTATGACAATAAGGGTAAGACTTCTACAGATTTTTCAAATGTTTGTCTAGCTTCGAGCTTTGGACGTCTCCCGTTGTTATTGCGTATTGTTGGCGAGTTCAGCTAAATAACGTTAAGCTGTGAATGTAGTGACAGAAGACAGTATTTAAATTGACACTGCCTATACGGAGGTGCGCAATGTTGGCAGGAATTATGCCTGTCATATTGATTGCTCTCGTTTCTATGTAATTCTCGCGGATCGCTCCGCTCGCCGATGCAAAGACATTGACGAGGGCGGCAATTTTGAGATTTGCCCCAGAATAAAGTGCATGTCTGTTTGTATGTCATTTAACGGTCAGCCACACGGGCATTTAGCGGGTATTTTACAGCAAATGCCCTCTGCGACCCCTTGCGATACACCACCACAAAAAAACCTAATACTTAAACTATTTTCAGCCCGACAAAGAGCGAAAAGTGATAATAGAGAAGCTCCCGTTGAACGACCGCTGCCTAATCCGTTTGGATGGAATATACGGAACCACCAACCTGAAATACCGCACTCCCGCAAGAGAGGCTTGCGAAAGCAAAGATTGTAATGTAAAAGGTGACTTATTTTATCACAATTCTTATAATTATTTAATACGACGATCTCTGTGGCGCGGCGGGCGAAGGTTCGCCTGCGACACAAGAGGTTGCGGGTTCGATTTCCGCCTCGCAACAAATATTTGTACGATCTGCAGATATTTGTTCAGGGTGTTCTGGGTATTTTTCTATGTATAATAAAAAATATCTATGTAATGCATTGTATTAAGTATATAAGTTATCTAGTATGCATAACACAAGCTCTGCTTAGCTTGGGGCTTGATAGAGATGTGTGAAATGTCCAGCATTTAAAAAAAAAAGGTGTTGTCTGGATGAAATCGCTCTCTGCGATAAGACCGCCGATTGTAGGACTTGAACTGTATAGGTTTAAAAGAGGTCGCTTATTTATTTATTAATTTATACACAGTAAAGTTACATGCAAAATCAACGGTGTTGCACGGTTTGGATGTTCACCATCCCCCGAACTAGTGTAAAACTGTATCTTAGGGGTAACTATGAGTAGGTTGTGTATATTTTTTTTCCAATGTTTTCGGGCTTGGTTTTGTTTAAATATATAAACAAACAAATGTTTTTTTTTCAGATCCTTCAGTCATTGAAATGAAACCAGAGATTCCGGAAAAGATTGTGCTAGTGGCTGTGGAAGATGGCAATGTTTGGAAGGTACGAGTTGGGTGGGCCAAACCTCGCGCCCCACCTGAGAGATACAGCGTGACCCTCGGAACTGATAACTACACGACCCTGCTGGTTCCTGGTGTAAGTATTCAATGTCGGACTATAAGGATCTCCTTATTACGTGAGAAAACCTAGTTTTTGAATATTCCTCAAAAACTAGGGACTACCTGCCTACTTCTACGGTGAAATTACTTTACAAAGAGATTACTGATAGGACAGATTCCGGATAGGACAGATTCCAGATAGGACAGATTCCGGGTATGACAGATTCAGGATTAGGACAGATTTCGGATAAGACAGATTCCGTAGAACATATTCCGGATAGGACAGATTTCGGATAGGATAGATTTCGAATAGGATAGATTCTGTATAGGACATATACCAGATAGGACAAATTCCGGATAGGACATACTTATAATATATTACCCAGCAGTCACAAACATAGTCCTGATCCCACACTAGGACTTCCTACTCTAATTAGAATACTGTCCTGTGTCGTGGGTATCAGGAACTATGAGTACCATGGTACCTCAACACCCAGACCCAGGACAAGCATTTGTCCCGCAGTGGTAATCAAGAACCCGCACCTTAAGCGACTCAGCCGGCTGGTCACCCGCCGCGCCACAGAGGTCGTCATATTCGCTCAGGTCGAATAGGCCAGTACTATTGTTTGTGACTGTGGGGTGTTATTAGTTAAATAATTCCTGCAGAATGCAACAGAAGCTATCTTCACGAATGTGACGGGCGAAGGTCTCTACAACGCGACGCTGTTTGCGTTCAAAGGAAAATACAGAGCGCAAAACTTCAAACGAGCTGTTTTCCCTAGTAAGTATATTTTTCTTATTTTTGTAAGCAAGTTTCATACTAAAAAAAAAAAAAATATAACAATCTTTTATTAAATTAGTGATTGGAACCGTGAGCTAATCAAAATGAGCCCAAACACTGTCAGGCTACTACTAATCATTGAGGAGTTCCGTTGTCCACCTTCCGTCTCCATCATCACATCAGCTCGCCGTCACCATAATATTGCATTGTCACCTGAACTTGACGGGTATGAAAAAAATCAGCTCAATCGGTTAAAGATAACTGATTTAAAATTCATTTGCAAGATTCCACGCGGACAAACATACATTGAAAGTTAAAAAAAGAAGTTATTTTATTACGTTCTGGGCGGTCACACATTCATTTTATGACCAATTTGAGTACCTAGTTATTCAGATTTATGGAAACCCCTACTATATTCTACTACTTCTATCTATACCCTACTATATTTTCATATACTACTATGTTTCTTTATTGGACGACCTCCGTGGCGCAGCGGGCAAGAAGCAAGAGGATGCGGGTTCGATTCCCGCTGCGGAACAAATGTTAGCATAACCTGCAAATATTTTTTCCGGGTCTGGGTGTGGTGGTACCACGGCACTCGTAGTTCCTGATATCCACGACACAGGGAATCCTAGTGTGGGGACTATGTATGTAACTTGAATGTTATATGTTATATTTTTAAAAAGGGTAATAGAATAGTTAGTTGTTAGTAGTAGTTGTCGGTAGTTGAATACTATGGAAAGATTTGGATGAGTAGTTTCTGAGAATATTATGTCTGACTGACGGACGAACAAAGACCCAAGTGATTCCAAAAGTGTTCCATTTAACAATTTTGGTTAGAACACTAAAAACACTGTTGTATATATAGCTCGGCCGGTGTGGCGCTCAAGCTGGGCGAATGCGGCTGGCGGCGCTTGGGGTGTGGTGGCGC
The DNA here is from genome assembly GCA_951392215.1 of Epirrita christyi. NCBI lineage: Eukaryota > Metazoa > Arthropoda > Insecta > Lepidoptera > Geometridae > Epirrita > Epirrita christyi. Next base: position 3,683,050 of record OX595851.1, read on the forward strand.
TGAGCGCTCTCGCCATAGCCCTGTACTGGCTGAGGCTACGCAGGAGGCTCCAAGACGATGGGAAACCACGGGTATTTATTAATAACTAGATATTTGACAGTGATAATGTACAGTCCCGGCTGTTGCTATGGCACTTCACATACAATAACACACATGCATCCAATTCAACAGGGTTGATTGATTTAAATCAAATGATTTTTTTATTAAAATCATAAATTTAAATCAAACTGACTTCTTCCATAAAAAAACGTTTATTTAAAATTACAATGTTATGAGACCAGAAAAGAAAAATATTTACTAAAGTGTGCAGATTTGATTTGAGAGTTTTGATCTACTTACGATAAACAGTCAGGAAGAAGGATAAAAATTAAATATTAATGCTTGTTACTTACCTTACACTTACCTCGCGTGCTACAGGACTTAAAATGGTCTTTTAGTCGCTGCGGTATTCCCTGCATCTCCTTACGGCATTTGATGCATACTGCCCTACAACCCTTTTTATTCAAGTCATGAATTTCAGTGTGATGTTGCCATATGGGATCCTTCTTTCGTCCAGTCATTCTCACAAGTCTCAAAACAAATATTATTACAAATCACAAATTCTTACGACAACGACACTACGCACGACCATTTTTAGAAAATGGGGAATCCCCCAATCTTTGTTCGTTGTAGTTCGTCCGTTTGAGTATTGCTAGTATAAAAAAATGGTAGTTTATTAGAAAATTATTAGTTAATAAGTCAAACCGACCATTTCCGGAAAGGTTGAAAAAATCATGATTTATTTGATTTTTTTTAAAAACCTACTTATAGCTGAGGAGCTGAGTAGAGTGTGGTGGTGCAGCACAGACTTTATGTTCTATAACTGAGGAAAAGCAGCAAATTCACAATAATGTAGGTATAAGATTCAAAATGATTAGTGTTTTTTTATTTGATAAAGTAGTTATGATTCTGTACAGTATTTTAATTTTATATTGTTATTTTTCTGTCTTATATTTTATAGATACACATTACCACCACTATTATAATTTCTTCCACTCCTCTAAGGTTTGCTGGAAGAAAACTCTTTTAGGGTTAAGCACGCCTTTATGCATGTCCTATGTGTAAGATTTTTTTGTCTGTAATTTTGTGTACAATGAAGAATTAAGAATTAACAGGATTAGCAGGTTGTGCATCTCGCGTTTAAGGTAACTCAATCATAAAGGGGTCCATCCGATGTTAAGGTGCATCTAATTGAGCTGAATTAAGCTTAATTTTTTTCTTGTTTATTATTTAATAAATCTAGAACACTGCGTGCGTCGATAAGTCTTCTCCGATTATATCTTTAAAATTTTAAGAAGATCTGACATTTAGTTTTTAAATGAATGCCGTGGTTGTGTCTGGCCTAAGAATAGACCCCTCCGTCTCCTCCCGTGGATATCGTAAAAGTCGACTAAGTGACTACACCAGGGGACGGGCAGCAGCATCCACCTGAGTACTCAGCACCAAAACTGCGATCACCAATCCGTCTGCCGAATAGAATGCAATCCGAATAGACCACGGCAAAAGTTTCGTGTGCCTGTAATTACAATGAGATACTTTGACTTTGCTCTTTCCATTGGCAGGATGGTGAAGGCAAGCCCCTGGGGGACCAGGAGTACCTGGAGATAGAGTGCGATGACCAGTGGGAGGTGAAGTCTGAGAGACTCCACCTGCATGACGTTATAGGAGAAGGGGCTTTTGGAGTCGTGAGGAGAGGGAGCCTGGCTCCCGCTGGGAAGGAAGTTGCTGTTAAAATGTTAAAAGGTAATAAAAAAAATAAAAAAAACCCCGGCCCGATTGTAAGTAGGTAAAGTAAAGTAACTAACTATCCAACTAGATAACTAGGGAAGTTTTCTGACAGCTGAATGAAAATAGTTCTAAATCCATGCATAGATGGCGCAGACCAGATATGGTTGTCTAAATTTTGTCGGTCAACCACCAACTGTCAGTGTCACTGACTTCACTCGCTTATGCTGTTCGTAAGTGAAGTAAAGTAAGTATCTACGTGAAGTTTTCTTAGTAAAGTAGACTTGAAAAACGAGCTTCGGAATCGCAACGCGAAACTTGGAGGAAAAAAAGAGAAAACAAAGAGAATTTGTTCTCTGTGGTGCTTTTGCAAAATCTTCAGAAGACACAACCATGTCGAGTCACCGCCATCTACCGGAATTTTAAGAACTATTTTTTCTTTTTAATTGCCTTCCTGAAAACTTCCCATTACTTTTACACTGTACCAGACGTGACCAACCGTGACTGCAAGTATCTTTATGATTTTGAAATAAGTTTATATTATTTATGTTAAGTACCTAATTAAGTACCTATAGCATTTTGGCTACGAATGAATGCTGATTGTCGACTAAACTACTTCTGTCTTTTCTGTGAGTGTTCATCATCATTATCATTAGCCTATAGAAGTCTAGGAGAGGTCTAGACGACCTATGTGGCGTGGCGGGCGAGTAGCCGGCTGAGGTGCGAGAGGTTGCGGGTTCGATTCCCGCTGCGGAACAAATATTTGTATGATCTACAAATATTTGTTCCGGGTATGGGTGTTTGGGTACCATGACTACCATAGTACTGTCTTTCTTGTTCTAGCGCGCAGTGAGTCAACTGTTTCCTGAGGATGATTCGTTGAGAGACGAAACACGTGTCGAATTCTTTCAGAGTTTTCGTTGGAGAAGAGCGGAATTGTTATTATATTTGTTCGTCTATTTGATGTTGTACATTTATAAATAAAAACATAAAATAGCCAATGAAACTAACCTGCATATTCATTTGAAGAATGCCCCGACCTTGACGAGATCCGAGCCTTCCGCCTCGAGATGGAGCTGATGAAGAGTGTGGGGGCACACCCCCACGTGGTCAGCCTCGTAGGGTGCTGCAGTGGGAAGCGGCCCCTCATCATAGCTGAATACTGCGCTCGGGGGGACCTGCTGAGCTTTCTGAGGTGAGCCTGAATTTGACATCCCATATATATTCTGGAAACCATTTTTCACGATTTGTTGTTTACGCTCCCAGTTCCCAAGCTCGGTCATCCAATATTTTATTTTAGTGTGAATCCAACAAGTGTTATGTAATATATCGTTAAAAAGGTCTTGTTAAAATGAGGCAGTGTTTTCCTACACCATTTTTTAGGGTTCCGTATCCAAAGAGTAAAACGGACCCTATTAAGACCCTATTATTACTAAAGCTCCGCTGTCTGTCCGTTCATCCGTCTGTCCGTCCGTCCGTCCGTCCGTCTGTCACCAGGCTGTATCTCATGAACCGTGATAGTTAAACAGTTGAAATTTTCACAGATGATGTATTTCTGTTGCCGCTATAACAAACAATACTAAAAATCAGAATAAAATAAATATTTTACAAACGTGATTTGTTTTGCCGTTTTTATAGATAATGGTACGGAACCCTTCGTGCGCGAGTCCGACTCACACTTGGTTTTTTCAAATCAAATCAAAATCAAATCAATCATTTATTTGCAAGAATACTTATTTTAAAATGTCAGGTCTTATAACTAATTTAGTCACTGTATTCAGCCTGCACGCAGGCGTGCAAAATTGTTTGTGAGTCATATTATTATACTTAGGTACTATTAAAATTAGTTACTTTACAATTTAAACTTCCAAATATTCCTTCACATTATAAAAACATTTCTCCAGTAACCATCTACTTAACTTTTTCCTAAAGATCTCTCCATTCAACTCTTTTATGTCTCCTGGTAATTTATTATAAATGGTGATGCACATATTATAAACATTTCTCTTATAAATATCCTTATGGGATTGGGGTTTGTAAAGCAAATTCTCAAATCGAATCCTTTTTTGCCTAGCAATCACTTCGCTACGTTTTTTAAAATAGGTTGGATGTGTTTTTACAAAAAGACGAATTTCCCTTACATACATACAGGCGAGAGGTAGAATCTTACAGTTCCTGAAGAGAGGCTTGCAACTATCAAGGAACCAAGCCTTATTGATCACTCTGAGGCATCTTTTTTGAATTTTAAATACCCTCTCAACATCTACTGAGTTACCCCACAGCAACAACCCGTACCTCAGAACCGAAGACACATGACCATGGTAAGCAGCTAAAGCGGCGTCAAAAGAAACGGTCTGGCGAACCCTCTTAAGAGCAAATACAAATCTGCTCAGCCGTTGGCACACCTGGTTTACATGATTCTTCCAATTCAAATGTCTATCAAGATTTATCCCAAGAAATTTAAAAGAAGATACTTCATCTACTTTCTCACTATTATATTCAATGTCAAGATTTAAAGAATTTGTATTATAAGAATTAAATTGCATTATTTTGGTCTTACTAATATTAATAAATAAATTATTTATTGTGGTCCAGTTAATGACGTCAGAGAGAGCACTATTCAAAGTTTGCTGAGCCAGATCTTTTTTGTCAGCTTTAATAATAAGAGTAGTATCATCGGCAAAAAGAACACATTTATGTGATGTGAAATTAGGTAAATCGTTGATGTACAACAGAAACAACAGAGGGCCCAAGACGCTACCCTGAGGGACACCACTGTTGCTCAAAATGCTATCAGATCGGAACACTTGCTTCACAAAACTACGCTTGATGTTTTGAGTGACCTTTGTTATCTCTGTGCATTGCTGCCTATTTTGTAAGTAGCTGGTCAACCAGTCCAGTGCTCTACCGCGAATACCATAATGCTCTAACTTGTCCAGGAGTTTCTTGTGATTAACAAAATCAAAAGCTTTACTAAGGTCCATAAAAAGTGACAACACAGGACTACTACCTTCGTTAATGCTCTCTGTAACAAACTTTATTAAATTAAAGCAAGCGAGAGAGGTTGAGCTTCCCCTTCTAAAACCGAATTGCGCATCGTTGAGAATCTTATGTTTGTTAGCAAAGTCATTAATTCTACTAACCATCGCCTTTTTTTTTTTTTTTTTATTAGCCCTACCGTCAGTGATAAAAAAAGTTGTCCCCGCCAAAGTTGTTTTTCAACATGCGACCCCTCCCTATGCCTCTTCCTACCTCTAAAAGGATATAGTCACCTATCTGAGGATATCCTCCGTAACTTAAGGTGAAACGTTTCACAAGTGGCGCGAAATTCAAATTTTATTGTGTTTTTTGTATTTTATAGCTTATTAACACTTCTTGTGATAGCGAACATTAGTTTTACGGGAGTCAGGAGATCTAACACACGTGTTCTAATTGAAAGTATCTCATAAATATCATTAGTTTAGCTACGAATGTCAATGAATCAAAATAACACTATAAAAAACATTCATTGACATTCGTAGCTAAACTAATGATATTTTTGAGATACTTTCAATTAGAACATGTGTGTTAGGTCTCTTGATTCCCGCAAAACATGTGTTCGCTATCTCAAGAAGTGTTGATAAACTGTAATGTGCAAAAAACTCAATAAAATTTGAATTTCGCGCCACTTGCGAAACGTTTAACCTTAATGTGTATTCTAGACGCTCGTGGGACGTGATGGTATTGAAACGCAACGCGACGTACTACAACAACAACGTGGGAACAGACTACCGCAACGACCTCTTCAACTGCAAGATACAACGAGAGCAATCCACGAACAGACTTGTCGTTAACAAAATGTACGACCTCCAAAGCATGAGCGACTCTGAACTTACTTCTTCAGACCTGCTGTCTTTCTGTCGTCAAATCGCTATGGGCATGGAGTTCCTGGCTGCGAACAGACTGGTTCATAGAGATTTAGCTGCAAGGAATGTTTTAGTAACAGGAGATAAAATGCTGAAGATATCCGATTTTGGACTGTCAAGAGATGTTTATGAGGAAAACCAGTATAAGCAGAAGGGCAATGAGAAGATGCCGGTGAAGTGGATGGCGCTGGAGTCACTGACTAGGAAGATTTATACCTCGCAAAGTGATGTGTGAGTTGTTTGTATCCTTACATAGAAAGAAAGAAAGAAAGAAAAGAAAAACAATTACAAGCAATGTTTCCTTCCATACATTTACTTGCAGCGCCCCTAACGAAAACGAGAAGAAAACTAAGGACGCTGTCAGTAAATGTATGTAAGGAAACGAAACTTCATAGTACATGTATAGTTTCGAAAACTATCTAAACCCGTACTAAGTCCCCAGAACAGAAGTAGAATAGGTAGAACATACAATTAAGTATTAATAACTAAATGAAAAAGTGAAATGTCCCACGCACTCACTCTGTCGCACTCCAACCAATTATGTAATTTTTTTTTATACTACTTTGCAAGCAGCGAGCATATACGGCTCATTTGTTGGAAAGCAGTTACCGTAGCCTATGGACGCCTGCAACACCAAAGGCATCACACGCGCGACGCCGCCGACCCTGAGACATAATGATGAAAAGTCTCATGTGCCTGTAATTTCACCGACACCCGTACCCTTCAAACCGAAACACAGCAATGTGAACACTACTGCTTGGTGGCAGAAATAAGTACGGTCGTAGTACTTCTCCGGACGAACTCTTTCACAAGAAGTTCTACTACTAACATAACATACATGCTTTTTTTAATTCCTAATTCACAAAAACGTTTCCCTTTAGCTGGTCATTCGGTGTGGTGATGTGGGAAGTGGTGACAGTTGGCGGATCGCCGTACCCTGAGGTGCTGTCAGCCAGACTACTGAGGTTGCTTCGAGCCGGATATCGTATGCCACGCCCACCTAACTGCAGCATGCAACTGTAAGTCTTCATCGTCGTCAAAACATTCAGATAGTTGAATACATTTTGAACCACTTTAGAATACCCATGTCTGATTGAGCTGAAATTTTGCATACCTGGGGTGCTAGAACATTATCAAAAAGGCCGCAAATCGCCGTTTTTTTAGGAGATGTACTGGAGGAGGCACTTGTATTGATATCATAGGTATAAGAATTTTAGTCATAAATGAGTTTCAAATAATAATTTTCAGAAAGTATATAGAAATTTGGAAATCGTGGGAAAACGCCAATTTTACTGACGTTAGTCACTTCACTTCAAAAACTTCAAACAATTCAATAATCGCACTCCTGTCGAGTTCCTATGACAATATATTTTTATGGTGACATTAAGCTGATCTGATGATGCAGACGGAAGGTGGACAACGGAACTCCTCGACGGAAGATTGTAGGCTGACTGTACTTGGGCTCTTCTTAAATCAGCTCACGGTTCCAGATTCTTTTATAATTTAGTTTGATAAACCATGTACATCTTACATGTGATTCTTTAGATTTTTTAAAGTTCTTTTATGGTATTTTCGTTAATACAAGATCCAGAGAGAAGACCTCCAGAAGTGGACATCTAACGCCTGATGAATTCAACAAAACCTCCCTTCTCTTACCAGATACGATTTAATGTTACGTTGTTGGCGCGCGCACCCCCGCGAGAGGCCAACGTTCGCGGAGCTGCACGTGCAACTGGACGAGCTGCTCAACTGCGCGTGCGCTGATGAGTATCTGTGCCTCGAGATAGACGACGAAGTGCCTCCCACGCCGAAGGCGCAGCGATACTTGAAGATGATCATGCGGTGGGTTTGTAGATCACTCATTAGCTGAAGCTGCTTTCTTGAGCTACGGTTAAGGCCTCTAGCCGGCACAATTGACTCTATCTTTATTGCTGGAAACTAAGACTTCCAGGTCACTGGACATTGCCCAGATACATCGCGCAACGAGTTATGAGCGCTGACCTTCAGTGCGCAGTAGTCATTTTTTGGGTCTGTTTAGCGGGGGGAGATAGGCGACGGGAGAGCGGCCAGCGCCGGCGCGTATTGGTTGATTCCGTACCGCGCGCCCCGCACTCTCGTCTCGCGCTCCCTAGTTACAGACGCACATGTACACATGCGCAATCAACCCCACTACTTTCGCCGAGCGCTCATAACTCGTTGCACGACCTATACTTTCCTGGCTTAAGGCAGGCCATCTGCTTTTAGTTAACTCGTGATTAAACCATATGTATGGTTTACACCAACTCAAACGGTAGGTTGTATTTCAACAGAGGGAAACGCGCTTGGACCCGCGAGAGCTACGAACGCCCACTGAAGGCCGTACAAAGCAACCACAACCACTACACCTCGCCGCCTGTTACCCTCTCTAAAGCACCGGTTTGCAAATATACAGCTGTCATTTAGAAGGGACCACAGGAAAGAAAATGAATAATTTCAACAATTTGATAAGTAATTTGGCTTCGAATGTAGTTTTGGCTGCAACTTCGAAGGCAGGTCCTTTGGCTGCAATTTCGAAGGCAATTACTTTGGCTGCAACTTCGAAGGCAGTTTTGGCTGCAACATTTTGGCTGCAACTTCGAAGTACAGCACATTGCAGTACCTACCATGAGAATTAGACTAAACGGGGAAATTAAATAAACTTGTTTTACAAGATGTAGGTATAGAGAAAATACTGCAATCGCGCTCTATAGCTATGAATATAAATAGTTCAGACAAGGTCGGAGTCGGCGCCTTGACTATTAAGATGTTTATAGCGAAATTGCCTTTGTGATAACATGACATGTGATAACGTCTAAATAAGTTTTTCCTGTAATAATGAACTATTCTAAAAAATATAAAAAATATCTATCTATGTAATGTATTGTAAAGTACATCAGTTATCTAGCACCCATAACACAAGCTCTGCTTAGCTTGGGGCTAGATAATGTGTGAAATGTCCAGCATTTATTTATTTATTTATTTATTCTAGATGAGATATCTGTAATGTTGCTCTTTCTGAATAAATAGATAAATAATAATAATAATAATAACAGTCATAGTCAGGAGGTTCCTCTCTCTGCAGCCCTAGCCTCCGACCGCTTGGGCCTTTGCTCCGCGGTCGGTGGTTTACCGTTTTGTAATATATTTTTTACTATACTGTTTTTTATATACTATTTGTTTTTATAGATAAGTAGTAGGTATTCCTAAAAAAACATAAAATACATTTTTTCCTATTAGTAAAAAATGTATTTTATAACGAGTTTTTAAATAAATCAGTGTCATAACACAAATATTTGTGTTTGTCAGTATCGGACAGCATTTCTGTTTAGAAAGTGGATTGGACAGAACATTCTTTCATTGAACAGATGTCATGGATAGACTATTTATTCGTTCCTTATTTTCTAGGGGGTGTTAACCCACTCTTTAAATAAATGAATACAATGCACTGCTGGGACCCATTTTTTAAGAGGTGTGATGATATAGAATGGAGGCGGTTTTAACCAGTCTTCGGTTAAATTAATATAGTCCGCTGCTCTTTTTTTGTTATGAGATGTGATGATATTGAATGGGGGAGATTTTAACCAATATTTGATTAAATGAATACAGTCCACTGCTGGGACACTTTTATTAAGAAGTGTGATCATATAGAACGGAGGAGGTTTTAACCACTCTTTGATTAAATTAATACGGTCCACAGCTGGGTTTTTTTCGTTAAGAGGTGTGATGATATTGAATGGGAGGGGTTTTAACCACTCTTTGATTACCTAATAAAAGACCACTGCTGGGGATTTTCTGGTAAGGTTTGTTGATCTTAAATGGTATGTGTAAAGATGATACCTGACTCATCATTGAGAATGATGTGCTGTGAATAAGGCTAGTAACGAAAACAGGGTGTGCTAAGAATTTTATTCAATAAGTTTTAATTGTTTCCGTGGGGTCGATTCTCATGCACACTGAACTAAATATGACAGCACTAAAAATGTTGTCATAAATAAATTAAACGAGTGGCGATATCTGTAGCGCTGTCAAACTTAGTTTAGGGAACGGAGCATCAAAGTCGACACCATTATATGATCAAATATGTACTTACCTATTTTATTATAGAAATTATTTTAGATGTTTCCTATTAGAATTAAGCTGTATTTTTTTTTACAAATAAATCAGATTTGCCTACATTTGTCGTTTTATATTTAAGCCGATCTCTATACGAACGCCTGATTTCACAAACAGATTCCTAACCTGAGTTGTAACTTACGCATTCATTTTGTAACTTTGGGCTATCGTCATTAAAAATAGGCTAGGTTCATACCTAAACAATTCAATTTAATTCAGTTCAATTTTAACTTCATAGTTAAAATTGAAAATAGGCTAGGTATGAAGTTAAATATTATTGAAAATGGGCTAGGTATGAAGTTAAATGTTATTGAAAATAAGCTAGGTATGAAGTTAAATGTTATTGAAAATGGGCTAGGTATGAAGTTAAATGTTATTGAAAATGGGCTAGATATGAAGTTAAATGTTATTGAAAATGGGCTAGGTATGAAGTTAAATGTTATTGAAAATGGGCTAGGTATGAAGTTAAATGTTATTGAAAATGGGCTAGGTATGAAGTTAAATGTTATTGAAAATGGGCTAGGTATGAAGTTAAATGTTATTGAAAATGGGCTAGGTATGAAGTTAAATGTTATTGAAAATGGGCTAGGTATGAAGTTAAATGTTAATGAAAATTGACTGGGTATGAAGTTTAATAAAACACAGGGGGTATCATTTCAAATTATATTAACTCTAGTCTATAGGTATATATTACAGTGATATAACTTAGCCCTAAATATAAAAATATCCAATATAATCACTTTGCTCTGGCCACAGGGTGCCTCAGCCTTTCCATTCGTTGACTTCCATTACGAATTTTATACTTTACACACTTTTATAATTATAATAGGTACATATTCACGAATCGACTTCATCGATTTTACACATGGAAAATAAAAAACTAGAAAATGGTCTCGAATTTAATTTAGGTATACCTAAAGGTTTCCATTCGGTGCAGAATTCTCTATTAATCCATTAAGTACCATAGCTGGCGAATTCGCCATCAAACAATGAGGGCTTTTCAACTTCGATAAAAAAAAGAAAAAGTAGTTCAAATTGTGTCGATAGATGGCGCTGACTCAACTGTAAATGCCAAGATTGTCAAATGTATTATCTGTGGTGTACGCGTACTAAGCTATTATTTACTAGTCTGTGGCTATAGTCATGATATTCTGTTTGTGTCTGCTTCTTGAGTGTGCGCTAGTGATTTCGTGATGTTTTTAGAAGTCACCAAAAATAAATACCACGAAACGAAAATATATCTACGTTGTTGATGTTGACATTTAACTTTATTTTGACACTTGACATTTACGTAACAGAGCAGCGCCATCTATTTTCAACGCTGAAAGCATGTTATGAAACAGCCGTGAAAACCCCTCATTGAGAAACGATTGTCATCATTTTCCAGTTTTTCATGGTCAAATATGAAGTTATTTTGAGCCATTGATACGAATGAAGAAAAAGCTAAACTTCGCGATCCTTTAATTATGGAATATCTAAACTTAGTGTTATATTCTTATCTATGACATCAATTACCAATGTTTGTTAATATAGCATTACATAAAACGCGTTGCAAAACCCAGCCAGTAGCTTATTTTATTCCTTTTTAAGGTGGAACGTTTGCAAAGTGGTGAGAATCTTAATTTTATTGTGTTTTTTGCTCATCACAGCTCATCAACACTTCTTGATATAGCGAACATTGATATTGCGGGAATCAGGAGACCTAATACACATGTTGTGGTTACACTATAAAAATCATTCATTGAAATTCGTAGCTGAACTTATGATATTTATGAGATACTATCAATTAAAACATGTGTGTTAGGTCTCCTGATTCCCGAAAAATCAGTGTTCGCTATCTCAAGAAGTGTGGATGAGCTGTAATAACCAAAAAACATAATAAAAATGAAATTACGCGCCACTTTACTAAAGTTCTAGCTTAATTGACATTGACACATGCATAAAGTATAAAACACGCATACATTCCCTCTGATTGAAATCATACCCTACATAATATACAATGAGGACGAACTTGATATTTTATGAGCATAAAGAGTAACAACTTAGGTACCTATATCCTTAAAGATTTTATGATATGAGTAAAACCAACGAATTTATAAAAACTTAAAATGCCAGTCCACGCCAACACTAGAAAAGTGGCGTCTGCGAAACGATTCGCCGTGATAACAATAGACCCTTACGTCTCCTCCCATAGATAATACATGATGAAAGCCATAAGGGACTACAACAGGGGATGGGCAGCAGCATCCATGAATACTTTACACTAAACTGCGATCATCAATCCGCCTGCGAAGAGTAGTGATCATCGCAAATCTCTCCATTGCATTCAATAGGGTAGGCCTTGTCCAGCAGTGAATGTATACAACGAACGATCATTCATTCCTCTTGAACATATAACCGCTAAAGATTGAATGTGTTAAGGAGCGAGACATTATCACGGTATTTGCGGCATTCCAAAGGACATGACGCGAACGTGAGCATCCTGTTACTGTACAGATTGGATGACTGGACCAGTCAGAAAGAATGGACTTTAGAGAATATGCCGTGAATTAATTAATGATAATACATAAAGCTCAAGCCAGATAGAAGAGACGTGGAGCCCCTTTATTGTACTTTCATACAAAATGTATGGAAGCGTCGCGAGGCCAAACAGAGGGGACGCGAGCTATTGCAGAAGAGACGGGGTGCGGGCGGGGCGTAAGGTGCCATCTTATGATCTTAGGCATTCCTGATACAATAGCTCAGACTATTACAACAGAAACGTACAGTATCTTCTTCTTCTTCATAGTTTAAAAAGTCGCGTCCGTGACGCTTTCACGCCTTAGAGCGGTTTCGCACTACGTCCGATCCGAACCCGTGAAAATACGGTCCGGAGTAGTCATAGAACTATTTCTATAGTAGTTTACGCACTAGATCCGGCTTCCGTCATCTGATTTCTCTATAGATCCGAATTTTCACATACGATCCAGATACGGATCGGACTCGGATCGGATGCAGTGCGAAACCGCTCTTACGTCTCTTCTATCTGACTTGCACCTAAGCGACGAGCAAGGACAATGCCATCCCTATACATTTGCTATGCGATTCTTTGTGATTCCTTTTTGCGATGGCCATTTAACTAGAGGGCAGATATATGCCATGGTGTGGACAAGCTATAGTTATAATAAATGTAAGTTCTCACTATAATATTTCGTGAATAACTCAATAACAATAAATTGCCACGAACATTTTATTACTGGCAATATTTGGCTATATGATTTTAACTCAAATACACGAAAACTCCGCTCTGACTCAACGTGATATGGCGAGTTTTTTTTTTCGAAAAATATATATTTTTAGGGTATATAGGGTATATTTTTTTAAATGTAAATACATCTATATAAATAATGTTATTATTCAAAGGGATATTTGCTTACGATACTGATCGGCGATTGAAGTGATGCATAGTTTTAAACAGTTATTTTTTAATCTAAGGCAAAAATGAAGAATAAATTCTATTTTAATACAAATTAAATCATATTTCAGTCTCGAGACGAAAAAGAATATGGCAAGAAAGCCTACTTACAAAATAATCATAAAAGCTTCATTTTAACTTAAACTTTATAACCTAACCCCTTATACATAATCATTTTTGAACGTATTTTAGTTAATTTGTCTTGTTTAGACGTATGACATTTTACCTATCGGAGAGAACAAAACGAAAGCTGGACTTTTTCTGCTCTTTCGAAGGGAGACGTCGTCCTTTTCTATTTTATTTCAATTTCTTGTGTTTTTTTGAGTTAGATCGTGTAATTTTGGTTGCATTTTAACCGGTGTAGCTTTTAGAGAGTACATGATAGTGAATTTAAATAAAATAAGTGTATTGCGTGTCTTTTCGGGTGGAAATTGTCCAGGAACATTCTAGTAAACTGCCATCGATTTACTAGAACAAGATTTTTTTTTTTCCCTTTACTTAGCGTACATTTTTATGTTCCCTAATAGCATAACAATGTAGCCATAAGGCAGGCTAATGAGTAATTAAACATTGACCTAGATTTTTAAAATAAATTATAGCTAAGAATGTGTCCATTGGCACTTTTCTTAATGTCTCTATTTAAGGGGAGGACACTTTGTTCTTGTAGAACATGACTTTGACAGAGGACTTGACGACTGGACTTTGTTTGATATACTTGACATTGGCAAAATTGAGAAAATCATCAGATGCCAGTAAAAAAAAACTAAAGCTATTTTAACTATAATAGGTTTAAAAAATGATTATGAATAAAGCCCTAACAGTTTAGTTAATATGATTATAATAAGACTTGTCATGTATTCAAAACCTAATGTTATTTGGTGAACAATTTTTGATTGAACTCGCAAACCAAAAAGCCGTATAAAGGTTGTATAAAAGTGCGAATTCTACCAATACAAAACTTACACTACCGTTTAGGAATGATCTTTGCATTTTTAGTTCGAGATCAAGATACGTCTGTTTACATAAAACACTTGCATAAAAGCAACTGAGTACTGCTATATATATCTCATCTCATCAAATCCACTGAAAGAAGCCTCCCCCGTGGAATACAATGTGAGGAATTGTTATAATCACCACCCTTGGCAGGCGGATTGGTGACAGCAGTATTCATGCTGAGTACTCAGGTGGATGCTGCTGCCCGTCCCCAACTGTAATCGAGATATTATACCTGCAGGACGATTCTAAAACGTCGCAAACGTTTCCGATCGAATTCGTTAGTTTTTCATTTCGATGTGGTAAGTAATTAAAGCAATTTTCTCTAGTAAAACACAGTAATAAACAATAAATATTGTGTATTACTGTGTTTTACTAGAGAACATTGTTAAAGAATCGCCCTGCATGTTCGCGCTGAGCACGCGCTGACTACGCATGGACGAAGTCTCGAGCGGGTCAGCTAGTATGCCATTAAAATTGAAAAGGAAGATTGACAGTATCGTCAATTCCCAATTTTGTAAGCCATCGTGAGTCGACCGTTCCCTCGCTTCGCTTACACTTAAGTTTTTGTCGATTTTTGCAATTTGTCATGTTTTGGAATTATAATAATACTATTCATTGCGCCGTGGTATATGTCCGGCCTGAGAATATACCCCTCCGTCACCTATGGATGTCGTAAAAATCGACTCAGGGACTACACTAGGGGATGGGCAGCAGCATCCACCTGAGTACTCAACACCAATCCGTCTACCAAGCATGGTGATTACGGAAAATCCCCCCATTGCATTTGATGGGGGACACCTCGTTCAGCAGTGGACATCAACGGGATGATAAAGCCGCGTGGCCTGATGACGCTCTGCCCCTCGAGTGCTAAAATGGAAATTTGTAATATCCGTACTTACTATTGACTACCTTCCTAAGGTTTTTAAGTTCTCATTTACTATGTATCAGCAACTCCTTGCTCCGAGGCACCACACAGGCGCTTCTCACCTAGTGGTAAGACGGACCATTTATGTAAGCCAAGCCGAGTTTGTTGCCTGATTCTTCTAGGCTTGGTCTCGTTGGAACAGGAGTAATTTAATTTTATATAAGACGATTCAAAATGAGCCTTGTGATTTCAATGAATAAAGTTCTTTTTGACTTTGACTTTGATGATGATACTATTAATTAACATTATACTTATATTGAAGTAAGTTATCTAACAAGCAATGATTTCGTTTATATTAGTCATTTTAATTTTGACATCCTAACTTTAAATCCCACCATAACTTTGGCTGATAATACTTTTACACTATCTACTGGTATACTTCAGAATATTCAATCCACTGGTACATATTATACATATTATTATATATTTATGGGATACCATTAAAAACACTTAATATAGTAGTAAATTTCCAAGAATATTTCACAGCATTTCAGTATAAAACGGCTGTAGTGTTACTCTTTCAAATTTCAGAAATCCCTAAATTAAATTTCTTTGAAACGTATTTTAACTTCTTTATACATACGACATAGTCGATTAACAAAATTGACAAGAAAACCAGTCTGAATATTTAATCAGCATTTTTTTTAATTTCTAGAAGCTATTCACAGATCAGACCGGAGGTGGCAGAGAGAAATGAGTCCGTCCACAAACCCCCCTTCGATGAGCCTCAGTTTATAGTTTGATTTGCCAAACTTTTGTGATTTCGCATCAAATAAGTTTCATTATGAGATAGTTAAGAATGATACTACATTACCTAGACTACAGTCCTACAACACAATACAATCACATATGATTGCAGCTGTGAAGTTAGCGCCAAGTCAATAGGATAGTTGACAAAAAAAAATAAACTACTATTATTTTGCAAATTATAATACAATATTTTAATTAGCAGTCATCTATCCTATTGTCCTTGCGACGTCTGTTTCAGTACCCTCACCGGCAAAGTTATTTGACGCGAAGTGTACTTCATCTAATAAATTGCCGAGTTATGAATGTATGGCGTCTGGTATTACATTCCGGTTCATGTGACTGTCTTGAGGCTACGTCACGGCCAATAAGATAGGAATTTCACAATTAGACCAATAGGATCACTTTAAATCGTGACGTAATGTTGGGACATCGCAGGAATAGAATAGAGAACTACCTTGCCTAGTGTTGTACCTTGGCACATTGGTAGGTATCCTCACGCGAGCCTGTGTTAGCTGGCGGCGGAACGTGTCGGCGCGGGACGTATCAGCGCGGGACGTGTCAGCGTGGGACGTGTCAGCACGGGTCGTGGTCAATCGATGGGCGGAGGCTGCGCCGGGATGTTTGAAGGCGGCGCTGTCAGGTAGCCCGCTGAGTGTGGCATCGGACCTGGTGACAAGTGGCAACTAAACTATAGCCCAATAACACACCCTAAGATTCCCTGGGTCATGGGTATCAGGAATTACGAGTACCACAACGCCCTTTTGTAGGCCATTCTCCTTTTTGACGCTCAATGGTGAGCGGATTTCCGTGGTTTACTCTGGGCTCCAACGGAAGACCAGCGCTAGGTTGTTTAGGCGGCCTAGCAAATGCTGAGTTGGGGACCCTTTTGTGGTTTGCAACTGGCACACACATTTTTTCATTGTTATTTAATATGTTTGATATTTAAGGATTTGTGTTTTTGTTTTTTCTTTTTATAAATAAACTGTTTTTCTTTCTTTCTTTCAGACCCGAAACAAATATTTGCAGATCATGCAAACATTTGGTTGGTTTGACAAACCAGAAGACAGAGTAGCCGGTTCGTTGACGCCACTTCAGAACCTTTATTCTCAGCGGTTTTCGGTTCTGTGCAACCTTTACTAACCTGTGAGCTGATGCTGCGGCGTCGAAGCGATGAACAGGTCATGTCGCTGCGCAGCGTACTGCTCCCAGACCCTGCTGTTCGCCAGGATCCCTTTGACCCTCTCTCCGTGCGCTGGCGAGTTCGCCATCGTCTTCAGCGCACTCACCAGGTGAGCAGCGGTTTGTCCATCGAGACGGGTCTCGAGTAGCGATAGGAGCTCGCCGATGAGATCTGTTTCTATAGCCTGAATGAAAGAAAAAAAACTTCATTATTTTTACTATCTTCCTGATGATGATGATGAAAAGCGACATCGCTTCCCAGCAGGTGAGATGGAGTCAAGTGCAAGCAAGAACATCAATGACGACCTTGTAACGTAGATACGTTATTATACTGTTTTATTTTATTTTTTAAATTTGCATGGCTTGCTAAAACTGGTTATCAGTGCGGCCTAGTCAGTAGTCACTAGGCAGGCCTAGCGCGCGAGCCAGCAAGCCATGATTCATTCCCCGACTGACCGCTGTGTTTGGCACACGCTCTATTTTTAACCGACTTCCCAAAAAGGATGAGGTTCTCAATTCGGTTGTATTTTTTTTTTTTTATGTTTGTTACCGCATATCTCCGGCATTTATGAACCGATTTGGAAAATTCTTTATTTATTTGAATAGATATACTTCCAGATTGGTCCCATTTTTTTCAGAATCCAGTTCTGATGATGGGATCCATGAGGAATTGAGGGAACTCCTCAAATATTGTAGGCATACATATGGCGATTTTGATATTTTCAGCAAGACACCAAGCATTTGCATTCAGAAAGTATCATAATCCTTTCACCACTATGGTTCTTTCATAATTTTTTTTTCATCCAAAATTATTTAGTCGAATACAATGGCGGAAGTCGGTTTTTTTAAATGAAAAGTTATCTAGCGTGTCGTCTGCCAAACCAGTGTCGCGTGAATAGGAATAAAAATCTTTAATTTAAATAAAAAAAAACGACGTAATCAGTCTTAAATAAGTTCAGTGCTTGAATTTCCCGTAAATCGGTAAGTCTTGAACATTATTTCTACAACAATGTTAGGTAGGTAGGATTGTGCCTTGTGTCAACGGAGTTTTATTTAATGTTTTTTTTTGTAATGTAACTCTCCTCAAGTGTACTTTTTTATTTATAAAATAGCTAGTTGCTTGCTTTGTACAGTAGCAAATAGCTATCTTCATTTTAGTATAGGTATCCCTAAATACCTACCTTATTCAAAATTAATTTCTACCTGGCTCATTCATTTCACTTCACTTCAACTTTTCATGTAAACTCCGATCTGATTGTGACATACATGCACCATCTACGTACGTACTTCGTACGTACTGTGGCGCGGCGGGCGAGTAGCGGGCTGAGATGTGAGAGGTTGCGGGTTCGATTCCCGCTGCGGGAAAAATGTTTGTATAATCTGCAAATATTTATTCCGGGTCTGGCGTGTAATGGTACCATGGTACTCATAGTTCCTGATACCCGCGACACAGGGAACCCTAGTGTGGGATCATGACTACGCATGTGACTGTTGGGTGTTAAGTTATCTTAAGTTCAATTTGAGCAATAACAAACCTGCGAGACGAGTCTGTCCGTGTTGACCGAGCTGCTGAATATGGCAGCGAGCGCTTGACACGCGCCGCCAACCACCTCGCGGCACGTCTTCACGGCGGTCTTCAGTCCCGCCATCACATCCGTCTGGCACAAAGCGCTCACGCATGCCTGTACAAAATTATCGACTCAGTAAAACTAGGATCCTTAGCTTTGATTTCACCAACAAATAACAGACGGTTAAATATAACTGTTTAGTTTAATCAATGCTTTTTGAGAGGTGTTTTCAAAGATTATCTGTCACCTTGACCAATGGTTAGATTTAAGTAGGATAGTGATTATATAAAAAATAAAAAAAAATGCTGGACTTTTCACACAACATTATCTAGCCCCAAGCTAAGCAGAGCATGTGTTGTGGGTACTAGATAACTGATATACTTAATACAATACATCACATAGATAGATATTTTTTTATTATACATAGAAAAATACCCAGAACACCCTGAAAAATTTGTTCCGAGGCGGGAATCGAACCCGCAACCTCCTGCGTCACAGTATTGTGATAGTTACGCACGTAATTTTGATGTTATAATTAACGAACGTATTAGTCCACAGACAGACAGTCTTAGAATATGCATATGATCCCTTTTGGAAATTCTGCTTATTACTCAGAAATAAACTCCTCCTCCTGACTGAAGACCTCTGTGGCGCGGCGGGCGAAGGTTAGCCTGCGACGCAGGAGGTTGCGGGTTCGATTCCCGCCTCGGAACAAATATTTGTACGATCTGCAGATATTTGTTCAGGGTGTTCTGGGTATTTTCTATAAATAATGAAAAAATATCTATGGAATGTATTGTATTTACTACATCAGTTATCTATTACCCATAACACAAACTCTGCTTAGCTTGGTAATAGATAATGTTGTGTGAAATGTTTAGCATTTATTTATTTATTTTATTAAACTTTGTTAAAATTCTGCTATTTTTTTGGAAAAACAATAATTTTAACAGCTGTTTTAGGAACCTTTAAGCCAATGCTTTTGAGATATTTTCTAATTTTTCGGAAAATTTTGTTTAATTCCATGGGTAGAATCCCCCCTTTTGGGATTGCATACATGTACTGGGACAGCTTGTATAGTAGCTAAAACTTTTGGTTATGAGGCCCTTTCAGACACAAAGAAGATTGACCAAGAAAGAACCAGTGATACAAAGCAGAATTAGTTAGTGACTATGATAGCAGAGTTAGTTACCGGAGTGTCAGCTAATGCAGCTAGTACGGGCACAGCTAGGCGCGGGCAGGTGGGCAATAGGCGCGTGAGGCGCGGCAGTTCGCCCAGCTGCGCGCACACATCGCCCAGCGCGGGCCGCGCGCGCAGCAACGTGGCAAGGGCCTGCGCGCATACCTCGCCTCTGCTACCCTGAAAATTAAATAACATAACACATAACAGTCACATACATATTGATCCAACGCTAGGATTCTCTGTGTTGTGGGTATCAGCACGGGTTTATTTACTATGTATCAGCAACTCCTTGCTCCGAGGCACCACATAGGCGCTTTTCACCTAGTGATAAGACGGACCATTTATGTATAGTACAGGCAAATTAGCAAAAAGTGTGGACCTAAGTCGTGTAGTCGTGGATTCTTATGGAAACGTTAGATTACACGAAAAGAAGCTTATCCTAGGTTTGCACCGTTTCTGGCGCATACGGAACCCTTTTAAATATTAGGTACAAACTTAAAAAGGCCGTAAATTTTAAAATATAAAAAAATTACTTGATGCAAGTTAAATTATGTATAGAGAGACTGTCTTAGTGCATTATGATTTTAATAAAAACCACGTGCATGTAGGGAACACAGAGTTGAACAAATGCATCTTCCGTAAAAAAAAACAAGCATAAAACTTCCGGCGGATGTAGTACTAATTAAATGAATAAGTTTAAGTCAATTTCCAGAACTACATTAATTTTCCCCGAAGTAGAGCGACAATAAAATATGGAAAAGTGCCTTCCGTGAGACGCACCATGGTGCAAACCTGGTAATGTATTTCGAACATTTTTCTGATAAGTATATCAATTTGCACCGACTATCTTAATTTTCCCGGAGCCGTAATAACCACAAAAAGTTTTTTGTATGTTTTTTTTTTGTATGTTCCTTATGTCGGATTTAAAAAATATTTGGTGCAAATGTAGATCATAACGGTTCAAAGTCTATGCCAAATTGCACCGACTACTTCTATTTTCCCCATTAAGTTACGGATATTATAAGGTTTTCACCCTATTTCACCCTGTTCCGGAGGGTGAAATTACTGATGCTTATTATTAGAGGTGGTTTTTAAGCCATACAAAACAATTAGAAAAGTTTTCATGACTACATCTAATTAGTTCCACACTTTTGCAAAAAATCACCTAATTTGACTGTACTAGTAAGCCAAGCCGTGTTTGTTGCCCGATTCTTCTAGGCTTGGTAGCGTTGGAACAGGAGTAATTTTAGTTTATAAGACGATTCAAAATGGTCCTTGTGATTTCAATGAATACAATTCTTTTTGACTTTTGACTTTTGGTTTCCGATCGGATTCGTTATTTTTTCATTTGGATGTGGTAAGTAACTAAAACAATTTTCTCTAGTAAAACAAAGTAATAAACAATATTTATAGTTTTTTTACTGTGTTTTACTAGAGAAAATTGTTTTAGTTACTTACTACATCGAAATGAAAAACTAACAAATTCGATCGGAAACCCTTCCGAACGTTTTAGAATAGCCCTGCAGGAACTTAGAGTACCATGGTATTGAAACAGCCAGACCCGGAACAAATATTTGCAGATCATGCAAACATTTGTTCCGCAGCGGGAAACGAACCCGCGACCTCTGTCTTTTCACTAGCCGCGCCACGGACATTGTCAGAAATTAGTTTTAATCGCCTGGATTATCATTATCAGCCGGTTGACGTCTACTGCTGGATATTGGCCTTTCATAGAATGCTAAGATGAACGATCTTAGAGCATTGAAGCTCACGACTTATTTTAACAGTGATTAACGCGAAACAGACGCTCGTTGAACGCAATACCGAAAAAAGTTGTCCGACTAAAAAAAGTATATACATTCAATATTTCCTCAAACGGGCAAAATCATCAAAAAGCTTTACATTGATTTTAAAAGACCTTACAAACGATATAAGTACCACAACACAAATTTTTGCTTTATCCTCATGCATTTCACAATACAGATGCATCGATTGAAAACTCATTTGTCGAAGTCGGTTCAGTTGTTTTTATATAAGTTATTTTACGAAATAATAGCCAAGAACCTGTTTCACAAAGATTTGAGTCACACTTGCCTCTGTCGCGTCCTTGTTGATAGCTGCTAGCGTCTCACTGAGTAGCTCCTGCAGGAACTTCTTAGGGCTCCGCAGGTTCCAATGGGGGTTCTGCAGGTACAGCTTCAGATAGACTCCTCCCACCACGACCTCGCCCGGCGGCGCCCAGGACTGCTCGCCCGCGGACGTACGTTCTAACGTCTCTCGGTCTTCGAATGTTACGTTTGCGTCGCGTAGTTGACTGGTCTGATGCCTGGGGGAAGTTTTTTTAATATAAATTGACAAGACTAAACGAATTGAAGTTATCGTGGCTTGGTATAATTTTATAAAAATTACGACTATACACCACGTACTTTACT
This sequence comes from Epirrita christyi, assembly GCA_951392215.1. Taxonomy (NCBI): domain Eukaryota; kingdom Metazoa; phylum Arthropoda; class Insecta; order Lepidoptera; family Geometridae; genus Epirrita; species Epirrita christyi. The sequence goes on from OX595851.1 coordinate 3,705,337, forward strand.
ATTCTCCTGCTGACGTTTCGTTGACCATTTTGAGGTCTTTCCTCATGAGCACCGACCGCGATCACGCTCAAAGGTCGTGAGACGGGAACAGCAGTGAGCAGGAGAATAGTTAAAGAACGTGGTGTATAGTCGTAATTTTTATAAAAGACTAAACGAGCTTAATTGAATACCAGTGTCAGCTACGTTTGCTTGATACCGGCCCTCGTATTCTCTATCTCGCGACAGTTTTGCAACAGGTGCAATCATTGCTGTCAAACATCACTTTTCTCATACAAAAACCGTTACCGCTTGAAAGCAAGGATCGCACAATTTACGCCTATTGCAAACCTGTCGCTAGATAGAGAATAGCCGGGATTTAAAGTAGCCTATGTTTTAATCCAGGTAAAGCTCGTGCTGCGCGTCGAACATGTAATTTTGACAACCTCTGTGGCGCGATGGGCGAGTAGCCGGCTGAGATGCGAGAGGTTGCGTGTTCGATTCCCGCTACGGGACAAATGTTTGTACGATCTGCGAATATTTGTTCCGGGTCTGGGTGTAATGGTACCATGGTACTCGTAGTTCCTGATACCCACGACACAAGGAATCCTAGTGTGGGATCAGGACTACGTATGTGACTGTTGGGTGTTATGTTATGTTATAAAAAAATGTGCACCACGCTCGTGTCAGTGTGCTAGGAGCAAGGGTTACCTGTCCCTAAGCTTTGCGATAAGGAACAAATGTGTCAGCTCACGGCTACGCTCGCTTAGTTCCGTGATTAAAAGTAGCCTATGTTTTAATACAGGTGCTCGTTGGACATGTGCGACTCCCTCGTGTCAGTATGCTAGAAGCAAGGGTTACCTGTCCCTAAGCTGCGCGATGTGGCTGGCGAGACTGCGTCGCTGCGCGTCGCTCCATACCAGCTCCGGGTGCTCGTGCTGCGCGTCGAACATGTGCACCGCGCTCGCCGCGCCAGACTCTCGCATCGCCTCTCCGAACACGCCAGGAATGTAGCGAGATATTGTTAGCCGGACCTGGATACAAATAAACAAAATGATGACAAGATAGTTAGTAGTAGTTGCTCTACAAACCCCAATGCGATAAGGATATAAGAGAAATGTTTAAATAATTTTTTAATATGTGCATCCCTATTTATAATAAATTACCAGAAGGCATAAATGAATGAAATGGAAATATCTTTAGGAAAAAGTTAAGTGGATGGTTAATGGAGAAATGTTTCTATAATGTAATTTAAAAATTTAAATTGTTAAATAATTTGAATAGTACCTATAATAATATGACTTACAATAGTAGATTGTATCATAAGGGAGCAAAATAATATTTTTACGGCGAGGGCGCTTTTTTGAATCCAGAGTGAAGTGAGAGATTCTAGAGTAGAATCCCGAGCATAGCGAAGGATTCTTTAGTGACTTCCGCCATTAAATTCAACTAAATATTTGGATGAAAAAAAAATTATGAAAGAACCATAGTGGTGAAAGGATTATGATACTTTCTGAATGCAAATACTTGGTTTGTTGCTGAAAATATCAAAATATTATGTATGCCTACAATATTTGAGGAGTTCCTTCAATTCCTCATGGATTCCATCATCAGAACTGGATTCTGAAAAAAATAGGACCAATCTGGAAGTATATCTATTCAAATAAAAAAGAATTTTCCAAATCGGTTCATAAATGCCGGAGATATGAGGTAACAAACATTAAAAAAAAAATACAACCGAATTGAGAACCTCCTCCTTTTTGTAAAGTCGGTTAAAAATGACGAAATCGCGGGCCGTAGTTCGGGCGTTTCTAATTTGTTTATTTTTTATTCAGCCGGTGGCGCGACTTTGGGCCGTCGTACCAGCCAGTATTTATTTAAACAATATTTGCGTTCGCCTTCTTTGGCGCTGAACACTAAGATGATCCAAATTTAAAAAGGGCGCGGCAAAGATAATTGCGGCGCACTTATTTGTGTTTGATTATTTTCAAGATGTTCCAAATTCAAAAAGGGCGCGTAAAAGATAATTGCGGCGCACTTATTTGAGTTCAATATATACCAAATTTAAAAAGTGCGCGGCAAAGATAATTGCGGCGCACTTATTGAAGCTTCATACAGAAAACACCACCTTTGGGTGCACTTAAAGGCGAACCAAGTCGTCCTTTTCTTTTTTTTTCACTATCGTTTTACGTACGTCCGGCCTGGGTGGGGCTATCTATATAACCAGCTTTCACTGCCTAACCCCTTCCTCAAACTTCTTCGAAGCCTTCTTCTTTAGGCGTTTCTTTTTAGCAACTTCCACTTCACTTCAGTTTTCACACTTCATTTTGCGTTGCGATAGAAACTTTTCGCAAAAATACGTAGGTATACCTTAATTCATTACTTGAAAATTTTAAATTTTAAATTGACACTGACTTACTGACTGACCATAGACTAAAAGTGCTCTGTGCCATAGACAATACAAATCGCCATTACCAAGGAGAGTACTATAACTACTACTAACAGACCACAGAGTATTTTTATATTATATTTTGTTGATAACTGTGTAGTATAACTACTTCTTTATATTTTAGTTTGCTGATGAACTAATTATTTATTTACATAATATATTTAGTATATTCGTCTTCAACGTTCGTGATGTCACTCGGGCAGGCACTGTCTGAAAATCAGCGCCGCGCCGTATCTACTTGTAGCTCCGGTGTAGCTGTATGCTGAGACAGGGATCTATTTGACCCCCACACAACATGCATTACTCACGCCATTTGGTGTTTATTTTTTATTTTTTTAGTTTTTGTAAAGTTACCTACCTACTACTCAGGTAGGTAGGTACCTATTGTTGTTTTTATTTTGTTTCTTATATTCTCTTCTTATCTTGTGGGGACAAATAAACGTGTTTTCTTTCTTTTCTTCTTTCTTTTCGAATAGATGGGATGAAAAGAATATTGCACGCCTGCGTGCAGGCTGAATACAGTGGCTAAAATAGTTATAAGACCTGACATTGTAAAATAAGTATTCTTGAAAATAAATGATTGATTTGATTTGATTTAGCAATAGTAGTAGTTGGTAGTAACTTTTAGGCGACAAATGGTGTCAATTCTGTGCAGCTTTCTTTTAAAATTTCAATCGCCCTTTAATAGACTGAAATAAAAGGGACCGCGGTAATTGAAGTGCGATTTAAATTCAAAGAACTGACATTGATCTATATTATTTATCTATATATATTTTTTTTTTCAAATTTTTATCTTTTTGTTAATTTTTCGTTTTTTTTCTATGGTCAGGTAAAAAGTTTGTTCCAGAAATGAATTCCCCGTCTTTAAGTTTTACGAAAACGATACCAAACTTGTCCTTGTAGCTATAAGTGGACAGTAACTGAACTCGGACTGTAACGCGGGAGATGCACACTTCTCCCCCCTCCCCTGGCTACCAGCGGGGGGTAACTTTGTGGCCACAGGGCTGAAGCTGCTCAGAATTACCTAAAGAACAATCGTGCCAAGTGGCGTCTTCCGAGACAAAAGTGCAAGGTTGAGTTGCTTATTGCCCCTACTATATGGCAGTCTGACACTAGAGGTTAGATAAATTGATACGTAATTGGTCACTTTTAGACGAAGGAAATGATGAAATCAACAAAGAAAAATCATTCATCAAATAAAAATAAAATCCGAGATTTTTTTGCTATTCATTGCTGCAGCGGCCGGCAAATCAGGCATTGATGGATGAGTCCATTAATGTCTAATTGCGGCTAAGGCGTGTAAGGCGTAAGTATTTTCGTCAAACAATGTCGAATATTTTAAAAAACCCCCCGCACATGTCTCCAACAATAATGACGTACATTTTTCCCCATTTTTTTTTAAAATTTAAGGTACTTTCGGACCAGGTAAAAAAAAATTTAATGAACAAATTAAATAACAACCTTGGGTCCATGTAGTTTATCAGCCATCATTCTCGCCAGGAGTTCCACGGCCGCTTCTCTCGTTTCCGGTAGCTTACTATTACAGAACAAGTCTAACAAGTATATCACAGCTCCTGAAACACGCAAAAAAAAATGCCAATTTAGCATACCAACACAAAGCCCCCAAACATAGAATAGGGGAGATTTGCCATAATAACTACGCCTGGTGGGCAGATTGGTGATCGCATTATTGGTGTATAGTACTCGGATGGATGCTGCTGCCCATCCCCTGGGGCAATACTTTGCCTTTTACGAAATCCACGGGAGGAGCTGGAGGAATCCTATTCTTAGGCCACAACCATCATAGCCTCGAGACCACCACGGCTAACGCAAAGAAAATAGTGAAAGTGAAATGTAAAGGTGAGGTGCTAGCACAGCACAGAATACATCTCGCCCGTGTGGAGACAGCAGTATCACACTCACCCTTGGCCAGCGCTTCCTTGCACAGCGCGGTATTGGGCAGCAACGCCGCCAGCACCTCCAACACATTAGCCCTCGGCGGCCGCTCCGCCAGCATGGCCAGCAGATGCCCTAGAACGGCGCTGGCCGCGATGTCCTCGACGCACTCGCGGCTGCCGGCACCCGCGCACACGCAGCGCAGCGCCGCGTCTTGTAACGGCGGATGCGCGCGCGCAGATAGCAACCCGAATATGAGGCCGAATTGCCCTATACATTGGATTTCTGCGCCTGGAAACAAATGTAAACATCAATTAAGTATAACATAACACCCAACAGTCACATACATAATCCTGAGGCCTTAACCATGAGCTCTTAAAGCGATTCAGTTCAAAAACTATTCAGTACAATATATCGGTTCATCGTTGACATCCTTCATCATTGAATAACTTAAATCGCAGAAGTCTATAGACCTTCTGCTAATGCCTTCAAATATAGTAGCGGACATCACGGAAACGATATTTTGTACAGAATAGTTCATGGTAAGGCCTCTGCTCCCACACTAGGATTCCCTGTGTTGTGGGTATCAGGAACGACAAGTACCATGGTACCACAACACCCAGACCCGAAACAAATAATTGGAGATCATGCAAACATTTGTCCCGCAGTGGGAATCGAACCTCTTGCGTCTCAGCCACGGAAGCCGTTGAATTGGAGATTTGGTCGGCGACGTAATCTCGATCGGTTATCTCAATAAAGACAAATTTTAATGGAAAAACTGTCGAGAAATCTATACTTCACTATTAATTCAGTTCACCACGGTGTAAAATGAGTTTCCGAAGTGTTTTATTTTGTGGGAAACTTCAATTCTATATATACTTGGTGTTGGATTTACCAGGGTTCTTGATGATGACATTGGCGAGCGCATTGAGCGCCATCGTGATGTGCTCGACACGCTCTCTCGTCATGTCCAGTCTGGTCTGCTCATGCACGAACTTGAGTAGATCCAAGATGAGTTGGTGAGGGTTCTGTACAAAATTAAAAATGTTTGTATTTAATAGCATATTATGTAATAAGATCTGAATTTGCCGTGGTGTGGTCGACCTAAGAAAATACCTAAATAAAACCATAGGAAATGGGAATAATGGAAATCAACTATGGCCACAATCATTTTCAAAACATGATGAAAAAAATATTAATAAACAAATTAACATTAATAAACCCGCATTCAATTTTTTATTATTTTCCAAAGATATAGCCTAGGAAAATAAGGTTATACATAGGTCATATATAGCATACATAGGGGTGGTTAGGGTCATAAGGCCCACCCTGTATAATCAACATCATCAGTCTATAGAAGTGCACTGATGGACAAAGGCCTCCCCACTCGAATGCCACGACGAACGGTCTTGAGCCGTCTTCATCCACCGACTTCTTACGACTTTTGTAATGTCTATTCCATGGAATGGATGGCTTTCCTCTACCGCGTCGTCCGGTTTGTGGTCGCCACTCGAGAAACATTATTCGCCAACGGTTATCAGTAATAAATAATTGAACGAGCGAAGCGAGTATCAGGTGGAGTGGTATATGTTGAGTATATGGGTATGTAGTATGTACGCCTCGTTGCTTAGTATTATAAGTTTATTTTGATGCTGTGTAGGAAATTACCTCGAGGTGGTGAATGTATCTCATTAAATGTTTTTAGATAAAGATAAAGATAATTTATTTGTTTTGAATATGGTAATTTTACATAGATGGTCATAATTCACACATCCAACATACTCAGAACAACAACATACAACAACATACAAACAACATGCAACATTATACTTAGAAGTCGGATAGAAGGGTAAAGGAAGTATAATATGCAAAAAATACCTCAAAAATACTTCAAGTTCTTTGGTAATGCTCAAATTTAACACCCTCCTCCCAACTTAAGTAGTCGGGGCTGATAAAGGTGCTAGATCTCCGTTCGGAGCGAACCACTAGTAAATAATGATTATTGTTATTTATTTATAAATAAATCTCACCTCTATAGTGAACTCTGGTTGCTCGTTATAGATCTGTATGTACACATTGCCGACAGTCAAAAGGTCCTCGTGCGCAGAGAACGCGAATGGCTCCACCAGGGGCCCGTCATCGGCGCCGGCCGCGCGGCTGTTCCTCAGCATGTCTCGGAGCTCCGCGCGAGTGCTGTTGTCCCACACGAGGTACGGCGTCCGCCAGTTAGAAGTCACGGTTTTTAGAAGCTGCAAAAATTATATTGTTAAATAAATAAATGCTGGACATTTCACACAGCATTATCTAGCCCCAAGCTATAGCTTGTGTTATGGGTACTAGATAACTGATATACTTAATACAATACATAACATAGATAGATATTTTTTATTATACATAGAAATATACCCAGAACACCCTGAACAAATATCTGTAGATCTTACAAATATTTGTTCCGAGGCGGGAATCGAACCCGCAACCTCCTGCGTCGCAGGCGAACCTTCGCCCGCCGCGCCACAGAGGTCGCCAATCGTCGGTCGGTTGAACCGACGTACGTGGCGTGGCGGGTGCAAACTCCGCTAAGAGGTGTGGGTGCTATTCCCGCCGTGAGAAAAATGTTTTCATTGTCTGTAAATATTTGTTCCGGGTCTGGGTGTTGTGGAACCATGCTAACACTCGTACATACATACATACATACAACATACGGCTTTTTCCCGGAAGGGGTAGGCAGAGCCTCAAAGAGCCTCTTTTCAACATGGTTGGTCAATCGCAGTTGACAAGTGTTGAGCTCATCGCCGCCATTGCTTTCCACGACCAACTCGGCTAACGCTATCTTCCAGTAATAGCACACCCTTAAATAAGCCAGCAGCCAGGACAAATCCTATACCAACGAAAATTGCCCAACAAATATGGTACTCGTAGTTCATGATACCCACGACACAGGGAATCCTAGTGTGGGATCAGGACTATGAAAGTGACGGTTGGGAGTAAAGTTAAAAAAAAACCACCGGCACCCTTCACACAGCAATGCGAGCACTAGTGCTTGGCGGCAGAAATAGTCGTAGTAATTCCCCGGACGAAATCTTTTACAAAAAGCTCTACCAGTACATAATAGAAAGCTAGATTGCATGCAAGTAAAGCCACGGGCGGATGCCAATTTAACTAACCTCATGCTGGTCGGGTTCCGCCAACCTTCCACAGAGGTAGGGCGTCAGTAAGGTGTGCAGCGCGTCTCGTATCCGAGCGTCGTCCGGAGTCTGTTCCTCATGAGGCCCATAGAGAGCTGCCAGCGCCATCACGCACTGTTTTGCTAGCTGATTGGCTATTTCCTGCAACGAGTACAAAGCTTGAGTATCTAAAGCCGTGTGTCCTGCATGTTTTTTAGAAACGTTGAAAAAAATCGGGGTGTGGCCGTGTGTTTTACGTGAATACGGATAATATTTAGCTGCAGATGTACTGGCGCCGCCGTTGATCCGCTCTGACGTCTTCATTCTTCAACGTTCCCGGCACCTCTTCACTCTGTCATATTATAATGGTGTCTTATGGGTATTTATTTATTTATTTATTTATTTATTTATAACCTATGGTACACAAAACAGAACACAACCGAAAAAGAAAATGTTTGAAGTACATAATACATTTTTTGAACTAGGTGGTATTCCAAAACATGCGTACACATCATGATTTCATAAGCAGTTAATATATAACAAAACAAACAAAGAAAAAAAAAATTAAATAACACAAAAAATAAGAACACATATAGGAAACTCTCATCACTCTTTTGCAAGAGCGGCTAAAGTAGTCCTTTTAAATTTGTATAAATTATTATTTAAAATATCAACGGAGCTACTATTATCAATTAACAAATCGTTATATTCACGACACATTCTAACTAGCGGATTAGCGGGTATCACTGGATTGCTCTTAAGAAACCCTTTCTAACCGTATACAATCTTGTATAGGCCGACATTCCATTATTCAATTGTTTATTTACTTTAACACCATATAATATTCAGTATACCTCTCCACTTCTAAACTTCTACACTTCTCCATAGGTGAAGAAGGAGGGGTATATTAGGGGGAAAATATTTCATTGCACAACAAAACTGCAATAAGTAAAAATTACATAGGGCGGTCTTATAGGTGAGAAGCGATCTCCACCAACCTTTTTATGGACTGGGCTGTGCGTACCTGTTTGCTGGCCTGTGCGTACCTGTTTGCTGGCCTGTGCGTACCTGTTTGCTGGCCTGTGCGTCGCTATCTATCCCGGACTCGGTGAGCGTGTAGTCGTAGAGCAGCGCGGCCGGCAGCAATGCGTGCACGGCGCCAGCGCGCGCCAGCTGCGAGCGGCAACGCGCGTCTCCGGCCAGCGCCGCCACCGCCTCCGCGCCCGCACACGCCGTCTCACCTAGGTGCTGAAATGCACACATAATTTATCAAACTATTCAACAAGCAACTAAAATTTGTCATTACAAAAAATCTCGAACATGGCTCTAACGATTTTGATGAAATTCATAGGAGGAATTAGTTTTTGGGTAATGAAAACGGTCTAGGCTACGAAAATTCTCGAATCCCAGCCAATTTCGGTCGTCTGCTAGTTAGTACATGAAGTATGGGTGTGTGTGGTCCCATGGTACTCGTAGTTCCTGATACCCACGACACAGGGAATCCTAGTGTGGGATCAAGGACTATGTATGTGACTGTTGTGTGTTATGTTATTATTTATTATTATATGCACAAGTGAATGATAGATAGTACCAGTACCTGATTCTTTAGTAACGGAACTACGTCAGCGCATAGCGCCGGCATTTCCGCCGCGACCGCTCGACACTGCTCGAACGCGCACGCCACCGCGAAGCAACGCGCGACGTGCGCGCACACCGTGGCGCACACGTCCCCTGGCTTCGACTGTCGCGAGAGCACGCCCACGCAGCGCGACAGGGCTTCGTGTAACACCTGTGTAGTAACAAAATAATATAAGGTTACATTGATTAAATACAGATGATTTCCTTGTGTTCAGGTTGCCTCGATACAAATACGCTTAGCGAGGAAACCGATAGATAAAAGATGAAATTAACTGGCGTGTTTTACAAAGGGTCACTTAGAAAAACCACATTACCTTACAAACTCTTGCGAAATACTTGTGTCCAATTGATATGCATAGCTCTTAAAAATTGTTAAATTAGAAACCATGTTTTGAATACTCTGTTTTGCTGTTTTTTTTCATAACCAGAGTGGTATATGCCCAGCATTGGGGCACAGTCACAGCCGACAAATCGTAATAACAAGAGTGACCTCAGCAGCACCTTTATTCTTTTATGCGCTAAAATTATCGCTGTTTCTTTTATTTCTGGCTAAAAAGGGTACGCAACAATTTTAGCGCAGTTTAATTAAAATAATAATGCACAAAACCGACAGCAGCGTATAAATTGGACACAAATATAATATTCGGAAAAAGTCAGAAGGACTTTTAAAATGATGTATCATAACATAAGCAGGGTAATTACTAACATTACGCAGCCTTTTTACCTGCGAAGGAACGGAGCCCTAATATCTACAGCTATTACAATATTGTTAAGATTAGATAGTGTATTTGTTTGTATATTGCCACAAAAAAAAGCAGCTCGGCTTCCCACAATCTAGAGTTTAATCGCATTGAATGCAATTTGCATACAAATACAATTCTTTTAGTTATATTATTTTCCGATTCCACTTCCAACCTCGCTATTCTAAAATTGCCAAACAAACATCAATCTTATAACAAACGCATAGAACACAAACTCACTTCCAGACCGCCTTCTCTTCTTAGCTCCTCTGCATTCAAAGCAGAGCACTTGACGGTGGCGTGCGCCAGCTCACAGGCGGCGGGCAGCAACGCCGGCGCGTCTCTGTCTGCGAACAACTGCTCCGCTTCTACTTCTAACCGCGCTGTCCGCAGTAATTGAGGGTAGCCGGCGTATTTGTATGGGGCGAGGACTGAAACATGATTCGTAGATCTTTAGTTGGTTTTCATTTTTAGGGTTCCGTACCCAAAGGTTGCCAAAGGGACCCTATTACTAAGTCTAAGCCGCCGTCCGTCACTCTGTCTGTCTGAATTCTGACACAGGGGTATATCTCGGCAGCCGAAAGAGGTAGCCAGTGCCATTAACCAGAGCCATTTTCACAGATTATGTGTTGTCTGAGCATGAACCCTATGGAAATACAACAAGACCAGCCACCAAATTACAGTAGTAAACACAATAATGGGGATCATTTTGGCAGCCTATTTTTCACTTTGTTGCTTTCCACGACCAACTCTTCTAATGTTTTCTTTCAGTTATTACACAGTCCTAAATAAGCCAGCAGCAAAGACAAATGTTAAAACAACGAATATTGTAAAATTTACCAACAAATTCATATATGCCTTGACGAGCATTATCATCGAAAATATATCGTAAGATCTCGTGAATCAAATCAAAAGATTTTTTTCGTTGAAATCACAAGAATCATTTTGAATCATCTTATAGACTAAAATTACTCCTGTTCCAACGCAACTAAGCCTCGAAGAATAAAGCAACACAAAACGGCTTGGCTTACTTTGATAATCCGTCTTACCACAAGGTGGGAAGCGCCTGTCTGAATAGTCGAGATACTATCAACACAATTGGTGTTAATTCGTTTTGTAAATGATTCTTACCATCAGAATATCTTTGGAAGAGAATTGTTTGTGTGCGCAATATCAGCACTATATTGTTGGTGTTGGGTCCGTCACCGCTCCATACGTTGCGACTACACAGAAACTCGTAGGCTTGGTTCACTGCCTCGAAGCGATCCTGAGGAAAAAGTTCAAATTAATACAAATTCAAAGAGAACTTACAATTTAATAGTATGTAGTATGCAACAACAGACACGTATCCTATTAATAATAAATTGTCCATAATATGACGATAAGTGTCAAGTAAGTAGGAAAAAATCTACCATCTGCGAGCTATTCTGCACGCCAAAACCGCTAGAGTTACACATATGTAATGTATGATGGAAATGTTTATCTTAAATAGTCCTACAAAAAAGCCCGCCACATTATATTATATAGGTTATATTCTTTTCTACGCCACGCTAATATAAGTTACTTGAAATACTAATCCTGCGCAGACGAAGTTGCGGGCACCAGCTAGTTTTTAATAAAAAAAAATAGACTTATACAAAAATTAAATTTTTGGTGTCCTCAAGATCGTTCTCAGACTTGATTTCAGTCTATTAATACGGGTCATAGACACAAGTCTTTTTCCCGAAGGGGTAAGGCAGACCTCAATAGGCCACTTTGTACTTTCGAGTCGCATAGTCGTAGGAATATAGACGTGACCAGTGGTGAGCCAGCTATAGGTTGTATAGACAGACTCAGAGTCGGAAAGCGGGCTATGGAGAGAGCTATGCTAGGAGATGAAAACGTGATAGAATTCGAAATTAGGAAATCCATACAAAGCTCTTAGAGTGGCAATGGACCACTTCTACTCAAATAGGATTTGATATTGATTAAATAAATAAATAAAAAATAAGTGCTGAACAAATTCACACAACATTATCTAGCCCCAGAGCTAAGCAGAGCTTGTGTTATGGGTACTAGATAACTGATATACTTAATACAATAACATCACATAGATAGATATTTTTTATTATACATAGAAAATACCCAGAACACCCTGAACAAATACCTGCAGAATGTGCAAATATTTGTTCAGAGGCGGGAATTGAACCCGCAACCTCCTGCGTCGCAGGCCAACCTTCGCCCGCCGCGCCATAGAGGTCGTCATTGATTAAATGGATACAGATCGTAATTATCAATTTATCTGTCAAATTGAACAGATATATACATGGCCAGAGACCGTGGAACTCGCGTTTTAAGTCAGTTAAGTCTTTGAACGCTGAATGTGGGCAGTCTAAGGCTTTATCTTCTACTTATTCATACTGCTGGTTCATTGTCGGTATTAAGACTCTCGGGTAATGATTACTGACCCGTCCCTCCGGGTTCTTGTCGGGGTGGTGTTGCTGCGCGAGGCGGTAGTACGCCTTGCGCACGGCCGCCTCGTCGTGCGTCCCTTCGCCGAGCCCCAAGGCGTCGTAGGCGGAGCGCGCGGTCATCGACGTGGGCTTCTTCTCCACTTCGCGACGCCACGCTTCTAGCACGTCCTTCAGAAGACGAACCTGGAAATAAATACATAAGGGGCCGTCAATTAATCAGGTGATTTTTTTTAGCATTTTTTAACCCCCCTCCCCCTTGGTGATACGTGGTGAGGTTTAAGACTACCCCACCCCCCCAAAAATAACGTGTATTTTTAAAATTAATTATTAATTCTTAAAATTTATTGTGATTTCGTGATTTTTTCTAAACCCTCTCCCCCAACCCTCTCCCTTTCAAGCGTCAAGTGATTAATGGACGGTCCCTAAGGCTCAATTCACAACGATGGCAGGGGCCGCTAACATAAACAAAAATTACACACCATTTTGAACTTTTTGTTCATTACTTAAATACATAGTATCGCTTAGCCGTGCGACTTGTCAAAATGCGGCGCCCCAAGGGGCTGCTAAACACTGCCATCTTGGTATGAATTGAGCCACACAGCAGCAGCCTTTAAATGGCCACTGTTGGAAGAGGCCTCCCCTATAGAATGCAATGGGAGGCATTTGCCTTAATCACCGCGCTTGACAGGCGGATTGGTGATCGCCGTATTGGTGTTGAGTACTCTGGTGGATGCTGCTGCTCATTCCCTGGTGTAATCCCTTAGTCGGTTTTTGCGACATCCACAAGAGGAGCGGAGGGGTATATTCCTAGGCCGGACACACCACAGCAAATGAGTCTAAAGGTTTGCTCAAATTGAAGAAGTAGCTACGCGAAGCGGTTATAGTAGCAGCTTTCTAGAGCCCAAAACATTGTAGTGTTCCGGTATGAAGAGACATAGCTGCTGGTGAAATAACTGGCATATATGTGTCGCATTGTGCCGTGGCCTGTCCGATCTAAGAAAAGACCCCTTCGTCTCCCCGTTGACGTTTTAAAATCCAACTTCCAGCTTTTTGATGGGCAGCAGCATCCACCTGCAACCTCAACACTGAGCTTGCGATCAGCCATCCACCTGCCAAGCGTGGTGATGATAGCAAATCCTCCTAGATCCTACGATGGACGTCCAAAGGTTGCTGATGAATGATTGGAAGGTAGTTACCGGCTCTGGTATCGGCCAGGCGGGGAAGGCCACTGTGTCGCACAGGTGTCGCAGGTAGAACATGCTGCAGAACAGCTCGTGCTGCAACTGCGGGTAGCACACGGCGGGGATGGCGAGGTAGGGGTAGCGCGCCGCGATGTGCGCGCGCAGTCTAGGCGTGAACTCGCCGATGTGAGCCGACACCTTCATTATCAGCATGCGTCTGGAAGCAAACAAAACATCAGATGCGATAGCGTAAAGTGCGACCAGCAGGCTGGCTCAGCACAAGTCTTCTCTTTCAAGGATAGACCGAGCTCTATACATCATCATCATCTTTCCCATGATAGGCGGAGCTCTACACATCATCATCATCATTTTACCCAGCTATAGACGGAGATCTGTACATCATCATCATCATCAGTCTGTAGAAGTCCACTCATGGAAGGAGTAGCAATTTGTACAATGCTAAATTAAATTTAGCATTGTACAAATTGCTAAATTGCGCTGATCGCAGAATTGTACCAATCACTCATTGTACGAAAAGATAATTTGTTTAAATAGAGAATTGTAGAAATTGAGCATATATCCGAATGGCGATGCTTTCTGCTGGACGTAGGCCTCCTCCCTAGAATGGCACGACCAACGGTCTTGAGCTGCCTCTATCCAACAACTTCCTGAGACGTTTATACGAGGGCGGCACTGAAAATTTCGGGAATCAAGGAAGTGACACAACATTACTATTTAAAAATGTATTTATAGCTTTTCGAAGTATTCTCCGCGAAATTTGACACATTTTTCCATACGATGGAACCAATCATTGAAGCAACCATTCCATTCGGAAGTTTCATTTCGGAAGAAGCCGCTTTTTGCTCTTCACAGAGCGAATGCGGTATCCATCGGGAAAACAACTTTTTTACACCTAATTGTTCATGCAAGATTATTTGTATTTGACTCATGCCAATGTCTAAAGTTGCCTGAATTTCTCGGTATGTCACATGTCGATCTTCCTCAATCAGATTACGCACAGCATCAACGTTTTCTTCGGTGACTGCAGTTTTTGGACGACCTTGACGGGGATCATCACTGAGCTTGACACGTCCACGTTGAAATTCAGCAAACCATCGATAAATTGTGGTTTTGGATGGGGCTTCATCACCAAATGCAGAAATCATCCGGTCAACACACTGTTTTTGTGTTAAACCACTTCGAAAGTCATAATAAATCATCGCTCTTGAATTTTCTCGAGTCAATTCCATTTTCTCAACGACTAAACAAGTTTGACAAAACCTTGTAAACAAGACCGAGAATCTTTTTTTAAATAAATAAATGGTATTCGATTTTTTAAACCAAGGAGTTTTCAATTAAAAAGATTTTAATATGACAGAAACAGTGGAAATATTCCATTCCCGATACTTTTAGTGCAGCCCTCGTAATGTCTTTAGTTCATCGAGTGGCGGGCCTTCCTCTTCCGCGTCGTCCGATTTGTGGTCGACACTCAAGAACCTTTATTCATTTAACCCCAACTTTATTTATTTTTCTTTTCTTGATTTACTATCCATACACTCTCGAGAAATATCTCTAGCCCTAAATGTCATATCAACATACAAATGCCAAAGTAGCTATTTCTGCCGCCAAGCAGTAATGCTTGCATTGCTGTGTTCCAGTTTGAAGAGTATGAGTGTCGGTGAAATTACAGGCACATGAGACTTAGCATCTTTACGTCTCAGGGTGGCGGGCGCAGTGTAGTGCCAAGTAGGACGCGTCCTAGGTGGACGTGACCTGGATGGCAATGCATTGTTAGAGGTTACAGCTTAACATCTGGTGGGTAACTTGCTTGTTCCGTAACATGTACAAGTTATAAAAAAAACATGTAATTTTTCTCATCTTCGGTCAACAAAGCCGTTTATTGGGTGCTCATGCTAACCCTGCAGGTATGTGACATATATTTTGAGCTGTTACTTGCTATTTATAGCAACCTTTCAATATTCGATTCAGAATGTCATTACGTAGTTGTTTCAAAACTCGTACCTCATCTCCGAGTTCCAAATAGCCTCAGGCGTGTCCCACTCTCCTAGGAAGATCTGCGCGAATTTATCAGCACCGTGGTTCTCGAGGTAGCAGACCATCGCTTCGGGCAGCAGCTGGCCTAGTATCGATCTCTGCATTATGTCTGAAGAACTCTGAAAACGGACCAAATATTTAAGAACAGTTTAATGTTTGGGCAGGTCATATAGCTCGCAAAACTGACAACCAAAAGGTTCTCGAGTGGCGACCACAAACCGGACGACGCAGTAGAGGAAGGTCTCGATAGACTAAAGACATTAAATATTGTACAAGAATATTATGTATTCGAGTTGTATTTATCCATCAGTAACCGGGTGGCCGAGCTTTGCTCGGAGAACTCAGAAAAACGCGTTTTCCCAGAGATCAAACCTAGCTAGATCGATTTTTTGCCCACAAAAACTCCCATATATCAAATTTCATCGGAAAAGTTAGAGCTGGTTTCGAGATCTCAAAACATATACAGTTGTGGTCATATAATTAAGAACGATTTGAAGTTCTAGAAGTTTTTTATTTAAATCGTATCATACACAGAGATGTGTACCTTCTGAGAAGCAACTAGTTATGTTATATAATAGTCCCATTAATAGAGCAACCTGACTTAAGAATAAAGTATGAAATCGCTAACTATTTTTTGCACATTTTATTGATTTTATCAAAGTAACACATTCCAAATAGTACTGAAACTGGACAAATAATTAAGAACGATTTATTTAACTGCTCGGGAATTGTTTTGTATGACACTTAGATTTAAAAAATCACAATATTATGTAGCACAGGAAACATAAAAAGAAATTTAATAAATATTTAACTAAAATTAATAGTTAATAGCATATCCACGGCTTTTAATTACAGCTTTACACCGGCGAGGCATTGACTCTATTAATTTTTGACATTTCGCAAGAGAAATAGAGTTCCATTCTTCTAAAAAAACGTCATACAGCTCTCTTAAATTTCCACACTTTGTATTTGAAACCTTTTTCTTTACTTCAAACCACAGATTCTCTATTGGGTTTAGATCTGGACTGTTAGCAGGCCAGTCTAAGACAGAAACTAATTGCGCCGTAAGAAATTCCTTTACGGTGCGTGCAGTGTGCTTTGGATCATTGTCATGCTGGAATGTCCAAATAACCGGTAGAATGTCTTCAGCGTATGGTAACATTGTTTCTTCCATTATATTTTTGTATTGGAACTGATCCATGTTACCTTCTATCAACTTTACAGGTCCTACACCATGTCCAGAAAAGCAACCCCAAATTTTCACATTTCCACCACCGTGCTTTAATGTAACTTTCGTGTACTTTGGGTCGAATGCTGTATTCGGGGGACGTCGTACATATCGTTTTCCATCAGAACATACTCTGTTTATTTTCGTCTCGTCAGAAAAAAGTACATTTTTTCCACTGTTGCACAGTCCAGTTTTCATACTTTCTCGCAAATGCAAGCCGGGCTTGCCTGTGGCAAAGTTTTAACATGGGTACCTCTCTTGCTATCCTACCGTGCAATTTTTCTTCTACCAAACGTCTTCGAATAGTGCGTGCTGAGATTGCTGAAGGGTTGTTTTCACCAAAATATTCTTTTCTAAGCTCATTGGACCCTTTAAAAGGATTTTGTTTTGCCATACGAACGATGTTTCGGTCATCTCGAGTAGTTGTTTTTCTCTGTTTAGGTACACGTGGAACATTCGAAGTAGTTTGATACGTAGCAAAATGCTTTACAGCGTGGAAAACCATCGTTTTTGATCATTGCAGATGGTCGGCTATCTTTTTATGAGACCAATTCTTCCGGCGAAGTTTTATTATTACTTCCCTTGTAGATTTATCACAACTTTTATTTTTTCCCATTGTTTTTTCTAAAGAAGCAATCACCTTTAATCTTTTACAGCACGTAATGGCGCCAAAATTATACAAACAGTAACAAATCGACTGAGTGTTCTCTATTTAAGATTGAATAAAGGTATAAACTACTTAGCGTTCTTAATTAAGTGACCAGCCAGTAATAAGGAATACTTTGTTTAAAAGTAGTGTAAAAAGTTTGCCTATTGATTTTTAGCCAATCATGTGTATCAATGAATACAGTGGTAATATGGAAATGTTTTACGATACCGAGAGAAATAAAAACAAATGCATACAATTAGTTTTGCATCTTAGTTGGAAAAAATCTTCCCTTTATATCAGCGTTCTTAATTATATGACCACCACTGTACATATATATACAAATATTGCTTGTTTAATAGTATAGGATTATTATTATTATTTGTACTCTGTGCACCGCCTTCCGTTGATGCTTGTCTCGTTACGGTCCATCCAAAGGTTGCGTGAAAGAGGTCGTTTTCTGCGATAAGGCTGCCCATTTTACTGTTAATTTAAGTAAACCCTATTACGTATTCCTGGTGAAATATAAGGTATCAATCTATCTATAGAACTTACCTGATCAGATCTGAAAGCCTGCTTCATGTGAGTAACTCTAAGGAACCTTGCGATGGGCAGTAAATTGGACCCGGTGTACAACAACATGAAGTAGAACACACCGGTCAGGTACAGCTTCGATATCTCCGGATTGTCTTGCATCACTTCGTACAAAAGGGTCGCTACCTAGAAAAATAATAAGATTTAACTAGATATCAACCGCAGTTTCACTCACATACGAACACCAGCGCAGCAGCTGCTTACTTCTGCAGCAAATACTGACTGACCGTTTTGCTGTAACTTTTTATTTTAATTCATTTAGGACAACTAAACAAGTACACTCATGTAGTACTAATATAATAATAATAATAATAAATGCTGGACATTTCACACAACATTATCTAGCCCCAAGCTAAGCAGAGCTTGTGTTATGGGTACTAGATAACTGATATACTTAATACAATACTTTACACAGATAGATATTTTTTATTATACATAGAAAAATACCCAGAATACCCTGAACATTTGTTCAGGGTGTTTATATTTATCTGCACATCGTACAAATATTTGTTTATTTTATTTATTTATTAAGTTAGGTATGTTTACATCATAGGGCAAAGAGAAGGTACATGACTGTAGTTTAGTGTGGACAAGATAGGTGCCTGAGCAGATTTAACCCTCAACAAAGCACTGTCCGTTTCGACCATAACTAATAGAAAGAGAAAGAGGTCGCTTTTTATATTCAATAAAAAAGGAACGGGTCTTGGATATTCTTTCAGACTTTCTCGTTACACGTTTCAAATAAACTTCAACGCCATTTATTTTTTGTCTAAGTCCATATGATTGGATATCCCGTTCCATTCCAAAAAAACATACAACAAAACGTCAACACATCGTAAAAAAATAAACAATTATAGAAACAAAAAACAATCTGAAAGAATATCCACAACCCGTTCCGTTTCACAACTCATCCAGGCGGACCCCACAGACACACTGCTCAATAACCTTTAGTTGAAATCAACAGTCGCCAGATGGCGTTAGCTGTAACAGAACGAGGAAATAAACCCAGTGCTACAATAGAAGTTGAGTAGAAATACCTTTTCAACTAGAATAGGGTCGAAAGTCAGGAGTAATTGAACGACGTGCGCCAAACAGGCTGGTTCTGACAACAATCGCTTCACCTTCGGCAGAGGTCTGATCACGCAGTCTTCTTCGTCTCTGGAAATTATACCATTGTGATAGTTTTTTTTTATGCTACTTGGCAAGCAAACACGCATACGACTATCTGATGGAAAGTAGTTACCGTAGCTTATGGACGCCTGCAACACCAGAGGCATCACACGCGCGCTGCCGACCCAGAGACATAAAGATGAAAAGTCTCATGTGCCTGTAATTTCACCGGCACCCGTACCCTTCAAACCGAAACGCAGCAATGCGAGCACTACTGCTTGGCGGCAGAAATAGGTACGGTGGTAGTACTTCCCCGGACGAACTCTTTCACAAGAAGTTCTACTACTAACAAATAAGTTACGTCTACTATCTGTGCGTGTTGCCGATGACATACGACACGAGACATGGTCGCTAACTATTGGCATAAACAAGCTCAGCAGCGGCTATGGAGAGAGTACTTTCACTACAAAAAAAACTAAATTAGGATATTCGTAGAAGAACCGAGATAACTATCAGAATTACCCAAGTTAAGGTGGCAAGGGGCTGTCCTCGAGTTCATGAGCTGAAAGACGCATTGTAGGACGGCACTCAATGGACCGATGACATTGTAATAGTCGCAAGGAAGTCGGTGGATGGATGCGGCTCAAGACTGTTACTCGTTACATTTTGTAGGGAGGCCTATGACCAGCAGAGGACTTTTAAAGGCTGGTGATGATGATGACTGTTAGTTTTAAAAGAACAACATAAGTGAATAAGTAAGTTGAAAAATGAAAAAGTGGGTATTGGACAACAGGGGAATATGATTCACATTAAAATTTTGTTTAAGAGATGACGTCATTATCCTGAATATAACTTAAATTACTTATTACTTTATGCACCCAACTTTTCAAAATTGCATCAGCTTCCAAATAGAATTGAAATTTAAAATATGCTATCATAACCTGCTGTTGTACGATTCAATTTGGCTTTACAACTTTTTTCTGACAAACTACAAACACCCCCTTTTATCTACTTAGGTAGGGTCGAATTTCGTAAAATCCTTTTATAGTGAGCACCCAGACGCCAAGCGGAATATTCACGCCATCAAGTTTGTAGGCATCGTTCTGGAGGTCAAAGGATGGATCACCTTTTTTTGGTTTTCAATTATCTACACTATCTTTCAATTATTTCACTAGTAGAATGCTGTATTACGACTGAGTAGCATAAGCTATATTTTATTTTCAAAATAATTAGGGATCTCTACGAAAACTCCAAAAATGTAACCCAAGTAGTAAAAAAAAATCTATAAAATTCCTTACATCGATAGAAAATAATGTACCAAAGTTCTAGAGAATAATTTACAATAGAGAAGTTCTACGCGGGCGGAGCCGCGAACAAATGCTAGTTATTGGTATAACCAGTAATCTCACTGACCTGCTAGGATAGTATCTGGAACAAGTAATTAGCAAATCCAACACTGTGGCAGCTAGAGCGCTTTCGTCCATAACCGCAGTGCCTCGCGCCAATAGTGTCCACTTCAGTTGAGGCACGCTGCCAACCGCCCGCCAACCTTCCATACTGTTGGCCCAGCACTTGGTCTTGTTGTTTATCTCGCCAGATTTGTAAAGGTCTTTAAGCTGAAAATATAAAAAAAACCATCATAAAAAGTTGAAGTAAATTTGTAATATATATTTGGTAGAAATGTTTAATTATCAAAAGACAATATCAATAGAATTGAAATTATATTGGCTTGGTAACATTTCAGGAAAATTACTATGCACCACGTACTTTACTATTTCCTTGCTGACGTTTCGTCGACTATTTAGAGGTCCTTCCTCATAAGCACAGAGGTCCAATTCTCTTATTTAAAAATCGATTAAATTACAATATAAACTGTGTGTCAGTGCGACTGACACGAGATTATATTGTAATTTAATCGTTTTTAAAATAAGAGAATTGGGCCACAGACCGCGATCACTTTCCAAGGCTCCATTTAGTGCTATACGGACGTCCGTTGTCCGGAGCTATCGTATAGAAATCAATCGCTCCGCGGCCGTGCACTACTAAACGCAATAATTGATTTCTATACGATAGCTCTGTGGGGTCAGCACGAATAATTTACGTTACCAAAACGCTAGCGAGACGATCGCAAATGTCAAATATTGGCCAATGACAACAGGGTAACTTGAAATCTTAGTCAGTTGATTGGTTCATATTTGGAGTTTACTATCGTAACGCTAGCGTCTCGATAACGTTAGATGTTCGTGCTTGGGCCTCTGGACAACGGACGTCCGCACGTACCATCCGTAAAGCACTAAATAGAGCCTTAGATTGAAGCCATGCGTTTCGTCGTCGCAACGCTATGATTTCAACGCAATGCTGCCGGTACTACGGCGTCGCAGCGTTGCGGTGTAGTGTGTCATGACAGTTTTTTAACTACAGTGGATAGTATAAACAATACTGCGCTGCGCTGCGTTGCCGCTCCGGCGTAACGACGCCTCCCCTTCCCCGTTTCGTCTCACTGGTCTTTGTACTTTAAGCGCATGCTGCGTTGTCGGACGACGTCGCAGCGCACCGTGTAGTATACCATGGATATTTGTATAAACAAGACGGACCGACAACGCTAAGAGCGAGGCCCCATTAGTGCGTTGCGCTGCGTTGCGTCGTCGCAGCGTCGTCGCGGCGTCGTTTTTCATATGTTTTTTATGACATGCCCCATTAGACCGTTGCGTCATCGCGCGCGACGTTTCAACGGATCGACGGACAAGAGACGAAGCGGGAGGGAGGGTATGCGCTGCGTTGTCGGAGCTCCGCTGCGACGACGGACAGTGATCCACTGCTGGAAGAAGCTAGACGAACGTAACGAGATTTTTTATCTTACCATGAGTGAGCAGGATATTGATATAGATTTTCTCATATCTTTGGTCCAAGAAAGACCCATTATATGGGAACACGTTTGTATCTATCCATTGCGAAGGGTGAACTAAGACGCAGCTGCGACGGCGTGCATTGCATCATACCCTCTTGCGTTGCGTTGTCGCAGCGTCAACGCAACGCAGGTGTGGCATACAATGCGTTGTTCCGTTGCGACGACGCGACGCAACGTAGCGCAGCGCACTAATGGGGCCTCGCTCTAAGTCGTCGCAACGCTCTAAGGTGCTGCTGGTACCTGCTGGAAGCTGACGGGTCCCTTCCTCTGCAGCAGTGTCCCTTGCTCGAGGTTGTAGTACCACTCGCGGTCGCCGCTAGAGGTCGCGGTGCCCGCCTCGATCACGTTGCTTTGCGCCGGGACTGTGGCCCGCGACGTGTGTAAGTGGGCGAGTGTCATTAGCTCTACTAGGATTCTGAAAACACAAAGATAGTTTTATAGTTTTTTCTACGATTCATAAACACGCCAAGTCAAACCTAAAGACATAAAGATGCCAACTACCTTATTCATACTCATTTTATAAACCTATTTTAGTTAGAAATATGTTTTGTCCTGTTTTGACGTATGACATTTTACATCATAGAGAACAAAACAAAAGCTATTTTTAACCGACTTCCCAAAAAAGAAGGAGGTTCTCAATTCGGTTGTAATTTTTTTATGTTTGTCACCTCTTATCTCCGGCGTTTATGAACCGATTTGGAAAATTCTTTTTTTATTTGAATAGATATACTTCCAGATTGGTCCCATTTTTTCAGAATCCAGTTCTGATGATGGTATCCATGAGGAATTGAGGGAACTCC
The DNA here is from genome assembly GCA_951392215.1 of Epirrita christyi. Taxonomy (NCBI): domain Eukaryota; kingdom Metazoa; phylum Arthropoda; class Insecta; order Lepidoptera; family Geometridae; genus Epirrita; species Epirrita christyi. The sequence goes on from OX595851.1 coordinate 3,728,175, forward strand.
TCAAATATTGTAGGCATACATATGGCGATTTTGATATTTTCAGCAACAAACCAAGCATTTGCATTCAAAAAGTATCATAATCCTTTCACCACTATGGTTCTGTCATCATTTGTTTTTTCATCCAAATATTTAGTCGAATACTATGGCGGAAGTCGGTTTTTTTAAATTAAAAGTTATAACTAAAATAGGTTTAAAAAATAATTATGAATAAGGCCCTAAGTCTCATGCGCCTGTAATTTCACCGGCACCCATACCCTTCAAATCGGAACACAGAAATGCAAGTGTTACTTACCTTATACCGTTCCATTCTAATATCTCGCTCACGTTTCTTCTATGCAAAATTAGTTTCGCTAAAAACTGTACAAGTCTATCTCTTTCCATTCTATCACAGGTCTGAAACAAAACGAATACAAATTATGTCACAGACTCAAAAATTTATCATCAGCCTGTAGAAGCCCACTGCCGGACATAGGCCTCGCCCACAGAATGCCACAAAAAACGATCTTGAGCCTCCTCCATACACCGGCCAATTAAAAATTATTATCATCTGTTATTCTTCAAACAATATTAGATATTTGTAAAGGGCTCCTAAACAGCATGAATCGAAAATATGTTTTTGATTGATCAACTGAAACGCCGCTGTTTTACCTGTGTTTGATAATTTGTGACTCTTCACCATCAGTATTTGACGACCTCTGTAGCGCGGCGGGTGAAGGTTCACCTGCGACGCAAGAGGTTGCGGGTTCGATTCCCGCCTCGGAACAAATATTTGTATGTTCTGCAGATATTTGTTCAGTGTTCTGGGTATTTTTCTATGTATAATAAAAAATATCTATCTACGTAATGTATTGTATTAAGTATATCAGTTATCTAGTACCCATAACACAAGTTCTGCTTAGCTTGGGGCTAGATAATGTTGTGTGAAATGTCCAGCATTTATTTATTATTTTATTCAACTTTCGCTATCAAAACAGATATTTGTAGGAAAGAGAGCCGTCGTGGCCAAATAGTGAACTAACTTTCCAACTACACAATTTAAACCATAATTAGAAGCTGGTTTCTTTCTGTAGGCATTTTGAATCATAACTAAGGAAATAGTTACAGTCGTAATACGATCATAACGAAACAGATGCGCAATTGTATTGCCCGCTAAACAAAATAGGTAACTAAGCACAGCTGCGCTCTCAAATCCCACGACAGATCTCTTTCTGAATCCTTATCATTTATTTTCCCGAAGTTTCGAATGTGTTACAACAAACGTGGTCTAGGGCTGACTAGAGTGGCATCATCATCAGGTTGGCGTATACTGCTGCACGAGGCCTCCCCCATAGAATGCAATGAGAGGATTTGCCACAATCACCACGCTTGGCAAGTGGATTGGTGAACGCAGTGTCGATGTTAGGTAACCAGAGGCCCAATTCACTAACTTAAAAATAGTTAAAATAGAGTTCGGATCATGTTTCGATCTTGTGTCGATGTCTTAAATGTCAGAAATAGTATTCTCTAAACATAAAATACAACACTGTAATGTGATTATATCGAAATGTGACCGAAACTTGAACGATTCAAAGTTTTTTCGATAATTTTAGCATTGTATATGGAGTCTCTCTTTACTCTTTGCGATTATATATATAACTATCCTACTCTAATGGTAGTCACCGTGAATTGAAAGTAGACTAAATTGTTATTTATAAGGGAGCAGAATACCAACTTTCTGTCAATTCATAATTCAGTCTCGATTCGGTTAACTTTCAGTGTAGTTTTAAAATAATTTAGAGAATTGGGCCTCTGATAGTCCCATCCTCTCGTGTAATTCTTTAGTCAGCTTTTAAGATATCCACGGGAGGAGACAGAGGTGTGTCCAGTGGTGGATTTACCAGCAGGCTAAGTAGGCTGGAGTCTAGGGCGGCAGATTTTAGGGGCGGCAAATTTTGGAGCCATTGTTTTTAATGTCTTCTTCATCATCATTATATGATTGTGAACTAGGGTATCGAATTATAGAGGTCAGTAGAGGTGGAAAAATTTGAATAGCCTTCTGGCGGCAAATGTGTAAATCCACCACTGGGTGTGTCCTTAGGCCGGATAAACCACGACACTTGTTGGCTGGGGTTTATCCTAGTACCGCAAAAGTTTCCCAAGTATTTATTCTATGTGCGAGAAACAATTTCAAAACAAAGTTGATACAGTGGCTTGTCGAGCAGACCTTTTATAGCTATGATGAATTCATTCATCATTTCATCATACCTAATTGTATTATTTATATTCTTTATTATTATTTTGATGTCACAATTATTATTTAACTTAACTAACTTTCATTTAATATTTAAATAATGTTATATAATAAGTGTATTTTTAGGTTACCTATATAGTTATATAGCTAGCTCATGGTACTATATTGTACCTACCCTATTGACGTATAATGTATATTATGAATAAATGACTATTGACTATTGACTATTGAGAATTTGGATTGCTTTCTTACCCTATCCAACATCTGTACAATATATTTGGTGTCCGCGAACGGCCCTATATCCTCGAAATACCGCCCGTACACTATCGTCATCGCTTGTAGGCACATGCATTTCATCTCCACTTTGGGCGTGGATAGAAACCGGTGATATAGATCGTTGAAGAATTCGTATCTGGAACATAACATAACAATCACATACATCTGTGTGGTGGTGTGTAGTGAGGTGTTGACGACCTCTGTGGCGCGGCGGGCGAAGGTTCGCCTGCGACGCAGGAGGTTGCAGGTTCGATTCCCGCCTCAGAACAAATATTTGTTCATCTATCTATGTAATGTATTGTATTAAGTATATCAGTTACTAGTTGCGCCCCGCGGTTTCACCCGCGTGAATAATGATGAAAATTGATGATGATGATGATGAAAAGTAGCCTATGTGTTAATCCAGGGCGTAAAGTATCTCCATTCCAAATTTCACTCAAATCCATTCAGTAGTTTTTACGTTAAAGAGTAACAAACATCCATACTCACAAACTTTCGCGTTTATAATATTAATAGGATCTAATACCCATAACACAAGCTCTGCTTAGCTTGGGGCTAGATAATGTGTGAAATGTCCAGCATTTATTTATTTATTTATACATAGTCCTGATCCCACACTAGGATTCCCTGTGTCGTGGATATCAAGAAACTACGAGAACCATGGTAACACAACACCCAGACCCGGAACAAATATTTGCAGATTATGCAAACATTTGTCCCGAAGCGGGAATCGAACCCACACTTCTTGAGTCTAAGCCGGCAACTCTGCCACTGCGCCACGGAGGTCGTCAAACACACGAAAGATGTTATAGAATTGAAATTAACATGCCTTGGTATCATTTTAAAAAAATTACGACTAAGCATCACGTACTAACCTCATGCTGACGTTTCGATAATTAAATTAAAATTAAAAATTAAATTTGTTATAGTTATTGTGCATTATTTTTTTATTGGATTTATAATTAATTCCTTATAGTAGGATAGGACTCACGATTTCCTAATAGGGCTGTCGTCATTGTCACGTTGCTCCAACAGTATCCTCAAGTAATAGTCTCCAATTTTGACTTCGTTCTGCAGACATTGGTAGTGCACCTCCAGTTCCGCGTGGTTCCACGAAGTGAGCATGTTACCAGCAACTTCGCGGTCTGATGTGAACGCTCGCAGTTCGTTTTCTAAAGCGTTGCGGAGTTCTTCCCGAGTCTAAAATAAAAAGATAACATTGAATAGTCAGTACAGGTTTCCTTTAGTCGCCTTTTACGACATCAACAGGAGGAATTGGAGGAGTCCTATTAGTTAGGTCGAAACTACCACGGCTCTATTGATGCATGGTGGCCCTTTTAAGTGCACCACGCAAAGGCTTCTTTAATGTACATAACAGTCTCCGAATCTATGGTTGGTTTTATAAAAATAAAAAGATAACATTGAATAGTGAGTACAGGTTTATTTCACTATGTTCACCTGGGTGATAAGAGGGTGGCTTATAGCGAGCGAAGAGAGCCACTGAAGACGTTTAGGTCTCAAGAGCCGCCGCGATGTTTCTAGTGAGCGGCCGCTGGTATCATCATCATCATGGGAATGTGAATGGGTGTCACATTCGACCGGAAGCTTTCTTTCCATGACCACATCTCTGTTGTCGCTAAGGAGTCATTCAGGAGACTGGGCTTTGTGCTTAGGAATGCTCGAGACTTCCAGAGCGAGCAAGTCATACGGCTTCTCTTTAACTCTCTGGTCCGAAGCAAGCTGGAGTCCAGCTCTTGTGTATGGAATCCATACGAAGTTACTTACGCACTTCTTTTAGAAAAGGTACAAAAGGCCTTTCTTAGGTACCTTTACAAGCGTGTTGCTGGTTTTTACCCCTTTATGTATCCAACTAAATTCCTTTTGGGTTATTTAGGCTATAATTCCCTCAGAACTAGGCGAGCGTGTGACCAGTTGGCAAATGTCTGTAAATTGAGCCGCAATATGATTAACGCCCCTGATCTGCATAATGAGTTACTTCGCCTCTACGTTCCAAATAATTATCTTGGGAGCGGAAGACATAAACTTCTTGCTGTTACGTTTAGTCGTACCCTCACTGCCCTCAACAAGCTCCTATTCGCAAATCCAGATTGTGATTTGTTTGCGGATGAATGGAAGAAACTCTTGTTGGTTTGCCTGAGGTACTACTGTGAGGAGGACGAATGAATGGTTTTTGCGTAATTAATCTAGGTTATTTGACTTTAATTGTATATTGTGATTTTTATTTTATTTTTCCATTCATTAATTGTTATGTGTAATTTGACATGTTTTTTTAAATTTTGAAATATTTATACTTCAATATCTGACTTGCTATAGATAGGTAGGTATATATTTGTTTTTTGTAAAAAGTATTTTGTGAGTTTTTTAATAATGCTAATAATTTTTGTAATTAATTTTAATTAGTGTAATTGGCTTAGGCCGTTCTAATTAATTAAATAAATAAATAAATCATCCCCAGCCTATTTACGTCCACTGCTGGACGAAGCCTCCTTCACTGAATACAAAGGGAGACAATGGGGGGATCTGTCATAATCATCACGCTTGGCAGGCGGATTGGTGACCGCAGTATTCATGATGAGTACTCATGTGGATGATGCGCATCCCCTGGGTCCCCTTAGTCAGCTTTTACAACCTCCATAGAAGGAGATGGATAGACCGAACACACCACGGCACTGGTATAAGTAATTTAAAGCTGTATACAAAACCGATTAAAAATGTATAACTTTAACCAACAACCTATGTAGTATAGGAAGAATATTTTTTCTATAATAATAGTATTTGAACCCCTAATATAGTAGGATACTATATTATATAGTAGAGGTGGCAACCCTAGTTACACTACACAATGTATGTCCGTGTTATTGCTTGGTAAAACTCAAGACTTCGGTATCAGATTAGTTGATAGTTACAACGTAATATCAGGCGTGGCGCACTCCGCGCTTTAGGTATAAAGCTACAAGTACCCGGGCCGCCCGGCAAGCCGGGTTTATTCAGTAAGGTGTGTCACGCGCGCTCGACCTGACGCGCGCCTTTCGCTAACAAAAAAAGTCATTCTTATAGGTTTTTAAGTTCGCCACTAGTCGTCAACCCTTACGAGTCACTCCCACGTCACTCCGCGCCATACAGCGACAGAATTACGCGTTAAAAGAGAGCGGAAATGTTTAGGTGAATATCGCTATAGGCACTAAGCGCTTATGCGAGTTGAATTGCACTTTGTTGCGTCCCAGCAAAAGTCGCTATTTATATAAATTTGTTCGTGCAGTGAGCCTTCTTTCTGTACTGTCTTCAGATAATCGTCGTAATCCTTATCGTACATAATAACATAACATAATACCCAACAGTCACACACATAGTCCTGATCCCACACTAGAATTCCCTTTGTTTTGGGCATGAGGAACAACGAGTACCATGGTACCAGAACCCCCAGACCCGGAACAAATATTTGCAGAGCATGCAAACATTTGTCCCAGAACGGGAATCGAACCCGCACCTCTTGCGTCTCAGCCAGCTATTTGCCCGCCGCGCCACGGAGGAAGTCTTCGTTCATCGAACGATGGTTACAGCAAAACTCGGACTTTAGGCTCGGGTACGGTAAATGCTCACAGTATGGTTCCATATGAGGTTAGGCAGCGCGTGGTCTCTGTGGAACTGGTAGTAGAACATGGGCCAGTTGGCGGTGGACTTGAGACGCTCTCGCCGCCTCCGCAGCACGACGGGGCGTTGAGTTGCGTCACGTTTCTCAGCAGAGGGCGCGCGGCCCGAGCGTTGCATCCAGTGTTGAAGCGCCACTTGTGCGTAATGCTATAAAACAAATGTTTCTATAGAGTATCCCTAACTATACCTACGCATTCACATGCGGTAGCGAAAAAGCGAAAAACTGTCAGTTGCAGGCACCGTTTCGCATATGCTATGTCTCACTCACTTTACAGCGATATGAGATAGTTGCGTCCTTATCGGTACTGTTTCGCAGGCGAATGCGAAATGGTCGTTACACAGACACAGGAGATCGCTATTGGTGTTTCAACGCGCCACTACATGTTTCTGTCCGGGCGGACAGATCTTCGCATAATGGAAGCCGAAAATATAGAAATATTGTTGAATTTAATTCGGAATTATACCGAGTTATATTCAGTTGGACACGTAAATTACAAAAATACGTACAAGAGGTGGCATGGCGGAAAATTCCAATTCAAATTTCTTTGCGAAACAACCTTAGTGTACCAAACGTTTCGCAGAGTTTCGCTACAGCAATTGGTTTCGCAAGGATTCGCTGTCGCATGCAAACGCGTAGGTGTACTAAGGAAGTAATCAGTAATTTGTTGTAAACAAAGAAATGTCAAGATATGTCATTGTATGTGTATGTGTCATGTATGTGTATCATATGTGTATAAATATATATGTGCTAACAGTATCTTAAAATATGTACTACTGAAAAATATTTATTTTTCATATAACTTTGCCAAAAACTCAATTTACGCAATAATATATACGTTAAAATTATTCTCATTTTATATTTTATTGGGTTTCGGCTAGCAAAAAATCCTACCTATTTTATTTGGGAAAATTTAGTAACCTGAACGCATATTTTTTGCTACGGTATCCCCTTTGTTTACAAACAATGTCTAAGATTAAAAATCAGAGGTGTAAGGCAAGGTTTTTTTTAGGATTGACTTAATTCAGTTGACCTCGGATGGTCGTACTGTGTTACGAGCTTTTGGAAAGCGCAGAAGGCGCTCAACCTGTTAAAAGTTAGGTTAGGGCAACGAGTGCAAGTGCACCACTTATGTACGGACCTCGGCTTTGGCCGTTGTCAGATTGGGAGGGAGAAAAACGCCCCGGAACATGCTTGTACCGGTTGTAGGCGTGAGGTACATGACCTCGCAGGTGAGGTCGGTATATCCGTATAGTGTTTGCTCTGTCCTGATTGGATGACATCGCGACCGCATTAGCCGTGCTCATGAGGAACGACCTCTGTGGTCAACGAAACGTCAGCATAAGAATGCGTGGTGCTTAGTCGTAATTTTTCTAAATAAATTTAAAATCAGAGAGAGATCGACATATAACATAGTAACCTGCGTACAGTCTAAAACGGCACGCTCCACTATTTCTCTAACAAAACTAAGTCTCTAAACAAAATAGTAAAGGTGGTATTTTGTGTTGACATTCTTTCTGTATCTATTCTTTACTCGTGAAAATTTATTATTTGCCTTCTGTTACGATTTAATTTCTTCTTGATTCTAATAAAATAAATAACATATAATTACCTCAATATGTTTCTCGACGTACTTAAGTTGGCGCTCGATGGCCTCTACGTGCGGCGAGCGCTGCTTTAGCGTCGCCTGCGCCAACTGCAGGTTGTCTCGCTCTTGCAAGCGATCCTCTTCCAGCACCGCGGCGGGCGGGGCCTCCGTGGATTCCAGGAACGCTAGGAGGCCAGAAGGCTACAAAAAGAGATAACGTTTTAAAATTCGCATTACCCTTACACCATTATCCATCGATGAGTTCTGCGTTGTCAACCTTCGTCTCCTCCATCAGATAAGCACGCTGTCACAACAATATAATCATCATCATCATCATAAGCCTGTAGAAGTTCACTGCTCGACATAGGCCTCCCCCCTAGAATACCACGACGAGCGGTCTTGAGCCGCCTCCATCCAACGACTTCCTGCTACCTTTATAATACCCAACAGTCATATAAATAGTCCCGATACCACACTAGGATTCCCTGTGTAGTGGGTATCAGGAACTACGAGCACCATGGTACTAAAACACCCAAACCCGGAACGAATATTTGCAGATCATGCATCAACCATTTGTCCCGTAGCGGGAATCGAACCCGCACCTCTTGCATCTCCGCCAGTTACTCGCCCGTCGCACCACGTTGTCTGTCAAATGTCTTTAATCCATCGAGAGAGCTTTCCTCTACTGCGTCGTCCAGTTTGTGGTCGCCATTGACAAGTTGAGGGAATAATATATTAGGGTTATCAAAACTTGACATATATGCATAGTTAGCTAAATTAAACATCAGATTGCAAGATTTGGCCTAAAACAACAAGGCAAGTTAAATAAAAGCTTGTAGAGACTTTTCTATCAACATACCATGATCCTCTTGAGTAGGTTATGGGCCGGCGCATGGTCCACCAACCAAAGCGCCACTAGATGCCTCGCCAAATGCCGTCGATGTAGCTTGGTGCCGTCAGCAGCGGCGGCATACAGCGCCGTCAGTAGATGCCGTGGTAAAGCGGCCTCCGCTAATGCTAAGGCTTGCATTCGAGAACCGACGCTGGCTCCGCCCTCTTCAACCAATGCTCGCATCACCAGACCCGCGCCTTTTACGATGGCCATTGATGGGTGCTAGGAGACATACTTTATTAATTGAATAGCTTGTAAATCCCTTCATACACAAGCGTGTATCTTGCACAAGAGCGTGCTAGATACTGGCAAATGCGATGCTACTAGCATCACGCCTTTATCGACGTTTTTTTTTTTTTTATTCTACTTGGCAAGCAGACAAGCTTACGGCCCACCAGATGGAAAGCAGTTGCCGTAGCCTATGAACGCCTGTAACACCAGAGGCATCACACGCGCGCTGCCGACCCTGAGACATAAAGATGAAAAGTCTCATGTGCCTGTAATTTCACCGGCACCCGTACCCTTCAAACCGAAACACAGCAATGCGAACACTACTGCTTGGCGGCAGAAATAGATACGGTGGTAGTACTTCCCCGGACGAACTCTTTCACAAGAAGTTCTACTACTAACAACGACGTCGCCTTTGGACACACTTCAACAGTTTTGCCGTTCACCCAAAGTCCTGCTCCGTTATTTTAAGTAGCTGGGCTGGCTGGGGTATCGTTAGCACAGGGGGACAATGCACAATACACCCCACAGCGGGACAAATCAAATCAATCAAAAAGTATTTTATTCATGAGGATCATTTTTAATCGTCTTATAAACTTAAAATTACTCCTGTTACAACGCGACCAAGCCTAGAAGAATCAGGCAACAAACACGGCTTGGCTTACATTAATGGTCCGTCTTACTACTAGGTGGGAAATGTCTGTATGGTACCTCGGAGCAGAGAGAAGCTGATAAATAGAAAATCAGAACATAAAAACCTTGGGAAGTTAGTCAAAAGTAAAAAGAATCAGCAAAAGTTTATAAGACAGCACACGCTACTGCTTGATGTACTTATAATTAACAACTTAATAAAACCATGTTAATAGGTAGTACAGATATTGCAAATTTACATTTTAGTAGTCAGTACAGGCCCCAACACCCCCACTTAGAATTAGAATAAGAGCTTTATTCTTAGACCGGACACACAAAACCTATAGAGACAGAAATGCGTATTTTTTTGATAAGTGGTTTTCAACTTTGAAACTAATACGGATAGTTTACCTCAAACAGCTTAAAAAGTACTCGTCCCTTGTTTGCCACCATTTCTAGCAGCTGGTCGAATTGCTTGCCGTCCGTGGTTTCACTGTACGGCACACAGAGGGCGAATGTGAGGAAATCCAACATGGCCGCCACGACCAACGCACCGCTGCTTGCAGTCTGGAACACACCATTCACTTATTGACTCATAATTAAAGCAGGGTGCTAGGATAGAAGCCACTCAGCCACCCACCACCCAGCCACTCGACTTTGACGACCTCGGTGGCGCGGCGGGCGAAGGTTCGCCTGCGACGCACGAGGTTGCGGGTTCGATTCCCACCTCTGGCCAAATATTAGTACGATCTGCAGGTAATTGTTCAGGGTGTTCTGGGTATTTTTCTATGTATAATAAAAAATATCTATCTATGTAATGTATTGTATTAAGTGTATCAGTTATCAAGTACCCATAAAACAAGCTCTGCTTAGCTTGGGGCTAGATAATGTTGTGTGAAATGTCCAGCATTTATTTATTATTATTTATTTATTACTCATTGATTTTAACTTTCTTCTCTTCATCAGCCGTAGACGTCAACTGCTGGACAAGGCCTACCATATAAAATGCAATGGGGGGATTTGCCATAGTCACCAGGCTTGGCAGGCGGATTGGTGATTGCAGTATTAGTGTTGAGTTCTTAGGTGGATGCTATTGCTTATCCCCTGGTGTAATCCCCTAGTCAGTCTTTTACGACATCCACGGGAGGAGACGGAAGGGTCTATTCTACGTCGGACACATCGGTCGGTTACTTGAAATAAAGACTCTTAACTGAAGTCACCTAAACATTCTGTCATAGATGAAAAAAAGTCCTGATGGTATTACCACATGCTCCGCCCACATGGAGAGCAGCGAGTCGAGGAAGGCGGGCGAGGACAGCATGCTGGCCTTGTTGAGCTGCTCTTGACGCAGGTCCGGCTCCTGGTGCATGGGCTGCATGAGCGCGCACACAGCGTCGAGCGCCGCGGGCGCGCTCGCCGCACCGCCGCGCCGCAACGCGCCCACGACACCGCCACCGATCCATTCGCGAAAACTGAAACACAACAATATTACCTAAATCAAATGAAAAAAAAAAAATTTACGATTATTTTACTGAGGCAGTGTAATGATTATAGTATTTTATTGTGTATATGCGCGGGTGGGTATGTGCGTGATTGGGTGTGTGCGTGAGCGGGTGTCTGGGTGTGTGCGTGAGTAGGTGTATGCGTAAGTAGGTGTGTGGGAGAGTGGGTGTGTGGGAGAGTGGGTGAGTGTGTGAGTGGGTGTATGAGTGTGTGAGTGTATGTGTATTGGTATGCTTGTAGTTGTATGTTTTAGGACTTACCCAGGAAGTGTAGTGAAAGCAGCGAACCCCACTTTGCTAGCACACAAACGTCGTAATGCATGGAACTGTGCCTCCAGCTCTCTTGGCGGTAAATTGGCGGTTGGTGAACTATTCACCAAGGCAGACAACGCTCCAGTGATGAGTTTCTCTTTGTTTTCAGCGAAGAGACGCTAGTGGAAAACATTGAAATGAGCAGACTGAAGCCCAATTCTCTAATTATTTGACATTCAGTTCACAATATAATCTCTTCTCAGTCATCTTTCGATTAATCATTAACCTTTCTGTCGCTCAGGAAGGCGTTCGTTAGAGCGAGAAAGATAACGGATGAAATATTTACTTCGTCTACGCAAGCAATCGCAGAGGTGACAGTTGACTCGAGATGAGATTATATTGTGAATTGACTGGTCAATAATTACGAGAATTGCGCTTCTGGTATTCAAGCTCAAATGGGTCACATGCGTCCACAGGGTGTGTGTCTTGCGTCTAACCCCGTGGACATACTTGACCCAAGGGACCTCAGAACTGGGTATTGAGATTACGTAGTTTTTAAATAAAAAGTGAAGCAATCTTTTGATAGAATAATACTAACTTATTATACTGTATGAAAAGATAATTGTTTATTATGAACTATTTACAAATATTATTTACAATCCCGAGTATTGTCAAGGCATTACTATGAGATGGGTTTTACGAATCATTTTAAGACAGTTTTTCCATGACATGAAGTCCATTTATTACATAAGAAACCATTATTGGAAGAAATAGTAATAAAATTGGGAGGGACTTACAAGATCCCACGTTAGAAACAGCCACCACAGGGGCGCGGCCTACAAGGCACAGAACATAACATTGAACGCTCAAAATAAATTCAACAAAAAACAAGCGCAGAAGCGTAATAATAGTATCAAATGTGTGAAAATGCTAGAGATTTATTGAAAACAGCCGTTCTGGTCACTGGTATTTTTATGGTCACCCTTTGTTTGGTCAGTGACCATGTTGAGATATGGTGACCCTTGAAAGGGCTTTGTGACCGATGGTAATGATAAATAACCAGTGTGGTGATTTAGTAGTAGCATAGCTCTGATCCATCTTTCTGTAAAATTTAGTTGAAATCGTTTCAACCTTCACGACGTGCAGACAAACATCTAAACATGCAAAGTATCGAATTTATAATATTAGTTGGAAGAGTAATGCAAGTTAGAAAGAGACAGTAGATGCGTTTTCAAATAAAATAGGATGACTTACGTCTTGACTGACGGAGTAAATGAGACCGCTATAGCCGATGTTAGCGTTGAACCTCTCTATGACTTCTGCGCGCGACATGCCCACAGGGTTTTGAAATAACCTACAAAATAACAAGAAATTAATGGTTGGATCATGCAAGATTACATACGCCTAAGATTAGCCGCCGTGAAGCTACCTAGTGAAGCTTGGTCAAGACGGCGGCTACAAAACAGGTAGAAGACGTGCTGTGTAGATCCCTTATGATTGAGTTACCTTAAACGCGAGATGCCAATGAGGGCATTATACCTAAACATGAGATTTGTCTAAAAAGCTGTTTACCCTAAACGTAAGATGCCAAATGAAGCAGTATGCCTTGGTATAGTGCAGTGTCGGCCGCCGTCTTGGCCTAACTTCACACGTATCGTGTGAGTGCGGACTATCCGGGCGTAGCAGACGGTACGGCACGTGTGAAACGGTACGTGTTAAAGTATAGTTAAAATCTCGCTGCAGACTTGGTCATAAATCATAATCGGAGTAGGGATGTGCGCTAGTTGCGCGCGCTCAAGGCCATTATCGATAACAGAATCATTAAAGTTATCACGTAAACATACTGCATTCATTAAGTATGCAGGTTAACTAATGAGTACTAATGTGTTTTTACGAGACTTCCTTCTCGTAAGAACGCATTAGTATCCATTAGTTAATTCTATAAACAGCAGGTAATTATATAAAAACCAATATGTTTTTACGTTCTTAATTACATAAAAAGAGGGTAATTAACAAATATGTTTTTGTCTCCTTTGCTACCGATGACTCAGACGAAGAATTTTAATTTTCTTTTTTTAGTTTTATATATACGTTCTTTTGATTATATATTTAATATGCTTTGTAGTAAATTTGGTAATAAAATAAAAAGAATGTGTATTTATTTCTATCACCCATTTATAAATATATAAAACTATCGATATCACTCATCGACTGCAGTAATAAATTTGTATAAGAAACTTAATAAAAACCTTAAATCCTAACTACGTTTAAATGTAAGCAAGTATTAAAAACCTGGCTTTATTAGTTGCCTTAGTGTAATTTTTGTCCAAAAATCTAATTAATTTAGTATTGTTATATTTTCATGATGTTTTCTTTTACCTAGTTTTATATAAATTTAGATGCACATTTGTATTTCTATATTCATATATTTAAAATTTAATTTATTATAATTTTATATTCATTTAGTTATTCTCATTTATTATGATAATTCTAATAATTATGCATTTTTCAACTTTGTCCGGCGGAAGGCATTAGTACGCCATATCACAGGTCTCCCTAGTTTGGGTACTAATGTTTTTACAACCAGTACCTACTAGTGACTTTAAAAATGTAACTATTAATTATTAATTGTACTTTTTGTGATTTTTGTAATGTTTGTTGTTTTTAATATATTTCATTTCAGTAATGCACAGGACTACGTGTGGGCGTGGCCTGCCCATAAGGCCCGTGAGTGGGAAAGAGAGCGAAACACTCGAATGATTTATGACCGAGTCTGCAGCGAGATTTTAACTATACTTATAGCAACACTACGTCCACGACAGGGTGTCGGCTTGGCGCTGAAACCTACCACGTCGACACGTGGCACGTGTGAACCTATATAGGCATATACTAAGAATCGCTACTATAATCTACATAGAGGATATCTTTCATCTCCTTCGGAACCGTGAGGAGATACTACTAGGGGCTAGTCAGAGGCAAGTCCAAATTATTTATTTGGTACATGCCCATTTTTTTTGAGTTGGCATATTCCGTACAAGACATGTGGTACCATCAGTTTGTAAACCCTGTCAAGCCAAAATCATTCCAATCTTTAAATGAATCTTGATTGGATAATGACGTATCCACTCTCAGAATGAGCAAGTTGAAGTGGCAATATAATAGTCAAGTTTGACAAGTGGCAACTGACAACTTGTCAAGGTTACCGAGTGGCGACCACGTACGACGTATTGTGACAGTTAGCCACAGATGCCATAAACTAAGAAGTGAAGTGAAGTGACGCATTGTAGGACGGCGCCCGTCTTGATGGAGCGATGTCATTATAATGGTCGCAGTAAGTCGGTGGATGGACGCGGCTAGGACCATCGTCGTCGCATTCTGGAGAGGAGTATATTAATATTGTACCTTAGATGGTTTGACTCCGTTTCCTCATCCACTGATTGGTGCAACGGTCCGAGACGGTACCCCCTGGGCGTGGGGGTTGACCGAACATGCGCGTCTCTTTGTCCCGCTGATCGAACCCCATCTAGTAGCGAAGCTAGTAAAGCATCTCTAAATACAAAAAAAAAAACGATTATTTGATAATAGTAATGTCATTGGATCTTTTATGCATTGAGCTAGACTAGAAACACCAAAAGGCCGATTTTTTTGGGGACTGTGATTATCAGTCCGTTTATTTGCTATGAACGTGATATCTTAAGCCATTCCTGAGAAAAATAGTCATGACAGACGGAACTATAATAGTCCTTATAAACGGTCGCGGGTTCGATCCCCACCTTGTTGGTAAATTTTGGAATATTACAAAATCGGTTCCTTTGGTAACTTTTGTGATACGGAACCCTAAATAATACAATGATGACGGTTTTACCTTTCTCCAGCCAAGTAAGTGCGCGTCTGTCCATTAAGATATTCTATGGAGAACTTCTGTGGATGATCAGGATCTCTAACTAGCGCATACACATCGCATAGAGGTCGAAGACATACTACCTGCAATTATACAAGAAACTAGTGGAACGCCTGCTACTTTGTCCGCTTGGAGTCTTTTCCATACATAACATAACTAACTTTACATTTAAAAAACCGACTTCCGCCATTGTATTCGACTAAATAATTTAGGATGAAAAAAAAATTATGAAAGAACCATAGTGGTGAAAGGATTATGATACTTTCTGAATGCAAATGCTTGGTGTCTTGCTGAAAATATCAAAATCGCCATATGTATGCCTACAATATTTGAGGAGTTCCCTCAATTCCTCATGGATCCCATCATCAGAACTGGAGTCTGAAAAAAATGGGACCAATCTGGAAGTATCTCTATTCAAATAAAAAAAGAATTTTCCAAATCGGTTCATAAATGCCGGAGACATGCGGTAACAAACTAAAAAAAAAAAAAAAATACAACCGAATTAAGAACCTCCTCTTTTTTGGGAAGTCGGTTAAAAACCCAACAGTCACATACATAGTCCTGATCCCACACTTGGTTTCCGTGTGTCATGGGTATCAGGAATTACGAGTGCCATGGTACCACAATACCCAGACCCAGAACAAATCTTTGCAAATCTTGCAAACATTTGTCCCGCAGCGGGAATCGAACTCGCAAAATCTCGCAACTCATACATAGTTATCGTTGGAGCGTCTGTATGGCAGCCCCAATACCATTCTAAACACTTTGGCGGATAGGTGGGACTCTCCGTTTATGGGGCACTGGATAAGCCTACATACAACACTTTTAAAAGGCGCTACCCTGGTAGCTGAGCATCGCTCGTATCTGCGTAGTTGTTGTATTTATTGACGACCTCTGTGGCACGACGGGCGAAGGTTCGCCTGCGACGCAGGAGGTTGCGGGTTCGATTCCCGCCTCGGAACAAATATTTGTACGTTCTGCAGATATTTGTTCAGGGTGTTCTGGGTATTTTTCTATGTATAATAAAAAAAAAACTATCTATGTAATGTATTGTATTAAGTATATCAGTTATCTAGTATCCATAACACAAGCTCTGCTTAGCTTGGGGCTAGATAATGTCGTGTGAAATGTCCAGCATTTATTTATTTATTTTAAATCTCTTTGTGTGGTATGTAATTTTACATTTAGTTTCATTATCTTTATTATCTTGATTATTGAATTTGTATTAATATTATAGAATTGAAACTTTCGTGATTGGGAATCATTTTAAATTGAAAAAAAAAACGGCTGATTACCACTGTTTTCCGTCATTTTTGCTGATGTTAAGTTTGGTAATTATATGCAAGCTATATGACCTGTCCATTGGCCACTTCAACTTGCTAATTCAACATGTTAATTTTTAAGCTTTAATTTCTTATTATATTGATGTAATGTTACCTCTTACTTTTATAATAATAATAATAATAAAAATCTTTATTGACATAATACATGTTACATTAAATTATAGATTCCATAGGCTCCCAAACTAGTTAAAAAAAACTGTATTTCAGGAGCCAGTGGCTTCTCCCATCTTACAGCAATAATAATTATGTCTAACGTAGAAAGTGAAAGTACTCTACGTTACTAGTAATAATGAAACTTAATTAAAAACGAAATAGAAAAATAAAAAAAACTTAAAATATGCACTCTCTCAAAATTTTGTTCTCAACTTAAATGTGTAGGTATGCAATATAAGTATGTGTATGTATATAATTTTATATGAATTTTATGTGTGTTTAAAAGTATTACTTATCATATTTATCATGTACATTTGGGTATTTGTAAATTTTTATATTTATAAATAGTAATATTATTTTTTATTTTATAAATAGGATAAATAACTAAAAACTTACTGAATATGTCTGTGGATCTCTCTCCAATATGCAAGTATCTGACAAGCAGAGGGTCCGTCGCATCGGTTCCATATGACGTGCAGGATTCACTTTGTGGACTATGAACTCGCTCATCGAAGTCTGATGCTGGTCGCCACTGTACAACATTAATAACAGGATGTCAGAACATCTCTATATAACATAACTACCAACAGTCACATACATATTCATGATCCCATACGTGCCAATACTAGGATTCCCTGTGTCGTGGGTATCAGGAACTACGAGTACCGTGGTACCATAAAACCCAGACCCGCCCCAGTATTGTCTAATAAACTGGTAATCGCTTTCAATTACGATTTCGCAGTACATAGACAAGCATACTGCCAGCTTCCATTTATAATGGTATTAGTGGGATAAGTCAGTACCAATTGTACCATCAATGGTACTAGTGGGACAAATTGGTACCAATTGTACCAACAATGGTACAACTCAATGGTACATCTGGGACGGAGGGATTGCGCCGCATGCTTCAGCTTATTGCCACAAGCAGAAATATTCAAAACATGAAGCGCAATGTACTGTAAAATCGGAATCGAAAGCGATTATCAGTTCGTTAGCCAATAAAGGGGCAGGTACAATTTTTTGCTGATCATACAAATATTTGTCCGCAACGGGAATCGAACCCGCAACCTCTCGCATCTTAGCCGTCTACTAGCCAGCCGCGCCACAGAGGTCGTCAAATATGTAAAAGTGAAACGTTGTCTGTTTATTTGTTTGTTTGAATGTCTGTCGTGCTTTCACGCCAAAACACCCGGTCATAGACGGCTTATAGGCACTGGTCCCACCGCCGCCGAGTAAGCGATGCGCTATCGGCGATTTTCTCGCCCAAGAAACGAACAAAAATGATCGCTCGTTCGATACTCGTTCTACGTACTACGTTGTACTCGTTTATCGCTCGTCGCCGATAGCCATTAATTATGTATTCGAAATACATCAATAAATAAGATGTTTATGGCAAATAGTATATAGCATACTATTTGCTTGGCAGGTGGATTGGTGAAAGTAGTCAGGTGGATTTTGCTGCTCATCCCCTTGATGTTGAGACGTAGGGGTCTATTCAAAGGCTGGACCATACCACGGCACGTAGCATACTGTTAAGTAGACATGGATCGGTACGGGTATTCGCAGTACCGAAACTATGTACTGGTATTTTTATCAATACCAGGTGTAGAAACTATGTATTTTAGTAACTATGTATTGTAAAGAGTACCTGCAGTAAAAATTCTAATTAGAGCATTTTTTGTCCAGTCCTGAGGTCAAGTTCAAATTTTAAACAATACATACTTAGGTACGTACCTACCCTGACATTTGATATTCGCCAATTATGAAAACAAATCGCTGATGATTAGGTTTAAGATGGCTCAGCTTGAAGCATTATTGCTATTTCACTCGCTCGCGCGGGCTCGGTACCACTTCGTACCGAGTCCGGCGGGTATCGTTTTTGGCGGGTATCGAATTTGGCGGGTATCGTCGTACCGCGTTTCATTTCACACACCTACTGATCCGATACTGGTAATACCTTAAATACCTATAGGTACTAAAAATACATAGTTTCAGTCGAGACCAATACATAGTTTCTGGTATTACCCACAATACGTAGTTTCTGTAACTATTTACGGTTCGTATCACCCACCGCTACTGTTAAGTACTGAGGCCTTACCATGAGCTCTTATAGCGATTCAGTTCAAAAACTATTCAGTACAAAATATCGGTTCCGTGATGTCTGCAGCTATATTTAAACGTGCAGTAGCAGAAGGTCTATAGACTGCGATTAAAGGTGAATGATGACGGATGTCAACGACGAACCGATATTTTGTAATGAATAGTTTTTGAACTGAATCGCTATAAGAGCTCATGGTAGCTGCCCCGATTTTGATAAAAACAGCAAATTGAGGAAAATAACAGGAATTACAGTATGTACTCCATAATCACAGTGAATATGATACATCACACAGGCAACAGATAAATTTCGAAACAACGTTGTAAGAGTCATTGTATTATCATTTGAACAGAATGGCTATGCCTGAACAAAGCGTTTAATTTGATTATAAAGTTAAATGACGCGACTTTTAATTGTTGGTGTAAATTAATTAATGTTACCGAGGGCATATTTATTCTGTAATTTGTGAAGAAATATCGTTCGTGAAATGGATTTTGATCATGTAGTAAATTTTATAGGAAACTAAAAAGAACAACATTTCATACATTTAAATAATATCCTTGTATGATCAAGTCCCTCTTGATAAAACAAGGATATTATTCCCTTTCCTTCATTGCATCGTCCGGTCTGTGGTCGCCACTTGTGTATCGTTATTCCCCAACGGTTGTCAGTTCTGCAAGCTATATGACCGGCCCATTGACATTTTAACATGCTAAGTCTGTGTGCTATGTTGTTGATCTTGGTTCTTCTACGGTGTTCACAAATATCTAAATTTTCGCATTTATAATTACAGTAGGGCCTCGATAATCCGTACCCAAGCTAATCCAAACGACCCCCCCTGCCACCTGCATCTGTCGTTTCCTAGTACCTCGGTATGCCACGCGCATATTTTAGTGCAAATGTCAATGTCGCTAAAAAATAGCCGTCAAAGTACTTTATTACACTTCTTCCAAAAAGTATAAACATGTATAAATATATAATAACATCATCCTATATCAGTTTTGTGTGATTAAAACATAGTTTCGATAGTAAACAGTATTGTTTTATTGCCAATATGCCTTTTAAAATGTCTACATACTATAATCCGAACGCTGCGTGCATCCGAACAGGGTATAAATTTTGGGTTATCGGATTATCGAGGCCCTACTGTACCAGGATAACCTTACCTGTACTTCCCAAATCTCTGATCTTGATAGTCATCAGAAGTTATTTGTGTTGACAGCACTTTGATGCTGCTGCTAAGTATCAAGTTAGACATTTCCATCATCTTGTTTATGATGATCTGGTGATCCATAGCATTAGAGAAGAGATGTAGCCTACTGTATCCCCCCACAGCCAGCACAAAACCTCCCGACACATCTCTTACTGAAAGAAAAATTTCATTATTCATCATTATTAAAATTTGCCTTCTATGTGTATCCACCATACATACAGACCATACTTACATAGGTAAGGCAAGCTCAGTACAACAAGCAGTAAATGATCTCAGTAGAACTCAGTCGAACGCCAGTCGCGAGTCAACCGAGTTCTATGTGGGTATGCATGTCTGTGTGTGCATGCGCCTGTTATCGCTTGTTGTACTGAGCTGGTCTTCTGTACCCCAGATATTTTGTGACTAAGTTGCCGAAGTAAGTTTTAAAGTAGTAGTTTATTTTGATGCATGACTTTGCTACTTCTGAAGTTCTAAACTCACACAGGGCTTTATTTATTTTATTTATATCATCATGCCAGCACTTAATTTACTGAACCTATCGTGTCCCACTGCTGGGCACAAGTCTCCCCCAATTCCTACCATCTGCCCCTGTTGTTGGTAGTCTTCAACTAATAATTTTCGAAAGTATTGTGGTTGTGGGCAGCGCTTTTGATCAACTCAGTTTTACCATGATCACATACCGTAAAACCGGGTTACTTTAACCCTAAGAGGTAACTTTGGCCCAAAGTTTGAACGTAATTTCTGCTCGGAGTTTCTACTTAAATTGACAGATGGCAGGTCCTGTACTCACCCCGGAATGATTTCACACGAATAAGTCACGATTCGTGTGAAATCAAACTTTTTCCCGATTTGGGCCAAAGTTACCTCTTAGGGTTAAAGTAGGTAAGGGTAGTTTTACGGAACTAAAATTTAAAAAAAAAATACCTGGGAGAACACCCTGAATTTCACAGTAAGGGTAGCTGGCTAGTAGTGTATGAGTGGACGGGTCCAGCTGGTCTAATGCACATGGTCCCACTTCTAATACAACAGGGAGTCGTGTACCGCTCCAGTGGTGCTTGTAGGCTTGGTATCTCTGATGAAATAAGAAATAGAAGTTGGCCTTTTATTGAATGTGTCATTTAGATTGCTGTTAAAAATATTGGTCCAGTAGGTAATTGTAAAATTTAAAATCTCATATGCTGATTAATTTTGGTCAAACATAGCTGTCTAATTCTAATTCTAAGTGGGGGTGTTAAGACCTGCACTGACGTCCCGCTGTGGGGTGTATTGTGCATTGTCCCCCTGTGCTAACCCTACCCCAGCCAGCCCAGCTCCTTAAAGTAACGGAGCAGGACTTTGGGTTGGTGGCAACACCGTTGAAGTGTGTCTGAAGGCGTTGATGCTGGAGAGCAGGATAGAAACATAGCTGTTTTATTCTCAATGTTATTTTTAGGTATAAAAGCATGAGAAACAATAGGTTTTTAGTGATTGATAAAGGAATATATACTTACAAAAACATCCTTAGGTTTTTCAGAGAACAAATGCCTGTATCTGAATGCCTCAGTCAGGATAAGACATTTGTGTTCTGAAGAAAACTTCATGGAGTCCACTTTCTTATCTTTCTTCATGACCAGGGTGAAGTCATGGTTTGCTACCGAGTTGGAATGCTTAGCTGATGCGATGGTGACCACATCAGCATACAGCCACTTATTTGTCACCTCCAGCCGGTCTGGGTTGTATGTTGTGATCCCATGTGTACCCACAGAGAAAACTCTTTTGTATTTTCCCTTCCAAGAGTGCTTAGTGACAAGAAACGACGCCACATCTTGGTTATCTTTTAGGGGAATCATTTTAACATTGCCTGAAAAATAATCTGATTTGAAATTAGAGTTCTATGAACCAATACATTGTTAAGAAAGGCGACAATTTTCCACGAAATAACAAGTGGGTTACGCATAAGGCGTATGTTGCAAATAAATGAACGACCTACGTAATTATAGGGACAAGAAGTTAATTTACTCTCTGCAGAAAGTTAAAAAGTGGGATCAGCCGACAGTCATACTCGCATTAAATCCACCCCTTTGTAAATAGATCGGGATACCAACACCAAAGACGTGTAAGTAAACAAGGGATTGTGCGACATATTTTTGGCAGTGCGCGGAGTATTATCAAAATTGTACTCACAGTTTGTAGGGGGTTTAGGTGAGCTTCAATAATCTCAACTAACATCCGACAAAAGCCACATAATTTAAACAAATAAATATAAAATACGAACAAAATGTTCCCAAACGATGGCCGAACCAAAGAGAATGTAAGAAAAAATTGTTCTTAAAATTCCGGTAGATGGCGGTGACTCGACATGGTTGTGTCTTTGAAGGTTTTGCAACAGCACCACAGAGAACTAATTCTCTTTGTTTTCCCTTTTTTTCCCTCCAAGTTTCGCGTTGCGATTCCGAAGCTCGTTTTTGACAGTTGGTGGCTGACTGACAAGATTTAGACCGTTCTGTGGTTTTTACATATACTCCTAGCGATTCAGACAACCATATCTAGACTGCGCCATCTATGCATGGATTTAGAACTATTTTCTTTCAGCTATCAGAAAACTTCCCAATTAGATGCAAGTGTTGCTGTCAGCAGAAAAAACAAAAAATAAAAACCAAGTTGCGTTGTTCCTTGCTCCAAGCGTACAACACCGGCACTTTTACCGGTTTTCACTTTTTCGCTGACGTAGGATAAGACTAATAATATTTAGGAAAAGAAAAGTAGAGGAAGGCCCTCCACTGGACTAACTACGTTAAAATTAAAATTTTAAACGTCGCATTTAAGTCGGTAGATGGAAGTGGCTCAAGACCGTACGTTTGCGTCGTGGCAATCTAAGGGGGAGGTCTACGTCCAGCAGCGGACTTCTATAGGCTGATGATTATGATGATGATGATTAAAATAAATCCAATAAAAATGCACAACAACCATAGAACGAAAGACTACTGATTTATTCTTCCATGCTATCAATCATCTCCTTAGTCTGTGCCTTACAGAAATATATGCTATAGGGTCTGTGCTATCAATCTGTCAAAAAAAATACTATACTGTCAGTGTCTGTCGTCGTAGGTCGTCGTGTGTTGTTGACGAGCCTGCCTTTTTCTTTCGGTTTATAATTCTGAACCCACGCCACGTTCCAAGAAGATCACCAAAATGGTTCTCGATCTAGACCTGTTCCGCGCCGACAAAGACGGCGATCCAGACAAAATCCGTGAAAACCAACGCAAGCGATACAAAGATGTTGCACTCGTCGATACGGTTGTGGACCAAGATACTCTTTGGAGAAGATTGCGGCATGATGCGGACAACCTAAATAAGCTGAAGAATGTGTGTAGTAAAGAAATAGGCCTGAAGATGAAGAGCAAAGAGCCTCAAGGCCCGGAAGACCAGCCTGTGCCGGCCGAGGTTGCCGATAACCTCATCAATCTGACTGGTGATAATCTCAAACCTCTGACTGTAAATCAAATAAAAAAGGTAACGTTACAGCTTAGGATAACACGGATACAATCCTAAATACCTATAAATTAATTTGGTTGTGACTGTTCATTCATGAATCATGATTTGAGAGTTCCATATGGCTGATCTACCAATGGATTTTTGATGAATCTTTTTAGAGTGAGAGTATGTATCACTATCAGATAAAATCTTGAACAATTTGTAGTAATTAACAGTACTTACAAGATAATGTACTGCTGCTGGTTTTTTTGACACACAGTTATTGATTAACTGACCTCATGCAGAGACCTAATTGCATCACCATTTAGTGCACCAAATGTGCTTTCAAAACTAAGTTATCACTTGAAAATCTGTAACTGTGTCAAACATATTATGATAACTCACTCTCTTGAGACCCAAGATACAGGCTTTAATGCCTAGTTGGGGCCTTACAGTTAACCTCTTATAGAACTTAGGAAATCCTTGTGTTTGGTCCTACCTTAAAATATAATGTAAAACTTTTATTGGCAATAAACATTATCTTATCTTATCTGTTAGGAACTTTTCAGATTTTATTATTAGTAGGTACATTTTTTTTTATTAGTAGCAGGTTATTAATTTTGAAAATTCTACATTTCTTCTAATACTTGCAGAAAGAAAATCTGTTACATTCCCTTCCCTTAAAGGATAACTCACACTACACACACAGATACATTTTCTCACCATTCCGGGCTTGAGCCTACTGAGTCTCAGTACAAAAATGCTGTCAGAGGCATATATGTATACCAACCAAGCTTTGGCTCGGGCCTGGCATGGTTTAGTGTGAATAATTCTTTAAATAAGCCATATCTTATTATATTTCTAGGTCAGAACATTAATAGATGAAGCTATAACTAAGAATGAACAGGGTCTGCTAACAGCTGAGAAGGCTCGCACGGCCGCACTTAGAGAGGTGGGAAACCACCTGCATTCCTCTGTACCAGTGGATGATGATGAAGACCATAATAAGGTGGAGAGAACACATGGAGACTGTGCATTTAGGACTAAATACTCCCATGTGGATCTCATTTGTATGATTGATGGTGAGTCTCAGCATTCATTATAAAAATGGAAGACTATATGTCTTTCGTTTCATGCTTTCCCATAACACACCATGGTATAATGTATAGAAAGGGCCATTCCCGCAATATCCTAACGGAATCCTAGTGTGACCAAGACTATGTACTTATGTGATGGTCGGGTGTTATGTTATAATGGATCCGTTTGTACCTTTTGAGTATAGAACCCTAAAGTAATTACAGCAGGTTCAGGATCCTTTACTATCCATCCATTACCATTAGTGCAATAAGTCATGGCTGCCTAGGAAATGCACTATGTATGTGACATTGCTCTGCTGCCCTGAGATGTAAAGGTGGAAAGTCTCATGTTCCTGTAATTTCACCAGTTACCATATCCTTCAAACCGGAGCACATAAAAACCAGCAATGCTCACATTAATTGGCGGCGGAAATAGGTTTAGTGGTAGTACAAACTTTTTGACAAGACGCTCTGCTTGATTTTCTAGGTATGGATGGCGAAAGAGGTACAGCCGTGGCGGGCGGCCGCGGTTACTATCTGAAGGGTGCTGCTGTGTTTCTGGAACAGGCACTCATACAGCTCTCTCTGAGGATACTGCTGAAGAAGGGTTACACGCCGCTGTATACGCCATTCTTTATGAGAAAAGAGGTAACACTACCAGATGTACCAGGGTTGGTATACTTACCCGAAAGGAATGGAATGTAATTATTGTAGGACTTCTTGCACACACTGACATGAGGGAGGTACACATGTTCGACGCGCAGTACGAACTTGACCTGGATTAAAACATAGGGTTTGTTAGTAGTAGAACTTCTTGTGAAAGAGTTTGTCCGGGGAAGTACTACCACCGTACCTATTTCTGCCGCCACGCAGTAGTGCTCGCATTGCTGTTTCGGTTTGAAGGGTATGGGTGCCGGTGAAATTACAGGCACATAAGACTTTTCATCTTTATGTCTCAGGGACGCGTGTGTGATGCCTCTGGTGTTGCAGGCGTCCATAGGCTACGGCATGCATGTCAAACTCAAAGTTATTGGTGTGCCAAATGCCTAAAGACTGTAGAATCAGAGGGCCGCAAAACCCAACCCTAGGGAAAACAAACTCATTGCATAGATATACCTGGTAGTACTGCCCCCCTATTCCCGAACTGAAAATCACTCGGTGGTTAACGTTTGACAAGTAAAATGACTATCAATTGACACTTCTTTATGATAATTTTGACCAATCGATGGTCATATTTTTACTTGTCAAAAGTTAGTCACTGAG
Organism: Epirrita christyi; assembly: GCA_951392215.1. Taxonomy (NCBI): domain Eukaryota; kingdom Metazoa; phylum Arthropoda; class Insecta; order Lepidoptera; family Geometridae; genus Epirrita; species Epirrita christyi. The sequence continues at coordinate 3,753,943 of OX595851.1, forward strand.
TGACGTTCAGTTTGGGGTTCATGTTCTTAAAATTGAATCGGGCCGCAGTCAACGTTGTAAAGGGCCGCATGTTTGACATGCTTGGGCTACGGTAACTGCTTTCCATCAAGTGGGCCGTATGCTTGCTTGCTCGCCAAGTAGTATAACAAAAAATGTTCTCAATAAAGCTATAAAGCTAAAGTAAAACCTGATAAAAATTATACCTAATAACAGGGTGCCCCCTCAATCCTCAGGTGATGCAAGAAGTGGCTCAACTGGCGCAATTCGACGAGGAACTCTACAAGGTCGTCGGCAAGGGCTCCGAGAACAAGGGAGACACTGTGGTCGAGGAGAAGTACCTCATCGCTACCTCGGAGCAGCCGATTGCCGCCTACCATAGGGATGAATGGCTGCCTGAAGCCTCCCTGCCTATTAGGTACGAAGACCGGGAAATGTCAATCTAAACTGCCTGTGAAATTACAGCCTATTACGCGGGTGCAGTACAACGCCTCGTACGTGGATGTGATCTAAGAGATATTGCAGCAATGGGCAGGAGCTATGGTAGTCTCGGCCTAAGAATAAGATTCCTCGAACTTCCCCTGTGGATAACTGTTTTGACGACCTCTGTGGTGCGGCGGGCGAGCTGAGATGCAAGACTACAATATCCGAATTTTCCAACTTCTCCATTTTCTTATTATAAAATTGTACAAACTTACAGATACGCGGGTCTGTCAACGTGCTTCAGACAGGAGGTCGGATCCCACGGACGCGATACGCGTGGTATCTTCAGGGTGCATCAGTTCGAAAAGGTACATAATATTATTCTGGTTGCAATATTTTATCCAAATTCGTATATTTTTCTCGACTACCCCATGTGGTGCTTACTTTCATCTCAATGTATAATAATGTATCAAGAATGTTATAGAACTGCTATAACCACCTTAACATCATTTACACAGAGACCCAATTCTCTAATTTAAAAACAATCCAGTCACAATATAATCTCGTGTCAGCCGCACTGTTTCTTATAGTAACTATTACATATTCTTCGCAAGAAACGCAAAGATTAAGTAATAGTTACTATACGTGACAGTGCGACTGAGACGAGATTATACTGCGAATTGGGCCTCAGAGGTCAAGCTAGAGACTTACGTCAGAATAAGTTTGATATATGTATACTCCCCATTGTATTAATTTGTCATAATCACTACGCTTGGTAGGCGCAATTTGGTGTTGAGTACTCAGGTGGATGCTGCTGCCAGCCCCTGGTAGTCCCTTAGTAAAGCTTTTACTACATCCACTGGAGGAGGAGGGGTGTTCTCTTTTGTTAGTAGTAGAACTTCTTGTGAAAGAGTTCGTCCGGGGAAGTACTACCACCGTACCTATTTCTGCCGCCAAGCAGTAGTGTTCGCATTGCTGTGTTTCGGTTTGAAGGGTACGGGTGCCGGTGAAATTACAGGCACATGAGACTTTTCATCTTTATGTCTCAGGGTCGGCAGCGCGCGTGTGATGCCTCTGGTGTTATAGGCGTTCATAGGCTACGGTAACTGCTTTCCATCTGGTGGGCCGTAAGCTTGTCTGCTTGCCAAGTAGCATAAAAAAAAAAAAAAAAGACAACACACCATGGCATCTTGTGTGAATAGTGTCAGAAATTATAAACTACTTAAATCTACTAAGGCCACTGTTCACTACTACATTAACGGGTGGTACAGTTTTATCCAAAATATTAGTCGCCCCGATTTACTTGCGCCGTAGACAAATTTCTATAGCTCGGGAACCTTCTTTCTTCCAATAGCAATCGCGCTCTAAAAAATCTTGCGCTGTTATTGGTTAATCGATTTTGCGGTAAAATCGCGGCCGGTCGTGCGCCATATTGTTCATCAGTCGACTCTGTCCGACAGTGTACGAATCATGTGAGCGGGACAGAGCTATACTATACGTTCGGCTACTGTCGGATATCAGAGGCCCAATTCTTTAATTTAAAAACATTCAATTCGCAGTATAATCTCGTCTCAGTCGCACTGTCAGCTGTCACCTATATAGTTACTATTACTTAATCTTTGCATGTATACGCGAAGATTAAGTAATAGTTAATATACGAGACGGTGCGACTGACACGAGATTATATTGTGACTGGAATGTTTCAAAGTTAGAGAATTGGGCCTCAGTCTGCGCTTTTGTGCGCATACGAAAACAGTCGATCGGACTTATTTTCTGGGTAAAACTATAAAACGGTTGTTTAGTTGAACCAGTTTTATTTATTTTATTTTTATTTTATTTTACAAATTTTGGGAAAACTTACAGCTAGTACACATACGAATTATAAACTAAAATACACGAAGAACTACCTACATGTATCTAGAGGGCCATTTAAAAGTTTCCACATATAGGTCACAAACGAGTTAACATAAAAACAGTAATCGTAGACGACGAAAAGAGAAAAAAAGAAGATACAAAAAACAAAATGAAATTAAATGATAAATGCGAAGTTAAGTTACCTAATTTTATCATGTATTATCTGTCACATTACCAATGGTTAAGGTATTAGTAAATGGGTAGACTTATTTATGTATTATCCACAACACCATTATATGTTTCAAAACATTTCCAGATAGAACAATTCGTCCTGGCGTCGCCCCACGATAACGCCTCCTGGATAATAATGGACGAGATGATAGCCAACGCCGAGGAGTTCTGCCAGCTCCTGGGAATCCCGTACCGCGTGGTCAACATCGTGTCCGGGGCGCTCAATCACGCTGCGGCCAAGAAGCTAGACCTCGAGGCGTGGTTCCCAGGGTCGGGGGCCTTCCGTGAGCTGGTGTCTTGCAGCAACTGTCTGGAGTACCAGGCTAGGAGACTGCTCGTTAGGTACCTATATCATGATCTGTCTGTAGGACGTAGGCTTCCCCCATAGAATGACACGGCAACCGGTCTTAAGCCGCCTCCACCACCGACTTCCTGAAACCCTTGAAATGTCATTGGTCCATCGAGAGGCGTGCCTTTCTACACTGCGTCATCTGGTACGTACATAGCAAAGCGTTATGCCGTATAAATCCGGCTTCCTTGAACGAACGAAGGACCAAAAATTCGAAGACATGTGAAGACATTACATGAAGTGAGATGAATTTCGCAGTTCATTGCGCAGCGTGTTTTAGCTTCTTTTCAAGAACAGAATTGTTTGAAACATACAGCTCAATGTACTGCTTAGTCGTAATCGAAAGCGATTACCAGTTTAATAGGCAATAGGGCTGGTCATTGACCTGAAGCAAAAGTACGAAGAAAAAACCAGTATGACTATGTATAGACCTCTACGTATGGACACGGCAGAGGCGCGTAAAGTCGAGCAAGCATACTCATTTTTAGGGTTCCTTATTGTTAATGTTAAAGAACTCCCTTTTCCGCATTCACTATGGGTGGTCCATTATGCGGGAGCTGTCACATGGGTATGATCTCGGCAGCCGTAAAAGGTAGCCAGTTGAAACTTTCACAGATTATGTGTTGTTTGGGCATGAACCCTATTCAAATGATAATAATGCAAAAGAACAAATCCCAAGGGGGTCTCCGTACAAGAGTTCGCCAACCAAGGAATAAAATCGATAGCGCGTTCTAATCTACTAGTGGCGACATCTAGTCTTGAGATATCTATAAGAGAAATTTTTTTAATATATCGATAAAAATATATAATATGTTACCTGAAGAACTGAAAGCATTAAATGGAAATATATTTAAGATGAGGCTAACTCATTGGCTATTAGATAACTGTTTTTATAGCCTAAGAGAATTTTTGAAACCTACATTTTTAATTAATTTGACATTTATATATTTATACGCCTGCATGCAAGCTGAATGCATTTACTAACATAGATTTAAGAACTAAACGTGTAAAATTATGTGTGTATTCTACAAATAAACGATTGAATCTTGAATCTTGAGTTGAGTAAACTTCGGAACCCTACACTGCGTGGTTCGAGAAGAGACGTATGTCTGGTTTATAATTCTAAATCTAATCTATCATCAGATACGGGCAGACGAAGAAGATGAACGCGGCTACGGAATACGTGCACATGCTGAACGCGACCATGTGTGCCACTACGCGCGTCATCTGCGCTGTGCTCGAAGTCAACCAGACAGAAGAAGGCATCAAGGTAACCCCCCCTTTGAGGAAGGCCCCTTTGTAACAAACACCAAACCAATATAAAGAAAAAGTCAAAATAATTTATTTGTGACGACCTCCGCGGCGCCGGCGCGGCGTGTGAGTACGTGGCTGAGACGCAAGAGCTGCGCGTTTGATTCCCGCTGCGGGACAATTATTTGCATACTCAATCTGTAAATAATTGTTCCGGGTCTGGGTGCTGTTGGCACCATGGTACTTGTAGTTCCTGATACCTATGACACAAGGAAATCCTAGTGTTGGATCAGGATTGCGTATGTGACTGTTGGATGTTATATGATGTACCAACGATATTTTCAAGGTCGCAAGAAGTCAGTGGATGGAGGCGGCTCAAGACCGGTCGTCATGGCATTCTATGGGGAGGGCTATGCCCAGCAGTGGACTTCTACAGGCTGATGATGATGATAATTCCAAGAAATATCAATAATCAAGAATCAAGAAGTGTCAATGAATAGGATTGTTGCTCTTAGTGGAAGGCTTCCTTTTTTATCGATGATTTCGGCTTAACTGATGTCCTGCAGTGAACTTGTACAGGGTGATGTTAAAATGTATGGAAATGTCGTCCGATAACGTTATTGGATAGTGTGGAAAAGCTCTCCTTTTCTGTCGCTCAGAAAAATCGTTTGATAGAGCGAGAAAGATTGCTGCCACGGAATTGGTTCACTAACAAGTCGGCGCATCGCGCGCCTCGGTTCATCCGTCGATCGCCTACTATCATTGTGGGTTAAATGTTAAAGAACTCCCATTTCCGCATTCGAACTGTATGAATGGTCCATTATGCGTGATATCATTGTACATTGTACACGGGCGTAGCCAGGCTTTAGTTTCGGGGGAGTTTTCAAGAAAATAAAACAACAAAAATGTACACGAAATTAAATCAATATTCATGTGCAAAAATAACACGTTCACCACACTGGTGTTTCTTTAAAAAAGTATATGATTTTGTCAACATTTTGAATATTTCGGGGGGGTTTGAAGCTCCAAAACTCCCCGAGCTAAGCCTATATTTTTTTTTTTTTTTTATGTTATGGCTCGACAAACTGGCGTACGGCCCACCTGATGGTAAGCTGTTACCGTCGCCTATTGACATCATCAACACCCGAGGCATTGCCAATGCGTTGCCTGCCTTCGAGGACCCTTTTCACATTTTTTTTGAAGCAGTGCATATTGTAGTTAAGTGGAAAAACCTCAGAAGGGAGCTCATTCCACAATTTGCACGTATGTGGGAGAAAAGATCTCGTAAAGCGAGCTGTACGAGATACCCACACATCGATGATGTGTGGATGAGCTCCCAACCGATGTTGAGAGGTGCGATGATAAAACCTGGAAGCGGGTATAAGCTCAAATAGTTCCTCAGAGTTCCTTATGGGTGTAGATCATGTGTAGATAGACTTGTGAGAGTATATTATTGTCGAGACAATCGTCAAGATACTCTTTTATCTTGGTGTTACTCACATTGTACTCCCTATCATACAAATTGGAAAATACCATGATGTTTATTGATAAAGAATGACTCACTCATACATCACACTAATATTATAAATGCAAAGGTTTGTGAGTATGTTTGTTACTTCTTCACGCTCAAACAGCTGAACGGATTTGAGTGAAATTTAGAATGGGGATACCTTATATACCCTGGATTAACACAGGCTACTTTTCATCATCATCATTTTTCATCAATGTTGAAACCTGGGGTTAGCCAGAGTGACGAGTCAATGATAAAGCTTTTATCTTGTTTCGCACCAGCTGATTTAACAATCAAATCAACCAATTAGTAAATTGACCCACTTTTCTAAAATTTTACAAGTTCCAATGAAAATACAACATTACGGTGACATTACTCCTCGACTGTTAGTAGATTGTCCGTGTTTGGTCTCATAGCTCTTACTTTCATCATCATTATTTTGAAAAACCAATTTCTTTTTTTACAAAAATACTTCTTTTTCTTTAGGTGCCAGAAGCTCTCAAACAATGGATGCCAGAACAGTACCAAGATGTAATTCCATTCGTGAAGCCAGCCCCGATTGACCTTGAAGCAGCAGCCGCTGCTAAGAAGGGCAAGAAGAAATAAGCACACGGGCAATAAATCATCAGAATAATCAGATGATACCCGCGCAAATCAGAGCATTTTATTTATTTACGCTAAGCTTGTATTTTAATAAAACATTATGCCCAGTTTATTAATTGTTTCATTGACTAATAAGGATAATATCATAATTACTGTTCAGAGTAGGCACAATGAAACATCATTCCGATATAATTTCCATATTTATTGTGACAATCAATCAATATTATCAGTCAGCTGGCATAATATGCAATGAAAAACTTATTTACATTTGTCAGGATATACAAAATGACTTATAACGACTTATGATAACCTTGCTCAAATCAGAGGAAAAAAGTTCATATAAAATATACTTAGGTACCTACACAATTCTAACTAACTTATCAATTGGTACTATTAGTCACACTGCCTTCGGTATAGTGTCGGCAAGTTAATGGAACCATTAGGGAATAGACTTCGTATTTAGTGATCATACGGTCTAAATTCTAGTGACACTAGCACAAAAACTGCATCTCATTCCAGACCGCTGCGCTCATTGCACTAAATAATATTTTGGTATGGATATAAAATCTCCAAAAATGCATTTTCTTTTTCCTCAAAATTTGAGCTAGGATAAAATACTTTTAGGCCTGTATTCTAGAATGCTCAAGCATACTGGTTGGTGATAGTTTTTCTTTGAAATCTGTCAAAAAATCTACCTATACTCGAGTCTCGATTAAGTTTTAGTTTAGTTCTGGAATACAGGCCTTAAACTCGATTTTCCTGTGACTTCAAAGTGCATTTCGGAAATCTACATTGTCCGTAACATTTACGTATTTGTCACAAGAAAATCTAGCTTTCTTAATGACTTAGCTATATTATAATTCACAATCTAAACTAAGAAGCTTTCTATATAGTGTTTGACATAAAATAAATAAGAGTAGAATCCACATAGGTATGAGAACTTAGCATACATGCTATTCTATCTATGCCGTTAGATAACTGCTAAGTGAATTTAAAGCAAAGTAGACACGACAATTTTGGGGATACAGCCTTCATTTGACAGATAGTAATCAAGGGACAAGGTACCTAGACAGTGACCATGCGAAAGTTAGCGTAACGCAAAGACTGACTAAACTGCAGAGATGGCCAACGCCACACACCATTCCTTCTTTTTCATACAAGCCGTCTTTTTTTCGCTAGATAGCGCCTTACGCTTTCGCTTGGGTGTACGATTGTCTACTTGTGTTACACCACATATAAATACAAGCAGCTCACTGACTATAATTTTTAAAACATGTAAACCATAACTATAAATAGCTAAATATATGATTTGTATATCTTTCTGTGAACTTCAGATATAACTAGGTTTTAGCTTGTTACTAAATGATTATAATTCAACCAAGTATGAGTCGGGCACTCCTGTACTATTTTCTGTACATTTTTTTTTGTAGATTGCTTGTTTCTTGGGTGCTACAATGACACACAGACAGACAGACAGACAGACAGCTGAGTGAGAGCAATATGTTCCCTATGCCCCCTAAGCCTAAAATTTAACAGTGCCATAAATTTTTCCCTCTACCTCGAGTGGATATGATACAAAATTGGTAATGCACCGTGGCCCAAAATTGCCATACAATCTGTAGTGCAATTTTTACATATTTTTCACAACATATTATTGTCTACTAGCCAATAACTAGATATTCTTGCTTATATTTTTGACCTGAATCAACAACATCAAAATTTTCAATGATTTTATACTCCTTGATTGATTTTTTCACATAAAATTTGGTACGGGAGCTCATTTCCCTACATTCTTTACCTTCTTTATACACAATTTATAAGTGATGAGAACCATATTATGTAGATGAAAATTATACATATTTACCTACTTAGATAAACACAGATAACATTAATAATTACTAGTGTTTCTTGTGTATTTGCTAAATGTGTACTAAGTGCTATAAATTTAGGGTCTATAATGGGACAACATTATAATGATGATGAAATGAACTGTTCTAATATTCATGCATTATGTGGGCAGTACTCGGTGAAATGATGATACTACAATTAAAATATTCTTGAAAACTAGGTACTTTCCAATTTTCCCAATTTAAAAAGGTGTCCAGTACATAAAGCCGGATATTCATAAGGCAACATTTGTAACTGTTTATAAACCGTGTATCACAATGTTTCATCATCTCTGTAAACAGTTTATAAACAAAGGTGATGAAACATTGTTTATTAAACATGTTGCCGTGTTCCCCACTTCGAGTGGAGCTGGAAAGCAAGACGAAATATCTAGTTTATAAGCAAAAGTCAACAGGTGTGGACGTATGTTGTGCGAGTTTATAAAAATGGAATTAGTGTGGTCCAACATAATACCTCCTCGGGCGACATCCTAGCAAAAACTGACAAGGTGACAAGTGTGGACTGCCAAGTTTCAGAAACAGTGTTTATGGTAAACTTAATAAACATGTCATAAACAGTTTATTAACAAATGTTGACTACTGAATACCCAGCTTAAAAGTTGCAATTCTAAAAGAAGAATGCATCATGAAATAATTCATCATTTTAATATAATCAAGCCTAAAATAAGATTTAAATAAAAACATTTTTATATTACATAACATTGTTTTGAATAAATAACACAATGTTACCTATGACATAGGAGCCAGCCATCATCAATCACAGAGTATTCTTTAACCCTCACCTTTTAGTCACTTTTGTACTAGCAAGCCAACTGGGCCTTCTGCCTGCATTTGTGCATCAGAGCTCGTAATGTGAACTGTCGACGAGCCAGAGTACGTACTTGCTTCAAGAATGTGTCCAAATCAATAACTTCTTTACGTAGAGCCTCCCCCATGTAGTACATAGCATCTTCTAAAGTTGCTTCTTCTGCAAAAGCATTCAGGAGCTGGGAGTATAATGGAGCCGTGGTCACAACGGCCTCATCTACATCAACACCTTCTTGTTCAGCCAGTTTTTCCACTGCGGCCTCCAATTCCTTCTCTTTCTCCTGCAGTAAAGCCACATTTTTATCCAACTCTGCCCTTTCTCTCTGCAGCCTTGACAAAATATCTTCCAGTCGACCCTTCCCCTCACGGAGCTCCTGCTGAGTCCGGCGCAGTGTCTCCAGCTCTGCATTCGACTGCTGTGCTTGCTCTTTGAGACGTCTCCTCAGTTTATCTTCCACAGCTGAGAGTAGAGAAGCTTTGATATGCTCCTCTGTTATAGTACCACCAGCTTGTTCTGGAGCAGGTGTGTACCCAGCAGCTGGAGGGTATGGTGTGGCAGATGATGAGGGTGGCATGAACGGCATTCCACCATTTGTGCTAACAGGGCCGGGGTAAGGAGATCCAAACCTTGGGTAGGGTAAGTTAGAGGCTGGAGGGTAAGGTGCAGGCCCAGGGTAGCCAGGCTGTGGCACCACTTGCACTTGAGGGTAGGGGTACCCAGCCGGCTGAGGCATGAAGGAGTTCACAGGGTAAGGCGTTCTAGTATCGTTCCGCGGCTTCGAATACACAGGAGGCAGCTCACCAAACGCTGCTACCATACACTGAATTAGGTTCTGTAATGTGGAGTTGTTGGGTGCCCAGTCGTGAAGATACGGCAGGTATACTTTGCCATTGCTGTCCACGTACTTGGAAACTTTGATGGACATGTCTTTTGTAGGTTTCACAAAAGCCAAAGGAGCGTTTTGAGGATGAGTATCCATTAGCCAAATACTGACGGGGATGTTGTAAAAAGCGCCTTTGTAGTTCACTGGAACAGTACCTTCGAGGTTGAGAAGATCTTTCCTGCTACCAGAGTTGAAGACAAAGCCTTCGAGACGGTAGGTCAGACTTTTATAAAATTGTATCAAGTTGAGTACCTCCCGACAAGTGAAATCGCGATGTTTATATTTTGATAGATACTGTTTTAACACCACTTCGTCGTTAGCCATAGTGATAGAACTTGTTTTGATAACAATATACACTACACGATTATTATATTAGACCACAAAGAAAACCCAAACCCCAACAGCAAATTAAAATAGATCAACTCAGACAATACTAGACTTACATCTGTGAATCTGTGTGAATCAGTCAGACCCACAGACTAAGGAGAGTACTACGTCAGACCCGCATATATAAAAGTACTCTGTGAATCAGACACAGCCTTGGAGCAAGGAAAACATAAGTCATTCATTCAATGTTACAAGTTTGTTTGCCAGGATAGACAAAATTATTACCCCAATTCTGCCTACGAGATGACGGGTGGGATGCGGATAGGTTACCAATCCCAGGAATGATAGTCTATTTATACGACAATATGAATAGTACCCAATTAGGCACTTTTATTCACTCAATCCGCAAAATGGTTAATCTGTAGGCTAGGTTATCTCTGTGATGTTGACATTAATAATACGACGATAGCATACATACTGCTTAGTAGGTACGTTCCTAGTTTACAACAGGAAAGATTTTACACGACAGAAAAATTATAAACTTGTTGTCACATACTAAAACTTATCAATTACCTACCTACCTAACTCCTGAGTCATAAATAAAATAAGTTAAATACTATTATTTTCCGGAATATCTATTTAGTTTCCCGGATCATAAGTTAAATACTGGTCATATATAGTTGGTTTTCTGATAAACGTGAACATGAGATGAGTGAAAAATTATTCGTATATAAGGTTTGTCCTGGCTGCTTGTTTATTGAGGAATGTGTTATCAGGTGCCTACTGGAAAAAAGCGTTAGCCGAGTTGGTCGTGGGAAAGCAATAGTAGCGATGAGCTCACCACTGGTCACGTCTGTATTCCTGTAATTGTGTGATCCACCACGGTAAAAAGAGGGCCTTGGTTGGGGCTCTGTCGCGCAGAGCACGAGGTCATAAAACGATAAGTAAATTTAATTTGACTTCCTGTTTTTTGTCAATCATTTTTACACTATAGCAACAGTTTTCTATGTAAAATATTGTGGGTGATAATTTGTCATCCGTTGACAAGTTTGCGCGTCTATCTACCCTTGGAGTAAAAAAAGATTGCTCCGAGCCACGTCGACAGGCTCTGCATGTCCCTACGAGGAAATAGGCTGCGTCTATTTACCACAAAATAATGGGAGGCTTTTCTTTTTTGGCAATTCTATTACAGGGTATAGAGTAATTTCGGAAACGACCGGTTTTTAAAGGCTGCTTGCTGCTTGCTATGTCTTCTGTTTATTGTATATTATCTATGGCTTATTCGGCACTGGCAACACTCGACATTTACTTTCATTCGTTTTTCAAATTCATCATTCTTTTTCTTTGAACTGTCCGCGTTGCAAAACGTTCCGGTGACGGTTCGCGTAACTAATCCAAGTTAATCTTCTTGGTGTATAATTAATTTTGCAATACCATATTGTAAAAACCAAGCAAAATGCCACCTAAATTCGATCCTAACGAAGTTAAAATCGGTAAGAGTGTTTCGGGTTGTGCAAGAAGAATGTTTCACTGGTGATAGTTTTCTTCATATTCATGTGTATTTTGCAGTAAACTTGCGATGCATTGGTGGAGAAGTTGGTGCCACATCATCTTTGGCCCCTAAAATCGGTCCCCTCGGTTTGGTAAGTATAAAAAACAACATCACAATTTCTTAACCTAAAACATCGCATGGTAGTCTGAACTTAGTTTCTAGTACCACGGTTTGTTCTTGGTACTATCAATAAACAGAGGCATTCAGAAGCATTATTGTCTTAGCGTAGTCTCGTAACAGATATTCTACTTTGTTGGCAAAGTCATTCGTTAATACAAACGTCAACAACATAAGTTTGACTCTTCTGATTGCCTCGTTCATGATGATTGAATGATCCTGGGGGGTGCCTCCCTACCAGGCGCGTCCTTCCGGGTGGCGGATGGAAGGAACCCGCGACTCAGGATTAGTTTCCCTGTCGCGGCTACTCCGAATGTCCAATAAGGAGTCGCGGACCAGGCAATGTGACTGCCATGCTTTTCTCCTAGGTTATCTGTGTCTTGTGTGAGTAATTTGTATATTATTATGTTGAAGGTCCAGTTCAGTTCAAAGTAGGTTTGCAATTTGGCAACTAAGAATAAGTATAATATTATGTTCAAACATAATCCTTTATAATATATGATAGGCAGCACAAGGTGGGAACTGTTAGGAATTCTAAAAGAAAACTCAAACTGAATTATGCATTTGGCAGATTTCTATAAAAGTCACTTTGCTCGAGTCTCTATTCACTCTTGAATATAGTTCTTAGATACAAGGCCATAAAGATTATTTTAAAGCCTTGCTAATATAAATGGAATTCTTCCATCGTCTTGCAATTTTAAATCTTGTTGATATTGACATAATTGTGGAAACTAAAACAAAATTCAATATTCACAGAAGCCAAAATTAAAACAAGAAACAATTCTTTCTAAGCTGCTTTTTAAGTGTGACCCCACTGAAAACTAAGCTAAGCTGCATCAATATGTCTTGTAGCTACAGTTAAACTAACTTTTCTATACTTTTTTTTTGACACAGCTTGGCTTAGTCTACGGTGGTATAGTATTGGTAGAAATTTATATAACAATTGAATAATTCTCATATTTTGCTTGTATCCAGTCCAAAGCACAAGTAATTTTTCTTTAAGGGCTTAACAGTAACTGGCCATTCTGTATTCTGTTGTAATATAAAATGCTCTCTTCACATAATATTTTTCTATTTGTACTTACATTCTTTTGTGCCACAGTCCCCTAAAAAGGTTGGTGACGACATTGCCAAGGCTACTGCGGACTGGAAGGGTCTGAAGATCACAGTACAGCTGATTGTGCAGAACAGACAGGCCCAGATCTCTGTGGTGCCCTCAGCCGCTGCCCTCATCATTAGAGCTCTGAAGGAACCCCCACGTGACCGCAAGAAGCAGAAGAACAGTGAGTATAAAATATGATTTAAAAAATAAATGCCTCATTTGTTAATGACTTGCTGATCCAATTGCAAACTCTTGTTGAGGCTGTATATATGTGGTTCAAGCCCCATTTGAGAAAGGAAATTTATAGCATATTAGAGCCAGTCTAATGTTGGCTGGTTACAGAGCATGTTAGGTGCAAATATTCTTACATATATTATATATATACATATATTATATATATACATATATTATATATATACATATATTATATATTAGTGTGGGTAGTTTAAGAGTCCTGAGCCAGCACCCAGCAGTGATAACATTAACTGATGTATTACATTTTACCACTTACAATCTATGAAAAATTAACATAACACCCCTAATAGTTGCATACAGTCCTGATCCTACACAGATTCTATGTGTTGTGGTTATCAGGAACCATGGTACCAGAATACCCAGACCTGCAAGGCCAAGGCCATACCTCAAGGGGTCACTTACCAAAGTATGGACTAGTGACAGTAAAAGAACACATTTCTTACAATGTGATACAGAAGGTGTACTTCAAATGCCTTGACATTAAAGTCTACAAAAAGGAGGAACCAAAGACCATCTAAAATAGTTGTCGCTGTTTATAAAACATTTATTTCTCTACTTTCCAGTTAAACACAATGGCAACATCACCTTAGAAGATGTCATCTCTATCGCAAAGGTTATGAAGCCCAGGTCCATGGCCCGCGAGCTCGCAGGAACCGTCAAGGAGATCCTTGGAACCTCACAGTCTGTCGGCTGCACGATAGACGGCAGGCCTCCTCATGACCTTATTGATGAGATCAACAGCGGGACACTGACCATTGATGAATAAATGACTTATTATTAGTTGATATTTTATTTTATTTGATGATTAGGCTACATCTGTAGAATTGATCGCAGCCAAGATTTGTACAGCTAGCACAGGCTGACTACGTTATCAAGGCGCTAGCGAGTCAACTGCAAATGTTAATATTGGCCAAAAACATAAGGGTAGCTTGAAGTCTTTGTATATAATTTGGTTGACATTTACAATCTGCTCATTATCGTTACTAACGTTTACTCGATTACGGTACTGCTTATACTAGTCTGCTTATATATAGCAGCACCATAAAATTGTGGGTAAGGAATAATCAATTAGTTTAATGGATTGGTTAGGCCTGAGTAGTAACAATACACTGGCCAGGCTAAGCTTTAGGCGAAAAATTAATGATCAAAGGGTCGGTGACCCGAGATAATATGCTCATAGGTAGGTCATGCTATCAGCCCTCCTATTCCCTAACTGAAAGTCACTGAAAAGTAAAATTACCTTAGAATAAAGACTACAAATTACCATCAATTAATTAGTCGTAGCCGCTTGCACTAAGAAAGCGCAGTTAGAAAGTACTCTCCTTAGTTTGTGGCTAGAAAACTTTATTTAGTTCTCCTACTCGACAACAGGTAGCGTTTCAACCAAAAGTTAAGGTTAGTGCCTTAGAATAAAGACTGAAGCACGTCCTTATTCTAAGGTTAGTGCCACTACTGTAATCAAGAACATGAAACACTACAATCGTCAATTTGGTAGAAAAACATCAATAATTTTCGTTTTTTTAATCTGTTATGGTAGACTTTCATACAGTGAGAGCTGGAAACATCGTTCCCTCCAAAGCAGAAATGTCAAAATGGCGTCGACGCAGGACGCTTGGTATATTTCTTTACTTGGTTTAGCAGAACATTTCCGCACATCGAATCCTCCTGACATAAAAAGTTGTATTCAGTGTTTACAAGCAGTGTTTAATTTCAAACCTCCACAAAGGGTGGAGGCACGGACACATTTGCAACTTGGAAATATACTCTTGACACACACCAAAAACATCGACTTGGCGAGAACGCATTTGGAACAGAGTGTAAGTTTTTTTTACTGTTATTTGACCATTTCGGTATAGAAAATACGTATCGGCCTGTCGGCCTTCAGTGTAACCAGTGGCGGGTCGTATTTGTGTGGTTTTGGGGTGGGAATGATGTAGAAAACTTTCCCAAAGTATGTAAACAATGAGGATGAAGTGGGTCATATGGCTAATAAACAGTGTTATGGTTGCAGTGGTGCCTCTCACAGACGATCAACGGCTTCGACGACGTGAAGTTCGAGGCCGCCAGTGTCTTGGCAGAGCTGTTCGAGCAGCAGGGCCAGCCTCAACAGGCGAAACCTATTCTAAGGAAGGCTATAGAGTTGTCACAACACAGTGTTTATTGGCACTGTAGGCTAATATTCCAATTAGCGGTGAGTATTACTAATTACTGGTTTAATTTCATGAGCTTTTACTTCCCTATCCAAAGAATTTCATTAAAATAATCTTGTTTTGTTTGTTATTATTTTGTTGTTTGTTTATTATTGTTATTTATTCAGAATTAAATTTTGACCATGAAACATGAATATATAAGTAACTAATCATGAACATTGTAACATTATTTTTATTACTAGCCTTCAGTTTTTGTGTGTGTGATCAGTTTATTAATTATTGCCGGAATCTTTGTGCGCTCTGGCAAAGGCCTCTGACCTTTTCCATTGATCTATGTTCTGTTCATATTTTCATGATGTTTGGACTTTGCTATTATAATATAAACATTCAACAGGTACCGGAACTTCCAAGTAGTAAGAAGGATCATAGAAAATAGCCAAGTTGTGATTGTTGTCCTGACTCTTGTAGGTTTGGTTGTGTTGGGACAGGAGTAAGAGTAGGAGGAATTCACCTAGCTTATAAGGCAATTCAAAACATGAATAAAATACTTTTGACTGTGACAACACCAAAATTAGTTACAAATTTAGTAACATATTTATTAATATCTGGAAAATTTAAATCATGATATTACAAGTAATTGCTTAGCAATAATTTAACCGGTAGAGTCACGAAAAAATAGAAGATAGAATTCCCTAAACTTTGCGCTAGTTTCAATAATGAATAATTTTGTAAATTTTCGAGTGATATGATTGTATAGTCTAATATTTTTTTTTTTACATTTTGATGTTTATGATCATATCTTATGCTATACCAGTTAAATGATTTCCAATTGACTTTTTTATTTTAGCAAATCCATGCTACAGAGCGAGAATATGAAGTGGCGAGTAGTTTACTTGGTGTCGGGGTGGACTACGCACAGATCTCGAATGCGGCATACACTAGAGTACTGTTCTTACTCAGTAGGGTAATGGTAAGTGCATTTTATTTACCTCTTTTTAGGATTTCATTAACTAAAGGGTTATCTCAGCAACTACCATAGCTATGGACTTAAAATTTGGCTCAGTTATACAACTTGTACCTATGCCTATAAACTACTTTTAAACCTTTAATTTTCATAAAATCATAAATCGAATTGTGTCTACCAGATTAAGTGTGGTGTCATAAGAAAGGTCTGCACAAAAATTTTAAAAAATACCAAATCTCAAAGATAATTTATTATAAGATAACCCCTCACACTTGGCCAAATTGATTTTGTTTTATGTATCCTTAATTCCAGACCACTCAAGAAATGCTAAACAAATCATTAATTTTGTTTCAGTTATTGTTAATAGATAAAAAGATCCAAGAAGTTTTGCCATTGCTCAACCAAGCAGGACACCTTGTGGACACATGGGTTGGTAGTCCACATCAAAAGGAATACCTTAAAGTCTACTTTCTTGTGCTGCAGGTAATCTAATGTTTCACTAGTGTCCGTCTGCGACTACACTCTGTTATACTAAGATAAAAAGTGGCTTTTGTCTCAATCCAGAACCATATTCTATGTGTGTAGGTACCAAATATTAATTAAAATTGGTACAGTTGTTTTTGAGTTAAAAACAAACATCCAAATGATTGGTTTTGTAATATTAGTTGGATGATTTCTATGCTACGCCATTGCTGAAGGCCAATTCTCGTAATTATTTTAAATCCACACTGAAACTTGACCAAATCATTTGTACTCTATACGAGGGCGGCACTGAAAATTTCGGGAATCAAGGAAGTGGTTTTTTTGTTTCGGGTTCGTACGCGTATATCCAGGATTCGTCACCTGATACGATGTTGTATACAGCATTTGAGGATCCTGCGTGGAATCTTTCGCGAGTTCTGACGCACAAAAGTAACGCGAGCCGCTATTTGCTCTTCACAGAGCGAATGCGGTATCCATCGGGAAAACAACTTTTTTAGACCTAATTATTCATGCAAGATTATTTGTATTTGACTCATGCCAATGTCTAAAGTTGCCTGAATTTCGCGGTATGTCACATGTCGATCTTCCTCAATCAGCTTACGCACAGCATCAACGTTTTCTTGGGTGACTGCAGTTTTTGGACGACCTTGACGGGGATCATCACTGAGCTTGACACGTCCACGTTGAAATTCAGCAAACCATCGATAAATTGTGGTTTTGGATGGGGCTTCATCACCAAATGTAGAAATCATCCGGTCAACACACTGTTTTTGTGTTAAACCACTTCGAAAGTCATAATAAATCATCGCTCTTGAATTTTCTCGAGTCAATTCCATTTTCTCAACGACTAAACAAGTTTGACAAGACCGAGAATCTTTTTTTAAATAAATAAATGGTATTCGATTTTTAAAACCAAGGAGTTTTCAATTAAAAAGATTTTAATATGACAGAACAGTGGAAATATTCCATTCCCGATACTTTTAGTGCAGCCCTCGTATCTCGGCAGCCTTAAGAGAGCGCCAGTTGAAACTTTCACAGATTAAGTGTTATTGTACCACGAACCCTATGCTAATAATAAGAATGCAAAAATCAAATCCCAAGGGGGCACCTCGCCCAGACCAACAAACCGTGTCAACCAAGGAATAAAACCTTATTAAGTAGGTATTTGACTGTAGTTTAATCTCCCGCAATCAAACTGGCATTTGACGTTTTTTTTTGTTGACTTTGGTCAATGAAAAATTGAATTATTTTTTCGTTTTTATTGATGTCAAACGTCAGTTGTTTGATAAAATTAAATAAAAAAAAAAAAAAGAAAATAAATTTATTTACAGCATCAACAAATCCGGTAATATATAAACTAAGCTATTTCATTTAATAACACCATTAAACTTGGTAAATGATTTTCATCAAAAATGATCTCGGAAATCCTGTGATTAAAATAACACTGATTAAATAAAAAATGTGTTATTTTGAGGTATTTTGGTTTTTCTAGGTGACCCTATTTCATTGCACGCCAGTTTATATTGTAATTTATACGCAACAGAAAGATGTTCTTAATTTATTTATGTCCCTATTAACAGCTACATCTAGCTAATTGGCTAATCAAACCTTACCCATATCACAGAATCATTTATAGTTACTATTGAGCTGTTGTCTTGACAATGGAGTGTAATAAAGTATTTATTACTAGAAGGTTAATAACACACGCAACAAAATAATACAGCACGACACTATCGTGAATGTCTTGCATCATGTTTTTCTTTTCGAATTAACAGAATTTCGCTCATTTGATGCCAAGTAGCGCTCTGCTAAAATCTCACTCTGTTTGGTGCCAAGTAGCGCTTTACTAAAATCTTACTCTATTTGGTGCTAAGTAGCGCTTTGATAAAACCTCACTCTGGTGCCAAGTAGTGATTTGATAAAATCTCACTCTGGTGCCAAGTAGCGCTTTCCAAAAAACTCACTGTTTGGTGACAAGAAGCGCTTTGCTAAAATCTCATTCTGTTTGGTGCCAAGTAGCGCTTTGCTAGAATATCCCTTTGTTTGGGGCCAATTAGCGCTTTGCTAAAATCTCACTATGTTTGGTGCCAATTAGCACTCTGCTAAAACTAGCTCTTTCAAGGTTGTTGAAGACATCCTTTGCCTCAAAGCAATGTCAAAATAACAGCTTAATTATCCGGGATTTCTACAAAATTGTTAACTGGTATTTTTAACCGCTACGGAAAGACCCGCCCGCGCCTTTATTGTGTTACAATTGGTAATCGCTTTCGATTACGATTTTATAGTACATTGCGCTGTATGTTTTGAATATTTTTGGTCTTCAAAAGAACATGATGCACGATGTACTGCGAAATCGTGATCGAAAGCGATAATCGGTTTGTTTGACAATAGGGCCGGTATGAAAAAGAAAAAGAAGAGGGAAAAAGGTTTAGTGTGTTTGTCTGTTTATCTCCATCTATGATGACCATTTATCTCCAAAACGGCTTAACCAGTTTTATTTCGGATTTTTGCAATCGTTTTGTGTAATTTCAAATAAATTTATATGATAGGCTGTATGGCGACAGAGGGGCCCTACAATAAATAATGAAATTCATTAGAAATTAGATACTTAACAGAGATTTGAATCAAGCAAATTTATAGTAATTTAAATTTTAAGGGTGGGCGGCGCAAAAGCACGTGTAAGTATAGTAAAAAGTAGCGAGATTAAAAAAAAAGATTTACAATTCGTATGCTTTTTATAACAATGGATCCATGATATGTGTGTGCAACCATGCCAGGCGGCGTTTCTATATATTTTAGGGTTCCGTAGCCAAAGGATAAAACGGACCTTATTACTAAGGCTCCGCTGTCCGTCCGTCCGTCCGTCTGTCACCAGGCTGTATCTCATGAACCGTGATAGTTAGACTGTTGAAATTTTCACAGATGATGTATTTCTGTTGCCGCTATATCAAACATAATACAATCAATATTTAAGGGAGCTCCCATACAAACGTGTTTTTTTTTGCCGTTTTTATAGATAATGGTACGGAACCCTTCCTGCGCGAGTCCGACTCGCAGTTTGCCGGTTTTTTGTTTTAAAATTAAATTTTGTTTCCAGGTGTGTCACTATCTAATGGCGGGTCAGGTGAAGAGCGTAAAGCCTTGCTTGAAGCAACTACAACAAAGCATACAGACCATAATGGCGCCCACGTGGCCAGATGATGACGGTAAGCTTCATGACAATGCTCCACTCTTTTTTCACTTTTTTTTTTAATTCACTCTTGACAGGTCCATGTGAGCCGTGGTACTCTCGGACTACGTATGTGATTGCTGTGTGTTATGTTATGTTATTTTGCTTTAATTTGTAGCTGTGTGCGGGAACGTATCCGGTGGGGAATCATTCGTATGGCTGTCTCGGCAGCAGCTGTACGTGCTCGTGTATCTTGTGACCGTGATGCACTCGGCACAGGCAGGGTACATGGACAAAGCGCACAAGTACACTGAAAAGGCCCTCGCTCAGATTGACAAACTCACATGTAAGTACATTTCAGAATTTTCTGTTTATTTTTGTCGTTTACATTCAAAGATATTTTGACAGGGAAAATAAGTTTCTTGTTAAAAAAAAAATTCTAAGCAAGCTTTTATTAACTTAGTGAACTGTTCGGAATCGTGAGCTGATCAAAATGAGCCCAAACAGGCTACTAATAATCATCGAGGAGTTCCGTTGTCCACCTTCCGTCTCCATCATCAGATCAGCTCGCCGTTACCATAATATTGTATTGTCATCTGAACTTGACGGGTATGAAAAATTTCGCCTCAATCGGTTGGGTGGAACTGGTTCAAAACTCAGTTACAAGATTTGTCACACACTAACTAACAGATGAGATACTAATATTTAAATAAAAGCTTGTAAAAACCGTGAAGATTTCTTTGGACTGAAAAAACTGGACGTCTAAAATGCCAAGCTAAATAAAAAGGACAGTTAGTGCTAGCGAGACTCGCGCTCTGAGTTTTCCGATAAATTAATACGAAATTGTCACAGCCTTTTTCTAGTTTCAGCCAGTTTTTCCTAGAAACTTCATCATCCCATTTTATTGGTAAAAAAAGTAAAAATTCCTCAATTTAAGACTTTTTCCTTATTTGTGCCACAAAGCCTTCTAGCATTCCAAATTTCAGACTTGTGAGGTCACTGGAAGTGCCCTAAAGATTTTCATTTTCGCGATTTTCATACAAAAATTGGACATTTCTTGCCATATCTCTTTTAATGGATTGAATTAGAAGCTTGATTTTTACAGCACTACACGCTCACAGATACGCTCGTTTATATCTGGTATAAATTTGAAGTTGATAACTGTAACTTTTCAGAAAAAGGGTCTTTGTGACAGACATACAAACAAACAACAAAGTGATCCTATAAGGTTTTTCCTGTACGGAACCCTAAAAGCTATGCTATTTTTACCAATAACACTCACAAGTCTATCAATTTCTATGCACTTTTTAAAGTTGATTTCCAACTGGGTGTCTTCTGCATACGTAAACCTGCTGAGTTGCTATGTGAATGTGGTGTGAAGAAAATTGTTTTTACGTAACTGGTTACAAATCAGTTAGTTACCAAAGTGGCTGAAGGGGTATTTCCTCAATATTTTCGATGAAAAAGTAATTCTTGTAACGCATCTTTAATCTCACCGCTCTGCGTTACAGCAAGCGGTTGCGACGACAAGAGCACAGCAGTGAGCACGGCGTCGTTCGGCGGCGGCGTGTGCGGGCGCAGCGGCGCCGGGCTCGCGTGGCGCCTGCGCATGGCGCTGGTAGAGCACGCGGCGCTGTGCCGTCTGGTCGCGGGCGGGAAGGCGCATGCGTTAGTGGAGATAGCGCGAGCCGCGGATTTGCTGCATTCCGCGCCCTCACGTTAGTCTCACACACATCCTCCCAAACGCACACACAATCTCTTAAACATACAATACAACCTCACAAATACTTGTAACGTGATTGATGACGTATATGATATATCATATATTGATGGAATGTGTTCAGAATTCTAGGATGAGAAGTAGTATTAATTTGAATTTAAACTTAATCGGTGTCTGTAATAGTGTACTGGCAGATCCATAATCGGATGATATATAGGTTAGTTGATAGAGGATAGGTTAAGAGAAAGTGTAGTCCTTTTTGATGTTATTACCAAGGCGACATAATCGCATTATAGCGAGAAAGCCCTTATGTAAAAAATTATTTAAGAAAACCACACAAATGCTCACACAATCTCTCCAACGTACATACAACCTTACGAATGTACACACAATCTCTCAGATGCTCACTCAACCAATCAAACTCGCATACAACCTATCAAACGTACATATTACAGCATCACAAACAATCTCTTAAACACACACTCAACCTCTCAAATGCACACTCAACCTATCAAATTCGCACACAACCTTTCAAACGTACATATTATAGCCTCACAAACAATCTCTTAAACACACACTCAACCTCTCAAATGCACACACAACCTCTCAAGCGCACACAACTTCCTTCGCGAGGCCCTCTTGCGAGTTTAATGTGTTTGTTGTAATTCCAGCCCAAACGGCGGCTGCGCACACGCCGCAACTGCACTGTCTGCTGGGACTCTATGCGATGTCCATGAATTGCATGGAGCAGGCAGAATCGCAGTTCCTAGCTTCTATACATGTGAGTTTAATACAATAAGGAGCCTCTGCGAAGCGTTCTAAAACCTTTCAACACACTAGTAGTTTCACCATTGCTCACTAGGCCCTTTTCAGGGCCTGGTTGACCAAGAACGAACTTGAGGTTGCCATGGTGTGTCCACAAAAGTTGACTAAGGGTAACACCAGGGGATGGTCAGCAGCATCCACCTGAGTACTCTACACCAAAACTGCGATCACCAATCCGCCTGCCAAGCGTGGTGTTTATGGTAAATCCCCCGATTGCATACTATGAGGTCGTCCAACAGTGGAAGTCTAAACAGCTGATGAAGAAACACTTTATTCAAATACTAAATTCAATACTTTAGACAAATGTGGGTGGATGTGCATGTGTATTTAAGGCTGTATGTGTGGGTGCGTGGGGGTGTGTGTGTGTGTGTGTGTGGGGGGGGGGTGTTTGTATACGTGGGTGCGGGAGTGCATGTGTTGTATGTATTGTTAATATTGAGAGGATAGAAGGTTTTCGGTTTCCTGGTAGGTGAGCGTTTTTAACCAACTTCCAATCACCGCCTTGCAGTTCGCTCTGGGTAACGGGTACATGGATATGATAGTATTACAAGTATGAAACTGCTTTTATGTTTGCCGCGGTTCTTCGTAACCCGGCCTTAAATGATAAATTGTGATTTCAGATGTCACAAGAACGGGATCTATGGATGTTTGCGAAACTGAACCTCGCGATCGTATATTTACGGGGGCGGAGAGACAACGAACTCGCGGTACTCATGGAACAAGTATGTACTACTGGTATAACTTTCGTACTTTTGTAAATGTTCAACTAAAATGTGGTACACAGGTCTTTTTTATTTTTTATATGAGGATATGGAGCATTTTTTTTTCTTTTTTTTTTATACTACTTGGCAAGCAAACAAGCATACGGCCCACCTGATGGAAAGCAGTTACCGTAGCCTATGGACGCATGTAACACCAGAGGCATCACACGCGCGCTGCCGACCCTGAGACATAAAGATGAAAAGTCTCATGTGCCTGTAATTTCACCGGCACCCGTACCCTTTAAACCGAAACACAGCAATGCAAACACTACTGCTTGCTTTTATGGTGAATATTAAATGTTAATGTCCAAAATTATCAATGTTTAATGTATTCAAATAGTAAGTGGGTCTTTTATGGGGAATTCTGTACGGTTCTATAATAAACTTCCAGAAAGTGAATTTAAACTTCCTATTTGAATATTTAAATTCTATATACAGAATTATCTAATTTAGAAAACGTATTTCACTCTAGATAACTTTAATTATAAAGCCGCATGGCCAGATATCGCTCTGACCTTCGACTGCTTAAATGGAAATTTGCAATACCTATTTACATGGTGTTATTAGATTGTTATTTATAATATTTATAAGTATTTCAAGCGTAGCCTGTGCTGTCTTATACACTTTTGCTGATTCTCTACTTTTGACTACCTACCTAAGGTTTTTAAGTTCTCATTTTCTATGTATCAGCATCCCTGCTCCGAGGCACACACAGGCGCTTCCCACCTAGTAGTAAAAAGAATTATGAAATTAAGCCAAGCCGTGTTTGTTGTCCTGATTCTTCTAGACTTGGTCGCGTTAGAACGGGAGTAATTTTAGTTTATAAGACGATTCAAAATGACCCTTGTGGATTCAATGAATCAAATAATTTTTGATTTTGATTGTTGAAATGTTAAGGTGCGGCCGGAAGCGTTACCTGCGTACGCGCACGGGCTGCGAGCGGCCTCCTACTACGTGCTAGGGCTACAAGCATTCTTCCAGGCGCGGTATAACGAAGCCAAGTAAGTTTGTTATTTTGCAAAGATACCATTCCGATCCAGTATATTCATATCATTTATTCACCGTAGGAACACTGGGAGCACTTGGTTTTGTTATGATAGGTACATACATTATAGCGGCCGCGTCTTTTGGCAGCGCGATTCTAACCCGCATCTTTCCCTCTAATCGGCAATGCTTTGACCAATTCGGCCATGGATCGAGCTGCCAAGCTGCGGCGAAATTTATGTGCATTTATCATTGTTAAATATCCATCAATAGAGAATCCTCCCCTCCTCCTTGCGTTGATATCCTCACTGCTGAGGGTCGTTACCTTTATGCGGGACCTTTGAATGCACGATGTTCCTCCAACGGGATCTGTCTTCTGCGGAACGGATGGCATCACTCACAGAAGAATCCAGTGCTGAGCGAACTTGATCGCTCCAACGCATAGGGCTCCGTCCTCGCGACCTCTTTCCTTCCACCTTACCAGTGACCATCAGTTTTTCAAGACTATCACCTCCTTTCCTGGCAATGTGACCGAAAAAGTCGAGGATTTTGCGAAGACATACGGTGGAAAGCCTGGTTTTAATGTTGAGCTCTTTTAGAATTGATGCGTTGGTGCGATGTGCTGTCCATGGAATTCTGAGCAACGTCCGCCAGTACCACATTTCAAAGGCATCTATGCGCAATCAATAGAGAATAACTTGACATCAAAACTGAAATAGTTCATTTGTTGTCTCACCGCATAAATTGTGCAGTGAGAAAACATTAAAGGAGCAAAAATACATAATTTTTGCTCCTTTTGTTAAGCATGTTTTGCCCAGTTTTATTTAAAGTTATCTTTCTGCATATCTGTAGTTATATAACAAGCAATTGGTTGTCCCGCAGGCGGTACCTCCGGGAGACGCTGAAAATGGCGAACGCCGAAGACTTGAACCGCCTGACGTCGTGCTCGCTCGTGCTGCTCGGACACATCTTCCTCTCTATCAATAATTCACGCGAGTCCATGAACATGGTGACGCCGGCCATGCAGCTCGCCAGCAAGATACCCGACGTGCATGTGCAGCTGTGGGCATCCGCTATACTTAAAGGTACTCAAAAACACATCCGCCTATACCTAAAGGTACTAAAGGTCTTCTTCATGTCGATGGTTAAAATACCGTTTTATATTCGACGACCTCTGTGGCGCGGCGGGCGAAGGTTCGCCTGCGACGCAGGAGGTTGCGGGTTCGATTCCCGCGTCGGAACAAATATTTGTACGGTCTGCAGATATTTGTTCAGGGTATTTTCTATGTATAATAAAAAATATCTATCTATGTAATGTATTGTTTTAAGTATATCAGTTATCTAGTACCAGAGACTAGTATATTATTTACTAGTCTCTGCTAGTACCCATAACACAAGCTCTGCTTAGCTTGGGGCTAGATAATGTTGTGTGAAATGTCCAGCATTTATTTATTTATCATAATGCTGTGCCGTGGTGTATCCGACCTAATAATAGACCATACTTGTCATTGTGATTATTACTAAGATGTACGACACCGTCCTTATTTGTTAAATAGATTCTGTCCATCCAAAGGTTGTCTGGAAGATCGCCCTTAAGCAAAAATACTGCCTATTGTACTTCTGATTTGAAACTTTGTATCTTTTTTTTTGTGGTTTACAATAAAGTTATAATCTATCCATCTATAAATAAATGCTGGACATTTCACACAACATTATCTAGCCCCAAGCTAAGCAGAGCTTGTGTTATGGGTAATAGATAGCTGATATACTTAATACAATACACTAGTAGTTCGCCCCGAACTGAGACCTCGCGATGACACCTTTATCAGCCAGACTAATTTAAGAGGGGAAGAAAGGGTTTTGTATTTAACGGCTATGTAAGTATGTTTGTATGGATGATCCATCAGAAATCTAAAACTACCGATAGGAGTCAATTTCTCTAACATGAGAGAGATTTAGTGAAGCAAGAAAAAAGTTTTTTTTAATTAAGCAGTGCCATCTAGTTGTAGTTTTGCTACCTAATTTTTAAAGATTTACGTTTTCTTGGCTAAAAATGGATATTACAAAGAAAAAATCCTCAATGTTCGACTTCTCCCCGTAGAACAAAATATACCTACTTAAATAATAAATTTCAGCATTACCAGAGAACTCGAAGTATCTTCGAGATATTTTTTGCATATTTTACTTTCTTTACCCTTCTAACCGATTTCTAAAAACATGTACTGAGATTTTTTTTTTACCTCTAGGTAATTTCCTACACATCATCGAAATAGCCTTTGAATAGGACTTAGCAACGGTGCGTAAATACTACATACATGTTAGTATTTAAAGTACTTGACGAATTAATTGATAACGTCCTTTTGACGCAAATCATAGAACTCTAATGTCATTCAAATTCCTAGGAATGGGGGGTCAACAATGGATGTTATATTGGTCATTGTTTTTTAAGGTTCAAGTTTCTAATTTCTTCAATTTCAGACTTTTCCCTGTAGTTGTGACACAAAAGCTACAAGCATACCAAATTTCAGCATTGTGGGACTGCTGGAAGTATCCTAGAATTTTTGATTTTTACGTTTTAGATTTTCCTTAATATCTCAGAAACTACTAAGTCTAAATACTAATAAAGAACAGTTTTGAAATTTCCAGCTAAAGCGCTTTCATTAGACGCCCAACTTGATCCGACTTTCTGACTTTTATTTTTTTTACTCCCTCTTGGACCCCAATATCTCATCAACCCCCCGACCGATATAGCTCATAACCTTACCTACAAATTGTACCAATACTATCTACCCTCATACTAAATTTCATAAAGATCGGATAAACGGTTGGGAAGTTCTCATCGGACAAACATTCATACATACATACAAACGCCTAGAAAAGTTGAGTAGAAGAACTCGCTTCGCTCGTTCAATTATAGGCGGTCATGCTGCCTTGAAAAAGTATCACAACTATACTTTTGTTTACAGACTTATACCGGCTGGCGGGCGATGCTGAGCGAGAGAACGAGGCCTACCAGATGCACTGTAATTTCTCGCAGGCGCTTCTGAAGGATCACTTCCAGGCGACGCAGATGCCGCAGCACGCGCTTGTGCACTGGACGAGCGGGCCTCCGCCCGCGCTACCGCCGCCCCCCACACACCCCACGTAGTTAAATCAACACGCGGATTCACCAGATGACTAGGAACCACTTACGCATGTACAGCAATACATAAAAGATGTCCTGGTATTGCTATGCTAACCGTAAAACCACCAATTTTTTACCAAATGTTCTGAATTTGTATTTTTTTTTCATAAAATAAATTCTAATTGGACCGTAAGTGTGCGTCCACACTGAATCCGCGCGGCGGTGGTGTGCGGGTGGTCACAGTGACGCGCGAGCTATTAGACGCGGATAAGACCAAACTGGTTTGATATCCCCGCCCCCGCGCGTTGAGACGCATGCCTGCTAGGTCCGTAGTGTGTCCATAATGCGCGGATAGAAACGTTTGAAAACTACGCGTGCTAATCGCTCATGACCGTTGCGCTAGGCGCCCGCCTTAGCCACTACACTATGGACACAAACGGCGGTTGCATATGTTTGATATTTCGCGCCCGTCGTCGCAACCGCGCTAGGCCCGCACTGTGGCCCTGGCCTAGATCTAGAATATTCTCGTAATTATTTAATATTCCATTCACAATATAATCTGTCGCTCAGGCAGGCGTTTGTTAGAGCGAGAAAGATAATGTATGCATGCAAAGTTCAAGTAATAGTTATTACGTCTATCCTCGCATTTACAGACGTAATAGTAGATTGAAATGAGAATATATTGTGAATTGAATATTCAATAACTACGAGAATCGGGTCAAGAAACAGCTGATATTAGAGTTTGAATTAAACTTACTGGACATTACATAAAAAATTCTGGATAAAATATCTAAATCTAAATATTAACTTGCAGAATGACATACTCTTAGGATAGCATACCAATTCAAAGGACACCCTGTATAAAGCCGGGTTGCCAATTGTATATCAACGGCTACCGGTAAAAGCTTGCTAACTAAACGGGACTAGGAGCTGACCGGGACCTGCCCCCATATTCCCTAACTGAAAATCACTCAGTGACTAAGGGTTGACAAGTAAAATTGTCAATTTGATAGTAATTTTACTCATCAAAAAAAAGTTACTGAAAGTCACCAAGTGACTTTCAGTTAGGGAATAGGGGGGCTGATCTCTTCCAGCCTCAATACCCTCGGGGACACTAGAACAGTACTGCCATTAACACAAAGTCCATCTCTGTTATTTTAAGGAGTTGGGCTAGCTGAGATATGATGCACAATAAATTAACCGAGCCATATTTATTGAGTAATTTGTTTCACATGTTCATGCAGTCACATAAATAAATTAAATTCTTAATTAGATATCTTTTGTTTGTGTCTGCTGGCTTAGATGGGGTCAGTGCACTCTTAATTCCGACTTTAAATTTAAAAGAGCGAGCTTTTACTGGTAAACAGGCGCCGGCTATTTGCTTTCTACGTTAATGCGATCATAAGTGGCTACTTAGTTAGATGGTGAGAGTGGTAACAAAACATTGACAGTGAAGTGACATTAAGTGACGGTTAGTGACAGTGATGTGAGTGAGCAAGCGCGTGTTCGTCGCCCCCAGAGTAAGTTTAAGAAATCAACAGATCATCACCGTACCTATCCCTTTAACACTAGTGGCTAAATTTGAGTTGCAACTTTTGTAGTGGCTAGACTGGCTAGTAGATTAATTATGTTATTGGTTTTTAAAAGCCTCATGGAAAATACTCTTAAGATTTTTCGACCTGACTCTGAGCGGACTGGTGGCGCAGATGGTAGCACATCCTCGTATTTGACGGGTTCGATGCCCGCCCGGTCGTTAATTTTTGGGATATGAAACCTTGTCTTCTCTATGGTTGTATTTAATTATATTATAAGTTATACACAGCTTTGTATAAATGAATGTAATTATACCTTGTAGTGGCTAGTGAACTTGTAGATTCACAAAATATTTTGAAAAATACAATCTTCAGATTATATTCCTCAGAAGAACTCGATGACGTCAAAAGGTGTGTCATGTCGCTAAACGTCTGTTTGGTAACAAACAGAATATTGAGAAGTATTCATTGATTAATGTAAATAAATAAGTATAATGAGCAAAAATTCTGATCAATATTGATACTGGAATATATAATTCCTCTTATTCTCTGTGAAACAAAAGCAATTACATCAAAATATATATGTTACAGTGCAATAGCAATCTTAGGAAGATGTCAATCTTGAAAAACAGTCTCCTAGACGCGGAAGCAAAAAAGGAAACTAGGAATTACCTCTTTGACCTAATTTGAGCAGTTTGCCTAAAAAAGTTGATTGCAACCTAGAATTAGTAATTTCAAATAGAAACAGCATTGAAACCGATAGCAACAGAATAACGTAATCCGTAAAAGAATGATTGGACAGGCAAAGACGCGCGATCACAGGCTACCCCAGACGAGACGAGCCACAAACTGTTGGCGTACCCTGACGCGTCTGAAATCGGACTGTGGGACTAGTAAAATCTATTCAAAAATTATCTTTCTAATATTGCTATAGCGACATATACATAAATGCATTCTCTGATAGCTTATTAAGAGAACTGTATCGCGTGCCTGCTCTATACAAAACGAAGTTTACTCCTCATTTGGATATTATTTTATTCAAGTCGTTGAAATTTTGTAGACACAACCAAGATACTAATATTTAGACCTGTGGTTTGTCAGTTATTTGCCTAGATATTATTTATTGATCATATATTAGTGAACTGACCATGATTATAAAATTTTTATGGAGTTTGATGAGAAAATAATAATATTCAAAATAGGAGCAAACTTTGTTAAGAGAGGGCTCCAAAGCCTTAAGGGTGCGCTCCGAAAATATAATGCTGATTTGCCTATTTATTGTGAGGAAACCAGATATCACATCAATATAATAACTGAAATATGTGATTTTTCAAACTTTTTTCTATCCGTGACCAAGCCAGAAACACAATTGGCAGACATTTACTACATACTTTATTTTTTTGAAAGTTATGCCTTTAAACTAGATTTTTTTAAATTTCTAGGTAACAACTTCAGTCACATATCCAAAATAAATACTCACCGAAGGAAAATATAGTATTATCTGTGACCAAACCAAAATTTACCTGGAATAATTAGTATTCTCATAATAAATTAAGTAAGATTTGAGACTTTACTTCTGTGCAAGATACGGTCGTGCGATATTCAATCCTATTCCGTTAGTTGCTTTGTTATTTGCGTCTAAAAGGCGATTCATACATATTATTTTTTCGGAGCGCACTCTTAACAGTACACTCTTGACAATTGTATTGAGTTGAAGAGACATTTTAGGTTAAGTTAATGACAATAAATTCATATCAAAAAAAATCTGTAATCGAGAAAAGTATGAACGATTCTCATTTTGACTACTGTTGTGTGGTTGAATCATCGTGATCCTAAGAGGTGTAGTTAAACCAGTTTGTAATAGAACTAAAAATAATATCACAACTACTTAAGGCGGGTCCGCTGCGTCAAATTTCTAAGGCGCAAGTCACATATGTACAGGCAAATCATTCCATTAAAATTTCGTACAAACCGCTTTATTTCCGTGCGTTTTGTACGTAATTTGAATGGAATGAAAAGACGCCCGTGACATGTCAGGCAAATCATTCCATTCAAATTTCGTACAAAACGCACGGAAATAAAGCGTTTTGTACGAAATTTTAATGGAATGAAAACGCCGTGACATGTCCGCGCCCGCGCCCTCTCCAATGTGGCTTGCGTCTAACAAACCATTGTTTTTCAGACATGTTCGTTAAACTTTTTTGGATATATACCATCTGCTGTTGCGACATATCCATGGCGGCGACGAACGTCAGGATACCGAGTGAGCGCAACAAAAAATGAGTGCCTCTCCCCCCGCTGCCGAACGCGGGGATTTCATTCATCCGTCACGGATAACATGTTTGCGTGTTTGCCAGGCACTTTAGAACGTATTAGGCTCAATTCACAACGCCCCGCGGAATTTGTCGGAATCGAATTTTGTGCACATTTCATAGTGAATTTTATGTACATTATTTAACGCAAAAAAATCGCCTGTCAAGAATTTGCGCCCAACGAGGCTACCGATCCGCGAGCGGTGTGAATGGAGCCTTAGTTTTAGAAAAAACAATAATATGATTGCAGTGGACCTGCCTTTACACACAATAATTATAATATGCACTGTATTCTCTATAACTTAATCTGTCTGCATTTTTAAGTGTAAAGTTTTTATTGCCCATTATGTATATATGTCACAGTAAGACTAAGCTTGATTATATTATTAGCACATCAGGGAAATGTCAATTTCTCTAATAAGATATTTTGTTTTCTAACCATATTCTATTTCCCTAGTAAGATTGTAATTTTAATTTTTGTTAACTTGATTTGAGTGAGAATATGAATCATCATTAGAATTATCATCACCAGCCTGTTTACGCCCACTGCTGGACGAGGCCTGCCCCATTGAATACAATGGAGGGATTTGCCATAATAACCACGCTTGCCAGGCGTATTGGTGATCGCAGTATGGTGTTGAGTACTCAGACGGATGCTGCTGCACATGCCCTGTTGTAATCCCTTAGTAAGGTTTTTACTACATCCACGGGAGGAGGAGTCTATTCTTAGACCGGACACACCACAGCACCAACCATAGAATATGAATGGAAAACAAAATAGATTACTGTCTTACTGCGACATATACAGAGCTTTGTTGTATCATATTCTATTAATATTATAAATGCGAAAGTTTGGATTTTTGTTTGGTACAGGTCGCGCAACGAGTTATGCGTGCGGACCTTCAGTGCGCAGTAGTAATTTTTTGGGTCTGTTTAGCGGGGGGAGAGGCGGCCAGCGCCGGCGCGTGTTGGTTGATTCCGTACCGCGGTCCCCGCACTCGCGACTCGCGCTCCCTAGATACAGACGCGCACACGTGTACACATGCTCAATCAACCGCACCACTTTCGCCGAGCGCTCATAACTCGTTGCGCGACCTATAATCCGATCTTAACGACAACCGATTTTAATTAGATTTGGTAAACAGATAGGCCTATAGGCAGGCAGCTGCATTGAGACACAGGCTACTTTTTATTTCGGAATACCGGCGATCGAAGCCGCGGGCTGACACTAGTTTGAACTACTATTGTAATTTGATAGCTGATTTTTATTGATTTACGATGATGTTATTTTCGCTTTTGTACTTCTTGGATTAATACAGACAGATTGTGAGATCTTTGTAGAAAATGTTGGTTGAATAGAATAATGATCAAAGATTTTGGCCAACATACAATCATTTTTGTGGCATGCACACAACCTTGTCAGAACTCTGTATAACTCTTGCTAGAGATACAGTAAAAAAAAAAAGTATCTATTGTATATTAGTTTTTTTTTGCTAGTTTCTTTTTAATGCTAAATTTGAAAAAGTCCATCATACTATACTGAACTTGATGTGTGATGTGTGTAGAAACTATTTTTAAATTGCAAAATTTAATAAGGTACTAAAATAAAAAGGGCGGTTTCAAGGACTGATATAAATAATTAAATGAATTGTACATAATTAATGAATTTGAAAAAGAACAAACCCTCTCATATTTATTATTAATCATTTTTATTTTTGTAGCAAATATTTTTAGTTAATAAACGAATGTTGTTGAAAGTTTGCTGGTTAATTAATTGTAATTAGCATTTGAGTATCGTTTGGTTGTTTTACAATAGGTGGAATATAGCTATCGTCACAATATTTGTTAAAAAAAAAAATTTTTTTCTATAGGTTAGACCCTTGGCAAGTTTGTAAATGCAGTTGGGACTCTGCTTGCTTAGCTCGGCTTTTTCTTACCACAGAGCATGCATAGGATGCTTGTAGCAAGCGTATGAAAGAAATTATCTTTGCTTGCCAAGAGTCTGCACTGAGGGCCT
Source organism: Epirrita christyi (assembly GCA_951392215.1). Taxonomy (NCBI): domain Eukaryota; kingdom Metazoa; phylum Arthropoda; class Insecta; order Lepidoptera; family Geometridae; genus Epirrita; species Epirrita christyi. The sequence continues at coordinate 3,787,153 of OX595851.1, forward strand.
AGTCTAGAAATGTAACAAGCGTATGGTGTACACTACAAGGATTTTTATATGGTAATTGAGTTTGTCAAGGAGTCCGCTAGGGGCGCTTTTAGGCGCTGTACAAAAATCCGTGTAGTTTCTTGTTAAATATGAAGAGTCGAGGCTCATTTTATTCACGAGCAGATCTTTGATATCTGATAGGCGTTTGGCGGCGTTACAAATAGAACTTATCCTTTCATTTATTGTAATCTTTCGAACAGTTAGATGTGGCCTTAATACAAAGGGGGCACTTGCTGTTGTTAATATGTAAATAAAAGTTGAATTATTGTAAATAATAAAATATATGTTCTTTGATATAATTTTCTGTATTATTTTAGCTTATATTCATTATATACATAAATTCTTTGTATCTGGAATAATCTGGATCAATGGTTTGTTTTTTCTTTCGCTTATTAGTGATACGATTAGGAGAAGTAGCAAGTGTACTCGCTACAAATTCCAGTTTCTGCGCCAGTCGGTAAAGCATAGTAGACTGGATCGGGCGCGACGTTGCTCTTCCTGTAGAAGGTGTCTTTGACTAGTGCGCAACGGCCAAAGTTCACGTCGCGAGATCGCACTTTAGATTGCTTCTGTTGCCAGCCGTAGTCCCAGTTTGTGGCCACTCGGAAGAAATATCTGGGATGAAATGGCACATTACTGCCGTGGCCGGCAATCGGTGGCGTAAAAGCACGAATATCCAACGGTATCGAGATATAGTCGATGTCAAATATTGGCCAATGGCATCGCGGTGGCTTGCAATCTTAGTAATTTGATTGGTTTATATTTTACATTTATGGTCGTCTCACTGATGTTCGTGACTGGGCCTCGGGCGCTGATGGACGAACGTGATAATGTAATCACACGGTCCAAGAGCGTTTGATTGCGGCCCAAGCTTTTATATAATTTTTCTCAAACAATGCGCGGATATTCAAACACGAAGCGATAGTCTTGACTTCTAAGATTTTCATAGTGAAATTACCTTTGTGCTAATAAGACATACATGGATTTTCATACTAACTTTGCCGGCCTAGGCCGATAAGCCGATTTATCCCGAAGAAGGCTCTCTAAATAATATTTGAATATCTATAAGCATTTTTGAGAAACAAGGAATAGAGAACCTGTTACTACGATTTGTAGAGGTACTATAGTAAGATCCGATACCTGGCTACAAGTTTTGACTAGTTAAGAATTCAATATTTTGGAAAGTCAATCCGTTGGAAAATTAAACTGTAAATAAGGTCCTGTTAGACTATCGAACTGTTGGTAGGAAAGATTGGAATAAACGTTTACGTTACACACACACACACCTCCCCCCCATACTAAATTTCACTTGTTCCCCCCTTTGCATGTGTATGCACCCACAAGGAATTCGCGCCCCCCACTTTGATAACTAAAGGGTATTTTCCTCTTACTTATCCTCAGGTGATTTCTTATTCCTCGCCTTAAAGTACTTCTCTCCGGATCCCTTCTCGGTGCTCTTATACAGCAGGTCCAAGATCTCTGGCTCTATCGGTTTCATCATCGAGTCGTCCTCAGCTGGGATCAACTCTCGGGGAGGAACCTCCACGTGTTTCGCTACTGGCTCAGCAATAATCTGCAAGACGATATGTAAAAAATATTTCACTCTCGAGTGGGCGGAGTCTAGCAGAACTGCAAGAAAGTGAAAGCGCTATTACTCACTTGACACCGGGAAGAGATATAAAGTATAGATTTATGCCGCTCAGTCAGATGTACCTAACTGGTGTATAAGGTGGTTTAAGGTATTAGAGATCGTTGGGTTTAAGGGATAAATGATAATACTTCGTTTTGCAAAGTAGGTAGCAAATACAAAAATACATTCTTTTTTTAAAATTTTTTTTTAAATAAAATTTGGACCCACTTCAATTTGGCAGCTTCCTTTCCTAGCCATGAAAAAGGATACCTATCTATTACTTAGCAGAAGGGACATTTCATCATCGTCAGCAGCCATTAGACGACCACCGCTGGATGTGGTCTCCCCCATATAATGCTATGAGAGGATTTTCCATAATCACCATGATTGGTAGACGAATTGGTGATCGCAGTATTGGTATTTGAGTACTCAGGTGGATGTTGCTGCCCACCCCCTGGTGATCCAGTAGTCTGATTTTACGGCATCCACGGGTGGAGCCGTATACGGCTGGTCTATTCTTAGGTTATTCTTAGGGAATGGGACATTTTATAAAAAGGACTGTTTGAGAATAGGACATTTTGTAGAAGGGCGACAGTTTGCGAATGGGACATTTTGTAGAAGGGATAGTTTGCGAGTGGGACATTTTATAGGACAGTTTGTGAATGAAACATTTTCTAGAAAGGGGCAGTTTGCGAATGGGACATTTTGTAGAAGTGACAGTTTGCAAATGGGTCATATTGTAAGAACGTATATTTTTAGAAGTGACACTTTGCGAACGGTACCTTACACGCCTAAACCGTTAGCACCTAAAAGTCAAGTCTAAATTTAATTTCTCATACCTGAACTTAGAATAATGACTTCATTATTCAGAGTACCTGAAGCAGTTCTTCAGCCATCGCGATCGTCTCATCGATATGGCGGACTTGCTTTTCCTTGCCGGCCTCTAATACTTTCATGATATTTTCACGGTACCATACCATGTTTCGGTACTTTGATTTGTTGGCGGCATCGGTTAGGAATTCGGGTGAGAATGCCATTGGTCTTGTTTTAGTGACTTACTGGGAATTTAGTAATGGGATTTAGGGAATTCCCACGAATACATGGGAATTTCGCGCGGTTGCAATTTGATAATTTGTCAGTTTGACAAATCGTATATGAAAAGTGTGCTTTAGTTCTTATTCTAAGTGAAAAGTACTCTGTGGACAAATCATAGTTCAAATTCGTCCAAGGTTCAAAGTATGAACAAAGCAGGTTCTAAGCAAAGTTCACATCAAAAGTATCGTACTCAGAATAAAGACTAAAGTCATTATTCTGAGGTATCGCACCTTTCTCACGGCTCGCTAAGGCTGTGTCTGTAATTTGTGTACCATGGATGGTACGAGAATAGCTTTATTTAAATATTTTTTTCTTACAGCATAGCTCTCTCTTATGTCTTTCAGGCCCACTGGACTAAACGAGTAAAGTAATAAACGGTTTCAGTTAGAAGGCTCGTTTCTTTTGGGAACGTCGTAGTAATTTGATTTTAATATAATAAAACTACATAGATAAACAGTAAACAAAACAGTTTATTCCTTGAATTCCTTTAAGCTAGGTCCTTACAAAGAAAATCCTTAATATTCGGTTTAAAGAACTTTATTGTCTTAAGAAATAACAAAAAAAAAAAAAAAAAAAAAATAATATTACTAAACCTAAATGAATAGGTAATGTTTTAAATTATAAAATTTACTGTTACTACACACTAGTAGTAGTCTTTACGACTCAGTGTAGGTTGTCTAAAATATTAATTGTAAACCAAGACATTAAATAATAAATAAATAAATAATGCTGGACATTTCACACAACATTATCTAGCCCCAAGCTAAGCATGAGAGCTTGTGTTATGGGTACTAGATAACAGATATACTTAATACAATACATTACATAGATAGATATTTTTTAATATACATAGAAAAATACCCAACACCCTGAACAAATATCTGCAGATCGTACAAATATTTGTTCCGAGGCGGGAATCGAACCCGCAACCTCCTGCGTCGCAGGCGAACTTTCGCCCGCCGCGCCACAGAGGTCGACGATTTTTTTTTCATTATTTTATATTAGTTAAGTATTTTTTGACCAACTAGGATTTTTGTATATTGATTTTTATTGTATTTTTAGAGTTCCGTACCGCAAGGGTACCAACGGAACCATTATAATATGATCACTCAGGTCTTAGAGAATTTAAATTCTCTAAGACTCAGGTGTATGTCTGTCTGTCACCGCCTATTTTGTCCGAATCTACTGGACCAAAGAAGCTGAAAGTTGGTACATAAACATATATAGTTAAGTGACCCAATCACGGACGTATAGCGTAAATCAACAAATTCTGATTTCGGAAGTAAGGGCTCGTACACAAAACTGCGACGCGACGTCGCATCACAAAAATCTACGAGAAAAATTATAATTTAAAATACGTTTAGTACGGTTGACGGTCGTCGAAGGAATGGTCACTCTGGGAGACGCCTTGTCGCACGAAATCGCATCGCAGTTTTGTGTACGAGCCCTTAATTTCGGGGGCAAACTAGAATATTAAAATAGAATCTTGTTTCAAATGCATCATGTGACTTATCAAATGAAAGAGTTCGTTGGGAGAAATACAAACATATTAGTACTTAGTTCAAAAGCCCCCCCAATCTCCAAAATGACTGAGCCGACAATGTTGAAAAACATGTGGAATATTGGAAAACCTAAATGAAAGTCCTAAATCTTCAAATTCCTACGGGAAACGGAAAATATTCGTAATAAGAAAACGTATATAAAATTGTGTTAACTGACTAAAGTTAATTGGCCTAGTGGTTACTATGTTAGCCTACTAGTACGGAACCCCCTCCACGCGAGTCCGACTCGCACTTGACCGGTTTTTTGTATATTGTGAGTTTAAAAGAAAATAAATATGTACTTTATTATTATTATTATTATAAGTCTACATCTTCGAGGGAATGTTTTCATATATTTACACAGACATTTTTTAAATAGTCTCTAATGCTATATCAGTTTTGGCTGTGCGATCGCGATCCTTTTCTTCCCATAACCGGGCTCCCACCCATTTGGCGGAGCAAGCCCCGTAGGCCCTTCGCTTCTCTCACTCCATTGTCTAGCTGCTCAGAGGGCACCGCGCAGAAATCATCGACGAGCGGCAACGGCCCACTCAGACGTTCGGAGTATTGAGATAGCCGTGATTGGTGACCGATTGGCGATGTCTTCTCAGCTGGTTGAGTCTGTGAAAACAATAGACTTATTTCATTCTTGCGGTATTTATTTATTTTAGTAATCTAGTATTCACAGTTTTAAGCAATTAAATATATGCCACCAATATATGCAAACCAATTCGAATCCACATTTTATAAGCAGATCTTTTACACAGTAATGCATGCAAAGTCAAGGTCATAAAAACGGCAGGAAAGCCGAAAAGTGTAGGTAGTTATTTAGGTAACCACATAACCGCGTTTACTACATACAATTCAACTCTCTTGAACTTATTTGAATGTTGCAATAAGAACTATTACGTTATTCTGTTGCTATCTGTTTTAATGCAGTTTCTATTTGAAATGTAATTTTTGCGATAACCTTATTTACATTACAGTCTAGTTAAAATCAAGCTGTGTGACACTTCGTAAATTAGGCAATTACAAATATGACATTTCAAATAGAAGCAGCATTGAAACTGATGGCAACATAATAAAGTACTCTGCCATCCAATCTACGTTTACCCAGGAGCCTCTTGCAAATCAACTTCAGTTTGTCTATTAAAGATGTTTTAATTGATAATTAAAAATTTTGTAGTTAATCATTGATTAAACATCCAAAAGTAAACAGCACCTTAAATAATGTCTGACATTTTTAAACTTTAATGTAAAAGTACTTATCCGAATTGGATAAAATTTTCATTGCCTGGGATTATTCTCTATAGTAAAGAAAAAACATCCAAATCAGACCAGCCATCAAGGAGTAATCAGTGCACGTGATAAAAACAGTGCACTTTGGCGGGTTCGATTTCCGCTGCGGGACAAATGTTTATATGCTCTGCAAATATTTGTTCCGGTTCTGGGTGTTATGGTACTCGTAGTTCCTGATACCTACGACAAAGGGAATCCTAGTGTAGGATTAGGGCTACGTATGTGACGGTTGGGTGTTATGTTTTAAATATAATTCAAAATTCAAATTCAATTATTTATTTCAGGCTACATGGGAAATGCACAATAAATTATACCTAAACAATAAGCCCATAATATAAATAAATACCTTATAGACTAACATACATACTTTAAACCTAAAAACTATAATTTTACATATAATAGAACCCAAACACAAGCTCTCATGGGGCCCACGGTCAAGAAACCACAATATGGGCTCTTGTCCAGTGCTCCATGAAAACGCAGTCTGTGTCCAGCCTCGCCGCAATAAGTTGTAGGTAGCTGTTGGAGCTAACGCGCACCCGCCGCATCAGGGACGCGGATCTTTTGCGCATTATCGCCGCGAAACCGTCTACTCGTGCGTCTGTAAACATCCCTGATGCGCTGCAGAAGCGCGGCAGCCCCATCAGCACCCTAAACGCATTGTTATATTGAACGCGCAGGGCATTCCAAGACTTCTGTGTATGCTTGACCCATAGGCTGCAGGCATAAAACGACTGGCAATATATAAACCTCATTTTTACTTTAGAAAAAGGAGTTCTACCTTTCCAGTGACAGTGGCGAGTTTATCCTGCAGTCGTTTCACGAGCGCCGCCTCGCTCTCGTAGCTGGCCAGGGTCGGCTGCGGCATGCACTGAAACACGGTGGCCAGCAGGTTATGCAGCGAGACCAGAACGCTGTCCTGCCAGCCTCGCGTGAAGTACAGGCTGAAGGAGGGGTTCTCTTCCGGTTTCACGACATAGGGTAGCACTGGAAATGGTTTTATACGTTTGTAAGTGATGGTTCTGGCAGGTGGCCCATCTGATGTTAAGTGGTAACCTTGCATGTGCCATAAGTGGCATTGCACTGGTCACCTGTACTTAAACTAGCTCAGGATCCTGCAACACCCTTGTTGCACATCACTTTTTCATTAACAGAGTGGTCAACAATTGGAACATACTACCAGACGATGTTGTTTCTGCCACATTTGTAAATGCCTCAAAAAACAAGCTCGACAACAAGCTACGAAAGGACAATTCAGAACTTAAAAAAGTGACCCAAAATTAGACATTCCTCACTGTATTGAATTATCAGCGAAAGCTGCTCATGCCTAAATAAATAAATAATCTCACTGGCACCCATACTAGTACATTATAAGCATATTTATTATTAGACAATATGGAAGTTCACCTTCCTGATCAGGAAGTTCTCCTTGTGAATGTCCTTGTGAATGGGTTTGTCTAAGAAAGTGATACTACCATCTATTTCTGTTACCAGGACTAGTGGTAAAGTAGATGTAACAGTATTATAACAAAATAAAATTTACTAGTTAATTATGCGTGTACTCACTGAACCAGTCTCTCCATTCATTATGGCCCTGCAGCTCAGGTAACATTTTGGATAGGAAATCAGCAACTTTGTCATTGCGCACCCCACCAGTGCTCTGTGCTGCTGTTACTAGGTACAACTTGTACAAGCTATATTCTAGCTTGCGTACCGCTGTGGAGATAAGTTGCTAAGTTATTAGACACAAGGACATAGTACTTTTCGTCTACAGGAAAAATATTTATACGTGTTTCTACATACCTGGCTGGACATGGACTTCAAGCTTTGAGAAAACCAAGCAGTCAAGATGTGTCCAATACTCTTTGAGGCCGTTCAGGTCAGAAACATTGATGTAATGTACGATTTGCTCCACAATTTTATCCACTCTGAAACCCTTGTCTTTATCGGCCTTCAAATCGGTATCAAATGCTTTGACGGTAGATGTGAAGCCTCTATACATCAGGTACTCGCGTACCAATTCATCTACATATTGAATATGAGCCATTTTTAAGATTTTGACTCGAGAAAACAAAATTAAAATTGTCAAATATTATAATAGTCTCAATCTCAAACGGTAGGCGAAAAGTAAACGCAGGGAAATGAAAACAAAAACAACGAAAGGCTACATGACACTGACAGCCAGCCAAATGAAACTGAAGGCATGGAACGAAGACAGCATGGAAGATTATTCTCCACAGGCCATTAATATACATTTAAAAAGAAAATAAATAAAAAAAGATTTATTCTTCCATGACTGATTATTATAATGATCATACAACTCAAGTTTGTATTTATTTCATTTAGTTATGAGTACAGATATAAAATAAATTGATTTATTGCATGTAGAAAAAACTCAAATTCATTTTATGGGGTCGTTATGTACACACACGAACAACACGTACGTGTGGTAAATTCTCTAAGACGTGTGGTGTATCCTTGGAGCAAGGATCAGACTCCATTTTGGTCACAAGTATGGTTTTGCCTTTACAGTGATTGTTTCGATTGCTAATTCTCCAAGGCCTCATCCATTTGAACTAGATCATTTGATTTGACATTGAATGATACCAACATAACAACACTTACTTATCAAAAATGTCAATATCGTAGCCTTCAATCAGCTGTCGATTTTTTATCGAAATTGAATTTATACGAAATAGCAACAAAATGTGTTTTGTGAAATAAAGGTTGTAGTGTTTACTGTTTCGTTTGCGCAAGTTGTCACGGTGGTGTTAGTGCTGGGCGGGGGTCTATGCGGCGGGCGATGGGTGCGGGCGAGTGAAGGGAGTCGCGGGCGCGGCTCGGGCACGGGCCACGGGCGCCAGGCATGCGGCGCTATGGCGGGCGAGGCTGCGGGCACGTCGCGCGGCCTCCGCGTCTACAAGGTCGTGGTGCTGGGCGACGGTGGGGTCGGCAAGTCGGCCGTCACGCTGCAGTTCGTGAGCCACAGCTTTTTGGACTACCATGACCCTACTATAGGTAGCCACTTACTACGATACATAGTAACGTAGTACGATGTAAATAAACATTGGATGGGAAATTTACTACGAAGTTTTCTAATAACCATGAATATCTACGTACTATGACTGAATAAATAATATTCCTAATCATTATGGAAATCGTAATATGCTCAATATTTATCATCATCATCATAATCAGCCTGTAGAAGTCCACTGTTGCACATAGGCCTCCCCCTAGAATGCTTAGACGAACTGTCTTGAGCCGCCTCCACTCACAGACTTCCTGCAACCTTTATTTTGTATGACAATCGTTGGGGAATAAAGGTTCTTGTGTGGTGACTACATACCGGACAACACTGAAGAGGAAGGCCCTCCTCTCGATGGACATAAGACATTTTAAGATCCCACATAATGTGATAAAAATGCTGATTGTAAAATGCACTGTTATAAACATTTTCAGAGGACTCATATCAGCAACAAGCTGTAATCGATGGAGAACCTGCACTATTGGATATTTTGGACACGGCTGGACAGGTAAAAATAACTTAAAAGTCAAAAGAATTTTAATCATTATCATTAAAATCACAAGTATCATTTTGAATCGTCTTATAAATTAAAATTACTCCTGTTTTAACATAAACAAGCCAACGTAGAAGAATCAGAGCAACAAACATGGCTCGGCTTTAATTTTTGATGTTCCTTCTTTGCTACAAAGTGCCTGTTTGGTACCTCGAGAACAAGGGAAAGCAAATTGCAACCCGGTGGTTATTGATGTGCGTGGCTTCACCTAGGCTCTGTCTGAAAACCAGCGCTGCGCCGCCGACCTGGGAACGGCACGCCTTTTCCAGGTCAGGTGCAGCTTATGCTGAGACAGGGACCTATTTCACCTCACACAACACATTAGTCTATATACCTACTTATATCTTCATGTTTATTTTTAATGTTATTTTTTTTTTTTCTGTTTATTTTTTCTTTTTGTGTAATCTTGTGTTGTGTTTAATGTGTGAAATAAATAAATTTTCTTTCTTTCTTTCTTTCTTTAAATTCAAAGAAAAAGAGAACTTAAAAATCTAAGGTAGACAAGAGTAAAATCTGCAAAAGTTTGTAAGACAGCACATGCTACACTTGATATACTTATAAATAACATGTTAACAATATTATGTAAGTACAGATATTGCAAATTGTTATCAACTGTAATAATTTTAAATTGAAAAAACGGCTAATTACCACTGTTTTTCGTCACTTTTGCTGACGTTTCGAGACTGAGTTCAGAAGCCTCTTCATCATGAGCACCGCCCGCGATCGCGTTCGACGGTAGACCGGCGAATACACAGTGGTAATTAGCCGTTTTTTCAATTTAAAATGATTCCCAACCACAAATGTTTCAATTCTATAACTGTAATAATATTCAATAGGTGGAGTTCACAGCAATGCGTGAGCAGTACATGCGCTGTGGGGAAGGCTTTGTGCTCTGCTACTCGGTCACCGACCGACGGTCATTCCGAGCAGCTGCTGAGTACAGGAGGCTGCTGGCACAAGCACGACCCACCGAGACTCTGCCACTCGTACTAGTTGGAAACAAACTGGATTTGGCACCAAAGTTTAGACAAGTGAGTAACTTTTTTATTATTTACTTGGCTGTTGTTTAATTTACTCAATGTTTCTGTTGTTTTCTTGTCTATGATGATGTTACATAACACCCAACAGTCATATACATATTACATAGTCCTGATCCCAAACTAGGATACCCAGTTATATGTTATGATATGTTGGAAGTTTGATTTTCAACTTTAATTTTGGAATGAAATAATCACAAATTATTGTGCAGGATCTCAGAAAGAGTACCCTATTGTAAACATGGCGCGTGTACAGCTCAACACTTCTGTAAAAGAAGTTTGAAATAAAACTACATTAACAAAATATGTTTGCATAATTTTCAAGGTAAGCACAGATGAAGGCAAGGCGTTGGCCACACAATTGGGATGCCCATTCTTCGAGACATCGGCAGCACTGAGACATTTTGTGGATGACGCATTCCACGCGCTGATTCGGGAAATTCGCCGGCTCGAGAGACAGAGACAGGTATGCTATTATAGCGAGAGGAATGGTGGTTTAGTGGCTTAGTTACCCCGACTTGCGACCCTGAGATCGTAGGTACGAATCCCGGTCGTGCACCTAAGGATTTTTCCACTTGGAAAATGTATTATGTATATGGAAAACATAACATACATACATCGTCAGGAAACCAGGATCCTGGAACCACAAATTTGATGAGACGTCTATGAAATTATTTACTTAAGAACCCAGCGAAGGATGGACTGCCCATACAAACGTAATACCGACGTCATTTGTAATTCGAGCATATTTCCACCATATTATGCTATTATTCGGATTCGGATAGTATTTATCTATGTTCCCAGATAGTTTTTTTTATCAAAATATATACCTAAAATGAAATGTAAGCGAATTACTTTTTGTATATTTTTACGACCTAAACGACATGTTTTCATCTTATTTGTTTCGTATGAAAAACAACGATATGTTACGTATTTTATGTGTAGGAACATAGCTTATATTGTCAAGTAACAGAATAACAACACGATATAAAAAAAACAACAAGTTTTTATTCATCATTTTTGGTATTACGGAACTTGAACAAATTTCTAAAAAATTCTGAACGCCCATATTGCTATCGCGTCAGAACCGAGGGCCGGTCGGGGAACTACGGTTGTGTGATGTTTGACAACTCGACAGGCACTCACACTAGTACACTGTGTAACCCCGCGCTTCGCTTGCTCTTGTGTTTGTTCACCTATTTGTTTGTTATATATGACATTGCAATATTTTTGTAATTTTATTTAGATTTGCCTTGTGACTTGGAATGAAGTAACCTAGGTAACTAACATACCTACGACTTGTGCTTTGTTTACCATTCAGTACCTAGTTTTTGCGAGAAATAGTAGCGGCTCAACTTTCCTTTAGCGACTGTCACCTACGAGGTTCATATTTTTATCACATGTAGGTTCACATAGCACAAGCCTGAATATGAAATGGCGTACTGCGGAAACCAATAGTTTTAGCATTGTGAGCTATGACAAAAAATCAAAGAAAAATATTTCAAAGTAAATGCTCAACTTTACTTTAGCGACTGTGACCTACGAGGTTCATATTTTTATCACATGTAGGTTCACATAGCACAAGCCTGAATATGAAATGGCGTACTGCGGAAACCAATAGTTTTAGCATTGTGAGCTATGACAAAAAATCAAAGAAAAATATTTCAAAGTAAATGCTCAACTTTACTTTAGCGACTGTGACCTACGAGGTTCATATTTTTATCACATGTAGGTTCACATAGCACAAGCCTGAATATGAAATGGCGTACTGCGGAAACCAATAGTTTTAGCATTGTGAGCTATGACAAAAAATCAAAGAAAAATATTTCAAAGTAAATGCTCAACTTTCCTTTAGCGACTGTGACCTACGAGGTTCCTATTTTTATCACATGTAGGTTCACATAGCACAAGCCTGAATATGAAATGGCGTACTGCGGAAACCAATAGTTTTAGCATTGTGAGCTATGACAAAAAATCAAAGAAAAATATTTCAAAGTAAATGCTCAACTTTCCTTTAGCGACTGTGACCTACGAGGTTCATATTTTTATCACATGTAGGTTCACATAGCACAAGCCTGAATATTAAATGGCGTACTGCGGAAATCAATAGTTTTAGCATTGTGAGCTATGACAAAAAATCAAAGAAAAATATTTCAAAGTAAATGCTCAACTTTACTTTAGCGACTGTGACCTACGAGGTTCATATTTTTATCACATGTAGGTTCACATAGCACAAGCCTGAATATGAAATGGCGTACTGCGGAAACCAATAGTTTTAGCATTGTGAGCTATGACAAAAAATCAAAGAAAAATATTTCAAAGTAAATGCTCAACTTTCCTTTAGCGACTGTGACCTACGAGGTTCATATTTTTATCACATGTAGGTTCACATAGCACAAGCCTGAATATGAAATGGCGTACTGCGGAAACCAATAGTTTTAGCATTGTGAGCTATGACAAAAAATCAAAGAAAAATATTTCAAAGTAAATGCTCAACTTTCCTTTAGCGACTGTGACCTACGAGGTTCATATTTTTATCACATGTAGGTTCACATAGCACAAGCCTGAATATGAAATGGCGTACTGCGGAAAAAAATAGTTTTGGAGCTATTCATTGTTGAAATTTGCTAAAAACTGGTTTCCGATCTCCATATTTTGGTGATATTTTACTATTTGTCAGTGTTTGGATACGATTTTCGGCTTTTGACATTGACAACCCACCCCTCCCCTCCCCCCTCAAGCCTTATACTTATAGTCGCTAAAGGAAAGTCCTTCGATGAATTCTCAAACAGGAGTAAGCACGTAAACAATCTCAACTCTGAGAACACAAACGATGACAGAGTTCATTGATGTTCAAGGAATACGTAACCGACTGGACCGTAAGAGCAAAAAACACGACTAGTTGAAAATTGAGAAACCACCAATTTTTAGCAAAATATACCATTTGGTCTGTCACTGTCATTGTCAAAAGCCGAAAATCGTATGGGAACACTGATAAAAAGTAAAATATCACCAAAACATGGCGTTCGGAAAGCGGTTATTAGCAAATTTTAAAAATGAATAGCTCCAAAACTATTGGTTTCCGCAGTACGCCATTTCATATTTAGGCTTGTGCTATGTGAACCTACATGTGATAAAAATGTGAACTTCCTAGCTAGCAGTAGCTAAAGGAAAGTTGAGCGTTTACTTTGAAATATTTTTCTTTGATTTTTTTGTCATAGCTCACAATGCTAAAACTATTGGTTTCCGCAGTACGCCATTTCATATTTAGGCTTGTGTCTACATGTGATAAAAATATGAACCTCCTAGCTCACAGTCGCTATTGGAAAGTTGAGCCAAACTCAACGATCATCAAAGCACCAACTTGCCCCCTTATTCGCTCTGACCAAACGTAACATAACGCGGGCTCGTTACGATATCTGCGTGGAATCATCGCTGAATCGTATGGGTGACGTCACACGTTATTGAAAAGAAATCTCATAGGTCATAGCGAATAACCACCCTGATCACAATTATTGGAAAAAAGTTTGTGCTCGCGAGTTCTAACTGTTCGCAGAACTAGGTACCAAGGAGTTTTTATTGCTAGATATATAAATGTAAAAAGTTTGTGACAAATGCCAAATATGCCAAAAAAATATTTTTGTCAAATGCTAGTTTGCATAAAAAATAAATACCAGCTTCGAATTATGAATGGTAACGGCCACAGAATAGAAATAAGTGTTCGGCTGTGCCCCGCGCGCGCCTGCGTTAGCCAAACAGGGACAGCAATATGCAGGCCGACTTTTGCGCTATTCTCGAGTTGATTTAGCGTGCGGCCATCACCGCAACCTTAACCTTTGCATCACTAACCCGGCCTACACTGCGACGTCTAGTTCGTGGTCGCCACTCGAGAACCTTTATTACCCAACGGTTGTCGGTACTCATGAAGTCGTTCTGTTTTATTCCAGTCATCAATAATGGGCACAGGCATATCTACGGGCGGCGGCCGGCGGCGCTGGCGTAGACTCCGCAGCATATTCGCGCTGGTGTTCAGACGCCGGCGTCGGCACCACTCTGCTCCGTAACCTAGTAAGCTCTTCAATTTATAACATCTAGGTATAAACATGTACGGGTACTGTGAAATTATCTATATGAAAACTTAGCCACAATGAAAAACAAATATAAAAAGGTGTATGAGAAAACCTGTAACATTTGTGAAGAAAATCACAATGAAAAACCTTTTAACATAAATGGGGAATAAAAACTTGCAATTGTGAGCAAGTCACAATGAAAAACCTGTAACATTAAAGGTAAATAAAAAACTTTTAAAGTTTGTGAAGAAAGTCACAATGAAAAACCTACTTAACGAAAAAGCTGTAACGTTCGCGGAAAAAATACCTATCGTAAAGTCCTGTGTTTCCACGCTTATACAGCTTTTGTATTGGTGTGGTTAGTATTGAGAACTCTTGAGTGAGGTTTTGGAAGGTGCAACAATGTCGCGCGCACTTGATGGAAATTGTGTAGGTATAGAATTTTGATCAGACATGAATATCGGATATTCGTGTCAAATATTGCTAGACACTCCAAAATTGGATTTGTCTTAAAATTGCTGTTGAAAGCACCTGACTCGGAAAGCGGCCTAAAAGCCAAAAGATTGATTCTAAATTGACCCCTTTTAATTGTTTAAAAGCAATTATAATTAGCATCGAAAAAGAGAGATTTTATCTAAATTGCATGTGATAGATCATCCTAACTTCCAATTCTACCTCAATTTATTATTCAATAACACTTATACCCTTTTAAAATGAGACTAGATATATTATGTATTTACAAAAATCCTAACAAAACGATGTTTTAAAAATTGTTAGATGAAATGCAAACAAACCAAATACAATAGAATTGAAATTATCGTGGCTTGGTATCATTTTAGAAAAATTACGACTATACACCACGTACTTTACTATTCTCCTGCTGACGTTTCGTTGACCATTTTGAGTTCTCGTCGCATGACCTTTGAGCGTGGTCGCGGTCGGTGCTCATGAGGAAGGACCTCAAAATGGTCAACGAAACGTCAGCAGGAGAATAGTAAAGTACGTGGTGTATAGTCGTAATTTTTCTAAAATAAAACCAAATACAATTAAATATTATTTAGTTGTCATAATTTCTACATTTAGTACAATCCTTGCCATATAAATCCATTGAAATCCCACGGTCCTCTACCTCTAGCATATTCCAATAACTTTATTAGCATGTAGCTTGCCTTTAGTTGTTCTTGTAAAGGCCTATCTAGTAAGTAGTTGTACCCACTCCATCCATCACAAATCACCTTACCTTTTCATATAAGTAAAAATATTATCTTATCTAGAAAGTTATTTACATGTATACATAACATAAAACAGTAGTATTATCCGAATGAATGCCTAATATAGATACAGTCTTCCGCGATATAGAACCCTTGAAAAGCAATAATAATGTAATGTTTTTGCTTGTTTTGTCATTTATTTAGACGTTTTAAAGTTAATAGCTTAATTATATATGTACACGTAGATATAGTAATGTAAAGGGTCCATATGCACTATTACAGTCGCATGGGACCAACAGGAAGTTATCTTACAATCTAATAGCAAATAAGATCCCGAAACTGTACGTGAATAAAGCGGTAATCTGTGCAATTGCCCATTCTGCTCTCTGGAACTTTATAATTCTGTGCAAGCAAACAAAATCTGCTCAGTGCAATTTTGTATGGCTGTGCAAGCAAACAAAATCTGCTCAGTGCAACATTGTACGGATGTGCAAGCAAACAAAATCTGCTCAGTGCAATTTTGTATGGCTGTGCAAGCAAACAAAATCTGCTCAGTGCAATTTTGTAAGGCTGTGCAAGCAAACAAAATCTGCTCAGTGCAACTTTGTATGGCTGTGCATGCAAGCAAAATTTTATCTATGCAACTTTTGCATAGAAGTAAGCAAAGTTAGCTCTGTGAATCTTTGTTTTCAGAGAGCAAACTTTGCTTATTTGCACAGAATTAAAAGTTGCCCAGTCATAAGTCTGTGCCAGTGAGCAAAGTCTGATCTACGCAATTTTGTTCATAAGTCCCATGTGATGGTTGTACAGTGTATGGAACATTTGCCTTGAAATGAGAGGGGGGACCTTTTAGGGATACGGAATAGTATTTTTAATCGCCATTTAATAATTAACCAAAGCTTAGTTACCCGTTACGTGAACCTTTGAGTACAATTTAGGTAAATGTAAGTGAGATCAATCGAGCTCTTCTTACTCTGTGCGACAGAGACAGCAATAAATATTAAAAAAAATATAAAGAATATATTTATATGGTAATCTATGTGTAAAGTATATTATTCGTAGTTGGATTGTGAATTTGGCTGGTTTACAATGCAGCTCAGTTTGAAGAGGTGAAAATTGTTCTTTATATGCGACTAGCGACGCAACCCCGGATTCGCACGGGTAGCACTAGCACTAACCGAAAAAAAAATCTGTTCCGTTCGCTACCAAACTTCACAGGTTCACCTTTGCTGGGCTAATCTGAAGATTGACTGAAAAGTTTCATCAAAATCGATCGAGCCCTTCGAGTCCATAGGGAACATAAACACATACACAGTTTTTTTTATATATATAGAAGATAATGCTGCAAAGCTGTAAGTTATTTAATTCGCTCGTTAGATAGTGTTTTGGTATAGTTTTTTATACAGATCTTCTCACGACTTTAATTCCCGTGGTTTATATGGACTTGTTAGCTCACTATTATCTCATTTTAAACAGTTTAATCGTATAGTTATTTTGTGTTTTTACTATGATGAAGAGTCCGGGTTGAGCCACTGTGACCCTGCAACACAGGGTCTTTGAGACCTAGTGCAGGGAACAGCGTTCCTTTAGGTACATAAAATCATGTTATTACAATTATTGAAATAAGTCTAATTTGTACCATATTGTTTTAAAAAGAGCGAATAATATTATCTTTATCTTAAGCCAGATGTACACTTCAATAAGTACAGTAGCGAGTTAAGAACTCAGACAGTTAAATAATAAGTAGTAAGTTGTAAGTAGCGTCCAAACGGGCGGAGTGAGTAGTCATAAGTTGCCGAGAAGAAGACTAGTCGCGTTTCGCGGCCGCACTTTACAAATATATGGTCTGTACTAAACTCGCCCGTCTACATGCCGGCCAGTTAAGTTGGCGGGGCGCGGGAGCCGCGAGAGACCCCCCTACTTCGCACTGGACTCGCCAAAAAATAGGATCGCGATCTATTCAACTCAACTTAATCAACAACTTACTACTTAACTCGCTTTTGCCGTTCAAACAACATTAGCAACTTAACTCGCCGATGACGCAAGTTAACTCGCTACTGTACTTATTGAAGTGTAAATCGGCCTTTATATCCTCAGATATCTCAGCTAGTCATTATGTAAATCAACCAAATTCACATTCAGCCTAAGGTTTATCGGTGTATGCCCTGAGTTTTGTGAGATGTGTGGAGTTTATATTCGTAATGTTAGGTCGATACGCACAAATTTTAGTGTAGTGGTTACAGTGTACGGTGTTCGTGTGTTTTTTGCTCGAAACTGTTGCTGGTAACACTTTGAAAGTATTTCTCATGAAGTCAAAGTCAAAAAGAATTTTATTCATTGAAATCACAAGGATCATTTTGAATCTTCTTATAAACTAAAATTACTCCTGTTCTAACGCGACCAAGCTTAGAAGAATCAGGCAACAAACACGGCTTGGCTTACATAAATGGTCCGTCTTACCACCATGTGACAAGCGCCTGTGTGGTGCCTCGGCGCAAGGAGTTGCTGATACATAGTAAATGAGAACTTAAAAACCAAGGTAGGTAGTCAAAATTAAATAAACATCAGCAAAAATATGCAAGACAGCACACGCTACGCTTGTTATTATGTTATTGTTTGTGAAGTTAGTAAGGAATCGAAAAATATTATGATTTATGTTAAGGATTTAGAAGTTATTATATCAAACGAGGGCTACGGCGGTTACTCGTTGGTTGACCACCTCCGTGGTGTGGCGTGTGAGTAGCCAGGTGAGACGTAAGAGGTGCGGGTTCAATTCCCACTGCGGACAAATGTTTGCATGATCTGCAAATATTTCGGATTCTATCGCGCAGTGAAACTCCGACCATAGCTTTCTCAACAGCCCGCTGTGCGACTTTGAGCTTTTGTCATTGTGTATAAGGCCAATAGTTAGCGACTACGTACTCCGTAAGTCATCAATGGCAACACGCACTTGTACCTCGGTAGGTTTATTTCATCATCAAAATTCCACTGCTGGACATAGGCCTCCCCCATAGAATGCCATGACGAAAGTTCATGTGTTCACCATGTTGGGGGGGCATAATCACCTCGCTTCGCAGGCTACTTTATATAAGTTTTAATATTATTCTTTTGACTTCTACAGACTACAAATTCTTTTACAAATTTTTGATTTGAAATATAGTAAAAGTTATACTTCAAGCAAGACTTAAATCATAGAAAAAGCTAGTAGAATTAATAAAATGTATAAAAGTGTTTCCAGCAATTGATTCGAAAATGTTTGCGATTTTATGACGCGGCATAGCAGTGTGTCATTATATTTACCAGTAAATTATGGCGGTGTCAAACTAGGGTTATATCCCATTTAATTATAGTTAAAAACAGTAATAAATATTGGTTCTTCAGTTTTGTTGGTAACATCTATATATCATGAATTATAATGAAAAAAGAAAAGTCACCTTTCTTCCGCTAATCACTTTCGATCAACTAGACTACTTCTAGCTACTAGAGTGAGATCACATACTGTACTTTCAAACACTCGTGGCCGACGGTGTTATTAATTATCAGCTTGCTAGTGTTGGGCACATGCGACAGAGATTATCGATAGTTCAGGCAGCCGCTTTGGTCAGCCAACGATTGCCGGCGGCCGTGGCGGGAGAGATAAATGTCACATTCCTGGATCGACCAATAGGGTTTGTTTTGATGTTGTTATTAGGTCATGAACGCGTTATCGAGTTATTAAAACAAAATTATTGCTTGTCAGGTTTCATTTTTTCATTTAGCACTTTACGACATGGAAGAATTTTATTAGGTTTGTATTTATTTGAATATTGATGTTTGTATTTAAAAATTACTTACATTTTATTTCGAGCCTTTCACCGAAACGAGCATGGACCAAGACTATAGACGTTATAGCACTCTCTATAAATGCAATGACCAACACTTTAGCCGTTATAGCACTCTCCATAATGCATTGAGTGCGAGTGAGTTAGACATATCTTCCGCACCGCTCACACGTTTTATTGCCTCATCGGCTATGACTTTATGAACTTATAGATGCTTAAAATTGATCAGAACTAATCAGAAGGCGGAATAGCACCACAAGGCTTCCACCCAACTGGAGAACCAATGTTATAGTTTAATCGTAATTAATAATTGATAGGTACTTTTCTTTACTATCCTATTGAAACTAATCATCTAATCTAATTTAGTTGTAAACTCTTATTTTTATGTTTATAAAGTACAATATCCTTCATTGAAGCATTTTTTCGTGTCATAGTATAATTAATTTATAGCTTAAATTAATCTAACTCTAGTCATTATAATTTCATGTAGTTGTTTCTAGATGTTCGTCTTTAATATGTGTTTTAACTGTTGTGGACAATTGATAAAATTGATCTTTTGTCTTCATGTCATAACTTTAAGGGGAGGTAACCGGTAGCTAGCAAAAGGGCGTAAGCGCCCTACCGGTATCCTCCTCTTAATTTTGTCACATCATCTCCACCAAGAACTCTCTATACTTGCGACTTGTGGTGGCAATAGTCTCACAGTGGGAAAATAGTCTACAAAGAAGTCGTATCTCTAAAGTGATGTGATATCTTGACTTGGGATTTTTGACATTTGGCTTGAGATCAATTTTATCATATTGACCAAAAATTTATAGCTGTATGTAGTATTAGTGAGATTTGGAACCAATCCTCGTTATTTATTAGTATTGCGTTGATATAATTATATTATGCTCTTGTACAACCCAGAGAATTTAACTTGAGATCGTGTTCTGATGCCATTTGCAAAATTGTATCCATAGGGAGTAATTGGCATACCAAAGATCAATTTCAGTCTCAGTAATGAAACAGTATCAATTTTTACTATTAATCATATCCTGTATGTCTTTTAGACAAGATCATCTAACTGAATAGAATATCCTATATGTCTGTTAGACAAGATCATCTAACTGTATAGAATATCCTATATGTCTGTTAGACAAGATCATCTAACTAGATAGAATATCCTATATGTCTGTTAGACAAGATCATCTAACTAGATAGAATATTCTATAAGTCTGTTTGACAAGATCATCTGACTGAATAGAATATCCTAAACGTCCGTTACACAAGATCATCTAACTGGATAGAATATCCTATATGTCTGTTAGACAAGATCATCTAACTAGACAGAATATCCTATATGTCTGTCAGACAAGATCATCTGACTGGGTAGAATATCCTATAAGTCTGTTAGATAAGAACAAGTGAGCAAGCTGTGAGATAGAATCGCGTTTCTTGTGGTTCTGACGTATATTACCTAGGTTGTATAGTTTAGTACACAGACCAGTTAAGGCGCAGAATCCTAATAAACACGGTCGTTCGATTCAGTGTACATCAATGTGTAGAATTGCTGTGGATGTAATTTTTAAGTATATGAATTTTTAGCTTTTATTCTAAAACCTGGAAAAAAGAAAACACGACTACATAACATTTCCTCGATATAATTATTTTCCAAATTAAGCTTTATGTATTGAAAATTAGCAATTAGCATCTCGAAATGGTAGCTTTTGGATCTATTTTGCACACAAGTACATTTTGGCATTATAAAGTTCTGGGAAATATTTTTTTATTCGTATTTTTAACATATTTTGATTTGGTGCGTACGTTATTTAAAATAAAATCTAATTGATGTCTCCGCGCTAGCGTTCAGAGGGCCAATTCTCGTAATAAAAATTTGTTAAAATAAAGTTCGGATCACTTTCCGATCTTGTGTCGATATCTTAAAAGTCAGAAATGGTATTCTCGTAACTTAAAATACAACACGGTAATGTGATTATATCCAAATATAACCGAAACTTGATTGATTCAAAGTTTTTTCGATAATCTGCTATATCGTTGGTCCAAAACAGTAATGGAATATTTCTAAATATGATGTTTTGAGTAATTGAGGGTTAAAGATTTTAGTAATTTTCAAATGTTATTTTACCTATTATAAAACTAACTATGTTTTTTTACTTTTATTTAATAATATGCACATATAAGGCAGTTTTAGTGTGTTGTAGCTAAGATTCATGTCTTATTTCTGGTTATTGAGTAATCATTATTTTTGTGAAATGTTCCAATAATGAAGTAAACATTTATTGTATGAAATAAGGATCAAGTAGAATATTACTGAATGAGCCGGTTATGACCTATAAAAAACAAGCAGTTTTGAAGTATTAATGGTTTATTTTGAAATTTAGAAACGTGAGGTGCTTAAAATTAATCATTTTTGTCATGCTCTCCACATTCAATGCGATTGTCTGCTGCCTCCAAACTTGAGTAATATTCGCGGTATACTCTTGGAATCACATTAGAGTCGCATAAAGAAAGTAAATCTTTTTTCTTGAGGCTTGATATTTTCGGTCGCTGCTGAAACTTATTACGTAGATGCAGTTCCACATTTCCTGCACCTCTGCCTCTAATCTTGCGCACGTTAAGGCATTTCATGGTTGCGTTTGGATCGTAAGTGTCGTTGTAAAACACAGAGTACGGAGAAGAAGCTTGCAAGTAAAATTTCTTGATTTCGTTCCATACTACACGATCGCCGTCGTTATTAACAGTAAAATTCTTTCCAAACTGCGTTACTAAATCTTTAAGATCTAATATTTCACTATAATCTAATTCATGAACTCCGTATGGAGTTCCTGTCTTTTTGGCGCATTGAATAACGGTTTTCCATTGTGAAGGAACATAAATGGAACCATTTTTCAAAATTCTGGCCTTCTCCCGCTCTATTGTACTGTGCACGCTGTCCCCCTCGTTTTGGGTGTGTCCAACTACTAAGTACTTATGTGTTATGGATTTCACACCCAAAATTTTTATTGCGTAGTGGTAGAGGCCTAGAAGATACTTGTTCTTGTTCTGTGCGGAACAATTATCAGTGTAAAATATAACGTGCTTTCCAGCACAGTGGTCTTTCAAAAATGTATAGATGCACGTACCAACTTCATCGCAACCTTTTCCCCCAAGAGTCTCATTCCACAGATAGCAATGGGCAGCTTTTGATACAATGTCAAACACGGTGCAGTTGTATACATTCAATCTTCTTTTATAGAAAAAGAGAGAATCGTTTCCGCATGGTGTCTGAAGAATAGCTTGCATGTCATAGCAACAAATAACTTTGTCAACATCATTTTTGCATGACTCTATGTCTGCTTTTTTTTCTAATCTGCACAAATCTCTTTCCTTCAAATGGTGGTCGTAAGTGTACATTAACTGTAACTTATCTTCGCCAACAGCATTCTGATACGACAAACAAAGTGAACACTGATCTTTCTTGGGCTTATGAAACGCAATGTTAAACTCGTTTCGAAAAATGTGTTCATAAGTTCCATGCTTTATAATAGGCTTGCTATTTTGATGACACCATTCCTTGTATTGCCGATACATCATTGTCAAGTTTAAGTCACCATCAAGATATTCTTTTGTTGAACTTGCCCGACAATAATGGGATTCTTTTCTAGGGTAGGAATTGATATGTTCCCGGGCACCATCTTTATCAGCCTGTGCTAGTATTCTACCAATGTTACCATGATGCCCTCTGCGATCCTCTAAAATGACGCCCGATACGTCAGTCTTTTTTTTATTCACTGTAGATAAAAAAGAGTGTCCTATGTCTAATGTTGCTGTGAAGAATCGTTTGCATACTCGAATTTTCTCAGAATTTATAGAAAAATTGTATGACACATTTAGAGATCGTTTACTCTTTTCATTGTGTAATGAGTACTTTGGCTTGACAACTTCCATACAATTACTGACGTAGTAGCGTTGTTTTTCAAGATTACCGATTCCCCAGAAATCGTTGAAAATCTTCATTCTATGATCTTCGCCAATTTTTTCCGTACATTTCATTCTACAATCAGTGCACGGAGTTTTCAACTTTTTTGCAGCTACTGTGCGTCCCTTCAGTGTTTTGTAGGATTTTCCTGAATTCTTCAAACGTTTTTTAACATTCTTCTTCCATTTTTCTGGCTGTCTTTTCCTCGTTTTAGATCTTATATTGCTGGTAGATATATCTTCGCAATCTGTCAAGTCAGAATCATGTGTGCCTATATTAGCCAAGCTGCTTTCGGCTTCCATTATAGTTTGTATCGGTTCTTGATCTAATTCACCTCCTATAAACAGAATAACAGTTTTTCAAATGTTGTATAGGATGCCTACAAATAATGCATAAAACCTATGCATACAAATCATTTTTAATTAGTAGGTAATGAATCACTAACCTAGCATAGGCTCAGCATACTCCTGAAATACAGCAACAGTAGAATAACACTCTTCAGGAGGCGCGTGGAATAACTGTGCTTCAGCTGTAAAACTTGCAATCAAGCTTTCTTCTGATTCCAATCCACAGCAAGCACCTTAAAATTATATTACTTATGTTAGTAATTTCAGCAAATAAACGAATAACGCAAGTATCAAAACGAAGAATAAAAAAAATACCAAGATCGTTTTGATCCTCAACGTCGTTAGATACAGGAATCTCTTTGCCTTTATCATGAATTTCTGGAACGAATTCCACCACACAACCACCACCTGTTATGTAAAAGGTAATTTAGATGCAATTTTAATATTCATTCATATAAATCAAATGAGTTTTAGCTATAACGTTTCTTTCAACCAAAGCATAAGTTTTACCTACTTGTATCTTTGAAACGTTTTTCTACATGTTCTATTTCATCCTGATCTCTCTTCCTCTTTTCAGTTCTTGCATGGCTGGAAGTATCAGTATTTTGTGAACCTATGTTAGCTAAGTTTAAATTATTTTCTTCATCCATTTTATTAAACTGCAACTGATCCGATCCAATGCCTATAAAAACATAATAAAATATCTTAGAAGTTAGTAACTAGGTTTTATAATAAACAATTACTTAATCAGGGCCCGTATTCTCGGGTACATCTCGCCAACGAGATGACATCACATCTTGTATGAGGGCCCATACAAAATAACTGTTTTCAGTCCAGTTTGCACAAGATTTTTTTGAGAATCATCCCCCAGATCTAACCTAAGCCAAACCGACCTAAACCAACCAACCAACCTAACCAACCTAAGTAGCGGAACCAGTTTGGCATTTTGGAGGCTAGCTCCACTACACTAAACTCCACTGGCGCCATCAATGTGTATTCACTTTTTGTTACGCTTCTAGCTGGTAATGGTAATACACTAAGTTAAAGTTATAAAGTACAGTCAGTCAGACTTTCTTTTGATGGTGACTGTACGAAAAATGTTAACTTGTTTAGGTACCTACCTACGTACTTACCTGGTTCGGTCTGATGAAAACTTTGGTCCTTGACAACGGTATACGCAGGGGTCTCCTCGCGTACAGTATTTAATTTTGTCTCCGGAACCAATCCCACCACATTCCCTCCAGCTAGTAAGGAAAAAAACCATGCTAAGCATTAGAAGCTATCGTAAGCTTCTTCACCGGGCACGACCTCCTTCTTGTTTAAATAATTTTAAAGAGGTTAGGTTAAACTAAGCTTACAGGTACAACCAGTACCTAGGTATATTAATAGGCTATAGAAAGCTTATTTCCAATTCACCATTCCCATGTCGTTTTAAAGAACATTCACACAAAAAGTTCAGTGAGGTTAGGTTGAACAAAACATACTTAATTAATAAATAGGTATTGAAATAAAACTTACCGCAAAACTGATCACTCTCGGCACTTTTACTATTTGTTATTGCTAATTTAAGCAGTCTTTTAGCTCTCGAGCACATTTTTATGTATTTTATTACACCAAAAATCAAGCCTCTTCTTACCACTCCCCTTGGCGTCCAGAGCGCCAATGGCGCAAAACACGAATAAACAATATTCAAATTTGAATTTCAAGGTCATACTGGAACATTTCGAAAAATACTATTGATGAATTAGTGATCTGCTTTGGATTTCAAAGTATCAGTGGGACATTTTGAAATAAACTAATACTGAATACGAGAAGATTAGTAAAATTAGATTTTCCTTACCGGAATTAGTTCTTTCCTGTCAATAAGAACTGAAATTTGAAATGTACCGTTAGTGATTTAGAAAGATTTTATGATTCCCTACCATTCTGCATACCTAACTCAAAGCACGTGATTTCGGAAATGTTCCGGTAATGAATCCGACCGACGATATATATATATAACTGTCGTACTCTAATGGTAGTCACCGTGAATCGAAAGTAGTCTAAATTGTTATTATGAGGGAGCAGAATACCAACTTTCTGTCAATTCACAATTCAGTCTCGATTCGGTCAACTATCAGTGTAGTTTAAAATAATTAAGAGAATTGGGCCTTTGTGTCTTTATATAATCTGTGCGCTCTCGCGCGGGCTGTGCCCCGCGGTTCAGTAAAACGGGCCTAATTTGTTTATAGATATAATTAGTAGGTGTTTAGTTGCGGTTATTTACAACATTTATACACTCTATTTATGGTGTTAATATTTTATATAATATAGTTATCTTATTAGACATTTTAGTAATTATTTACAACAATGTTGTTTTCCTAACGTAGATGTATTATCGTACCTAATAGGTAGTAGAAATATGTATTTTAAATTGACGCTTACAAAATGTATTTGATTAATATATTCCAATAGAATAGTCGTTAAGAGAGTATATTATTAACCTCTTTGTAGGTGATTTGAACAATAATATATTTCGCGTTTTTATTGTACAAAGTTATACAAAATATATTAAAAAGTGTTGTAATTTTTGTTATATTATATTTATTGATGTACCTATTTTGTTATGCGTAATAATTTATAACACCAAATAGTACCTTTCAGATGTATAATTATTAAATTGAGTGTATTGTAATGTAAGCAGTGTGTTAGCGGTTTTGTTGAATTAAATGTCATGTTTCGAATATTGTTTCTTTCTATTGTACACCACCAGACTGTCCATCATTTTGTCCTTTTGACCTTGTGAATAAATTCGTCAATGGAAGTACTACCACCATACCTATTTCTGCCGCCACGCGGAAATGCCACGAGTAAACTCTCCCATTGCTGTGTTTCGGTTTAAAGGGCATAAATTGACTTTTAAATTTTATGCCTAACAGACAGGGCGCTCTCCTCGCAGCAAAACACCCGGTCAGGCACACTCTAAATCAGCAAGATTAATGATTGGGTAATTCACTTATCAAAAACGTACCTTACACAGTGGATTTTTCGTCCCACCCAAAAAAACAGGAGAAGACTTGACTTTCTATTCTATTACTTAAATAACACGAAGCACTTTACGAATGAAAATGTAAGTAATTGACAGACGCTTTTTCGATATTACAAAAATGTTTTCAGGAATTGTTTTATTTCGTAAGCCAACTCAAAAGCTAAGGAAGGTCATTTATTCTCCCAACTATTGTAAAAACTGGTTATGGGTCACGTACATATAAAAATTAAAACGTGTATTATGAGAGATCACGAAACCATAATCCCGAACGCGACCACACCTGCAATGCGTGGTGATTTTGGTAAACCTCATGGGGGAGGCCTATGCCCAGCAGTAGACTTCTATAGGCTGATGATGTATATTATAAACACGAAAGTTTGGATGCTTAGGTTTTTATTTGTTTGCTAGTTACTCGATCGCGCCGCATTCGATAAAATTTAGTACGAAGATAGATTATAACATGAATTATAGTAGTTTATGAAACTGTTGCATAATAAGGGTTTATGAAACTATTGCATAATAAGGGGTCACTCGTGAGATGTTATAAAAAAACTCGCCTCCGGCTCGTTTTTTTTAACTCACACTCGTGTTTTAAGACCAAATTATGTGCAGTTTCATACACTACTTTATCTAATCTCACGAAATACGTTAAATTATATTTTAAAGTCTTGGTAACATTTATTGTAATACCTTCTAGATTTCGCCGGTAAGAGGTTAATTTGTTCGTTGCAGCTTCGAGAATGTCCGGTGGTGTAAAATTGTGGTGTTTATTTTCAAAGTTTCAAATTTAATGTGTTTTTGCTCATTACAGCTCATCAATACTTCTTGAGATAGCAAACACTGATTTTGCGGGAATCAGGAGACCTAACACACATGTTTTGATTGATAGTATCTCATAAATATCATTAGTTCAGCTTCGAATGCCACCAAAACAACACTATACAAATCATTAATTGACATTCGTAGGTAAAATAGTTATATTTATGAGATACTATAAATTAAAACGTGTATAAGGTCTGATTCCCACACACTGATTTTACATCAGTGTTCGCTATCACAAGAAGTGTTGATTAGCTGTAATGAGCAAAGAACAATACAATTTGAACCTCGTGCCACTTTGCTAACGTTCCCACCTTAAGTGGAGCATAAACGCTGGTCACGTGCGCTTACCCTTTATATACATAAAAGTGATATTATACCATAACGGTGCCCTATACCATGCCTCTCTTCAATAAAAACAATATTATGAACACATGTGACAGTCGTAAACTGAAGCCTGAAGAATGATTTCGATGCAGAGATAATAAACCAGGAGAGATACTGTAGGAAGCTTTATAGTTAGGTATGACAACCTATTAAGTAGGTATATTTAATGTGATTGATTCACTTTGTAGAAGAAAACAATGTGACTTGAAAGACCATTACAATGTGCCCCTGCCTTCTTTTCCTTTGTCACACCATCAAAAAAACTTAATTTTTTACTAAGCATTCGCATCCAGCCCTATTTTTTTTACTAGGTAGGCAATCAAATTTAGCGTACGGCCCACCTGATGGAAAGTAGTTACCGTAGCCTATAGACGCCTGAAACACCGGAAATAAATCTTACTATTGTTAAGAGGGCGTACTATGTGATTTTGCCCAACAAAATCGATCTATAACTCAGTATCTACGGGTTCTACGAGTTAAATATTTTGGAATATAAAAATTATATATTTTTGCATTTATTGTGTAAAGTTGAAAACACGATATGTAAAAAAAACCTCGATAGTTTTATTTAATGAAAAAAACCCTTGTTTCCCACACGTTTTGAAAGAAATCTCAAGGTCCCTACGGTGTTTTAAGGTTGCGGTGATGGCCGCACGCTAAATCAACTCGAGAATAGCGCAAAAGTCGGCCTGCATATTGCTGTCCCTGTTTGGCTAACGCAGGCGCGCGGGGGGCACAGCCGAACACTTATTTCTATTCTGTGGCCGTTACCATTCATAATTCGGAGGTGGTATTTATTTTTTATGCAAACTAGCATTTTACAAAAATATTTTTTTGGCATATTTGGCATTTGTCACAAACTTTTACATTTATATATCTAGCAATAAAAACTCCTTGGTACCTAGTTCTGCGAACAGTTAGAACTCGCGAGCACAAACTTTTTTCCAATAATTGTGATCAGGGTGGTTATTCGCTATGACCTATGAGATTTCTTTTCAATAACGTGTGACGTCACCCATACGATTCAGCGATGGTTTCACGCAGATATCGTAACGAGCCCGCGTTATGTTACGTTTGGTCAGAGCGAATAAGGGGGCGGGTTGGTGCTTTGATGATCGTTGAGTTTGGCTCAACTTTCCAATAGCAACTGTGAGCTAGGAGGTTCATATTTTTATCACATGTAGACACAAGCCTAAATATGAAATGGCGTACTGCGGAAACCAATAGTTTTAGCATTGTGAGGTATGACAAAAAATCAAAGAAAAATATTTCAAAGTAAACGCTCAACTTTCCTTTAGCGACTGCTAGCTAGGAAGTTCACATTTTTATCACATGTAGGTTCACATAGCAGAAGCCTAAATATGAAATGGC
Organism: Epirrita christyi; assembly: GCA_951392215.1. Classification (NCBI taxonomy): domain Eukaryota; kingdom Metazoa; phylum Arthropoda; class Insecta; order Lepidoptera; family Geometridae; genus Epirrita; species Epirrita christyi. The sequence goes on from OX595851.1 coordinate 3,816,387, forward strand.
GTACTGCGGAAACCAATAGTTTTGGAGCTATTCATTTTTGAAATTTGCTAATAACCGCTTTCCGAACGCCATGTTTTGGTGATATTTTACTTTTTATCAGTGTTCCGATACGATTTTCGGCTTTTGACAATGACAGTGACAGACCAAATGGTATATTTTGCTAAAAATTGGTGGTTTCTCAATTTTCAACTAGTCGTGTTTTTTGCTCTTACGGTCCAGTCGGTTACGTATTCCTTGAACGTCAATGAACTCGGTCATCGTCTGTGTTCTCAGAGTTGAGATTGTTTACGTGCTTACTCCTGTTTGAGAATTCATCGAAGGACTTTCCTGTAGCGACTGTAAGTATAAGCCTTGAGGGGGGAGGGGAGAGGTAGGGGTTCAATGTCAAAAGCCGAAAATCGTATCCGAACACTGACAAATAGTAAAATATCACCAAAACATGGCGTTCGGAAAGCGGTTATTAGCAAATTTCAAAAATGAATAGCTCCAAAACTACTAGTTTCCGCAGTACGCCATTTCATATTCAGGCTTGTGCTATGTGAACCTACATGTGATAAAAATATGAACCTCGTAGGTCACAGTCGCTAAAGGAAAGTTGAGCATTTACTTTGAAATATTTTTTTTTGATTTTTGTCATAGGTCACAATGCTAAAACTATTGGTTTCCGCAGTACGCCATTTCATATTTAGGCTTGTGTTATGTGAAACTTCATGTGATAAAAATATGAACCTCCAAGCTCACAGTCGCTATTGTAAAGTTGAGCCGCTACTATTTCACGCAAAAACTAGGTACTGAATGGTAAACAAAGCACAAGTCGTAGGTATGTTAGTTACCTGGGTTACTTCATTCCAAATCACAAGGCAAATCTAAATAAAATGTCAAAAATATTGCAATGTCATATATAACAAACAAAAAGGTGAACAAACACAAGAGCAAGCGAAGCGCGGGATTATACGGTGTACTAGTGTGAGTGTCTGTCGAGTTGTCAAACATCACGCAACCGTAGTTCCCCGACTGGCCCTCGGTTCTGACGCGATAGCAATATGGGCGTTAAGAACCCAGCGAAGGATGAACTGCCCATACAAACGTAATACCGACGTCATTTGTGATTCGAGCATATTTCCACCATATTATGCTATTATTCGGATTCGGATAGTATTTATCTATGTTCCCAGATAGTTTTTTTTATCAAAATATATACCTAAAATGAAATGTAAGCGAATTACTTTTTGTATATTTTTACGACCTAAACGACATGATTTCATCTTATTTGTTTCGTATGAAAAACAACGATATGTTACGTATTTTATGTGTAGGAACATAGTTTATATTGTCAAGTAACAGAATAACAACACGATATAAAAAAAACAACAAGTTTTTATTCATCGTTTTTGGTATTACGGAACTTGAACAAATTTCTAAAAAATTCTGAACGCCCATTTTGCTATCGCGTCAGAACCGAGGGCCGGTCGGGGAACTACGGTTGTGTGATGTTTGACAACTCGACAGGCACTCACACTAGTACACTGTGTAACCCCGCGCTTCGCTTGCTCTTGTGTTTGTTCACCTATTTGTTTGTTATATATGACATTGCAATATTTTTGTCATTTTATTTAGATATGCCTTGTGATTTGGAATGAAGTAACCCAGGTAACTAACATACCTACGACTTGTGCTTTGTTTACCATTCAGTACCTAGTTTTTGCGTGAAATAGTAGCGGCTCAACTTTCCAATAGCGACTGTGAGCTCGGAGGTTCATATTTTTATCACATGTAGGTTCACATAGCACAAGCCTGAATATTAAATGGTGTACTGCTGAAACCAATAGTTTTAGCATTGTGAGCTATGACAAAAAATCAAAGAAAAATATTTCAAAGTAAATGCTCAACTTTCCTTTAGCGACTGTGACCTACGAGGTTCATATTTTTATCACATGTAGGTTCACATAGCAAAAACCTGAATATGAAATGGCGTACTGAGGAAACCAATAGTTTTAGCATTGTGAGCTATGACAAAAAATCAAAGAAAAATATTTCAAAGTAAATGCTCAACTTTCCTTTAGCGACTGTGACCTACGAGGTTCATATTTTTATCACATGAAGGTTCACATAGCACAAGCCTGAATATGAAATGGCGTACTGCGGAAACCAATAGTTTTAGCATTGTGAGCTATGACAAAAAATCAAAGAAAAATATTTCAAAGTAAATGCTCAACTTTACTTTAGCGACTGTGACCTACGAGGTTCATATTTTTATCACATGTAGGTTCACATAGCACAAGCCTGAATATGAAATGGCGTACTGCGGAAACCAATAGTTTTAGCATTGTGAGCTATGACAAAAAATCAAAGAAAAATATTTCAAAGTAAATGCTCAACTTTCCTTTAGCGACTGTGACCTACGAGGTTCATATTTTTATCACATGTAGGTTCACATAGCACAAGCCTGAATATTAAATGGTGTACTGCGGAAACCAATAGTTTTAGCATTGTGAGCTATGACAAAAAATCAAAGAAAAATATTTCAAAGTAAATGCTCAACTTTCCTTTAGCGACTGTGACCTACGAGGTTCATATTTTTATCACATGTAGGTTCACATAGCAAAAACCTGAATATGAAATGGCGTACTGCGGAAACCAATAGTTTTAGCATTGTGAGCTATGACAAAAAATCAAAGAAAAATATTTCAAAGTAAATGCTCAACTTTCCTTTAGCGACTGTGACCTACGAGGTTCATATTTTTATCACATGTAGGTTCACAGAGCACAAGCCTGAATATGAAATGGCGTACTGCGGAAAAAAATAGTTTTGGAGCTATTCATTGTTGAAATTTGCTAAAAACCGGTTTCCGATCTCCATATTTTGGTGATATTTTACTATTTGTCAGTGTTTGGATACGATTTTCGGCTTTTGACATTGACAACCCACCCCTCCCCTCCCCCCTCAAGCCTTATACTTATAGTCGCTAAAGGAAAGTCCTTCGATGAATTCTCAAACAGGAGTAAGCACGTAAACAATCTCAACTCTGAGAACACAAACGATGACAGAGTTCATTGATGTTCAAGGAATACGTAACCGACGGACCGTAAGAGCAAAAAACACGACTAGTTGAAAATTGAGAAACCACCAATTTTTAGCAAAATATACCATTTGGTCTGTCACTGTCATTGTCAAAAGCCGAAAATCGTATGGGAACACTGATAAAAAGTAAAATATCACCAAAACATGGCGTTCGGAAAGCGGTTATTAGCAAATTTTAAAAATGAATAGCTCCAAAACTATTGGTTTCCGCAGTACGCCATTTCATATTTAGGCTTGTGTCTACATGTGATAAAAATATGAACCTCCTAGCTCACAGTCGCTATTAGAAAGTTGAGCCAAACTCAACGATCATCAAAGCACCAACCTGCCCCCTTATTCGCTCTGACCAAACGTAACATAACGCGGGCTCGTTACGATATCTGCGTGGAATCATCGCTGAATCGTATGGGTGACGTCACACGTTATTGAAAAGAAATCTCATAGGTCATAGCGAATAACCACCCTGATAACAATTATTGGAAAAAAGTTTGTGCTCGCGAGTTCTAACTGTTCGCAGAACTAGGTATCAAGGAGTTTTTATTGCTAGATATATAAATGTAAAAAGTTTGTGACAAATGCCAAATATGCCAAAAAAATATTTTTGTCAAATGCTAGTTTGCATAAAAAATAAATACCAACTTCGAATTATGAATGGTAACGGCCACAAAATAGAAATAAGTGTTCGGCTGTGCCCCGCGCGCGCCTGCGTTAGCCAAACAGGGACAGCAATATGCAGGCCGACTTTTGCGCTATTCTCGAGTTGATTTAGCGTGCGGCCATCACCGCAACCTTAAGAATTTTTTAGAAATTTGTTCAAGTTCCGTAATACCAAAAATGATGAATAAAAACTTGTTGTTTTTTTCATATCGTGTTGTTATTCTGTTACTTGACAATATAATCTATGTTCCTACACATAAAATACGTAACATATCGTTGTTTTTAATACGAAACAAATAAGATGAAAACATGTCGTTTAGGTCGTAAAAATATACAAAATGCAATTCGCTTACAATTAATTTTAGGTAAATATTTTGATTCAAAAAACTATCTGGGAACATAGATAAATACTATCCGAATCCGAATAATAGCATAATATGGTGGAAATATGCTCGAATTACAAATGACGTCGGTATTACGTTTGTAATACCGACGTCAGCAGTTGGGCAGTTCATCATTCGCTGGGTTCTTAAGATAAATTTTACTACAACAAGTAGGTAATAACTATTTATTCTTATGCTAAAATCAGTTTTTTGATAAACACTTTATTTTCGCCATAATAAACAAAAAACTTCATTTTTGTGCACGACACTCGCTAGCGCGAGCGAGACGGCGCGCGGGTTATCGCGTGCGTTAAAGAGGGAGCCTAAATTGTAGTATAGTGCCCTCTTAATGGTATAGGATATTTTGTTATAAATAACAAAATATATTAAATTTTACTGTCATTATCATCATCATCATCATCAGTTGGCCGAGGCCTCCCCCATAGGATGCAATTGGGGGATTTTTATGATCACCGCGCTTGGCAGGCGGATTGGGGGTCGCAGTATTGGCGTTGAGTACTCAGGTAGATGCTGCTGCCCATCTCCTGGTGTAATCCCTTAGTCTACTTTAACGACATCCACGGGAGAAGACAGAGGGGTCTTTTCTTAGGTCGGAAACAAAACAGTAACTTTTACTGTAAAAAAAAAAAATATATAATTTTTACAGATTTTTAGTACATTCTAAAAAGCTAAAAATCGTTATCGAATCTTTGTAAAGTAAAATTTACAAAGAATCTTAAGATTTGTGAAAGAGTTCGTCCGAGGAAGTACTATCATCATAGGTACTTATTTCCGCGCCAAGCAATATTGCTCGCATTGCTGTGTTCGGGTGCCGGTGAAATTACAGGCATATGAGACTTGTCCATCAGTATATTTGGATGAGGGGCGCAGTGCCATGTCAAGTATAGCGTATCCTAGGGCCTATGTGACCTAAGGTGACCTAAGAGGTATTGCATTTGTAATGGGCTGAGATTACCGCGCATGTGGGCAACATGCCAGTCCGTCGTTTAATAAAATAATAAACTTTATTTTTCAACCTACATAACATAACACCCAACAGTCACATACCTAATCTCACACTAGTATTCCTTGTGTCGTGGAGTATCAAGGAACTACGAGTACCATGGTACCACAACACCCAGATCTGGAACAAATATTTGCAGATCATGCAAACATTTATTCCGTAGTGGGAATCGAACCCACGCCTTTTACGTTTCAGCAGGGCGAGTATCCTCGCCCGCTGCGCCACGGAGGTGGCCCACCTACGCAACTCGATGGTATAAAATTGCGTAGGTGGTATTTACCTACGGTTTTGCTCGCGTTGCACTGAGATACAGAGTAGTCTATGTCTCAATCATGGTCATAATCTATCTGTTTACCAAATTTCATCGAATTCGGTTCCGTCGTTTCGGAGTGATTGAATAACACACATACATACAGCTAAACATAGAATTTAAATTATCGAAGTTTGGTATCATTTTGAAAAAATACGACTATATACCGCAGCGCGTTATCGCGGTCGGTGCTCATGAGAAAGGACCTCTAAATGGTCAACGAAACGTCAGCAGGAGAATAGTAAAGTACGTGGTGTATAGTCGTAATTTTCTAAAAAACACATCTAAACATCAAAACACATTTACAATATTAGTAAGATTTTAACTGAACGAATCTAAAAAACCGAAAGCAAGACACGATCAGGGTGTATACTGTGTCACGATTTTAATGTAATTTGTGACGTCCTTCGTCCCATCTCATCCAGGATTAATGGCCCGAATAAGCGGGAACTGGCCGACCTGTTGCCGTCTACACTTGCTTATTATACCTACGTAAACTGGTTAAGCCCATCCTATCAAAGTCTGGGATTTTATAGCTGGAGGTTTTATTTTCAAAGTGAACTCGACTTGGGGCCAGTGTTGATAAAATTGTAGAGACGAGCGGTCGCGTTCTATCAGTCGTTTTTCCCGCGTATTTATTCGTAGCATACCAAGTAATTTTCTTTATTGAAAAGTACCTTATAGACTAAAGGATTTTTTGTGTGGATGTTTGAAGTAGGAAAAAAATCTTAATATAAATGAATTGTTTGCTAAGGATAAATTAATAAGCAGTTTCAGTGAATAACTAAGACTTGTGATACTTTTTAGTAGTTTGTGGTAATCTTATATACCTGCAACAGTTATATATTTACTAAGTTAAATTAATATTTCAAATTCAAGATCGAGTGTTTAAAAGATTCATATCCTGAAAATGAATTACATCACCGCCTACATTTTCATTCTAACACTATTCTACGGGTCAGCTTTAAGTAAAACAGTGTACAATATCGGCGTGCTGATGGCTTCCCGATTGGAATCTCCTTTTGACCTGGAGCGGTGCGGCCCAGCAGTGGACTTAGCCCTGGATAAGGTTAACGAGAAATTCTTAGCGCATCATGGGGTAGAGCTACAGAAGGTACAAGGGAGGTGAGTTTATTGCGTTTTTTTTGGAATATGTAGCTCTTCTGTAGTACAACTTTAAATAAAATAATATATAAAATTGGCGTGTAATTATTATTTTAAACTAGAATAGAATATGCTCGCCTATGTATATGATTTTTTGTTGTGTTTGTGTTTAACCTTTGTGTATAATGACATGGTAATGGATGTATTTACCTCGTAATACCTTTTTATGGGAGCTAAATCATTTGTATGTAATTATTTAACTCTTTCACTAGGAGCTACTATGCTGTCTTCCTGTACAACGTGGTCTATCGACACAAATGTACCTACTTCTTTATTGAAAGCTGTAACCCAGATCAGGCTTCTACTCTGCTACTATTTGCACTAGTAAATATCAACAATGCGAACCGGATGCAGTGGAAACTCATTTCCGGCGTTCGTCTATTGTCCTTCTCCGACGTTCCCTCATTGCAGAGGATCGTTCTATTGGCGAAAAGTCAACAGTAACTTTATATCCAAGGGCGATCCATCACCGGTTGCTTTACCACAGAGTTGAAATGTTTTTGAAGTCATACAAACATCATGCAACCGTATCCTAGAACCTTTTTTTGTTTTTTAGGGTTCCGTACCCTTAGGGTAAAACGGACCTTATTACTAAGGCTCCGCTGTCCGTCCGTCCGCGCGTCCGTCTAGTTAGACAGTTGAAATTTTTACAGATGATGTATTTCTGTTGCCGCTATAACCACAAATACTAAAAAACAGAATAAAATAAATATTTAAGGGGGCTCCCATACAACAAACGTGTTTTTTTCCCGTTCTTATAGATAATGGTACGGAACCCTTCGTTCGTGAGTCCGACTCGCACTTGGCTGGTTTTTTTTTTTAATTATGTCCTCTGATTAAAACCTCAATTTTGCCAATGTCAAGTAGAGATAGATTATTTCAAATAAAGTCAAGTCGTAAAGTCCTCGGTCAAGTCATGTTCTAGTAAAGATGGCAGTTTTTAACCGACTTCCCAAAAAAGGAGGAGGTTCTCAATTCGGTTTTTTTTTTTTTTTTGTATGTTTGTTACCGCATATCTCCGGCGTTTATGAACCGATTTGGAAAATTCTTTTTTTATTTGAATAGATATACTTCCAGATTGGTCCCATTTTTTCCAGAATCCAGTTCTGATGATGGAATCCATGAGGAATTGAGGGAACTCCTCAAATATTGTAGGCATACATATGGCGATTTTGATATTTTCAGCAACAAACCAAGCATTTGCATTCAAAAAGTATCATAATCCTTTCACCACTATGGTTCTTTCATAATATTTTTTTCATTTAAATATTTTGTCGAATACAATGGCGGAAGTCTGTTTTTTAAATGAAAAGTTATACTAGAATGTTTCTAATTTTCACTCCTTCGAAAAGACTGCAATACACTTACTTTATTTAAATTCACTACCATGTGCTCTTATTTGGGCTTTAGCGGGGCATTTTTTGTATGTCAAATAAGCTGTTAAAATTGTATAACAGTACTTCGTTTTTATAGTTGTTTGGACAAGAAATCTTAAAAAAAAATGTCAAGTCTTCTTCTTCAGCACCCTTTAGACGTCCACTACTGAACAAAGGCTTCCCCCATCGAATGTTATGGGGGGATTTGCCATAATCACCACGCTTGGCAGGTGGATTGGTGATTGCGGTATTGGTGTTGAGCACTCAATGCATGCTGCTGCCCATCCCCTAGTTCAATCTCTTAGCCGGTTTTAACGACATACGACCCCATTGTATTCAATGGGGGAGGTTTTTTCCAGCAGTGGACGTAAACAGGTTGTTGATGATGATTCTGTAAATGCTACTCCCAGATTAGATTCCCGTATCAGCACTTGTTTGACCTCGACGAAGGAGAAACTTTTACCAAAAGTTGAAAGAAACCGCTGCTTTCGAACGTATAATTAATTGATTCAAGCGTGACTTTGCGGAAATCCATTCTACAATATAATCGAAAAAAAAAATTATGACAAATATTATTATATATATAATAATATTTGTTCGTCTATTTTATATTCGAACGTATAGATAAAACAGTAAATAAATTGTCGATTATATCGTTAAAGTTTCCGACATCTAGATGACTTTTAATTGCTACAAGCGATGAGTTTTAAAAGGATTTTCGTTGAAAATTTAATACAACCCAATGATGTTACAATAAAAAGCTTTACTGTTGAAGCGAGAATGGACGTTTAACGGGAAAGCCTTGGTAAATACCCGTTTCAACGAATCGTTAATTTGTTTTGCACACTTCAATATAAATGGTTAAAACCCTTGTTCCTGGTACTGATAAGGATACTCGTAAAAAAACTCGTCTAATTAACTATTTGTTCAATTTAGTATTCATGTTGATACTGTGGGCCATTTATAACAATCTCTTGAGTAAATTTGAAATTTACTATAAAATTCCGTTCCAGCGGAAAATTTCCAAATGAAATACCAGTAGGACTTATAAAAAAATACATAAAATTTCGAAATACATAAACACATGCCTTTTTCCCCGAAGGGGTAGTCAGAGCCTCAAAAGGCCTCTTTTCACCGTTTGCACAGTCGCAGGAACAAAGACGTGACAAGTGGTGACCTCATCGCCGCCATTGCTTTCCACGACAAACTCGGCTGACGCTTTCTTCTAGTAATAACACACTCCTAAATAAGCCAGCAGCCAGGACAAATCTTATATCAACGAAAATTGTCCAACAAGTCCGGGTCAACTCTGTATATGTACCTAACTCTGTATCTCAGTATATGTACCTACTCTTTATATAACTAGTATTCGTAAGCACTCTCAGAAGCACAAGTTTGAAGGCGAAAAGCATTAGTCACATGTTGCTTGTATAACTTTTATTATCCATGAGTGTGTAATTTGTAGCTCTTTCAAGAATTATTTTCTAAAATTGTTACCAGCACTATAACATTGGCTGACATATTCGTCTAACATAATAAAGAGATTTTGAAATATACTGACATGCAAACTGAAAAGCAAAATCAGCCCTATGTACCCACTGTATGTATGTAACGAAAATGTATGAGGTGGTAGAATTCACTGCCGCCTTTATTGAGGAAGCTAACTATAATTTAAGTACCTACCTACGTTTTGATCCAGGAATTTTATTTAGGGTCTTATTCATAATATTTTTTTAACCCTATTTTAGTTAAAATACCTTTTGTTTTGTTCTCTGTGATGTAAAATATTATCGTCAAAACAAGACAAACGCTATTTTAACTAAAATAGGTTTAAAAAATGATATAGGTATAGGTATAGGTTCATCCGGTAGTTACTTAAATTAAGTTCAACTTTCATGAAAGCTCTATTTAGTTTCTTTAAGTTTGGTTTATTAATTTTATGCGAATAAATTTTATCTTATCTTAATGCATAATCACAGATTATCTGTGGATTTTAGTCTACGTCGTAGACCCTCTACGGCGTAGACAAATGAAGACTTTAGTGCCGTAAATAAATAGTACATATATAATCATAATATTGATGTTATCTGTAATTAAATTTGTAGTTTCATTCCAATCCATAAAGTGTAAAGCGAATTGAGATAGACGTAATCTTTGATGATGGCTCTAAACTTTAATATTTATATGAGGCAATAAACCCTCCTATTGCTTTTGATGGTCTGTGAGTTTACTACATTTGTATTTTTCACAGTTACCCAACATGCTCCGGAGCTCTAGCGCCAGGGTTGGCAGCTGACATGCACTTTAAGGATGATGTGATTGCATTCGTGGGACCTGCTTGCGCCTTCGCCTTGGAGCCAGTAGCACGACTGGCTGCCTATTGGAACACCCCCATAATCACTGGTATGGGTGATCAGGTGAGTCGAGATATCTTAATAGCATTATTTCGTTCCCTTAAGGTTCTCACGTACACGTGAAAGTTGTACTTTTTGTGAGAATTACACTTAAATTTTTCTGGTTTATTGATTAAAAAATCTAGAACACTACAGAACAAGAACAGAACGAGAAGCACAGAGGTATACGTGGGAACATTAATAGTCCCTTAGTCAGTACCAGTACCTAAGCCGTTTTATGCCGCAATATTTCCATTAACTTTTTTAAATTTTTCCTCGTTTACTTTCCCGAATATCCAGCTTTGTATTGTATATATTTTGATTGAGATGGTCATAAACACTTATAAAACCTTTTGATTTTCGTATTGTTAGACATTAATTAAAAAATTAGCGCTTGCTCGCATTATTGAACTTAGGAAAATTATTTCGGGATAAAACGTATCCTAAGTATATATTATGTTCCGGGTCTGGGTGTTATTGTACCATGGTACTCGTAGTTCCTTGATACCCACGACACAGGCGATCAGAGGCCCAATTCTCTAATTTTAAAACGTTCAATTCGCAGTATAATCTCGTCTCAGTCGCACTGTCAGCTGTCACCTATATAGTAACTATTACCTAATCTTCGCATGTATACGCGAAGATTAAGTAATAGTCAATATACGAGTTAGTGCGACTGACACGAGATTATATTGTGACTGGAATGTTTTAAAATTAGAGAATTGGGCCTCAGGACTATGTATGTGACTGTTGGGTGCTATGTTATGTAATGACAATAATAAATCCCATAGATTTATCTGTATTCCAAATTTAATTCACTGTAAACGACAACTCTTAATTAGGTACCTATATTAATACGAAACCTAAACTATAATGTTTACCTACTTTTATTAACTTAATATAATATATATTTAGGTTATACCATTGCTTGTGAAATAAATAAATAAATGAAATGAATTAAAGTTGGCCCAGCCGTCTTGACGCGAAATCACGACATGATATATAAACAAATAAACATACTCAGACTACGTTTCACTTTTCAATATTTAATAGCCTACATAATAATAATTATTATGTGCCGAAAATAAACATACTCATTTTCGGGCATCAAATAAATTGTTGTGCGAATTATTAGGGATGAAATAACGAATAATGGCTTAATAACGGCCGTGTCCCTCACATACCAACGACAACGACGGCTTTGAGAGAATAACTAGCTCACTTCATAACAACAGCGTTTGGCACGTGATTGAATGCGAGCCATTTGTAAAGGATAGACCAGAGTGGCGATTACTTAATTCTGTTGCTATTGATTTCAATCGATTTCAATGTAGTTTCTATTTGAAATTACATCATATGTAAACTACACATTTACGCAGTTTTGTTTTGGCTTTGCAAGCATTTTGCTTACGTTAGAATATCATTTCGGATAGAAACAGCATTGAAATCGATTGCAACCAATAGCAACAGAATTACGTAATCGCGCAACAGGAACCAGCTTAGCATTGTAACTACTCTCATACTAAGAGCGTTATTGAGGAGGCTTGAGTTTATGGACTTGTAAGGCTACCCCGTGACTGGCCACATTACCACTGATAAAAAAATAGTATTTGTATTATTAAACGCCTACGCCTGATAACGCCTGTAGGTAGTTGTTAAGCTGATTCTTATTTAAGCTATCCTAACGGGAATTTTCTTTTATGAGCTAGAAGCATATTTTTATTGTTTTGCTCGGATTTCTAATGAAATATGTTCAGTTAGAATGCTTTGTGTTGCAAAAGCTAGAGTAACTATGTAAAAACAATGTTTGAATTCTTTACTTCTAAAAATGCATAGTAAGCGCATTTATTTTAAAGGAATTAAGAAAAAAATAACAATTTCTACTACGCAGTGACTTTTGAGTGATTATTTAAAAACTTTATGTCTATATTCCCACGGTTGCGCAACTTACAATGAAAAAAAGCATATTGAGCCTCTGCCTACCCCTTCGGAGAAAAAGGCATGTGTCTATATGTAAATAAAAAATAAACGCTGGACATATCACACTACATTATCTAGCCCCAATCTAAGCAGAGCTTGTGTTATGGGTACTAGATAACTGATATACTTAATACAATACATTACATAGATAGATATTTTTTATTATGCATAGAAAATACCAAGAACAACCTGAACAAATATCTGCAGATCATACAAATATTTGTTCCGAGGCGGGAATCGAACCCGCAACCTCCTGCGTCGCAGGCGAACCTTCACCCGCCGCGCCACAGAGGTCGTCATATGCGTTTGTATTTATGTATGATAATTTTGTATTGAAATTTCAGTTCAGCACAGTGAATGTAAATATGAAATCTAAATAAGGTAATATAAACAATTTGCTCGCGGCTCCACCCGCGTGGAACCTCTTATAAATTATAGCATATATGTTATTCTGATGTAAAAGCTCTAATACTGTAAAGTTTTATAAAAATCCGTTAAGTAGTTCTTACGTGAAAGAGTACCAAACATCCTCACAAACCTTTACATTTATAATATTAAAGTAGGGTAGTGATAAACAAAAACATGAATGTGTAACGTATTCTACAAGCGTGCTACGCCGTAGCATGTCTACGTAGGCGTAGCACGTATTCATGTAGCACGTATTTACGTAGCAGCAGATTGGCTAATGCCGTTTTACTGTAAGAGAACTAGTTAAATAAATCAAATCATCGGGCACTGAGTATATTAATATAACATATAACATAACATCCAACAGTCACATACGTAGTCTTGATCCCACACTAGGATTCCCTGTGTCGTGGGTATCAGGAACTACGAGTACAATGGTACCACAACACCCAGACCCGGAACAAATATTTGCAGATCATGCAAATATTTGTCCCGCAGCGGGAATCGAACCCGCACCTCTTGTATATCAGCCGTCTACTCGTCCACTGCGCCACAGAGGTCGTCATGTCATATTGGTCGTAATGTTGTAGGCCCATTGCGGGTAACTTCCATGTCTCGCTTTCCACATTACATGATGTTTCAATCCAGCATTTTGAATAAGTGATACTTATATCTATATCAGTCTGTTTACGTCCACTACTAGACAAAGCCTCCCCCATTGATGGTGATCGCAGTGTTGGTTTTAAGTACTCAGATGAATGCTGCCCATCCCCTGGTGTAATCCATTTTTAATATAACTTACTATAACCTTTGTGATATTTCTTTGTCAGGTTGTTTTGTGGTACGCCTGTTTTTTCACAATTCCTGTTACATTTACACGAATCATTAATACAACTTGGTAGGCAATATTCAAGGTGATGTTGGCAAGTAACTTTTCTTACTTATGCCTCTGGTATAAAAATGTTTTCTTATTTACCTACAAATTGAAGGCTAATAATTCTCTGGCGAAGAAACGAGGCTGATTATTTATTTTTCTTTAAGGTGTATTCTGAGCCAGTGTTTGGTTAGGGTGGCTATTAGTTCAGCTTTTTAAAGCCAAGTAATTCTTTGTTCTTAAAACTGTGTACATAAATGTGGTCTTAATTTTATAAGTTGCAACACAACAACAAAACATTCAAATATCCAAACTTTTTCATTTATAATATTGGTAGAATATAGGTAAATAGGATTTTATTTTTAACCTTTCCAAAATGGAGGAGGTTCTCAATTCGGTTGTTTTTTTTTTTTTTTTTTTTAATGTTTGTTACCTCATATCTCCGGCGTTTATGAACCGATTTGGAAAATTCTTTTTTTATTTGAATAGATATACTTCCAGATTGGTTCCATTTTCAAAATCCAGTTCTGATGATGGGATCCATGAGGAATTGAGAGAACAAATATTGTAGGCATACATATGGCGATTTTGATATTTTCAGCAACAAACCAAGCATTTGCATTCAAAAAGTATCATAATCCTTTCACCACTATGGTTCTTTCATCATTTTTTTTTCATCCAAATATTTAGTCGAATACAATGGCGGAAGTCGGTTTTTTAAATGAAAAGTTATTCAAATTTAGGTTGATGTACACGTTTTTTAACATTTTATTTTACCACACAAGTATTTTGATTCTGCCACGAAAGTTGTTGCATGATTTTGCTCAGTCATCAATAAATTGATGGCCTGGCTTTTATAGGTATGTATAGACGCCCGCTAATTTGTACATCAACAAATCCTAAAGTGGGGTATTTTGGCCTTACCTCTGGCTATACCCCCTTGTAGAATCTCGTCACTGATTTAAAGGAGTTCTAAAGATATCTTCCATGAGGAGAAAAGTCGTGAGTTAAATAATAGAACACTATTATTTAAATTAAATAGAACACTCAGATGTAATTTCGAACCGTCTGGAATGTTTGAATTAAATCTAAAATACAAGATAGCGTGTCTGTCTAATGATCACAATTAATGTAATCTAAGTACAAACAGTTCCCCCCGAGGACTTACCGTTTAAACTAAAGGTTAAGCTGGTTTCATTATCTATTTGAAGATTAATTTATCTTCAGTGAACAATCATTTTGAGTGCCCAGAGTACAAAGATTTACGCGTATTTTATTGAAATACAAGTTGATTTTATAAAAAAAATTGAATATATACCCCGAATATAATATTTAGTGTTCCATTAAAATTATAAAAACGTAACACTAATGGAAACATCGTTGCACCCTAGATCCTATTCATCATGTGCTGGTCATCATCAGACCCTGGAGTCTGCGGGAGAACGACATGTCATGTTGTCTTATCGTGAAGGTTGAACTCAAACCCAACTTTTTGTTAGTACTTAGTTGAACTTCTCGTGAAAGAGTTCGTCCGGGGAAGTACTACCACCGTAGGTACCTATAACTGCTGCCAAGCTGTAGTGACAGCGTCCTTAGTTTTCTTCTCGTTTTCGCTAGAGGCGCTGCAAGTATGCAAGGAAACGAAACTTCATATAGTTTCGAAAACTATTAAAATCCGTATTAAGCCCACTGAGTGACCCTATAATGGTTCCGCACTTTTGAGGTAAGGAGCCTTAAAAATCATATGGTTACCTTCGTTTACTTCTATAACTATATTTAATCTGCTAGACCTCACATTACGAATTTTCTGTGTCGCGCGTGGGTATAAGAAACTACCAGGATTATGTTCCTGTAACACTGAGATTTAGATTTAACCGAGCAATAGAAGACAGGATAAGCCAAAGATCTTTACTAACTTAAGACTTTAGACGTTAAAAGCGCAATTCCATAGCAACTCAATTTCTTACTAAATTGGAAAATTCCTCTCTTCGTATTCAGTCCCAACATTATTCTAAATGGTCGCTTATTCCAGTGCTGTGAATCTACGCACCTATAACCCTTATTTTATAAATTTCGACGCGAGACAAAAGGATTACCAAACAAATTATTTGAATATATTTATTTACTTACAGAAAGAATAAAACAACAAATATACAAGGATATAAAAAACAAATGAAACAGTTTGCTATCTAAAGACCGTTGCAAACGATCTAAATATAGCTCAACTGATCTGACACTACCAGACGGAAGCGTTTTTCTAAGATGCTGGCTGAGTTGCCGCGCTGAATAGCAATACTAATAAATGTATTTTCCAAGTGATCTTTGAGCATATCAAAAATTGGAGCCCAATTTTGTTTTAGACTAGTGCTTGTCTGTGGTTTTACCCACTTTACTCTCCCGAGGAAACTATATTTTCTTGATAAAAAGTTGGTGTTTTTATCCCAGATTTTGTTTATTTAAATCCAGTTTTGGACCTAAAAAAGAACCAAGATCAGTGACATAGCCCTCAGAATTAGCAATTGAAGAATTACGAGTGACAAAATCCGACCTTTCCTATTTTCGCAGAGAACATTCAAAAACCCTTCGTGCAACTTGTCTAAAATAGTACCATATCACCACTCGACTAAACACGTCCTCTCTAATCGCCTGCCACATCCCATTGGTCAAGTCAAGGGTACAAACAAATCAACTTGAAAGCTTGAGGATGGGAATGCCCCTGAGCTGAACTTGGCATTGACGTTCCAAATAGTATTGGATTAAAGTGTAATGAGTCAGAGATACCGCAGCGACCGCAGTTTATGTGCGCGCGTGTGAGACAAATGCGAGGTGAAATGTTGGTTTTAAATCTACGAGAGGGTTTTATATCTATTACTATAGGTATGTGAGGGTTGGATTCTTTCCCTTTGTTTGTATGTTTATACTTCTATCAACTACCTACTATCGAAACGTTCTACTTGTAAATTCGTGTCAAGGTTGACACGAAGTGATGCGCTTTTTAGTTGATTTGAGACTTTTTTAGCTTCTTCGAAAAGAGACGTAAATTTTTATTTTATTAAAATTTTTACCCTCTTATTCTTAATCACTTTTTAAACCTTTGATAGCTAAAATAGCTTTTGGCTTGTTTCATTTTACATCAGAGAGAACAAAAGAAAAGCTATTTTAACTAAAATAGGTATAAAAAATAATTATAAATAAGGGGGTTTGTGTTTAGTAATTTCATGTAATTTTGGTGGCGTTTTAACAGGTGTAGCTTATTTAAAGAGTACATGGTAGTGAATTTAAATATAAGTGTATTGCGTTGCTTTTCAAATGGGTGGAAATTGTACACCAATATTCTAGTAAAACTGACACCGTTTTACTAGAAGATGACATGACTGAGAGTTTACCGACTTGACCTAATTTTATCAAAATAATAATACCTACTTGACACTGGCAAAATTGAGGAAAACTTCCTCACAGGCACAAAACACATTACAACCACAAATAAAACAAGAGATACAAAAATCATTGTTTCGAACTTGGTAGGAACATAAACATATATTGTACAAGATCTAAATTAAATAACTACACCAAGCAAAGCAAGTGATGACTGGGAAGGTTCGAGATAAAAATAACAAGACTTTTTACATGCCGGCATACACAGTCACAGATCACAATGACAAAAAAAATACAATTAATTGTTGTAGGGGTATGCAAGCATGCTTACAATATAAATACTACTAATATTAAATACATACAGTTTGACAATAATTAACATAGCACGGCTCATACTGTGCTATTTTAATTATTGCCAATATTGTGAGTGTATCATACACTCAAAACAATGAACAATAATGAACGAGCGCCTCAGCCACTCAAGTTGGTTGTTTTGACTTCAAAGCTTCCATGACCTTCTACATTTTAATAGATATTACTGACAGAGCAGGTTTTAAGTTCTCTGAGGGATTATTGTTGGATATAGCCATTGCAGCTAAGATATTAGTCAGTTTAGACCTGCGTTACCAATCTATCTGCTTCCAGGATGCGCCATGAGGAGGATATCTTCGTGCATATCTCATGTTAACTTCAACTTCTTATTGGTCAAATAAAATGTTGCCATTATTAGACACTGTCACAAAAAAAAAAGATTTGCATAACCCTACCAAAGTGTACGGCAAGCACAGGCTGGCGTTAGTAACGATGGGTGTTATGGTACCATGGTACTCCTGAAGTTCCTGATTGATACAGGAAATCCTAGTGTGGGACTACGTATGTGACTGTTGGGGTGTTATGATAAGATAAGATAAGTTTATTTGCCAGAACATTGTAAATACAATAAGGTCTTAAACTAGAAAAAGTCCAATATGTTCTACCTTATAACTAGGCATGCAAATTTTCACATGGTTAATATGATTAATATAAAAACAATAAAATTAGAATAATAATTGAGATTTAAACAATGAATTAAGTAAAATAAAAATGACAATAATTTGGTTAATCAATAAAAATTATAATTGAAAATCACTGTATTGTAAAAATTGATTTAAAGAATAATAGCATCTACCCATCAGCCATTTTTTTAATTTAATATGAAATAAATTTCCTGTTAAATTTTTAAGATCCTATGGTAGATTATTGAAAATTTTTATCGACATATAACAGGCCTGATTTTGCGTCAGGCCCATTATATATCGATAAAAATGTTATATATGATAGCGAGTCGCTAGCGATACGATAGTAAATGTCAAATAGTAACCTATCGACGACCTCTGTGGCGCGGTGGGCTAAGTTTCGCCTGCTACGCAAGAGGTTGTGGGTTCGATTTCCGCCTCGGAACAAATATTTGTACGATCTTTAGATATTTGTTCAGGGTGTTCTGGGTATTTGTCTATGCATAATAAAAAATATCTATCTATGTAATGTATTGCATTAAGTATATCAGTTATCTAGTACCCATAACACTAGCTCAGCTTAGCTTGGGGCTAGATATTGTTGTGTGGAATGTCCAGCATTTATTTATTTATCAAACTACAAAAATTTCAAGATACCCCGATGTCATTGGCCAATATTAACATTGCGGTCGTCTCGTTAGCGTCATGGTAACATTAGTCAGCTTGTGCTAGTCGTACTGTCATCGGAGTTATGAAAATAATAACCTTATGTTGTAGTCGGTAGTAAGTTAGTCTAATAATATAAAAATAAAAAATAAAGTTAGTCTAATAATAATATAATATAACTTAATAGAATTGAAGTTATCGTGGCTTGGTATCATTTTAGAAAAATAACGACTATACACCACGTACTTTACTAATCTCCTGCTGACGTTTCGTTGACCATTTTGAGGTCCTTTCTCATGAGCACCGACCGCGACCACGCTCAAAGGTCGTGCGACGAGAACTGAGGTCTGAACTCAGTTAATAGTAAAATACGTGGTGTATAGTCGTAATTTTTCTAAAATAATATAAGTTAGTCTAATAATTGTAGTTCACCAATTCATTCAAAATCTTTATTAGTATTTGCGAACAATAAAACGTATATCATCAAAGTTATAAAACTATAGATTTACTTTTCTGCACAATAAATGGCCCGCCTACTGTAAGTTGAACTTTACCTACCTAGGTTATGGCTTGATGTTGAATTGTCTGTGGAAATCTGATTACCCTCGGCGAAGGACTTGTTTAATATTAACTTGTCACGCTCCCAAGCCTGTACGATGAAACTTTGTAATGAGTAGCGCATAGAATTGAAACTCCAACACTTGGTAAGTACTTACTTTACTGGACTTGTAATTATGCTGGGCTGTGTAGCTGACGTGACAGCGTGAGGAGTGGCATGCGAGAGTCGTATTTATTTTGGCGGTATCCACTGAAAAACCGAAAAGGTTGATCTAACCTTTTTTCCACCATTTTGATGGGTTAATATAGCACCTACCTACATGATTTGTTAAATCAACTTTTTTTTGTATAATCAAATGTCATGCTGCGGTTGTTTATACATTATTTTGTGTTAAATCAACTTAAATGGAATCAACATTAAAAAGCGTGTTGGTTATTATGCGTCAGAAGGACAAAATTCAACTATTGGGTTTTTCAGTGTAGGGAATTTATAAATGGAGTGTCACTTCTATACGCTAGTGCTATTATATACTTTATGTTTGTACAATGAACTTTTTCAATATTAACTTTCTCGTGCACAATACTTTTTATTGTGATAGTTGGCAATTTTGAATCCTTTGTAAATACCTACTTAAGTATATACTTATACACAAATCTTAG